>JANVYD010000005.1:3961614-5282153 GCA_027406065.1 Colletotrichum cordylinicola
CTTGAGATGGTATCTCATCGACGCTCACGAAGACAAGCCGGGTGCGCCTGCGACGCCTGGCCTGGGGAAGTCGACGATAGCGACAAACAACGTCGAGGCTATGGCCGACATGCACACCCATGCACAGGCGAACGGCAAGGACAAGCACCGAATCAGCACCAATAGCATTGAGGGTGTAAGCAAGGCGCTGAACAGGAGTCTGGAGAGTCGTCGGAGCAGCTCTAACTCAAAGAAGGCCATCCCCTTCGCTGTCGGCGCCGGGGGAGCTGCGTTGCTCAAGGGTAACGCGCTGGGCAGCGAGACCAACTCTCTCCGCGCCGTCGCGCCGGAGACACCCACGGGCACCAGCCCGCCGCAAGGGGGACTGGCAGGACCGTCGTCGAATGGACAAGACCAAGGGCAGGGTTCAGCCAGCTCGCCGCAGACCGAGGGCCCGTCCGAGGAGAGGCCCAGGTCGCCCGAGGTACGAAACATGATCGATTCCCTCGTCGGACCGTGAAAATGGCAGCTCCCTCGCTGATACCCGTTCCGCTTTTTGCGCGGCGGTTAGAAAGCTAGATCCCCTCAGAGACTCCATCGCCAGATGAGCAGGGAGAGTTCGAGCCCGACGAAGAGGAGCGTGGTCTGGGATTCGCTATGGAGCGTTGACCTGAGCTTCGAGAGCGGTGGGGTAAGCCCGAAGAAGCGGTGGTAGGCGACCGAACAATGTCTTCAACTCATAGGAAGTTGCCTCGTTCCGAGTTTTCGTAGCCGTTATCATCATGATGCTTCCCGGAGTTTATTTTGGTTTATATCATCATGTATTGGTACCTCTTTTCTTCAATGCATTCATACGACAGAGAGGGGAAAACAAACAAGGAAACGGATGGATTGGAGAAACCGGGGGGTTCTTTATGTTTACTACTAGCTGTTTCTCTTTTTTTACGTTCTGCCTTTGGTTTTTAACCCCCCCCCTTCATACCCGCGCTTTGCGAAAGACTGTTACGGAGTATGGGAGCACCGCCCCTTGGAGAATTTTGTTTTCGGCTGTGTCTTTTTAGAAGCGGTTGGTGGACAGCGGAGAGAAAGACTGTGCGGGCTTGTGGTTTCGTTCTTTTTTCCTGGGTCAGTTTGCATGGCGTGCCTGGGATAGAGGCGCCTTTTAGAGAAATATATCATTGGTTGCACTGTTATCGATGGCGTTTTTCTCTGCGTGTGATGTGGTCAGCAGCATGGATCCCGTCTTTCCACCCTCACATCCCTCCGTTTTGATAACGTGGGAAAACCTTGTGCCTCAACAGCTTCCAATGACAAGATCGTGCATTTCATGAAGTTTCAAGGAAGACAAGGTAGGAGTAAACAAAGGCTATTGTGCCTTTTGCTGGTTGGAAATGGGCAAGAAAGGTGGTGCTTCCCTCAATAAAGCCTACTTGGACATCGTTGAGTCTTTGACATGACAATAACAAGAGCATCCATTGTGTTGCTGCTATGAAGCTCTTTGATAACCTGCTCTCTACAAAGTGAACAATCCTCAAAGAAATGACAATGATTATCAGCAGTGCCGAGGAAGATGTCTTCTCGATGCGTCCATTCGATCAAGAGGAGAAACATAAAAGACGCGGGAAGACAACTATGTCTCATCACAATTTTGTAATATCCACCCCTTAACAGCAACTTGTCCAAACTTCTGTCATCTTTTCAAAAAGTTCCAAGCGTTCCAGAATGGCCAACCTCATCAACTTCCCGAACCCACCAGGGGCTGTTTGGGTCGAACCCGAGCCTCCCACGGTCCCGGAGATCCTAGGATGCAAGCCCGACAACGGCGACGTCCAGCTGGCTTACAGGATTCTAAATCTTCACTCAACACAGGCCCGCCCGATTGGCTTCCGTCCGGAGCCCCGAGTGTTCAGCCGCTATTGCAACAAGGTCCTCCACCGCATATGGCGTACCGAGCGCGGCGGAGACGAGAGAGACATCATCCCGGGCTCCGTCGACCAGAAGCGCGTCATCGAGGCAAACAAGCGCATCCTTTCGGCCATGCACACAATAGCCGGTGTCCGGCGCCCAGGTCACCCGCGTTGGTCACCCGATACTAGGGTCCGAATTCATCCGTGGCAACATAGCATGTGGAACGGGATGCCTACATACACAAATTTGGACTTCCCAAAAACCATCAACACGTTGACTTGGGCATCAGAGGTTGAAGTTCCTCTGAGCTTAAACCAGTTTAACATCCATTACGCGAATGCAGATGTGGCACAGCTGGCGCGGGACCGGCCTAGGACGGGAAAGACGTGGCCGCCGACATATCACATGGTCCGGGATGCGGAAAGTCGCGAGGACGAGGACATTTTTGACGACTTGGCTTGCTACGGCTTCGAGGCCAAGCGGCATTTCATGCATCCTCAGGACAAGCCTGCTCGTTTGAAGGAGAATCTGGAGTACCTGTTTTGGGCAGGCCCCACGCCAAAAAACGAGAATAGCTTGTGGTATGCGCTGGCGTAAGTTGAAATCTTTCCCCGATCCATTGCTGGCAGAAAACACACGAGACAACGATACTAACGATGAGGAACTCACAGGTTGCTGGTCGAGCACAATCCTACGAAGGCAAAGAAGATTAAACGCCTTGCCGCAGAATGGTTTCGAGAACTGATGTATGACCAGGAGCCCAATAGCCAGGGCAATCCTCACCGTTTCCGCCGGGCAAAACGCTTCCGCATGTACAGCCAACTTCTCGCCGACTCGGCCAGATGCGCCGATCCAGACGACGAAGAAATTTGGGGCAAGATGAACATGTTCAGAGCCCTTTGCAGCAACAGGCCGGATGCCGGAATGCCCAAGGAGGCCGGCTACCACGAGATGCTGCACATGTTGGCGGACTTCTTCCACGCTGAGATCATCACGTTTACTCGGCCGGACCGCAGCAACCTCAAGCTGAGAGATCGTAATCCTATTGAGGTAACCATTGAGACACAATACAGGCACCCGGATTTCGCATATGAGATGAGGGTGTATGGCGAACAACTCCCGGGGACTAACCCCTTCTTCGAGTTCCGGCAAAGGGGACAGATTCTCCTAGTCACGGATTCATGCTTGAGATACTTCCAGCCGGTGATTCATATTACATCAGTGACCGGTGAGGATCAAGAGCTTCACGGGAGTCTATACCTCGACACCTCGGCATTTGACAAATGGGACCGCCACTCGCCCATGCCCTGGTGGCCCGGGTTCCGGCGCAACGCAGACAACACGGGCTGGACGGGCGACTGGGACAACCAGCAGCTCCGGCCGGGCCTCCGCCTCAACCCAGCGACGTCGGTGTTTGATCCCCCGGCGATCTGGCAGACTCTGCAGGCCTGGGGCCCTTGGAACCCTGGCAATCCCCCGAGCTTGACACAACTTGAAAGCCCCTACGAGTACATGAAGAACCTGACCGGAGGGATATTAAGCACATGGAAAACCTGGTTCGAGGGCGATGAGGACTGTGACTTGTGGAACATGGTTCAGCCGGAGGGGCTAAGGCGTTCGTGGAGACATCCAGAGGCGCAAGGCCAAGCGGGACCTGATAGACGTATAGCTCTAAGCGAGAATCGAGCACGCACTGGGGCAAAGACCCCGAAGTACGCGTCGAAGAGACAGCTCGAGTTGGTCGAGGGCGTGGAGGAGGCTTTCTTGGATAACCCAAATATGGGCGAGACCAAGATTGGTTGGATGAAGGTTGCGGCCACAGAGCGCGAGGATCGGGAGTCGTACTGGCACAAGGTCAAGCGGAGGAGGATGAGATGAGTCTCCAGGAAACAGTGCTGGACATTCATTTGGGAGAAAAGGTTTCAAGCGGGGTGTTGATGGTTCTCATAGACTGGCGTTCAAATAGTTCGGTGTACCTTTCAGCGTTGAATTTCAGCGAGCGAATGGTGATTTATCTAAGTAATTGGTGATCAAGTTCTACGCCGTGAGGAACATGTTTGTTCAACACAATCACTGTGACGGGAAGAGAGCCGGTGATTCTGGTTTGGGAAATTGTCGAGTATCGCTCTGCCTACACCTCTCTACTCTAGATATCGGCTAGACGAAAGTTCGCCGCACCGACGGAAGTTCCTAGGTAGGGCGAAAGGTTGACTGGCCGATACGCTATCGTCCTCAAAGCCGAGACACGCTCGAAATTGTCAAGGAGTGGAATAGCCAAGACACCCTTACCCTTAAGCGATCCTCGAGCGGGATTTTCGACTGTTGACCGCGCGACATCGGACGCATTATGTTTCACCAAAGTTTGTTCGATCGTGTATTAGTTGAAGGGCTTTCCCTCTCCCGCAAATGAAGGAGATCATTTCACATCTGAAAACCATCAAGAAGCATAGGGTAAGACCAAAGGATCTGATTAACATGGTATTCGCTCCGTTTGTGCAGCATTATCTATCACACTATCGTCCCGAACGAATGACTTAAACACGCTCGTCGTTCTGTCTGACCTCCGTTACCTCGTCCTCGGATCCATCTTCAGGATCAGTGATACCAGTCATCTTCTGGACGATCACGGCGGCGAAGAGGTCGCCACTGACATTGGTTGCAGTTCTAAATCTGTCGATGAACCAGTCAATCGCGACGACGACTGTTGCTCGATTAGTATCAATCACAAAGATGACGCAGGATCAACAACTTACCCGCAAACATGCCGCTAGGCGGGATGCCGACACTCGAAGAGATCATGACGGTCAGGACGAGGGAAGAGCTTGGGATAGGGGTCGTGCCAATGGAGGCCAAGGTTGAAAGCAGTAGAATGATGATGTAGTCTGCTGCATTCAGGGTATGACCTTGTGTCTGCGCGAGAAACACGACGACGATGGGGAAGTAGATTGCAGTTCCGTCCATGTTGATGAGGCAGCCAAGGGGGACTGCAAACTTGGTGACGGTGTTGGGGACCTTTGAGATGTCAATGGAGGTAAGCTGCCAAAAGCATTGAAAATTGAACATACCTTGAGCGTCTCACGGGTACACTTCATGGTAACGGACAGCGTGGCAGCTGAGGATGCGGTTCCCCAAGCGGTTAACCATGCGGGCGAGCAAGAAATCCACAGCTTGTATGGGTTTTGGCGGGTGAAGGCAAAGAAGATGATGGGAAGAATAATGAAGAGATGGATGAACATGGAGCTGATTGAGCCGCCCATTAGGATTCCCAAGTTGATACCGATATCGTTAATGTTGAGTTTGAACATGTTGGGGAGAATGAGGACTAGAGCCCAAGCCAGTTAGCCTTCGTTCATGGTATCTTTGGAAGCGGGAGGTTCTAGAATACGTACAGAAGACTCCAATCGGGGCCAACTTGATCAAAAATGTGATGATTGTCATGATCAACGCCTCAATCTCACGGCAAGCCTTGAGAATTGATGACTTCCCGCCGCGGTCGTCCAGAAGGTATCCAACTACAACCGCCGTGACTAGAACGGCAAGAAGATGGTCCGATGCCAAGGCATTGACAACATTTGCGGGAATCAGGGAGTTGAACAACTCAGTTACGGTGGCCGGGATATCTGTCTCTTGGTTGGTTTCGAATGCTTCCCTGTCTTTCTCGGACATGCCGTCGACATCGATAGACTCGGGCGAGGCAAGTGTCATTAGGCGGGCCCAGACCTGGGAGGTCATGATGATTGAGTGGACGATGGCAACGATGGTTGTGATGACGTAGTAGCCGATGGTCCATTTCGCGAGCGCAGCTCCGCCATGACTGATTTCCTTGAGCTTCTGAACGGCGAGAATCATGGCCGTTACGATGAGGGGCAGGACTAGGTCGTGTCAGTCGCCGGTTCTCAAACAGCTCCCTGTGCAGCCATGCATTGGTCGCAAGAAGGTTGGGATAAGGCGACTTACCGACAGCCTTGAGACACCTAAGCCAGAGATTGCCTGGGATGATGAGGATAGTCGTTGCGGCGGAAGGGATATTAGGGTGAACGGATTTCACGCCTAAACCGATGGCAACAGCAATGGCGGCAGCGATGATGATCTGAACTGCGGATCCAGGCTCAATGATCGGATGCCACCAAGGCTTCTTCTCGTGCACAGACTCCCCTGAGTCGACGGAGGTCTGCTGCTGGACCTGATCCATGGAGGAGTTCTCCGGGATCGACTTGTTAGCCGTGCCCATCTCTGTCTTCTCCATCTCGGTGTTTTCCGCGGATTCAAAGACGATATTCTGTCAGTGATTGGAGGGCGAAAGAACTGGGAGACGAGCCGTAACAAGGTCGCTGCCACGCTAGGAGAGGGGAAGGACGAGAAGCAAAGGGAGGCGTTCTCAAGACCCTGATCAGCAGTCGAGGGTGGGATATATACTCGGGAAAACCCAGCTCGTGGGGCACTGGTCCCGAACAAGAGGAAGAGGAGGTGGAAGTCTTGTCTATCAGCGTGGCGAGCTGGGACCGGGCCGGATGCGAGCGGTGGAAAGGACCAGATTTGGATACATCTTCGAGCAAGTGTGGCCCCTCAGCAAGAAGACCCGATGCTCGCGTGTGCGACCGATAGGTGGGCTAGGCTTTCTGGCGAACGAGAAGGAAGACAGGGCAGAATTCCACCGAGATAGGGTGGCATATCTCTGCCGCCAAGGGAGGGAATCGCAGCTGAGAGAGGGCACAGCAATTGGCATCTTTCACGCGAAAGGAAGGTGTAAGAGGATCCATTCCATCCCCGCGTTACCCACCAGTCGCAGGGCCGGGTGACTTGGGGGTGGTCTTGGACTCTTGGGTGATCCACGAGTCCGGATTGGGGACAGGTCTGGGCGAAGATACGTGGGATGAACAAGACAGGTGTGGAGAGACACAAGGTGAAATCTGACCGAGCCTGATGTGTGAAACGATAAGGTTCACCGGCGAGACCGGTTGGCGACAGAAGGCTGTGAGTGTCACTCAAGACAGCAAAATTAAGAAACGACGAATGCATATCTCGTAAACTAACACCTTGAAAGGGAGGAGGCAAACCCAACGGATGACCAAGAGATAATGCCATCGAAACTGACTGGTCGAGTCAGTTCGTCGCGTCGGGGTGTTTGTCTGGGTATTGGCCTTGGCCTGATTGTCTACTTGGCGGTGACGACGGGGGCTTTCATGGTGGCATTCCGCCCCAGAGACCGTTGAGGGTCATGTTTGCCGTCTTCAGCCAGATGCACGAGGCCTTTGTAGGTTAAGCGCGCCCGAGGCGAAGAGCCTCATCTACCGCGTCGCAACGTTGCAGCTTTGACAGGCCATCGCAGCTCACCGGCTGTTTGAAGGCGGTTCTCAAATGATCAATGTTCTGGAAAACATCTCCTGCAAAAAGCTTCAATCCATTCCCCATATGGGGTAAGGAAGGGGGCTCGCTTCCACAGAAACCCTAGTAGACCATGCATCCGTCTCCTCACGTCTCCCGATATTGACAGCTGACAATGACTACTGGGCAACAAGCAAAAGTGCCAACCAGCCAGAAGCTTCCCTCGGGTTGCTGACCTGGTTTTGACTGAAGAGGATTATCATCCAAGAATCACCAAGGCTCGTTACCAAGAAGACCAAGAAGATATGCCCATTTGGCAGCGTAAGACATGACTCTCAGGCGACGTTGGTGTGAGGAGGACGTCCGCCCATTGGCCCGCCATGGCGGATGCCGTGCCGCGCCGAGAATTGCCGAGAGGCTCGGCGGGAACTGGGCGGACGAGGGTCGGGGGAGGGCTCCGAAATTTGGACATGGGGGTGGGGAGGGGAAAAAGAAAAACTCAGTAATAAAAAGTCTTGGCCGTGGTGCCTCGGAGCTCCTGATTTTCTACCCACCTCCGCCAAGTTCCTCTGCCTTCCGCTAGCAGCCAGCGGTAGCCGTAGCAAAGCGGCCCGTCTGCTCACGTTATCACGATGTGGGATGCGCCCTTTTGTTGGTTGTAGCAACTTGTAGGGCGCCGTTGATGCTCGCCACTTGTCCGGTGCCGGTCGGAAGATGCCAGCCACCCTGGTCGGATGTTTGTTACTTACGTACAGTGTAACGACATGCAGGGAGCTCATGTGGGCAACCGAGCGCCAAGAAATGTTGGACGACCAGCAACGCAGTAATGCTGGGTGAGATCGGCTGGGCGCAGAATGTCTGACCACTGACATTCGAGTTGTCGAGCTTGCCATCCAGTGGTCTGGGAACTTATGCGGACAAGAACTCTTGCATTCTTGTTGAAGGATGCTCGCCAGATTCATGTTCTTGGTCTTTAGGTGTTAATCTGCAGTCTAGCAGCTGTCCGCGGACTATCCACAACCTCTTGTCGTATGCAACTCACTCATGGGGGTCCAGCCCATTCCACAAGTTGTGTGAGCATCACGGAATGGCTCTACTTCGAGATCAAGGGCTCATGACTCCGCCCCGAAAGAAGGGGTTGTTTACCGACATACCTTAGTCACGAAATCTACAAAAGCGGTGACCAACTACGCCTATGGAGTCTTTACACGTACATGGGCATGTCGAGGGACCATAGATCACCTCCACGGCCTCAACATCATCCTTGTTAGAAGATGTCTCCACACAAGAAGTATCACAGGTCGCTCTTGTTATAAACAAGAGACGGTGTACTCAATGGCAGGAGATCTCGGGTTTAAGTGCATTTTGCCTCTGGCGTGGCTCAGGGGACAAGAACTAGCAAACGAATGTGTATTACTCTATGTGGACCATCTACATTCTATGTGTCCAACAATATCTCTATCCTCCCGAGCGAGTGAGCGAATTTGAACAAGAGCCTTCCAAATTTGTAACGCCACCTGTAGCTTTCTTAAGCCAGACACGAGCTAACCTGAGATGCTCTGCAAGTCAACCAAGCTGCTTCGCAGCCCTTGAGCAGAGGCACTGAGCTTCTGTCGCCGAGCAATCTCCTTTTCGGGCTCTGTGCCGATTCTCACGAGCTCGTCATCGGACAACTGGGAGACCGTGGCTGGCCAGAAGATTTCTGGCAAGGGCGACAAGATGTGTCGCTCGACAACCTGTCTGCATATGTTGTCGACGAAAGTTTTCATGGCGACCTTGAGATGCCAGTTAGAAGGAGCCACTACGAAGTGAGGTAAGGATCCACAAACCTTGTAGTACGCATCAAGGCCTGCGAGCGCCTCCTCGCAAGCCTGTTGGTTCATATCCACACAGATCTTCGGCTGCAGACAATCCAAGAACTTCTCCATTTGGGAGGCTTCGGTAATAAGATTCATCTTGCCAGACCAACCATTGCTGATGGTCGATGTCAGAGCGCTCTGGAAAGCCGACTTTTGGGAATCGCTGCGCGCCTGCTGTATGTTGTCCGTGTAATAATGATTGTAGGTGATAGGATGGCGCTCCTCATCAGCCATAATCTTGTTGAGCTCCTCAAAAGCCTTTTCACGAGAGTCTTCAAGCTTCCGCTGGCAAATCGCATCGATATCCCTGCGGAGGTGTTCCTCGTGAAAGAGACGCGTGATGGCCTGGTGAACCCACTTGGAAACTCGGTCAAAGACGGTTGAAACATGCCGCTCAGCAATGTCACGCCACGGGCTGGATTGCTCATGGAATAATTCGGCGAGAAGTACATGATTATAGTTCCCGGGCAGCTCACGACCCCTGGTCTGAAGGTACGTCTGTTGAAGTTAGCCAAAGCGCAATTATCTGTGTAGACCAGGCGCATTGAATTACCGTATGAATCCAATCGATCATGTCCTCCTTGTTGACCAAGATTTGCAGTCCTTCAGGTGTAGAAGTCCCAGATTTCTTTGGGTGACTTTCATCGACTATCTGCCTCTTGTGGCCATGGTCGCGAATCTCCGCCGAAAAGTTACCATTCTCCTCATGGACGATGGCGCGAAGACGAGTTCCGCTGTCTTTGGAGAAGAACTGCTGGTCGGTACTGTGGTAATTGCCAGCCAAGGCAGCCTCGGCCAGTTGGTAGTAGCGCATGCTGAGGTTGGTCATGAAGGAGCGGATGTCGTTGAGTGACCGTCTTTCAGGCCCCATAGACTTGAGATCGTCTTCTGTCGAGCCGAGTACCCGTCTGATCTCATCTCTGACCTTGGGAAGCTCTCTCTCAAGATGGGCATCCAAAAGGTCCTGGAGATAAGATTTGAGGTTGTCAACACCGACACGGCCGGTGTCGAGGTTCTGGGCCTTCCAGGCACCGGAGGAGAAGAATTCCATCTCCCGTTTGGAGCGGGTGGTAGCATCTCCCCCAGCCTTCATCTCGGCAGGGCTGGGGTTCTTGAGGAGGAAGAAGCCAAGCTTAAGCTTGATCGAATCCTTGTTCTTGGCGATGTTGGCTAGTTTCGCCTCGGTGCCGACGTTGATGAGGTCAGGTTTGGTGATGATGCCGACGGTACGCTGACCTTCCAAATCATACTCGCGGGCGATCTTGATGATGCCCTGATTTGCGACATCGTTACCAGCTTGAACGACGGCTAGGATGATTGTCCGGGTGCTTTGGAGATAACTTCGAACCATGCTGTGGACCGCTTCGACGTCTGCCTCTGACTGCTCCTCGTTCGCAACGGAGATGAGACCAGGTAGATCAACTACGCTGAGTTGCAGCCCGGTAGGCCCAGTGATCTCAATTCGGAGAGCATCCGAGGCAAAGGCGGAATCGTCATTGGAGGCCGTGAACCCACGGATTCCCATGAGCTTTGAGACCTCCTCAATAGCGGTTGGAAGGTCTGATAGATCCTCCTTCATCTCACGCTGGTAGCCGCGCAGGATCTGAGAGATCCCAGCGGGCCGGCCAGCGTGAGGCCTGATGGTTGCCGTGCACCGGAAGGAGCCATTGGAATGACGAAGCGTGATCTCAGTGGGGAAGCGAGTGCAAAGACCCTCCTGACGAGGGAAAGGGATGCCGGTGATGCCCTCGAGAACGGAACTTTTGCCAGCTGACTGGTCTCCACATACCACAAGCTGAGGCAGGTCAACCAGATCGCCGATTCCATTGGCGCGGATTTTCTCAATCTGGTTGAGGCGGTGGGTGGATCTCTGAGAGCGGAGACCCATGGAAGGAGGAGTAGGTCTAATAGGACTTGCGACAGCCATTGTCATTACAATACAGGACTTGAAATTGTTGTTGTGTAATTATTTGAGTTTCTCAAGCAGCAGAATTGCATATGATCATTACGCGGAACTAGCGAGTGGCAATATGCACTTAAATATTTCATTCACTGCTTCTTTATCATCGTCAGTACAGCCATCAATGACTCGGGTGTCGAAACTCAGTAATTGAAGTCGTAGCACATCATGATGCGGAACGACTTGCCGTGGAACTGCCCGACTGACAGCGCAAGGTAGGCCTCAACTGAAAGATTACGCAATTATCTAGATTCTGCATCTGCAAAGCATGTTTCCGCGTGCCGTTGCTTATCACAGGTGACACGGAAGACGTCAGACCACGGGAATTTGGCTTGTGATTGAAAGGATATGCGCGTCTGGATTCAATTCTGGTTTCTTGCTCTCATGTCCTGAAGTGTGATTGATGAAGCTCATGGTTCTCAACAGTTTCGGGCCTCTCACATGTGATCTTGAGGCTCGAACATGATTTGAGTTAAGCTCCCGTCAACGTCACGTCCCGTTCCCACCCCGATAGATGTTCGGGTGTCCGGCCTCCCGCACGTGTTCGTCAAATCTTCCTGAGGTCTAGCCTCATCTCGATAAGAATCGGAAAGTTACAGAGACGAAACCGCTAATTACGGTGCCCAGTGAGACTGCCATACTGTGAGTGTTATCTTCGCAGGACTCAAGGCGTTATTGGTCCAAATGCCATGAAAGTAATACCCGAAATCACATGCATTCATGAGTTCAATAGTGAAAGTCACCATCATGAGTCTGGAAACCCTGTGTTCCCCCGGCTATTTGATAAAGGTATCGGGTATCTTGCATGAACAACTCGGTAGCATCTCAACAAACCTAGAACCCGCTGTTATCATCTTATCTAAAAATCTAACATGTGAAGATATTCAAAAGGTCGATCTTTTTGTCACATGACAAGTAAATCCCTGAGGAGCTGATTGGTAATTTTCTTGTACCACATGCTATTATCTCACCGGCGCGTCAGCTTCGTCTCGTCCTAGGCTCCCCGAAGAGCGAGGCAATCGGTTCGATGTTGTGGTTCGGAACTCTCAGCGACACGAGCAACCCGAAAGCGTAACTCTGCATTATTTAGCTCCTCAGAATGGTCTCCATATTACCAGAGGTAGAGCTTTACCCAAGTCTCAGGACGTCGCTGGAGCTGGTCGTGGTGACAAACTGAAGGAAGTTGTTTCCAGATGAAACTCCATTTCGGCGTAGGCTTATGTAACCGGCAGCATAGATGAAGAGTGTGGTTACCAAGCATGAGATTTAGGGCGCAAAGCTATGGCTCAGTGAATATCCTATGTAGTAGACGCTGGCACCCAAGAGGGCGGTGATCGGCGCATCGCTTAGCCAAAGAGACTCATGTCCTTGAGAATCCAGCGCAATTGAAGATATAACCACATGCCAGAGATATGACTCAATACCGGACGTGATGACACCAAGTCTGGCATCGAGCTTATCTTGGAATCCGAAACAAGGGCTTCCAGCGGCCAATGACCCATGGTTTGTAGTGAGAGTTGGCAGCCCCACGCCGGAATTCATATCTTTGACTATGATCTGTTAGTGCTTTGGCACTGATGACACACTAACGGAATATGTTGCCAAAGGGCGACTGTGTGAAAAACATACGCATGGCGAGGGGTCCCTTCATAGATCGTACAGCAGCCGTTCTAATCGCAGACGCTTCAGACTACAATTGCTGCTGATTCGCTGAACTGGTCAAAGTGTTGGTAGATTGTAAAGTGGTTCTGTCGTATAGTCGACAAAGTAATTGTAGTAATTCGTGTTGTAGTTGCAAACGTTCACATGGAATGTTCGTCCAAAACTTTGGTGCTGATTACTCTAGGGCCATTTTGCAACTTTGTGATGGTGAAGTTGTACGTCGCTAGCGACATGGAACAGTTCATGGGGTAAGTGGTGTTGGAGACAAAGTTAAGCATCATCGTCTCAGGCCACTCCAATTGGAACGGAATGTTGTATTTGATACTCTTGGACTGTCTACTTCTAAAACAAGCCTTCAATGCACTTTATTCTCCTACTCGGCGGCTTTTTGAGGTCATACATGTCACACTGAAATTTTGGGCCATACCAGATCAAACAGGGGTGGCGAAGTCTACGAAGGAAATCAGGAAATCGACCGGATGGATCAATCACGATAAAGTCTCTGTATATATTCAACCACTCAAGCCGCGAAGTTTCATACAACATAACTGACAAAAGTTTCTGGCCCTGACTTTGAACGCTGCATGGACAATGTAGTAGACGCAATTGCAACCTACCAACACCTTCCAATCTACATGCAACAGCAGGCCGTGATAGGACGATTCCATATCTGTTGGTGATAATTCGCTGCAAACGAAACAATCATGTCTATTTGATGAGCTTGGTCAGTAAACTCACTCGTATCGTCCAGTTTGAATCGAGGCAAACAGAGTGTGCAACTGATAAAATCACTCGTACTCTGTGAGTTTAGTTCACTGTTGATTCTGCGACTGCATGCTGCCTGGGTGTGAACATCATACTTGGAGCTTTCGAAGGAAACAGGTAATTCTATCTATCTATAGCTGAACGACAAATGCCGTAATCAGAAATCCTTGCCCACTGATAAGAGCATGGCCCTATGTGAAAAGCTATCCGATGTGGGATCGCCGACGGGTTCTTGGAGAAACCCCGCTTGGCAACTGTACGACAAGGATGGTGGAAGCCCCAACGACCCGAACGTTCGGGAGGCGTATGAGGCTCATCCTTTACTAAGCAGATGTTCGCGACACAAAAGCCCAATATAGGCAGTCCGTTTGATGACGAGTTGTCTTGAAGGTCTTGGGGTTTGAATGAACAAGGGTAGTTCCATGCAAGTGGTTTCCAAACCAGTGTTGGTGCAACAAGTTGACAAGTCTCCTCTAGAGAGCTCTCATGCAGTTCTTGGAGGATGGAAAGATAATTGATCTGCACTGGCGAAATTGTGGACGTTGACACGTGGGAGCTAGCTATTTGGCGGCGTGTCAGGGTAGTTAAGGACAAGATGTGGCATCTCATGATTGATGACACTGCTGATGTCCCAAAATTGGGCTTTACTTTTCCGCAATCAAGCAAATCAATGCTTTTACATCTAGGTATAGAGAGGCAAAGGCCGGAGAGAGCTCTCAAAAGCACCTCTACAACGACCTGATTGATTTACTTTCACATCTGGACTCGAAATGTGAATAGGTAATCCGGTTCACACCCTTTCGCGTTTAGGCATCCCGCCGGCCGCTAGCGCAGATGGCGTCAGGAAAATGACCCAGGTTTCTCCGCACAAGTTGCCAGTCCACAGTTTTGATTGGACTGAAGCATAGCTCGTATGTTCTTCACAAGCTTGACTCCGCTCTCGATGTACTGACACCCACATCTGGTTAAGGTTCAGACGGGTTGCTGACAGTCTGGCAGGCTATCGCTGATGCTATCAGATCAGGGCAGCCATTTTCGAACCACAGAGGCATACGAGACACAAAAAATTTTGCGACCGGGACAGAGACGGCGGCATCAGCCCTTTTCAGGACAGCTGCATGCGGATGCCCCCGGGATGCCGTGGTCGGCGCATTGAGGGTTCGGATTCCCGCTAATGACCCGCTTTTGTATGAGGAAGGTAACATCGGAGGGTACATCGGATCAGATAAGATGCCATCAGATTAGATGAGATACATCTGATTCGAGGAGCTGCATCGCAGAGTCTCGCCATTGAAGAATTTTCCACCCACAGGCCCATCCACACCGGGGCTTGGCATTACGTCGGTTTAACCGCAATTTAACTGGAAAGCGGGATGGATTGAACCCCTCAACGGGTAGTGGGCTGTTCATTTCCCCCAGCCACGGCAATGGGCGGCGTTTCCCGTCAACTGCCAGATGTACTCGGCGTGTGGGCGAGCTGCTCAATGAGGAGGGGATGCTGACGCCTTTTTCCAATCAGGAAATTTTGTCTGGGCAAATTTTGGAGAACTGGTGGACTCGCAGCCGGAGAGCTGCTTGTACCTCTTCTCTGGTCCAGTACGTACACGTACAGCACCAGTTCACATGGGTTGCTGTTGAAGAACCCTCGTCGAGGCACAGCGACTAGGGTGGCATTACCGACGATGGACGATCGCCGGAGCCCGTTGCGACGCTCGTCATAAGCACACAGGTACATGGGTGGTTTATTTTTTTCCTCGGCCAATATATACCTGCTGTACCCCTCCAAAAATGGCGCAGCCAGAAATTTTGGATAGTTTGGGCATTCCATCCTGAGCCACAGTTTCTCATTCATTCGCGGGCAAGTCGAGCTGTCAGTGCAGCTCCCCCAGATTGAAAGATGGCTTTGCTCAGCGTCTTCAACAAGCTCGACGCGGCTTCCCTAGCCCCCCTCCTGCAATGGAAGCTTCTCATCTTGGCGGCGATCCCGCTCGCCGTGGTCTTCTACCTGAGGAGATCGAAGGCTGATCCTCTCGACATCAAGCTGTTTTCACACTTCCCGCAACCCGAGGAGGCCGACCCGAACAGAGGACATTGGCCATGGATCGAGAAGGCCGCTGCGCTGGGCGACCCTCGAAGGTCTTTCGGTACGTTCCGCGCAGCCATCGTCGCTCGCTATGAGCGATTGGTGCACGCTGGAGCATCCTCGAGATTCGCTAACATGAATGATTTTGTAGATGAACTCCTCTACGAGCAAGCCCAGAAGCTTGGTTTCCCTCCCGTTCTCCTGGTCGACTGGCGCCCGATGGAGTCTTTCATGATTCTCTTCATTCTCAACAACGATGTCGCAGAGCAGGTCACCAAGCCCACGAAGCAGTACAGCACGAGTGTCCCCAAGCACCCGGCCATGCAGGATCTTGCTCCCTTGGTCGGAGCGCGATCTCTTGTCACTACTGACGGCGACGAATGGAAGGGTCTTCGGAAGAGAATTCTGCCTGGCATGCAACCTCAGCATCTGCTTTCCCTGGTCAAGGTCATTCTGGACAAGACGGAGCTTTTCATTAATCTCATGGAGCAGAAGGCTGCTTCCGGAGAGGCCTTCAACATTGATGAGTACACTACGAACCTGGCTTTCGACGTCATTGGCATCGTTACTTTCGATATGGACCTCAACGCCCAGGTTGAGGGCAAGCAAAGCAAGGTTCTGACGACATACCGCGCGCTGTCTCACGCTTACATCAAGCGCGAGCTGGGCAAGCACTGGCTTCGGAGATACTTCTCGGAGAACGAGCGCAAGATCAGACGCCTCGACAAGGAACTCGACGCTATCCTCAAGGAAGAGATCATCAGACAGCACAAGGACTTCAAGGCTGGCCTCGCGACTGCATCTCGCAGTGTAGCAGCGCTGAGTCTTCACGACATTGACGTATTGACCCCCGAGATTCTCCAACAGACCAGCGACACATGCCGAGGATTCCTGTTTGCCGGCCACGACACGACCAGTATTCTGCTGCAGTGGTGCTTCTACGAGCTTCATCGACGCCCGCAGTCTGCCAAGGATCTGAAGGAAGAACTTGACGAGGTTTTCGGTCCCGACCCCAGCCCTAAGTCTGTCATCGAGCAGCTCTCCGGTCCCCAGGCCGGAAAGCTCTTGGCCCGACTGCCTTGTAGGTGTCACTCGTCATTGATACGAGATTGGAAATGCTGACATTTGATCCACTTAGACACCGACGCCATCATCAAGGAAGCCCTGCGTCTTCACCCGCCCGGGACCACCGCTCGTGTCGCCCCCAAGGGTGCCAACTACACCATCACCCTGCCCAACGGCCAGCCTCTTGTTGTCGACGGTCTCTGCTTGAGTCCGCGAGCCTACATCATCCAGAGAGACCCCAAGATCTTCGGAGAGACCAAGGACGAGTTCAGGCCTGAGCGCTGGCTCGGCCCCGACGCCGCCAACATCCCTGACAGCTCCTTCAGACCATACGAAAGAGGCCCCAGACGTTGCACCGGATCCGAGCTTGCAAACCTGGAGTCCAAGGTTGTGCTGGCTATTATCGCGAGACATTTCGAGTTTGTTAAGGTTGGCTTGGGCGAGCTGGATCTTACAGAAGAGGGGAAGCCTCAACTCGACGACAGAGGATATTACAAGACCAAGGGAACCCTGTTTTCTGTAAGTACCACACTGGCTACCAAAATCGCTCCACGACGTGCACTTGCTGACTCGCAATGTGATAGACCGATCTGGTTACTTCGAAGCCTGTTGACGGCATGCACTTGAGAGTTGAGCTCAAGAACAAGCCTAAGGCTTGAAATGATACCAAAGAAACCGCAGAGTCTCATGGAGGACCACATGAAAATAGCTATGTTTGAGAAGATGCTTGGCCACCGTCCATCTTCGCGGGCGCTGGGTTGTACGATTCGACTGGCAATGATCGTGACGTTACCTAGATAGTATTATCTTGAGGTACATATGTTCTGATCAGCTACCAGAACGAGCTTAATGAGAAAGAGTACATGACTATGAAACGGCGTGGTGCCAGTAAGACGCAAGCAGGATGGTGTTTTGTGATTCAGGCCTGTGCTAAAGCAAAGAGTTGAGACCACATATGCATATGCGGTAGTTGGTAAGTACATGCATGACAATCTGACCGCAGAATCTTATCAACCAACCCCTTCAAGGTGGCTTTGACTAGGGACAATAATTCGCCTGAAATAGCAGTTTCCCTTTCAGCTCACATGTGCTTGAAGATCCATGAAGCTAACACAGATCAACTCACGAATGTTGATCGTCTAGCATGCCAAACCTTGTTTGACACATGCGATGGCATTATGCTAGAAACGACAAGGAGATGCCAAAACAAAATCATCTAGGAGGGCTACTATCCTCTTAGGATCCGGGGTTCACCTCGGTAACGATAAGCTCCGACTAATCAGAGCGCGGCTTTCACGAACATCACAGAACATAGTCGAGCCGTCAATAATCGTAGGGCTGGAAGAATGAGACCGTTAGCTGCGCATTGAAAGCATTTACACCCTTGTTGGCCATCATGGGGTCACACAGGCGGCAGCATCCAAAGGTGGAGCGACCAGCTCCCAATCATCTCACATATCCATGATGATCTACGCTCATTCCCTTGGCAATACTGGGCAATAAGCTTACTTGACTACAATGTTTCTGTTTGTTAAAGATACTTTGAGACTACCTTCAGCACGTTCTTGGCAGACCAAAGTGACAACAGCCCATCTGATGTGCAATGCATCATCACTTTGGATTGCAGCTGTCGTGCACCATGGGTAACCAGAAAAGATTGAGGATACACGAAATCAGTTTCTGAATGATTGCTATGCATAGGGCGCAGACATTATCATGTCATCTTATGAGACAGCAGATAAAACTATTCCGGACGAACGAGTGTTTCCAAGCTCCACCGCCCGCACCCAGGATACCACGCGATGAACGGGCCCACACGTCTAAACGTTATCTGCCATGACCGTTTCTAATAATAACCCTGTCGTTGTCGTCGTTTTCGCAACCATCGTGACGACTTCTTACTTTGACGACTCGATACCGCTACCACCTTCCGCCCGCGTCGTCGTCTGCTGCGGCGGATACTTCGGTTCCGACCCAGCATCAGTTCCCCATCCACCAAAGCCATCGGCTGTCGCCATGCCACCAAAACCGGTCGCAGGGCCGGCAGCAAGTGTGCCGGCGGCCTGATTTCCTGCGACGCCCGGTCGATCTTTGGCCCACTCGTTGATCTCTTCTCTCGTCTTGCCAGTGTACTTTAGGAGGTCTTCGTCTGAAATGACCTTGTCGCGGCCATTCTTCTTGTCTTCGTAGCGTTGGTAGAGAGACTTTTTGGGGGTGTCCTCGTCGCCACCCTCCTTGGCTGATGACTTCCAGAAAACCATTTTGATGAATGCTGTCCTGTGACTCTGGCCAATGTTAGCACTGCACTTCAACGGCAACCCAGCAAAGATGTCAAATAACCTACTTGCTGTTGAAATCGGACTTTGTCTGACGATCTACTTTCTTCTAGATTAATCGCCTGGAATTATGCCACGCTGTTAAATACTCGAAAACGAAATGGGGCCACCATGAAAACGGCAGCCTAACCGAATCGCGTTGGAATTCTTCAGCTGCTGCGCCGCAACCTCGAAATCACGAGACCAATTGGCGATGATGTGATAGGGTACACTGCTGTGAAACCTGGCAGCCCCATTTTTGTTCTTTTCGAGAGTCTGCGGTGCACCAACACATCAAGAATCAGCCAAGTTAATCGCTTGATCCAACGCAGTGTGGCAGTTCGGGTTGCCACTTAATCGTCTAGGGCTGTGTAGGTCACAATCATTGCAGATCTTTGGAGATCTGGGGTACAACTTGTGCCGGTTAGGCCAAATTAGCAGGATGTGAGATGATTAGCGTCAAACTTGACTGCGAGTTGACAAGCCACCGACGTGTCTGTCAGCGCTATGGCACGTCTAGCAGCCGGCGCGGATAAGACGGCTGTCAAGCGTTCACTTTCGGCCGACCAATCTGTCAAATGTTGACAGTCTGACCACGTGCTACACGATGGCCTCATTACTGTTGCCAAAAGGTATCAGATATTTCGGCCAACTTACGCGATGTCACGGCGCACAGCGATCTGGGAGGCCAAGACGAAATCGAAACTTTCTGAACCTAATCAAAGACGGGGCTGGGCTTGACTTCTGACTTGTTTGACACTTGAAGTACGCTTCTACCGCCCGGGCCATTCTAGAATATTTTAGTACGCCGCATGTTTTGACACCGCGAGTACGCTGCCAATTGAATGCAAAGCACACACTAGATTTTCTACAGATCTCGTCAGATTGTGCTAAGCAGGCAAATCTCTTGGGCGGCCACAGCAGATCATTCGCTTCTTGGCGACGGACAAGCTTCCCCCTCACAGCAAGACCAGAAAATCCGATGTGGATGGATAACGGCACCACTTAAGGCTATGACCTGCATGTATCAGTTTCTAATTTCGTAGAGGCGCGTCTTGCCTGCAGCGCGTTGAAGGAGCTATGGCAGGCTGTCCTCCACAGATTGGCCCTCAGATGCCAGTCTCATTGCACATGTTCAGTTGAGTTCGTCTGGTTCCATTGCTTCTGGTCAGATGCCTCGGGTGATGCCCAACCAGAAACGGTATTGTTCGTCTTAGCTCCCCGTCGACGCGGCCGGTGTTTACGATCACCCAGTTCACGACTGCATCGCATGTACGATTCTGAGTTAGCACCGGCCGAAGATACGGTCGAATCTCGTCCAAAGTCGCTCTAAAATGATCTAAGATATTGTCTCGCTGACGCTTTCATCGTGATGTTCAAGAGTTCCCCTCATTGCTCGGACCTTTTCTCGCTCTCCGAGCTCTGGACACACCACCTCGGCGAAGAATTCCTCCCTGACTACGTTTTACTCACTTCGAATAGTCTTTGACTTGATCGACACTATCAGAAACATGACTGTCAACTTGGCAACTATATCGACGGAAAGCCCTCGCTACGCGAATTCGGGGGTTGTGGTTTCGCAGTTACACGGGTCTCGAAAAGCGGCCGACGGTATAGGCTGTCGGCGCTGCTGCCAGCAGGTGGTCCAGTTGTTGTTGTAGTGGCAGCCTTTGAGTTCAAAGCCCGCGGTTCATATCCCGATGGCACAGCTGCAGCCGAAGGTGGGCAAATTGTTCCTGCTTGATCCCCTGCGGCGCTTCAGGCTCTCAGGGATAAGCTAATATAGCCAAGGCGCGTCAAATATGCACGATCATCGGCACTAATAGCTGCAAGGCTCCTGCCGTGGAGGTTAAATATGCTTATCCCACGGGTAGCTGGCGAAGAGGAAGGGAAAGCTTCCTCCTATGAGCGCAGCAAGCGGAGCTATGGATACCCTGCCGGGGTTTCAGCTCTCTCAGAGCTGGCATGAGAAACCGAGAGATTGACGCTGCAAGGACCAAGCCAAGTCTGCAGCCTGCAGCTCAACATTGGTGTATGAACGATGAACCTTTCAGATATGCAGAGGTGTATAATAACTGAGTCATCAGACGCAAAGTTGAGGTGCATGGATAGCGAGGAGCTAAAAATGCCGTGCATCTATAGCACGGGAGCCGACTTGGCCATGTACTATCTCCCTTAAGATATGTCTTATGTCTGTGCAGCTTCAATTCAGACCGTGCTCTTTCCTCGATGGCGCCGTGGTGGCCGTTTTTCCCGTGGAAACTTTTGATGTTTCGATGACACACTCGGCTCAAAGATCTGGGTTTCTCAACGACGAACCAGCCCATGCGAAGCTGCGTTCTGGACTCACATCGTCGACAGTTGAAGGCGCTTACAGAGGACTCTATTCTTTAGATGATCCCATCACCGGCACAAACAAATCCCGATTTGTCGCAGGTGGAGGGGGCGCGCAGCGGCCTAGTGGACGGACTCAAGAGCGGACAGAAAACCGTAGGGTTTCATGAAGGAAAGCGTACTTTGCCGCTTGTGTCGGCGGTCCTTCATCCCATCAAGTAGAAGAGCGACTCGCCCTGCGGCAATGTTGTGCAGGTAAGGTAACCTGGGGCAGAGCCGCAAACCGTGTGGGAAAGCCGGCCGCAACTCGGAAACGCGCAGGTGGGGAAGAAGCTGAATCGTGATGACAGGGCGAGGTATCCCGCAGTAGCTAAGCTGATGGTTCGTCATAGTGAACTGTCTTATACACGTTCACCTGCCTCTTACGGTGATCATACAAGGACTGAATAAGGCGCATGCTAGGTCTTACCCTTGAAGAGGACCTGTTTCCCCCGCACGGGAACAGTAGCTTCGCCTAGCTCCAATAACGATTCGCAAGTCGTAGGGCTGTTCCTGCACTAGTGCTATCGTTTCCTTACCTTTCCACCATTGCCGCGGAATCGAGAAATCGTTGGCCCTAAAGATGGGAGAAAATCGTGCAGAAAATGTGCAGCGGAAGTGCGGCATTCCGGATTAAGGATAACAGACGACCCAGAATCCGATACCGCCAGGACATTTGCCCGTGAGGCGGAGCACAAGCTTAGGAGTTGCCGCCCATGGAGGGCTGGACGGCAATCCGGGAATACCCTGACTAACCCACGCCACCCATCCGTTGAAGAAGTAAGCTTTTCAAAGACAAGGCCGTAGTAATTACCACCAGACCGTGCACACTGGGATCTCTCCCCAGACGCGACACGGCTGTGACAGTGGTGATAACTCAAATGGAAGGGTTCGATGGGTTCCTAGATCAGCCGCACGGGGATCGTGTGGATGGAGAAAGCGAGAAGACCAAGAAAGGCTCCACAACTCTGTGCCTGGCGATGCTGGCAAGTCAAGACGAAGGGGGTCAAAGAGCCGGCTGCCCCTTGGCAAGCATAGCATCGCTCGAGACTTGTGGATATCCTGCAAAAACTAGCCCGCGCTTTGCCTTTCAGGCCTCCATTTCTGCCCACCGGCGCATATCGAAAGACTTGATCTGTGCTCGATCAGACGCTGCCACATCCGCCTCAGTGCCGTGATGCGAAATCATGTCGGGAGCCAGAGCCATCTGGTCATGGACATCCTGGCAAGATGCTTGTCAAGTCTTCGCGTGGTCCACGGTCTCCACGTGGTACATAATGAAACGGTGCTGCTCGTCGGTCCCATCGTTGGGGAAGAAGAAGGGTGATATCGGATTCTCGTCGTTGATAGACGCTACGCATAATAGTCAGTTGATCTTATAATAACGGCTTGCGACCCACCTCGACCGTTGTCAGACATGTGCTAGGTGTGTCTGCCATGAGGTTGCTGCTGTCCCTTCAACAATCGGTAACCAATACGGATACCGAAGATGGCCGTCGTGCCCCCTCATGGATGTCCTGATTGTCCAAGAAGCCGGGCGCAAGCGTTGAGCTCCTTGGCACAGTCCGTCAACACGACGCGGTTTTCTACAGCGGATCTCGATACGACGACGCTCTCACTCAACATTCGAGCTGACGATGACGCCACTGCGGAAGGCATTCAGACAGTATTATGGATCCTAGTTGTTCTCTCGGCTGTCTTCCTTGGCTTGAGGCTCTACTGCAAGATATCATATTCGTACACAAAGTTTAGGTTCGAGGATGGGCTTCTCATAGCTTCCTGGGTAAGAACCACAAGCCACGACAGGTTACCAAAGTCACTAACATGAGGTCAGGTTGTTCTAGCGGGAGACGCCACACTGAACGAGTTCATCATCAAGTCTCGCTTTGGACGGCCAGGATTTCCCATCACAATTGATAACATCACAACCCTTGCCATTGTCGGCTTGTCTTCGATTACATGCTCCTTCGTCGGTCAGGTCTGGAGCAAGACAGCATTCGCAATCTCGTTGTTGCGCATGTGCGAGGGATGGAAGAAGGCATTTGTTTGGTTCTCCATTATATCGATGAACATCCTCTTCGCCTTTGCCTCCCTATCATTCTGGATTGGCTGCGTGCCTCTCGAGAAGAGGTGGAAGCCCTTTGGCGACGGAACATGTTACGACTTGAAGTGGGTGGTGTCATTTGGCATATTCGTTAGTGGTACGTTTCCTCAGCATCAACTCGATTCATACTAGACACACCTCACTGACTCTGCCTCGCAGTATACTCAGGCCTCCTCGACTTAGCCCTGGCTGCCATTCCTTGGATGATTCTCATGCGCCCGACACCAGCCGAAGAATCATCCGGGCTCACTCTCAGCAAAAAGGAGAAAATTGGCGTATCCGTTGCTCTTAGTATGGGAGTACTGTGAGTAAACTTTGTCGTTGCAACTGCGCAGCCTGATACTAATCCGACCCAGCGCCGGAATCGCGGCGTTTGTGAAAGCGTCGTACATGCGCTCCGTGAACGACACAACGGGTGATTTTTCGCGTAGGTTTCACAAATGTTCAGACCAAACAGCGAGCCTGGCTGACAGCTTTTCAGATGGTGGTGCACAGTTGGCTGTGTGGGCTGCCGCGGAAACCGCCATCACTATCATGGTGGCAACTTTGCCCGTGCTACGGGTTTTGCTCCGAGACACAGCGGTGAGAACTCGGTATCTCCCTGAGGCCATAAAGATGAAGGTCAGGAAGTCGACAAGACGCTCAGAAAGAGTGTCACGCAGATCTGTGGAGGTTCCAGAAGACAAGCTGCATCTCGCGTCTTCAGGAGCTTCCATGTCAACGGCGGGGGCGTCTTCATCAACCTCTGGCGGGTCTTCAAGATCTGCAGATTCGCAGAAAACCTTGATCGGAAAGGCCAAGGAATATCCAGTTCCAAAGCTTCCGAATATGATATGAGGCGTTCTGCTGTGTAGGATTATGTACTATTAGAGACATGACAGCGCAGATCATCGGCTTGACGCTGAGATCACGATTGATGACACGAAACCTTCACGAATGTATAAGACCAGATGTTTAATGATAATAAAACAACAGTTGATTTGAATTTGGTGCACCAATCGCGACATGAGTTCCTCTTCCCGCAAACCCTCTTTTAAAGTGCCGCACTCACTCATGACCAATCGGCTTACCGCTGCGCTGCCACGCCATCGGCGCAGACGCGGCCACCAAAGTAGGTGTCGGACCCCCCTCTCGGGGATCATCCAGGATGAAGTTCATAGGGAAGCCGATTTCGAATTCCTTGTAACCCTCAATCTTCTTGATTTGGTCCTCCGTCAGGTGAATGCTGAGAGCCTTGATATTGTCGTGCAGGTGCTCGACCTTCCGGCCGCCAACGATAGGGAAAACGTAGCGGGCCTTCTGCATCACGTATGCAAGAGCAATCTGCTGGATACTGTCTGTACCCTGCTCCTTTGCGACCTCCTCAAGAACTTCGCTGGCCCTGCGGTGCTCTTCGGACTGACCCTGGCCGAACATGGCACGAAGACCCTCGCCGGCCTTTTGGCGCTCCTCGAGCTGCTTCTTGGATTGCAGCTTACCGCCTCCAAGGACGTCCCATGGTGCGATCGCCATACCAAACTGGCGGCACATGGGGATGATTTCCCGTTCAAGATCGCGGATCAAGACGTTCCAGCGACCCTGGTATACGGAGAACGGGGTCTTGCCATGAGCTCTTGCGTAGGTGTTCGCGGCGGAAACAACCCAAGCGGGTGTATCAGAAACACCGAGGTACAGGACCTTACCCTGCTCAACAAGGATGTGGAGAGAGTCCATCAGTTCCTCAATGGAAGTGGTCCAGTCCCACCAATGGATGTAGAGCAGGTCAATGTAGTCGGTCTGCAGCTTCTTGAGAGAGTCGCGGACCGAGAGGTGCAGCGACTTCTTGTGATTGCCCGAGTAGTTGACACACTTGCCGGGTCCGAGCTCTTGCTTGCGATACTGGGTGGTGAACTTGGTCGCGACGAACATGATGTCGCGGTTCTTGCGAGCGGCCATCCATTCGCCGAGGATCTTCTCGGACTCCTCGTTCTGGTAGTTATTGGCGGTGTCGATGAAGTTACCTCCGGCGTCGACGAACGCATCCAGCAGCTTGAACGAGTCCTCCTTCTCCATGGAACCCATGAAAGAGGACCACGCAGAGCCGATGGACATGGCGCCCAGGCAGAGTGGGGAGACCCTGACACCGGCGGTGGAGGAGAGCACGCGATAGCGACCGAGCTCTGTTTTGGGCTCGGGAGCCGGTGCGAAGAGAGTTTGAAGGCCCGACATGTTGGGAACCGGTGCGATGTGCGGTTATTGGGGGGCAGACTTGGAAGGGCGCTAAACTGAGAAGAGCCGCTCGAATCGAGGAGAGAATGGGAAGGTCTGATGAGATGGCAGAAGACCGGCCAGTCCGCGTTCGATTCCGTCACCTTTATACCAACCTTAACCGTATGATGCCACTCATCGATTGACCTCGGGCAGTGTGATAAACCTTAGATTCGCGGGCGAAGAGTAAAGTCCGAGAGCACATGCAGGGTTTCATGGAGGGCAGTCGCTGGGACACCGTCAAACCTGGGGCTGTCTGTGCTCTGTGCTTCTCACGACTTCCCAGTCTGCGCACCGCATTTGTTTGTTTACTCGTGCTAAGAACTCCTTGCTATTTGAGTACCTGTGATATCAGAGAGCCTCAAAAGGGCAAATTGTGGATGCCAAGATCCGTCCACGGCTTCGGCGGGTGGAGGACGTGGACTCGGGATCCATCCGCAGAATGGTGCGTGGATCTCGATGGTTACCAGGCAATCCTTGGCCTGCTTGAGGTCGCAGTGAAAGAATCGCCGACCTCTTTGGATGCGGAATTTGACAGTATACCATTTGAGCTTAGGGTTGGGCAATCCCGAGATGCTAGGAGAGAGAAACTGTTTTAGTACGGGCTGTCATTTCGTTTCGCAGACCATCACCTGGATTGGCATATCCGTCAAATGTTGACATCAAATGTTGATACAGTTGCAGGATATTCTACACATCTGCAGCAGTCACCAAAAACATTGCAGCATGTTTTGCAAGTCTAATGAGTTCGCGGGGTTTCAAACACTTGAATCAGCACCATCATGGGCAATCCCGGTGGAGTTGCGGAGTTCGCCAAGTAGGATGGGGATGCCCGTCGTTCATGACAAGGGAGCAACATCGGACTTAACAACGGCATTAACTTTGGATCCGTTTTCTTACATCAAATACAAGATATTCTGAGGAGCTATTCAAGACGTGGAAGATGTCAGTGCCCTTGCTAGATGGATCTTGACCGAGCTGTTGATGGACCTCCAATTCTCAATGCTAGTGTAATTACGTGCTGCGGTGTTAACCTAATTCCGAACCCGGCGCCCCATCGACGGCTGACAGTCCTTCAACGGTCTTCTCGATGATAATCGGAACAACGTATCAAGACCTTGATGAGGGGAGGTACGTGATGAGAAACCACAGCGTGACGCTCCACAATATTAACTTCGCTTTCGAATCGGTGGTCTGCTTCAATCTGCTTAGCCGGTGCAAACGCCAAAGACTACGACAAATGTAAAGCGATGAAAAAATATGAACAGTGATTTCGAGCTTCGAGAGCTTTGAATTGATGCTGCGTCACCCTTCACCTTCTGGGGGCACATTTAAGGGTACACAGTTTGCAGGATGAAGGTTCACTTGAAACTTTGAATTGGGTAACCTTGATGAGTGAAACCAAAAAGGTAGTGCGATCTCTTGGTATAAGGGCTAAACCCTTTCCATTTTCATTTCCTTGTTAATTCTTCGGCAAGCTGCCAATAGCACATAACTGCAGTACGACTCACGATCGGACCCGACTCAAATATCAATCACGACACTGCGCCTTCAGCGGCAGAAGGCAAAAGTGGAAATACTGGATACTTTTAGGAACTCCAAGTGAGAAACCCTCTGTCTCATTCTCCAACAACCAAGGAATTTCGTCAGGAAGATGGAGATTTCCTACCCGTCGATATTCTTTGATGATGAGCGAGAAATTTGGTGGCGGAAGCAATCCGACGATCGTCCCGTGAGTTATACTTATGGCATCGATGGGTGTGACTTCCACTTCATGAATAGCCCGATAGATGTCGACAAGGAAAATGAATGCCTATCCGCAGCATCCCTGGCAAATCATCTTTTACACGTTAGCAGGAAAGAAAAGGATCTGAAGGCGAAACAGAGTCAACAACCTCGGAAGAAAGAATTTACGGATCTACCCCTCGAACTTCAAGATATTATCTTTGAATTAGCAACTTCGCTGCTCTTCATCTCTTGTTGCATTCCGGGGACATATACGCTGAAGACAGACGGACCCCGGCCTGGAAGGCCCTATATCAGGTACTGGGTAAACGAACTTTTCGTTTTGAAGGAGAGCGACGTGTCTGATCCCTGCCGCATGATCTGCAATACGATATCGAAAGCCTGCCCACTTACATATGTCAATCGCCGAGCGAATTTGAGCGTCCTCAGAAGGCTCCACAAACTATTTGGGGCTCGAGATCAATGGTACCGAGAGGAGGGAGGAGCCTTCCGTTGGATATTGAATCAACTTGACGTTACCGCAAGATTCAACGCAGATCTAGCAATTGAAGCGTCTTTGTGGGCAATGTTACAATGGGGGTCGACAACGGCCCAAATCGCATACTTCCCGTTCCCATGGGCTTTCGACAATGCAGCAACTACTGTCCAAGATGTGATTGGCAAGGGGTTTCGCCTGCCGGAGGCTCTTTGTTATGAAGTCAATCGAATCCATCTGGAATGGGATCTCGACAATGATGAAAGTTTGGGGATGCCAACTCGGTTGCTTGGTCATATCTTAGGGTGGCTTGATTGGACGAGCAGCATCACAATCTCGTTACGGCCATGCTTGAGCCCTCGAGACCATGAGAGCGATAAGCGTGTCGTCCAGGAATTGCTGGCTCAACGCATCAGAGCTATACGTCTCAAGGATCGCACATATCTCAAGGTTGGATGACTTGCCCCGGCCTTGCCGCTATACATAAAATCGAGGAAAGATGGCAGACACGGAACAAACAGTTTTTGTAAACTACGGAAGACTTGGTACATACCCTCCCCAATTTATGTATTAGTGACAAGGCTTATATAAATCGAGGAGCAGACAAAGAATTGAAGCGGACAAGGACTGGATGAACAATAGTGTAGTGTGCTGATAATCTTTTTAATACGGCTAAAAAGTGCCAATGAAACTTGGGAAGAAGTTTATCACGACCTCGAAGGTCCACAAAGGCGAGCGAAACGGCTAGAACTTGCCAACAGCGCCCTCAGACACGTGCAGGCATTTGGCAGCCAATGCGGGGAAACGCTTCCACTCAGCAGTAGCCTCTCATGCATCGTGGTCAGCCATCACCAAACCGTCAACTCTAGAGACCAGAACAGCCTAGCGGGACTCACGACGAAACGATGGCTTCAAGCCCCGGCTGTGGCTCAACTGTTAGCGGCATTGCGGCAATCTGTGGGGAAAACACCACGTCTTTCTATCTACGAGCTTCTCCCGGTCCCTCATCACTTCGAACATCTCATCTTCAGAATGCGAGAATGCGCCTGTTCCATGTTCAGAAACAAGGATCAATCCCTGTCTTTCTCTGATGACTCAGCGTTCTGGACCTCCTGCAGGCCGCCGCACAGTGACATCCCGCCAGCAAGACTGATGTCATGCTCCGCGCAGTGCGGGGCGCCAATCGATGCAGCTTTCCCCCACGAAACCCTGCTCGACACCAGCTTTCGGCCGCGACAACTGACGTCACCTCGGTCGGGAAAGCAAGAAATCTTTCAAGATTCGGCCGGCGAATGTAGAGAGGAAGGACGTCAACGGGCGCTGGGGCCGCCTGACGGGAGACATCATACCACGTAACGTCTGCCCGTTGCCTTTGCCCATTGCCTTTCTGCCCCCCATTTGAAGTAGCTGATGCCCCCTCCTCTGTTGCACCCGGGAATGTGAGCCTGTTCTTTTTTGGTACCACTTGCTCCATCTACAACAACATAGCGAACGCATTCATCGACGCAAAAGCGATTTAAACCTGATTCCCGTATTACAGTACAGCGACCTGGAACATTTAGAAACAACGCCAACATGCCTTCCGTCCTTGGTCTCACCACAGACCCGTCCCCTCACGGCCCTGGTGCGGAGGAGCGTCAGAAGAAGAAGAAGCCCCAGCTCGCGGGCGGCCCGGAGACTGATGGCAAGCAACTAGCCCGCCGCCCGCGCAAAGAGTCGGCCTCGCAATCCCCTCCGCGTGAAGGCGGCGAGGAGAAGAAGAAGAAGAAGGAAAAGAAGGAGAAGAAGGAGAAGCCCAAGCCCAAGCCGCGTCGCGAGTATGACACCGACGACGAGTCGGAGGACGAGGGACCTCTCAACACCATCGCGAAGCGCAACCACGCCAAGGCCATCGAGATGGAGACCCTCCTCTGGGGCGCCCTCTGCCACAAGCCCAAGAGCGCACTGAAGTACATTGGCAAGGGCGCCATCATGTGCAACCCGCTGCTGTTTGGCGATCCCGAGGTGTACACCGAGAATTCCGAGCCGACGTTGAAGGAGGTGCTGAAGGAGAGCGACCGCTACCTCAGCTACAAGATGCACAAGCCGCACGTTGTTGAGATCGGATTGATGTCCATGGCCATCTGCTATGACATCACACTATTCCGTCAGGCCGATGACGGCACCCTCGAGTCGGAGGAAGCGACTGTGTCGACCAGCTGGAGACAATGTGCCAGCGGTGACTGGGAGATGACGAGCTCCATGGCCGGATGGCAGGATTAGATGCACGGCGTTTGTATCATGATGGGTGTATTATTCTATTGTATGGCGTCGATAACTGGTGTTTTAACTTTTCCTTGATGAGTCTGCGATGTATGTAATGTACTACGGCATGCATGAATTCGATTTAAAGCATTTAATCCCAACGCTCCGTTACGGTCTCTCCGTGCAGCGACCGAACCAACAATATGTGCTTGCTTGGTTCACGCCTTCGACCCGACAGCTTCTTTCACCATGTCGCCAAATCCGACCATGCATACTGTCGCCCATGCCGCAACTCCAATCCGAGGTACGACACCCCTGAAAAAACCAGTGAAACCATTCGTTGCCCAGATATGCTTCGCGGTTGAAGCCATCGTCATCTGTTGCGGACGGGAGGGGTCTGTCTTCAGCGACTGCATCTCCACCCGCACCACCTGAATCGTGAACGATTATCAGTATCAAAATCGATAATGACAAAAAAAAAAAAGATCTTACCTCAAATGGCTGATTCCAGCAGCTAAGCGCACCTCCGATGATGGATGCGGCAATCTTCTCCGGTGGAGCTAGCTTCTCTTCTGGCGACTTGCCCCTGAACGATTTGATCTGACCCTCCGCTGCTCTCGAAATGCCGATCCTCGAAGACCAGCCCGTTATTTGACGAAGGGCTACTGCGTTAACACCTCGATTTACACCTCGGATACCCTTGGTGCGTAGGATCTGGAGGAACACCTCCATGGTTCCCGGCGTTCTGCCGGCTGTCTTGGGAGTCTTTTGCCTTGTGACCTCGACTGTCTTCATGCATGTCGTTACACCTTGTTTGTCGTGTCAGCTATGGAGTTAGAGCATGATCTGTTGATGTTCATACCCATGGTAAGGTATGCTTGGGATGCACCGCCAACAATGCCACCCAATACACCAGCGATTTCGGTACCAAGACCGTATCTCTTAGCGTAGTACTCAACCTCCGTAGAAGTTAGGACTAAGATTGCCCCTTTGGTTGAGGCCTCTAACCAAGCCTGTAGTAAACGTCAATACGATAAGCCTAAGAGAGAGACCATCTGCAATGGTTTACTGACCCATGGTATGAGACCCTGATAGAATCCTCGAACCCCAGCACGAGCCCAGGTCTTCCGTACAGCGTCACCAAGGGTGTCGGTTCTGTTTGCACTGGCCTGAACAAAGAGATGAGGTAGACTGGTAAGTATGTAGTCCTCATAGTGGGCTTGGCTTGCATTGTCTTACGTGGGTCTTGATGACTTCCATGGGCTGCCCCAGAGTGGTAACTGTAGTTGATGTTAGGACACGTGATTGGACGGGCGTGGAAGACGCCGGTTCCTGAAATAACAGCTAACATACCCTGGATGATGTTCATACATGCTCCGACCAGAAGGTTCCGCCATGGGGTCTTGCGCTTCTCGACCGCCGCCCCGAAAGATGGTGCATACGCCGCTGAAACTGAAGTTGCCATGCTTGCGAAATTTGGTTGACGACGCCGCGGAATAGAAGTCGACTGGAATAACGTTGGTTAAGAGAGATGAAGAGATTAAATTGTAGTCATGGTGAGTTTGGATATTGATTGATGATTGAGAGACCCTCTGTCAGGTAGACGGAGTGCAGCATTGTAACTAATGCCGTCGGATAGGGCCGATGGCCATTAATGTTGAGGTATCGGACACTTCCGATGGAGTTGTTACACAGCGCCCAACAACAGCATTTCTTTCCATCACTCGCATACAATCACTACAGGGGCAGCTATTGAAGCTCCATTAGGCTTGGAAATCTTGACCCTCTCTGATTCTCCCTTACTCCCAAGGAGTCGTTACTTGTGGAGTCCTTGTACTTTTGACGCTCGCACCGGCGTTCTATTCTCTAGTCTATGAATCCTAACCGAGGCTCTAAAGCCAATCTAATAAATTACCATAGGTTCTACATCTTCCATACCGAACACTCAGTTCTCGCCGCAACGATCAAACTCTTAACTTCGTTTCTTGAAGTCATTTTTGGGTACCCTCACAAGCCAGTACAGTCCCGCCGCAGCAGCAATGTTGAAAACACAATACGCCCAGATGAACCCAAAGTCGCGCCAACGATTGTCGATGCTCATGTTCATGCTCGACAAGAAGTCATTGGTGCCGGCCATACCGCAGTACTGGCAAGAAGTCGCATTTTCGTCGACAACATAGCCACCGTTGCTGTGGATGTACGACGCCATGTAGTCGCCGCACGTACTACCACCCGGTGCGCTGAACTCCAAGAGTTCATTGGAACTGCAGGTGACAGGCGCGTCTGCAAGACTCACACTAAGAAACCCTTCGACCACGTAGGTCAGAGGGTTTACTCGGTACATGAAGATCCAGAAGCCTGGTAGCTCGGTGGGTCCTGCAAGAACACTGAGAACACAAGATGTCAGCATCAGTACCTGAAAGGAAAATGGCATAAAAACAACGTACCCGCAGAACGCGAACATGAGAATGAAGATCAAGTTGAGAATGCCACCGGCAACTTCTGCGCTCCCCAGACCAGAAATGAGGAGGTGGGCGAAGGTGCTGGAGAACAAGAAGAAGACCCAGCAGATCAAGAACAGCGTAACAGCACGCGAGTGCACTGAGTCCGTCCACTCTGCGTTGCGATCGAGGCGCATGGGGAAGTACCAGAACAGGAAAGAGAACACGGCCATGAGCGAGTTCCAGGCCATCTCAACGATGATGTTCGCCAAGATGAAGGCCTTCCATGAGTACGCTTTCGCCGGCCTCTCGCGAGCCTCATACATCGTCCGTTGATGAACAAAGGCGGGCATGATCTGTTGAACCAGTTGGTTGAACAGGAAAAGGAAGATGTAGACGCCGAACATCTGGTTCTTGAGACCCCGCTCGGTGTTCTCGTTACCCAGGAGGGTCAATCCAATGAAGAGTGCCTGTTAAGAATTGAATGATTAGCATCGCGGAAGAAAACAGCTCATTATCATTTGACTTACCGAACCAAATGTGACGACAGACTTTGAGAAGATGTAGGATGGGCTTCTCCAGTACTGCTGGAAGACCCTAGTCGTCACCTCTCGCACTTGTGTTCGGAAGTCCGCCGCAAACTCAGCGTACGCCGAAGAATCATGAGCCTCGGCGGTGGCCTGGGTGCCCTTCTCATCCGAGGTACCGGAAAGCCTCGCAAGCTCCTTCTGCACTAACTGGTATTCATGGCTCTCACGCCACACAGCCGGCCAGTCGATATCGGTGTGGGCTTTTGGCGCTGCCCCAATCACCTCGAGCATGTACTCAGCTGGATTCGATCCGGCCTTGTAGGCTGGGGCACCCTGGCGGCTGAAGTAGTCAATCAGGACATGAGAGTTGCGGCCGATGTCGCCGAAATAAACAGTGCGCCCTCCCTTGGATAGCAGTAGCAACCGGTCGAATCTCTGAAAAAGGGACGCTGAAGGCTGATGAATCGTACAGAGAATGGCTTGGCCGCTTTTCGTCAATTTTTCCATCAAATCACAGATTGACCAGGATGTCTGACTATCCAAGCCGGACGTGGGTTCATCGAGAAAGAGAAGCAGCTGGGGACGCGCAGCTAGTTCGACGCCGATAGTTAGGCGTTTGCGTTGCTCAACGTTGAGCCCTTCGCCCAGGTCGCCGATCACGGCGTCGGCATATTCTTGCATTCCCAAAAGATCGATGACGGTGTCGACATAGGCTAGTCTCTGCTCCCGAGTGTACTGCTGCGGTTGTCGCAAAACAGCGCTGAAGCTCAAGGCTTCTCGAACGGTTGCGGTGTGGAGGTGCAGATCCTGCTGGGTCACATAGCCGGTCTTGCGCTGGAATGAAGAATCTCGTAGATGGCCGTCAACGAGCATCTGGCCGCTCACGACTCCCATGGTCACGCGGCTTGCCAGCACGTCAAGAAGACTGGTCTTGCCAGCGCCCGAAACACCCTATCAGTCGAAAACTTAGCATTGATACCAGATGAAGAAGAAGTTGGGTTCGTAACTTACCATTAGGGCAGTCAAAGTGCCTGGCTTGACCCATCCGTCGACGTGCTGCAGAATCTTCCGAGTCTCGCTCTTGACCTGTACCTCGTAGCATACATCCTGCCAATGAAACACCGAAGTCTGTTTCGCGATGTCTGGACTGTCGCTGTCACTCTGGTTCTGAGTTGTCGATGGCGACTGGCTGATGTCACTGGTCTCAATGTCCTTCGTGGCCCGCTTCACCTTCTTCAAGGCGTTGCGGGTGAAAACAAGAACCTCGCCCTTGGACCTCTCAGACGAAACCCACTCAACGGCGAAGAGATACAACACCATGAAGAAAATCGTGAGGGCCATCAGAATGCCAAAGTTCCTCCATCTGTGACTCGGGTCGAAGTCGTACACGACGCGAAGATGCTCCTCGCCGGTGACGAAGTTGGCACCAGGAGCGGCACCGCCAATGTCACACACTCGCTCGTTGGATAGCCCCGAAGAACCAGCGTAGTCTGCACCTGAGGGGATGAACTGTGCGCAGCTGAAGTTGCGCCCGACAAACTCGTTCAGTGCGAGACATTCCTGGGCGTAGAACACTGGGTTGACCCAGCGTAGCCAGCCGATCCAATCGTGAAGGTAGCCCTGGGGAATGGCGAAGCCGCTGAAGAGCATCAGGGCCAGCAGAATGATGGATGAAGGTGCCAGCGCCTGTGCGATTGTCTTGGTGACCGAGCCGAGGAAGCGGAAGATCATGGACATGGAGACCGTGATGCTGAAGGAAAATAGCAGGAAGAAAAAGAAGGGTCCCGGATCTTCGCGTCGGAGGTTGGTCATGAAGTAGATCGGGATGTTGATAAAGAGCGAGTTTAGCAGCTTGTAGGGTAGATCAACAAGCATGGCAGCTACCGCTTCGCTGCTTGGATGATACAGGGCGTATCGTGCATGCTTCTCGATGATCTTGCGCTTGCCGTAGAGGGTCAGGATTTCCAGGATGCTACCCATCGCGTTGATCAGGATAGTGTAGAAAATGAGCAGCATGCGGTTGTACAGAGTCGATGAGTCGGGGCTCAAGTTGTAAAAGATGCTGGAAATGATGAGCGATTCGAAGAAATTGGTCGATAGCATGGTGATCGTCATCCAAGGCTCGCTGATTAAGAGCTTGAAACTGCGCCAGAGATTCAGGTTGACCTGCTGAAAGAACGACAGGGTGAACGGCGAAGACGGGCGGGTCTGCTTCGATTGGTGCGCTCGTCGTGTGGCCAAGAACTTCGCATGAGTGTCGCCTCCGAGGGGAAATTCGCATTCGAAACGGTCAATCTCATTCAGGAGTAGCTGGCGTTCTCGACTCTGCTTCCAGGCCTGCGCAAACTCATCGGGGCTTCGTGGCGGCGGCTTGCCACTCCAGTCCGGGTGGATTACTCTCTCCGCAGAACTGGTCATGGAGGTTAGGAAGTCGGCAGTTGTCTTCTGCTCAGGACATTGGAATCCGAGGCTCTCGAAGTAGGCTTTTGCCTCTGTCGCCTTCCCAAAATAGATCTGTCGGCCCTCGTAGAGTACCACGACTTTGTCGAAAAGCTGTATCCATACTTAGCACATGGAACCGTGGAGGCCTTCTGGAGGTCTAGATTCAACTCACATCATACGCCTCCTGAGGCGCCTGATAAATAGCCACGCATGAACTGCAGCGGAAGATGTCTGCCTGCATCCGGAGAGTTCGGCAAAACTCGATGGCGTTCGCGGAATCCAGTCCTCTTGTGCTGTTATCCCAGCATTGGAGCGGAGCATAGCTCAAGACTGCCTCCGCGATAGACACTCGCTTGCGTTCGCCACCACTGACGCCTCTCACGAAGTCATCTCCAACCCTGGTGTTTTTGGTGTGAGAGATGCCAAGCATTGCCATGACCACATCTCGCAGGTGCTCCGCGTACTGGTGCTTGGAGATGCCATCGGGAAGGTCCATATTCTGGGGGCATCGTGCTCTCGCGGCGAAGTAAAGGGTCTCCCCAACTGTCAGATAGGGAAAGTGGTAGTCAAACTCGGCCGTGTATATAGCTTCTCCCCGAAAGCTCGTCCGCATATCCTCCGGCGAGATGCCTTGGTAGTTGAGAGTCGCCCCGTCAGCGATGTAAAAGCCATGGGTGTCCCCAGCAACGGTCTTGAGAAGCGTGGTGCAGCCGGATCCAGGGGGTCCCAGCACAGCGAGCATCTCACCGCTCTGGACAACACCTTCCAAGCCGTGAAGGATATCGATACGCTGCTGCCTCTTGGATGGCGAGAATAGCGATGCTGCTTCGAGAACAAAGTTGCCAACAGTCTTCTGATAGTCCATCGTGGTGCCCAAACCATACACTTGAAGATCTTTGAAGGCTAGACCCGCGGTATTTGGCGCGTTGCCAAGCAGCGCCTGAGTCTGGATTCTGTAGAACTCCGCGGCCCATTTTCGAGCGTCGAACTCGGGGCTGTTGGGGTTCAATGTCTTGTCGGAGGGCTCAGGAAACAAGGAGTGACACTGGCCACCGGAGTGAGAAGCGCTCGTCAAGCGCCTGGCGAGTTCGTTGATCTCCTCGCCTACTGAAATCTCGGCATCTGACTGGCTAGACTGGGTGACGTCGGCATTCAGGCTGTATTGGTGGCCATCGGTCTTGTGAACGTCGTGTTCAAAGAGACCCGTTGATGGCATAATCGCGACGAGGAATGCCTTCGGGCGCTTGTGTGGTTGGACGTGCTTCAGTACCTTAGGTGATAAAACGATACAAAATATGAAGCCTTTTAACTCGAAGGGTCAAAACAAAAACCGGAATCTCTATGTCCGGCTACAAGATGAAAGAAGCAGACCAAGAAGCCTTCAAGTATTCCATCTAATACGAAATGTCCTTGGCGACGGAGCCCGAGCGTCCCAGCGGTCAGCTTCACCGCGTGTGAATGACTCTTTCGAAGGCCTCAAAGTCAAAGTTTCGAAATGAATCCCTACATGATGAAGTTTTCACGGAAAGTGCGAAGTTCCTTGGCTGGGCCGATCCGGCGTCGCCCCGGGATGGAGAAACAGCGGGACGGGAGGGCAAGCCGCACTTTCGGAGAGTGCGAAGTGCCGGATAAGTGGGGGGGCTTTCTGGCATTCGCAACTTTTGATCAATTGGAATTGAGCAAACCAACCCCGCCGAGAGGTGCGGCTTGCAGATGGAGCTCCCAATGGGGTAAAGGACAATGACGGATGTAAGCTGGGAGCAGCTAACGATCCGTGTTTTCCCAGTCTCGGGAACGTGGGCCACTAGCAGCGAATGAGCAGCTTCTCATTCGTCAATCGGCGAGAATGACTCTGGTTCCAGATCTCTTTGTGGAGAAAGCTGTGCCCTCGGCGGCGTGGACTTGACAAACGACGTGATCCATCAGCGTCAGGTTGGCGTCTTCTTGGGACTTTCCATCTTTTCCACCTGTCAATATCGACCGCCTTCATCCCACAGTACTCACCAACCCTTCTTTTGATCCCTGAATCGTTTCCTGCCCCCTCGATTTGGCTGCCACCCCGGACGTTCGCACTCTGCCTGCATGTTCCGAGTTTTTGACTCTCCATGGATCGGCCAGGGGTTGTTGTGGTGAATGGCCTGTCGGTAAGATTTCATTTCACACCCATCTGATTCCGTCTTCGAGGCAATGCTTCCGAGACCTACATAACGTTATGCTGGGATCGGATGACAGATTGCCGGGAATTTGGCTGATGAATCACTTGACAGTGTACAAATTGCAGAAGCAAGAAGGTATGCGCTGACCAACAAGACTCCATATGGGCATGTTGACTAATACCAGTCAAGGTCAGGTGCAGCCGAGACACCCCAACATGCGAACGGTGCAACAGTCAAGGTCTCTCGTGCCATTATCCACAGCGGCGGACTAGGAAGAGTATCAGGAAAGAGATACCACGACACCAAAGGTTCGGCTCCATCTCACCGCACTCATCAAAATGAAAGCTTACCAGCTTCTATCCATGCAAAAGTTCTGAGAGCGAGACCTTGTCGTTGATCCTTGAGCGGCTGCAACGTATTGAGGGCAAATACTCGTCCAAGCCCTCATCTCCTAATGCAGGCTCCTCGTCGCAACGACAAAAGTCTACTTGCAGTGCTACGGATGATGTCTCTGAGACACCATATTCCACTCCAAGTCCGTCTGGGGACCCTTCCCCAATTCCTTCTGTCGAAGATGGCGTAGGGCTCTTGCATTTGAGAACAAAGCCATCCGAGGGAGTTTCTTCGGCATCTCCCCCACTCGATGTCGCCTCCACTCTCAGTGACACCTTCGATCGGGTCCGAGATCTTAGGTTGAAGCGTACTGTTGGGCTGCAGGCGATCACCACAGAAGGTGTTCTCATCCCGCCGGAACTTGCAAGGACGTGGATCCACAGTGAGACTCTCCCGCAGGCTCAGTTACTTCTTACTAATTACCTCTTCCGCGGCCCAGACTACTTCACTTACACGCCCACGGAAACGTTCCTCAGTCTCGTTGACAGGAAGATGATTGAAATGATACCCGACATGTTGACCATGAAGCATGTCACCCTCGACCCTTGTATTCTGATCGTGTACTATATCATCCTTTGGCGTGGATGCTTCATTCTCAACACAAGATCCTTCCACAGCCCAGATCGAAAGTATGCGAGACAGCTTTACCTATGCTGCTTGCGTGCCATCCCGACATGGCAGCAGGAAGCGACCGGGTCGATAACGGACTTTATTGCTGCCATATTCATGGTGAGCCAAAACCCACCATCACCAAAATATGCCCATGTGTTGACCGTTTCACTTAGACTGGAGTTGCGACGGAAATGTTCGACTTTGACTCAAGTCTGGAGATGCATCAGCTGGCTTGCGACTATGCAAAAGGTCTTCACCTGCACAGTCTTGATGGCAACGATTACTTCGCAGTGACCGAACCTGGTTCCACGAGAACCGACGACGATCGCAGGGGCATGTGGGAGCTTATCCAAACCGATCTCTTCTACCACTTGATTTACAACAAGCCAGCAAAGCTATTTCGAAGTTTAGACAGTTGGCAGGTCAACTTGCCGTGGCTCTCGCTCGACTCGACTCCAAACAACGACGCGCCAGTGCCGACCATTGCATTTCTCGTCCGCAGCCGACTCACTTTCGTTCTAATCCATTTCTTCCAAATGATCAAGACGCTGAACAACGAGTCCGAAGCTGTGAATGCTATCGAGCCTCTTTGTCACGAGATCGAGTCGCTGCTCGAAGAATGGAGGATTGTGAGTTACGACCTTGTCCTAAATATCGTCGCGGAGTGCTCGGGGATCACTAACAACAGGCAGGAGGATTGGGTTCAGCGATCTGCGCACGAAAATGATATGATCAACCTGTGGATTCTGGGGGATCTACTGCTGAACGGCTACACTTCCATCATCTTCATGCTTCGGAAGGCGACGCTCCTCAAGACCAACTCGCCTAACCCCATCTCCTCAGACGACAACATACCGAAGACACACCTGTCGACCAGGATATCACGTCGGATCCTGGAGCTTACCTATCTCATGCTGCATGTCTGGAGGTTCCCTGCAGCTGAGGCGATATCGTACATCTTGGGCGCTTATCGGGCCCACATTGCATACGCTCACATCGCCAGCAACATAATCAACTCTCCGGACCTCGAGGATGCGACTGCTGATTTGGACCTGCTAGACCGCGTAGCCCAGAGTATCGAGACGGCAGCCCAGGAGGAGTGCGATTTCGCACCTTTGGTCAGGGTGATGAAGAAGATCAACGCAGAAGTTAGGGAGCGTGTCACCGGCGTCGCTGATGATTAAGTTGGACACCCACGTAGACCAAGGACACACTAAACGTCTATGTCATCAGGAGTTTGACTGAGTCCTTCGATCAAGTGAAAGTATGTATCATCGACTCAGAGTCGTTGCGTAGAGTGAGTGCTGGGCAATTTGGAAGCCTTCGGCTAGAGCCGACAGTCCTCGGCCAACTTGAGAATCGTCGGAACGCTCCGATAAACCGCCCTCGCAGTCATATTCGTGCCCTGCAACGCTCAAAAATATCTAGAGATGAATTGTTTGAAAAGAAATACCTCTCCCACGATTGGCGAATACAACCTGTGGCATTAGTCAGTCAATTCCGAGTTCAAGATGTACCTCCACGCATCCAGACCCTTGGCGCGCCTATCAAGAGGTTTACCCCACCAGCGACATGTTAGTCTTAGAAGAAGCCTGGCATCAGTGAGCTCGGCCAGCTCCAAAGCGACGCTGAGTAGATTTGAGACCGATCATACAATTGACTATGCCGACCTCACGTGTCGGATTGAGTCGAGTCGGAAGATGTGAGCCTGCTTCCCGAATTCTCCCTTCAACATCACACTGACTCTCACCGCAGCCTCGGACGACCCCTGACATATTCAGAAAAGGTCCTGTTCGCCCATGCCGACAACATCGGCGATGAGCCTCTACACCGCGGCAAGACGCAACTGAAACTACGTCCTCGGCGAATCGCATGCCAAGATGCGACAGCTCAGATGGCAATCATCCAGTTCATGTCTGCTGGTCTCGACTCTACTGCCGTGCCTACGACTGTTCACTGCGACCATCTTATCGTCGGCAGGACAGGCCAGGACGAAGACCTCCCGCAGGCTCTGAACACGCACAAGGAAGTTTACAACTTTTTGTCGAGTGCATGTAAACGATATGGCATGGGCTTCTGGAAACCTGGTGCTGGAATCATCCATCAAACTGTTCTTGAGAACTATGCTTTTCCAGGAGGCATCATGGTCGGCACAGACTCGCACACCCCTAACGCGGGCGGAATGGGGATGGTTGCGATTGGTGTAGGCGGGGCCGACGCGGTTGACGTGATGGCTGGGCTGCCTTTCGAGTTGACTGCACCGCACATCATCGGTGTGAGGTTGACGGGACAGCTGTCTGGGTGGGCTACGCCTAAAGGTGAGCGGGGATGGTTCAAAGCGACATTGGTATGATTTCTGACGCAGCTTCTAGATGTCATCAACAAGTTGGCGGGCATTCTTACTGTCAAAGGTGGAACTGGAGCTGTGATCGAGTTCTTTGGCCCGGGCACCGAGTCGCTCTCCGCAACTGGCATGGCGACAATTTGCAACATGGGCGCTGAGACGGGAGCCACAACCTCGATTTTCCCATACTCCGAGGCGATGAGATCGTATTTGCAAGCGACGCACCGCCACGATATCGCCGATGCAGTTCGCCTTGCATCGTCCGAGTTGCGCGCAGATGAAGATGCCCAGTATGACAGAATCATCGACATCAACCTCTCTGAGCTGGAGCCCATCATCAACGGACCATTCACACCCGACCTATCCACACCGATTTCTAAGCTTTCAGACGCCGTGGACAGGGAAGGTTGGCCAAAGGACTTGACTGCAGGTCTCATTGGCTCTTGCACGAATTCATCATTCCAAGATATGTTGAGGGCCGCAGAGTTGGCGAAACAGGCGGTGGATGCCGGGCTTCAGCCGAAGATGCCCCTCTTTGTGTCTCCTGGAAGCGAGCAGACGAGGAAGACACTGCAGGAGAATGGGGTGCTTCGGGTGTTTGAGGAGCTGGGAAGCAAGTTGTTGACGAATGCTTGTGGTCCATGTTGCGGTTCTTGGGATCGTCAAGACATGGAGAAGGTTAGCTGCTTAATTCCAGCTGAGGTTCAGGAGGGTATACTGACATCAACTTCAGGGCGTTAAGAACTCTATTCTCACATCCTACAACCGCAACTTTACTGGCCGTCTGGATGGAAACCCCGCCACTCACATCTTCCTAGCCTCACCAGAAATGGTCATGGCGAAGATATTCTCCGACGATCTCAGTTTTAACCCCACTTCGGACTCAATCGTCACCCCCTCAGGCTCTGACTTCCGCTTCAAGCCCCCAGGCGGAGAAGCCCTACCGTCTCGTGGGTATGCAAACACGGACTACGTCTACAGCCCTCCGCCGTCAACAGGCCGCAACGAAGTCGAAGTCCAGATTTCCGAGACGTCCAAGCGTCTTCAGAGGCTGGCCCCGTTCGAACCTTGGCATGGAAAGGACTTTGAAAATTGTGCCATTCTCATCAAAGTTCAGGGCAAGTGCACAACAGATCACATCACGCCCGCTGGCCCGTGGTTCGCCTACCGTGGCCACCTCGGGAACATCTCAAACAACACCCTGATTGGAGCTGTGAATGCCGAAACGGGCAAGGTCAATCAAGTGAAGAACTGGTTGACCGGTGAAGACGGCGACGTCCCTGGAACCGCGCGGGCTTATAAAGAGGCCTCGCAGCCGTGGGTCGTGATCGGGGACCACAACTACGGAGAAGGCTCGTCCCGTGAGCATGCGGCGTTACAGCCGCGCTACCTTGGTTGCGTGGCTATCATGGCCAAGAGCTTTGCGAGAATCCACGAGACGAACTTGAAGAAGCAAGGACTGCTGGCACTGAAGTTTGTGAAGGAAAGCGATTATGAACGGATTAGTTCTTCTGACCGGATTAGTATTGTGGGTATCAAGGATTTACAACCGGGGAAGAACGTCGAGGTCAGGATTGCGCCAACAACGGCAGGTCGAGAAAGCTTCAGCATCGAGCTAAGTCACACTTTGACCACTGAGCAGATTGAGTATTTCAGGGAAGGAAGTGCATTGAACCTGATGGCGAAGAGGAAGCAAGCAAAATAGCCTTTATTCCAACAGAAGGAGGCACTGATACCGGCTTTCTCCAAATCCTATCATTTTGTTGGCTAATTCTGATTCGAGAAGCCCACCTGGGATGAGATAGATATCAACGACGCCATGTTCTCGTCCTTCAGAAACATAGCAAGCTCAACTGGCCCCATGGGACTAGGCAGGGCGACAACCTCGGCTTGCTGAAAACCCTCTTGTCCTGACTTTTTTGGCCTCAGATAACTGTTACAGCGGCCCTCTAAATTGCATCCCATCAGAAGAAGCAAATTGACGCACTCCTTGTGGCCATTTGCAACAGCTAGATGAATTGGTTGCATAAAAAACCCTTCGGTTGTCCTTCGATTGACATCGGCAGGCTTGGCCCGCCTATGTAACAGCTGACCCATACATTCTGCTCTCCCATAGAGACTAGCAAAATGCAGGGCTGTTAGGCCATTGGGAGATGTGTGGCCATTGATATCTGCGCCACAGTCAAGGAGGACTTTCAGAGTTTCTGGTTGATTTGTCAGCACAGCAACATGAATTGGCAGGCGAGAATGTTTGTCGGAGAATTCAAGTGAAGCTCCCATGCCAACTAGGATTTTAATGATGGATTTGCTCCCTCCGCATGTCGCATGGAAAAGTACTGTACGACCGGCGGTGTCGGTTGCATTGATGTAGTCGAAGCTACAACGCCACCACTGAAGCAAAAATGAAGGCTGCAAAGCGAAGTCGTTGCCATTCGCCACGGCCCTATGCAATGGCAATTCGCCCCGAGAGTTTCTTCGAGACGCTGCAATCGGAGATTCCCACTGGAGGAGTGCCTTTACTGTCTTGCTCGTGGCCCCTTTGTCAGCGGCAAGCAAGTGTGAGAATGTTTCGCCCGTTAAAGTTGCGTAATCACCCGTCGGTTGCGAGGGTAATGCGTGGGAGAAAAGGTACTCCACAATGGTGTAATTCCCAACTGAAATTGCCAAGTGCATTGCCATCCACCCACTCCTCGTCCTGCTTTGTAAATCTGCTTTAAGCTTAGCCAAAGTTTTGAGGGATCTCAATCCTTTCTTCTCGTCTGCCGACGTCGCTGCCCAGTGGATGGGTCGGAAATCATCGAATATCTCGGTCTGGCATTCGAGAAGACTTTGATCACGACCTAACCTTCTGATTTTAGAATTATCATTCTCATACACAGCCTGGAGCATATCTGTATATGGCTTGTTGTGTTTGATAATGTCGGGGATAAGGCTCATCAGCATGTGTGGCTTTCTCTGCACAGCTTTGATTCTGATGCCGTCAGGAGACGAACATGAGGCATCAGATAATTCGTATATGAGAGAGTCTTCGTAGCAAAACTGTCGAGTTATTTCTCCTATCCGATCTGCGACGTGCGGAGAAGAAGCCATGTTGAATGTGTTTGGTAGCGTAGCTTCTTCACCCACCCCAATTTGAAGCATAGACCCGTCCCTCGCAAGAATAGAGCTGATTTGGAAGGTGCCAAACACCTGCAGCTGCAAGAAGAGTCTGCCACGTCTCTCATGCTTCATCTCATGGATGAACATCTGACTGGAGATATTTGACTCACCTTGCAGCTGTGCTTTGCTCACTTGTGGATTGTTTTTATACACCTCATCAAGCTCGGTGTTCTGAAACGGGAGCTCATCGTAGCATATCTCCCACCGGTGTTCATTGCGTTGCAATCCTAGCAAAACATCTGCCACCGGCAGCAACCTCTGTTGAAAGCTACAGCCAAAGCGTAAGGCAACAACGGTTTGACCTGACTTTGGTCTGTCGACCAGCATAATGTTCTGGGTAGTGAGAAAATGTTCCGGTGGGTAGGCGTCTAGGACGGAAAAGGAACGAGACACTTCGTTTTGCGTCTCTCCGTGATAGATTGCCTGGATCGATATCTCTGGCAGAATGTAGGACGGCTCCTGTTTGACATATATGGTTGTGATTTCGCCTTTGCCTACCAACAAATGCTCTCGGTCGTCGAAGATTCCAACTCCGGAGTTTCCTAACCCAGGAATGCGTGCATATTGATCCCCTGATAGGCGTCTTAAAAGGATGCATACTTCTTCTCTCGCAAGCGCCGTCTGGGACCTGAAGATTGAACAGTCAAGTAAGGCAAGATACTCGTCGTGGTATGAACCAGTCCGAAAGAGTAACATGTTTGCCTTGAGGCCTCGACTAGTCATGACTGCTGGGATTTCTTCATTGGACTGCGGAGGAAGAGGGCGAATATGATGTATGTCGAGTCTAGAAAATGCCTCTGGGGACCCGGCGAGTAAACCATAAAGCGGGTCTTCGGTTTGTGAGGCTTCTTCATCAATTGCCCATAGAAACAGTGAGTGGTCGTCTGTCTCTTTCAAGATCTCCTCTTGCAGACGTATGAATGCTCTTCGTCCCTCTCCGTAGAGTAGGGGCATGTTCACGTTGAAAATCCCAAGCAAGCAATATGCCATGTCTTCTAGACGTTTCGTCTCTCTTGAAGCAGCCCAACGCATCCTGTCAGCCGCACTAATATTCCTTAGCGATATAGTGCCGGACAAGGCATCTAGGTCAATCCCGGTAATGTTCGAAAGTGTCCGACAAAATAACTTGCTGCCAGTCTTGCTAGGGTCAGTAAGAGATGAAGGGAAAGCTCATAATGAACGACGGACCTGCTTTGTGGCAATATGGGACCAAGTTGAATCATAGAACTCCACAATCCGAGGTGCAATGAGTTCCTGCAGAGTCCAACCTCTTGTAAACCAACGGCTCTTTTCAAGGCTGCGTCTTTCATCGACGTCCGAGAGAAAGGCATAGCAAATGCTAGCTTTCTGGTACCATTGGTACATAGAGTTTATCGACTCGGACAATTCCGCGCTGCTCTCTTTATTGATACAGCATGTGTCTACCCATAAGTAGTCGAATCCCTGCTTCTTTGCCAGTGCTGCTGCATTTCGTATTTTGGACAGCCCGGGGGAGCTCTGTGTCTCAGCCTCATCGTCCCGCGAGATGTTGGCTAAGCTGGAGGTTGCAATGAGAGCGTTGAACTTCTCAAACGTGATCTCGTCGGCCCCCCAAGTATGTGACAGTATGGCATACTCTTTAGGAAGATCTCCGAGAAACTCGTCGAGATGGAGAGACTCGAGATTGGAAACGTTGATCAGCCGCATCTGTACGTCGCACACAAGTGGCGGTATGGCTGGTGGTCATCTGATAATCGTGTTTGCAAGCAGACAGGGTATTTCGCTCACGGCAGTAGGAGGAGAAGTGTTCGGCAGGAAGAGAGAGGACGGCTCGAAATGAGTTGGTGCGATGAAAATTGAAACGAGGTCTCACACTCACGTGCTTTAGGCAGTCGCTTACACAGCGTATCCTATCGAGTACGAGATCACGTTGGTACAAGTATATTCGGGGTAGTAGCGAATTATATTTGACGCGGCTTATTTACCCTCATTTTCGCGAATTAAAAGTTCTCAAAAGTTGCAGATTTAGAGACATTTGGGTTATATGTGACGTTATCTCGCAATTGATGGGATACCATCCCCATAATAAGCCTTACAATAACGAAGGATTGAGGGATAGCTCCGATGAAGTAGTTGGGAGATGTCTCGGCCGAGACTCCTGAGTCATCATGAGATGGATGTTGCCCTCCAAAGGTCTGGCTTCAATTGGGGAGATTGGCTTGGCCAGTGTGCCGCGCGGGCCGGGCCCCCGACATGCCGGAACCGGACCCGGCCGATCCTCCGGCTATTGAGCATACCCGGTGCAATGCGGTCCAATTGCAGCAGTCTGCAGATGCACGTCACTAAGGTAACGGCTATTGAAAAGGGACTTCGGGGGCCCACAAAGTCGACAAACCCCCCGAACAGGATTCTCACGTGCTACTCTACGCGCGGTTTTGGGCAAGGATTTCCGATGCGTGAAATTGCAAAAGTCGAAAAATAACATGAAGCGTCGCTTCTGCGTCGCATCGGCGTCAAAGTTACCCCCACTCAGGGACCCCGACCCCGGCGTAGTGCTACTGTCGTTTATCTCAGAAGGGGACTAACCCCGGCCGAAACCAACTTCGCCGATGGGCTGGTGGAAATGTCGACATGTCATGACTCAGGCGCCGCTTAAATAACCATGGGGGGTCGCGCTTCTGGGCCTGGGGCGGCTGGCTTCTGTTGTTTGTTTGTTGGATGTTGATCAAACACTTTTAGCGACTCGACATATCGCGTGTATTGCGGAATTATTGTTATTCTTAATTGGGTCATGAAATTTTCTTGTTAGCCTGACGGAATCATGAAGCCTTGAGACTTGAGCCTTCCGACCGAAAACTGTTCATTCACGCGCGCTCTTGGCAGCTAACGGGGCCATGGTCTCCCCTTCACCGCCATCATCAGACCCAAGCCGTGATGCCGAGAAACAGACTCCGCAGGTGACTGACGTCCCCGGCAGCAAGGTGGAGAACGGCGGGAAAGATGCAGAAAAACGCGGGGAAGCGGAGGAGCCTGCTTTTTTCTTGTCGCTGTCCTCCTCCTCCGAGGATGACGGGGCCGACGAGCCACGCGGCGGCGCCGCGGGCCCGAGGGCCGAACCGGAACCCGGAGGTGTGGACCGGGTCTTGAGTCGGGCTACTACAACGTCTAGCATCGGCGAAGGGCCGCCGCCTGATGGAGGCGTGAAGGCTTGGCTTGCTAGTATGTCGCTGACGGTCTCAATTTAGAGGTTCCTTGTGTTAACTTGCAACAGTCTTCGGCACCCATCTCGTCATCATGAATACCTGGTAAGTCTCGTGGATCTTCTGCCCTGCGACCAGAGCTGACATCTTCAGGGGCATCGTGAACTCATACGGCGTCTTTCAACCCTACTACACCACTACTCTCTCACGCCCGCCATCCGACATCGCCTGGATCGGCTCCTTCGAGGTGTTCCTGCTCTTTTTCATCGGCGCGTTCACCGGCCGGCTCACCGACGCCGGCTACTTTCGCCCCCTGTTCATCGCGGGCTTCATCCTTGTAGTCTTAGGGATGGTCACGACATCCTTCTGCACACAGTACTGGCAGTTCTTCCTCGCTCAGGGTATCTGTATGGGCCTCGGCAACGGCTTTTTGTTCTGTCCTAGTCTTTCTACGGCATCGACCTACTTCGACAAGAAGAAGGCCCTTGCTCTGGGATTTGTGTCGATTGGTAGCTCGACTGGCGGCATGATTTACCCTAGCATGGTGAGGCAGCTGCTTCCTAAAATTGGCTTTGGGTGGACTATCCGGGCGATCGCACTGGTGCAGATGGTGACGTTGCTCGTCACGTCTCTCATCTTGAAACCTAGAATCAAGCCGAGGAAGGCTGGGAGCTTGGTCGAGTGGGCGGCGTTCAAGGAGTTGGAGTACACTTTCTACGCCCTTGGATCATGGCTGGTAGGATTCCCGTTTGTTCGCAGTAACATTCAGATGCTGACCTGGCGCGACAGAATTACCTTGGCGTTTTCTTCGCCTCGTATTACATCGCCTCGTACTCCCGCGATATCATCGGACTCGACTACACGTCTTCGCTGAATCTCCTTCTCCTCCTCAACGGCACCGGCGTGCCGGGGCGACTCATACCGGCCTACTTCGCATCCTACTACATCGGCACAGTCAACATGTTCATCCCCATGTCGTTCATCTCCGGCATCATGATGCTCTGCTGGCCGGCCGTGTCCTCCGTCACGGGACTCTACGTCTGGACGACCTTTTACGGCTTCTTCACGGGGGCGATCCAGAGCCTCATGCCCTCCGGCATCGGCACGCTGACGGCGGACCCGCGGAAGCAGGGGACGCGGATGGGCATGACCTTCACGCTCATCTCGTTTGCCGTCCTCATCGGGCAGCCCATTGCCGGCGCCATCATCTCCGCCGAGGGGGGCAAGTATACCGGGGCGCAGGCGTACGCGGGGGCGTGTATGCTGGCTGGGATGTGTTTCCTTATCGCGGCGAGGATGGCGAGGGCGAGGAAGCATGGCAAGTGGTTGTGGATCAAGGTTTGAGAAGGTTCGGGAAGCATTTGCTGGTGCAGCAGGTGTTTTTGTGGTTGGAGCTGATGTAGCATTTCGAGAATTTCAGATGATTTAATTTGGCATTTTGGTATCCCCTTGGAGCCATCCTTTGGTCTTGGGAAGCATGAGAGAGAAGTAGGCAATCTCGCGTGGGGATGAAAGACAGGAAGACGCTAGGAGTCGGTTGTTGAGCGATGTTTCTGTTCCTCGTCGTCATTTTTCTTCTTCTTCATGGTCGTCTTCGTCGTCGTGCCTTTTCGTCGTCGCTTTTCGCCGTCGTCCCTTTTCGTCGTCGTCCCTTTGACCGCCAACATTGCTGCCTCAGTTATTGTCTGCATCCTTGTTGTCTCTTTTCTCTCGTTGGGCTCGTTGGGCTCGTTGGGACGGCCTCCTGCAGGTCGTTTGTTGTCCGTTTGTCGTCCTGGACAAGGCAGATAAGGAGCCTACCCACCACACTTCGGCAAGGCAGGCGCTTTCCATGCTGCTCTTGCCTTCCCAGAAACAAAAGACCTACCAGACCCCAAAAAGCTCGAGGCATCCGTCAGACACTGCCACCAGCGGACTAAAGTGGGTCCCCTGCTTTCCCGGCTTCCACAACACGCTCCGTCGACTTCACCTTCATCTTTTTTTCCCACCCTGCCAGGCTTTCGTCGCGTCCTCAACGCCTCCCGATCCTGTGTGTTTACACCTTTTCGAGAGCCGTCCCTCCCCGTTCTTTCTAAATTCCCCTCTCCCCAACAACACAAAACGTAACCGCCATACGACTCCAGATTACCGCAACCGAGCCGAGCGGCTGCAAACGCCCAAGATGGAGCCAGCGGCGGTCAACGACGCGCTTTTCAACCACTTGGTTTTGCCCGCTCAGCTTCCCCAGCGACAGGAACATGATCGACAGCTTCGTCTCCTCGAAGGTGCCCTTCTCGAGCGCCTCATCGGCGCCGCCACCATCATGAGCGGCAGCGAGGCAGACAATCCCTCCCACCACCTTTGGCAATCACTTCGCCAGACCCTTATCGCCTGCCAGCAAGTCAACCGTGCCGGAAGAATCGACAAGTCCAGCCTGGTGCGCCGTTTTCAGAATCTTGACCCTTCGGGTTGCCTGATCCTCCACGTCGAAAGTCAAAATGCTGGCTTGATCGTCCGCAGAGCCCAGGAGTGAGTGTTTGCCCCCTGCTCCATAGATGCAGCTTCCACGTCGCTAACAACCATTCAGCCCCATCTTCAAGGAGTGCGTCGTGTTTGAGGCCTTCGAAGCCTCTCCTCGCAACGAAGACGTTCTGGCCACCAAAGCTGCCCTAGTCTGGGACTTTCCTGGCATCGCTGTTGCAGTGCCTTACACCACCTTCAGCGACGCTGACTTTCAGACAAGCGTCGCCACCTTCATTGAGCAAGCCTCGCTTGAGACCACCAAGACCTTTGCCGCCCATACTTTCAAGGCTGGCGCCATTGTCTACGAGTACCGCAACACCGGTGATCCGTCAATCATCACCTCAATGCTCATGGCAATTCTCGAGGAGAACGGCCGCAGGATTGCCCCTACCCTTTTGCGGAAGCGAGTGCGGGACGACGTATGCTGGAACAGAGCCGAGAAACCCTGGCGTCGACTCCCTCTGTGGTTGGTCATTCGCGTCGGTGTTCAGCGATATCTATCCATGGCATTGGATGCAGAGACCGGTCGCTTGGAGTACAAGTTCTACATCGCCGTGATCCTGTCCAAGTTTCTTGACGAAGCGCCCAGCTACAACATCGGCATGGAGAGAGTGCACTTTCTGAAGAAGAAGATCTGCAGACGTCTGGTCAAGCTTGACCTGGACAAACAGCGCTGCGTCAACGATTCCATCGTCTCTCGCTACGGGTTTCTCTTCGACTTTCTTGGACCAAAGTTCAACAAATCCATTGAAAACTGCAACAGGGTCCTGAATGTCGCTTTGGCTCAAGAGAGGGCCTCGCTGCACAAGCACATTCCACTGCTACCGCGCAAAGCCGGAGATGCCGATCTTCGTTTGAGCCTTCGGATCAGCCGTGCTCATCTCCAGAACGCCTTGGAACGATTCAAGATGCCTCGACGCCCACGAAGGCAGCACTCAAGGCCCAATGAGGGTCTTGCGGAAGCCGCCAAAGACCATCTCAGCCACTACGCCCAGTCATACCACAAACTGATTGATAGAGAGCTTGAGCTCTCCCACTTGCCCGGAGAGACTTGTTCCGAAATCGCAAAGCGAATTACGGACTACGCCAACATGGCTATGCCGCTCTACGAGGGCAACCCCGAGCAAAAGAGTCAGATGATCTTGACCATCATGGAGATGTGGCAGAGGATGGACGCGATCGCCTGTCGCTGGTTCCCCTTGCTTCAGGAATTCCACCCTGTTCTACATCCGCAGATGCTCGATGTTCTTCTTTTGCCCCAGTATACGGACATGGCTCGGCTGAACACGCTCCAGCTTCTTCTTTCAGCTCGTGTCAAACGCGCAAATAGTGAACGTCGGAACATATTTGAAGACCCATCTACAGGATGCTTCGGTGAGCGGTACTACTCCGAGTCAGAAGATGCCTGTATCTTCAAGGAGTTACACGAATCAATTGTGGAGGTGGCGGATGATTTGCGAGCTTCAAAGGAGTCTGAGTGGAAGAAAAAGAGCCAGAGGTACGACGATTTGATCCGCCAGATCGACACCAGTGTTTGCTCGTACCTGAGAGACGACTTCGATCCTTTGGGACGCGAGCAGCACGACCCGAACTGTCCCAGATGCTCCAAGATGTGGAGCGCCCAGAAAATGCGAATCGCCATCTTCGAGGACCTGCTTCCCTCGGACCCAGTCGTCACGCGAGCAACAATCTTTGAGCTCGCCTGCCCAAAGGAGTTTGCAGTGTACCGCGAAACTACATGGTGGATTCTCCGGCAATTAGCTGCACCTTTCAATGACGAAGGAAATCCACCTCGTTGTTTGCTCAAAGACAATCTGCAGCTGAAGCCGTTCTTTGAGCCAAACCGGAGCAAAGTTGGCCTGGCATCTACCACCAAGCCATGTAAGTACCTCCCTACTGTCAATGTCCCCGCCAATGGTTCACGACCAAGTTATGATCCACTATGATTGCTCCGGACGCCGGTCTCAACAATGATGTCGCTGTGCTAACCTAAATGTCTTCAGTCATTACTACCCACTACACGTCAGTTCCATTTCCAGTAGAATGGGAAGGAGGCCGCGAGGGTGTTTGCCGTCCAAATGGGATGAAGCTTGGGATGTTTGACGAAGGAACATGCACTTGGCCCGGAAGACTTAAATTTCGTCCTACCTTTGCCCACCACGTGGCTCTGACGCTCCCAAAGTCATCGCCTTTCAGCAAACTATTCGAGCAGAGGTCCTTCGCCCCGGGTGCCACTGGACCCTCTTCTTACGAGATCATGGCTAGCCAATCTAGCTGTCCCGCCGGCGTCAATGTTCATGAATACCTGGCCATGCAGACTCTGATGTGCGGGAAAGCACAGCGTTGGTTTGCTCTCTTGACTGAACTCGGATCCACGAACTTGAACTTTTCCAGCGAGATCACTATGCTGGTCGTTTCCAACCTTGTGTGTCAAAGCGGACCAGTCGATGACGATAGCATCATCGGCAATGATGGCGGCGGTGAACGTGGAAGAGATGTCCTGCGGAAAGTTCACAAAGTATTCCGCGAGGGGCAATTCTGTGATCGGCTTGTGGAGCAGCTCACTATTAGACTGGACAGCTTGGAGGCCAATTGGCGAGAGACATATTTGATGGACGTCGTCATCACCATCCTTTTGCGTACCCATACCCTCACGGCCACGAATCCGAATGCCTCGCTGAAAGCATTGAGTGCCCTCATTCGAGCACGTCAAATCTGTCTGCGCTGGGTGGAGATGCTGCGAGCAGAAACATACAAAGAAAGCGACACAGAAGCAGCTCGAAGATGTCAGCAGTACGCTTTGTGGGCGGCGATTCTCTGCAAGAGAACATTTGTCATTCATCGCAGCCAATCAACCCTTTTGGACGAGCTTTCTCTTCAGGCATACATCGAGTGTTGTATCACTGTGCAAGACAACCTAGTGGTAGAAGTCGGTGCCCTGCCTCAGGTGCTCCAGCATGCTGTGGTCTCCGACTTGAAACTGTCATATCGTCTCGCATCTTTGGTGTGCGCCTCCATAATCCAAAACCCAGACGTCTTTCGGTTGGCTATTCGAGCTGTCTGGCCCGAGCCCGAAGACCGCCCCCGGCAAATTTACAACCTATGCTCACAGCAGCCCTCATGGATCGCGTGCGACATCCAGGAGAACGAAGAAGGCAACGTCGTCCAAGTCCACTACAACTACGTGCAAGGGCTACTTCTGGTCGACAACAAGCCTCTGGGAAAGCTACCGAAAGCGCCAGAACATACAGCAGTCCTCAACGAGCTCTTTGGCGATCAAGCCCTACTAACATTTCCTTCCACTCAAAAGGGGATGGACTACACGCTGTGCCTCACACCACGAAATTATCGTGTCGACGTGGGATTTGAAGCCGGGAACATGATTGTCCGCGCCACCAAAGGCCATCAATATCTCCAACTCATTCCAAGAGAAGTCTTCCGGACACAGACATCGTTGGATCTTCCGGGGCCGCTGTTATATGATTGCTGGCATTGGCTGTAAGTCTCCCCCCTCTTCCCCTTCCAACCTATTTTGCTAATGATATGCTAGTGATTTGAAAAGCGGCAAACTGTTCATCACTCATACCACCGACATCTGGAACATCCACACTAGGAATTGGACGCTCGATGTGCATCGCGGAGTCTGCCAAAGATCCCGAGGACCAGCAAAATACGACATAATTGTTGATACCTACAGCCCTCTATTCAACCGTGTGGGCAGAATTTTCGATGGCTTCGAGTCCAAGGATCAGATTCTGGTGTATCAGCCGCCCTCAAGACACTTGGAAGTGGAGATCAGAAGACTTCAGCTTTCTTTCTACGTCAACCCTCGTCAGGTCCTCCAATCACCTCAGCTTGGTTCTGAGATCGATCTTGATCAGGACGCCGGAACGTGGTACGGGCTTAGCAGCAAGCTTGTCTTCCGGAATCCGCGTGATCCCTCACAAAGAAGCATCCTGGTCCCCGTGGGACCGTTCGAAGCCCAGCGAATCGAAGGGAAAGACATCATGATCGCTCGTACACTCCCTACTGACATGTACGGGCGATTCAACATCAACAAGTCCTTGGGAAGATTGGATTGCGCGGCGGAGCCTATGCTACTCTACATGAAAGCCTTGCTGCATGCCTACACGTCTTCCGTTTTCCCCGATCCCCTCACTGGAAGAACGGGCACAGAGGAAGCCCTTCAGTGGTTGTCTTCTGGGGTCTGTCAGCCATGGCAGGTTTTAGGATCCCCCAAAGTCAAAAACCTTCTTACCAAGATCGCCCACCTGAGCCCTCGTCATGAGTACTACCCGGAAGATCTCCGGGTGATGAAGACGGACATGTGGGACGACAGTGCTACTGAGAGTATTCAGCATGAGAGATTCAGACCACTTATTGAGAGGATCTTGTCTGTATCCGATGAGCTTCACACCTTCTCGCTTCTCAGCTCGGACACTAGCCTTTCCGCATTGCCTGCGCCTGGGGATGACCATCTACGGCATAGAGCCGAATCACGGAGACAAGTTTTTGAGCGATGCTTCGATGACAGAACTGAGCCAATTCGCATCTTTGACCAAAGATATCGATCTCGAGACTGTCCATTGCCATCCAATACCCGTCACTGCCAAACCCTGGAGATTTCTCATCTCATTCGCACCTGGCCGGAGCAGCTTTCGACAACATCATCTCTGGCCATTCAGTTGTCTATAGGCAATAGTGTTGGAGGCTTTAGAGAGGCTTACGACAGGGTGTCTCTCACTGATCGTCTGGGAGTTGACGTATTGGAGAACTGGGGGTCTCTCGTTAAGGCATGCCGCGAGCAGCAAAGCCCGTTCGCTTTAATGTTCGTCCTGGCGCCGATTGCCTTCAGCTTCAAGGTGGACATGTGTTTGATCAAAACATTAGCTGCCTTTGCCATCTTTGACGAACTGAAAGTCATCGACCTTCCTATGTGGGAAAGGTATGAGAACTTCAGACCGAACCAGCTACCTCAGCTGGAACAGTTGTTGCGCATCATCGCGCTTCACAAGATGCCACCGCCAAAGGATGATGGGGAAGAGTTGCAGCAATTTGCTAGCGCAAAGCAATTACGCAAGATGAGAGAACAGAGAGACGCATGGGAGCGACGATCAGATGAGGATTGCAAATACTTGGCAAATTTCCTGCTGGCTCAATGGCCGTGCGAAGAGCCAGGGGTTGCGGAACTTGCTAAATCACTGCTGGTCGATGTGGGAGCTGCATTGAAAGTTGTCAGAGTTGAATGGAAGCGACTCTACCAAAACATGGATCTTTCCATCCATCTCGATGCGGTACAAAGCGTATTGGACCGCAGACAGTCCGAAAGCGAGTACGAGGCTCCAGTCTTCATTGCTTCCGAGGAGCTCTTCGAAGAGCGTCTCCGAGGCGGTGAGATGCTGCGATTGAGAACAGATCTGCTGCAAAAAACGTTTCCAACCTTGCAAACCATCGATTCAGAGTCAAAAAAGCCCATCAAGCAGCCCGCCAAAGTTGCAACTAAGGCAACGACTGCCGTGAACGAGAACCGCCATCCAGCCCACATCCGGAAGCCAATTACCTTGCCGTCTTCCAATATCCGAAGCACCGGAACGAATGTCCTCGCGCCCAGCTGGATGTCTTCAAAGACTGCACTTGTTCCTTCCAGTGACTCGACAGCCGAGCTGAAGGATATGATCGCCTTGTTTTCGAATTCCCCCTCGATGGTCCGCCAAAAGTACGGAGAGGATTTACGGAGAAGTCTGGATGCCTTTGTGACTAGGAAACAGCCCAAAGAGTCGACGAACAACGGGCCAACTGCCTTTGTGGCAAGGGAGGCGTCCTTGTCGCTAATGTCTATCCAGCGCCGATTCGAGAAGATTCAACAGGCCCTCGAGAAGCCCGATGATACCCATTCGTCCCAACAGGTGTTTTGGCTCCAGGCTGGACAGTTGTGGCCTGCAGTTACTCACGTTACGCTGCTGGAACAGCTGAGATCAACCGCGCAGCCAATCACGTTCGGTAAGCATGCGAAAGAGACGTTGCTTGACTTTGGCCTTGCAATTACGAATACGCAAAGAGACCTCAGAATCAATGACTTTGTTCGTCGGGGTGACGCTGGAAGGTACAAAGATGAGATGAGCAACCAGGGGCATTCCAATTGGCAGCCTTACGATCACCCAGATTGGCTGCTCTTGGAGATTGAAGCGAACCTACTCATCCGCCCCGATCAGGTCGATGTAGCCCTGGCTACGATTTCTCCCGCCTCTGGGAACAACTCCGTTCTTCAAATGAACATGGGCCAAGGTAAGTTGATTCCCTTCTTCCCATATGTCGTCGAGTCGCATGCTAACTGTGTTTCAGGCAAGACATCTTGCATTATTCCAATGGTTGCCGCAGCTCTCGCCAATCGGCAGAGCCTCGTCAGAGTGGTTGTACCAAAGGCTTTGCTCCTCCAGACGTCGCAATTGCTCCAAGGTCGCCTAGGTGGACTGCTTGACCGTCAGGTGCGCCATATTCCGTTTTCCCGACGAACACCCACCGAGGAGCATATTATTCGGGCGTACCACAGAGTCCACCGGACTATGATGAAGGAAGCAGGGGTGATGGTATGCCAACCAGAGCATAACCTTTCTTTCATGTTGAGTGGATTGCAGCGTCTTCTTGACAACAGAGTTCCAGAAGCTGGTCCCATGATCAATGTTCAATCGTGGCTTCGCACTCGGTGTCGTGACATTCTCGATGAGTCGGATCACACATTGGCTGTACGAACACAGCTCATCTACCCGTCTGGTTCGCAAACTACTGTGGATGGCCATCCCTCACGGTGGCAGGTCACTCAAGCCATTCTACGACTTGTTGATCGCCATTCTTACGGCCTGACGAGTGCGTTCCCCAACTCGATTGAGGTGGTTCGACGGCCTGGTGGTGGCTTTCCTCTGCTTTTCTTTCTCCGGTCAGATGTCGAGGAAGAACTCATTCGCGGCCTCACCGCTGACGTATTGAGAGGGACTGATGGGATTCTTCCGATCCAAAGTCTCGAAGCTGCCGACCGTCTTGCGATTCGGGAGTTCCTCACCGGCAAGCCACGTGACGTTACTCTGCAGCGCATTCGCCAACTGTGTCCGGATCGGCCCGCTGTTCGCCAAACAGTCTACCTTCTACGAGGAATTCTGGCGAATCGGATATTGATGATGACACTGAAGAAGCGATGGAACGTCCAGTATGGTCTCCACCCTCTAAGAGACCCCATCGCTGTTCCCTATCACGCGAAGGGTGTTCCGAGCGAGCAGTCTGAATGGGGACATCCAGATGTTGCTATTCTGTTCACATGCCTTGCTTTCTACTACGACGGCATCAGTGTCTCGCAGCTTACCCAGTCCTTAGAGCATCTCCTCAAGTCCGATGACCCATCGGCTGAGTATGACAAGTGGACTCAGACAACCGAATCATTCCCCGAGTCTCTCAAAGCATGGAATTCCATCAACGTGGATGATGATCTGCAGCTTGTCGAGATTTGGAAGGCTGTACGGTACAACATTACAGCCATTGACTACTTCATGAACAACTTCGTCTTTCCCCAACACGCTAAGCAGTTCAGAGTCAAGCTTCAGTCCAATGGATGGGATATTCCATTGTTCACATTCGAGACTCCCTCCTCAACCAACGGAGACAGCCAAGAGATTTCCAGGGCTCTGACAACTGGATTCAGTGGCACAAATGACAACCGTACGATGTTGCCTCTAACGATCAAACAGGAAGATCTTCCCGGTCTATCTCACACGAACGCGGAGGTCCTGACTTACCTTCTGCATAAGCGATCTCGTGAGTGTCACAAGATTGTGGGCTTGAAGGGGGAAAGGGCGACAGAATCAGACCTTTTGCAGGAGCTCAAGCGACGGGACATCAATATCCTGATTGATGCTGGAGCTCAGATCCTGGAGATGGACAATGTTACACTTGTAAAGAAATGGCTGGAAGTTGACCAGCGGGCTTTCGCGGCTTTGTTCTTTGATAAACAGAACAAGCCGTGGGTTATTCAAAGAACTGGCAGAGAAACCCCACTACTTGCTTCGCCGTACGCGGATGACCTGAGTAGATGTTTGGTGTACTTGGACGAGGTAAGATGACTACCATGTCTTGCGGTGGAACTTTGGCTGAATGGCTCTAGGCACATACTCGAGGAACGGACCTGAAGTTTCCTCCTACTGCGCGAGGTGCACTTACTCTCGGCCTCGGTCAGAGCAAGGATCATACTGTCCAAGGTGAGTGAAGGAACCCATCCTTATGTTATGGTTTGGGAAAGAGGCTGACCCATTTTCAACAGCTGCAATGCGACTGCGACAGCTGGGAACTACTCAGTCCGTCACGTTCTTTGCTCCACCCGAGGTACATCAGAGCATCCTGGATTTGCAGTCAAAACCTTCTGACGCCACTGTCGACTCCCACGACGTGTAAGTACACAGTTCCACTTTCTCCACTGGGCCACACTGACCGTGCCTAGGATTTGCTGGCTGTTGGATAACACTTGCGATGGCATTGAGCAATTGCAGCCGCTCTACTACGCTCAAGGCATCGACTTTTGCCGGCGCATGCAGGCCACCGTTGAACATCCCGATTTTCTGCGAGACAAGAACCAAAGAGAAGACTACCTGGCCACAATCAAGCAGAACGAGCAGTTCAGCTTGCAGCAAATGTACGAGCCCAAGCGAAAGGTGAAGGGCACTGGCGAGTTCCGAGCTGGTTCGAACCTGAAGATCAGATCTTTTGTCAAGGAGCTCAATACGAGACGCAAAGCATTCCAAGATACTGGTCGTGCTGTTCATGCTTCAGCTCTGCAAGAGGTCGAGCAAGAGCGAGAAGTGGCATTCGAGGTGGAGACTGTTCGCCAAGTTAAAAAGCCCCAGCACTACCCAGCGCTGTCATTCCCGGGCCTTGCTCAAGATATCGAGTCGTTCGCATTGAACGGAAGAATCCCCGCTGGATCCCAAAGCTTCGTGCCAGTTCTCAAATCGCTGGCGAAGACGGGCACCGGCAAGAAGTTCAAGGTCGCCGATCGATCAGCACAAGCACGGCTCTTCGTTTCCGCAGAATTCGAGCGAACAATCAAGCTCACGTTTGACTTGACGAATGACAATTTTATGGTAAGTACATTCCGCAACGCTTTCATATTGACGGCAGTTCTGACAAGTATTTCACAGCGCAACGTCAATTGGATTCTTTGGAGCGATGTCACTGGCGTCGCTCTCGTCGTTGTCCCCGAGGAAGCCGAGATGCTTCTGCCTCTCATCAGAAACAAAGGTCCCAAGCATGTGACACATCTCATCATATACTCGGCTCCCGTCACCCGCAAGATGCTTCATTTCAGCAAACTTGACTATCTCAGTATCCCACCTCTTGCCAACGACTGGGAAGCGCCGATGTGGTTGAAGATTGAACTTGGATTGTACGCCGGACGGCTCTACTTCGAGTGGGACGAGTATGCAGAGATATGCCGCCTTCTCGGTATTGATGAGACTTCTGTTTCCGAACACTTGGAAGAGTCTTCCGATGAAGATCTGGAGAGGTCACAGCTTGACGGGGCAGTCGAATCGAAGTCGTCGGCCAAGCCAGCCACGAATGGTCTGACGCCTCGGCCGTTGACATTTTGCCAAGAATGGCTTGCTGCTCGACGACGTGGCCAGGACTTTGTCTCTACCCCAATGGGTTTCATCGCCCAAGGAAAGCCTCTTCAGGCCACCCACCCTTTCTTCCGCAAGACTGACACGGAGAAGAATGACAAGCTCTTCGTCCCCATCAGTCGTCAGAAGGTTCAGCAGGATGCAGATGATCAGCCTCTGGATGATTTCGGTCTGGACTACATGGGAGAAAATGAGAACGCAGACAGTGATGCTGACGACGACGAGATTGAGTACAACGAGTCAGAGATGGGCAGCGATGGTGAGGACCCGCAGGTGGAATCGGATTCGGAGTATTGAATTAGTCGGATGGGAAATTTGCTCAGGATGTTGCTTGATCTCCCGTGTCAAGGGATGGCAGTGTGGAATGTTCCTTCATTGGTGTTCGGATTACTTCTGTAAAATACCACTTGCTTGCTAGCTCAGATCGTCAAATTGTCCTTGTTTTCATGATTTTTGGTTCTTGCTGGTCAGCCCACTTTGTCCAATGCCGGTGACAAAGGGCAGGATGATGCCTGTGAGAGATCAGACGCCGTTCTACTGCGTGCTTCCCACAGTAAATTGGTACCCCGTTTCTCTGACGCAGCTTGCCTTTAATCCTCTGACGGGTCGAGTCATAGGGATCAGCGAAGATATGGGAGAAAGATCAAGGCCGAGCAAGACTCCAGACGACGACGAGGCTGACAACTCCTTGGCTAGATGAGGGACAGGTGGAAATAAGAGTAGCAGACGTAGAGAAACAGGGCAAAACGACGAAGCAGGACGACGAAGCAGGACGACAGCAGTGGCGACAAAGATGATGAAGGGAGACAGAAGAAGCGATGGACCTCCAAAACAATTCATTTGACATGCTAGTAACATACATCAGGTAGGTGCAGTTGGCCCATTTCCTCCTTTCTCATGTTCTGACTTTCGCGAGTCTCCCAAGAAATCCTTCACATCATCACTAAACAGTCGCATCAATCATCCTCCGGCGAGATCAAAGGTGCTTGCTGACCCGAGACGGCTTCAAGAGCCTCATGCCCAGCGAGGTCCAGTACCAGACGGGGCCATTCTCAATGGTCAGAGCATCCACTCCAGTCTGCTGGCGGCAGGCGGCGGACTCGCAGTCGTTCTTGCTCCAGCCGACAAGGAGGTCATCAGCCCACCAAGTCCGAGGCTGGCCGTCCACACGAAGCGTGATGGTGATGGAGCTCAACCCAGAGAAGCCAGTGGCCTTGAAAACGGTGAGAGGGCACTCCTTCATCGCAGGGCAGGAAGGCACCCAGGCAGTCTGGCTCGCGAACTCCGTCTCATTGCTCTGTGCAGCGTCCCGCTGGTAGCCCGTGAATGTGAACTCGCAGACCTGGCCGGCGATGCGAGAGTCGCAGCCGAGGTTCATGCCGTAGAAGTCGAACTGGAAGCAGGGAGATGAAGCCGTCTTGCCCATGCCAATCTGGGCGGTATCGCCAGAGAACCCAGTCGTGTTTGAGAGCATGGGAGGCACGAACTCGACAAGGCGGCCGCCAGAGGAGGGCAGGTACGGGTCCGAGGGGGGAGGACCGACTAGGAAACCCTTCGAGAACCAGAAGCGGTGGTATGGGTTGTAGACGGGGCCAACTGAGAGATCATCGAACTGCAAGTCTTGTCAGCAATGGTCAAGGACGCCGGACGCCGCCGGACAACAAGGACGCCGCCGGACGACAAGGACGCCGCCGGACGATGCCGGACGATGCCGGACGATGCCGGACGATGAGGACAAGGAAGAAACTTACGTCCAAAGACAGCGTGCCGACCTCAGTGGTGCCCGTGCACATCGGGGTGGCTGCCGAAATGGGGGCAGTTGCGTTCTGGAAGGCACGACGCTCGAGGGCTCCTGCCGTCGCAGTTGGCGTGGTCGTGATTACCTGTACCAGGGTGCTGAGCAACAACGAGCTCTGAACGTTGCCGCCGGTGCTGGATACCACGGTGCTGGCAACGGTGCTTGCACTGACAACCACGCTTGCACTGGCACTGGCACTGGTGCTCGTACTGGCGCTGGCGCTGGCGCTGGGAGGGCTGCCACCCGCGGCGTTGCCGGGGTCTGCCGGGCTCACCGTGATGACCGAGATGGAAGTGACCAGGGACTCGAATGGGAAAGAGTAGGTGGTTGTAGCTTCCGAAATGACGTTGACCAGAGTGCTTGTGAGCACAGAGGAGCTGGTCTCTGTCGAGCTGGGTTCCACGGAGCTGGGTTGAACGGAGCTGATTGCTGTCGGCATGGGTTGCGGTGTCAGAGTCGATGTGCAAGAGCTGGTGCTCGCTGCGCCGGGCTGAGCAGAGCCAACGGCAGTGGCAGCATCAGTGGCAGCGGCAGTGGAAGCAGCAGGTGCAGCGGCATCGGTCTGAGAAGTAGGCCACAAGGTGACGACAGAAGGAGAGCCGAGAGGGCCAGGGGAAGCAGTAGCCTGGGCTGGGTCGCTGTAGCCACCAAGAATGCTACCGGGCACAGAGCCAGCAGGGACAGTGACGGTGACAGGTGCTGCGCCAGCGGGGTCCTGAGAGCCGGTGCCAGAATCTGAGCCGGAGCCAGCTGGGACGGTGACAGTGACGGGTGATGCACCACCAGGACCCTGAGAAGCAGAGTCTGAGCCAGAACCAGAGCCAGAGCCAGCTGGTAGGGTGACAGTGACCGCAGAGGGGAGGCCAGCAGTGGGAGAAGAGTCGCCGTAGCCGCCAGGAATGGAGTCGCTCTGAGAGACGCCTGGGCCACCCGGAACACCTCCGGCAGGAGGAGTGTCAGAAGTCATGAAGATGGTGACGATCGAGCCAGCTGGAGACGAGGCGCTCGGCTGAACGACGGTGATGGTGGAAGGGCCGACAGGAACAGCAGGTCCAGAGACACCAGGAGATGAGGGGCTTGGCTGGATGACAGTGACGGTGGCAGGTCCAGATGGGGCAGAGCCAGGGACGCCAGGAGATGAGGGGCTTGGCTGAACAACAGTGACGGTGGAAGGGCCAGATGGGGTAGAGCCAGGGGCGCCAGGAGGCTGAATGACTGTGATGGTAGAAGGGCCAGATGGGGAAGAACCAGGGACACCAGGAGCTGCCGGAGGCTGTGAGCCATCGGTTGCAGGAGGTTGAGGGAATGTGAGAGTGAGGGTGGCAATAACAGGAGTGCCTGCTGTGGGATCCTGGGCATCTGCCGGCATAGTGTAGGTGGTGGTGACGACAGTAGCAGGTGGAACGCCATTGCCAGCGCCCGGAGGGAATGTAGAAAGAAGCGTGTGAAGAGAGTAGGAAAGACTGCCATCAGGGCCCGGGACCATTGTGGGAACGACAACGGTGCTGACAGAGCCACCGCCAACGGGAGCCCCAGGGGTATTGCCAGAGTCAGCTCCAGAGGGGAAAGTGACAGTGAAACAAGTGACGAGAGAGTCGACTGTTGGAGTGCCTCCCGAACCAGGTCTGGTGTGGTACAGAGTGGTGCTGAAGACAACGACGCCGTCAGAGTTGGTGCCAGGATCCGTGGGGTTCCAGGGGAAAGAAGGAGGAGTCTGTCCAGCAGGGAAAGTGTAGACTGTCCTTGTTCCTTGACCATTGCCTCCTGGAGCGCCGGGGGTAACTTGGCCGCCAGGAAGGGTGGTAGCAGGAGGATTGCCATCAATGTTGCCGACGTAGACAGTGGACGTGATGACGGGGCCAGACTCCCAAGGCTTGGGGCCGGTGTACTGAGGGCTGCCAGGGGTGTAGGCGTCGATGGTGATGGTGGTAGGAGGGAAAGAAGTGGGCTGGGCAATGACGGGGATGTAGACGGTTTGCGTGAGGGTAGGGCAGGTTGAGGCCAGGGCCACGCCCAAGGCCGCGAAGCCGCCGATGATTCGGGCTCGCATGTCGACGAATACGCTGAAGGACGCTGAAGGACGAAGAAGGACGCCAAGGACGCCAAAGGACGACAAAGGACGAAGAAGGACGAAGAAGGACGAAGAAGGACGAAGAAGGACGAAGAAGGACGAAGAAGGACGAAGAAGGACGAAGACAACGAAAAAGACAGAAACGAGGGCGGGCGCCAGAAATGAAGGATGGGAGTGAGGTGTGAAGAAGAGAAAAAATCAGAGGGTGGGAGAGAGGAGGGGTTTAAATAGATGGGGGGAGGGGGGAGTGATGAAGGGTCAGAGGCAGAGGAAGAGGAAGAGGCAGGAGGGAAGAAGCACCTCCTTCCTCTACCTTTCAATTTGGGGGTTCTGGGAAGGAAGCTCTCGGAGTTCGGGAGGAGCAGGTGGCAGGTATGCACACTGCAGCTGCCGGCCTCATACTCTGGATGGAAGGCACGACGAGACATGCCGAATCTCCGGGGCAAGCACCAGCTCGCGGAAGGAGAACGCAAGGCCGGGCATCATGCTTTACACCAAGGAAAGCCATAGGACATGATCACACACTTGCCAGGACAAGGAGGCACCGATGTACGCGAGCATGTTGAGGAGAAAACACTTTGTCCACGGCAGAGACATCATAGCCATCGGTCACGATGAAATGAGGCACAATATCGCGTACTCCAAAAGTGCGTGGAGTGCCCAATGCCCTGACCATGCGACTGCCTAAGGTATTGAGAATTGCGACTGCCCTCCGGGACAGGTTGGCAAGTACCTGCTGCTGCGTGTGACTGTGGACAGAACCGCCTGGAATCGTTCGGTCAGTCAGATGGCCTGAGGTTGTTTCGAAGCCAGTGGGGCAAGAGAGGCCGTTGCTTTCCGCAAGTTGAACAATTGTTGAGGGAGGCACAACTTCCGTGGGAAAGTGCTCGCCTCGCCAGTCAAATGGCCTTATCGTATCGCAAGAGAGGCGGGCAGGAAGGAGGCGCGCAATGCGAAGCAGGTTGGGTCGGGGTGGCAGCCGCGGCGAGGCACATGCACTGTATCCAAGTCAAGCTGGGAAGGAGACCGGTCTGGTGCCTTCTTAGGACAGAGATGCTCCCCCACTTCCTTATCAGCCATGGAAGAGGCTGGAACCTGGCCTTGGTGGGAAGGAAGGAGAAGAGAGGGTGGAAGGCATGAAGGCAGGAAGGCAGATGGAAAGAGGGGGAAAAGCTTACGACAGGGCAGCTCACGTCGTGGAGAAAGGAGGGAGCACAGAGAGAAGGAGCGCGGTGGTCCTGCGTTCGGTGGGTGACTGGCGATGACCCCGCCGATGAGGCGGGTTGAGAACAGAATGGCTGTAGCAGGGTTGTGATACAGGTTGAATGGAAGTGAATTGACTGCTTGCTTGCGTTGAATCGAAATAATGAATGTACTCCTCCATTCTAGACCGGGTCATCCTCGTACGGAGGTGGCGGCGGCAGCGGCTCTCCTACCAAGCTCTCGACGGCCTCCCTCCTCTTCTCGTCCTCCATTCTCGCCGCCCAGAGCGCCGCGCCCGCCGACGTCGTGAGCAGGAAGAAAAAGGACAGCACCGGCACAAGCTCAAGAAGCATAGCCACCGTGCCGAACCACACGTACTCCCATGTCCTCGAAGATATCTCCCTCTTGGACTCCTTCTTGCTCAGACCCCGCAGCTGAAACCACCTGTAGTGGGCAAGCTTGCCCAGTCTCGTGCCCGTGATGATGATAAACGCCGGCGTGCCGACCACCGGGATGAAGTTGAGGGGGAGGAAGATGATCAGTTCGATGATCTGCACCATGCTCCAGGGCGTATATATGGCAGAGGTCGTTGGCTTGCCAAGCATCTTGACTGCAGTCGGGGCGTCGGGGAAGAGAATTCGGTGCGGGGCAACCAGATCGGTATGGGACTCCTTGATGAGAGTGGCCTGGCGCGCATCGTTAGTCTTGCTTGAAAATGCCCTTTTTGGCCTGCGTGGGAGACTTACATCGAAGACGTCGACTCGGCATTCATCGACAAAGAATCCCTCAAACAGACCCTGGATAATCACCACTCCCTCTCCGAGGACCAGCACCACCGCGTTGACCCATGCGCCCCAGCCGTGGAAGATGGCCAAGAACGCGAATTGCGGCAGGAAAGCAAACGTGAAGAGTATGAAGTATACTAGGAAGGATATGATGGATAAGGGGAGCAATCGACTGAGGAAGAGCGGGTAGAACTCCTTGTTTCGCAGGAAGTACCAGATACCGCGCAGAGGGTAGGAGGCGGCGATGCCGGCGCGCGTCAGGTAGCTGACCGGTCGCTCGACAGGGCGAAGAACGACATCGACACGTGACGACCACGCCGATTGCTGTGATTCTGACATTTCTGTTGTAGCCGTCAGGCTCGAGGGATATCGTAATGAGGTTGTCGTCGGTTTAGAGTTGGAAGTTGTTCCTGCGATCGCTTGGACGCGACTCTCGCTGGAAATGAATGCGCAAATGGCTGCCTACGTCATCCGACGCGGCGTTCTCTGATTGGACAGCGATGTTGACAAGCCCACTCCAATCTGCAGGGAATGCCTTGTTCGAGCTTGGGGAACCCCGCGGTCGCGACGATGGTCGCGACGATCATTTGGTGGCGCACAGCTTGTCGGGAGCGCCAGCCACCAACGGCCCACGACCAGGCAACGGACATGGAGCCGAGCTACAGATTAGCGGATTGCCAATCAATTGGAAGGCAACCTTTCAAGCTTTAGAATGATCATTCTTGAGTTTCAATCGAAAGCCTCTTTTTCAGCGAAGTCGCTGCCGGTATCGCACCCCCTCCCCGATTCGAATGGGAAATTACTGCCTACGCAAATTTCTTCGGCAATTGTACAGCATTTGGCTATCTTACTACCCTCATGCTACGATAGCCAGACCATCTACAGACACTTTAATATGTCGCCGTGAATCGTTGGCCGTTTTGGCCCTCGATCCCACTCCCAGCATGCTTTCCCGTTCGCTGGTGTTGGCTGGGGCAAGGTCGCATTCCTTTATCCTCGGTGTCGACAGCAAGGTCGAAAATCTTCATTTGCTCCATTCTTGATATTCGTCTCGCGAGCCCGGTTTATTTTGGCATCATATTTGCTTCCGAGTATGTCCGAAATAGACTCTTAAGACGCATTTCGGGCCTGTGTTCTCTGGTTTATCAAGTCGTTCATGCTTTTAAGGTCCATCATCTTGTGTTGAACTTTGGGAGAAGCTTGTGAGACTGTGCCTGGGACAACTTCCTGCATCAGAGATCAGTCTGCCTACCTAGTGAAGGACTCCGAATGTTACCGTGACTGGGTTACAAAAAAGGGTAACGTTTTGTCTCTTACTTCCGCGGTCTGTCTGTCCAACGCGATTCAAGTAACAACACAAGACCACCACAATATGGCCAGCCACAGGCCAGGACAACCCACGCTGACAAAATAGATGAAAGCGTAGGCCTCGGGAGTCTGTTGAAATGTAGGCAGGCTTGTGGTGAAAATGGCAAGCCGTAGGCCAAAGATGAGTAAAATGCCTATTAAGAGAAGCTCCACAAGGCAGATGCCACACGAGGACCTTGATAAGCATTCTTGGTTATTGGGTTTGGTCCCTAAAAGTTCTGGGATTTGTGACGTGGCTACTATCCATGGCTGGAAGTCGAGGATGGTGTGCATGGGAAAGTATGAAATAAGAGTCCCTGCGAGTGAGATGATAATGAGTGCAAAAAACGTGGTGCGAAAAGCCCCCGAAGAAGTGATGCGTGGCCACAAGATGCTTCGCCACAACCAATCCAAGATACTGATGGCGCAGATCAATTCGCCGGCAGTTATGTCAGCCAAGGCGTCCATCATCAGGTGGTGCAGATGTAGTCTGAGGAGAAATGCAAGAGTAGTAGGCCAGCGAAGTGTCCTTATTTATAGGTGGAAATCAAAGAAGAGGACTTTTTGTCTGGCTCGCGCCTGTGTACATAATACAGGCCAGGGTTGCCAAGGTCCTCAATGCTCTACTGGCCGTGGAACCTATTCTAGCACCTGTTGATCTTAACTTTTGGGATACGTTCCATTGAGCACCACTTTGAGATACCACTTGCTTTTCCCTGAATCTACAGAACACACTACTTTGCTGGCCTACGTATTTCGAATGGGAGACTTCGCTATCAGCTGCCCGTTGCCAGGATCCAGGCTGAGATGGGACAAGGATCCAGATTCTGGGCCACGCGGCCTATCGCTGAACACTCCGTGGCCCTTACAGAGGTTGACATCGTTTCTAGGACCGGAAGATAGGACTGCGGAAAGACACCACAGAGCTGGCAAAGGGCCGTTCAATCTAATGTAGGGTTTATGGTTTTCAAAAGTTCAAGCTATCAACACAGCCTGCTGGCTTCTTCCTAAAATCTCAAATGAACAGTTGGCAAGAAGAAAGCGAGTATGTCCACCAAAATGGGCCGCCACGTCAACCACAAGGGTGCGAGCCGCAGGTCGTTCAGGTACGCACCGGCGACAACCACAAGTGTTAAATTTGAAAAGGAAGGCGCTCATTACTTTGGTGGCCTTTTGCCAATTCCATCTACTTCTCCTCTGTGACATCAAACATCAAGTTCTACATCGAAGACAATTCTTCAAGTTTTCGCCTCAAACTCCCAGCAACAATGAGGATAACTTTTGATTTGGATAGATCTCTTCGGGTGATGCGCCACTTACTTTGGATCCAACAGTTCCTGCTGCCTTTGGTGCCCGCACCGCAACTTGAAATTTTACACAACTCCTATGTTTTCGTCTTCGCCTGTGTCACCTCGTCGGAATACTTTACCCGCGAGGTCCTTAACTCCGACTACTACCCTATCAGACGTCCACCAGCAGGAACTCCTATGTGCCAAAGCACTCAGCCATACGTGTATCCGAATCAGGAGCGGGGCCCACTTGAGCATACCTGGCTACAACTAAGAACGTTCGGCAAACTCCAGAAATACAGTCGCGGCGACCGAATCATCGAGGATGTCTACATTATCAACCCGGACCCAATGACCCTAGAAGAATTCAACGATCATCTCCGCCGCGTTTGCAACCTACTGCAACAACCGGATGCTCGAGGTTCTTTGAAACAACCAATTGCATTAGAACATCGGAAAGCCCCAAATGGATTTCTACCAACATATCATGGGCTGTTCGACCCTGCAACCATTCTGGCAATTTCACGCCTCAAAGAAGTCAAGCATATTCGATGCATGCAATACACAGGTCAAGACCTACATGAAGCTGCCAAGAAGGAGTAGTAGACACCTAGCATTGCTGCATACCTTATGTAGGCTACGGACGTCTTACCAATTGGATGCGGCAGCAGGCACGTCGGTATGGGGACGAATGGCAGTACTCTAGCTTTCCAAATAGTGCCTTCAACACCTTCACTATCAACCAATTGAATCACTGAGACAACCCTTTTCAATCTTTTACCATTAAGCGGCATTCGATACTCCAATGGAAGCCTGTGTCAACCGAGAATGTTAGGAGCAACCACATTGAACTACCTTATGGCAAAGGATGACAGCCATAAGATGGTTTTCTGATTGAATTTACCCTTTTCACTCTGCTTATCCCCACGGCCATCCTGTAATTAGGTTTTTGTACTTTGCCACGCGCATGCAGCATTTCAACATTCAACGTTAACCAGTTGGATTAGAATCCAAACATCTAGAAATACAACGGGGCACCCGAAGCAGCAAGAGTGGCGTAGAACAGCTTCGTCTTGCCCATGATAATCATGCGACCATCACCGGCAAACTGGAAGTTCGCAGCGACGATTCCAGTATAGATCTTTCCAAGGAGTTTTCCAGAGGGGTTCCAGACGTGCACGCCGTCGTTGCATCCAGCGTAGACGTTGCCCTTGGAGTCCGTGTGGATACCTGTTGGGTTTACGTTAGTTGGAGTTCCCATGCGCTGACCTCCACGGGCTGTTGACGGCTTTAGTGCCAGATTCAATTGAAGAGACTTACCATCGGGGACGCGAGCGTGGACGTATGCGAAGGTCTTCTGGTTCTCGAAGGTGCCGTCTTCCTTGACGTCGAATCGGTAGCTGTGATGTGGGCGTGAGTCGATGATGAGAGGCAGTCAGCAGGAATCATGATGACTTACATGGATGCGGGCTGAGTCAGGTTCATGCCGAAGAGAGCGCGGCTGATACCAGTGTCCGTGACGTAGGCGTAGTCGCCCTCGGGAGAAAAGGTGAGGCCTGTTCATAAGCAGTCAGAAATCATTCGCAATCATCAAAGGTGTCAATAATAGGAAAAGCCCACCATTGGGTAGAACGAAGTCATCGGCGACAACAGTAAGAGCGCCCGTGGTAGGGTTGAGGCGGTACACCTGGTTCCGCATGCCAGGCTCGGGGCGGAAGTACTGGTAGTAACCGTACAGGGTGTCGGTGAAGTAGATGTCCTTGTTCTTGGGGTTGACGGCCACGTCGTTAAGGCTGTTAAACTGTCTTCCGAAGAAGTTGTTGACGAGCACTAGTAGGACCAAGCGTCAGTCAGGTGTCTCACTCAAACTGATTCCATACATGGCGTCCATCACATACATGTCGTGTTGTACGGCTCAAGAGGATTCATGAGGTACAAAGCAGAAGGAATGCGGTCTCCCTGTCCCTCACCAGCAAAGATGATGTTGCCGTTGTAGTTGGTTCCGCCTAGGTTGCATTAGTCTCTGAAGCGCGAAGCTGTGACGGATGAATGTGAAAGACTTACCGTTCGGGTTGATGACCTGAGGGTTCGAAGGAACAACGTGAACTGTGACCTCCTCAGTACCGAGAGTACCGTTTCTCAAAGCCTCGGCATCCGCGAGGGAGATCTTCTGGACGATGGAGGACTTGTTTAGACCAGTTCCAGCATCGGGAGAACCGGCGTTTTGGACGAAAAACACCTCTTCCGTGGGGGGATACCTGCACTCATCAGTCCCGGGCTTGTACTGGCAATAATCGAGCTCTGAACCTACCATGTTACGGCCTCATGGAAGATGGGGTCAACCTCAGAAGTGGCAATCAGAGTAAGCGAGGGGTTAGTGCCGATAATGTCGTAGAATTCCTCATCGTAGACGTGGAATGGCTTCGCCTTGAGAGACTCCTGGGTGACCCCGGGCCAGAGGAACGTCTGATAATACGTTAGTTTCGGACTGATCGACATCGCGTATTGAGACTCACGGTAGTGGCATTGGCCTCAGACGGAGGGAGGACCTCCTCCAAAACGTTGAAGCTCTTTTGGTCGATGATCTGAGCAGTCTCCGGCAAGGTCCTGTTCGACTGCGCACGAACACCCGAGAGAAGGCCAAGACCGTTGAGCAGGACAAGGCCGGAAGCAAGTCTAGAGGAAGCCATGTTATTGACGGGGCCTTGGCTGAGCTGGGAGCGTAACCTCTTGGGGCCGGAAGTCTTGGCCAGATCGATCCGACCTGGGAGCTTTTATAAGCGGCTGCCAAGATGACGAGCTCCGCGAGCCCGCAATGCCGAGCCTTCCCAGCCATCACGACCGGGGCCTGAGGGGTAGAGGGCGGACATCTCGCTTGACTGTCGATCTCTGGACCAAGCATCCGGACGAAGACCGGAGCAGGGAACATGGTCAGTCGACTGTTGAACCCGATGGGCCGAGCGGCAGTTGTCCGCTCGCCATTCGGAGCTATTACGTGTGCCTGGGAGTGCATATCCGCTTTCTCAACGGTCTAGAACAGGGGTTCGGCCGATGTCACATGATGCAATGTGGGTGGAAAGGGGAAGACGCAGGATGCAGGATGCAGAACGGATTTTGAATGCGGGGTGCGGGGTCTGGGGAAGAATGCCAAGTTCACCATGTAGACATCGATGATGTTTCTCTTCACTTTGCGGTTCACAATAACAGTAATTACAATTGACTTTTTGAACCGATTCCACAGGTATGAAGATCCGACATAGACTGTAAGGAGAAAGGAGTTCAATAAAAAGACTCAGATCCCACCTCGATGGGTTGCCAAGTCCAGCTAACCTCAAAAGCCTCAGTTGTATCCAAGGGGACATCAATAGCGGAGTGCAGCTCCAATTGACAAGCGGGGTGTGACCCAACGCCAAGACGTCAATGCCAGCGATGTCGCTCGTAATCCCGAACTACTGAAGCAAAACACCAAGAACTTCACATTTCAAAGATCGCAGCTCGTTGATGTTTGTTTAGAATTATTCCTCAATGACTGTAGGCAGGAGATCAATTGTGCGCCAAGTCCCAATATCTTAGAAGGCCAGCTTTTGGTGTTGAAGCTGCTTTCCGCTTAACCCCTGTCACAAGCTCGCAGCTCCCCCAACTGCCTTGCATCAAGCCCATGACCGGATAAGATCAGCGGTATCCGTTGGGGAAGAGCTTGAGCGGATAAGCTGAACGAGTCGGAAAATTGCGACAATTGAGGTGACATTGACCTACAAACCTCGGCCCGGGCCTTGTCGATATGTGTTTCGGTGTGGTCTGTCACCGCCATCGTGAGTGTACCCACGTGGGATGCCGACTGGTTATACCAGCTACCAGATACCCCAGCCGGACAGTCTTTGTACCTGCCAAGATAGGGCTGAACGTCTGTGTCTGCATCTGTCACAGCGAGAAACTCGTAACAACACACACCTGTCAACTTCTTTCAAGTACTACACATTCTGAGCCGAGCTAAAACAGGCTCGTATTTGCTACAGGTGTATTCATCCGCCTCATCACATTCCCTAGCTCATTACCAAAACGTTTGGAATTTGAAGATCTGTATAATTCCTTTAAGAGAGAATACGACCGATACACTTTTGGGTCTTATGAATACAAAGCCCGCTGTTTGGGCAACACAGTTGGGCCAAAAGCCCCCAGACAACAACGAGTAAAGTCTACGAGGTGCACGCAGGCCTCGATGGCAGTGCAATTGGCTCCTCGCCTCTAATAATCCTCCAGTTGTTACTGATCTCAACGATCTCGTCACAGCCCTCGACGGCCCACGCCCACTTCCTGAGAAACCCAGGAGTTGCCTCCCAGTTCCGCTTATCATGCGCCTCGCCCCAGACAACGAAGCCATTCCGTCCGGCCGACGGATCATCTGTAGATTCTTCCATGGCCAAAGGGCGACCTGACGACGATATACTGCCGCCGTTTTTACGGCGCTTAGCCGCGGCTGCACGAATCACTGAGCCCAGAAGATCCCGAAGGAATTCACTGTGATCGAAGCAAGCCTCCCAGCGAATTAGATTGTCCCGGACTCGTGCGAATGGGATCACGTTAATCCAAAAGCTGTGAGTGTCTGTTGCCTGGGTTGGAGTTGGGTCGAGTGACTTGGGCATGTTCGGATTTATTTGGTGTATGGTTGATGTGATTGTGCACCGCATGTCGCCTTGGTAGATCACCGGTGGGGCGAGCCGTCCGTCGGTTGGAAGATTCCGAGGAGATGCTATTGCGGTTGTGATATCGAGAAGGTTGGCGTTAGATACGAAAGCTCGGAAAACATTTTGCTCAATAAGATGGAGCAAGAGATCGGCATGTAGTGTTGCAGCCAACGCCTGGGATGCGTCGAACCTCGTTGAGATGGCTTTACCGTCAGTCTCGTCAAGGACTACGAGCTCATTATTTGAGGGCAGCTCCCGGGAGTGAAGATCCAAGGCCACAGGCTGCATCAGAGGGGTTTCCACTTCTTTTACTGAGGCCGTTGGCGCCCGATTTTGCTGTGCATCATCATCGCCTAATCGCCAGCGATCAACTCGGAATGGTCGCCGGTCTGAGGTATCATTGGCGGCGCTTGTCTTCAGACGTTGCCCTGCAGCTACTGATTAGTCCCGTCATTGTGATCTCAGATGAGTCCTGCAACGCAACTCGAGCATGCAAACAGACTTACTGCGTGCTCTTTGGTTTAATCGGTTCTGCACCCTCTTCCTCTGTTTCCTGTCCTCCGCCATTTGCCCGCTTCCCGTGGGGAACTGCTTATCAAGCGGACTCATTTCTGCGGTGGACACAATTAACGACCGGGCTAGATTCTCGCGAGTACCCAAACCACAACATGACATGTACTTCCATCAAAATGTTGATGAAGCTGGCGATATGAAGGGGGTCAGCCAAACCAAAAGGGGAAAAAACGGTCAGCCAGGTTTGTCAGCGACAACGTGACGCGGCGGGCGGAGTGCAGGCCGGAGCCCGGCTCGCCCGAAACGGCAATTCAAGTCAGCCAGTTTGTCAGAACTCCGCTTGGGATGCTTGGCAACGTTATCACGAACGGCGACCTGGACCCACAGCATCCGCTGTTTAAGCTTTAAACGGCATTTTAAGTCAGCCATGTTGCTGTGTAAATGTCACTGCCGCCTTGGCATCTGAAGAAGCCCGATGCCCACCTGAATTGCCTCGTTGTGCTCGTTGATTCGAAACGTTATGTTCTTTCAACGGGAGAAGTGAAAGACCGGAGACAACAGTTTTCTCCCCAGGGATAACGGGCGGACTTTGCGCGATTCATGTAAGAGAATTAGCACTGGGCACGGTACACTCGACTTCACCAAGCCTTCCAACATTCGGACGTTTTGCTAATCAAGAATGAACAACTCTGTGGGGAAAGAATTTTGGGACTTGTAGATTTGTATCGTGTGGGGAGCTTGGAGACTTCGTCTCAATAAATGCCTCCATCTGAGCGCAAATATAAAGACAGTTCATCAGTAGCCAAAGTTTTACCTTGAATTCCACATCATCATCATCATTAGCCATTAAAACACTCTCATTTTCTTCACGGCACTCTCATCACCAATCACTCTAACTCACAAGTTGACCAGCCAAAGCATCCAACATGTCCCGCTACGCTGAAGCCCATGCCAATATGCAGGGAGCAGGCGACGCTCGCCCGACGGCCATGCAAATCATCAAAGACGAAGGACTGGAAGGCAAGCTCGGCGGAAAGGTCTTTGTCATCACGGGAACTTCATCAGGAATCGGCATCGAGACTGTCCGCGCCATTGCGGCCACCGGCGCAAAGCTGTTCCTGACTGCAAGGAACGTAGCCAAGGCGAAGACCGCCCTCGCCGACATCCTCGACCCGTCTCGCATGGAGATCGTCCAGATGGACCAAGGATCTCTGGACTCCGTCCGTGCTGCCGCTGCAGCCATCCTCTCCAAGACCGACAAGGTCAACGTCCTCATCAACAACGCCGGCATCGCGGCCGTGCAAGCTCTCGAGTTCACCAAGGACGGCCACGAGATCCAGTTCGGTACCAACCACCTCTCCCACTTCCTCTTCTTCCAGCTCCTGAAGCCGGCTCTCTTGGCGGCATCGACCCCGGAGTTCCCCTCTCGAGTCGTCAACGTTGCCTCTGCCGGCCACAGATTCAAGGGCATCAACGCGTCCGACAACTACAACTTCCAGAAGGGAGGCTACGAGCCGATGATGTCGTACGCCCAGTCCAAGACTGCCAACATCTACATGGCTAACGAGATCGAGCGGCGCTACGGATCTCGCGGTTTGCACGCGACGAGTCTCCACCCTGGCGTCATTGACACGCCTCTCTCCGTCAACTTCCCCAAGGGGCAGATTGATGCTTTGTTGAACGAACCGGCGATGAAGAAACAGATGAAGTCTCCGGAACAGGGGGCTGCCACTACAGTGCTGGCTGCCGTTGGCAAGGAGTGGGCGAACAAGGGAGGAAAATACCTCACTAACTGCACAGAGGCGGTGCCCGAGGTTGAGGGAGCTGGTCAGTTTGATGCTCAATACTACGCCTCGTGGGCATATGACGAGGAGAGCGAAGGACGACTGTGGAAAGATTCGTCGAAGCTTGTTGGCCTCGAGGACAAGGAGTAAAGCTGCGAGCATTCGTACATAAGACCTTACCTATGGCAAACATTTGACTCGTCCATCAGTATAAATGAGTCTCAATAAATCTCTCTTTCTCCCAAGTTTCTAGGAGCATCGTCAACACCTCTACCTTATGTATCGAAGAAGAGGTTGTGCCCAACACTCGTCAACCACCTGGAAATCCATAAGCAGCGGATCCTCTTTCGCTAGCGGCTGTCTCCATCCCTGACTGTTCTTGGTGGACCTCGCAGCACGATTCTGGCATCGTGTTGCCTAATCAGGCATGTGGGCAATCTGGCCGAGCGGTCTAAGGCGCCAGACTCAAGCGTTCGCTTCATCCTCCAAGAGGATAGCATTCTGGTCTCGAAAGAGGCACGAGTTCGAATCTCGTGGTTGTCATAATCCATTTTTGCCCCTTGTTGCTTTGACGAAGATACAATCTGCCTGTCTCTGTGAATATCCACCCCGAATAAAGTGAGTACCAGAATGAGCACCCATGACAGAGCCGGGTGGGAGCAGTAGAAGCTCAATTGCATGATCCAAATCTACCGAAATCTACTCCTGTCATTAATCAAAACCCAGTAAAAAATCCCAATTCTATGATCCCCACAGTTTTGTTTTGCAAGTTTTCCAAGTCTAATTCCATTCATCATCGTATTGTCCAGACCCAATCCCAAAAAATCAACAGTCAGGAACACTGACTGGGATGTTAAACGGCACGCTCGTCGCCAAACCGCTCAAACTGGTCTCCTTGAACTCATTTCTCATTCCCTTCGCCGTCAGCCGCATCGCGCGGATGGCGTCGTCCAGCCTAACCTTCTGCGTTCCCGTCTCGCTGCTCAGGGCGAGGTTGGCGCTGGAGATGGCCTTGATGGCGCCGAGGGCGTTGCGCTCGATGCACGGCGCCTGCACCAGCCCGCCGATGGGATCGCACGTCAGGCCCAGGTTGTGCTCGATGCCGATCTCGGCAGCTTGCTCGATGGCCTCGGGGCTCGCGCCCATGCACGCCGCGAAGGCGCCCGCAGCCATGGAACAGGCCACGCCGACCTCAGCCATGCACCCGCCCTCGGCCGCCGAGATGGTTGCGCCGCGCTTGTAGAGCATGCCGATGGCAGCGGCGGTCAGGAGGAACGTCGGGATATCCCGCTCCGGGTCGTCGCTGATGAACTCGATGGTGTACTTCAGCACAGCGGGGATGATGCCGGCGGCGCCGTTGGTGGGCGCCGTCACGATGCGACCGCCCGCTGCATTCGTCTCGTTGACGGCGATGGCGTAGACCGTGAGATAGTCCATCGTGGGGAACGTCGTCCGGCGCGAGGGAGACGGGGTGATGGGGTGGTCGAGGGAGCCCAGCACGCGCGGAGGCGACCTTCGGCCCGGGCCGAGGCCGACGCTCGTCTTGGACTTGCTGTCGCTGATCGTCGCAGGCGTCTTGTTGGATGCCGCCAGCCCTGACGAGCCAATGAACTGGATGTTCTTGCCGTCGCTCTTTTGCTCGTTGGGGTTCGGCGACGTCTGGCCGGCGGTGGAATACAAGCCTCGGGTCAGTCTCCGATAGAGTGCGGGTGCGCGCCGATGGAGCTTCAGGGATCCCGGCAGCTTGGTGTCGAGCGGCGCCTGCACGCTCTCCAAGATGCTGGTGTCCATCACCTGCCAGATTTTGAAGAGCTTGTGGTAGATTTCCTCATCCGTGTAGCCGTGGCTCTTTTCATTTTCGTAGACGAGCTGGGCAATCGTGAGGTTGTGCTTGCGACAGAGCGAGAGCAGGCTCGTTGCGTCTCGGAACGGGTACCGAGGGCCCTGGCTGCCCGACTCGCTCGTATTCTCGGGGTTTTCTGAGATGTTGACACCATTTCCCTCAGATGCAACGGGCGAGAGGCTGTCTGACGAGCTCCCCAGCAGAGCCGTGTCGTCTGTTACTTCGGGCCTGACTTCGGCGCCCGTCCGGCGGTCTCCCGCGGCATCGGATCGTCTGATCTCCTTGTAGAACAGGTTCTCTGCCAGATCCACCGGATGTCTACCAGCAGTATCCTCTGATGACGGGTCGGGCGAGGCCACGCGGGCGACGGAGGATGAGGAGGAGGATGAGACGTCGGGGTTGATTGACAAGGCGCCATTGACGACGAAGCCACCACCGACGCTGAACATGTCGTTGGTCGCCAAGACATAGCCGTCCGCATCATAGACTGTGAAGCGCATGCCGTTGCTGTGCGTTGGCAGCTTGCGGCCCCATTCCCAGACGAAGTCACGCTCGTAGTCGAAGTCAACCTCTTTACCCTTGCCGTCAGCCAGTCCCTGGCCTAGGAACAGCTTCTTCGTGTTTTTGATCTCAGTGAACCTGTCCGGGACGTAGGCCGTGTCGACGGTCTCGACGTCCGCGCTCTCAAGACCGAGCAAGAGGGCAGAGGGTGTCATGTGGCCCTCGCCCGTGAGCGCCAGACTGCCGTAAATGGAAACCCGAATCTTGTTGACCTTATCCAACAGATTCGCCTCTGCCAAATCAGCAACAAAAATGTTGCCAGCACGCATCGGACCGACCGTGTGAGAGGATGACGGACCGATGCCGATGGAGAACAGGTCAAAGGTTGAGATGACGGCATGCTCGTGGTCGGCCTCGCTGTAGCTCCCCGTCTCCTCTTCATCTTCGGCAGCATTGCGCCTGCGAGCTGTGCTGCTCAGGAATCGCTGCGACTGAATGCCCAGGCACCCTGTAGACCGGATTGACCTCGCCGCATGTCGTGATATCTTCGTGTTGAGAGTCGAGGGAGCTCGGCAGCCAGCGATGAAAGTGCTTTGTCCAGCCCGCGTTAAAGCGCGTTGAGCCGGCGCCCCACGTAGCAGGGCGAGCTGCCGGATCGATGAACAGCTCATCGCATTCCCGAGAATCAACAACGGCGGACGGAAGAGTATCAATGGCGGACCGTTCTATGTATGGAAGAAGACACGAAGAGTTGATGAACAAAAAAAGAACTTTATCCTGACAGAAGGCGGTCTGGGGTACGCCCGGGAGATAAGAGCAGAGCTCTCCCTGGATCTGTGCTGGATCTGGGGTAAGACAAGCAATCAGCCCCAGAAACCCTGACTCTGACCAATCATTCAGCCGGAATTGGTCAACCCTTGTGAGGTGTGCTTGATATGGATGGCTGATACGTAATAGTCTCCTCGTTTTATATGGACAGAAAAACCTTGATGAACTCATGACAGTTTCAGCGACGTTCAGCCCACGCGCCTGCGGGCCATGCAGCAGCGTTGGTGTCGAAAACATGCGCATGTGGGCTGCCAAAGATGGTGTTGGCTCGCCATCATGAGTGCCTCGTCACAATTGGACAGACGGATGTCGTAAGCAGCGTTAAGCCTTTTTGGGGAGGTGATGCAGGGGGTGGAGGGGGAATCATCGAACGCCAGGCAGACGTTGTCTTATCTCATCAAGCTCTCTTTCAACATCAATAACCTGTTCTTTGCCTCTCATTTCATCAATACTCACTTCTTACGCGCATGTCTGTTTACTTTAGAAAGATGCCAGAGATAGAAGAAAACCACAAACCGTCTTCACGGCTCACGGACGATGATGCCGAGCCCGGCTCCTCATCCGAAGCGATGCCAACAAACCCCCAGCCGCAGTCCGGCTTCTTCTCCGCCCTGCCGCTCGAAATACGTCAGAACATCTATCGGCACTTGTGGATGGCCGCCGGATCTACGCAGCATGTCTACAAGTCCAGCCCCTCCCCGCTGACGCCCCTCTCCCACTGCGCTTGCATCTCGGATCCGGACGCCGAAGACGTCCGGGAGATCATGCTCAGAAATGTTCTGGAAGCCCCGCCTGCGGAGCAAGCGCCGGAATGCCGAGATGGCGTCCTCAGCGCAGAAGCCATGGCACAGCGTGATGAGATCAACGACTGGCGACTGCGCGATGCCTCACTCTGGTGCAACCACTGGGCATGCGAAGAGGAACCGCCCGTGCTGCGGCCTGTGGATGATTCGATCGGCGATAGTGACGGCGATAAGAAAAAGCGCCGGACGATGGTGAAGGAGTTCAGCCCCTTTTTGGCCATCCTTCTCGCCTGCAAGCGCATGCACCAGGAGGCGGTCGATTCCATGTACGATGACACGGCGTTTTCATTCATCGGAATCGAAGCTCTTTCAAGATTTTTGGAGACCACCAACGCGGAATCACTGGTTCGGATCAACACCCTTCACCTCATCTGGGCCGCCTCCATAGAATCATACATGGATCCTGAGGATGAAGAAGCCATCACAGCCAAGATGCAATGGTTTGATCTTTGGTCAAAGGCTGCTGACAAGCTCCCTCGACTGAAAGAACTTCGAATGTGGATGTACCCGCAATACGCTCGATACCCGATGCCACATGAAGAATGGTTCAAGCCTCTTCACTTATTCAGAAATGTGCCTACATATGAGATCTCATTGAGATGGTTTCAAGACCCCGCGACGCCAGATACTGGACCCTTGGATTTCTTAGAGGAGGCACCCTTCAAATATGAGCGGTGGCCACCACTTGGGGAGAACCCTATGCATTTTCATTGGCGTCGGATGATGGGTCTTTTCCTTGACGAGCCGAGATCCATGCCGACCAGGAGGCAGAAGAAGAAAAGATATCTTGGCCGGTCGTGAGGTTGTGTCTCGCTTGGATATATGATAGTGATGAAATATGAATTTTTCAATGATGGCACTTATCCCAACGAAGTGGGTTCGAGAACTTCTCTCAGGCCCTCATCTCAGTTCGTTCATACAGAAGGTTCTCCCACCGGACTGTAAACTTGCTCTCGGCGGAGATCCAATGCTACCATAGATGACATGGCCAGAACCTTAATACTTATTCATACAGCACAGTTATCACGCTTATTAAGCCATAGACGAGAGAGATGATAGATTTGGTTGATCCAAGGAGCATTTAGACTTTTTCGCTCCCGCATATCCGGCAAGTGTCTTGACTCGTTTCGCAACAGCGGGGCAACTACGACGCTTCCTATGGGACATGAAATACTTGTTAGCAGGAAAATTGGCGATTCTTAAGCTGCCGGTGCGACCTAATCGGAACTTGCGTGAAATACGGGGATTAGTACCTCGGATAATGATTCGCCGGTCATGGACACGAGTAACTCAAAAGACACACCCACTGTCAACACAAGCGTCAAAAACCACCACGCGCGACTTTCATTACAACACTACTAGCCTTGATACCAGGGGTCAAAATGAGTGGGATCTCCTTCACCGACGTCCTCGCCAGCCCTTCTCGGCTAGGACTAACTGTCTTGGCTGCCGGCGCTCTCTTCCTTTTGGTGAGACTCTTCAGAGGCAAAGCTCGTCTCTCGGACATTCCCGCAGTTGGAAATGCCACGAGTAAAGAAGCAAGGAGAAAGGAGTTTCTCTCCGGCAGAGCCAGAGATCTCTATGTCGAGGGCTACAATAAGGTGCGTGGTCTATCAAGCAAGGAAATGAAGTTAGCTGGACTAAATCACTCCCAGTTTAAAGACAGTGCTTTTCGAATTATGACTGCGAGACGTAAGATTTCTGGACGTCCATCGACTGAATCATCTTACGATCAAGAAGCTCACCGGTCGTGTAGAGTCCGAGTGTGTCGTTGTATCACCACAGTTCTTGAAGCACCTGAAAAAGCTACCTGAAAACGTTCTCAGCTTCAACGAGGCAGTAGAGGAGGTAAGGGGTGATGAGTACGCTGAACATGGCTCACGCTGACTCTCTGGCAATGAAGGCTCTGCAAACAAAGTACACCAACATCACAAGCAACATCCCCACGATACCGCATACTCTCAAAACTTCACTCAACCCCGCCTTGTGTAAGTAGCTCTAGCTTGAAATGACTCGTATCTGCTTGCTGATCGTGCAAGTCCGTTTGAATCCAATCATTCTCGACGAAGTCACACATGCGACTCAAACAGAGTTCCCTCAGTCAGCGAACTGGTCGGAAGTTCGGATCAGCAGCAAGCTAGCTCGCATAGTCGCCAAAACATCAGGGCGAATATTTGTCGGACCCGATCTTTGCAGGGACGAAGTCTACCTCGATGCGGCCGTCAACTACACTCTCGACATGACAGCTGCCATTCAGGCTGTGGGATTCATCTCTCCCTGGCTGCGTCCCTTCCTAGCGTCCCGAGCACCGCAAGTCAAGAAGCTGCACCACCGCTTCCAGCAAGCGGACGATTTTCTTCGGCCTGTGGTCACAGTCCGGCGCCAGGCCGCCATTCATGGCCTCAATGAGAAAGACAAGCCGGATGACATGTTGCAGTGGTTGATGGACTCCCAAGACAAATTCGGCCAACAGAGTGATCGTGCAATATCCAAGTATCAGTTGAGCCTGACCTTTGCAGCTATTCACACGACAACGGCAGCATTGACCAACGCGTAGGTTTAACTTCCAGTCTCCCTCAGGTCCCTCTTCGATATTGGCTGATTCTGTTCTAGTTTCTATAATCTTGCGGCAACGCCTGACCTTGTGGCAATTCTGCGACAAGAAGTCGAAGAGGTTCTAGCGGAGACAGATGGCAATATCACAGCAGTCGCACTACAAAAGATGGTGAAGCTAGACAGCTTCTTGAAGGAGATCATGAGATACTACCCTCAAAGTGCTAGTAAGAAACATGCTTCACCTGTGAGATCGTGTGCTAAATACCACCCCTCAGCCGCATTCCAACGCAAAGTCATGAAGCCGGTCACTCTGCCAAATGGACAAACCGTTCCTGCCGGTGTCATCCTGGAGGTCCCTTCACATGCCATCAACTATGATGGAACAGTACACACAAAACCTGACGTCTTTGACGCGTTGAGATTCTACAAGATTCGAAAGGAAAAGGAAGCTTCGTTAAAAAGTAGAATGCCAGCGGAAGATGCGTTTACGGAAGCAGCAACAAATAATCAGTTTGCGAGTGTGGGGGATACGAGTCTTGCCTTTGGGTACGGGAGAAATGCCTGTCCTGGTCGGTTCTTTGCAGCGAACGAGATCAAGATGATTCTGGTGACTACGTTTTTGAAGTACGACTTGGAGATGCCTGATGACTGTACCGAGAGGTACAAGAATCTAACGTTCGGATCTCAGGTATGTATACTTCATTGACTTTAAGAATTAGCTAATAATACCGTCGCAGTCAGTTCCAGACCCCTCCAAGATCATCATGATGAGGTTGCGGAACTAGACCTTACGAATAATTCCTCCAAAGTAGCTTTATGTAGAAATAAAACTGCAAAGAGCCTTGTTGCATCTCTTCGCAGAATATTGCAGGTCATCTGGATCACTTAGATCTCACCATCTCTGTGCTCAATTCCCACAGCCGTCTTTCCTGCTCCTCATCGAAAGCATGCGGCGCGTAACCAGGTCCTGTTCTGCCCTCAGTGCATGTTTCAGACGGGACGCCTTCTTGGACATCAGCTAGATACTTGCCGCCCCGGTGTTGCCATTCAGCACCAACAGCAGCCCAAACCGTCGTGGCCGCGGCTTGCTCGGCGGTTTTGATGAGCTTGGCGGTCTCGGGAGGCTCAAACAGCTTCTTCATGAAGTCATCGCCGACGTGGCGACTCAGGCCAGAGATCACTGCTCCGGGATGAACAGAGGTGGCGTGTAGGTGGTATGGGCCGTACCGGCGTTCAACCTCGTTAGCCATCCAGATGTTGGCTGTTTTTGAAGCGCCGTATGCGCTGTGTGCATCATACGCCGTCTTCTCGAGATTCAAATCATCGAGGTCCAAGGAGCTCGCGAGATGGGATCGCGAAGATACCATGACAAGCCTTGAAGGATAACATGGCCTTAGGGACGCAAGGAGAGTGTCTTTGAGAGCTTCGAAGAGGGCAAAGTGTCCCAGATGATTTGCTCCAAAGTGCATCTCGAATCCATCTCTGGTCAAGGCTTTGGGATGCAGCCCAAGACCTATTGGCAATTGAGCATCATCATAGCCATCAATACATCTCGACTTACCAGCATTGCAAATCAAACAATTCAGCGTGTCGCTCAACTGTAGAAACTTTGACGCTGCATCTCGAACACTGGCTAGCGAGTCCAAGTGCATCTCAATGAAGACCACCTTGCCCGGCTTGCCGTCATGCATTATTCGCTCAACGACTTCTTCGCCCCTTGCCGTGTCACGCCCCGTGATGTAGACATCAGCGCCGGTGGCATGCAACGCCCTGGCTGTCTCGACCCCGATCCCGTTCGTGCACCCCGTCACGAAAAAGACTTTCCCCTGAAGTTTGCCATCGAGTCCTTGGTCTCGGATGACTTTCAACGCCGTGGGTCGAGCATCGCCAGGGCCGTTCGGATCCTCATGGTCCTTGTCGTAAGGGGCGGTCGGGGTCGAGGCCATCGTTTCGGCCGAACTTCGATTCATCTGAAGGGAAGAATCACCGGAGAAAAGGCTGCACCTGTAACATAAGAATGTTTGCAGGCGACAGTGCAACCATAAGTAGCTGCTCCTCGGGCTCCACGCCGACGTGCCAATTAAGGTTTTGTTTCCCACATAAGCAAGTTTCCCATACAAAGGCGGGTCGGCTGATGCCGGTGGGACAAGAGAGCTGATTCAGACTGTTGCATTGCGCGGCCAAGCCACTCGGTTTCGTTTGGACCGAACTGCCTTTATTTTGACAACGTCCAATCTGAGGGGTTGGAGGACGCCATCCTTATTTGACAGGTGACCCAATAGGTGGAACACAGGCAGACCACACCCACACCCATATCGTTGAGTCTTACGCGCCATGCTACAAGGATCTCGATACTTCCCTACACTAGCGTCAAACAACCTGGGCTGCTTACCATGATTCTACCAAGCATGATGGCCGTCTACTGTCCAAGGACTTTCATCTTTCGGATGGATAGCATATCTGCCATCGAGAATCGATCTATTGATAATGTGGCTGGAAATCTCCGTGGAAATTTTCAAAGACAGACATCTCGGCGTGGGATCTGCAGCCGGCTTCGGCAGCCGGTGGCACCACGGCCTCGAATGCTGCCATGGCGTCCGTGCATCTGTTTGCGAATAGCGTCTTCACATCAGACGATACAAGCTGAAGCACAGGGGCCGTGAATGACGCTGCTACGAGGTTTGTGCACCGGAAACATTTAAGAAGAACACCTTCGGCGTTCCCGCCCCACGCGCTCAGATGTCGCTGATCTGGCGTCAACTCAAAAACAACAACTCAACCCATCATTCGATCCCCTTGACCAAGGGTTCATCCAAGTCCTGCGAAAAAGTCAACTGTTCTCAGCGCCCTGTTCAGACCATTTGACTGGCTTTGCGACCGCGGATATGAGGGTCATTCAGGCTCTTCTGCTGCTCTTGGCAGCGGTCGGCCTCGCCCTGGCCGACCCGGCGGCTGAGACCGGAGACATGGACTTGTTTCCGGGGGCAGTGTTTGAGGGCATTGCCTGGCGCGGCGACGAAGCAGTGAGAATTTTGTACAGGCCTTCAATTACTGATATCGGGAAATTTGCTGACCAAGTGTGGCAAAGCTGTCCGTCAGAAAGCCCGCCGCCACCACCCCCGAAAAGTCCGCCGCCGAAAAACGCGAAAAGTCCGAAAAGAGCGAAGGGTTCCAAAGGGTCATCAAACGCAAAGGGGACCTCGGGCACGAGGGGGGCGAAGGGTTCGAAGGGGAAAGGATCGAAGGACAAGGAGCCGAAGGGGAAGGGCTCCAAAGGATCCAAGGGCGGAAAGCCGAAGGGTTCGAAAAGATCGAAAGGCGCGGGAGAGTGACTGGAGAACCCTGCACCGCGGGTAGAGGAGAGTGCAACACGGGTCTTGGTTGTTATGGGTGTCAAGGGCATAAAACAATTTGTCAGAGGGGTCCCGGCTCAGGACAATGCTGTTTCAACGAAGACAGCAGGGGAGCCATTTGTGAGCCTATGGCCGGATAATACCAGCAAAAACGACTGCCATACTACTGGCCGCAATAATGTCATCTCTATCTTATGGATTTTGAGGGCTTTGATGAATTATTAACTTCCGAAACTTCCAAAACGGTTATGGTCTGCTGTGAGCGATGGCACGATGGAGCGCCAATTAGGCGGATCACATGCTCTAGAGAAGCAAGGTATGAGGCGATGTTCAAGATCGTCTGCTTGTCCAAGAGGGTCAATAGTTCGAGACCTTATCAGTGGCTCTTTCAAGCGAAGCTGACTCTTTGTTGTGGTCACGTCGTCTACGGTCAGAGACCATCGACAAACCACTAGATATGACGGAAGCGTAGACTTGACCAAAACAATATGTTGTCCACGTGCTTATCACGCTCTGTCTTCTTGGTGTGGTTTTGGTTGTGTCACAACACTGCTTAGCTCGTAGAGTCTGAGATAGTACCTATCGAAAATGACCATATTTGAGACATGGACGTTTCCACATATCAGGAACCATGTGTTTGGTGTTAAGTTCGATCGTGTCGCGTTGTAGGAATTAAATCAAGTAATATCCATGCTGATAATCAAAGCAAAATCTTCCCGTCAGACTTTGGTCGTGGCATGCTCACTCTCCTCGACGTCAACCGGGCCATCCCCCTTTCCACCTTCGTCGAGTCGAACGTTGGCCTGCTCACCATCAAAGATGACCGCGATCTCTTCCAGCGCCTTGCCCTTAGTCTCAAGGAACCATCCGTACGCAATGAAGCTCTCGACCGCCAAGATGACAACATAGACGATATAAAAGCGCCAACCAATGTTCTGGAGTCCGATGGGGTTGACGTACTGGTTGACAAACACAGCAGCCTTGGTCGAGAACACATAGGTGGCCATGCCCTTTGCTCGGATGGAGAACGGCAAGATTTCGACAGAGTAAGCGACCGGCAGAGGTGAGAATGCGATGCAGTAGAAGATCTGGTACACGAAGATGAGGGCGAGGACGGCGATACCGGCGGAGCTGGCGTTCGTCTCTGCAAAACGGGCGGAAGCGATGGTCCAGCCGATGAAAACTGTGAGCATGCCGATGGTGGAGATTCGGAACAGGGGTCGTCGGCCAACTCGTTCGACAAAGAAGGCGGTCGTGAGGGCAAGGCCGAAGTTCCAAATATTTACAAGTCCGTTTACGAGAGCCTGGGTATTCTTGTTCTTGATTCCCACCGTGTCCATAATTCTAGTGGTACGTATCAGAGAAGTGCCAATGGTTTTAAGAGGAGGAAAACGTTGTCTTGAATGGAGCAAAGGCGCCAGGAAGGATGGTATGGAATGTGTGACGCACCGTGATAAGTAGTAGGCAATTAATCCGTTTCCTGACCACTGGCTGAAGAAACCCATGCCTTGGAATCGCCGTTAGCTATGATTAGAGATGAATTCGGGGAACGAGTGACTCACAGATAACAAGGAACATGCGATAGCGATTGCCCTTGGTAGATACCATTGACTTCCAAGTCGTCGCACCAAGCCCTACAAATTGGGTTAACCTTCTAACAGTCCTGGGTGTGTGCAGAGGGTTTTCTTACTCTTCTCGTTGTCAATGGCCGTCCTGATCTCCTCGTACTCAAGCCTGACTAGTTCCGTCTCTTCTCCTTCGCCGTGATATCGCTTGAGGGCCTCAAGAGCATCGTGGTCGCGGTCCTTGGAGATGAGCCATCGCGGAGACTCGGGAAGGAACCAGACAGCGGCGAGTTGAACGACGCTTGGTGCCATCTGGAGAAGGGAAGGAATTCTCCATGACCAAGTGCTTGGAATCGTTCGAGTTCCGAAAGCTGTTTGTTTGGTATTAGCTTCTGATCGTGCAACTTGATACGAGGGTAGGATTAGACATACTTATCCATGCTGCAGTAATACTTCCAAGATACCAGCTGCAAAAGTAGTTCTCCGTCAGCGCGACAGTACCAAAACAGGTTCGGCTGGTTTTGATGCTCACCAGGTGTTGCAGATGGCCGTGATCGTGACGCGATCTTTGGGATGCGACAACTCGCTAACCAAGCTAGGAGCCGAGGTCGTTGCAAAAGAAAGGCCAAAGCCCAGGATAAATCTGCTAACAACGAACATGGCGAACTCGGTGCTCTCGCACTGAATGATGGCGCCAGCAATCATGATCAGACTTCCCACCGTGATACCCCATCGTCGCCCAAACCTGTCTGCGACCCATGGGGCAATGGGGGTCGAACAGATACTGCCCAGAGCCATGATGGCGCTCATCAAGCCGAGAACAGCACCGCGAGGGTTATCGAAGAAGTCATCGAAGTAGGACACTGTCTGGAGCGAGTTCATCATCGAGCCGTCGTAGCCGCTGGTGTCATACGAGACAACGGCTGCTGGAAACAAGAGGAAGTATAACTTCCTCCGAGCCGCGGATCTATACCATGCCGGCGACTCTTGGGCCAGCTGGGCAATGCGAGAGGGCTGGTAGGTTTCGTTTGCGACGGCCGCACCACCTTGCTGGCGAGCTCGGCGGGCTGCCTGGTCTTGCCTCGGCGCAGGAAGTCTTTGACGGAGGAAGTTCATTGCCGCTGATATCGATGCTCGAGAGGTTGACAGACAACAGGCTTGCGAGGGGAGGAAGAGAGAACAGTTGACTCAGCGGTGGGGAGAGCTGATCTGAACTGATGACGGCGACCAAGAAACCGGGATTCCGTGTGACCTTATATGCATGTAGTCTCTTCAGCTGCAAAGGTGGAACGATGAAGTTGTCCTGAACACCCGCACCATTCCCGGGTTCTGCTCGTCGGGATGTGGTCTAAGTTGAGGGTGACGAAGTCCTAAAGTCGGCATCTGGGGCTAAATGAAACGAGCTCGATCGGGCGATATCGCCATTGGCGCGGAAACTAGCTCGATGGTCTTCCTGACAGAACCGTACTCCTGGAATTACCAGTCGGCCTGCCGAGGACAAACAACACGACAGGGATCACCAGTCGGATGATGGGATGCGGAGAAGAAGCAGGGGCGATCCGGGGGCTGGGGTAAAGTGCAATCCAATCCCCACACGAAGGAACATCATGGGATGAATAGTCGTTCAGGCGAGACGAGTCTCCATGGGGTAAAACGAATGATTAGCGGTTGCGGGTGAAGTCACGCTCGTCTGACTCGGCAACCTTCCGTCGCGGAAGACAGCAGTTGTCAAGTGAGAAGAGCAAAGTGCGCCGAGACTTGTTCAAGTTGTGTAGCGTCGGCGATGTGGAGAAGCCTGAGATTCCTCTTTGAGTTTGAAAGCCCCTTTTTGGTAGAACTGACGAATCACGATTCGTCGGGGCAGCTAAAGTCTTCCCCCGAATCAACGTGGGTCACTTCGGGGCAACGAAAACCATCCCCCTAGCGTCGTTTTCGCTTCGGTTGATGTTGTCCGCGACTATGCGGGGCATCCAAGACAGTCTCCCGAGTTGGAATGTGGGGTCGGGGGAACGTCTTGATCTTCCCCGATGGTTGACGCGGGCAGCTCTTGGTCGCGTTCATGGCCTCGGAAGCGCGTATGTACGAGTGTTGTCTCCGATCATCTCATGAGGGGACCCTGATTGTGGCACCGGACGTCATGGGGACTGTGGGACGTATGCAACTTCTCCGTAACGCAGGTGATAGCTCGTCGCGTGGCTCATAGTTCAAGGTGATTTTCGCATGTGAGGCGGTCATATTTAGGAGCTCGCACAGTCCTGCTGGCTCGAGTCGGATGATGGCTTTGACCTCTGCATTCTCTTTTCGTCTCCTCTTTCTTGTCGCCAATTCACGGCTCAATCGCCTGCCAACATGTCGAACGGTATCTTGAAGACATCTGGGCCTGATGTTGTCGATGCTTCAGGTAACCCAGTCCGCCTGCGCGGGGTAAGAAAATGATCGCAAGCTCTAATGCCAATGCGGTCAATTGCTGACATCCTCTCTAGACTGCACTCGGTGGCTGGATGCTCATGGAGAACTTCATGAACGGTTTCCCCGGTCGCGAACACCAGATCCGCGCAGCGCTCCTCAAAGTCCTTGGCAAGGAAAAGTGCGAATTCTTCTTTGACAAGTTCCTTGAGTACTTCTTCACGGAGAAGGACGCTGAGTTTCTGTCCTCGATTGGCTTCAATTGCGTCCGTCTGTCCTTCAACTACCACCACTTTGAAGATGACATGAACCCTTTCGTCATCAAGGAAGAGGGCTTCAAGCACCTTGATCGCGCAATTGAAATTGTGAGTCCTCATGCCACCCGAAAGCACACCTCTGGTTCAAGCTGGCTCTGACTGTTTCGTTGCGTAGTGCTCCAAGTACGGAATCTACACCATCCTCGACCTCCACTCCGCTCCGGGAGGCCAGAACCAGGACTGGCATTCGGACAACCCGACAGGATACGCCGCCTTCTGGGATCACAAGCATTTCCAGGACAGAGTCATCAACCTGTGGCAAGTTCTCGCAAAGCGCTACAAGGGCAACCCGTGGATCGCCGGATTCAACCCCCTCAACGAGCCCGCCGACGTCGAGTGGACGCGTCTCTTGTCCTTCTATGATCGCATCGTCCCTGCCATCCGCGAGATTGACCCAGACCATATTCTCTTCCTCGAGGGCAACACCTTCAGCATGGACTTCTCAGGCTTTACCAAAGTGTTCCCCAACTCCGTGTACGCGGTTCACGACTACTGCGGTTTCGGATTCCCGAACCGCATTGGCAGATATCAGGGTCTGAAGGACCAAGACGCGTATATTCGGCAGATGTACGATCGCAAGGTTGCGTTTATGAAGGAGCACAATGTTCCCATCTGGAACGGTAAGCACGCTTGTTCTGCACGCAAATCTTTCCGTACGCTGACAAGTACCTTGCAACAGGCGAATTCGGTCCAATTTACGAGCGAGAAGAGTACAACCCTGACTGGAAGGTTCACAACGAGGAGAGATATGACATGTTGGACCGGCAAATGGCGATCTACACCTCCGAAGGCATCGGTAAGCCGGAACAGAAGTCAAACTCTGACAACAAGTAGCTGACATCATATTTCAGCATGGAGCATCTGGGCTTACAAGGACGTTAATGTCATGGGAATGACTTACCTCTCTCCCGACTCGGCCTGGCTCAAGCTTCTCGGTCCCATGATCCGCAAAAAGCGCGACCTTGCCGTCGACAGCTGGGCCTACGACGACGCGCATCTCCAACCCAACCTCTTCGGCCCACTTCACAAGTGGTTCGAGGACAACGTCCCTGCGCAGTACAACAAGAAGTACCCGTGGCAGTGGCGCATGCATATGCACGTCTTCCGCGGAATCCGCGGCATCACCATGGCCGAGTACATGATTCCCGAGTGGGCCGACTACTTCAAGGACAAGACCTTTGAAGAGCTTGATGAGTTGGCGGCCAGTTGGAAGTACGAGAACTGCTGTCAGCGCGAGAGGTTGAATGAGTTGCTCAAGCTGTATGCGCCCATGACGCCAGAGGATAAGAGGTTGGAGGGCAAGGTTATCCAGCCTGAGGCCGACAAGAACGGCGATAGGCCTAAAGAGACGGTGTCGGGCGTTGGCGTATTCGAGCTGTCGCCGGAAGAGAAGGCGAAGAAGCTGACGCAGGCTAATGGTACGGCTATTGCTGTCGCTTCATGATTGATTCATGTCACGAGGCACCGGAATGGAAATGCATAATTCGGCGTTATGTGGGACTCATAGATTGAATCGAAAAAATTGATTTTATTGAGGTTAAAGGTCACAACTGGACCATTTTGCTACCAGCCAGGTCATTCTCATGTTTGGGTATCTTTACCTACCTCGCTTGACCATCACTATTTATGCCTCAACTACCGCGCGTTGACTTATCTAGAATTCCATATGACGTTTGTAAGACGCCTCAAGACGCTCCAACACCCCAAGATGCCACTGAAACTCTTTCACGCTGATACTGAATCTCCTCAAGTTTCGTTTCCCGATGAATATTGCCTGCTCTATATCCGACGGTAAAGCTTCGCGAAAGACGGAACACACCGTCGCTACCCTAAGGATCATTACCATGGTAAACGTGCTATGTAATGTTAGACTCGTAATGTCGGGGGCAAACAGAATCGCTTACACAAGACCACTGGAGAATAGTCCGGTGATACTGATGGCTGGATCAATGTCAAAAACGTTGATGAATCCTCGGATTCCTTCCAAACATAGCCTGCATCGATGAAGGATCGCCTCTTTGCAGGGATGAGTGTCAAAATGAGCCATGTTGAGAAGCACATATTCGATAAATGGCCGGTGAATAATGTACTGCCCGGCGTAGTAACGTCCTTTAAGTCGAAGGACGTTCCAGGGGTTGTTCCCGAGCTCTTCCACTCTGATGATGCCTGGTGTCATCGGCGAGCTTGCATTCTCTTGGTCGGTGCGTTTTCGCGGCTGGCTTGTCAGGAGAAAATCCGGTAAGTTGCGGTAAAGCGCCCCATGATAAGACCAGAGGTCCTCCGTTATGCGGAGAAGCCAATTTGCATAGCTATCTCTTGTCATCCGGAACTGATCTTTGCTGTCGTAAATCACGCTATTGACGCGGTTCAGAAAGCGGCGGATGGCCGCATTTGTGCTGATCTGGAATGCAACCAGTTCTTCCGTCCGATAGAATGTCGTTATTGCCGGGCTCGTGGGATTCGTCTCTGGCGTAGAGAATGCCGCCGCGTGTTCTTGTCGATGCTTGGGCGTTTCGGGGGCAGGGTAAGGCACCACATCCTCGTATCTGGCGATGCCTGATGGGAGGGTAATGGAGACCTCTGAAATGAAGTCGCCTTCATAGATGAGCGAGACCCAGTACAGCCGCCTGAAAGCGTCCGAAAATCGTTCTACGTCGTTTGTGCTTGCGATTGCCCTTCTTGCTAGTGCCTCGCACTTAACTGCCGTTGCATGAACCCAATGAAATGAGTCTGCCATTCGGCCTTTGGCGCCCTTGTATAGACTTGCCAGCATACTGCACTGGGCAGCTTCAAGGTTGATCTCTGAGGAGATGAAACCAAGGAGTAAACGAGCCTTCTGCCAGAGCTTCTCGTCAAGTCCTGAGACCTCTTTGAAATATCCAGATCCCAGAGACGGAGGCTCCTGGCCACCATTTCTGCCCGCGGCCTCGTCCAAAGAGATGCGATATTCCCCTGTACACACGAAAGACCCCATGCAAAGAACAAGGAGAAGGAGACAGTACCTCGCCGGTGAGATGGAGTCAGACTCAAGGGCCGGGGACTTTTCGCATGATACAACCTCGTTGAAAGTTGCGAGTATGTCATCGAGAGACAGTAATGGGAAAAAGATGTTTACTTCCGCGAAGTACTCATGGATAACCTCACGATATCTGTCGGCTGCATCGATGGACACCGGCAAGCTTCGATCCCGGAATAACCTCCACGACTCTGGAGGAGAGGCTGACCTCGTCTCATCCGAAGATTCCTGGAAGAACATGTCCGTTGCTTCTGTTGATCGTATACCGGCTGGCATGACTGGCCGTGGGGGCATTGGCTCTGAGTCATTAAGCAATTGCCGAACGACTGGCCATTCAAGGACATGATTGGCGCTGGCCGTATGAGAGAGTGGGATTTGAATCTGAGCGTCACCTTCTTGTCCTAGTGAAGCGCCCGTATCTGCTTGGTCGTCCGATGCTCCCGTATCTTGCGTCCTGGGCCCCGATCCCGGAGTTGTTGGGTGTTGAGCCACTTGAGGCGACTGTGAATCCACTGGGTGTTGAGTTTGGTGTGGAGATGTCTGATCTGAGAAGATTGGCGAGGCGAATAGGCGGTCCTCAAGCATCTGTATTCTCTCTAGCAAGATGCGAGTGTTCTGCTCGATGCGTGGTTGATTCGAATCGCGGTAGACACACTCAACGTTTTGCGTCATGCACAAGCTGCACTTCGGCTTGGCCGCGTCGCATCGTGTCTTGCGGGCCCGGCAATTGGTGCATGCCTGCCACACCCGGCGCCGTGCCGGGAAGTAATGTGCCGCCGAGAAGGACGATGACGGGCCGGAGGTGTCCATTCTCGGAGTCCGGGAACAGCAGCACAGTCTCAGCTTGGTTGGGATCGATGCGGAGTAAGGAGAAGGAAGAAGGTGTCTTTTTCAGTGATTTTACTGGCTCGGCACCAGGTTTAAAGAGCTGGTCAGGGGCGCCACGTGGAAACCTCCCCCCGCCCGACCCCGCTGTCTAGCGTTCTCGGCCCTAAGAACAGTTCCGAATATGCCGATGTTCTGTCTTTAGAGGATGGAGTCAAAGGAGAATTGTTCATCGCGTTCCGTAGATGTTTAGCTAAGGTACTTATGTACATATAACTCATATGTTATTGAGCACAAGAAGAAATTTCCATCTTTAGTGAAAGCCAATGCTCACATGCTCTCGTGTTCCAAAATAATAAAAGTCTTATTTCAGCCATGGGATTCCATGCGCATTTTCACTAAGCCACCGGAAGTGTGACAATTGGCAACACCCAGAGTGTAGGACAAGTTGTTCACAGAGGCGCAGAATCAAATCGCTTGATTTGAATGAGTGAGAAACGTCACTTTTTGGGGCAGTTTTCGTGCAATTATACATCATGTTCTGTGCCTATATGAGTTGAGGAAGTGAATGAGAACCAACACAAATATCGACATACATTAGAAAAGAAGAACCAAAAGAAGAGAAGAGAAAATGGAACGGCAATCTTCCGCATCAAGCCCCAAAATGAACATAAGATGCCCATACCCGCGGCTCTACACTACTGCGGACTTCCATCACAGCCTTTCGCAACGCCTCTGCGACTGCTCGGTTGGTGACCTGGCCGTTGTCCCCGCTCAGCGACTCATAAGATAGCTTCGCAACTTTGACGGAGATTTGGTCGTCAACCGACCAAAGAGACCCAATGACGTGTCCAAAACCGACAACTTGGAATGCACTGACGATGTGGAGCGCTTCGTCGGCAAATCCTCCGGCCCTGACCTCTGCTGTCGAACACGCCGAAAGGTAAGCAATTTTTGCTTTTCCAGCGGATTGACTGTCGGAGATTTGTTGAAGTGTCAGGTTACCTGCAGATAGGTCTGACGAGGGCGGCCGGTAGAGTAGCAGGTGGCTGTTGGATGGATCCACGCGATCGGAAGAACCGTGGCAGGCAAAATGAACAATGTCGGATTGTCCTATCTCTCCCATCACCATCTCCACACATGGTTTCTCCAGGTGCTTCACCGTAAAGCTATCCTGAACGGCCATTTGAATATCTGTAGCCTCTTTTGTCACCCCAGGAAGTGGAGTATAACCATGTGTTTCTGGCATTGTTACTACTAGAACTGATTTCTTGAGATCTTCATTGGCAGCTGACTTCGCTGAGCACGATCTAGCGTGCAGTAGGGCCTTGATCGTCGGGGTATAGGATGGGATGATTCGACTCAATGTGTCTTCGCCGGTTCCTTGGGAGTAATCGCCTGCGGCGTGAAATGGGAGGGAACTAGCGACGCCTGTGCCAATCCACCAAACCCGAAGAGGCTCTTCAGATGATTGACGATCTTTGGATATTTCTTCCAGGACCGGCTTCACGCAGTCTTTCCAAAGCCATGACAAGACTTGGTGACTGTACTTTGTCGCCGACGGCGTTTCAGGTTTGATATACCGGTCGAAGTAGTCATCGTCTTGAACCATGGAGCTGTACCTGCCAAAGTCCTCGGCCAGGAAGGAGGCCTTGTCAGCCTTCATGTTTGGCAGTTCAATACTCCTAATCCCTGCTTGAGCGACAATTATAGCATCACTGCTGATATCTGTGATGTTCACCACAACCACCGGGCCATCCGCAGCACCCTCAAGAAGCTCGTTGACTGTTGGCTCCAGTAGGAATCGTTCATGCCCTGGTGTCAGACGAATGCTTATCAAGCATGCCTCTAATTGTTGAATTGCTTCTGTGCGTTCTTCAATTGCTTGTTGTTGAATCAGGGGATCCTCTTTGGAAATGGACATCGTCGCTTTGGATCGAAGTTCTTCAAATTCCTTCGCCAAGCTGGGGTTGGCTCGTCTCAGAACAGAAATGTCGCTATTGTTGTCGATCAAATATCCGAGTATCAGCCCACGCCCGAACTCGACTTGCTGAAGCGCTTGCTCTACACGCCCCATCTTGAGAGAGAGGGAACATGCAGTACTAGCAACTCCCGAAGTCGCTTCAATTGCATGTTGTTGGTCCCTTCGGTTGAGATAGCGACCGCAGACAAGGGGAAGAAGCTTGACAGCGTCTTGGGCAACTTGACACGCTTGATCCCATTCTTGAAGAAGATTTAAGGTTGCCACAGCTCGTCTAGCTGCCACTACTCGCGTCCGTGGTAGCGCAGTTTGGGATTGGCTGGCTTCCTCGAATATCTCAAGAGCTTCTAGAAGATCCTGCGTCAGCGATGGGCGTTGGCTCGCTTCTCCAGGATTATGAACAGCTTTGCGAAGATCTTGCAGCGTCATCAAGCTTTTTCTCGGTCCCTCAGTGTCGTAAATATCGCCTCGAACATCTTGTAGCGTATTCAGAAATTGTCTTGCGTCTTCGATGTTGTCTGGATCAGCTGCTGAAATCTGTTGGGCAACCGTCGTCCCGAGTCTGTCGGACAACATGCGTCCAAGGCGAGACCTCCATTCTGCAAAGTCGGGATTCTTAATCGAAGTCGCAGAGCGTACTCGCCGCAGTACGGAAATGGCTTCGTCCAGATCGTTCATGTTTTTCTTAGAATGATATCTTGCTTCCAGCATGCCACCAAGGTTGCACAAATAGGATGGATGCTCAGGACGAGTTTCCGGGACCAACGATATGACCTCTCGAGTAATTGAGATTGCTTTCTCGAGGTCTTCCATATCCCTAGTTGGACCGTATCGACTGAATAGCATGCATCCGAGGCCATTCAGGTAGGAGGCATACTGAGGACTGCTCTTGTTCACAAGGTGAACTACCCTCTCGACATGGGCGATCGCTCTGGCAATATCGTCCGCTTCTCCAGTCCGTCTGTACCGTTGGGATAAGCGGATCCCCAGGTCATACAACACCTTTATGTGGTTGGGATGGTCTTTGGCCATACTGCATACAGACTCTGCTCGCTCCATGTGAAAGATCGCTGCGTTCAGATCGTCCGTATTTCCTGTCCGCGTATAGCGGGCCGACAGTGCGTTTCCTAAGCCCATCAAGAATCCTGGAAGACTGAAATGGTTGTTTGGAGTGAAATCAATTGCTTTCTTAGCATTTAAGATTGCGTCGTTGAGATCGCCCAAGTCTCCATCATGTTCGTAACGGTTCAGCAGCATAGTACTGAGATTGTTTGTTACTGCCGCAGGATCGGGGTGACTGGCTATGGCAAAAGCTGCTTGTTTAGTTTCCTCGATCGCGGCGTCAAGGTCGCCTTTGTTTCCTGTTCTTTTGTATCGAGTGTATATTCGGGATCCGAAATTGCCCGTTCTTACTGCCAGTCGTGTACTGTCTTTCGACGTAGTAGACGCTACCTGAGCAGATACCTGGATTGCGGACTCAAGATCATTTACGTCGCCAGTTCTCTCGTAGCGGCTAAGGAACAGGTTTCCGCGATAGTCCAGCGCGATTGCATAGTTGGGGTCGTCTTCGGGCATCATAGAGGTTGCTTGATGAATCCTAGCGTTTGCTGACTCGAAGTCTTTGGCTTCTCCAGTGTGCTCGTATCGGCGTGAATAGCATTTTCCAAGGTCGCCGAGCCACACTGATAGGCCGGGATAATCTTGAGGCACAGTAGATGTGGCTAGTGTTTCGTTTCGGATGGCAGCGTCCAAGTCGTCCAAGGCTCCCTTTTGTTCATACCATGCGAAGAATAAGCATCCCAAATTGTACAGCCTTCGTGGAAAGACAGGATGGCCTTGAGGCGTCGAAGATACAATTATTTCAAAGTAAGAGATAGCCGCGTCGAGGTCATCAAGGATGCGCGTTCGCTCATAGCGAAGCGTGAGAAGACTCCCCAAGATCCCTTCTCCATATACTCGGTGTGGGGCATTTTCAGGTACAAAGGTCAGCGAGATCCTAGTATTCTGGATTGCTGCGTTCAGATCAGATATTTGTCCCGTTTGCCGGAAGCGACTCGACAACATGACTCCAAGAATGCCGGTTGCTTTTGCGCGGTTATAATCATTCTCAGGCACCAATGGAAGGGCCTTCTCGACGTGGCAAACAGCTTCCTGGAGGTCGCTGAAACTATTCGTTCGATGATGTCTTTTCGAAAGATATTCCCCGAGCTGTATCAGTCTTGGGGCAAGGTTGGCATCGCCCTCGGGAGTGGCGGAGACAGCGTCTTTGGTCCATCGGATTGCTGCGTCAAGGTCGTCAATCTCGCTGGTCAAATCATATCGAGCTGACCAAAGACTCCCAAGGTGGCGGAGGCTTTCCGCACGATTACCAGTATCTCCTGACTGGGAAAGACTCTCCGCCTCCAGTGTTGAGATTGACGCCATGTTTTCTATTTAGGAGCTTTCAGCATGAGTATAGGATGCTCCAGTGACCTTGGAGTCTTGAGTTTGTCCCGAATGGGGGAGACCTACCTCGTAAGCTCTCTTCCTTCGAAGCAGCTACTGAGAGTTGGCGAGTGTGAGACATTGTAGTATGATGCATTTAGACAACATGATACCGAAAAAAGTGCCGAATGTTATTTTGACGTTGAACACTTGAGACGTCTCTGCCCTTACCGGCTTGTAGGGACGTGTGTGTCGCCGCCGTCGAAAGGATGTATGTCTGGGCTGTCTATTCACTGACACAAGCGCATGAAGAGGCTACCTGTGACAAGTTCTGGCAAATAAACGGTGAAAATGGAGAGTACAGACCAATTTGAGTAGAAAAGAAAAATCTGCGACAAAGTAGCTCCGGGACATTGTCAGTAAAGCGGAGATGCTCTTCGGGTTCTCTCCGATAAATCTCTCGCATGCCAACCAACGGCTTACAGAATGCTTACTGTGCATATGCGCGTGTTGCGAGCCGCGGCCAATAATGACCGCTCACCAAATCGGAGCAGACGAGATGCCGCGGTGTGGATGCTATGGTACTCGTCACCTACAGCAAAGTGCAACTAAAAAGAGGGGCTAATCAACCCGAATAACCATCATAGACTTTAATTCAGAAGTACTATGCTTCATACTAAAAAACATCTCTTTTCAAGTTGGCAGCAGAGGCATTCCTAGACCAGGACACACTTTAAGACCCTTGTTCTTCAGATTGGATCCCAAATTGACACTAAATGTCACAACAAGCATATCACACAAGACCGAGCGTCTAATGGTAACCGACGAGCATTCGTACAGCATTTACGACGGCTTTTAAAGGGTCAGCTACCAAGCAGTAGTTTACAGTTCCACTCACCTTTCCGGCCAAAATATGTTTAATTACTTTTGAACCACCTGTGAGCGTACAAAACTGCACAACGATGCCTGTCAGAGTACTTTTGCTTGTTTAGACTCTGACTGATGATATAAAGCCGTTGAATTCATGATGCCAAGCCCTGTCAAGGCCTCACTTTGCTGTGCTGCATACTTAGGTACTCTCAACGCATAAGTGGTGATCTATCAAACTACGGAAAAGGAGTAACCGGCCTAAGAAATCAAGTATCAACCAACCACACAGATTAAGACATGGAATTACTCGCTTTCGCATTCAATTTCGCTGCAAGTCTATGAAGTTTCTCACCAAAACGTTCCAAAGGCCATGACTAACAGAACAGATTTGCTTCAATAGGTATCCTAGGACGAGGTCTATTTGAAGTCATGTATCAAACAACAGACGATCTTCAAACCGCCAAGCTAGGCATACTTTGAGCGTGCAATGTCGTTTGTCACGAATAAGCTAATGAGAAACGACAGGATATTATAGGTTTTGTTATGGTCAGCTATCTGACAGTAGGGTCTGCTAACAGAAGTTGGGGATTGATGCTAGTAAACAGTATAGTTGTATTGTAAGTCTGGGTTGTAGGTCGTGGGCTGTGTTGTAGATTGGTGGTTAGAGGCTAAGGTGATCAGTCTTAGACTTAATAAGTATTTACAGTGAAGGTAAGCTGAAAGTATCCTGAGGATGAATATAAAGTTAATTGCTGAAGAGCTATAGGAGTCTAACTATAAGCTAGGTTTAGGTTATATTATATATAAGTCCTAAATAGTACTTTTTATCTATCTATAGGTAATCACTTAGGTGTATAAAGTGATTATAATTAGTTAGTAGGGCTAACTGATTACTAAGTGCTTACTGCTACGCTCTATTAATTGCTTTTTATCTTATTATTATATAACTTATACTATAGTTTTTTTATTTTTAAGTAAGTTCTTATAGTATAAATATCTTATTATAGCTGTCTAATACTTAAGTAGGTTATTTAGCTGTTATTTTTATTTATAGGTTATAATATTAGGTTCTCTCTCTGAAGGTTTTATTCTTAAGACCTAATATAAGTAGGTTATTAGTCTTAAGTTGAGGATCTATTAATTATACTTCCTGATTTACCTATAATACTGATATTATATTAAGTTATATTTAAAAACTAAAATTAAATTTTATTTCTATTTTTTATTATTATAATTATATACTACGTATTGCTGAGTTTAGGTTTATTATTAATATACTTTATTTATATTATTATTCCTTAGGGAAGCGTTATAAACTGCTTCTTAGTGGTGAGGTTTATAGCAAATATACTTATCTGAGGTAGTCTTATAATACAGTAGTAGATGCTGTTTATATGTATAAGTGTTTAGAATTATATGCTATACTTTTTGCTGACTTCTTTAGTTAATTATCTGTTAGATAAGGCTGTACGTTTAGAGGATGCTAAAGTAGCTAAAGAGGAGGTATTAAAAAAGAAAGCTGCTGCTTTATATATTGCTTAGGCTGAGTTAAATAAGTTTATAGTGCGGTTAGATTATTTGTATAAGTAGAAAAAGATAGTATTTTAGAAAGGTTAGGAGGTTATAGAGGAGGAGCTAGTAGTATCTCCTATATTAGAAGTTTAATTTATAGGTAGTTTTAAAGTGTTAGACTTAGATTTAGTTTTTAGGATCTAAAATCTTAGTACTTTGAATTTTTTATCTGGGGAATCTTAGTTGCTTTTTAGTATTCTTAAGCAAATAAATAGTTTTCTTTATTACAGTCTGTTTGCTTCTATTAGTAGTTATATATACTTATATAGGTATTTAATTTATTTATAATTACTAATGTTTATTAGTATTTATGCTGTAACTAGTGTAGGTATAATTTTATAGTTTTATTATACTTACTAATACTATATAAGTTTATTATATATATTTATGATATTTTTTATTAGTTCTTATATGTTATTTTTATATTTATACTCTTTCTATTTAATGAGGTATTAGTATCCTTTTAGTTCTTTAAGGTAGTTAATAATTTGCTTAACTTTATATTTTAGTTTGTTATCTTCTATAATAATAAGGTTATTTATTTATAATCCTTATAGTGCTAGTTTGAGAAGTGATATATAGAAGGTTAGAAAACATTTTATTATATTAGGTAGGTTAAGTTTATAGTTAACTAGTAAAACTTTTTAGAGGATTTTAAAAGGTCTAAGTTTTTTAAAGTTTAGTTTATTATTTAGTTATTTTATTTTAATGTTTTACTGTATAAGATAGATGCTATCTCTCTCTTTTAAGGTTAGTCTCTTAATCTTTTATTTATTGCTGAAACGTGTTATTTGTTATTATATAAATTTAAGTTCTTTATAAGTATTATTTTAGATATTTTTAATTTATTTAACTATAGTAATAGCTTTTAGTGCTGCTAGGCTAGTTTAGGGTTTTTTATAGGTAGTTAGTTTAAATCTATAGTTGAAGTAGAAGGGAGATTCTTTAGTGCTTTTTCTAATTATGCTATTATAGGCAAATTAGGCTATTAGTAGTAGTATTACCTAATTATTTTAGTTATAATTAATATAGGCATAGAGGTAGGTTTTGAGGATCTAATTAATTTATTCTGTTTATCTGTTAGTTTATAAGTGAAATATAGTAGATATTTTCTGATTAATACTAAGTTATATGGTAAGTAACTTTTAGAACTTAGAAGTAAAGATTTTATCTCTATCTAATATAATTTCCTTAGGTATGCTATAGTTAGTGATAATATACTTAAGTATTATATAGGTGAATTTTTTAGTATTATTTGCTTTTTTATATAGGATAAAGTAGGTATATTTTATAAGTTTGTTAATAATAATAAGAATACTGTTAAAGTAGATGTTTATAAGGGGTTTTTAAGACTTTAGTAGTTTAATAATAAAGTTAAGAGATATAAAGTGCTAAGCAGTTTATAGTATAAGTAAAGGTTATAATAATCTATAAGGTTGATATTAAGTAGGTTTGTTTTTTAGGTAAATCTTATAATTCTTAATTACTATTATAATATATTCTCTAGTAACTTTTTCTCTATATTATTATTATAGTTATTTTTAGGTTTTTATAATTCTTTAGTAACTATATGCTAGCAGGCTGTAGAACTTTATAATTACTTTAGTGTTTAGTTTACTAGTTAAGCTAGCTGTAGATTATCTAGCTATTATAAGAAGTTTTATAGTAGGTATAAGGTTTCTATTATTATTTTGTTTAAGAATTATTTAGGTTTCTTTTAGTATTAAGATATTATAGTTTAGTTATTAGCTAAGAGCGTTAGCTCTACTGTTTTCTAATCCTTTTTAGTAAATAATTTAGAAGTTAAACTCTAATAGGAATTCTAACTATTAGATTTATTATTTGTTAAGTATTTTTAATATAGTAAAGTATGCTAAGTTCTTATAGTTAGTATATATAAGTACTTTATAGATAGTTCTTAAGAGTTCTAATCTCTATTCTTTAAAAGCTTTAATAATTACTATAAGTTTTTTATTATAAATCTAATAGTTAAGTTTTAATCTATAGAGTTTATATAAGAAGAAGATATAAAGGTGTAAGCATCCTTCTAAGTCTCACTAGGATAGTTATACTCTTAGGGCGAAGTTTAATATATCTGTTTTAAGTTTAAACTGTTCTTATAGGTTGGAGATTATTAGAACTAGCTTACTAGAGATATGGTTTTTAATTTTCTGAAATACTATCTTTTAGGCTTTTTTCTATTTAAATAGTTAATCTTTATAGCTAAGATTTATAAGGGGTATATTAATTTTGCTGTAGTATTTAATAAACTTTTAGTAGAAGTTAATTAATCTGAAGAAGCTTTATATTTCTTTAAGATTTATTAGTATAAATTATTCCTTGATAGCTTATACTTTCTTTTCTGATATACTGATATATCTAGAGGTGATAGTGAATCTAAGATATTCTACTTTCTGTATATAGAAAGTATTTTTCTCTGGTTTTACTAAGAGTTTAGTATCTTAGAGTGCTTATAATATAAGATAAATGTGTTCCTTATATTACTTTATTATTAGTGAGAAGATAAGGATGTTGTTAAGGTAGATAATTATAAAGATATCTATAAACTTTTAGAGAACTTAGTTAATTATATTCTAGAAGGTAGCTAGGGTATTAGTGAGACTGAAGGGTATAATAAGGTATTTAAAATATTCTTTATATGTTCTAAAAGCAGTCTTCTATTCTTCTCTTTATTTTATTCTGATCAGGTTATAAGCACTTTTAAGGTTTAATGCTGTGAAGTAGTTAGCTTTATAGAGGAGTTATTATAGTTTATTAATTAAGAGTAGTAGGTATTAGTTTTTAATTATTATTTTATTAAATATTTAGTAGTTAATATAAAGTTAAAGTTTACTGTTCTTTTTTAGTATAAATAGGATTAAACTTCCTGCTGGTAATATTAATTCTCTGATATAGCCTTTTTTGAGGTTTTTATTAAAGTACTTATTAAGGGCTTCTATCTCTATTAGGTTAAATCTGTAGATTTTATTAAACTTAGGTTTCTTCCCTTCCTTAATAGGGATTTTATAATTGAAATTTGTGTGTTTAGGTAGTTTAGTTTCTAATTTAGCTGCAAAAAGTTTCTTATAAACTCTATATTCTTCTAGGATAGCTAGAAGTAGATTATCTTTTTATTTAAGATCTACTTGCTTTAGTAGTTATAATATAGCTTCTTTTGCCTTAAAGTAGTAAATATATTATTTTACTGCTCTTTAGTAGGTAAATCTATTTAAAGCTTAGGTTCTATAGGGCTGCTTAGGGATTAGATTATTATTATCCTAATAGAGTTAGCCTGTTCTCTAATTTATCTATAGGTTATTCTTCTTAAGCTATAGTATTCCTAATATAATATTATAAGTACTAAGTTTAGTAATATTAAATTAGAGTTATTTATTTTGATCTAAGTAACTTATCTTAAGGGGTGCAGTTTTATTACTAATAGTTTCTCTTTTATACTAAACTTATTCTCCTTCTATATTATTAAGTTAGTATATATGTTTCTTTTTTTACTATAGTAGTTATAATTAGTTTACTGCTTAGGGTGATATAAAATTTATTTTAGTTCTGCTGTTAATAAGCGTAATAGTTATAGTGTTATTAATAGTAACTATAAGTTACAGATATACTTTTTAGTCTAAGAAGGCTAAATAGATAGACCTTATTATTGTTACCTGTTTTAGTCTTTTATTAGTAGGTAAGTTTAATTTTTTAACTATTCTAGTTTTCTGGAGTAAGTAATTTATTTTCCTTCCTATTAAGCTTTAGTTAAGCTGTTCTCTCTGATTTTAGCGTGGGGGATATTAGGTCTATCCTTTAGGGTTCTCTATGCCTAAGCTTTATCCTAGTAGTAGATCTAGTAGGTGTTATATTTACACTTATCCTAGTATATAGTGTTATTATGCTAGTATCTTATAGGAAACTATAGGCTTAGGCTGAAGGTTACTAGATTGTTATTAAATATAGTTATAGTCTATCTAACTATAGTAGTTATAGTGTAGATATTCTAGATAGGGTTCTTATTATGTTTTCTGAGGTAGAACTAGTATTTATGCTTGTTATTAAGGTGCTTTTTATATTTATTAAAGAAGTACTGGAGCTAGAAGAGGTTTTAGTAGTTATAGTGATTATATTTAAGCGCAGGGTGATCTTCTGTGTGGAGCTTTAGGGTGTAATCCTAGTTTCTTATATTAGCAGGTGTTCTATAGAAGTATTATTACTAGTTATTACAGCTTATATTAATTATTTAGTACTAAATAAATTATTAGGTTTCTTTTTTATTATTAGATTCCTCTTTAGAGCTAGTATTATCCACACTGGGGGTGAGTTTATAAGCGATTTCTGCCTAAGTATATTATTAGGTAACATTATAAGGTTTATCTAAGTTATAGGGTAAACTTTCTCTTTCTCTAAAAGTCTAGTTGCTAGTAAGACTAAAGATTTACTGCTTAGTTAGGAAGTTATATTAGTATTTAAGTTCTTTATTAGATTCTTCCTTAACTTATTCTTTAAGTTCTTAATTAATTTATTTAATTCTAGTAGGGTTTCTATATATATTTCTTTATTATTTAAGGTGTGCTATTAGGGTGCTAATCTAGTGTTACTATATGATATTATTTAGTTCTTCTTAGGCCTGCTGTAGCTGAAGTATCTATGCTATTTTGAGGCATAAGATGCTCTGCTTATTTTTGCTTATAATTTATTATATTGTTTTATACTAGCAAATTTAGTCTATTTCTTATTAGATTTAAGCTTTAGAATTTTAAATTATTTACTAGGTTTTTTTACTATAACCTATAAGGTTTAGGTTAACTATTTTAAGCTATTAGATATATAATATTTTGTTTAATTATTTAGTAGTTTTTCTAGCTAGCTTGCTGTTAGCTTAGGAAGCTATTATAAGAGTTTTAGTTTTAATTTCAGGGATAGTTATATTATAATTAGTTTATCTATAGTCTGAGTTACTAAGCTAATATCCTGAAGCTTTTTTATTGCTGCAGTAGGTGAAATATTTATTATTATAGTATCTAGTCTATAATAGGGATATGTAGAGTGTTTTAGTTATTATACTAACTTACTTAGTTTATTTAGATACTAGCTTCTAGTTAAGTTTCTTAGGTTATCTGCAGTCTCTAGCGATATATTCTATTCTTTTATAGTTATAATACTTAAGGTTTTAAAGTTTTTTGTTATTACTTTTAGTAGTAGTGCTAAGGTTTATAAGTCTGCTGTATTATCTATAGGAAGTGCTTTATTAGGTGTTATTCTAGTTATTATAGGGTTTATTATTATTTTGCTAGTTATTAAACTTATGCTGAGGCTGCTATTAGTACTTATATTTTAAGTTTAAGTTCTATTATTTTTTGCTTTATTTTTTTTATTACTTATAGAGGCAGTTATTAATTTTAATAGTATGTTTAATATAGGTAAGGAAGTTAGGAGATGCTTCTAGTTTAGCTATTTTGTCTTTAACTTTATTCTTAAGTCCTTAATAGAAAGTAAAAACTTTGCTTTTATTAGTTATATAGAGTTTAGTAGCTAGTCTTTTAAATTCTGTAGCATAAAGCGTAGCAGACTTAATCTAGTATAGATAAAATAGGTTTTATTTAATTTGTTTCTATTTATTAGGGTTGAGAAAGAGGAACTCTAGAGCTTTAATATAGCTAGCAAAGCTAAAGAAGATACTTTTTACTTTTTTGCTATACTTCTTAACTAGGTTATTAAGCTATTTTTGCTATAAGGGTTTAAATTAAGTAAGGGCTTATCTTTAAAGGAAAGTAGCTGTATATATAATATATTTAATATTATTCTGGAAAGTGTTTATATAGAAGGCTTAATAGGTTTACACTTAAACTAAGTATCCTTTAAGCTATTCTAAGGTTTTATTAAAGGTAGAAGGAGTATTAAGTTTAAAATATTTATATCTTTTAACTAGAGCTGAAATAATATTAGCAGCAGCTTAAAGGGTGTTAACTTCCTTCTTAAGTTTTTAGGTCTTATACGCCTGCTCCTAGAGCTTCTTAAGAGCAGTAGTGTTTTATTTAAATATATTATATATTTCCTTAAAGTTCTTAGTAGTCTTATTAAGCTGTTACTTAAGTTCTTTAGTGTTATTCTTACTGTTTAATTTATCCTTTATTTTTTAGTCCTTAACTTCCTAAGCTAGGCTTTAAGGAGCCTTTCCTCTAGAAGTAGATAAGGATCTAGAGGTAGGAGACTTAATAGAGGCGTAAGAAGATATTTTATACTATTTAGTAGGTATTAATAGTTAACTTACTAAATAGGAGTAATTAAAATGTTATAATTAGCTATCTAATAGTAAGGTTTACTAATAGAAGTTAAGGATTAATACTAGTAAACAGTATAGTTATATTATAAGTTTAGGTTATAAGTTATAGGCTGTGTTATAGATTAGTAGTTAGAGGCTAAGGTGATTAGTTCTAGACTTAATAAGTATTCACAGTAAAAGTAAGCTGAAAGTATCCTAAAGATAAATATAAAGTTAATTACTAAAGAGCTATAGAAGTCTAACTATAAGCTAAGCTTAGGTTATATTATATATAAGTTCTAAATAATACCTTTTATCTATTTATAGGTGATTACTTAGGTATATAAGGTGATCGTAATTAGTTAGTAAAGCTAACTAATCACTAAGCGCTTACTGCTGCGCTCCACTAATCGCTTTTTATCTTATTGTTATATAACCTGTACTATAGTTCTTCTGTTTCTAAGTGAGTCCCTATAGTACAAATGTCTTGTCATAGCCGTCCGACGCTTAAGTGGGTCGTTCAGCTGTTATCCTTGTTTACAGGTCGTAACAGGTTTGAACAACTATTGAGCTGCTGTTTTGTCTCTCGAGTGACGATCACGCTGAACATCATTCCATTTCGAAAATCGTAGGGCTGCGTGATGCGGGGAATACCTGACTCGTTTGCTAACGAGGTTTCACCTGATGTGCGCTGTGTCAACAGCGATGCCATCCAAACTTCTGACGTCGCAGACTGCACCTTCTCGAGGAATGTGGGAAACACCGGGTTATAGTACGGGCGGGAAGACGGCTACGATGTAAGGTTAAATCTCCTGGGTACCTGAGCACCTTTTTTCCATAAAAGGAGAGAAGACCACCCGTCGAAAACATTGAATTATTCGAGATAAACACCCGTCTTCCATTCTTTAGTGCCGAGCACAGATCGTTCTACTTTCCTATCTTTTGACTTACGGCGCCACTCCTTAGCCAATCTCTCCTTCTTACTCTCTCCTTAATTCACTCTGATCCGACTTTTGATAAGTGTCCAAAAATGAAGTTTTTCAACACCACTCTTTTGGTCCTTTGCTCCGCGCTCTGCGTCGTTGCGAGTAAGCTACGCCACCACGCCCTCGTTGATAGAACAAAACTGACACAAACTGCCTTCGACTAGCACCTCAAGGCAAGAGCGTCAAAGGACAGGCTTGCACAAACGGACAATTTAGCGGAGTTTGCGGTGCCGATGGCCGGTGTGGACTAAACATCCCGCCGAACGAGCTGTCACGTCAATTCGTTGCTGGTCAATGCGGCCGATGAATAGTCACTCTCTTCATTGATAACTCTCATTATACAATTCAATAATCAACGAGAATTTTCTCTCGGAAAGTTAGCTTCGTCCGAGAGACCTCCTGGCTTCCTCATTCGACACATCATTCTTCAACGAGCCACCATGTAGCTGATGCCATACCAAATCCTTTCCCTTTAGACCGATCCCTGAACGTCTTGTCCGATAGCTAGTCCAGTTCCTTCACTAAACCGTGTTCCTGTCATTTCAGCTGATCCAGAAGCATGCTCTGTGAATGTGAAACACTCCCGGCGAAAAGTTCCCCAAACAGAACCACCCAGGAATATTCTAACTGTTCCTGGGGGGCCCCTATGTGAAGGGCCAAGCTTGATGTTATCAACCTGGATTGATTTCTAGGATGCAGCCCCCCCTCCCCCGCTTGATCAATATGTACGGCGACTTAAATATCAGTTGCGTTCGTTCGACAGCAATGACGCTACCGGTACAATGAGCGATTTGTTGACTTGCTCACGCACATGTCTAAGCTGTAAAGCAACATACCTCCTGATTATCTACGACTATATTATTAAGATTACATGTTGACCTGAGTCTCCAGTCTTTGGTCGCTGATTTCAGAATGGTTAGTGGCCGTCGTACTATCGCAGACTCAGAACTTGCGGGCGGGGATCGCTATTGTGATTCAATCATAATGTGCATTCCCACACATTCCTGTGGACACGAATCCAAGAAAAGAAAAGTGAATCGTTTGAATTATACCACAACTTAAGCTTTGCGTGTTATAATTATGTGCGCGGACATGAGGTGGGTTTCTACGTCATGCCGGTAACCGACAGGTTGATCCCGGCTATGGTGATTGAAACCCCGAGCTGTCAAATGTTAGAGAGAACAGCACGTCCAGGAAATATGTCACAAAACTTCTGTCATTGCTGACTGTTGAATTGTGATCATTGGACAGTAGACTTTCTCACTCTCTTTCCGCGACTGGTGTCTCCTCAAATGGATTTGAGAGGTGCCCTTGGCCGGCAGACACGGGGACTTTCGACGTCACTCACCCACTCAAGTGGTATTCAGCCCCCACCAGCTGCGTGTACGAAAATGCCTGCCTGTGAATGCGAAAAAAGACTCAGGCAGCAGCGATACGCAGTAGATCAATATCGGCCTCCGTCAGGGTAGAAACCAGCCCTGGTTCCAATCAAAACCGAACGGCTCTAGCAGCCTAACCCTCATGAATTCATGAACATCTGACCAAGGCCCAGTTGAGCTTACCTATACAAAATTATGCTAAGATTTTAAGACCATGGGAGAATTGCAGTGAAAAAGGAGGAACGGCATGGAGGCAGAATTTTGCTCAGATGAGTGTGCTCCAACTTTAAGAAGGGCCCTCGCTTTCGTGTTACAGGGGACGGTCCTTGATCTCCCAAAAGGGGCCCCTGCAGAATCTACCAGGATCGACGAGATACCGGCGGGGCATTTGCGATGTTGTCGATTATGGGATGAACAAACGTCGAGACCGCCCTATCTAGTCGTGTTAAAGGTTTATAGGAAGCCGTCAGCCTGTCTGATTGTTCGGAGTTTTGTTTTCTGAGATAGTCATTCCTTTCTCCTCCACCAGTACCTTTCCTGGAAACTCCTTGAGTTGTTCATTCGTTCCTTTTGCTTTCTTCATCGTCCTCTTCAATATGCATCCCGCTACATCCCTTCTGCTTGCCGGTGCTGGCATCGCCAATGCCTACACAATTGCTGTGGCCGAGCCCTTTATGAGAAAGAACATCGACCCGGTGGTTATTCCGGGCCAGTACAAGAGTCACATGCACACCTTCTTTGGCTCCGATGCCGTCACTCTCAACACCAACACATCGGCGGAGCTTCAGGCAGGCTGCTCAACTGCCGAGAACCCTAACGACTATTCGTCTTACTGTGAGTTCTAGCATTTTGTTATTTCAGTTGCATGATGTTAGATTCTTCATCAAGTACATTTACTAACAATGTTCAAGGGGTCCCCACCCTCTATGTCAAGAACGACACGGGCATGACTCCCGTCCCTTTCTCCCGCTTCTCAGCCTACTACGTTTCCATCGAGAATGCCGAAGTCGCCATCCCCCAAAACTACAAGACCGTGGCCGGAAACTCGAAAGCAACATCCCAAGCGGATGTTGAGGAGCTGGCCGCTATCCAGTGGTTCTGCGAGGGCGATGACGGCGGAACGAAGGACGCTGCAGCCTTCCCGACGAAGACGTGCTCTACGCACCTTCAAACCCTCCTGCTCTTCCACGACTGCGTCAACGAGCAGACCCTTGAGTCCGCCTACTCAGGCACTCAAAACTGGAAGGACGGCTTCAAGCCCGCCAACCGCTGCCCCGAGAACATGAAGCGCATGCCCCAGCTGCGCTTCTCCATCCGCTACGATCTCCGCAAGGTTCTCCCCGACGGCTGGAACGGAACGCCTCCCTTCGAGCTCGCATGCGGAAGCTCGTACTGCTCCCACGGCGATTTTATCAACGGCTGGCTTCCCGAGGCCGCAACGAACATGCTCAAGGCCAACGACAAGCGCGAGTTCGCCGGCGTCGACGGACCTGATGGAGCGTACAATGCTGGTTCCAAGTGCGGTGCTGAGAATGCCAAGGATGCCGACCCCAACAACGGTACCAGCGACTATGATGAGAGCGTCAAGATGATGAGCAGCAAGCGCAGCATCGGTCAGCGCTTCCGTTCTGCTCGCTCTGCGTAAGAGATGCATTGACGGAAAATGTCTTTAGAAAGACAATATGACTTGTCTTGATAACGCCACATGTTCAGGAGACGGACATCATGAGGTGATATTTTGTGTAAAACAGTTCTGCTTCTCTTGTCCCATGTTGAATACCTGTACATAGATTTTAACCACAAACGAATGACGACTAGATGTCTTGTCACCAACCCAAAAAGAAACTCCGCAAGCCATTTCTGTGGATGACCGAAGACAACTTCCACTTAATCAACCCGTAACGCTGGCAAGCGCTTGTGCGACATAGTAGCCTGGCCATGTATCATCACTTCCCAAGAAGCTGTTGCTCACCCGGGATCGTAAAGGGCGACTCAGGCCAGCTCTCATTCGGCTCGGGTATATCCACCACGGCGCTATTCGTCCATATATGCTTTCCCTTGTCGAGCTTGAGCCCAATAACCGACCCCCCTTTGATACTGACGGTCGGCCTCAGCGTCCCATCTGCGTTGCGGATGCGGTGGAACAGGCGACACCCGCAAACGCGACAGAGGTAGCAATCCATCTGCCCACCGCTCTTGGTCGGTCGCGTCCAAATCTGCAGCTTTCCTTTGAGCTCGTCGGACAGTGGGAAGAGGCCCTCGGCTGGGAAGATGGCAGAGGTGCCGAACGCTGACGATGATTGCCTGCGGCATTGAGAACAGTGGCAGCAGTACACGTCGATGGGCTCGAGGGTCGGCGTTTTGAACGTCACTGTGGCGCATTGACATTCGACGTCCATGTTGTCTCGATGAGGTTGCCGGGCTGTGAACAGTTTGGCGAGAAAATGCTGGGGCGAATTTCCTTGTTGCGTTGATGACGTTGGCGAGTTCTTTGCTCACAGAAAATGAGGGGCATGAGACGCGTCCCTTTTTGGCTCAGCCATGACAGCTGAAGGGCGCGCCTAACCACCCCGGAAAAGACATGTTGATCAGGTGGTTGGCTGATTGCTCATCGAATTAGGTCGCTGCAATCTCAGGCAGGGAGCGATGTGCAAAAGCTCTAGGAGATCATAAAGAATCAGATGAGACCTCACTTGACTGTGAGCTCTGATGACAACGTGAAAGAAGATGACTGAGCCAGCGACTGAATGATGATGAGATGAACAATGTCGATGAGTAAGCGTCTTAGAAGCAAACATCTACCCCTGACAGCTGAGTTCCGCGTCCCCGCAGCACTACAACATTCCCGTCCCAGCGCTGGAATTGCACGTCACGTTGCTTGAAGTATTCTATTTAGCCGGTAGACGACGCACGACGGTACCAATTTCTCGTGGCCTGGATTTGGCCTTCCCCAGGTTCCGGATGATCTCCCTTGGCCACCCGCTGCCGGCATGCCGATTCAGCCGCGTAGACGGCATCAACCCAGCTTTAAAGTCTGATAATTGACTGGTTATCGTGCGGAGAAGTCTAGAGTTTCTCGTAACAAAGCTGGAAGAGCCGTCATATGGCACCAAACAGCCGCCCTCTAACCCCCTGACGGACCCCGGTCATTGCAGGCGATCCCGGCGCATCACCAGCTCAATACCCGCCAAAATCTCCCTTTGACCGGAACCCTCCGTTCCAGATTAAGCACCGGTGGCCTGGAAAAGAGCCTAAATGAGACTGCTCAATCAATGCCGTTCTCGCTGTGCTTTCCCCGGCTCACTTAGATTGCTACATGATCGCACTTAACCCGATGCGAGTCCATCCGACCATCTCGCAGCCCCCTTGAGCCCCTCACTGCCGGCCTGCTGCAGTGGCATTCAGCCCCTGGAACAAGCAAGGTTTTCCTGTTGCCGTGAAGCGAACTCCCGAATGGGATCTCGCCCGGCCGATTCTCCCATGTTGTCGCTCCGAAAACCCCACAAAGGAGCTTCTCCCGTCTGTTCTAATTCTCTGGATCGACGAGATTGGAGTGGTCCAAGTGGGCTCACTGTCGTCTGTTGAAGATTCAATCCAAACAAGCATATATAGGCGAGCTCGAAGCCGGGTTTCTCCTGTATCCTTCTGTTCTTCCCCAAGGCCTGGTGTCTCGATCATTCGCTTCCGACTACTCTTGACTTCAACATTCGCAATCGCCCACCATGCACTTCCTCGAGTCCGCCGTGACCGCCCTGCTGCTGGCTACCAGCGCTGTGGCCATTCCCATTGAGTCACCCCTCGACCTGATCAAGCGCGCGCCCAGCGCCGGCGTCGTGATCCAGAAGTGCTCCAAGCCCGGCGTTCTCGCCCTCGCCTACGACGACGGCCCGTACCAGTACACCTCCCAGCTGGTCGACATCCTCAACAACGGCGGCGCCAAGGCCACCTTCTTCATGACGGGCACCCTCTACGGCTGCATCTACAACCAGAAGACCGCCGTCAAGAAGGCCTTCGACTCCGGCCACCAGATCGCCTCGCACACCTGGACGCACCCCTCCAACTTTGGCAGCCTGAGCTCTTCGCAGCTCACCACCGAGATGCAGAAGCTCGAGCAGGCCATGGTCAACATCATCGGCAAGAAGCCCGCCTACATGCGCCCGCCCTACCTCGCCACCGGCGGCTCCGTCCTCTCGACCATGGGATCTCTCGGTTACAAGGTCATCACGGATGATGTCGACAGCGGCGACTGGAACAACCAGACCCCTGCGCAGAGCGAGGCCAAGTTCACGGCCGCCGGCGCCAGCGGCAACGGTCACATCCCTCTCATGCACGAGACCTACGCCACCACGGTGCAGACCCTGACGCCCTGGTTGATCAACTGGGCTAAGCAGAACAACCTCAAGCTTGTTACCGTCGGTAAGTAAAGAATAATCTATTGCAACGATGATTAGTGCTGATGAGAATTATTAGCCGAGTGCCTTGACGATGCCAGCGGAGCGTACCAGTCCGGTTCTTTCACTGGCAACGGCGCGAGCTCTTGCTAAATGCAAGCACGATTGATGCATTTGATCAGGTCGCTAGGCTGGAGGTTAAAATTCTTGGACATACATGATTCCCTGTATATACGAATCTTGAGCAATTGATTGGTCTTCTGACCTCTCTGACTCCTTCATCACGTTTGCACTCAATGGTGACAACAGGTTGGACAGGCATCAGCCAAGCCGATGCCCAATAACCAGGTCGACTAACGCAGCAAAGGTGTAAACTAATGAACCACATAAGACACGACTTGCTAGGAGGACATCAAACTCAGGTTGCGCCTCCTTCTGGTAGTGGTTATTGATTTCTGGACTGCGCCAGCGCGAAGGATTTCACGATCGGGTTTACTGGGACGCGAACAGGCCCGTAATCCCGATCGGCGCCGGCTTTACACCACAAAGCATCTGGGAAGTAGCTCATTTCCGCCCGACTTTTCGGCGGAAGCCAAGACCGGAGCAGATCCGTCCCGCAGGATCGGTCGCTGTGGGGCCAGTCTAAATGAAGTTTCGATGAATTTGGTATCGGCCAATGTTGAAGCCATGATGCGACGCAGTGCTTAGTGGGTTGCGTGCGCCGGCTCACTATGCCGCGCAACACGCCTCGCATATCGAACAGCAATGACGAATTAACTACTTACATGTTCTTAAATACTTCCTATTAGATCAGGGGTTGAATTCTAAGTAACAGAAATAATCGTGTCTGTCTCTTTCATCGCACAGCACCAACCGAACAGCTTTATAATTACTAGCCACTTCTTTCAATCCGCAACACTGCAATCAACATCCAATGGCTGGACGCAACCTCAATCAACTTTTTCCGCCTAAGCCGACCTTCACAGAAGACGAGTTGCCGGACCAAAATGGCAGGGTAAGCCTTCATAGTTATCATTGCTCTTCTCTCAATTAACATTGCCAGGTCTTCTTCATCACCGGAGGAGTTTCCGGTATTGGCTTGGAACTCTGCAAGATCCTCTATGCCGCCAATGCAACTATCTACATCGCCACGAGATCCGCCTCTAAGATTGCCACAGCCATCAAGGAACTCAAATCGCTCCACCCGTCGAGCCAAGGACGCCTTGAGTCGCTAGTGCTCGACCTCTCGGATCTCCCAACGATCAAGGCAGCGGCAGATTCTTTCCTTGCCAAGGAAACGAGACTTGATGTTCTTGTTCACAACGCAGGCGTCATGATGCCTCCCAAGGACAGCCGGAGCGCTCAGGGTCATGAACTACAAATGGGCACAAACGCTCTGGGCCCCTTCCTCTTGACTAGATGCTTGCAGGAGAGACTGCGTGCTACAGCTGCAATGCAAGGAGTTTCTAAAGGCAGTGTGAGAGTTGTGTGGATCGCCAGCATGATTTCCCTGGGAGCCCCGAAAGGTGGCGTCGTTTGGAATGCTGCAAATGATGCACCAAAGGAATTGGGTGACTCGATGGGTGATTACATGCAAAGTAAAGTCGGCGTTGTATTCTTGGCAAAGGAATTTGCAAACAAGACGGAGAACGATGGGATCAACTCAGTGGTAAGTGGACATCGCACCAGACTCTTCAGGCAAGATCTTGCGACTCACAAGCAGCAGAGCGTCAACCCAGGTCTTGTGAAGACTGAGCTGCAAAGACATGCACCCGCTGCAATGGGCAAAATAATGGTACGTATCAGACCCATATCAAAATTCCTTCCAGATTGTCTCACGCCGATTTATGTAGGGCGTCGTTTTCAAGCCGTCAAAGTTCGGGGCCTACAGCGAGCTCTTCGCAACTTGCTCCCCCAAGGTGACGAATGAAAAAAATGGGTCATACATCGTTCCCTGGGGCCGCTTTGGCTGTATCCCCGACGATATCGCTGATGGGTTCCAATCCTCCCCTGGCAGCGAAAGTTCATTGTCGAGAAAGTTTTGGGACTGGTGTGAGGCAGAAACCGCGCCCCATGGTCATTGAGGACACACTAGGTTTGCGCGAAATGTCCCGCTATCTAGATCAGTACGTTGTTATACAAGGCATATTCGGGAAATAGTAAATCAGAATTCAACCCACAAGATTTTCGCAACTGACTTTATCTTGCGCCATGATTTGGACCCAGATAAGAGACATGCATTGATTAAACTTTGAGGCCGACAATACCCCAACGATAAAGGTCCACGTGTGTAGATGCACCCACGAGGTAACTATCAGCCATTCGCTTAGAAGCGCTGATCAAGAAGTGACCGAGACACACATGGACGGCCTCCGGCAGAAATGAGCTGTTGGCGGCACAAGGTTGTTGGTCGGGTGGGTCCAAGTGAGGATTACTCCCTTGAGGGTTAACAGAGGCCCCCAAGAAATGAGAAATGGATGGACATCGAAAGACTTTGTATTCCAAACAAGCACTTTCTGGAGAATTTTACCAATCTCATCATTGATACACTATCAAAACTACTGTCAAAATGGCTCGGAAGGAAATGATGAAGAGTAAGACCATCGACAGCGCCACTGCGCTTTACCTGTTTCATCATGTCTTCCTGCCCTCTCATCTTCCGCAGGAGAGCGACTTTACTCCGGAGAGGGAAATGTTGCTGATGCAGACTACGCGCGATTCTCTTGGTGAACTTGGTCGATATGTGGATGCTGGACTTGCAGATTCCATCAAGGTAGCAGAGGTTACCATGGACTACATGCTTCGCGCCCATAAACCACTTCATGACACAATTTCGATTGATGAGCTTGAGCTATGCTCCATTCTTCAAGACCTTTCAGAGTCGGGTATGTTGGTTACGACACTGCACTCGTAGTACTAGTCAATCAGAAACTAACTCACGGACAGAGTCAATCGCTCTTTGCGTTCAAGCGCAGAACTCGGGCATCCTCGTCACCAATGCGGGAGATTCGTATCACTTCGAGACTTTTGAACTATCTCCCACCAATCACGCTGTAAACAGCACTATCGGACGACTTCGAAGGAGCTTTCCCGGCAGCGCTGTCAAGGTCGGGAGGGATGAAGCTCTACAGCCTGGTTTTTTGGAGACTCTGGCCGCCACATTGGCAAAAATGGGCACCCAGCCTGCACCCGGGACGCTTCCCAAGGTGACGAAGGCAGGACAATTGCAGGAGGAGGCTCGCGACACAGCCCACCCAAAGGTCGTCACACAACTGCTGAATTCGTTTCTTTTGGCCGTTGGGCAGCCCCTTGAGCAAGTCAGGATTTGGAAGAACACCAGGGATGAGGTGTTGTGGGAAGACTGCCTTCTCCCTTGGCGCCGTTCTCCTATGTGGCTCCTCATTCGCGTTACTCTTCAGCTTTTGGTTCATCGAGCCTCGCAGAACACCCACCCCGAAGTTGATCTTTACAAGATTTTCATGGCATTCTTCATGGGAGAAGTTCTTCGCAAATCCATCGAAGCAGGGCTTGACTCTGACGTCCTGTACTACATGACGTCCAAACTTGCTAGACGACTCGAAAAATTGGGCTCAACGGCAAAAACAAGCGCTCTCGACGTAGTTCGACGGCGTATGTGTTGCACCAATCAGATTCTCCTGGAACGATGGACAGCTATACAACAGCAGAGCTGTCGGGATCTTACAAACGACTTGTCTCAACTGAAAACCTTGGACTTCGATCACGATGCAGTGCTGCAGCTTCCACAGCTCGATGAATTCCTCTGCTCCATCAAGAACCGTATCAAATCAAGCGTCCGGCGCAAGTTCGATCCAAAATGGAACTTGTTCAGCTACGGACTGGACGAGCTTCCTGGCCCGATCAATTCAGGATGCTTCAGCCAGGATAACAACTCACATCTCTTGCTCAACCTCACAGCCTTTGAGTTTTGGATTGAGACGAAACTCCAAAATTGGCTAGGACGCCAGCTCTCCCTGGCCCCCTCATCAATCTGTTTACAGCTACGGGATCTCATGATGCAGTATCATGAGAAGGCCAGCGGCTTGTATGAAGGGAATCCGGAGCTGACCTCGATAATGGTGCTCACCATTCTCGAAATTTGGATTGCTTGCGACAAAGCTGCCATCGCCGCCCACCCAATGCTCCGAGACTACGACCCCAAGATTCCCATTGGTCTATTTCAGAGCTTGTTATTGCCGTCCAGAAAAACCATGGAAAGACTCTTCAAAGCAGAGGACTACCTCAACAAGCGATTGCAGGGTTGTAACTCCCTGAGGTCAAACTCGAACATTTATACAACATTCGGAAAGGGTGACTGCTTCTCAGTGCGGACTTTTGATAAATCTCCCGTGCATCAAGAGCTTTTGAAGAAGATCGAGACTCGTGCGACGGAAGAAAGAGCAACAAAGCGTCGAGAGTTTGCCTCAAAAAGCGCAGAATACGAAACCCTCATGAGATATCATCGCGAGTGCAGGTGCAACGACACCAAGCGGTTCAACGACCACACAAAACAGCACTATTATCAACACGTCGCCAAAAAGTGCACCAAATGTTCGTACAAGGTCCAGGCTGACGCGATCAAAATCTCCATTCACGAATGGCCCTTACCATTGAAGACAAATGAGAAGAAATCAACCGTGTTCGAACTTGCTTTACCCCAGGACTTCGGGTATTGGAGGGATGCCAGCATCTTCTTTCTTTTCGACGTTCTCAAGACAAAACATGCCTCTGCACGGACGCCCAAGTACTCCTACCACCTGCGAACCTACGAAGGCCTCAACTCCTTCTGGCAAAGCAATGTTCATTCCCAAAACATGGGTCTTCTTTCCGAAGATAAACCCAACGCGGTGACACACCGCAAGGAGAAACGCGTGGGCACTTCTACCGAGAGCGATATCTTGCTAAACAACGGCTTGCACTATGCATATTTCGATGACGCGAGATTCCACTTCATGACTTCATTTGAGTTTTCAAACACTATCAATGATGAGTGTACGTACCAGCTTCCTGAGGCTGCTTCGCAACTGCAACCTTTCCTCACTCGAACCGACAAAAGCCCCAACGGCCCTTCTCCAAATACTGTCATTTCCTCACAGCATGAGTGCCCAGACAACATGTCGTTGGACGAGTATAAGGCACTAGCGTCGATCCCTCTCGGATTCAGAATCGTCTGGCAGAACATCTTGATACAACTATTTTCGCCAGCGGTCGATATCAAGAAACGAGAGGTCGGGCTGGTAGTTCTTCAGTGCATCTACCAGGCGGGCCCTGGTAGTGATTCAGCTTGGAGAAGCACGCACGCCATTGTTGAGGATGATGAATTTTCACGAAGAATGCTGCAAGGCCTTAGAGAATCAACCAATCGCTGTGAAAAGAATTGGCAGTCTCTGGCAGCTTTGGACACATTCGTGTCTCTGGCTTGCCGTATTCTCACTCTCACACAGTCTGAGAGCATTCAGAACGAGTGCTTAGAGTACCTCTACACCGCGCGAAATATTGCCTTCACCTGGGCGAAACTTTTGCGAGAGAAGGCCCGGCAAGTACTTGACAACGACGATACCAAGATCAAGTTCCAAAGAAGGGCCATGGAGTCCTTCTTACTCTGCGCAGATACTTTCAATGTCGATGGAGCTTTTCAACATCGCATACTGTCGAGTGATGAGAATGCTTCGATCTTTCTGCAATCCTCAGTTGGGATTCAGGAATACTCACAGTGTCTCCTGTCATCCTTGGAAAAGCCAGTCCAATATCTGCACTGCAGGTGGCAAAAGACATCCTTCAGCTGTTACCGTTACTTGGCCCATGCAAACACCGTTCTGGGTAGCAAGGCGTTAGATGACGCAGTCAAGGAATGTTGGGCTAGTTACCAGTCCACTGAAGGTTGGAAGGTCGTTTCGGATAAATACAACTACTGGCTTTCTACCATCACAGAGTCAGATCAGATGGTGCACTTCTGCCTCTTGACAGGGGAGCTTCTCGTCGATGGTGTTCCTCTGGACCATTTACCTGGAGAGTACTTGGATCATCCGACATACCACCGACTTTTTGGTCGATTATCTCTTGATATCGTACCAACCGCTGTTCCCGGTATGGAATTCTCTTCCAAGGCAGCTTTTGCCGGGCACAATGTGCACTTACGACTTGATCGAAAAGTTGGGGCTCCCGAGCCCGACCTTCTGGTTCATGCCATCCAAGGGAAGAATAAATTTGATTTGATTCCTTCTCGTCATATGCGCAACAACCTCCCAACCGCCTTCGTGGAAGATTACTCTCACTGGTACAATCATGAAGATAAATGCGTTGAGTTCTGCGATGGCAACACCCCTTGGCTTCGCTCGACGTCCAATTGGAAGTTGAGGCAACATCAACTAAATGGAGCTACCCGTTGGAGGCTTTCTAATGAAGACTCTTCCCTCATTGGGGTCCAAAGCACGTCTTTCAGACTTATTTCAAGCATTCTTTCCCCTCTGGAAAACAGCTTTTGGATCTACATCACCATCCCCAAAGTTGGCTCATCCGTCTCGATTCAGCTTCCCCGCCTTGGGCTCGACTTCAATCTTCAGCCAGGGGCTACCTCGATAACGTCAAGACAGTATCGAGGCATGTCTATTGACTCTTGTCAGTCCGTCGGTGCTCTAATTGGACTCAAAGATCAGCTGGTTCTCACTAATCACGATCGCCATGACCCTGCACTGTCTCCTGTTCGAAAAGTATTGATCTCGGAGGGGAAAGTGTCACATGCCGCGACGAAAGGTCACATTCAGGTCGTCATCGAGAAAGACTGCGAAAGAGAAGCACACGCTTACGATGTGGATAATCAGTTGGGAAGGCTTGCTAGCAATGGGAGTTGTCAGAGCAAGCTGTTCCTCTGCTATCTCCATGCGCTTACCTCTTTTTGTATTCCGGATCCGCTCACAGGGCGAACCGGTACTGAAGAGGCGCTGGGAATCCTGAACTCCGCGGCCGTCAGATCCTTTGATGTGTTGAGTCAGGAGAACATCGATATGCTCTGCGAGATTGCACGCCTGACGCCCGGTCGGAAATACTACCCTGCTCACGAGCGTGTGATGCAGACGGTGGACTGGATGCCAGAGCTCAGCTCTCTGTCGCAGCACGGATTCTTTTTCGAATATGTACGAGAGATATTCGACATTGCAGGCCAGTCAAAGTTCTTCCATCCTCAATCGTACATTGAGCCTCCAGCGATGGATGAAGTTTCCTCAGACTTACTTGGTCGCGACAACATCCGAGCAGCCGCATTTCGCCTGTCGGAATTCGGCGCAGAGAGACACAAAATCCAGATGGATGTGGAATACGCATCGCGGGATCGAGGCTCGACGGTCAATTGGTCTAGATCATTTTCAATCGCCAGGGTTGTCTTTTCTGGCCAATCTGTTCTCGCCGAGCCACTTCCTTCATCGGTAAACAACCATCTGTGGAGTTACCTAGCCAACGGCCCGGATATCGATGTTCATCAAGGCAATACCCAGTTCACAATGGCTCGAATTGCTTACGATGCTGATATTCTCAAGGAGTCGGCTAAATTCGTCATTCAGCATTGGCTCACGTTGCACAAGAGCGTCATACCCATGGTCTGCAAGTTCAAGCTTATGATCTGGCTGGCTACTCTATCGTACGCTGACGACGCCGATATGAATGTAATTCAGACATTGGCTTCATTCCGCACCACGCCCAACCTGACTACATTGACCACCCCAACGGCCGTATCGGGTAGATTTGTTCCCTCGGCCGGCGCTTACCTTAATTTTTCGGACCTGGAATACTGCCTGTGGTCGGAGGTCAAGCCTTATCACCGTTGTCCTGAGGTGGTTGTGAGACTGGATTCCCAGGAGTTGTTCGAATACCACCAACGCACGGCTGTCGCAACCCTTGCAACATGCCTTCATAAACAATGGCCATGCAAGTCTCCCACCATTCCCTCAGACCATGGGAACTTCTCCGACTGGAAAACGCACATAGAGCTATGGGGTCTTCCTCCGAGGCTTGAAAAACTCTTCGAGAAACCTCACGACAACTTCCATTTTCAGGCCTATCTCGAAAAAATCGCCAAAAGACTGCCATCTGCATTGTTACCGCCTCAGCCTACCTCCTCAATGATGACAACACCAGAATGGGACCTGCTGAGAGAGCGAAGATTTATCGACGCCGACACATTGTTTCGACACACACCACTTATGGTGCCCGCAACCGACTTTCCCGAGTTAGATTATACCGCTCTCGGCGCAAATTCAAAAAGGGAGTATCGTCTCCCAAAGCTTCTCCATCGCTTAAGAGACAAGACTCAAGGAGAATATGAGCAACAATATGTCAATGACTTGCATGCAAGCTTACAAGCTATGCAGCAGGGAGACGTGAATGCCGTTCCGAATACCGTTTCAAGGACGCCGAGCAGGGAGGAAATTGTCGGTTATCTCCAGGCCTGCCGCCAGGATGTGCAACACCGCCATCGAGGCATGCTGGAAGCCATCTTCATTCCTGGCGCCAGTCAAAGCAGCGTCCCTTCCAGGATGCACAATTTCTTCCAGATGCCCCGAGTCACCCCTCTCTCTATTCTTCGAAGGTTGAACAAGGATAGATTTGGAAGTAGCCCACCTGCATGGGAAAAATACGTCGCAAGTTACGGAGTTGCGCTCACCAACCTGCAACGGGCGGAACGCATGCTATCTTGCTGGGGTGACAGTGTTGCCCTGGCTAATGAGCTGCGCAATCCAGGCCACACTAATTGGGACCCTTTGGTGTACCCGGACACTCTTCTTCTGGAGATTGAGAGCGGCATCATGGTTCGTGGAGTGCAACAAGATATCGCGGATAAGATGAGAAACCCCCCATTAGGCGCAAACGCCGTCCTACAGCTCAACATGGGCGAGGGGAAGTCGTCCGTTATTGTACCAATGGTCGCATCTTCCAGCGCAGACGGGTCTTGCATTGTGTGCATCGTTGTGGCGAAGCCTCAATCCAAACAGATGCAGCAAATGTTGATTGCCAAACTCGGTGGCTTGTCGAATCGACGCGTTTTCTACATGCCATTTTCGCGAGATGTTCGGGTCGGAATGGTCGAAGCTAACACTATCGCGTCCCTGCTTCAGGAATGCCAACAGTCGGGCGGTGTTCTCCTGGTACAGCCTGCACACATCTTGTCTCTGCAGCTCATGTGCATTGAGTCTGAGATATCTGGCAAGAGCGATGTCAGCCGCTTGTTGCTCCAAACTAAAGATTTCTTGGACAAGCATGTCCGGAATATTGTGGATGAAAGCGATGAGAACTTCAGCCCGAAGTTTGAGTTGGTTTACACCATGGGTATTCAGCAGTCGATCGAACATAGCCCAGATCGTTGGGTCTGCGTCCACGATGTTCTGGATATGATAAGAAAGCTGCTTCCAGAGACAAGAGCGGGCGACTCCACGTCTATGGAGATTAGCTCATGGCCGCGAGGTGGCTTCCCTAGACTGCGCATTCTGAACGACAGCGCATGCACCCGACTTTTCCAGGGTGTAGCTTGGCGACTGAGTCGAGATGGAACAACATGCCTTCCCATGGCAAAATATCCGGTCGCCACTCGAGAAGCCGTCTTCACCTACATTACAAAGCCGAGGCTTACTGAAGAAGAGACGGATGTCATCGAACAATCTGGATTGTGGATGTCGCCGACAATGGAAACGCTTCTCCTCCTGAGAGGGCTTTTTGCACAAGGGATCCTTAGCTTTGTGTTTTCTCAGAAACGATGGCGAGTCGACTACGGTCCAGATGAGACAAGAAATCCCAAGACCCGGCTTGCAGTTCCCTATCGGGCTATGGACAGTCCAGCTGCTCGATCGGAGTTCAGCCACCCGGAGGTTATCATTATTCTTACGTCTCTCAGTTACTATTACGAAGGCCTAAAGGATGGTGACTTGTTTCTCGCTTTTCGGCACCTTGTAGGGGCTGACCTAGCAGATATCAAGTATGATGCATGGGCTGCCGACAGTAACGATTTGCCGTTGGCCTTTCGTCAACTCTCCGGTATCAATCTAGATGACGATCACGTTTGTACCAAGGTGCTCTTCCCGTGTTTGCGATTCGCCAAAAGTGTCATAGACTACTTTCTCGCAAACATTGTGTTTTCCAAAGAGCTGAAGGAATTCCCTCATAAGCTTTCAGCTTCCGGGTGGGACATCGGAGGCATCAAATCGCACCCTACCACGGGTTTCAGCGGCACCAATGATTCGCGGGCCTTTCTTCCGCTCACTGTCTCTCAGCTGGACGACCCTGGGCAGCAGCATACCAATGCTCTGGTTTTGGAGTATCTTCTCCAGGACGAGAACTCTGTGGAGTTGATGCCAGCTCGAGAAGCTATGGCAGGGTCCGATACTGAAGCACTGTTGGGTATGGTCACAAGATTGGATCCCCCGGTTCGTGTCATTCTGGATGTTGGCGCACAAGTCCTTGAACTCGACAACATTGGAGTTGCCAAACGTTGGCTCCAGATGACAGAGGGCGACGAGAATACACAGGCTGTTGTTTTCTGCGACGAGAATGACCATATCTGCGTCATAGACCGCCGGCATCATGTGCAAACATTTCATACATCGCCTTTTGCGAGTCAACCCGATGCGTGTTTAGTGTTCCTTGATGAAGCTCATACAAGAGGAACCGATCTCAAACTACCAGGGAACTACAGAGCAGCAGTCACCCTAGGGGCGAATTTGACTAAAGACAGACTGGTCCAAGGTAAGTACATACACACAATGTTTCAAATGAGGTTTGAAACACCGGCTAACAGTATTTTACAGCTTGTATGCGAATGCGCAAACTCGGGAAGGGCCAATCGGTGGTCTTCTGCATCCCCAATGAGATACAGCAGAAAATATCATTGCTGCCTCATGTACATAACCCCACGGAGATTGACGTCTCCGACGTGCTGGAATGGGCTATTTCCGAGACGTTCGTGGATCTCCACCGTGGTATTTGGCTATGGGCAAACCAGGGTAGGCGTCACCAACGTCATCAACTGTTATGGGAAGAGGCCTACGTGGATGGATCCACTGCTTTCGATGCTGCTCACGCCGAGAAGTTCCTAGAGGAAGAGGCTCAGACTTTAGAGTCGCGATACCGGCCCGCCCAACAGGTCAGCGCAGAGCTCATCCACTCATCAGATAACGCGCGTGTCGATCCCATCACGAAGCGGCTTCTCAGTTTTGGAGGAACCGATTCCGACTCGTCTACGTTTCGGGAGGAACAAGAGCGGGAGCTTTCTCCGGAGATTGAGCAGGAGAGGGAAATCCAGAGACCGCCACCCATGAGCCCTCGCCAGCATTCAATTCACCAGGACATCCGAAGTCTGATTTCTGATGGCATTTTGCCCCCTGCATCAAAGGCTTGGATGCCGGCTTTCATCTCTTTGGGTAGTACGAGTGCTTCAAGTCACTACAGGGTCGAAAACTTTCCTCGGAGAATCTTGGTCACAGAGGACTTTGTCCATACCATCATTCCCAAACTGCCGTCCTGTCAGCAATATGTATCTGACCTCTTCCAAAGATCAGTACAGTGGATTCTGACAAGAGCTTCAGAAGGAGGTGTCATTGATGTCGCCATGATCATCAGCCCCCATGAAGCACAGGAGCTTCTCCCGGAGATCAAACGGTCAAAGTTTGTGTCGCTTCATCTCTACGCGCCCCGCCCAAACTTGGGATTCACTCCCCTTGACACCCTGGATCTTTACACTATTCCTCGGCGGGAGTTGACCTGGTCTCTGCCCCGATCAAGCATGACGGAGTTGAACCTATTCTCCGGCCAGCTTTACTTTAAATCTGCGGAGGAGTATGCCAGTGCTTGTGAATTTCTCGGACTCGCGCCTGGCTTTGGAGACACCGACACTCCTGACTCCACGGCGTTGGTCGATGAACAAACCGATCTTCAGGATTCAAATATGTGCGACGCTGGTCTCATCAATTTTATGAGGATCTTGATGATGAAGATCAGACGCAATTGCGACTCCATTGACAAGACTCATGTAGGAAGGGTGCTGGATTCCACATCCCTTGGTCCCGATGATTTTGAATGAGGTGATCAATTGCCTTGAAGTTGAAATCGCTAGGCACGATGATGATTGTATTTGAACTTTTAAGTAGATTTAATTTTAGTGTATGTGGATACAGTAATACTGAACCGTCGATAGCATTCTGGACGTGCTCGTAGCTAAGTATGATGTTCTAATCGCGATTCCGCATCATCGTTTGACTGTGTCAGCAAGCACCCAAATTCCTACACGCTGGCGGAAAGTTTGATTTCAAAAGTGCCGCATTGTGCCGCATTCCTGTTCATATCTCAATGGTGGGATCGCATTCCTTGACGCGGTCATCCTTTCGCGGCCCAACTATCCAATCAGACCATGGAGACCGTGGTTGATTGATAAGCGTAGCTGACCATCTATTGACGCCACAACCCCTGCTGTCGGCCTTCGGGGCGCTGAGAAGCTCGACGAAACTTGCCAAATTGGGTAGTCGCTAAGTGCTTTTGACAGTCACTGTCGATTTCGACTGCACCAGCATAGTATTTTGAGTGTGGTTGGCCCTGCAGAATGCTTTGAAATGGATTCTTCATTATCGACGTTTGAAGTCTCTCGCGAAAAGCGAAAAGCCGAATAGTATGGAAGTCCATCTATATATACGGCCGATACGCTCGAAAAGAATGACATCAGACTCCCAACTCTACAGCAAACTCCTCAGTACAACATCTACCATCATCTCTACAGCATAACCTACTGCTTCAATCATTTCATCACGACTACACATCGATATCTCAACTTCCGCCTCCTAGGTGTTCAATATGTCGAGCCAATCTACCAACCAAAAGTCCATACTTGTTACCGGTGCAACCGGTAAACAAGGAGGTGCTGTAATCTCAGCTCTCCTGGAGGCCGGAGCTGGAGATACGCACACCATTCTTGCTGTCACACGCAACCCTGCCGCAGCATCAGCCAAATCTCTCCAAGCGCAAGGCGTTAAAGTCTTCAAGGGTGATCTCAACGACGTTCCAGCCATCTTTGCCTCAGCGAAGTCAGCATTGGGCGGTCCAACGGCAGAAATCTGGGGCGTCTACAGCGTGCAAGTAAGTACAGTCTAGAGACTTCATACCGAACAGATCAAATGCTAAATAGTGCTCCCACAGACAGCCATAGGTCAAGGTGCCTCAGCAGAATCCGAAGAGAGACAAGGAAAGGCTCTGATCGACGAAGCCCTCGCCAACAATGTCAAGCACTTTGTATACTCGTCAATAGACCGCGGCGGTGATTCATCTTACGACAACGTATTTCCGCAAGTCCAGCACTTCAAGAGCAAATACAACATCGAGCATCACCTCGTCGAAAAGGCGAAGAATAAGATGACCTGGACTATTCTTAGACCTGTCGCTTTCATGGACAACATGACACCGGGCATGGAGACCAAGATCATGGCAACCTCATGGAGGGTTGCGGTGAAGGAGAAGCCGCTTCAACTCGTTGCTGTCAAGGATGTCGGGTACTTCGCAGCACGATCGTTCCTCCGCCCTGAAGAGTTTGCCAGCAAAGAGGTTCCTATTGCAGGCGACGAGCTTACTCTCGATGAGGCGAACGCAGTATTCAAGAAGAAGATTGGCACGGAAATCCCTGAAACGTTTCAGTTCCTAGTGAGATTCCTTCACTGGATGATTGCGGACTTCGGAGCCATGTACAAATGGTTCCATACAGACGGATTTCGTGTCGACATCGCCTCAGTAAAGAGACAGCACAGTGGATTATTGAACTTCGAAGAGTGGCTGGAGAGAGAGAGCAAGTTCATACGGAAGTAAAGCACCTAAATGCGCTGGATGATTGATCTGTAACAAATGGGAACCGCAATAGTCATCCATAATAATGGGAAGTTGGTTGTTTTTGGATAGTGGATGATTCACATAGAACGCTTGCTTTTATAGAATTGATTTGAATATCTGTGTTTCTTAGACGCAACCTAATCGCGTGCATCTAATCCTTGAAGCTATCAACTATCTATGTTGATATGGGTATCCGCAAAAGACTCGCTAAACCGGGACGAACTTCTGCAGTTCAAGGCTATCTCTCCGCGTCATAGTTCCGTTTATCATACATCCTTCACACCTTAATCGACTTGAACCATCTTTTAGATTCGATTCGCCGTAGACCACCGAGCGGCCGGAGCGGTCAGGTAGCTCTCAACCTCGACGACTGGCATGGCTCCAAGGGTAGAAGAGCTGGCTTGGGAGTCGAACGAACGGCGATTGTTATTGCGCTCGGCCATCACGCGCTTCGAGGCCTTGGAGGCGGGCGAGATGGAGAAGGAAAAGCGACGGTTTGAGCTGAGAAATTCTCATTAGTTTCTTCAATGCATAGCGGGCGGTGTTGGGGATCTCTGTCGGGTTGACATACTTGAAGGCCATTTTGACTGGGTTTCGAGAAGTTCTGGTATCTTTTGAAGATGGTAGGTTTAATGTTGTTCTTGTTGTTGTTCTTGATTGTTCTGTTTCTGTGGTATGAGGAAACATGCATGACTTGTGTTAGCAGGAGTCCAGGAGGGTTTAAATAATTTCTTGATCCGACCGGAAGCCAATGATTCTGGGTGTAAAACGTGCCCACGTCATTTGCGGTCACAACTAGACTTCATGAGAATCATTTCCCGACTTCAAACCTCATTAATTTGGTTCCGAAAGCCAGCTGACCGAAGATCCCACCGTCGCCATCACCGAGAAGGCCGACTACCACTTTCAGCACCGCCTCCCAAGGCAACTAAGCGAGCCCGGATGAGTGGCTGCAGGCGTCATACGCCACCTCTGATGACGCTGTGGACGCAGCCTTTGCTTCGTCTAGGTGGTGGGCTCATTAACATTTGCTTCACCCTGTGCGGCACAGTCCAATGGTAACGCTTACAATCACCCGGATCGACAAACCCGGGACTGACTTGAACCCTTCTTGCATCACCACGCAGATCAATACCAAGCCTATGTTTGCTCACTTTCAAATGCACATTGCTACTGCCCCATCAGGCACGGCTGTCAGAGATTTGAGGCGATCGCTGCCGTCGGAAGGCGGTATATTCAGACAACATCAGGCGAGCGACTTGTCGCCCCATGAAGGTTTCGGAAGACGTCAAAACTGATGGTACAGCTGATCACTTCCAGATCAAGGTGCAACAATGTTAATAGGTGTGTGACACAGGGTGAAGGCTTATAGGGGCTAACTGTAGTTAGGGGTTAAAAGATGAATTACTGAAATCTGCCCCCCCCCCCCTTCTATAGTATATAACCTGCTCTCTATATATAACCTAGCTACTCCTTTATTACTTACCCTCTTCTATAGCTAACCTATTCTAATAGGTTCTAATAAGGCGCCCCTTTATCTTAAGCTTTATCTTTAAAGATAAATATAGTGTTAGGATGTTCTATAGTTACTGCTTCTCTAGCTTATATATAGGTTATATTTATATTATTAAAGGTGTATTTATATTTAATTAGTACTTCTATTTTTTAACTAATTATTTTTGCTTTTTTAATATTTTCTATTTTTAGGTTAGTAGTTAACTTATTTTTAAGGGTAGTTATTAACCTATTTTTTAAAGTTAATAATTAATTTTTTATTAATATATTTTTTTTATTTCTTTTTTTTCTTTTTTATTTAAAATTATTTTTATAAGTTTTGCTATTATTTTAGCTATATTACTGCTGTTTTCTTTTTACTAACTATTATTATATATTTTAAAATATTACTTATATAATATTTTTTTTAAGATATATTATTATTATATTTTTCTCCTATATATACTGCTAACTTACTAAAAGTTAATATTATAGTAGATATTACTACTACTATAGGTATATTTTTTACTAACTTTAATAGGAGTAGTAGTAGAAGTAGTAAATATCTCTTTTTAGACTTTATTTATCTTAATATAAGCTTATTCCCTTAGTATATATTATTTCTATTTATTATTATATAGTTTACTCTTTAAAAGAAGAGAAAGAAAGCTATAAAAGTAATTAAAATAAGTAGTATTTATATTAAGTATAAATGCTATATTACTTATATTTATTATAAAGCTATAGATCTTATTATTAAATGCTATAATTAATTAAGTAAGTAAAACGCTATTACTGCTTTATTTAGTATACTAATCTGCTATAAGTAAGGAATTATACTATATAGAATATACCTCTTATAGATATATCTATTCTAATAATATAAGTTATTTACTTTCTCTCTGCTTCTATATAACGTTCTAACTGCTTTAAACTTCTAATTTCACTAAAGAGGCTATAAACTCCTTTTAAGATACTATTAAGTTATTAAATAATAATATTTATAATTAGAAAATAAGTTATAGCTTTTTTACTGCTTATATACTATATTATTATTAATATATCTAAGTGTATAAAAACTATTAGCTTATTACTAATACTATATTAAAAATACTCTCTTATTATAACTTTATATTATCTATTATTTAAGCTACTTTACTTCTTTAAGCTGAAATTAAATTTAAAGATACTGCTCCTATACTTACTACTCCTACTACTTTTAGTTCTATACTTACTGCTCTTATTAATAGTATTATATTTTTTTTTCTCACTTTAGCTTTTAAGGAGCTTTTTCACTATATTATTACTATACTAAAAGAGATTAATAAAGCTATAGAATATATAAGTTACTATTCCTATTTTTAAAACCTCTATTAATTTATAGCATTAGTATATATATAGCTTTACTAAAAAAAAAGAGGAAAAATAGTATTAATAAAGCACTATATAAAAAGTTTAAAAGCTGCATTATAGTAGCTATATAGAAAATTAAATTCTTAAGTTATAAATAGTTAAGTGAGAAGTTAGTTAATATAGCTATTATACTATTTCTAGTTATAAACTATAAAATCTTATTATAACTTTTATTTAATTAATACTACCTCTTTATACTGCTATATTAATACTATATTCTTAATATAATATATTAGTTTTTATATATCTTTATTGCTGCTATAGTTTTACTACTTAATAAAATATTACCTCTTATTCTTAAGCCTTTAGTATACTATAATATAATTAACTTTATATAAAGGTTTCTTATTAATATTACTAATAGAGAGTAGTTATTAAGCTGCTTTTTTATAGTATTTATAGAGCTTTAAGAGGGAGATATAAAAGACGTTATAAATCTAATACTAGCTTAAAACATCTAGCTAATAAGCTATACTTAATATATTTATAACAGCTAGTATATAAAAAAGTTCTAAATACTTATCAGCTAGCTTTTAGTTAAGTTATTACTACTAAATATACTTTCCTAATAGTATTATAAAGTTATTAATATAGTATACTTTATCTATATAGGACTTATTAGCTTAAGCTATATAAGTCTGCTATATATACTTTAAAAATAGCTTTAATACCTCTTAATTTTATTAAAAGCAGCCTATATACTTAGCAGCTATAGTATTTTTATTTACTTTCTCTATATTAAGCTTAATACTAATAGGGCTAGCAAAAAGAAATCTAAAAAGAACCTCTAAAAGTACTACTTTAATAGCTAAATACTAAGTATTATTATATATAAACTATATTAAGTAAAGTTATTATATTTAATCTAATTAGTTTTATATATAGAAGTATTATAAATACTACTTTAAGTATTAATTTTATTATTTAGTCTGCTTATCTATCTAAAAGTAGAATACTATATTAAGTTACCTCTTAGTAGCTAATAAATAGTAGAAATATATTTAAAACTTATTTATAAATAGAGAACTTTAGTTAGAGATAATACCTTTAAATATATTAAATATCTTAAAAACCTTAATAAAGAGCAAATTAATAAAGCTTTAAGTAGTAAGTATTAACCTTATTATAATATATATATTATACTTTATTAGCTAATTAACTACTATAAGTACTATATTATATATTTTATAGCTTAGCAGTATAGTTAATATAGGTAATTTAGTAATAAAGTTAAGAGATATCTCCTACTAGAGTTACTATAATATAGAAAGAGGTTTTAGTAGCTTATAAAGCTTATAGTAGTAAAACTTTATTTATTAGTATACTATAAATATATTAATATAGCTTTTAATATCTTTACTTATAAAGTCTTAGTAATAATATTATTTAAGTAGTATTATTATCTACTTAACGCTATAATACTTTATTATAAATATATTATAATAGGATTTAATAACCTCTCTTTAAATATTATAGTATAAAAGAATATATATATAGTTACTAAAGTAAAGCAGTCCCTTTATATTATAACTTTAGCTTTTTTACTAAAAGCTTTTAGCTTTTTATAGTTATTAGTATCTCTTAATCTACTAATATTTCTAAATAAAAGTATCTTTCTAGTAGGCTGCTAATAACTAACTTATTATTAATAACTAATTTTTATTATATATTATTTTAGAAGCTTTACTATTAGTTAATATCTATAGAATAAATAGCTTATAATCTATAGTTTTAGCAGTAAGCTTAAGTAGCTTCTTATATATTATGCTATTATTCTAATACCTTAAGCTTATAGCTTTATTATACCTCTTAAGCAGCTTTTCTAAGTTTATATCTTAAGCTAGAGCTTCTAACCTCCTTTATTTATTATGCTTCAGTATTAATATCTCTTCTCTAATAATATTACTCTAGTAGTATAAAGATCTAGTAGATATTATTATAACTTATAGTAGTTTTTTATAACTTCTTAGTAAAGGCTAAATAACTTTATATATCTTCTAGCAGCTTATAAACTCTATCTACTAACTTAGGTTCCCTATAATTAAAATGCTTTAATAGCTTATTAGCTAGGTTTTTTTCTTTTAGTTTAAAATATATATAAATATTGAATATTATTAACTTATTAAGCTAGTATAGCTATTTATTATTTAGCTTCTTTTTTATATTTAAAAACTATAGGTTAAAATAATCTATAAAGATTATAATTTTAGAAGTGTTATATATTAAGTAATAGCGTTAGTTTCTTAAAGCGTTTATAATAATAAGTAGCTTTATATCTCTTATACTATAGCAGCTTTCTATATTTATTAGCTTTTAAAAGCAGAAAGTAATAAGGTGCTAACAGCTTTTAAACAGCTAAGTAATTATAATACTAATAGCTTATAATAATATATTAGTTTATATATAAATAAGCAGTAAGAAGTTAAAATAGTATAATATAAGTGCTTTAGTAAAAGCTTTTAGTAGCTATTTAAAAGCTATAATAGTAGGTAGTAGGAGTTTTAAAGCTTTAAGTTTTACCTTTTAGAGTAAGTCTATTAGTAATATAGTAATTTTAGTGTAGTTTAAAATAAAGTATTTATAGAACTTAATAAAACTAAAGAATATCTAAATATTTTTAATACTTTATAAGAGTAGCTAATTTGCTATAGCTTCTATATATATTAACTCTATCTTAATACTATTTTTAAATATAATATAGCTTAAAAAGCTTATATACAATATATAAAACTTATACTTATTGCTGTTTAAATATAGATTTTATTATCTTAGCTGCTTTAATATACTGTATATATATTCTTTATATACTTTATAGTTACTACTATATATTAGAATATTATTTAAATAGATGATATAAATTATATTAACTAAGCTATTTAAGATATTATTAATATATATTTAAAAAGTAGTAAATATATTTATTAGCTTAAAAAGTATTATAAAATACTTAAACTAGCTATATTTTATATAAAATACTATCTTCTATTTATTACTTTTAGCAATATATATTTACTAATAAGTATTTTTTAAATCTAACTTAGTGAAAACTAATATATTAAATAAATAGTTTAAGATCTTATTAATAAGTAGTAATAAAGTTCTATTTTTATAAGTAATTTTATTTATTACTTAGTAGTTAATATAAAACTATAGCTTACTCTCTTTCTTAGGTATAAATAGAATTAATATATTAGTAAGGCTTATTAATAGATATATCTAGCTTCTAGCTTTAGCTTTAGTTAGGTAATCCCTTAAAATCTCTAATTTATAGTTTAATAAGGAGTAAATAAGCCTCTAAAAGATTAGCACTATTTTATTAAGTTTAATTTAATAGTTATAAATAGCTTAATTAGGTAAGAAGACTGCTTTTTCCTCTAAGAATAAGTTATTAAAGTTACTATAACGTTACTATTAGTCTTCTACTATTTTAGCTAATAGTATAATAGCGTTTATAGCTAAAGTTACTATAATTTATACTATTATAGAATATTAAGTTTTATTTAGTAGCTTCTTAAGTAAAGCGTCTAAGTAGATATAACGCTTATAGATTAGGTATTATTATATCTTTTAATACTAGCTTATAAGTAGGTTAATATCTTCTAGCTAGAGAAAGCTAAAGATTAAAATAGATATTAATAGATCTACTATAATAAAGTAATATAGCTGTATTTTAGTAATATTATTACTATTTAATATTTAAAGTTATAAGTAGTAGCTTCTAAATATACTAATTATATAATTATTTATATCTATAAGTTAGTATACTGAGTAGATATAGAGGTTTATATTAAACTTATATAGTAAGCTGCTATTAATTATATTAGCTATTAATTTTAAATTAATAAATACTTTTAGCTTTATTTAGAAGTAGTTAAGCTGCACTTAAGTTAGAATATCTAAGCAGTACCCTTACTGCTAAGAGTTTAATACTTATATAGGAATAGTATTAGAGTTAGTTACTAGCCCTCTCTGCTCTTTTATAATATTATTAGTAATATAGTTAGTAGCTTTATAACCTTTCTTATTATATTTATAGTATACTATATTAGAATAAGTATTAAATAAATAGCTTATTTTACTATAGTTATAGTATTATTAAAGCTGTATTTTTAATTAGAGGTACTTTCTTAATATATAGCTTTATTTCTAATAGTTATAATATATTATATCTCTTAATAGAAACTTATAGTAGTATAAGCTTATACTTATAGCGTTATTATTATTCTACTAAGAGTTATTCTAAAATTATTATATTACGCTAATAGGAAGTAATACTTAGTAGTTAAATATTATTAGTATAAGTTACTTAATATATCTTATTAGTAAGATAAGCTTTCTATATATATATAAGAGTATTATCTATAATATAATAATATACTGCAGATATAGTTATAATTTACTAAGTAATATAAATATATATTATTATTTAGTAGAAATATAATTAAGTTTAAGCTTAAAATTACTAATATAGCTAATAAACTTATTAATTTTCTCTTATTACCTTTAGGTAGTATTATTAAGCTATATATTAGCAGTTATTCTGTAGCTAGTTAGGTTAAATAGATTATTATAGAGGAATATATTAAACTCTTTTTAAGAGATATAGCTTATTTTAAATAATAGGTTTTAATATTATTATTTATTTATATAGTAGATCTAGTTAGTTTTTATTTTTTTTTAGAAATAGCTTACTATATAAGCTATTTTATTATTATTAATATATATTTATTATACTTATAAGTTAAAATAATAGTAATAGTTAAATAAGAAGATTTAAAGATCTCTTATTAATTCTTTTATATATATTAGAGAGAGTAGTAAAAGTAGATAAAAAATAGCACTAATAGTTTAAATTAGTAGTTAGATATAAGTAGAGCTAAATATTAGTAGCTTATTAGTAAAAGTTAAGTAGCTTTATTTTAGCTTTTTAGATAAGCTTAATTTAGCTAACTTTAATAAAATAATTTTATAGCTAAAAATAAAAGCTTTAATAATATTAGCTATTTTACTAAATAGAGCTAAAATAGAGCTGCTATATTTAAATCTAAATATTAAAATAGCTAAAATACTCTAAAAATACTTTAGCTTAATATACTTCTTATATAAATAGTTTTTATAAATAGTAATAAATATCTTTTTCTTAAGAATATACTTTTTTTATATAGTACTAATAATTAGTTACTAATAGTATAATTTAGCTATTTATAGTTTAATATAGGGTTTTTAAGAAGGAGTTTACTATATTCTTCTAGCTTAAAAAGTATAATATTCTCTTAACTTTACTATATTCTTCTTAAAGTTAATTAAATACCTTTTTAACTCTGTTTAAGTAGCTATTCCTACTTATTCTACTTATTCTAGATACTTAAAATAGTTAATAATAAGAATATCTTATTATTAAGTTACTATACTAACTATACTCTCTTAGTATATCTAGTTTAAGCTAGTATTTTAAGCTTCTAGCTTAGTTCTCTTTATAAGTAGAGATTTTAGACTATTAATAAGTGTGTAATATAGAGTAAAAGCTTATAAAGGCTAACTATAGTTAGGGGTTAAAAGATAAATTACTGAAATCTACCCCCCCCCCCCCCCCCTTTCTATAGTATATAACTTACTCTCTATATATAACCTAGCTGCTCCTTTGTTGCTTACCCCCTTCCATAGCTAACCCGTTCCAGTGGGTTCTGACAAACGATGATGCTATTGAAGAAGGTTCTGGGTTTGATGCACATCAGACGTTGCATTTGTCTCGATCTTTGGTTATGTGCGTGAGCACCAAGGTCAGACAGCACCGAAATTCCTTTCGAAGCATAAGTAGATTTCAAAATGGGCAAGACAAACTGGCGTTATCTCTAAGTGGTGTCATATTTCTCTGTCCCAGGATCTTCATACAAACCCTGCACTACCAGAAGCCCGATGGAACCTCTGAACCCCTGAGATACGCCGCTGCCATACGTACCGGACCTCATGTGATATTAACATGTTACAAGATAATCAACTATCAAAGTCAAGAAGCACCTGCATCCAGTAACACAATGCATGTGTCTTCCGATTGTTGAATCGACGAAGAGCACCAGGTCCATTTCGCACGCCTAGGCGGGGACAACTGGGATCTAGAGCTAGCCTCCGTAATGCATATTTCGCCAAGCAGTGTAAGGTAAAGCGCTCTTTAGAACCTTTTGGTGGTAGAGCAGCATTACAAAATTTAGATAAAAGTGGGAAACAACTCTGCATAGTAAAGTTCTGACTGCTTTCTGTCCGCCACGTTACTTGACGTTGATATCGGTCGATTGTGAACTAGGAATATGCCCTAAGGTAGATAAACACTGTCAGTGGGCTGCCGGCCCGTAAGCAGCGCAGTCCGACCTTCAATGACAAGACAAGATACGGGAGTCTTCTAAAAAAGGCTTTTCCACGTGGTCCGGACTTAACGCAGAAATAGTCTTCATGAGTTCTCCTTTGAATGACAAAATTAAAGTTGGATCGTCGATATGCAAACCGGAACGCTAGCCTATTCAGGCGATTTAGGTGGAGGCTTTGAAGCCGGGGTTGAACTATTCGAGAAGTTCACGACTCGATCCAGTGCCAGTTACCTTGACAAAATATCTTGGGTATCATAGTCAAGTTTCAACAGTCAATATTTCGGATATGGCCGTTCACGCCGGGGACAGTTGCCACTTTATCGGCGTTACCCATGAATCAACGCCAAGATTCCAGCTGATTTTGATGTAGATGCTCAACACCACTAGATATATAAAGACGTCTTTGCTTTCTGTCTTTCCGACTAACTAACGCCTATTCAAACCACACTCATTATCAGTATCCGCGTCTTGGAAGCCACTCAAAATGGCCCGTCACTCTCTTTATTTTGTTTTTCTTGGCGCCTTGCCCGTCTTCTGCGCAAATATTGCATCCATTCCTTATGAATTGACATATCTCCTGCCCGGTACCTTTGAAGGAAGCATCTTCGACGCTTTTGTAACTGGAAATTCGACTTCGGACGACACCAACGCTATTCTCGCCGCTGCGAAAACCGCACCTTTCATCTCCTACGACGACGAATTTCTTGCCCTCCTTGGACCAAACCCGGAGCCGATGCTGATTGACCAGCGCGAGGAGAACTTTGCCGGCGAGGCTGGAGTTTGGGTGAGCGAGCGCAACGAGGTTTGGTATACGACGTGGATCAATGATGGCCCAACTCGAGTCGAGATTCTGAATCTGACTGACGGCACCATCCGCAATCTGACGACATCGGAGCCCCTTCAGAACCCCAACGGCGGGTATTATCATCAAGGCCGTGTGTACTTCACCAGCCTTCGTGATGACACCCGCAGCTGGCCCGGCGGTGTCTTTGCCGTCGACGTTGAGACAGGCGAAGTCGAGTGGATCTTGAACTCATACTTTGGCCTCAAGTTCGACGCCGTCGACGATGTGGCATGGGCTACGCAGCCTGGTACAAACAAGTCGTACATGTACATCACTATTCTTCCCTCCGCCGACAGCGTCGTCAGCAACAACACGGTCCCGCAAGGCCTGTGGCGCTTCGACCCACAGGCTAAGACACTTCTCCCGGCCATCAGCAGAACCGATTACCCGATTGCCAACGGCGTGCGGGTGTCCAAAGACCAGAAGAAGCTTTGGGTCACTGACTTTGGTGGTGAGGAGAGGAGCCGTATCTGGGGGCTGCCTGCCAAGGTTGGCGCGCCGGCCATATACAGTTACGACTTCGACGAGAACATGTGGCCCGTCAACAAGCGCATCTTTGGTATTGCGAGGATGCAAGCTCCCGATGGCATTCGAATCGATGATAAGGGAAGAGTCTGGACCGGCGAAGGTGAAGGAGTTGTTGTGCGGTCTGCGGAGGGCAAAATCATTGGCTTGTTCAACGCGTACTACTTTACGAGGGATCCGGCCTCTACGGCAATTGTGCAGTTTGAGTTGGCCGGGGACACCCTTATCATTTTGGGTATGGATAAGCTATGGACAGTGAAGCTTGCGGAGGTTGTGAACAGCGCGCCTTGAAGCGGCTCAAACTAGTAGGGTTGTTTTGTTGAAGCTACGACCTATGTACGAGATTGCTAGAAACCTATTGTACCCAGTTTCAATCATTAATCTTCTACCTTCGACCCCAGCCACGAAGCTTCAATAATTGAGTGCCACTTGCGTGAGGAGACGTAGTGTCAGAATCACTTGAACATCCTCGTCTTCCCCACAGGTATAGAATAAGAAGTTTCCTCTCCGCGTTTCGGTCTGTCAAAACATCCGCGTACCCGATGGTTTCCCCCGCATGGAAGAGAAAATGCCTAACTAGTTCCGCAACTTGCCCGCAAGCCCCTCGTTCTTGGGAGGTCGTACTAATTTGGTGCCAGTACTTACTCAATCTGATCATCCCTGTGTATACTTGAGCCGGGACGGTGGCTTCTTTCAAAGATAATTATTGTTTAGCTCATAGTGTATCTGCTTTCCTAGATCAACCATTTTCAAGATACGTTCTGTCACACCTTCGTCCTTTCTGAACGGGGTTTGAAAAGCGAAGAGCGACGATTAGCAGGTGGCGGAGGGCAGTGAGGCAAATACGTTCAAAATCATATCCGGTACAGGCACGGCTTTAGGTTCTTGGCCCGAGTAGTAGGTCGGCTTTCGAGCCACCAAAGAGGCTACAGACTGCAACTAAGTCGAGGAGCATCAGGAACGCCCGGACATATTTTGACAAGCAAACCCAGTCCGAGCTCCATGTCAATTCGACGTTGAGGATTTATAATACAGGAGAAACACCCCACGGGGCCATGACGAGTCTAGGTCTAGCCAAGCCTGCCAAGCTATGGGCATGTTGCGGTGTCGAATAATCGGAAATTGCTAGAACCGAGCATCCAGTTTTCCTCGTTCCAAGAATCTGGGCGACAATTTTTGACGTGCATGAACTTCATGTAAAACGATCAAACGGCCTGCTGTGACCCCCAAAGAGCCGAGGCGCGTCTTTTGGTAACTGTTTTACAGGCCGTTGGTCGAGCCATGTTTAATGCTGTCAGCGCAAACTCCGAAACACGTCATAATCGCCGTCAAGAAAGCGGCCACGTGAGCTGGTGTTTGCGAGAACGAGACAGTAGATGTTGAGAGTTGATAGTCGGCTCGGGAAGGGTAGGAAATTTCGAAACGACCAAATCACGTCACGGTCGATAAACTCCGCAAGACTCCGCGCCTTAAAGAGCGTCTTTCATCGGTCTTATTCCCGTAACAGGGAACCCACGCCGGGATATGTGTCCGTAAAAGGACAAGCTCGCCTAGTCGGTGAGAACTTCATTGGACGATTTTCCCCACGTTGCCTCTCCATACCAGTCCCACATTCCTGCGGAGAAACAACGCTGAAAATGCTTGGATGGGCAGCTTTCTTTTCCAACGCGGGCCAGGCTCGTGCAGCAACGCCGTAGCTTGAATACGGAATAACGGATCTCGCGCGGCACCTGAGGCGAATCAAGGCTAAGGCAGCGGGGCGCTCCGGTGAAGACATCGGTCCTATTCTGCGTCTAGAGAGATACCCCAATCGTGCCAGCTTTTTCAAACAAGAGGGATTGCGGGATCCCCTCGGGGAAACGCCTTGGAAACTGGGGATTTCGTACACGAAAGGTACTTGGGATTCCCACCTTCGGGGCCCTCCAGGACTCCATGTGACCACCAGGACCCGGATTTCGGGGACTGGAGCGAATGGAGCAAATGGAGCTGCTCATCACCCTTTGCTCGTCTTGCCCCGGGATGCAGGGTGACGTTCCCCGCGCACGCGAACGCGAAGCGGCGAGTGGTCTTTGTGGGTTCTCAACTTCTCAAGCACTCCAACATCTCCCCCATCCAACCCGCGCTTTCACTCCATGGATGGGCTTTATCCCCACGTCATCCTGATGCGGCCGAAGAAGCCCCATTGCAGCTGCATCGCCGGAGCTGTCGATAGGCCGGACCAACCCAGGGGCACTCGTACAGATCCTGGACAGGCGTCAAACTCTTACTTCTCACGCGCGCAGCGTACTTGGACGATGAGATGGGACGGGATGGGTGCAGTTGGTGTTCACCCCACATTAAAAATGTTGTTGAGGGGTGGCTATTTGTTCCCCCGCGGATCTTGACCGAAGCCTGCCACCCCTTTATAAGCTTTAGCTTCCCGTCTCCGAGACGCCTCATTCGGGATATAAGTCGACTCAATCCAGACGTCCTTTCTCCCCGACCACTCTCACCAGTCTCACTCCTGGCCCGGCCCTCTCTTACGACAACCTGTTGTGTGAAGAGTCAAGTCTGAGATCCGACAACACCAGCAAAGATGGATGACAAGATTGACCAGGCGGAAACCGCCAAGGGCGTCCACGCCGACAATGTCGAGAACCAGCAGCCCCAGGACCCCAATGCGCCTCGCACCATGGACCCGGCGCGTCGCGCTGCTGTTGAGAAGAGCATGAAGCGCAAGCTCGACACGCGCTGCTCTCTCTTCGTGCTCATCTACATCCTGAGTAGGTTCTCACCAGATGTTCTATCATCATCACTGGCTCTTTTACACAAACTTACATGATGAACGACAGACTACCTCGACAGAAACAACATCGCTGCCGCCCGTCTTCGCGGTCTGCAAGATGACCTCAAGCTCGACAACACACAATACGCCACCTGCTTGAGTATTCTCTACGTCGGCTACATTCTCATGCAGGTCCCCTCGAACATGATCATCAACAAGATCTCCCGCCCTTCGTGGTACATCTCCGCCGCCATGCTGGTCTGGGGTCTCATCTCGACTCTGTCCGGTGTCACCAACAACTTCGGCGGCATGGTCGCTACCCGTTTCTGCTTGGGCTTCATCGAGGCCGCCTTCCTGCCCGGTGCCTTGCTCATTCTCTCCAAGTGGTACACCCGCCGCGAGCTGACCACCCGCAACGCCATCCTCTTCTGCGGCAACCTCATCTCCAACGCCTTCTCCGCCCTGGTCGGTGCCGGTGTCCTGTCCAACATGCAGGGCGTTCTCGGACACGCCGCCTGGCGCTGGCTGTTCTGGATCGAGGGCGCCGTCACCATGGCCGTCGCCATCTCCGCCGCCTTCATCCTCCCCGATCTCCCCACCAACTCCAAGGGCTTCACCGAGGAGGAGCTGTACGTTGCCCAGCTCCGCATGACTGAGGATGTTGGTGAGGCCGATGCCGATTCCGCCGACATGGGGCCTCTGGACGGTCTCATCATGGCTGTCAAGGACGTCAAGATCTACGTCATGATGTTGACTTTCACTGCCTACGTCGTCGGTTTGTCCTTCAACGCCTTCTTCCCTACTCTCACCGGCACTCTCGGCTTCGGCTACGTCCCGACTCTGCTGATGAGCTCTCCTCCCTGGGCCTTCTCCTGCATCATCTCTCTCATCAACGCCTGGCACGCCGATCGCACCCAGGAGAGATTCTGGCACATTGTCGGCCCCATCTGCGTCGGTCTCGTCGGCTTCGTCATTTCGATGTCGACTCTGAACGTTGCCGCTCGCTACATCGCCCTCTTCCTCCAGGCTAGCTCCTACGCTGGATTCATCGTCTTCTACTCCTGGATCTCCTCCTCCTTCCCCCGTCCCCCGGCTAAGCGTGCCGTCGCCATCGCCATGATCAACGCCTTCTCTCAGCTCGGCAACGTCGCCGGCTCCTACGTCTGGGACCTCAAGGAGAACGGCTTCCGCAAGAGCTACGGCATCGTCACCGCCATGTTCGGTGTCACCATCGTCGGCTGCTACATCTTCAAGCGCATTCTCGACAACCTCAACAAGCAGCTTGAGGACGGCGAGCGCGCGTGGGAGGCCCACGGTGACGTTGCGCACCAGACCGCTGAAATCACCAACACTGAGGAGATTGAGGCGGCGCGCAGGATGGGCAAGGGCTTCAGGTACCTCGTCTAAGCGGACGCTATCACGAGTCGTGGAATGAAGGATTAAAATAATGGTTATTTGATACCCATGATAAAGAGCGCTTTGTACATGTAAAACCCGATGTTTGCTACTTTGACAGAGCCTGGACTATTGCAGGACTTGGCAAGCATCACAAACAATGGAATGAATACGTAATGACAAAAGTCTTGCATGCAATAATCTTCAGGATGGGCACCTCAGCCTGGTGAAAACCCTGCATGGTGGTCATCCGCCCGGGATGTATGTTCATTAGCACCCCTGCTTGCAATTCTTGACATTTGGAGAACGGCCTGCGAGGGGTTCAAGAATTGGGGAAATTTCCCCAACTAAAAAAAAAACCAAGTCATTGTGGGGATTTCGTGTAGGCGGTAAAAAAGTGTGTAAGTCATGCAAATATGCCCAGTTGGCTGATATCCAAGGCATCTTCCCAAGTTCAACATTTTCCCGGGAACCAAAGCACGAAAAAGAATCGGAATGCCAGCTCCTCGGCACACAAGATCCCCGCGTTTTCATATCCCGCAATTCCACAACCAAATCTCTGGGGGAGACGCCGCTGTTCTGGAGTAAAAAGCGTCCTCCACCTTTCTCGTCCCGGACTTTAGCGCCCACGACGACGCGGACTCTGACCGAAGCTGACCAGGGATGAACTGCGAACCCACTTCTCCTCCCGTTGCTCCAATTTTCTGCTGGGAACCCCCACTTGGAGTGCAACGGCTCGGGTTAGATCCCTGGTCAGCCGCGACAAGCTTGCTTCTGCGGTGTGTAGCGTAGCTCCGGGAGGCTGCTCGGAAGCTGGTCGGGAAAAGCTGACGCGACGACGCGAGCCGACCGCCTAGGTGATAGAGTCTTAAGACCGACGGCAGTGGCGCAAATGAGGCTTCGAAGGTTCGTTGAGGCTGATTGAATAAATTGGGTTGAAGATCGGATGAGAATCAGTCTTATGACCACGGATGAAAGTGTAACTTTGAACTGAATACTAAATAGGAAGTGTGAAGTTGCTTGACAGCGGGCACTTCTGAAAGCGATGTTGAACCCATGCGTCCCTCAAATAGGCCAATCAGCATGCGGAATGGCAGCCATCATTCGGAAATGCGGTCCGCTCAAGAGCTTCTCGCTGGCAACTTTTCCGAACTCGACCAGGAAGCGATTACCTCGCGGGTAAAGGCTTTCCCTAACAGATTTTCATTTTGACATTCCAATGAACTCTCTCAGGATCACTGTCATTGAACTGAAGATATGTTGTCGACCCCAAAATATGACATTTATTCATCAGGGACGTTGGTGGACGTAGATCAAGGGCATCACATGTGGACGTTGTAACCTTTTGAATGTTCGTCGATCGCCCTTGCATACTCATCCCAGCCTAACACATGTTCATGTGCCATTGGGAACCTGGTCGTAGATCCCGTCCTGCATTGCATCGTGTGTGTACAAGTTCAGTGGCTGGATGGGCTGCCCACGGTGCCGGTTCTTACATGACTTCAAACCCAGTAAGCGACATCCTCTGACTCCATTATCGTGGGGGTCAGATCCAAGTCTTCGGTAATGTTGACGTTACCCCTCATCTGAGATCGAAAACAAGTCGCATGTGCATGGGAGTAGGTTCGGGCCGCAGTACTTGCCGTCTGAGGTGCCCTGCAGTCAAGGGCCCGACAAGGAATAGACATGATCATGATATGCCGGCCATCTGGCATTGTCACATTCCGTCCACATGTCACATTTGGTATCTACCAAGCCCGGTATGCGGCTTCGGTCATGATTTCCTTGCCATGCCAGCAGACCCGGCATCCTGGTCCTCGGTCTTGCCCCAGTTTCCCCTCCATGGGACTTTTGTCCCATCAAGCATTCGCACACTCATCACAGGTCCCATGCCTAATTGGGCTCCCTCACTCCAAAAACGTGGTCTCGATTTATCTTGGCTCTGCCACCGGGATGGTTCCGGTGGGATGAAGTTGTGCCGCTAAGTGTGTTCAAGACGGACTTGAGTCCCACTACGCCCGAGCATTACCGGAATAGGAAATTCACCTTCCCCGGAGCTGTCATTCTCGAACCATAAATGCAGAAGGAAGATCTGGGACTGTTAAAGTAGCTTAAAATAGTGGGAGAAGAGACATGAATTGGCTGACTGTGATGCTCAAGCGTACCAAGCGGCCGCCAATTTCTAAAGATGGGGGTATTTCTATATAATACACACAAAGACAAACCCAATGCTTCCAAAACCATGGGCAGCGTTTCGATGGATTATCCAAAACGTGTCTAGACGGCACTCTGCTTCTCTTCGAGGGTCTGCCTGTCACGTTCCCTACTTTCTTCCCTACTCTCATCCAGTACCGACGGCACGTTTTCCTCTGAAGCCGTCGCTCTCGCCGATAGGAATAGGGGCGGCACAGAGAAGACAAGCATGGCAGCCGCGAAGACGGTCACCGCAATGAACTGCAGGCGATACACATCGTTGTAAGTTTTGCGCACCATCAAGGCAACAGGTTTCTCCAGCTGGGGCAACACCGTTGCGGGCGAAGCCAAGAGTGGCCTCAAAACGTCCTCCGGCAACGAATCGAGACGCTTTGGCATCTCGCTATGCAAGATTGCTGAGCAGACTGAGATTGCGATGCAACCACCCATTGTACGGATGGTGTTGAAGGCACCCATCATGGCGGCTGCATGGATACGTCAGTTTCGAGCTCAAGTGTTGGCGAGGCCATCGGAATCATTGAACTCACCATTGTCCCGGTCTTCAACCTCTACCCTTCCCATGACCATGAGAACAGGTACCGCAGTTCCCATGCCGATACCAATGATAACCTCATAGCCGTAGTATCTGGCTAGAACCTTCTCGTTGAAAGGGAGCTCGACAAGGAGACCCACGCCCAGGACGACAAGAACAGTACTAATGGTGATTGTGTACCAGCCGTAGCGAGTCGTCCTGGATAGCGCTATCCCGGAAAGCATGGAGCAGAAGGATGACACCAGCAGAAGAGGCAGTAACCGAATGCCTGCCGTCGTTGCGGAGTTCAAATGAACAAGCTGGTTTAGTTGCGGTAGAACAATCACGACCGTATAGAACACGCCGCCTTGGAAGAAGGCAGTGCTGCGTCTTTGTCAGGAACTACTTTCGTACGCAAGGTGACGGAGGATTTGGGAGAAACTCTTACAGCAGTAGGAAAGTCACCCTCGGGATCTTGAAGAGACGGAACGGCATTACCGGCTCGATGACGGCTGTCGAGTGGCGCTGAATCACCCATTCGTAGAGGAAGAAAAGCACAACGGCAACACCGCCTGCTACGATAGTCCCAACGATTCTGGAGTCGCTCCAGGGGTGTTCTGCGCCTCCGGTCTGGAGTCCGTACAGCAACAAAACAGCCGATCCGATGGACAGCAGCGACCCAACGAAGTCGATGCGTTTAAAGACGGACTTGCCAAAGTCCATGTCATCTTTGGGGAACGACCAGACGAGAACGGCGCCAGCAATTCCTGCTGCAGGCACACTTTGAGTGAGCGTCAGTAAGATCCTCAGAGTCACTTTTATACCGAGTGTCGTAACTCACTTGAGGAGAAAGATCCATTTCCAGTCCCCAGTATCACTGATTACGCCTCCAAGAATCGGGCCGAGGATGCTTGCGAGGGCGAATACTGAGCTGACTGCAGCTGAATACGGGCCCAGCCATCGAGCAGGGCAGATGTCAATTACGGAGACAAAAACGACGGAGAATATACCGGAACCGCCGATTCCCTGAAGAGCGCGAAAGACAATTCTGTGCAACGTTGGTGAACATTAGAGAGCAAGACATGGAAGTTCGTTGGAGGCTTACAAATGCGTCAAGGTCATGGATTGAGCTGCAGCGCAAAGTCCTGAGAAGAGGGCAAACCATGCCAAGGCGAATAGAAGGATATTTCGTTGGCCAAAGATGTCGGTCAACTTGGAGTAGGTGAGAATGAAGCCTAAGCCGCATGTTCAGCTGGTCTATTCGATGGCGATTGATCGGGCATGCACCTACCGCTGTTGGTAACCAGAAACGCTGTTACCACCCAGCCAACTTTGTTGTAGTCATTGAAATGAGTCCCGATCGTGGTAAGGGCCGTGGCGATGATGGTGGTCTCCAATGCGGAAAGGAACAGAGCTAATGCTAGGCTGCAGAACCCATGTCAGTCCCCATCTTGAGATAAAGTTGGACGGGATGGACTCATGCCAAGCAGACTTACCCGAGCATACAAATGTGAAGTCTCCAGCCGTAGATCGCGCGGGCGGGGTCTTGGAGCTTGTGCCCGATTGTGGTCGTGTTCTTGCCCGCAGCGGCCGGCTGCGACTCGCCGTTCTTGTTGTCGTCCATCGCGTACTTGTAGATGAGATGTCAGATTTTGCAACCTTTCCCTCAATTATTCGACAAATATATAGTGCAAGGCACAAATTACTCCGGGACTGAAGATCTAAATAGGCTCCCATGTCCCGCAAGGGACTTTGGCTGCGATTGGACGCATGTCAGATTGCCGGTAAGCCGGCGCGGCGGGTTTCCCACCAAACTCACCGAATGGGGATGCCTTTGCGTAAGAACTTACTCCGGTGGGCGAAAAGCTATCCCGGGTCCGAAGACGCCCGAGAAAATAAGTCGCCGCCGCACCTCTACAAATAGGGCCTTCGTCAATCGGGATAATGCGCGGCTGACGGTGGTCTCATACCAAGCGAAAGGATCTCGTGCCCGGATCAGATCATACGGGCGGCTGGCCCCCGCATGTTGAGAATCCTTCCTGTAAGCATTCAAGTCAGGCGCCATTTGCACCCTTTGCTATTCGATAAAGCCGCGAAAGAGGCACCATTTACCCAAGACTTGAATTTACAGAGCCATAGGGTTAGACATATCCCGCTACTAATATAAACGTAAAAGTCATTCAGACGCGTGGGATATAACGCGAATTGGCCACCCAGCTTTCAGCGAACCTTTAATCCGTAAGCCATCTTCACCTCGCCACCCGACCCAGCACAAGACACCAAGCAACGATACCCAACATACCCCATTGCGGCAGAAGAGGCTTCCCATCCCGCACCGCCAACATCGTCCCCCGCGTTACGATAGCCCCGTTGATCAGCAAGGCCGCTTCTCTCGTCGCCGGGACCAAGACGGCGGTACCTACGGCGATCCGCAGCACGGCGCCGGCATACCCGGCCTGAGTGGGGTCGAGCCGGCCTCCGGAGAGCTCGGATATCCACCTATTTTTGCCGGCATAGTACTCCGCCGCGCGCTGGCTCGGGAAAGGGATGCCAACGAAGGGAAGTGCCGAGAGAATGCACATGGCTCCGAAGGACCAGTTGGACAGGTTGGCGATCGTTCGGATGCTCATTGCGTCGGTCCGAATCAACCTGTTTGGTGTCTTTGGTGGCTTTCGGGCTGCGAAAATTTTGACAGCGGATTCGGTCCGTGGTTGACACAAACTTAATTCGAGGATCGAAGAAGAGATTGGAGGACATTAACTCTCATGATTTCTTGGCGAACAGCTGGGCCGACGCATCTTTTCAACGGCCCCTCGCGAGATGTGGCTGCTGACGTCAACGTCAGCACTACCCCTGACCAGCCCCCAAAGAGCGAGATGTATTACGGGGGCGTGTCCGAGCCGCGCCGCGCCGCTTCGGAATGGCGCAGCCGAAAAGCTTATGGAATTGGGGCAATCACGGCATATCTCCATCATGTGGTCTTCGACACAAATCAATTCTTTTGCGAATCATACTCATGGTATGATGGGTATGCTACTGGATCTACTCGACCTGCTCTCCCGCCTCCAGCAATCCGCCGTGTCCAGCCGGTCCGACGGCTCCGAACCCCGCCTCATTTCGGGCGATGGGATGGCCTGCATGTAGAAATCAGGCTGTCGTGCGTAGCTGCTCGACCCGGTCACGCGAGAGTCGTGGCCTCGTTGGTAGTCTTTCAGGAGTGCGTAGAAGAACGCGGTGTTTGCGACGATGCAAGCGCAGAGTATCTCGATGGATGCCCACTGAGAGGGGTTAGCTTTCAATACGTCTGCCAAGCGTCGTGGGAGAAACTCACCATGGAGCGAGACCTCTGCGATACTGCCTGGTTCAGTATCATGGGCAGTCGCATGATGGTAATTACTACGATGAGACCGGCAATGCTGAAGAGGAGAATGAGTTGCGCCTTTCTACTGGGTGTTAGTGACGATGTTTACGAAACTTTTCATAGTAGTGACTTACACTTTTCCGTCAAGTTTGACGTGGCGAAGGATGGGAAACGGGAAAATGATGAGGGCGATATCGGTGACAATGTTGAAGACGGCCATGGTGACGAGATTGCCGACAGCTCGGTGACAGGAATATTGACCCGTCGGATCAGGAAGCCACATTCTAACAATATTAGCCCAGCTCGAGCCTCGGTGTTGGGAGAGCAGATCATCGACTCACAAAGACAGTGGCCGACATTCGGCTAGGGTGGGTATCAAGACAATAAAGAAAGTGACGACGATGAACCACCAGAGCGCAGTAGTGGCGACCTTCCCCCAATGGAAGACATCGACGAAACGGGAATAGAAGTTCAGCAGGCACAACTTCAGAGACCACAAACTAGAAGGCGAGAAAAAAAGAGCTGAGTCAGACGTGCATTTGATATTGAAGATCGTCTCACCGCCAGGCTGCCTTCGCAAGGCTGGATCGACATGCGAGTGAGACGTTGGGGGCGGGGGGCGGCATGTAAGCGAACTTACAACATGGCGTAGAATATCCGTGACGGGATCAGCAGCTTCCGTGAGGCGACATAGTTCTCCTCAAGCTGCGCAATGGAGACGCCTTGCGCGGCGGCATCGTCTGGTGTTGGTAGACCAAAGGTGTGTGTCGGGTTGAGGACGAAGGAGATTGCGATGCAGGTGGTGCGGCCGATGAGAGGCACTATGGCGAAGGCCATGTAGGCGTCGTCGGCGTGCCATGTCCGGTGGCACGAGTCGTGGACCCTGCAGCGCGAGAAGATGCGGTAGCCGCAGCGGACGAGGATGAGAGCCGCGCATATGCTGGCGGTGACGATGTCGAAGGTTACGTCTACTGACATGATCATGGTCTCGTTATCGTTGTCGTCGTCGGCTTCGTCGTGGTCGTTGGCACGGTTTGCGTCGTCGGTGAAGGTGATGTTCGCAGCTGCTCGGCGGCAATGGCAACCATGGCGTGTTATGCCGCGGCCAACATGGTGATATGTAGTCTGAGTGCTCGTTCGAGGTACTCCCGTCCGGCCAGTTCGAAGGGCTTGGAGAAAGATTGATCTCGAAGGCCTTTGAGCTCCCGGTTGCTGCTTGGACGAAAACGGCGACGGGTTTTCGGATCGGTGCTAGAAATAAATCGTTTCGATGCTTCGACGTTGAGGCCGTGTTTGAAGTCGGGGTGTGGGGAAAGAGATCAAGGGAGACGGGCAGGATGGGACGAACGTGACAGGCAAGGACTGGATTCTTAAGAGCAAAAAAGGGACGCTGCGCAACATTGGGGTTACCCAGACGCGAAGGGCACAGAAAAGGGAAAGGATCAAAGGGGATGGCAGACTGGTAGTCTGAGTCAGCTACGGCATGCCACCAACACACCCCCAGCCATTTGCCAAGCTGCCTTTATGCTAGTCTCGTGTCTTTCGAGTCCGTCGCACGCGGGGGCGGTAGTGAAGGGCGGCAAGATGTAAGGAGGACAGCTGGAGGGATGGATGGGATGTGATGTGATGGGTGGACGAGAGGGTGAGGGCAAGGCTTTCTTTTTGCTGCCGCCGCTGGTGGGAGACTGGCACACATTTCAATTTCAGCTGAGAGAAAGCAGAAACGGACCGGCGGTTTCTGGATGGACATGGATCCGGCGAGGGTTGCCAAGGTGCATGCAGCTAAACTCTGGAAAAGGTGATTGATGATCCGGGACTGCGGTCAAGGTACGGTATGATTCGCGCGATGGCCCGGGGGAACGGTAGCGCAAGCTCTCCTCCCAGTCGTTGGCCTGCCGCCTACGAGCTCTTCTCGGGCTGGTCGGGTCCTCAAGCTGGTCAATGGTCCAATTTCCCCGCATGGAGTCGCCCGGGGGTACCCATGACGCCAAGCAACGTTCATAGTGATCTCTCGTAACGGAATGACGGATGTTGTGCTGAAGACTTTGCTTGCTCCCCGGTGCCTGGCGCCAGAGAAGTATGAGAGTCTGGCGGAGAGTGTAAACAAATGTAAACAAACGCAGAGTCGTGTGCTCTGAGCAGTGCTCCGGCGTCTTCACGCATCTCACGGATAAGACGGAGAAACATGGATGCCCAAACCCCCATTGATCGCCAGCCATAATAGAACCCGATCAAAGTACCCAACACAACGATGGCACCGGCACTTGGCTGGCACAACGGCTTCCCGGCGAACAATTGAGACGGACTCGTAACCCTTCCGCGCCTCTCGCTTCCCAAGAACGGTTTGTGTCTCTTTGAGTTCGGCCTAAACCCGACCCCGGGAGGTTGGCTCGCGCGCTTGTCAGTTCCGTCCCAAACTTTAGTCCCAGCTGTCTCCATTGCATCCTAGCGCTCCATCGACATTTGCGCCTTACCATCGGATGACAGGACTGTGTGACTGGCAGTACTGGTCCAGGCACCAAATGTTTTCCCAGTTCGTCGTTCCAGGCCCGCAGGCCTTTATGATCGAGCAAGGGTTGATGACAGATTCATCGGCGGCCTTTGCTTCAGCGACTCCGCCCGTCTCCGCATGCCGCCTGTTCCCCGAAAGAGCGCACGACCTTAACTAAACCCCCTTGGGCCGCCAGGATCCCTGAGGGCTTCAATCAATCAGGGCTGATGTTGCATCGCCTGCGAAAGAGCTGGGTTTGCACTGGACAACGCAACCCTGGCAGGCAGTTGGCGGATTGCGCCTCTAATGACGATGATCTGCACGCAAAATTACGTGCACTCATCAGGTTGCCTGTCCGCGCTGTCTTTGAGAGTGTTGGATCTGCTCTGCGTCCGTCGTGTCGCTGTTTGTCCGAATGAAGGGCGGACGCGCTGGGTTTCCGTCGTCCGCTTCGCGACCGTAATGTGCCCTTCATTTGGTCCTCGCTTGCCCTGTCTCACGGCTGTGCCACCGTCTGTGTTCCACTGCATGTTCAATATTATGTGATACTGGGGGCGCATTCATCAGTCGAACTCGGACAGCTCCTTCACTGCTACAATACGGGTGCCACGGCATTTGGAACGCCTCGTGTTGAAAACGGCCGAGGCGGATGCTGGACTCAGTCACCCCAGACGCCGTGTCTAAGCCACTCGATTTTGGCCTGGAGGAGAGCTTGAGATGTCTTTCAGCCACATTCTTCTGTCCAGTCGCAGTCCGCGGCTCGTAGGTGAGAGACCCTTTCCATCTTGATCCTTTTTTTTTTTTCCGGTGATATCGCAATCATTCCATTTGAGAGCTTCATCAAATGTGGCAAGCGGTGACATATGGCATGATTGTCGTCTTAACCACTTTTGTGCATTCGTCACGTTCGTATCGTTGGAAAACCGATCTCGTCTTGCTTCTAATTATGTTATTCATAATGGCTCTTGGCGGCGACTCATCCATGGAATTGGATACTGACTCACTACTTTCTCATGCAATACCTCTGAAAAGGTCCCAAACTTGCATATCAATTGCGTTCAATTATATGCCTCAACGGCCAGTTGAACATGCTTAGGTCTGCGCCGAACGAGGTCTATAACCTACCAAGCATCATTACTAAACATTGGTGTGCGGATCCGACATAGATTGACCACAACCTCGGAGGACAAAGGCGCTGACAAAGCTCGATGAATGAGAAGCGATGGACTTTTAAGCTGTCTCGTCTTGACGTTGCCCATCTAGATCGGCTGAAGTACCCGCAACTGCTTCCATCATCAGATGGTCCGGTTATAAGACGGAGAACACCAGGAGCCATGACTCTGAAACTCAGTCCTCGAAGCGCGAGTCGAGTCAGATTTGTCATGAGAAACGATGTTAGGCATGGTTCATCATATCCGAGAAACCATGCTGCCGAAACCGAGTCACCGGGACCAGGTCCGTGGGGTTGGGTATCCTTTTCCGTTCGGGGTCGTGACCTTCCCCGGACCATGACCCGCGACGCGGGGAAAAGCCCCCACAACTAGTCTCAGAAAACTCCGGGGAGAGTACGGAGCGACCAAGAGGCTCTGCTATGCTCATGGACAGAGACTTCGGCTAGCTTGGGCTAATGGACTCCGGCAAGGTGGATTATGGAAACATATTTATAGCCTACGGGGTCCAACATAGGTCAAGCCTAGGGTGTTCTTGAGATGGGCACTTGGTTTCTTGCAAACATCCAGTATAACCCTTGTTACGATCACGCTTATCGAAAATCACCATGCCGTCCGTAAAAAGAGCGATTCGGATCGCCGGGTCCTCCGGCGGCTTCTCCGACCGACAGCGCGCCATCGGCGACCTCGCCAAGAACTGCGACATCGACTGCATCATCGGCGACTGGCTATCAGAGTGCACCATGACACTCCACGGAGCTCAGAAGACCGAGAACCAACGACTGAAGCAGGCCGGACAGCTGCAAGGGGATGCCGTCGGTCTCTTTGACCCCACGTTCATGGAAAACCTCTCGCCGGCGCTGTCGTACATGCAGAAGAAGAATATCAAGATGGCTGTCAATGCCGGCGCCAGTGACACCGAGTTGCTCGCGGGATTGGTTGAAGAAGAGATCAAGAAGCAGGGGCTTGAATTGAAAGTCGGCTGGGTCAGTGGAGACGAAGTCACCGAGACGGTGAAGCGGCTCCATGCTGAGGGTGAAGTTTTCACGAGTTTGATGAACGGGCAGCCGTTGAAGGATTGGGGGTTTGATGACATTCTTGCTGCACAGTAGGACAAATCCTACCACAACCAAGAGGATTACGATATACTGACAAGCTTTAGATGTTACCTCGGCGGCGCTGGCATTGCTGAAGCTCTCCGGCAGGGGTGTGACATTGTCATCGCTGGCCGTGTTGCCGACGCGGCCCCTACAATCGGCGCATCAATGTGGTGGCACGGCTGGGACCGCGAAACCGACCTCGACCAAATTGCCGGCTCGCTCGTCTGCGGGCATCTGATTGAGTGCTCTGCTTACGTCTGCGGCGGGTACTACTCCGGCTTCAAGGCGTTGATGGACAAGTGCGAGAACATTGGGTTTCCCATCGCCGAAGTTGAGGCCGACGGTACCTGCGTCATCACCAAGGAACCTGGAACCGGAGGCGAGGTGTCCGTTGGAACAGTCAGCTCGCAGCTGCTGTATGAAATCCAAGGGCCTCTTTACTACGGCTCCGATGTCACTGCCAACCTCGAGGGTGTGGTGATGACCCAGGTTGGCCCGGATCGGGTGCAAGTCACCGGCGTCAAGGGCCTTCCGGCGCCGTCGACGACGAAGGTTGGATTGACTGCTTTTGGTGGATACCAGGCAGAGTTTCACTACTACATTGTCGGTCTCGATCTCGAAGCCAAGGCCGAGTGGACGGAGCGGCAGATTCGCCACTCCATTGGCGATGCTATCAAGGACCTGTCCTGCCTTAAGTTCAGCTTGAACGGCTACTGCCCAGAGAACCCCCGAAACCAAGAAGTGGCGACAGTCGACTTCCGCATATTCGTTCAGACGAAACGCAAGGCACTGGTCGACAAGTTCACGCTCGACGTCCCTGGTTTCAACCGCTGGTGCATGGAGAATTTCCTGCAAAGTTGCCCCGGAGCGACGTTGGGCAACGATCAGAGGCAATCGGAAGGGAAGCCCTTCTTCGAGTACTACGTCACCCTGTTACCGCAGTCCGAGGTGAAGCATCGCGTCGAGATGCCGTGGGCTGGCAAGTCGATCGAGATTCCGGTGCAGAAGAACGTTCGGGCAGACTACCCACGCGACCAGAACAGCTATGAGACGACCAACCCTGTAGACCTCGACGCCTTTGGTCCCACGACGAGGGGCCCGCTTGGATGGATTGTCGGTGGCCGATCGGGTGACAAGGCGAGCGACGCGAACGTAGGGTTCTACGTCCGACATGCCGATGAGTGGGATTGGCTGCGAAGTGTGTTAACAACGGAAAAGATCAAGCAGTTGCTGGACGGCAGTGATAAAGGGAAGAAGATTGAGAGGTTTGAGATCCCGGGTATCAGGGCTGTCCATTTCTTGTTGAGAGACCACCTGGACCGTGGGTTCAACTCGACGAGCGAGTACGACACGCTCGGGAAGAATGTGTGTGAGTATTTGCGGGCCAAGCATGTGGATATCCCCAACAAGTTCCTTCGCCGTGGCATCTTCTAAGATGTCGGATGTGTATATACTCTTTGTTTTCCGAATGGCAGCGCCGTCTACATCAACTCTGTGACGCCCCACGTGACCGGAAGCTTCCGGGTCAAAAGAATGGAACCTCGGCTACGGCATCGGCTCCGTGACGGCAGCCCGGGCGAATTAAAGTGGAGACGGACACGGTCCGCACCGGAAGAAAGATAGCGGAAGCGTAAAATGCCCTGATAAGCGTGGGAAAGCACATGACTTTGAGAGACGCGACTCTACAGACGAAATTTGCTGCCGTCCGTCGTATTTCTTATCGGGCCTCGCATATTTCGGTAAGCTTTTGTTGTTTCCGATTCCTTCCTAACTCCTCTATGTCAATATTCTAAAGCGTGGAGCGGCGCCACGGACAGCCATAGCAGGCACAAAACTTGCCGATCCCCCGACCTTCGCGTTCATGCCCCTCCCACGTGGGGTGTTTTCGGTGCGTGTCATTGGTGCAGAAGCTGCACGCCAAAGCACCAACAGGCGGAACGTTTCATTCAATCTCGAGCTTCTTCCCAAGTGCGTGAAGTGGCTTAATTAATCTAGCTACAAGCGCTGTGGGCGCGCCTGCTAAGGGGTGTAGCCGACGCCTTACGTAAAGACGGGGTTCAGGCCGGCATTCAGGCCTTAAGCCTAGGCCTAGCTAACTTCTATCTTCCACCCCCCTTTTAGCCTATACTACTAACCCTCTTATAAAGCTATTCCTATCCTAAAAGAGTAATCTAATCGATTATATAGTAATTTTCTATTATTACTACTTTTATATATTACTCTTACTATTTTATATTATTTTTATTATTTTATTTTAATTTTAAAATACTTTTTAACCCTTTTTAACTTTTATATAGCTAATTAATATTAAAACTATTACTTAAGTTATCTCTATAAAAATAATTTAAATAGCTACTTAGTATAATTAGTATTACTTTTTATTTTTAATATTAAGTTAGACTTTTAGATTAATAACTTAGAGGTTTACTATTTAAATCTCTTTTATAGAGTTAACTTTTAACCTAGATAAGTCTAAAAACTATCTTCTTTAGTTTAATTTTAGAACTTATATTTAAATAGCTCTCTCTTACTAAAAGTAGTAATTTTTTAAGTTATTAATTAGCTTTATAATACTATTCCTCTAATCTATTAATTATATCTAGTTAGATATTAAATATAATAGTTTTTAATTAATATTATTTTAAAGATTAATCTTTTTATAAGCTTTTATAGCTTAATTAATTAATTTTTTACTCTTTTAAACTTTAAACTTATATTAATTTTATTTAAGTTTAAAGTTAATTAAGTTTTACTAGTTAAACTTAGTATAGTTATATTATAACTTAGAGAAATACTAACTAAGATATCTAACTTAATAATAAACTTATAACTTAGTAAAGTTAAAATCTTTAATTACTTTTTAAGTCTTTCTTATTAAATAACTTCTTATATAGAAGACTTTTATAGTTAGTAATTTAACTATTTAAAAGAGCGAATTAAAGTAATTAAAATAATATAAAGTCTATATAAGGGTCTAGACACCTAGCTTAGAAGGCTTAGAAATAACTTAGCTAGCAAAAGCTAAATAGATAGAGAGGCCTATAGGTCTAAAGTATAGAACCCTCTATAGTAAGAGCTTAGTAAACACTCGTTAAAAACTAAAAAGAAAGAACTTAGAAGAAGTAAGTAAAAATAGTATAATAATACTAGATTTACTTTTTAAATACTTCTATTATTAATTTAACCTAACTATAGTTTATAACTCCTAATACCTTTATAATTCTTTTACTTCTACTCTACTTTAGGAAAGTTAGTAATAATAATAGCGTTATATACCTAAGTAATACTTACTAATTAAGTTAATAAAACTATAGCTAGTATTTACTAAGTAATAAGTAAAGCTATTAATATAAGTTTATATAAAGAGAATAATTTTAGTAAATAATTAGAGGATAATATAAATTAATTAAAAAAAGTAAGAAACTATATTTTAAATAAAACTAGAAGTTTTAAAGAGAATAAACTATTTATATTAAACTTTTACTATTTAAGTAATAAATATATATAAGAAAATAGAAAATTTAAGACCTCCTACTATAGATAAGATAAGCTATAAAGCTAGATATTTATAGCTATAGCTAATAAACTAGCCTAAGTTAATAAGCTATAAGAGGTAGATAGCTAGCTACTAATATAGTAAATACTAATTATAATAGCTAACTAATAAAAGCTTCTAACTACTATATTAAATAACTAAGCTTTTACTAAATAGCTACCTAAAGTTTATAAAAAACTTCTAAACTATAATATAGCCTATCTTACTAGTAAATCTATAAATATAATAAAAGAAATTAATTTATTATAATAGAAGAGGTTTATAAATATTACTCTAGCTATTCTAATAGCTAATATATTTAGTAAGTATTAAGTATTATAGAGTATACTTTATAAATAGAATAGTAAATATATTAATAAACTTTTATAAACCTTTTAAAGAATAAAATAGATCTAAAATAAGAAGATTTCTAAATCTTTATTAGAAGATAATATATTATATTAGAACTATAAAAATAAAACTATTATAATACTTTAAAATAATATTATTAGAAAAATAATAAAAAGCTTATTATATATTAAGCTTACTAAGAATTTATTAACTAAATACTTAGTAAGCTAAGTATAAGTAATATAAAGGTATATACTTTCTTTTAAAGCTTTATTAAAACCTTTAAGAATAAGTTATTTAAATAAAATATAGATTATATTAATACTTATATTATTACTTTATATAGCTAGAAGCTATAGGAGATAATAAAAAGGAGATATATAGAAAGATCTATTAACTACTCTAAGTTATATAAATAGCTATATTTAGGTTCTCTAAACCGCTCTTATAAAAGTAGTTTATAACCTCTTTAGTCTATAGACTATAGAGAATACTATTTAGAAACCCTATCCTAAAGTAACTACTTAGTAAACCTTTATATAACTCCTAGCTTTAATAGTAAACTACCTAACTTATAAAATCCTTAATACTATAACTATAAAAAATATAGCTATATTATAACCTATTATACTAAGAACTATATACTACTTATAAGTAATAACTATAACTTAAACTTAAAATAAAATAATATAAATTTAATTATAATACTTTATATAACTAATACTAAAGATTTAGGAAATAAATAAATATAAAAGTAACTCTAAAAAACCTTATACTAAATATCACTTTAGTCCTAATAGAGAAAACTATTAAAAAATAAATACTTATACTTTAAATATCTAGTAAAATTAAACTTAAAATTAATATAGATATCTATATAGTAATAAATATTATATAAGAAAATCTTATAGAGAAACTCTAATTAAAAGAGGTTATAAATATTATAGTTTTAAAATTAATAGATTTTTAGAGTAGATTTATACCTATAAATAAGGTTTACTAGCTTATACTTTTTCTATTAAATAGTAAAAACTATTTATAGAAAATCTACTAAGTATTTATTATAAACCTATATCTTAAAAGAGTAGAAGATATCCTTTTATTTAATAACTCTATAAATTAAGAAAGTATCTATATAGATACCTATATATATATTTAGTTATATAAATATATCTTATTTACTAAACTAGAAGTAATTATCTAAGAAATTATAAAAAATAGCTAATAAACTTATATTATATACTTAATAAGTACTTTAGCTTCTAATAAGAAAGATATTAATACTTTAAGTAAATAGTTACTAAATAAGAAATAAGAAAAGAGAATCCTTAAAAGACTTTAAGTATTTACTAATATTTTTAATAATAAAAATATAAAAAAAGTTTCTAAGTTAAAAAGAGTAATATATTATATTAAACTAAAGCTTAATAAAAAACCTCTATATAAACCTATATACCCTATATTAATAGAATAACTATAAACCTTTATTAAATATATTTAGAAGATAGAAACTACTAACTATATTTACTACTTTATAAGCTCTATAAAGGTATTTATTTTATTTATACTAAAGAAAGATAATAGTTTATAACTTTATATAAATTACTAAAAATTAAATAAAATTATAATAAAAAACTATTACTTTCTACTACTAATTAGTAAGCTTCTAAATAAACTTACTAAAGTAAAGTTTATTTCTAAGATTAATTTAAGTAAAGTATATTATTATATTACTATTAATAAGATAAATAAATAGAAAACTATATTTAAAATAAAATATAAATATTTTAAGTATATAATAATACTATTTAAACTTACTAATACTTTAATAACCTTTTAAGTATATATTTATAGAATACTTACTAACTTTTTAAATATATATTATATTATATACTTAGATAATATTCTAATCTATTTAGATATAAGAAAGTAATATATAAAAAACCTTTATATTATTCTATACTACTTAAAAATTACTAAACTATTTATAAAACTTAAGAAATATAACTTCTATTAAATAGAAATTAACTTCTTAAAGTTTTATATTACTTAAAATAATATTAAAATAGATTTAAACTATATCTAAGTAATTACTAAATAGTTAGTACTAAAATCTTTTAAAAATATATAAATTTTCTTAGGATTTTATAACTTTTATTATAAATTTATAATAAAATATTTTTATATTATAGCGTTTATAAATAGTATATTTAAAAGAAGTTAGAATAATATAAAGTTAGAAGCTTTTATTTAAATAGAGGAAATATAAACTATATTTAAGATACTTTAGAGAGTATTTACTAAAGCTTTAATATTAAGATATTATAACTTTATACTAAAAACTAGAGTTAAAATAGATATATCTATTTAAGTAATATTTAGTATATTTTTATAGAAATATAAAATTATTTAATACTTAGTAGCTTTTTAGTTAAAAAAACTATTAAATATAAAATAATACTAAACTATAGAGTAATAAAAGCTTCTAGCTATTATTAAAAACTTAAACTACTAAGTATAATACTTTTAAAAACTCCTTAAGAAGTTTCTAATACTTATAAACTATACTATACTAAAAAAAGTACTTATTACACTTATATAGAATATTTATAGAAAGCTTATATAATAGGTATATTAATTATTAGCTTTTAATTTTAAAATCTAATATAAATTAGAAATTATTAACTTAGTAAATAAGTTATTTAGATATTTAGATTATATTATAGAAAATATAAAAGTAGATAATATACTTCTTATTTTTAAAAAGAAACTTAAGCTTATTAACTAGCTTTTAATAACTAATTATTAATATATTACTAAGTTTAAAGAATAAATAGCTATTATAAAAACTTATATCTAAGTTATCTAGCAAAGTATATAAGAACTTTACTAGAGAGCTAACTCTAAAGTTAAGAGATCCTCACCTTTAAATTAGAATTACTTTATATAAAGTACTAATAAACTACTATATACTACTATATATATTAATACTATTACCTACTCTAAAATATATATAAGTATTATATTAACTACTCTATAAGAAGAAAGTAATATACTAGAGAACTTAAGAAAAGCTAGAGTTACTATATTAGAATAATATATTTTATATATTATAATAAAAAAGCTTATTTAGAATAAAATAACTTATATATTATATCTTAGTATAAATTTTAAATAGATAGTTAGCAAACTATAAGCTAAAAACTATTTCTATAAAGATATTATTATTAAGGTTTACTAAAATACTAAGAGATATTAAAAATATTAACTTAATAAGAATAATATCTTTTAGTTTAGAAGAAGACTTATTATTCTAAAAGAGGAATCTTTCTACTATAAAATCTTAAAAAATTATTATAATATACCTAAGTTAAGTTATATAGAAGTAAATAAAACTATAAAATTAATTCTATAAAAGTTTTATTAGCTATATTTAATAGAAGATATATAGTAATATATTACTAAATATTTATATTACTAAAAAGTATATATACTATAGTATAAGCTATATAAACTACTATAAATATTAGAATTACTAGTATACCTATTTCAGTAGATCTTATTAGACTTCTTAACTAGCTTACTAGAGAGCTACTAAGATAATAGAGTTATTTATAATATAATCTTAGTAATTATATACTAAATAATTAAAATAGCTTAATTCTTAGTAATAACTAAATAACTAGATATTATAAACTTAGTAAGAATTTTATATTAAAAAATTGAATATTAATATAATATACTTAAAGCTATTATAAGTAATTAAAATAAATTAATTACTAATTAGTTTTAATAAGATTAAATAAAAGCTTAAGATATTTAAAAATATCTCTCTATAGCTTAGTATCTATAAATAAATAGCTAGATAAAAAGAATATATTAAACTCTAACTATATATCTTATAAAATTTAATAAAAGTTTATAAAACTAATAAATAACCTAACTAGTTAAAGCTAAATTCTTTTATAATAATAATAAATATACTACTATTAATATATCTTTATTTAAAGTATTTATAAGATACTACTCTAAAATAGTAAACTACTACTTACTAAATATTAAAATTAAAACCTAAAAAATTAAAAAAAAACTTAAGAAACTAATAGAAATTTACTAAAAAATAGCTAAAAATTAATAATATATTACTAAAATATAAGCTAAAAATACTAATACTAAATAAAAAGTATAATTATATAATATAAAAAATATTATAAAACTTTTTACTAAAAACTTCTATTTTATAAAAAGTTAATAAAAGCTTACTCTATAATTTATTTCTATACTAATTATAGAAGTTATAAACTTAAACGCTTATAAAGTTTAACTTTTAGAGAAATATAATAGAATATATAATATCTTTTTAGTTATTTTACTTAAACTATAGTATAGCTAAAAGCTTACTAAAAAATAGCTTCTAAACTTTAAAGAAAACCTAAAAAAATAAAAAATTAAAAATATTATATTATAAAGAGAAGTACTAAAAGACTTCTTATATTTAGTTAAGTAGAAAAGCTAGCTAATAAAGTATAATACCTAGAAACTTAAAAAACACTTAGTAAACACTTTATAAATTCTTACTAGATTTAAGAAATAATAGTATAAATTATATTATAAATAAAATAATAAATAATATAAAATAATAAGAAAAATTAATTAACTATAGAATAGCTTAAAATATTAAAAAAGACTTTTAAACTTCTTAGTAAAAGAAATATAAAATAATAAATATCTAACTATATACTTCTATAAGAAAACTACTATATATTTATTAAACTTTACTTAATATTTTAATTACTCCTAACTATTACTCTTACTCTTATTACTACTACTTTAATTTTTATTATTACTACTATTATTATTTTTAGAACCTTTATTACTATTATTATTACTATTACTCTCTAAGCTATTATTAATAATATTATTATTACTACTAAAACCTCTATTACTAAATATATTATTAGAGTTACTATTATTATTTTTAGAAGACTTATTAGTATCTTTATTATTAATTTAATACTAATAAGCTATTACTAAATAGTTACTAATTTACTTATAAGAGTTAAGCTAAGGTATAAAGCTACTACTAATAACCTTATAAATAGAAATAGAAGTAAAGTAATAAGTATTATAAAGTATATAAATAGCTTAGATCTTTAAAGATTTCTATATAGAAAGCTTAAATATATAGTTATTACTACTAGAGAACTATTTCTCTAGGATTTTATTAAAGTAATTAAAAAACTAAGCCTAATTAAAAATATAAATCTTATTATATAAATATACTAAAAGGATATTATTAATCTATAGTATAATCTCTTTAACTAACACTTTATTTTTAACTTAATAAGCTACTTATAAAAGTATATTAGATAAGTAAATAAAAAAACTAACTATAAGTAAAACTTATATTAAGAGAAACTTATAAATACGCTTAGATATATAAAGCTATAATCTTTTCTATATTTATAGTAAGTAATTAGTTATTATACTTCTTAAAACTAAGTTTAAAATTAATAAAGTTTACTAACTATTTATAGAAATATTAGAAAAGCTTAATATTCTATTTTATAGCTATAAAGATATAGAAAATCTTATACTAATAATACTACTTAGCGTTAATAGTATAGGTATAATACTTAACTTAGTTCTAATAGAAGTAAACTATATTAATAAAATAAGCTAAAATCTAAGAGAAAGAAAGTTAGCTTATATTTTCCCTAAATAATTATTAAACTTACTCTATAGTATTTAATACTATAAATCTAATATAACTTATATATATAGTTATTATTTTTTTAATAAGTATAAATAACTTTAGTATTCTTAAGAAGCTATAATATATAATTAATATAAAGCTTATTACTACCTATTTAATTATATTAATAATTACTTTTACTAAGCTTCCTTTTATTAAAACTATACTTTTTAAAGAGTTAGTAAATAAAGCTTTTAGTATTTATAATATTAGTTATAAAAGTATTATAAAATAAGAGAAGATTTAGTAAATATATTATAAAAGCTTAATAAAAAACTTATAAAAATATAAAAGTTATTATAGTTAGATATAATATATTATAGAAAAAAAAAACTAACTTTAGAGGAGAAAAAAGCTATTATTTTATAAATAGCTAAGAAGTTTTATTAAATAATTATAGAAGTAGCTATAACTTTAGATAATATAAATAGTAGTTATTTATTAAGATAAATATTACTACTTATAAAGAAATAAGTATAATAAATTAATAATAGTAGTTACTATCTAACTTATTTAATAGCTTTATAATATATCTATTTTAAAAAGAGCATAATAAAATAAAAAATAAAGTTATTATAAAGATATTATATAGGAGAAAACTTACTAAATAAAAAGCGAAATATTAGAAATAAAACTTATAATATAAAGATAACTATTCTCTTTTAAAAATAATAATAAGATTTTTTTAGAATAACTTTAAATAAAGAGTATAAAGAAGTTTAAAAAGAGAAAAACTCTAAAGAATAAAATTAAGCTTTAAACTATAGCTTTAACTTAAAAACTCTATTATCTTTTAGTAAATATATAGTAAATAACTACTATACTAAATAATAGAAATAATAATACTAAGCTTAATATATATCGCTTAAATAATAGAAAAAGATACTAATAAGAAGCTATCTAAAGTATTTAGATTTATAATAGGAATTACTATATCTAAAAAAGAAATAATTATAAAGGTTTAGATACTTAGTTTAAAAAGCTTAGGGATAACTTAGCTAGTAAAAGCTAAATAGATAGAGAAGCCTATAGGTCTAGGGTATAGAACCCTCTATAATAAAAGCTTAGTAAGTATTTACTAAAAACTAAAAAGAAGGAACTTAGAAGAAGTAAGCAAAAGTAGTATAGTAATACTAGATCTACCTTTTAAGTACTTCTATTATCAGTTTAACCTAACTACAGCCTATAGCCTCTAATACTTTTATAGTCTAACTATAAAAGTTAATTAGTTAGTAAGATATAAAGGATTAAAGTTATTATATATAAAAGAAATAAATAAATAGTAAGAACTTAATTAAGGTTAAGTCTTAAGATCTTATTCTTTAGTTTAAGATTATTATTAATTATCTATAGGTAGAATAAACCTAGTATTTTAATAAATTTATAGTATTTCTCTACTATTAGTAGTTTAGTGAGGCTATTAGTAACTATCTCTTAAGTTAATATATAATTAATCTTAAAGTCTTTATTACTAATATTATTAATAATTTAGTAGTATTTAATCTTAATATAGTATAGTTTAGGTAACTATCTACCTAATAAGTAATTATTAAAGGTATTTATTAAATCTATATATATCTAGAGGGGTAATTAAATAGAGATATTTATCTTTATAAAAAGGTCTACTATATATAGCAGAGCTTTACCTCTAGGTATTAGATTTATCTATTTAGCTTTATAAGTTAATATAGCTATAAATAATTATAATACTGATTTCTAGGTAATTAGTGCTCTTCTATATATAACTATATAACTAGTAGTTAACTTATTAGATCTCTTATAATCTAACTAATTAGCGTTATAATATACTAATAGTTTAAAGTTATTAATAGAGAAACCTAAGCTGCTTAGATAGAGAATAAGATCTTTTAAGCTATAGAGATATCTTTATATAGATCTTAGTAGTTTATTATACTTATTAAAAGTATATTATTAATTTCTAGTAGCTTTATCTATAGATATAAAGATATTAGGTTTTATATTATTTATAATCTATTATAATTTACTTGGATTGTTTTAATATTTATATATTTTAGTAGGCGTTTTATATTATTTAGTAATCTTTAGTAGCTAAAGATTACTAGGAGGGTAAGGTATTTAGTTATATTTAATAATACCTTTTTCTGCTAATATAGTATAGATATACTTAGCTTAGGAGATCTAAAGTTATTTTAACTTATAGTTATAAATAATCTTAAACCTAAGAAACTGTTATACCTTACTTAAATCTTTAATCTAAAAGAAGTTATATAAGTTATCTTTAAAGTTATTAACTTATTTAATACTTAATATAGTAATAAGTATATTATTAATATAGAGTAATATTATAATACTATTTTTACTAATAAGAATATAGGGTTCTTTTAGGAGTAGTTAGAACTTTAAGTTTTTAAGGATAGTAATAATTTACTTATACTAGAGAAGAGGTGACTTTTTAAGCTTATAGAGAGCTTTTTTTAGTCTATAATACTAGCTAGATCTATTATTAAACCTATAGAATTAGGCGATATAGATATTTTAATTTCTTATAAGGGTATTTAGGAAGGCTGTAACTATATTAACCTAGTGAAATTTTAGATCTTTAAGTGCTATAATTAATAGAAAGACTTATAGGGCAATAAGATTAGTAACTATAGTATAAATTATTTTATTATTCTTATTTTAAAAGTTACTATAAATAACTTATTTTATTTTAACTTTATTAAGTTATCTATTTACTTTAACCTTTTTATTATATACCTATTTGCTAGAGAGATATTTAAAGCTATTTAGTAGTTATTCTAGCTGCTAGTATTTTATCCTTTTTAAGCTATTTACTTAAGTTTTTATAGTATTAAAGATAGCTAATTTTAGAGATCTCTTAGCTATTACCTCTTATTTCCTAAAGGTTATAAGTAAGTAAATCTCTAAGTTAAAGGCTTATAATAAATTAGATATTAAGAAAGTAAAAAAGATTAGTTCTTAGTCTATTTTATTATTAATTAGGTTAATTTTTATAGTTTCTATCTTATTAAATTCTCTATTAAACTTCTTAGTATTATATAATATTTAGGTTCTAAGTATCTAAATAGTTTAGCTAGATAAAGCTAAAGCTATTTTTAGTAATTTTATAAAAATAAAGCCTTTTCTACTATTTCTTAGTTTTTCTTTCTATTATTCTTATATTAGTCTTAGAGATTAGTGAGAGATAATAAAGGAGTATTACTCCTAAGGAGTTTATTACTATAGTGAAGTAATAAATAGCTATTACCTTTAAGTAGAAGTAGAAAGATTTTATTTTTAAAGAGTAAATTAAATATATTAGTCTAAAAATATAGAACTAATATTTTACTTTAGAGAAGAATCTTCTTTTAGTATTATTTATACTTATATATTTATAGTACTAGTATTATATATTAGTATATAAGGTTTTAGATTTAAAATTAGTAAACTATTCCCTTTACTACTAACTTATTCCTAAAGAAGCTTATCTTTCTATTTTTATTTATTATTACTCCTCTATCTTATAGGCTTCTTTTAGATATAAATTACCTATTTCCTCTTCTTATTATTCTTATTCAGTAAGATAATATAACTAGTAGTATAGATAAAGCTAAATTTTAGCTTTATAAGTTATATTTAGTAATTTATTTCTAAACTTATATATCTTTAGCTTAACCTCTTCTCTTAGCTATAAGTTATTAAATTTAACTAAGGAAAGCTTATCTTTATCCTCTTTAAATATTATATCTCTTACTTATTAAATATTATTAGTTTTTTTAATAAAGATATAGAAAATATTACTATAGAAGCTATTATAACTTATAAATCTATTAAGTTTAGCTTTAAGCTTTATTTTTTATTTTTTTATATATAGATAGCTATCTAAGTGAATATAAATATAAGCTTAATAGCTTTAATAGTAAAAATATTATATATATAGTTTTCTTATAGAAGGAGATATATTAAAGGTTTTTATTAGTTTTTTATAAGAATTAATATTACTCTTACTATTAGATAGTAGATTATTAACTTTAGTAGAGGTTTTTATTATTTAGAGCTAAAAGAACTTAAGAAAGCTAGCTTTAATATATATTATATATATTTTTTACTAAATAGCTTTTCTAAAGCTTTCTACCCCCCTATTCTATTAGTAATAATTAAGTGCTACTATTTTAAAGTAAAAGCTTTATTTTAAAGTAAATAGTTTTATTACTTTAAAAAAAGCTATATTATTATTTAGAATAACCTTAGAGAAGTAAATAAAACTATTAATAGCTATAATCTTTTTTAGAAATTAAATATAAAGCTATATAGCTATATCTATCTTTAATTTAAAAGCTTAAAACTATTTATATATTAAAAAGGCTTCTATAATATAGAAACTATAAATAATACTTCTAAAGCTTTATAATATTAGTTTTAGGAAGTTAATCTAAAACTTTTAGAAAGCTTAAGTTAGTTATTTTTATTATCTATTACTTAGGTGTTAAATTAACTTTATTAATAAATAAATATAGTATTTATAACCTATTAAAGGTATTCTAAAAAGCTTTATATTAGTATTTTTTATAGTAGTAATAGTTACTTCTCTTAATAGATAGCTTAAATAAGTATAAAAGGTTTAGTAATTTAGCTTTAAAGAGCTAAACTTATTATTTTAGGTTAAAAAATAGATCCAAAACTAAGGGATTTATATATCCTATTTAAAAGTAGTAATATTTTTAGATATATTTTTATAAACTAAGGTATTATTTAGACTATTAAAATAGATATTTATTTTCTTAAGAAGATTAATATTTATAATTTATACTATATTATAAAGTTTATAGAGTATATTATATAGTTAGAAAGTAGTTTTTTAACTACTAAGTTTAATAGTAATTACTTTAGCTATATTAATAGCTTTACTAATTTAGTTCTTTCTACCTATATAGTTTATAGTTAATCTTTAAGAGAGATCTTATAAGTTTTTAAAAATAGAGAGATTATTAAGGATATACCTATTAGTACTAATATTTAATATAAAGAAGTCTATTCTTTTAATAGAGATTATAGATATAATATATTAGCTTAGTTATACTTTTTAGCTATTACTTTTTTTCTTTATTAGTATCTCTAAAAACACTATATATAAAGAAACTATTAGTTTTTATTTCTATAGTTTAGCTAGTAGAACTATAAATAGAGAGTTTAGATCTTATTATTAGTTACTTTTTAACTCTCTATATATAGTTATTACTATATAGATCTTTAAAGAGAGTATAAAAGTTAAAGTATAAACTAAATACTTTAAGATCTTGTATTAGAAATAGTAGAAAGGTTTTCTTATAAACTTAAGCTATTAAAGTATTAATATATACCTTAGATTAATAGTTAATATTTATTTTAAAGCTTAAATTTCTAAAAATACTATCCTAAATTTATCCTTTTAAAGTAAATACTAATAAAGATATTTATATTAATATTTATATAGTTATTTATAGTATACTTTAGAACTTAAACTTATTAAATTTAGTATTATAAGCTTTATAGTACTTAAAGAAGTATTTATTATAGAGAGAAAAGTATAATAAAGCTTTTCTATAATAATAAGAGTAGATTTTATATCTATAAAGGTTTTTTTAAATATTTAGTATTATAAGTAGTATAGGAATCCTATTACTAGGTTTCTCTATTATTTATAAGCTTAGCTAGCTAAAATTATTTCTTTATAGTAAACTTTTTTTTATTTAAAAGTATTTTAATACTTTAAGAAGCTTATTTATAATATTTCTTTTTACTAAAACTTTTAAGTTTATATAGAAGATCTTTATAGTTTTAGATATCTATTATAAAGTTATTTTCTATAGTATTAGCTTTAGTATAGTTAAATCTTTTAAATCTTTAAATAAGTTTATAAATAAGAGTTATTTTAGATAAGCTTATACTAAAACTATTTAACTTATTATAAGTTAAGTATAAATCTTATATAAAATCTTTAGTATTATTATAATTAATTTTAGATATTTTATTTTAATTATTATAGATCTTATTTATAGTTAGCTTATTAAACTTTTAAGTATACTTTTTAGTTTTATTAAAAACTTAAAAAGCTAAAGCTATAATAAAGAGTTTATTATAAATTATTTCTTCTAAGAGATTATATTAAATTTTCTCTATAAAAAGTTATTTAATAAATATAAATCTTTTAAATATAAAATTACTAAGTAAGTTAGGATTTTTAACTATAGCTATTTTATTATTTTTAAAAACTATATTTTTATTATATCTATTTAGTACTTTATTATCTATAAAATAGAAGAGTAATTTTATAATTTTAAAAGTATTTTTAAAGTTTATCTCTTAAAACTAAAAGTTTATTTTCTTAATTAGCTTAGGAATAGTATTATAAATTAAAGTTCTTTAATTTAATCTCTTACTAGCTACTTTCTATATAGCTATTCTAGTTATAAAGTTAGTAAAAGAAAAGGGAAAACTAAAAAGTTCTTATTAAGATAATCTTCTTTTAGTAGAGCTAGAAGAGAATAGAGTTAGATTACTAATTAAAGATATATTAATTTATTTAGTTAATTAGTAATTTAAAAGGTTTTTAAGATTAAAAGCTTAATAGTAGTTATAAATAATTATTAAATAGTTATTAAGTAGTTATTACTATATAACTATAGTAATTATTAAATAATTATTAATTTATTTAGTTTAAAAACTAAAAAAATTTTATAAATAGAGAATATATATTATATTTATTATAATCTCTATTTAGAAGTATTACTTTTAATAGTTTAATAATCTATTAATTACTTTTTAGTAATTATTAAATAGTAAAGTTAAAGTCTTAATAGCTATTTAGGAATAACTTTACTATTTAGTAGATAGATTTAGGTATATAGAAGGCTTATAACCTATATAAAGTATCTTAATTAATCTAACTATAAGCGCTATAAGTACGCCTACTAAGGGGTATAGCTAATACCTTACGTAAAGATAGGGTTTAGGCTAGTATTTAGGCCTTAGGCCCGGGCCCGGCCGACTTCCGTCTTCCACCAAGCGTCCAATGAGAATCGCAAGATATCACATATTCTTGAGGCGAGAATGCAGGCCCTGACGGCCGGTTCTTTATCCCTCAACTGCGGCAATTGCTGCTCGAGGAAATATCCCACGTGTGGTGGCTTTTCTGACGAGAAAAGGCTGCCATGTGTATGCGCCACTAGGAGGAGGACCCATGCTGCGATTAGGACGGCCAAGACTCCTCCTTGCCGCAAGGAACATGACGGACGAGATGGCCTCACAAGACTGCACTTCAAGTACAATAGTGGGGTACCCATGCACCAAGTTTCGCCCGAGGCGCGACATTGGGCGGATGCCGTACCGTGTTCCCTCACCCCGCAGATAAATCACGTAGCTTGGGCCTTTTTTCGTCTGATTCTTTCTTCTGTTCTCTCTTGATCGATGTCATCTGCATCTTCTGCATTCTTCTCTCAAACACAACGAACATGTATGGGTCGGAAGACACGGCGGCCATGAAGGATCCCGCGACTCAGAAGAAGGTCGACTCCGACGCGCCGGCGTACGGTGGCGCGGAGGATATCTCGATCAGCTCCGGCATGGACATCTTGGAAAACGAGGGCGAGGATCCCGTGCTCGCCAAGAAGATGCACCTCGTCAATGACGTATGATACACACAACTCTACACTCTCACGGGTCTCCCTCCCCCGACTCATGCGGACGCGATCACTCGAAGACTCATGTGAAATGAAATCTCAATGGCCCAGAGAACGGAACTGACCTCTACAGGCTAACGACGAGATCGGCTGGACTCCCTTTCACTGGAAGCTCTTCATGCTAAACGGCTTCGGCTACGCTGTCGACTCGCTTATCGCGCTTGTTCAATCCGTTACCAACGCGGCGGTGTACCTCGAGCTGGCGTCGCCGTCGGACTACGTCAACGCCGGAACCGTGTCGTTGTATGTCGGTCTTTTGATTGGAGCGATTTTCTGGGGGTTCGGGGCCGACATCATTGGCAGGAGGATTGCCTTCAATGGTATGATCTACTCCACTCAGGTCTAAGTTGGGCGGAAAACTCACATTACCCAGTAACGCTTTTGATCACTTCTCTGGCGACAATTATCTCCGGCGCGAGCCCCAACTTGCATTTTTGGGCCGCCTTCGTTGCCATTTCGGCATTCGGCGCAGGCGGGAATCTGGTCCTTGACCCGACGGTGTTTCTTGAGTTCCTCCCCAGCAACAAGCAGTGGACAGTTACGGCTCTCGCTCTTTGGTGGGGACTGGGCCAGGCCATCGTTGGCTTCATCAGTTGGGGATTCTTGAGTGAGTTGCTAACTCAGTTTTGTGTCCTACTGTGGAGATCTGTGTGTTAATTACTTACTCATCTTCAGCTCAGGAGCGATGGAACTGTGTGGAAGGCCAGACATGTAACTGGTCAACCAACGCCGGCTGGAGATACGTTTCCTTCACCTCGGGCGCTTTCGTCTTCGTCGCCTCGATTCTGCGAGTCACCATCATGCGCCTGCAAGAGACACCGAAATACCTCCTCAGCGTTGGCCGCGATGAGGATCTTGTTCGCAACTACCAGAAGCTGGCGCAAAAGTACAACAGGCCGTGTTCGCTCACTCTCGAGAAGCTTGAAGCGTGTGGGCAAATCAAGTCTGCCGGGCAGAAGCGTAACAGCCTCAAGTTCGTGATCCGTGAGTTGGGTGCCCACGTCAAGGGCCTCTTCGTCACCAAGAAGATGACCCTGAGCACATCGATGGTTTGGATGTCATGGACGCTGATCGGTCTGGCGTACCCACTTTTCTACGTTTTCCTCCCGTGAGTATCTTGAAATTGATGTATGAGTGACAAGAAAGCTGATGAGTTGCAGATCTTACCTTTCAACTCGAGTCCCTGACGCGGAGGAGACGCCATATGAAACCTGGCGTAACTTCACTCTGACAAACATTTCGGGCGTTCCTGGGCCGATCCTGGCTGGTATTCTTGCCAATATCCCCCGGGTCGGTCGCAAGTACACCATGGTCATCGGAGCCATCATTTCCATGGCGCTGTTCTTCGGGTACACGGCCGTGAACACTCCAGCGCAGAATGTCGGCATCAGCTGTGCAATTGGTGAGTTCAGAAACTTTGCAGAAACGCGGAATGTCCGAGACTGACGGTCTTTGCAGCATTTGGCATCAACATCTACTACGGCACCCTCTACGCATACACAGTCGAAGTATTCCCCTCCGCTCACCGTGCGACAGGCAACGGAATTGCCGTAGCCTTTAACCGTTTGATGGGTATTGTCTCCGCCTTCGTCGCTTCATCGGGCAACACCGCCAGTGCAGTGCCTCTATATGTTTGCGCGGCGCTTTTCGGACTGATGGCAGTGGTTTCCGCTCTGTTCCCGTTCGAGCCATATGGCCGCCGAAGTTCATGAGCCGGCCACAAGCCTTACCATTCAACAACAGAGCTCAGAGAAGGATAGAAAGGGCATCAAGGGTCGAGGAAACACAAGCAAGTGGTGGTCTCTGTTGCTTCATAATGCGCAAAAGTCCCCGACAAGAATTCGGTGGTAATTTCGTCAGAGCTATCTATGGATGACTGGATCAGCCTGGGATTGGAATCACTCCCGAGCCGACTGGCTTGCAGCAGTAAGGCTGTAACAACACCTACTGGGCAGGCGCGGGCCGAATGAGGATCTTCGAAACGGTACAAACTCCAGAGTTGCATATTTGTGAGCAAGTCAGGAGGCGAACCTTCTCCTGTTGAAGAGTCTCCAGCAGAGTTCCTCGGGCCGGAGTTCAAGAAAGAACAGTAGAGGATAAAGTAGACAATAAAACTTAGATACCATGTATCCTATGCTCTTGTGCCACGAATTGTAAATGACGTGGAGTTTCTTCACGGCATAACTCAGACACGTCTCAGGTGTAGCGAGTAAAGTAAATACGGGAGAAAGTAAATAAATCGCTACAGAACTCGATTACTCAACACTCAAGAAGTCTTCATATTGGGTGCCGAGGCTTGCAAGGGTATCTCAAAGTCGGTCGACGACCGATAACTTTGCCCAAAGCAGTAAGCAAACACAATTCTCGCGAGATGTTTCTAGACCCTGACCAGTGTCGCGCTACAGCTCCTAGGAATGTCAGTCAACTCGTAACGATTCACCAACCAAGAGATTTTCGCATCAAGGGTCTCATGCCAAACCTCAGACTCACTATTATCCAGCTTGTTTTGGCCGATATTTTGGATCTCGGCAGGTAGAAAATAAAGACGCTCGCCCCTATTTCTCCTCGTTTAGACTTGCTCATCGTCTTCAAAGTATCTACTTTCGCCTCCGCACAGGACCGAGCGTGAGTTGATGGACACTGGTAAGAAGACGCAACCCTTTGGAGATGCCCAAGTGCTCAACATTATTCGGCGAAATGTTGACCGTCGCGTTCCGCTTCCAGACAGGATATTCGGCTCGTACTTCCGTCATACTCGGCGAGCTCGGCCTCATGAGGGATGTGGTGCATTGCCGAACTCCATCGACGGGAAGATGGTGTTGAGTGCACGGTGTAGTTCCCTCGAGATCATGTCTACCGGCACTTCGGATGTCAATATGGAGTGTCAAGTCGGTTACCAAAATTGAAATAAAAGGTGGTCACGGGATCTTTCAGGGAAGTGCTACGATGTACAGTGCGTAACAACCTCTACATTTGCTCTTGCATATTTTGGCACAGCGAAAACGTACTAGACTTTGAGGAACATCATCCCTGCGAGATTTCCCGAATTCTCAATCTAGAGAATGTTCCACCGAGGTTTAATCGGTCGTCGTGGAAACAGAGCTTAGGGTAAGCTCAAAGAATGGTAGCAACCCAAAACGGTTTCAACGTCTGCGTTTACTCCCAACCCACACCTACTGAGTTCGCCTCACATTGAACTTCGAAACACCTTTACGCCAGATCCTGCCCACACAGCACGTTTTTCTCGGCCGGCGCAAAAGCTCAATAGCCCCGTGATGACCGCCGACATCGAGACGGGCGAAGATCCCACGGGAGGCCACCCCGGCATCCCGCAACGGCCCTTTGCGATCGGAAACTTGACCCGTAACAGAAGTTTTAGGCGAGCTGGTAGTGACGGGATGCACGACGCGGGTGTCACATCGCTCACTAATCAACCCTATGGCCATAGCTTCAGCATTAAGTGGCGCTACTATCGTTTTCGTCCACCTAATCCAAGTTCATCGTCAGCCTCATTCTCGAGAATCAGTCTAGATGTTCTTGGCTGCGCTCTTGGCTGCATAGGCTCCTCTTCATTTCCCCTCTCTGGTGATTCGTTTCAGCATACTTCCCGCGGCTGCATGTCGACATGTGGATTTTTGGTTTATTGATCATCGAGCCAGATGAGAATAAACTCGAGCCTCGTCTGATTCACGTCTGACAAAGAATGACCCTATACCCGACACAGAATGGCTGGTGGGATGGTTTGCGGGGAAGGAGCCGGAAGAGCTGGGAATTTGAGTCCCGCGGGCGTTGAGGCGCGTGCAGCGCGGAGCAAAAAGAAAGACATGCTTATTTGCTAGCTTGCATGCGCAAAAGCCGTTAATGGCGACATCGTTGCCAGGTAGAGTTGCGCCAAATGTACCCCTAAAACTTGAGGTTATTATGGCTGTCAAAGGTGTCATTCGATACGCCGCGGACTCTATCGGTGGCGATCGCTCCAATGAACCGGCAACAGCACAACGTCAACAACCGGTCCTGTGACGAGCCGTTCGCCATAACACACCCATCCATGGCAATAGAACGAAACGATGGCAGAAAAAGTGAATTTTGCCGAAGGGGTTCAACTGGCTTCCCACATACGCTACCGTTCACAAAATCATCTCCGAACATGGGACGGCTGAAGAGCCCGCGCGGTTATTGTTTGTCCGTGCAGGAAACAACATACTTTCGTCGCATCTGAATCTTCACGATATGATCGTCGAGTATGAAGATCGTTCCCTGTTGGCGGGTCAGGGAGTGGATAACGGGATATCGCATTACCCGCCAAGATGCCAGGGCCTCGGTTGGGGTAATTCGTTCTCGGCGAGAGAGCCTCATGGTGACTCCATGTCCACAACGACTACCCCCTCTCCATCTTCATTCTTGGCCGCAGAGACTTCATGTTGAAACTTCAACTTGGAAAGTCTAAGCTGGTCCGGCACGGGAATGATGGGTCAGAGATCGGTTGAAGGTGAATGGAGTAGACAACGCGCACGAGTTTCTCCAGGCATCAGTAAACCACGAGATCGGAAGTGTGCAGAGTTGGAAACGTTTAGAGGTATATATCTAGAGCGTCTTTCCCAAAAGTCTTATACGACAATATTTTCCCCTCTGCGTCGCCCATCGAATTCCACTATCGCAAAAAGCTCAATTATGCATGTTCCATCTCTTCAGCATGCGGCCACTGTGGCCTTGGCCTGCTACGTCTCGGTTGGCCTCGCGGTACCCAATGTCCAGTCAGTGACTGATACAAAGGGCTTGAACGAGGTAGGGTCCAAATACTTCGAGTAGTCTATCAGACCTTAAAACTAATACTCTTCTCTACTGGTATAGAGGAACGAGGCTGTGGACGGCGCGTACCTTGATAATATCGCTGTGAGTGATGACGTCCTTCAAGTACCCATTGACTCTATCCTAACAGATGAGAAGGTCACTGGAGAGGACTTACAAACCCGTGCAAATAAACGACCACCGGCGCGACCACCAGCTCGACCACCAGCGCGGCCGCGTCCACGTCCACGTCCACGACCGCGCCCGGCTGTGCAGCCAGTTGTTGTTCCTCTCGCCGTAGCACCACCTCCTCCTGTCCGAGTGCGGCCTCCGCCAAGGCCACCTGCGCGGCCACCCGCACGACGACCTCCCCCTCCACCCGCGCGAAGGCCCCCTCCTCCTAAGTAAGTTCGTACTCAAGAAACTGCGGAGGTTGCGACAGGAACAAAAACGAGAGACGTTGTCTGGGAGTTATACTGGGAGATTATGTATCCCTGGAGGTACTGATGTTCCAAGCTCAGATTGATGAATGGTCCGACATTGCCAGCTGCCACTACCGGATACTACAACATGTCAGGAGACAATCCGATGAGAATGGGCTGAAGTAGTGAAGTAGGATACATGGGAAGATACTCTGGCTATGTACATAGGCGCTGGTTGTATCGTAAACGAGAATGCTGACAAATTACACAACTCGGCTCTCTTCAGAAGGCGTACGTCTTGTGTGACTTCAAAAGCCCGAGCGATGACAGCACTGATTTCAAAAACACATCATTTGAATAACGCAAGTACTTTCCATAAGCGGGAATGAAAATAATAAAAATACAGTGGAGACTTCCCTTATGGATGACGGACAAAAGTTCCGTTGACGTACACATGTTGGCTGCCTGTAGCCACCTTCCAAATATGGATCCGTGGAACGTTTAGCCCACATGTTGTGCAATAAAGACACCTCACGTTGTCGCACATGTTATTCGTGCTATTTCAGCCCGTCGTAGTAAAGTTACCATATCTAACTTTCCAAACCCACGAACCACCCCGCACCGCTTTGCAGCATAGTTCATCCTGTCCGAAAACGACTAGCAAAATGCTTGACTACGATTGGCACCTAAGCACTCCGCGCCTGTACATCTCCCACGTCAATCCTTCCAATGACATCCACTGCGACTTCTTCATCGAGTACATGAGCGACCGAGGAAGCGCCAAGCTTGATGAGCTGTCACGAACCATGCCAAAACGAGATGCGATTGCGAAGCTACACATCTTACCCCGCCTCGAGCGGATGGAGAAGTTGGGCTGGGGAAGGTATCTGGTCTCGCTCAAGCCTAAGGCCGTCGACGAGGATAGTTCCACCATCCCATTTTCGCAACGCCCTCTCGAGCCGATCGGCTGCGTTACGATGCAACTGGCTAGATATCCTGGAGGTGGTCCGACCGTCCCCGATCTTGGATTTTCGTTTCTTGACAGGTACCAAGGGAAAGGTTATGCTACGGAGGCTGCTCAGAGACTGATGAAGTATTTCGAAGAGGAAAAGGGGCAGAAGGGGTTTCTTGGTCTCACTGAGCCAAATAACGATAAAGCGAAGAAAATGTTTCAACGTATGGGGTTCGAGGACAGAGGAGAACGAGATGTAATTGGAGTCGTAGAGGGCGAGACGTTCACGGCTTCAGTTTGGAGTAAAGGACTGGAAGGGAAGCTGGAAGAGTACGGTTTCCAGTAGACGAGGTAGTCGATAAGCATGTGCGCGCGGGAACCTCTATCAAGACAATTTAACCACCGTGATGCAGAAATTTTCGTTCATTCTTATTTGGATTGCCAGGGATACATCCCGAGTTCGCGCCGAACTCTGTGAAAGGCGTTCATGTCAAACTGATAGAAAGAAAGGGCTAGGCTGTTTGCGGTCAACTCAAGCCAACCTTATCTCACACCGCGGACGGGGATGGTCTCTTGCGAAGTCTAACATTAAGACCTTTCTGCGAGACGAACCAACTTAAATGATAATGTTAGATACTTTTAAGGTGACCGATGACAGATCGAAAACTTACTGGCACTTTTCCTCCAGCAAGGCATTCGGGTCGACCAATTCAATGTCAAAACGTAAAAGTAAAGTGGGGATGAGCTGCCATATAGTCAGCACAAGATGGGTCAATAAAGGCTCTGAAGAGTTTGGGTGGAGGATCTTGCCTTTGCCATCTCCATCCAACTGATATCTATCGTCAAAAGTTAGCGATCAGGTTTTAAAAGGAAGTTCCCGCCGATGACCTACTTCTACCTATGCACATTCGCGCCCCGGAACCGAATGCGAAGAAAAAGCGATCTGTTACAGCAATGTCAGCGAGCGGAGGAGGTATTGGTACCACGTAGCTTACGCAGGTCGCCATTATCTTCTTTCAGCCACCGCTCAGGCCTGAAAGAGTGTACGTCTTGGCCATAGACTGTTGTGTTGCGATGGACAACCCACGGGTTTACTCCCACAACGGACTAGACGATATTATGATTAGCAAACATCTCTCAAACTAAATTTAAGCCCAACAAAGAACTTACCCCGGCTGGCATGAAACGTCCATCAATCTCATATCCGCCTTTAGGAACGACACGCGGCAGGGTCATGCCAACAGCCGGGTGCAACCTCAACGCCTCGTACATAGCAGCTTGGAGATAAGGCATGTTCTCGGACTCAGCGACGGTAATGGGGTCACTAAGCTTCCCCTGTTGCCAAAAAGTATCGACCTCTTCAATGAGCTTTCTCTTGGCTTCGGGATACTTCAGCATGTAGTAGATGATCGCACGGATAGAAATAGCTGTCGTATCGCTGCCGGCAAAGATGTTCGATGTCGCCATGGAGACCAGATCCGAGTTGTCAAATTGATCAGGCTTGTCATGGTGCACAGCAAGGAGCTTGCCAAGGATATCCTGGTGGTCGGATCCACGGTCCTGCCTAGCAGCCACCTCGCGTGCTGCGAACTTCCTCAGGCTACCGTGTCGAGAGGCGATACCAAGCCATGTACCGATGACAGGGGACAAGTAATCATGAAGCCAGTAGAGCCAAGGAACTTGGCCAATCCAAGCAGCCGACTGCAAGGCATTCTCAATCTGCTTGAAAGAGCCGTCGTCTGAACCAACGTCCATGAAGCCGAAACGCTTGGAGAATGTAACCTCGCCAATTACGTCTAGAATATGTCAGCTAGAAGTCACAGGGCAGGACGCGAGGCTTGTTCAAGCAAGCGTTCTTGGCGATGCGCTTACCAAAGGCATAGAGTTGGACCCAATTGCCCATGTCCACAGTTTGTCCCACCATCTCGTTAAGCTTATCGAATAGGACATGGATGGCGCTGTCCACGTATGGCTCCAGTTCCTTCAAAGTGGACATAGCATATGGTCTGCTGACCAGTCGTCTCTGGGCAGCATGGATTGCATCGTCGCGTTCAGGAAACAGGTCAAACTTGCGTCGTCCTTGCCAAACACTGTACCAGTCGGACTTTCGGAATTTCGACCCAGCACCTGAGCCAGTCAGCGTAATGATTAGCACCCCGCCCAGATCACAAATGACTTGCCGTAAATTGTCTTAATTGACGTGAGATCCGAAATACTCCTGCATGTGATGTCTATTAGCGGTATTTCCTGGGCATATGCATGGTTCTTGTTCACTTACACTTCACTTGGTGCGATCCGAACGACCTTACCATGGACTTCATGGAGGCGCATCATGATCACATGGAGGTCTCCTTTGTACGAGTGGTACGCAAGCCATCCCCGCGAGAGACTGGCCCAGTATGGCCCCGGGATGCCAGCAAACGACGAGAAGTAACGTTGATAGACAACCCACAAAGCAAGGAAGATGGCTGGTGCAAATTTGAGAGCCGCCAGTAGCGAGAACGAGCTCCTTTGGTCCACGATGTCATTCATGTTGGGCACACTCTGATAAGCGACGCAGTTATCGAAGCTTTAGAGATGACAACCTCCTTTGTGAACTAAACAAGCGAAGTCTTCCTTAAATGTGGCTGTCCGGAGCCCAGAGGGCCCGAATTCCCAATAGGCATGCCCTTACTGGCCGATCGTAGAAGGATTACCCGGACTATCCGAGGTAGGTTGTTCCCCATGAGGTATGGAGTAGTTGATCTGGAGGGTGTTGCGGGGTAATACGACTAACTATTTCTCGCTATGGTCGCGACTTGAGACGTCCGTCCAACCACCGAATGCCCCGAAACAACCCCGGCATGTAAAGTCGGGAAGTCGTTAGCGGCCCCATTTACGCCCGCCGGCCCCGCCCCCGCCATCGCCGATGCGATGTCCGAAGCGAGCGATGGCTACAGCTGCGAGGTAAGGCATTTAGCTCTGGCACAATTTTGGTGATTGGGTCTATTTCAGAATATCTCTCAGTGATGAGCGACAAAGCGGAGGGTTGCGCTGGTCTCTGGACACCGGGCTGAACTTAACGAGGAGAAACAATGGCAAAACTGTTGAAGTCAAAGGATTCATGTACAGGGTACTAAAAAGATGCAACCTGTCTCATTGGTTTGAACGGCAAGCACCGTAGACGTGGACCGCATCATAACTCGGGCTTGGGCTGCAGAAGTCCATCGCCATTTCAAGCATCTAGATGATCTAGTTATGTAACGTGATACAGACATCAACGTATTCATGGGTTCTATTCAGAGAAACAAAGAAAGACGTTGTGCCAACGTTTGAAGCTTGAGCCATTGCCGGTTATAGTCACGTTACTAACGTTGACAGTCAAGCACGTTCGATGTGACTAATTCACTATCTAACCCGAAGTGTGGTTCTGGTCATTAACCACTTCATTTGAAAGTCCCAACGATCAGATGAGCCAACCCTGAGGCTTGAAGTGCGTGGCTTGTACTGTTGGTCACTATTTGGGGGTGGAGTGAATCACCAGAACACCAAGATGAGTGTGGTGAATGAACAATACAGGTCGATGAGACTGACTCACAAGGTTCACCGTCAAGACTATTTATTTATCACAATAAACTGCAGGTTTCCTTTTTTTCTTTCCAACCCAGATCAACCGAAAAAACACTTCGCATCACACACAAAGCTCATTCCGATTCTATATTCACAATGCTTCTCAAGGCTATTGCAATTCTTCCTCTTGCCGCTCTTGCGGCTAAGGTGAGAAAACAGTTCCGATCAGAGATGAATCTTAAGCGTCTACTAAACTTGTCATTGCAGGCTGCCACGATCGACAGCACCATCTCTCAAGCTCCGATCACGGGCTATAGTGTCTACGTTCCCGAGTGGGAGGTCCAGGCCTTCTCCGGAGGAGAGACTCAAATCCTTAGCGGGACCGTAGAGCAAGTCTTGGACGAGCTTCGCAAGATCAACCCCAACTACGACGAGGACTTCGGCATCAAGAACGTCACCGAGTCTGGACTGACCGACTTTGTGGGCCCCAAGGCTGACTTTGAGGGAGCCCCAACCGCATGCGACGGCTGGGAGCTTGCGAACACCGCCCGCATTCGCGAGGGCATCTCCCACCTTGACGGTGTCGATGGAAAGCCTCACAGGGGTGCAGGCCCTGCCAGCTGGTAAGCTTCCAGCCATACTGATCACTCTGGTACGGAATTGCTGACGACCACAAAGCGGACGTGTATCCTGCAGCTACAACTCAGCGATTTGGTGGTGCAACGACGTAAGTTACCTTGACATCAATCTTTTGCTGAGCGACACAGCTGACAATTAGCTCAAGGACACCAAGGCCAAAGAGCTCAGCTCTTTCCGTGAGATCTCCGATGGCGCGCTTTATGTCATCAAGAAGTGCCGTGTTGGCGAGAGCACCAGAGTCGCTGGTCAGGCTTTTCACAAGGACAATTGGAACGTCATCGTTCGTTGGGCCAGATGCTGAGAAAGGCTTTGGACTTTAGGTCTTCACATGGACCAAAGTACTGAAACAGTCCGACGGCTGGTAATTATAGCCAAGTTACAGTAGATAAACCGAGTGCAGTTTGCCACCTTACAGATCCTTCTATTCTGCAGACAATATGAATTTTAAAAGAAAACATGGCCTGATAACATTCTTGAAATTGCATACCTTGGAGATAGGCGAAACTTTCCATTCACGAATTCCTCCAAGCCATCACATTTTGTTTAACTTTAATAAATGGGCCCATCTCTACCCAAGAGGTGCTCTTCAGAACTGTTACAGAAACATCACATGCTGCTATGAACGGCGCTACAAAGCAACATCTACATTCTTCAATTACAAAGGACTCCTGGCCCATGATCATTTTCCATGCCAGAGCCTGTCTCGCAGCCTAATCATAAGATAAACTCGGGCTCTACCCAGCCCGAATGCCGGGATGGTGGCAGAAAGACGGGGTGACATGGCCGACCTCCCTGTAAAGCACCCCACTGCCCTGACTCAGTTAGGCAGGAGATCACTGCCGCGCGCAAGGCGATCCGCCTATGCGCCGGTAGAAGGAAACGTTTCCCCCTTTCGGCATACAGATGCAACCCTGTTGACGCAACATCTCAAAGCCGTAGCTCGTATGCCTAAAAACTTGTTAAATGGTGTAATTACACCTACACCGGTCCGAGTAGCGGCCGCTCCCGGCACCTAGGATGCATGTCATCGCTCGGAGCCATTACTTGCAACGGTCTAGTAATGGCAACATTTTCATTTGCCAGTCTTGCCCCTGTCCCGTGTTCGTCGCCTTCTTGGCCCAATAACATTAATTTTAATCGATGTTAATCAGCTGGGAAACTCTCCCACCGGCAAATCGTCGATATGATCTTATGTGCAACGGTACTTCCGACCCTAGTAGGCTTGGCTCAAGACTTAGGTACAAATACTACATGAAGGGACGAGCCCCAAGATGAAAGTTTACTTGTAGTTTAACTACCGTCGCTCATTTTTCCTTTCAATATGTTGGGGTCTCGGTTGATGTTCCTCCAAGCCTGTATGGCCTCGGTCGGTGTCTTTGCCACCTTGACCGAGGACCTGTATCCTTGGCAGCCTCCTCAACCGGGCGACTTGCGATCACCTTGCCCTGGAATCAACGCCCTCGCCAACCACGGACTCTTACCACGAGACGGTCGCGATATCGATCTGGAGGTGCTCGGAGCGGCCACTGCACTTGGATTTAATATGGACCACGAAACGATGCTTCTTGTCGGCATTCCTGCATTGAAAACATCGACTACGGGAAATGCGTCAACCTTCCACCTTAGCGACGTCAACCAACACATGCCTCAAGTTATCGAGCACGACGGTAGCCTGACGCGCGATGACGCCTACTTTGGGGACTCTCTTCACTTCAGCCCTGCAGCTTGGGGACGCACATTGACGGGATGGGGTGACATTGACATTATCGATGTTCGTAACGGCCGTTGGGAAAGGTTTCATGGAAGCTTCAGCTAACCAATAATATCAGTTCGCCGCTGCTGCTCGAGAAATCAAGGCTCGATTTGAGTGGGGAGAGAAGTTCAACCCCGAGTTCAACGCTACCTTTGCGAGAAGCGGTTCGCTGCTCCAGTACGCGCTACTGCTGTCAGCCTTTGGGGATTATGGTGATGCGAATAAGACGCTTGTGCGTTACTGGGTTGAGAACGAGAGACTTCCTCTCAATCTGGGATGGCAGCCACCCGCAAAGCCTATTATCCATGATATGAACGCGCTCATCGCAGCAAATATCTCGGCTCTTTGGGACGCAGATGCATCTTCAAACACGACCAAACGAAACTTCAGGTAATCAATAGCATTTCAATGACAATATATCAGAAATTCATTTTTACAAAATCTGCAAAGAGCCTTGCAAGAAGACCTCAGAAGGAGAAACGTATTACAACGTTTGAATCAAGTTAAACAAGCAAAAGTTTAAACCCCACCGTGATCTTCCACACACACTAAACGTATACCAACTCTAGACGCAGTAGGGAGAGCCGTTCAGGGGGTTGAAAGAGCACGTCTCGCCAGTCTTGCAAGATCCACCCCTCACCCACTTGCCCTCAGCAGAGCAAACATCCCAGCCCCAAGCCTGAACATAGCTGCACTGATACGTCCCAGGGGCGCAGACACGACTATCGACCTTGGGAGTGCAGTAAGGGTACCCAGCAACCGGACTGTAAGTGCACGTCTCAGAAGCCGCGCAGTCGAGGGTATGATCCCAACTACCAGCGTCATTGCACGTCTCAATGCTCCAGCCCTTGGAGTCGTCGTACTTGCACTGGTACATTCCGGGGAAGCACTGTTTTCCGGTCTCCTTGGCGGGAGTCTTGGGCGGGGTGGGCACGCAGTAGGGAGACCCGTTGAGGGAGTTGAAGACGCAGGTTTCAGTAGGCGCGCAGTTGCCGCCGTTCACCCACTTGGAGGAGGTGTTGCAGACGTCCCAGCCCCAGGTGCTGTCTGGGTTTTGGCGGCACTGGTATTTGGCGGGAGTGCAGACGGCTCCGGTTGCGGGTGGAGGCGGGGTGAGGTTGCTGGTTCCGTTGGTGAAGCGTTTGACGGTCTCAAGCTGGGGAAGGGCCAGGGTGACGGCGGGAAGAAAGATTGCGGCGAAAGTGAAGGACTTCATACTAAAGATTCGGAAGGTGTGTCGAAGCGTATATGTGTAGACCGAATATTGATCCGAAGACGGCTATTGACTTATAAGAGAAAGGTAAGCTTGAGTGGCGGCAGGATATTTGGTACTTGGCTGGATTGATTTGGATGATGATTCAAAAGCATGATGAAGCGAAGACTTCATCTTCATTTTATATGTCCTATGCGACTTGCAATCTGGTGATGTCGACTGCTTGTGGAGCTTGTGCAACCTCCATACCGACATACGATTCTACCAGCATTTGGGAAATCACAGCCACCACGCGGAGACTTTACCCACCATTCGAAATCTTCAGTGAATCTATTCTTGGTATTATCGTGCGTTGCGTGTGGCTAGCCCCGAAGTCATGCATACTCAGCCTCGGGAACAAAATCGTCAACCGACCTGCAGGAGCTAAAGTACGATGTGGCTGTTTTTGTGGCGGCGCAGCCGATAGAGCGTCCCGAGCAAGTCGGCGCAAGACACCAGCTACCTGTTGGTCAGGTCCGATCCGTATCAGCCGTTGGGCTGGGCCAGCCGCACTTAGGAGCTGAGAGGCATGAGACATTTCACGAAAAAAATCGCCGGCTGGAGTGTCTTACGGTTGCACCCTCGCACTCAATCTTGGATAGTATATGATACACGAGTATGGAGAGTGCAAAACGAAGATGTTCATTGGTTCAACATACGATGAGACCAACTAAGAACGACAAATTTATCGATGAGTAATGAGGCATGCTGTGTATTATGAATCCACGCTGGCTGTCTATAACTGCGCTCTTTCAAGACCCAAATGTCCCTGGACCATCAAAATCATGTCCTGCGCCGAGGCCTCAGGGCCCAAGCAACCCAGTATATGCTGGTCCGGCCTTACCAGGAGCGCTGCTCCCTGGGCCAGACGCCCTTGTTTATGAAATAACTTACGATGTGCCTCGTTTGAAAATTCGAAATCCGAGCCCTCGGCCCACAGATGGACTCGAGGGCCTATTTTGCTAGCCATCGCCTCTTCAAAGTCCTTGAAGCGCTGTGCCCACAAGGAGCGGGACTCCACTATGAGAGTAAAAGCTCCCGGGCTTACGAGGTCGAGAGTGGAAAATTGTCTAGATGAGACTTGGTCTTTTGTGAGTTCTTTGACGTAGGATGTGTCGATTGGGTTATCGGGGATGCGGGTGTTTGGTTTGAGAAGTTTGATCCAGGCGTGAGGCAGCCGGGCTCCGACTTTAAATTTTGGTGTGTAATGTGAGGCGTTTGCAGGCGGTTCTTTGTCGCCATATACGTAGCCAATGTGTATCTCAAGCTGTCAAATGTTGGAGTCAGCGTCATGATTCACAGAGTGCGCGACGCAACATGAGACTCACGTTGTCAAAGTGTTCCCGCTGCCCTTCCACATTCTGCGCTATCAAGTCCTCTTTCGCGGGGTCGTGTATCGTCTTGTACATGTTCGCTCTCGCCTCGTCCACGTCGTTGATGCCGGCGGTCCCCACGGCCTTCAGAAACGAAAAGATGGTCTTCCCGTTCTTGACGCTCTGCAAAGAGGCAACCAGCGCGATCTGGCGTCGGTCGGCCTCGTACGTGTCGAGGATGGACGGCTTCGCCCACCCCTGATGCACGGCAGCGATCTTGTAGACCAGGTTGTGGGCATCAGCTAGGCCCGAGTTGAGGCCGAGACCGCCTGTTGGTGGGAAGGAGTGCGCTGCATCGCCGAGTCTGTTCAGGGTGAGCTTGATCCTATCACACATGACAAACATGACTTACAAAAAGGTGTTGCCGCGTCTGTACTCTTTTGCCACTTTCCGACTCAACAACCAAGGTCTGTAGCTGAGTATTTTAAAAGGTATGTCCTTTCCTATTGCAGCCGTGACTGTTGCGCGCGCGAGATCTTCGCTCCACGCCTCGGCGGGGTGTTTATTTGACTGTGTCATGTTAGCTGCGCCCTTGCAGTTCATGGTTCCTCGATGCCTCACGTCAAAATTGCTGATCAAAACCTGATTACCACCGAGATCATACGCAATGATAAAACCAGAGCACGCGGGGTCGACTATCCAGTGCAGCATGCCCACTTTTTCCTTCACGATGGGCCGCAGGTCTGCGTTGAAGTGAATCGTCATCATAGTCTCATCTTCAAACGGCAGCTGTTAGTATCGAACGCATTTTCAAATGAGCGAGAAAACACCTACATCCGTCTTCGCCTTCAGTCTCAATGTTGAGAGACCTGCGCACCTCACTCTTAGCGCCATCGCAGCCAATCACATAATTGGAGGCGATGGTCCAGCGCTTTTTCGTCGCCCGCTCTTCAACGGTGGTGATCACTCTATCCCCACGCTAAAGCCACGATTAGGTCTCATGTGCCCGGTGAAAATCAGTTACAGTGCACGAGAACAACGGCCTTACCTGCTCACAGCATACAAAAGCAATGCCTTTTCTTAGCTCCACATTCGTGTCAAATGCGAGCTTCTCAGCGACAAATCTCTCAAAGTCTGGCTGAGGCACATTGTGAATCATCTGCAGTGAAATTTCACATGAGCATCCATCATTCCATCATGAAAATCGACAACGACAAACTCACTTCAGGTGTGCTTTCCAGCACTTCGACATCCATCCTCTCATAGGGCAAGTACCCAATCCTCTCGCCGCTCAGGTTCGTCAAGAAATTAACCCAGTACGCATCGTCCCGGTGACTCCCGAGCTTCCGCAGCGCATTCGTGTCGAGGCCATACTGCCTGCAGAATTCCAGCGTTCGAGGACACAATGCGTGTGCCTTGGGCGCCGCCAGCCGTTGGGGATACTTTTCGATGAGGAGCGACTTGACTGGAATGGACAAAGAAATAACAACGGGTTAGCTCATCGCAACTCTGCCCAGGGCGCAACATCAGGCCGACCAACCGCCGTGCTTGGAGAGCATGTATGCTGTGAACAGACCCGTAGGCCCTCCGCCTACCACGAGAACAGGTACATTGAGTGAAACATGTTCCATTTTTGGAATGTCTCTTAGGGGACTTGTGCTTGTCTCTTTTCTTTATGACATAAGTTGGGAGGAAAAAATGGTTGAAAGAATTCGTTTAATGTACGGAATACAAATTCCAGAAGGCCGCCATCTGGTGAATTGTGTGTCTAGCGGGAAGCGTTTCCTGTCTGCTCTGCAATTATTTCGTTCCCATGGACGGGGATGCAGCCCGAGATCAAGTACACGAGGGCGACGATGCTGAGCCCGTCGGCTCCCCGACGTTCAACATCCCATTGGTCAGCCCATGTTGAAGCCGAAGAGATGCTTCCGATTCGCCGAGTCATTCAGAGGCAACGTCAAAGCGGCGACGTCGCTAGTGCACCCATTGGATCTAAGTCAGAACTCTGCTTGACAGAGGCACGTCTCACGTTGCTTCTGAGACTTTTCCCTTGGGCCCTTTTTTTAGCCTGCATGCTGAAGAAACGGCCCCAGCTCAGAAGGAAACACGAAAACACAGTTCCATGGATGCGACCGCGCCACCCGGGGGCCGCTACGCCGGCCGTTGACCGCCACGCGCGCTGCCGTCAGTCATGTCAGTGTACCTCAACGTATGTAGCAGTCAAGCAGTGAAGCAGCAGCAGTAACGTCTGGCGCATGGGTCGAGTGAATCCAGCAAGGCATGGTTCGAAACCTCCCTCCCCACCGCATCCCACACTAGTCCAGCAGCGGTGACTCTGCTCATACATTTCCTCTTCCAACCATACGTGTCGTCGAACTTATCTGCACCCAATAACTTCGCTCCGTAATTACGACCTTAATAACCAGAAAAGCAAAGCTGGCCGGCCGAGATATGGATGCGGATATCCCCACCCTGCCCGCTGGTACCTCGGATAACTCGGAGTCGGGCACTCTCAAGAGGAAACGTCGGCCGCGTGCGCCGGTGGCGTGTGGGACTTGTCGCGCGCGCAAAGTCAAGGCTAGTAGTTTTGGGTCTCCTCGTCGTCGGCGATGATGACGGAACACACGAGATCATTGTTACTGATCCTTTTTTCGGCGATTAGTGCGATGGGAGCTCGCCGTGTTCAAACTGCGTCCGTGAGTACATAGCTGGGCAGAAGAACACTTTTGTTTGACTTGGTCTCATCGGTTGTTCATTTACACGTTTGAGTGCTGACACCAATTGTTTGATATAGGCCATGAATTCTCATGCTCGTACAAAGACAAGCCGGAGGAAGTGTACGTCAACCAGACCCAAGTGGACTCACCCCCGTGCCCTGTCAAGGTGTCTGACTATGCCGTCAGTAAGAGGATGTTCGACCCGACGGGCCGCATCCAGCAGCGTCCGCAGAGCCAGCCGATTCCCGCGGAGCAGCTTCACCCGTCGCCCGTGAGCCTGGATGAGCCGCTCAAGGTCGAGAACCCCGCCACCGCGGCGAACCCGCACCCGCCCTTCATGTCGGAGCCGCCGATGGAGCGCGACCGGGGGTCGTCGGTCGTCTCGTCGGAGCAGGAGGTCGACGGCCTGGGCCAGGTGAACGACCACACCGAGGGCGCCGAGTTCTATGGCCCGACGGGGACCTTCTACTTCCTGGCGCGGCTGCGCTCGCGGGCGAACAACAGCGGCGGCGGCGGCACGCAGAAGCAGCCGCAGCAGCCCGACTCCAAGACGTCGCCGGGAGGCAAGACGCTGAACCAGACGTCCGTCGTGAACCTGCTTCACAGCTCGGACTACTCCACGTCGCCGGACAACCGCCACGGCCAGACGCCAGGAAAGGGGACGCCGTCCGCGAGCGCGGCGACGCGGCGCGACTCGGTGCAGTACGGCAACGGGAAGGTGCTCAACCCGGCGGACGCGGTGTTCGCGACGGAGGTGGAGCGCGAATGCGTGCGGCTTTACTTCCAGAACCTGCACAACATCCACCCCATCCTGGAGCAGACGGCCTTTGTGAAGCGGTGCGACGAGGAGGTGTGGCAGCGCAAGGCGGCGCTCGAGGAGCCGTCGCAGCAGCGCCGCGGGGCGCGGTTCCTGTCGCTCTTCAACTCGGTGATTGCGATCGGGGCCATCACCGCGGGGGAGACGTCGTTGCTGATGGAGGATCACACATTGCAGTTTCTGGACAGGACGGAGCAGCCCGGGGAGAACGAGACGACGTATCCGCCTATTAGGCTTGCGAGACGCTACTTTGAGCGGGCGAAGCTTTACTTGGAGGATATCTGCGAGTCGAGCTCGCTCGAGACGGCGCAGACTCTGTTCCTCATGGTGAGCCCATCATGTTTACCCCCTCACTGACTGACTACCTCAGGGACCTGCGGGGGAGCTGAGCTGAGCTGAGCTGACGCCATCCCAGTCCGTTTTCTGTCAGAATGCGCTCAAGCCGCACAGCTGTTACATGTACAGCGGCATGGCCATCCGTACCGCTTCGGCCATGGGTATTCCCACCAACATCCGATCCGAGACCAGCCAGGAAAGTTTGCTCTGGTGGTAAGACCCTCACCCGCGCCTGTCAAAGATGGTGGCAATTTTCTGACGTCCAGTAGGTCTCTGTACTCACATGAGATGTAAGTTGAGGCTAATCACACATGCGGCGAGGTGCTGACCAGCTAGCGAAATGTGCTTCTCCGCCGGACGCCAATCGGGACTACGAGGACCGAGTTCATATTCCATCCCCTTCCCAAGAACAGCAGTATGCTTGACCTTCAACTCGGACTGTGCGGTATGGCTAACAGCTATCAGGGCTTCGTCAGCTCTTCGTCATGCCTCATCAACCCCATGGTCGATCTCGCCAAGATCCTCATGTGGATGACGGACAACCTGAGCCTCCACAACAGCCACACATCATTACAGCGGCTCTCGCAAACTGCGTTGAATCTGGATAGGGAGCTTGATGACTGGAAGTCTGGGCTTCCTCGAGAGCTGAGGTTCGACACTTCGTCGTTGGAAGACAGCGAGTTCGCCATGAAACAGAAGACTGTCCTCAAGCTTCGTACGCCACTCCCCTCTTGGGTTGCCTCATTCAACTAACCATACCCACATCGCAGGCTTCCTGAATGCGAAAATCCTCCTCCACCGCCAGTTCCTGATTCTCAAAACGCCAGAGTCGGACCGCAAGACTCTCTCCCGGCACGTGTCTTCGTGTGTAAAGGCCGCGACGGAGACGATCCGGTTCATGCACACAAGCTACCTGCACCGCCCCTACTTCCGAACATGGTACGCAACATCCCACAATCTCCCCAAAGTCCCGCAAGTGCTACTGCTCACTGTTCGCAGGTGGTACAACTGCATGTACCTCCTCGACGCCTGCATGGTCCTCCTCCACGTCCTCATCTCCAACATCTCCTCCCCCTTCTCCAACGAGGAGGTCATCGAGAACCTCGAGATGAGCATCGAGATCTTCAAGGCGATGAAGATGCTCGCCGTCGCGCGGCGGTGCGCGGAGATCGTCACGGAGCTGCTCCACGTCGCTGCGGCGCCCAAGACGGCGGCGGGAGCAGCGGGTGGGAGCGGTGGCGGCAACGCGCCTAATCAACGACAGAGCAACAACAACAACAGCAGCAGCAACGAGCACGGCGTCGCGCTGCAGTCGGACCCGGCTACGGTGGCGGCGATGAAGCTGCAGGACGAGACGCAGCAGGCGATGCAGCAGACCACGTCGCCGATGTTCATGACGGAGGGGCTTGATATGCATCGCGGAGGCGAGGGCGAGCTCGGGGATAACTTGATACCGGGCGATTTCGACGCCAACCTGGTGGACCCGAATGTCGTGTGGAACTTTTTGAACTTTGAGCATTGGAACGCGTGGTCTGATGCCGCCTTCCGGTGAGGCTAGATACCTGGCACGACAGACGATCCTGGAAGAGAACTCGCACGAGAACAGATGCGGGCTTTGTATAATAGTGTAACAATAGGGGTCCGGGGGGAAGAACCCCTCCCAGCCTCATGAACTTGCACCTCTTCTTCACGTTACGACACCATCCCCGTCAAACGCCCCAACACCCTCCCCCCACGATCCCCCTCTGCCTCAACCACTGCTCACAAACCCCCGTCCACCCACTCACCGGCAACCCCTCCGTATCCAGCGCGAACCCATGCGGCGCATCCGCGTACACATGCAACTCCACCGGCCCGCCCGCCGCCTGCACCGCCTGTGCAATCCGGTACGCGTTGACCACGGGCACCACGGGGTCATTACCCGCGTAGACGACAAAACTCGGCGGCGCGGGCGCGCGCAGCTGCGCGTCGGGGACCACGGCGTCGTACAGCGCCTGCTTCTCCGCCGGCGGGAGCGGCGCCTTGTTGGGCACGATCTGGTGGCCCTTTGCGTTGGTGGAGATGGGGGCGTACCCGATGATGGCAAACTCGATATCCGGGACGGGGGCGCCTGTGGTTGCGGACCACGCGGGCGGATACTCGGACAGCAGGGCGGCGGCGAGGTGGCCGCCGGAGGAGAGCCCGCACACCGCCAGCGAGGGCACCACGCCGTCGGGGGAGACGGACGTCTCTTTGATGAGGCGGAGGGCCTGGCGCGCGTCGTCGAGGGGCGCGGAGGGGGAGGTGGAGGGGTTTGGGAAGCGGTGGACGAGGACGTGGGCGGCGAAGCCGAGGGAGGCGAGCCAGCGGGCGACCTGGACGCCCTCGCGGCCGAGCATGAGCTCGACGTAGCCGCCGCCGCCGAGGATGAGGACGGCGCGGTTGTTGGGGAAGACGGTTGGGTTGTAGGTGAAGAGCCAGGGGCGGGCGACGGAGGCGACGACGGCGGTGTCGAGGGGCGCGGTGGCGTCGGCGAGGGTGAAGGCGTCGGCGAGGGGGTCCGCGTCCCAGAGGGGCCGGGCGGAGTCTGCGCCGAAGAAGGCTTCTGAGAGCATGGTTGCCGGTGTGGTGGTGTGAGTGGTGATGTTGTGGTTGGCGAGGAAGAGGATGAGGTTTGGTTTTATGGAGTGAGGATGAGATGAGCTGGGGTAGGTGGCTCTCGGGCTGTTTTGGACCGAGGGCCGAAGCAGGCGGGATTTGTTGGGGATGTTGGTTTTGATCTGAGCTTTGATGATGTTGAACCGCTGTAAATAAGTATTCACGAAAGATGTTGATCTTAAGTTTCCAAACGAGTGTCGTGAGACACGGCTTGCTGATTATAGGTCTGTTCGGAGTATCATCCGCGAAACCCCGCGCGGGGGCGGGGCCGGGGTTCGGAGGCGGCCGGTCAACGCCCGGCTCACCACCATTTCACCAATTAACCAACATGTATCTGCACTCACAGGTCCTTGATCGTCTGTCATATAACGACGGAGAAGTATTTACACTAAAAAGGCAAGATCCAAATCCCGGTGTCCAGTCTAGCCACACCATGCACACAACCTCCCCAGCTGAGCTCACGGCGTCAGGGTGTACGTGACATTGTTCCCCGGCACTCTCGGGTAGAACTCAAACGTAAACACCGTCGGCTTCCCGCCGCTGATGACAGCCTGCACAGTCGCGTTCGGCAACACGATCTTGGCGCCGTCGTAGCTCCACTGGCCGCTATAAGTCTACCAAAAACAGAGTCAGCAAATCATCTCCCCATCATCATGTCCGGATATTTGAAACCTACAATGTGAGCAGCCTGCAGCGGCCCAAGCACACTAGTCCACTCGTCAAACAGGAACCCCCCGTCGCTCTTCAACGCCTTCACGGCCGCAGGCATCCTCAGCCCTTTATACTCGACCGTGATGTTCAGATCCGCCCCGGCGACGACCTTGCTTTCGCTCACAGCCAGCGTCGGCACGTCCCACTGCACCACCTCGACCTGCACCGGCGCGCCGGCGGAGAACTCCAGCGTCAGGTTCGCCTTGCTCCCCGGCGCGGCCGTCGGCGTGAGCCACTGCCCGAGAGCGCCCGCCTTAAGGGTGATGGCGGAGTCTGACACAGAATAGTCCGCGTCCGCAGCGAGCACACCCCCGGAGTTCGTCTTGACGCTCTTGAGCGTGTTCCCGTTGAACTGCCACGGCAGCACGGTGTCCTTCGCCGCTTCGCCGACCTTGTTCCACACGAAGGCGGAGGAATTCTGCGTCGTGGCGCCCGCGTCGGTGGTGCTCTCCGGCAGCGAGTTGCGCGGCGGCTGCACTGCGTCCTTCACGATCGCGAGCGACGTCGGGTCGCGCCAGGAGTGCGCGTTGCGGTCGAGGTGGTCGAGTCCGTTGTCCCAGATGATGAGCGCGGTGTTGAGCTCGGCGGCGGTGCGGACGAAGTGGTCCGTCCACTTCCAGCGGGCCGCGGGCTCCGTGTTGAGCGGGCTGGCGTCGAACTCGCCGATGACGAGAGGCACGTCGGTGAAGTTCCCACGGACGACGGCGAGGTCCGTCTTCATGGACGCCTTGTCGGCGTCGCTGCCCCAGATGGTCTTGCCCCAGGCGGAGAAGACGAAGTCGTAGGGGGAGTAGTAGTGGTACTGCAGGGCCCAGGGGTTCTTGATGGCGGCGGGGGCCTTGAACCACTGGGTGGTCTTGTAGCCGTCCATGCCGCCGCCCATGAGGGTGACGACGCGGCGGGTGTTGAAGCCGCCGCTGTCGGCGAGGGCCTTGAGGAAGATGTCGTTGAGGGCGTTGAGGTGGGCGCCGTGTTCGGCGGTCGTGGCGGGGGGCTCGTTGATTGGCTCGAGGGAGACGAGGTTGGACTTGCAGGCGAGCTTCTGGCCGATTTGGAGCCAGGTCGCGTAGAACTTTGCGTCGAGGGCGGCCCTGGTCTCGTTGGTCGTGGCCTTTGTGACGTCGGCCCAGTTCCAGGAGTCGTGGTGGACGTTGGTGAGGACGTAGAGGCCGCGGGCGGTGGCCATGTCGACGACGTCCGAGACGCGCTGGAGCCAGGCCGGGTCGATGGTGTAGTTTGGCGCGGCGCTGGTGAAGTGGTCGCTGTAGGTGACGGGGATGCGGACGCTCTTGAAGCCGGCGGCTTTGATGTCGTCAAAGGTCTCCTCCTTGACGGGGGGGTTGTTCCAGGAGCCTTCGTTGGGGATGGCGTCGAGGGTGTTGCCCAGGTTCCATCCCGGGTTCATTGCCTTGACGTAGTCCACGGCCCCAATGTCGCTGAAGGTGCCGGAGCATGGTGTTGGGACGGCAGTAGCGGCGGAGGATCTGGCGGTGGTTGTTAGTGCTGATGATGATGTTGGCTTGGTTGATGTGATGAGGGTGGTGGTAGAGGCCTTTCCCTCGAGACATTGCGAGTACCCTGTGACGTGTGAGTGAGAGTGATGATGGAGAAGTGAGAGAGGCTTACATTCGTTCTGCTTCTGACATGTCCAGCCGGCCACGCAGGTCGTCGGGCCTGTCCAGCCGCTGCCGCCGCATTGGCCGTATGCCGTTTGCTGAGCGGAAGCGGCGTGGAGCAGTGCCAGAGTGGCGATGCTAAGGCTTGACCTCATGTTGAAGGATGAAGCATCGGGCGCGGTGGCATGAAGCAGGGAACAGCAGCCCGTAGAGTCTCGAGGGATTTGACCTAGGTTATACACGAAGCACTCGCTTCCATGGACTAGACAAGCCCGCCGGATCACGTTTGGGTAATACGAGTTATTCGGAATGCAACTCACAAGAAAAGGCCAGCCACCAACGCGCGCAGCGCAGCGCTTGGTGGAAAATCGCGTGCAAACATGGCTGAGCGAGCGAAGCGAAGTGAACAGGTAATGAGCGGAAGGTAGCCGAGACCAGCAGAGGAAGATGGAGAGAAGTATGCAAGTGAGCCGAACTGGTCGTGTGCAGTCAATAGAGCAGGAGAACCATTCTCTTTTGAGGACGGAGAGCGACTCGAAGGTGACCCGGATAGGAAAGAATCACGATAGGCGAGCTTGCATCACGTAGATTGAGGGAGGCTGTTCTTCCGAAAGAGGCAACTTGGGGGCTCTGCCTCCGGGCCTTGCAGGACGACCCCTCAGTCGGTCCAGCGTCGTGGTTCACCGGCCCGAAGACGAGCTCGCAGCTGCACTCAAGCCAGGACAGCTGGGATTGTTTGCTCGTGGTCGGTGGGAGGGGGTTCATTAGAGTTGGGTTGCATGTCGACCCATGAACGCTGTCCCATGTTTAGAGGGGGCGGAGAAATTTCAGGGACTCACGCAAAAGCTTGTTTAGCTGAAAGTCCTCGCATTCGAGCACTGCCATGCCGTAAAATCTTCAATACTTGGGGCAGGGTGTAATTAATGTTTATTCGGCCACTTTTTTGAGTCAGGCCTGGGGTCTGGCCATTAACATCAGACGAAACCCGCGATGGCTTCAATTATTTGATTGTGCCCCTGAGCCAGCTGCTCGGTCTCGCTTCCGGCGAATACCGTGAAAGGGGGTTTTGTCTCTCGGCTCCAGCGGAGCATCCGTTGAATCGGCCAGTCTCTCGGATGTTGCCGATCTTGAGTCGGTCAACACAGAGGCGGCCTCGGCGCAAAGGCGACGCCGCTCCGGAGTGTGGTTCCCGTTACCCACGGCGTCCTCCTGCGTATCCAACACAACCCTCGCCCAATGCCGAAGCCATACGATGAGATATTCCAACTGCTAATAGCAAATGTCTCCAAACCAAAGGCTTTACTGAAAAAAGCGTGATGTAAGAGCTGTCCAACACGGCCTTCCCCGAGGGACGCAGGCGCGGGGTCACCCAGTCGACAGGGCGGTTGTCCAAGTTCTGCCCCTCCTTCCTGCTGAGATGTTCCCCACGCGACCTCGTTTCTTGTTGTCAAAATATTGGGTATATAAACCAGAGAGGAGATTCGTCATCGCCGCCCCGTGCATCGTGTCCCATTCATCGACTCGACCGGAGCGTATTCGTAATTCGTTCACTCGTCGCACCAAAGCCCATCACCGCTTCGGCGGCCCAGGTGGTCCCCGGGGCGGCGGATCCGTCGGTGTCCCCCGAATCTGATTCTTCAGCTCCTGGAAGAAGTGGTGTGCGAACCCGCGATCCTCGGGGTTAGCTGCATCGCCCCGTGTTAGCATCTTCCGTTCTCCCGAGTGCTTCGTCCCGCAGCAACCACGTACCCGACGCCTCTCCCTGTCGCAACGGCTCATGCGGCATCGGCCCGTTCTGCTTCTCGTCTACGAATCGTTGGATGCGGCCGACGCCGCGGTGGAAGCCTGGACTGCGGAGGATCTGTACGGAGCGCAGAGTTAGCTGGGTGGTTCGTGATGGAGGGGTCAGGTCTCCCGCAGGAGGGGTAGTGGGCGTGTGCGGACCTGTCTAATGATTACGTCCTCGAAGGCGACGAGGGCGCGGATGAGGAGGTTGAGTGGAGGGGCCATGTTGGGCTTGCAGCGTGATGTTGAGAAATGCTATTCGCGACGATAGATAGAAGAGACTCTGTACGCGTCGAGGGCACCGAGGAGGCACTGAAGGCGTCTGCAGTGGTGGCGATGGAGACTTTAGCAGTCCAACCGTCGGGACCCACCCTGATTTGTCATCGACGAATCATACATCGCGGAGCTCATGCAATGACTTTGGGCATGAGCACACGCAAAATGCGATTGTTTTCAATGTTTTGACTTCGCCATGTTCTGTAAAACGATCTCCTCCTCACGAGTAACCAGTGAACGTCTAGTTCTTGCTACTAAGTTACCGCTTTCGAGTGCATATAGATATGTGGCAACGCATCACCAGGCCGTAGCAACTTCGCTCCTTTGTAATCCAATAGTTCCGGTCCCAACGCCCATTTTAAAGCTATTATTACGCCTGTTCCAAAGCACTGTTCCGCCACTAATTCTATGTCATGGGTATCAGTTAGTTCATACTTGAAGCCTTGAGGGCAACGAATCCGGTTGCAGAGCTCCCCGGTGAGAAGAATCCTTCTCACTCCTCCTCTAACAGTTGCGTAAAGGTCGGTTCGGTCGGTTTCTAGCTGGTGAACTGGTCCCAATCTCCCCAATTGAGAGGCAAACCGATATCCAAGTTCGCCTCCAAAGCATTGTCAACTGCTGAAAGGTTAAAGTTTGGATCAAAGTGCCCAAACACGTCTACGTGTGTCATGGCATCAACCACTGAAAAGTCGATAGTGTCTGATGTTGTAAACTCGGACGCCAACGTCGTGGGCAACTGAGGAACCGCATCCTGCACCGCTGCTGTCGCAATGGGGTCTTCCATCCTGCCGTTGGCGGAGATGTCCACATGGGAAGACTGCGGTACAGCAGCTCCTTGCACAAGTGATGTAGCTGCCCGCTCCATCTCTCTGAGGATGCGCTCTCCAAGCCCGGCTACTACCTTAGCGCTCCAGAATACATCGCCAAAGCGCTTCATGAGCTCGGAATTGGACTTGAAGGCGCTGCGGGCTCGTGCCCGGAACATCGGAAGGGCGCTATGTCGCATTTTGCGATACTCGACGCTGAGTGCGAGAGAAAGGGCGTAGGGGACAAGAGGCACGGGGCTGAGGTGATCCCGACGGATGGCGGAAGAGATGCGCTCCGCGGCGAGGGAACGGCGGGCGTTAGCAGATGCTGGCGGAATCGTCTGCGCGTAGTTTGATGGGGGCCCAGGTCTCGGCAGGCGACATGACAGAATAATGACTGCGTGATAAAATACCTCGATCGTGGCTGCGACAAGTCAGTATCAGAAGCAGGCGCAGTCAGGACAGGCGACAAACCGAGCAAAGGCGTGGGCACTTGCAAGGCCCCGGCATCGAGAATCATGGGCTCCAGGACAGGAAGGTCGATGAAAGGTTTCGTTTCTAGAGATGATGCGATAACACCTGGCCTGTAAAGCTCAATGACTTTGTCCAGCCACTGCACGACGGAGAGGAATAGACGGAAGCAAGGGGTTTGTCTGCGGAAGCAGTCCTCAAGCCCGGGCCCGATATCCCGCTCATGAATGACGGATGGTCGTCCGTACGCGGCGGCGTTGATACGGTCAATGGCCCAGACGGCGCAAAAGAGGGTGTCCAGGGCATCGTCGCTGGTGTGGAACAGCTGCAAGCCAAGAGTTTGGCAATGATGCACAGCTCTGGCACCCAGCTGCGCAGGCAGATCTGCCTCGTCGGCCCCCGAAGGCTGTATGTAGAGTGACAGCATGCACAAGGCACGGATATGGATGGTCCGGTCTGTGATCAAGCTGGTCTCTAGAATCGTTCGAATGGAGCCAGAGAGGTGCTGGTGAAAGTCCTGGTAAGGCATCTTCTTATGGCCTTGGTTGGCAAGCCGCAGGTGGCTCTTCATCTCCGGGTCGGATGCCGCAGCCAAAGACACTACCTGTCGCATGACAATAGCTGCCGGCGAATCGCCTTCGATCACAATATCCTCGGGAACCAGAGCAAAAATTGGGTGGATCTTCTCCCGGTAGACCCTGTAGAGGTGCTTAAAGTCCTTTTCTGGGGGCACGCAGGTGAGACAATGCTGTCTGACGTAGGGGAGTAGGACCTTATCGATCATGGCCGCCGGGCGAGACACGACGCTGCTCGTAGCTTGACCGGCTGTCGTCGTTCCAGACGGCAGCCAGACGCCCACTTCGGCCTTGAGGGTGGGATTAGCTGCCGAGTCCGCCGAGTCTGCGGCCTCTGCAAACATGCCCTCTGGATTGAGGTCACCGACGAACCTCGTCTGGCCTCCATGAGCATCTGTTTTCGCGTCAGAGTCACGCCGTGAAGGCGACAGGTTAAGACCGCCGTCGGGGCCAGCTGAGGTAGAATTGCGATGCTTGGTAGGGGATGCTAAGGGTGGTTGTGGTGGCCTGGCGCAATGTCAGTCGTGAGAACAAATCCACTGCCAGATTGGGAAAACCCACCCATCATGACTGGGAGATGATGCGCCAGCACCTTCACCGGGCTCGGATTGTGCAGGCTCCGCATGAATGCAGCGTTTCTGGCGACAAAGTCAGGTCCAGCTCAGTCAGATACAGACATTGCGCAACAAGGCAAAGGCTTTCGCACCTTCTTTTTGCGACATGATTCACAGGCTTGCTGGACCTGCTTGCGCTTGAGGGGAAGCCCCGAAGCGTCAGAACCGACAAACTTGACACCTTTGGTCGAGTTGTTCATGGTCCTGGTTGGTTAGCGACTCCCGGTGAGATCGTGTGTTGTAGAGCAACGTTGCGAAAATCCAGCATTATCACAACCACGATGCGCCGGAAGCCATGCAGGTAAGAGATGAGACGGTGAAAGAAGGTCGGGGTGGCTGGCGCTAAGAGTTGTTCATTTTGGGCAAGTGGGAGGACCCTGAGGTGTACCGCCGGGTGTGACTCGACGGGCCACGGTGGCTTAGTCATTCTCGGTGTATTGTCGGTATAGAGGTCAAAGAGGGCCTTCTCCCACCTCACTGTTACCGTCACCTCACTGCTGACGTCGTTGCGGGTAATCTGCGAGCCCTTTGAAAGTAAAGGGTGATAAACGTCAAGTCCTTCGCGTGAATCGGCAGCGGCTATGAAACAAGGTTGGAAGCCCAATTGCTTCCATTACTGGTCTCAATTGTCGGTTAGACACAGTTTGTCTCAGTTTATAAACGCGGTCTGCAAAACCAGCCACATTATGGGTTCAGATTCTACAGTCCAGCAGAATGTAGAAATAACATGCCGAAACGCCAACGCTATGCCGAAGCCAGTACCGTTCTCAAAAGTTTTCATCAATGTCGACGACAGGTTAAAGCAGCTCCGCAATTATTCTGCTGCACGGCCACCCAGTCCGCTCTTGACGCCCTCTTGCACTACTCCCCAGCCGCTGCCCAGGCTCTTGTCCTTGACGGCCTCACTCAAACGGCCAGTCACAATCTTGCGCATAATGAGCGTATCCTTGGCCCTCTTGAGCTTCTTGCCGTCCTCCTGGGTGAGAAACTCCTCGAACCACTCCTCTTCCGTGACGTCGAATGGGAGGCCAATCAGTTCGGTCGCTCTAGCAGCAGTCTCCTCGCTGAGAGGGGAACTGAGGACTGAGGACACCAACTGGCGGAAGAGCTGACCCCTGACAGACTCGGAGTGCGTCCTTGAATAGTAGAATGCCTCGGTAACACTGGTTCTTGCCATCGCGTTAAACAGCAGCTCGAGCGCTTCCGACGTCTTCAGGATGGGCTGCACGGTGTGGAAGTAGGAGAGAGGCAGGGTGTAGTCGCCTTCGGGGGCGTGTCGCACAAGCGCGGTCATAATCTCGTCGGCGAAGTCGGTCGTTAGCGACGGATGCGCGATGTACTCGAGTGCTTTCTGTACTCTGATCAGTGTTGATACTACAGTACAGATGCGAGAGGCGCACCTCAAATTGCTGATGATCCAGGAGCCACAGGCCCTTCATGAAGATCTGATAGTTCTTGGGGACGCCCGAAGCGACTGCAAATCTCGATGAAGCTTGCGCTCTCGTCTGGCTGGTGTCGAAATCAAGGAGAATGTAGTAGAAAATGGAGAGACGGTGATGGGTCGAAATGTTGGCCTCGCAAAGGTGCTGGTGGAGGGTGCGCAGGGCATTATCGGTCTTGGGAGGATACGTCTTGGCTACGAGAATCTGTCAGTCCTGATGTCGCTGGCGTCCATCATTCTGACGTACCCTTCGTGAGGCCAAGGGCCTTCAGCACCCGGTCAATGAAGAGGGCACCATCGAGGCTTTTCCTGAACGTGTCGATTTCCTGGATTGACTTGCGGTCGTAGGGAAAAGCCTGCGACCCAAAGACCTGGTCAAAGCTGGTGTAGTCGAACATGGCCATGATTGTTGTTGTGGTGGTAGGGAGGCTTGAACAAGCTGGCGATGCGACGGGCAGTTGGCAGTGCTAGAAAACGGGCTGGAATCTTTTTGGCGGGACGCAACGATCGCTGCCAGTGGCTGTTTGCTGCGCCAGCAGAGCTCCAGCCACAGTTGCACGAGCCAGCAGCCACAGTCGCGCCTCCACGCGTCTCCTCATTCGACAAGATGCGGGGAAGGCGGTGAGCCAAGTGTGGCTTGTTTGTTTACAATCAGCCAAATCGGTGACCAATTCAAACAAATGCGAAGTGGGGGATCCAAACAAGACAATCACATTTCGCTTTTCCCACCGCTGCACATCGCCAACCGACGCCGTTTCTTTCCCAGCAAAGTTGCTGTCGTTGCTTTTGCTACCTTTTCTCTTTGGTTTCTTGTCAATTCTTTGATTGAGATACCCCCGCAGCGTCTTACATCGCTTCTTCTTGTTCCTCATTCTCTGCGACACACAGACCGCACAATGTCATCCCGACCACGCCGTGCGACGCGCCGGCAGGCCATCGTTGACTCTTCCGACGATGAAGATGTCGCCAACACCACCGTCAAGGTCGAAGACGAGGAAGACTTTGAACCCGAACCTTCTAAGAGCCCAGTGCGCCGACCGACTCGCGCCCGTAAGAGCGCCGCTGCTTCCGCATCCGCATCCACATCTACTCCCACAACCACCGCCCCGCGCCGAAGAGGCAGACCAAAGAAGAATGTCGAAGCTTCTGTCGTCGAGGAGCCCTCTGTGGTCGAGCCCACCCCGAAGACTGAGGAGCCTGAGAACGAAACAGTTCTCGCCGACGCTCCCTCAGTAGCCGATGAAACCATCGTTTCCACCATCGAGCCCACCGAGGTCTTTGACGCAAACCAGACTGCCGCAGCGATGGAGCAGGAGAACACTCCCAGGAAGCCTTCTCCCACCCCGAGGAAACCGCGCAAGAGCGCCGCTCCCAAGTCCGCCACTCCAGAGACTCCCATGGCGAAGCCCAGGCCAGGTGCCTCACCGCAGCGCGAGTCGTCGCAGCGCCGTAGCGAGCCGCTCGCCGACATCACCAACGCCAGCGTCAACGAACAGGCGCCGGCCATCTCTGATGTGCCCGAGACACCAGCAACTGTCAAGCCGATTCGCGCCATGGACACCATTATGGAGAAGCCGATGGACATTGTGCTGAAGTCGCGCAATCTCGCAGTCCCGGTTGTCGAAGACACGACGCCCAAGCCGCGACTCGTCATTTCCTACCTGATCTTGACCAACTTCAAGAGTTATGCCGGACGACAGGAGGTTGGCCCCTTTCACGGTTCATTTTCGTCCGTCGTCGGTCCCAACGGTTCCGGAAAGTCCAACGTTATCGATTCGCTCCTCTTCGTTTTCGGTTTCCGTGCAAGCAAGATGCGTCAGGGCAAGTTGTCCGCTTTGATCCACAACTCTGCGCAGTACCCCAACCTGGACCACTGCGAGGTTTCTGTGCACTTCCGTGAAGTCATGGACCAGGTATGTCAACCGCTTTCTGCATGCGCACTTAACATACTAACACATTGAAGCCTGGTGGCGGCCACGAAGTCATTCCCGATTCCGATCTCATCATCTCCCGCAAGGCGTTCAAGAACAACTCCAGCTCGTACTTCATCAACGGCAAGACTTCAAACTTCACGACGGTGACGACTCTCCTCCGCGACCGCGGTATTGATCTCGACCACAAGCGTTTTCTCATTCTGCAGGGTGAAGTCGAGTCCATCGCCCAGATGAAGCCTAAGGCTGCTAACGAACACGACGATGGTCTTCTCGAATACTTGGAGGACATCATCGGCACGTCCAAGTACAAGACGCCTATCGAAGAGGCCGCAGCCGAAGTCGAGGGTCTCAACGAAACGTGCATGGAGAAGAGCGGTCGTGTCCAGCATGTCGAAAAGGAGAAGAACAGCCTCGAAGACAAGAAGAACAAGGCTCTGGCATACATCCGGGACGAGAACGAACTCACCCTCAAGCAATCTGCACTCTACCAGCTGTACATCGCCGAGTGCCACGACAATGTTGCAGTGACCGAGGAGGCCATCAGTCAGACGCAGGCTCAGCTCGACGAGGAGCTTGAGAAGCACCACGGAAGCGAGAAAGTCATCAAGGAACTGCAAAAGGCGCACTCTCAAGTCAGCAAGGAGCACGAAGCCGAATCCAAAAAGACGCAGGCTCTTGTCAAGGAGATGGCCAAGTTTGAGCAAGAACGCGTCAAGTTCGACGAAAAGAAAAAGTTCCTGAACGACAAGCAGAAGAAGCTTGAGAAGACCATCGCCAACGCCGAGAAGTCTGCCACTGAAGCCGAGGAGACTATTGTCGAGTGCGGTGAGGAGATTGAGACCCGCGCCAAGGAGATCGCCTCTCTGGAGATCCGAATCCAGGAAGAGGAGGCAGAGCTCGCGACTATTCGTGAGGGTCTCAAGGGCAAGACTCAAAAGTTTTCCGACGAGATTGCCGTCAAGCAAAAGTCTCTCGAGCCATGGAAGGACAAGATCAACCAAAAGCAGTCCGCCATTGCCGTCGCTGAAAGTGAAAAAGGCATCCTCGAGGAGAAGGCCAACGCGGGCGCTGTCGCCATCGCCGAGACTGAGGCCAAGATTGCCGCCATCGAGGATCGTAGAGCAGCCAAGATGGAGGAGCTGAAGGAATGCCAGGCTGAGAAGGCGAAGCTGGAACAAGAGGCCAAGGAGGCCGAGCACGAGCTTACCCGCTTTGCTGCTCACGAGCCCAAGATCCGTGCAAAGGTCTCCAATGCCAGACAAAAGGCCGACGAAGCTCGCTCGAGTCTGTCTAAGACACAGACCCAGGGCAACGTTCTTACTGCCCTGATGCGCATGCGAGAGTCTGGTCGTATTGACGGCTTCCACGGAAGACTTGGAAATCTCGGTGCGATCGACGGCCAATACGACGTCGCCATCTCGACTGCTTGCGGTTCCCTCGACAACTTCGTCACCGACACGGTCGAGGCTGGACAGCAGTGCATTGAGTACCTCCGAAAGACCAACCTGGGTCGTGGCAACTTCATGTGTCTGGACAAGCTGAGAGTACGAGACATGAACCCCATCCAGACTCCAGAGAACGCACCTCGCCTGTTCGACCTGGTCAACCCTAAGGAAGAGAGGTTCCGTCCGGCTTTCTACCATGCCCTGCAAGACACGCTAGTCGCCAAGGATCTCGCTCAAGCCAACAGAATTGCCTACGGCGCCAAGAGATGGCGTGTGGTTACTCTCGCTGGCGAGTTGATTGACAAGTCCGGTACCATGTCTGGCGGTGGTAACACTGTCAAGAAGGGTCTCATGTCTTCCAAGCTCGCCTCCGATACCACCAAGGAGCAAGTTGTCAAGCTTGAAGAGGAGCGTGATGTCTATGAGGAGAAGTACCAAGACTTCCAGGAGCAACAGAGAGAGCTTGAGACCAGGCTCCGTGACCTCAACGAGCAGATCCCTGCACTCGACACCAAGATGCAGAAGATCAACCTTGAAATCGAGAGCGCCGCCAGGAACCTGGCCGACGCCCATCGTCGCATCAAGGAACTGAGCAAGGAACACCAGCCGTCTGCATCCGATGATAAGCGCATCGCTGCCCTTGGCAAGGAGATTGCCAAGCTCAACAAGGAGGTCGAAAAGCTCCACGACGAGACATCTGGCGTCGAGGAGGAGATCAAGGCACTCCAAGACAAGATCATGCAGGTTGGTGGTGAGAAGCTTCGCATCCAAAAGGCCAACGTCGACGCTTTGAAGGAGGAGATGACCTCTCAGAACGAGGAGACTTCCAACGCAGAGGTTCGCAAGGTCAAGGCAGAGAAGCAAAAGACGAAGCTGGAGAAGGATCACGCCAAGGCCACCAAGGAACTCGATGTCGCAAGCCGTGATCTCGAGAAGCTGGAGCATGAGATCGAGAACCAGGGCGAGAAGGCGGAAAGTCTCCAGGCGCAGGTCGAAGAGGCCGAGGAGGGTTTGTCAGCGAAGAAGGACGAGCTGTCATCCATCAAGGCCGAGCTCGACGAGAAGACTTCAGAACTCAACACCACCCGTGCGGTGGAGATTGAGATGAAGAATAAGCTTGAGGAGAGTACCAAGGTTCTGCAGGAGAACCAGAAGAGGCTCATGTACTGGAACGACAAGCTTGGAAAGCTCGTCCTGCAGAATGTTGACGACCTCACCAACACCAACCCCTCTGGCAGACGTACTCCTGCACCCAAACCCGCCCCCAAGGCCGAGGATGACGAGGATGAGAACGAAGAAGGTGACGACACAGTGGTACGAGCCGAGGCAGACGAGACCCTCCAGTCAGCTGTGGCCGATGAGGCTGCTGATGAAGAGGAAGGTGAATCTGAGGAGCAGGCTAAGCAGCCGTCGGAGCTCCCAGTGTATACCCCTGACGAGCTAGCCGACATGAGCAAGGACAAGCTCAAGGGAGAGATCGCTGCCCTTGAGGAGAAGACCCAGAATGTCAATGTTGATCTCGGTGTTCTTTCCGAGTACCGCCGCCGTGTCGACGAGCACGCGCAGCGATCGTCCGATCTCCAGAACGCTGTTAGTCAGCGCGACGCCGCCAAGAAGCGTTGCGATGAGCTCCGCCGTCTGCGTCTCGAGGGTTTCATGGAGGGCTTCAGCACCATCTCGCTTCGTCTGAAGGAGATGTACCAGATGATCACCATGGGTGGTAACGCCGAACTTGAACTCGTGGACTCTCTTGACCCCTTCAGCGAAGGTATCCTCTTCAGCGTCATGCCCCCCAAGAAATCGTGGAAGAACATCAGCAACTTGTCTGGTGGAGAGAAGACGCTCAGCAGTTTGGCGCTCGTATTTGCGCTGCACCACTACAAGCCGACGCCTCTGTACGTCATGGACGAGATTGACGCCGCGTTGGATTTCAGAAACGTGAGTTACCACACCGCCATTCCCCGCTTCTTTTCGGCAATGCTAACATTTCGGCACCTTAGGTCTCTATCGTCGCCAACTACATCAAGGAGCGCACCAAGAACGCCCAATTTATTGTCATTTCGCTCCGAAACAACATGTTTGAGTTGGCGGCCCGGTTGGTTGGTGTCTACAAGGTGAATCACATGACGAAGAGTGTCACGATCGAGAACCAGGATTACATCGTCAGGACAAGGCAGTTGCCACCTGGGAGTCAGGCGACGCAGCAGACTGCTGCGGCGAGATAACGAGACTAAAAAAGGGGCGGAAGAGTGAGATGAAGTTTAATGAATGATGGCATCTTGATTTTGTGTTGTTTTGGTTTTCTAAGGCCAGGGGGGGGTCGGTATCTTGTGTGTCATGGGTATAATGACTGTACGAGAGGCGCTGGGTAGATGCTAATTGTTGGTATGAAATGAAATGGGAGGCACGCCTTGGCTTTCTGCTTGTTTGTTGTGAAGTTTCATTGGGTCTTTTGGCGTGTGTATGGTGACGTGACTCGTGGTTTGTATGACTTCTCGCTTCCTGGGTCCCTCGACTGCGTGATCTTGTACCATCGTCTGAAGGACAAGGTTTCTGGTTGCAATGTCGGTCGTGAGAGGGGAAGAATCGTCGGCGAATGGCGGCGTTCAGGGGGACGTGGTTGTGCTCTTCGCGTGAGGGTCGCGTGGTACCCCGGATTTTGGGCATCACCGTGGCTGAAACGAAGCTCTTTTGGGATTATTGACCGAGATAACGGGACGCTTGATGAGAGGCGTGATGGGTGATGGGGGGGCCCTGTCACGTTTGGGACCTGCATGATCTCGGTGGGTGAAGAAGGATTTGTCTCGGGTGCGTGCGTGCAGCTGGTGTGTTACGTTGCGCTGGTCTTGTTTCTTGGGATTTTGGAGAGTTGTGTGACGAGGTTGTTGATAGTGCTGAAGTTGGCCGGATGAGAGTGTCGATGGACGGCTTTGGGGTTCGATCGCGAGGGAGCTTCGGGCCGTGGACACGAGGTATGGGGTTGGATACCTCACCGACCTTTCGTCGACGCGTACGGTGATGGTGTCTCGGAGGATGGGGACACCTCTTCCAGACCCGTCTCTTTGGTCTCGTCTCGGGAGAAGCACCTGGTCGTTGGAAATGTGACGATGGGCGGAAGGTGGAGGGGTTTGAGGGTGTACCTTTGATGTATAAAGGTCTCGGTTGCAGGTCGAAGGTAAGTCGGTTGGTTTTCCCCGGCACACCGAGACCTTCCATCGGTTGAAGAAGACGCTCGCTGAATCGTTCGCTCCTTTTGTTTTCTTTCCAGAAGATTTCTCTCTGATAGCAGTCTCTCTTTTCACTTCTCACGATGCATGTGTCGGCGGCGCTGGCGCTCCTGTTTGGGGTCGCTGTTGCTGCTGAGGGGTGTCATGGGGATAACCTCCTCCGCGGCATGGAGCGGCACGGGGCTGAGGAGTACTGCTCTTCGGTGCTAGGCGTCGCGGGGGCGACGAGCACCGTTTCGATTCCGGAGGGGGTGCCGACTGGGCACGATGGTGCGAAGGTGTCTTCTGCGGTGAGTCTTCGTCTTGTTGTGACGAGAGGGGTGTTTGTTTGCTGATGAGAATAGTGTTGGTGTCTTCTTGGGATCAGCTCTGCGACTGCCCGGCCGCCTTGTCATTCCAAGACTGCGGAGGGTCCGATGTATTCTACTGCGGATGGGGAGAATCCTGCAACAGCGACGGAGACTTCGACGGAGGCTTCTGGGGTGTTTGGTCGTCCCGTTCCGACGTACACTGATATCCCTGGGGGCTACTCGTTTTCGGTCCCAGGGGATGGCTTGACGGCCACCACGGCCTGGACGTGTGGGCTGGCAGAGGCTACTACCACCGTCCAAGTCACCGAGACGAGCGTCGAGACTGTGTACGTCACTGCTTTGTCGAGCGAGGGTAATGCCGGACGACCGCCGCCTCCGTGGACTTCGGCTTCAACTGGCGAGGTTTCGCCTACTAGTGAAGGCGAGTTCACCGTGATTACTCTCTCAGGGGAGCCGAGCGGGACTTCGTCGGGATGGGTCTCGACGATTACGATACCTGCGAGCGAGATTGTCGGTGTGCCGGTTGTCACTACGATTGTCAGCGATGGGTCTGAGGTTGTGAGCACACTCACACGAACACCACTGAAGCCTCCTCAAGGGCGGCCTGGGACCACCATTACCATGGTCATTAACGGGACCGTTACGACCATCACTGGGGAGGTACACGACGTGCCACCTCCTACCCCAACGGAGACTTCGGCCTCGAGCTCTAGTTCACAGAGTTCAGGGGGTTCGCAGTGGACGCTCCCTTGGATCTCGGAGTCTACCCAGAGTTCATCTACGATGGTACCAACGGCGAGGATCAGTACCGTCACCAGTGATGTCGGAGGCGGGGTGGTTTCGACCTGGGTCGTGACGCTCCCGACTGGGATTCCGTTCCCCAATACCACTTCGACAAGTCCGCTTTTTACGACGCTTGGTGGCCAAGTGTCGGTTGTTACCAGCGTCATCAGCGGGCAGGCTACCATCATCACGATCGGGGGGTCAACGTCAACTACTTCCCGGAATGGGACGGCTTCTGCTACGACTTCGACACCAACCGAGACCAGGTCTGGGGACATTAGCATTGTTACAAGTGTCATTGGTGGTGAGGCTACGACGATCACCATCGTCGGCGGAACGACCCTTCGCCCAGCGAATGGGACTTCCATGGCCAGTTCGATGCCATCAGAGACGACGTCTGCGGGTATCAGTGTGATTACGAGCTTCATCGATGGTGAGGCCACAACCATCACACTCGTCGGAGGTTCGACTTTATCCGGGTCACCTAACGCAACGGCTTCCGCGACTTCCACGCCTTCAGAGTCTTCATCTGCCGCGATCAGCCTAATCACAAGCGTCATCGGCGGAGCAGTCACCACGATCACGGTCGTCGGCGGCTCTACCCCCATACCTGCGAACAGTACATCAAGCCTCACGACATCTGAGACGCAATCTGCCGGCTTCAGTGTAGTAACGACGATCATCGGTGGTGCTGTTACGACTCTGACTTTGATCGGTGGATCAACCTTGACACCGTCTTCCGAGCTAACTACCGCTACGACAACGTCGATTCCTTCCCAGACCTTTTCAGCCGGTGTATCAATCATCACAAGCTTCATTGATGGTGTTGCGACCACAATTACGGTCTCTGATGGAAGCACACTTACGACGTCTCCCACCAGCGCCATCTCCCCGAGTCCTACGGCTACAGGAGACATAATCGTTGTTACCAGCATCATCGATGGATCTGCGACCACGGTGACCATCTCGGATGGCTCTACTGTCGTTGCGTCAACCACAAACTCCTCTGCTCCGACATCTTCGCCGTCGGGGGAGGTGATTGTTGTAACGAGCACGATCAACGGGGAGCCGACGACTTTTACCATCTCAGACGGCCCGACTCTCGAAACATCATTGGGCAGCAGCACTGCGACTGCGACGCCGTCGCCTACTGGCGAAGTCATCGTCATCACAAGCATCATTGAAGGCCAGCCGACGACGTTCACGGTGTCCGACGGTACAACTTTGAGACCTATTCCTAGCAGCATTCCTGCATCTCCAACTACGACAGGAACTGGCGGTGTCATTGTTATAACAAGCATCGTTGAAGGACAACCGACAACCTTCACAGTATCCGACGGCACAACTCTGGAAACAACGCCTAGCAGCGCTCCTGTATCATCAAGTACGACAGCAAATGTTGGTGTCGTTGTGATCACAAGTACCATCGACGGTGTGGTCTCAACAGTCACAGTCTCCAATGGCAGCACAATCGGAACGCCAGCAAGCAGTACCTCAACCCCGACGCCAACGCCAACGCCAACTATCGGCGTTATTGTGGTTACGACGCTGATCAACGGTGAAGCAACCACCATCACCGTCTCGGATGGAGTGACTTTGGGGGAGCCATCGCCTACCACCAGCTCATCTCCCATACCGACTGGGGAGATCATTGTTATTACCACCATTATTAACGGAGAACCAACTACAGTGACCGTATCCGACGGATCGACTCTTTCAGCCCCAACGAGTACAACGACAACTTCAAGTCAAAGCCCCACTCCAACGGTTGGGGTCATTGTCATAACAACGATCATCAGCGGTGCGGCTACGACATTGACGGTATCTAATGGATCGACCTTGTCTGGTCCGTTGAACACCACGTCAACCCTTTCGCAGGCCCCAACTCCAACTGCAGAGATTATCGTTATCACAAGCACCGTTAATGGGGAGCCAGTCACCCTGACGATCTCAGACGGCTCAACGCTCTCTCCATCTGCCACTCAAACCGCAGACCCTGGCGTGGTTACAGTCATCAGCAGTGTCATCGGCGGCGGAGCATCAACTTGGATCGTCTCAGACGGCGTGACTCTGCCTCTGCCTTCAAATACAACGACATCCACCCCAACTCCGACGGGGCAAGTCATTGTCATCACAAGCATCATCAACGGCGCAGCATCTACATGGACGGTCTCGGACGGCTCAACTCTTAGTCCGAGTGCCCCCACCACAACTACTTCAGCTCCGATTGGCGACGTCGTCACTTTGACAAGCACACTCCCCGACGGTCGTGTCTCCATATGGACTCTCATCGGAACTGCCACCATCACTGGGTCTCAAAATGCCACCGTAACCAGCTCGTCGAGCTCATCCTCAGCTACGGTCTCGTCAACCTCCAGTGCCTTTGACTCCGCCTTCACAGGCATTTCAATCGTGGCATCTCAAAACGCGAGCACATGCTACACCCTTCCCTCCCCCACAGAGTCCTTGCACGAGTCCAAGCTAGACACACAAGGCAAGACCGCCCCCTACATCGATGCATTCTACCTTGACAACACCACCAATTCCGTCAAGTACATCCGTCTCATGAATGAAAGCACGTCAGACCCTATTCTTATTGATGTATCGGATCCCGCAAAGCTGGCAATCATCGACAAAGATGGCGACACGCTCTCCGTCGATAGTCAGGGTCTGCATTTTGCTTCTGCTGGGTGTTCGCCCAAGATTGATGTCTTCATCTCAGGGTTCTTCAGCCAGATCAACAGCTTGACCAACTCGACTTGCACTTCCGGCGCAGCTCTCTTCGACACTCCGTCTGGGAGACCTCTGGAGAAGAGGCAGACCAGCGCGTTTGATGTGTTGCTTCGTCTCAAGGATCAGTGCGGGAATGCCGCGCGTGATGAGTTGCCAGTTGCTGTGTCTTTGGGAGATAATCCCTGCGCTATTGTTCCCAAGCAACAGGGCGACTTTGTTGCTACTTGCACCTGGCCTGGGGGTAGTGGTCCCGCGGGAGATTGTGAGACCTCGGTTGAGCAGACACTTGACCACCTCACGAAAGGATCACTAGACGGGACTTGCCCTTCAATGATGTCCATGTGGGGTCTTCTCTCTCAGGAACTTGGTAACGTGATTAACCTTCGGGAACTGCTGAAGCCATTCGTGGATGCTGGGCTGGACATCGACACGGAGCGTGGCCAGAGTCTGCTGGACGTAATCGGTAGCTTCCTCGGGATTTACGACTACTCTGCCTCGACCTTTGGTAACTCGACATCCCAAGCTGGGTCCGGAATGGGAGACCTGATTGAAGGCTACGGTTTGACCACGATTCAGACACAAGTCTGCCGATACCTACAGACCTCACAACCGCTTAATCTAACATTCACAACCGGCACCACCACGACGCCCTCTCCCCTCGCCGAGATCACGACCATCCCGTCGCCCACCCCCGAATACAACCGAAACATCACGGACCCGACGGTCATGGCGTGTTGTCCGAACCCAGGAAAATGCATCTTCACGGAGGGCAGCAAATTCTACCCGCCCGAGTCGTCGATCGCAGGCTCCAATTGCTTTTGCGGGTCGATGCTCGGCGGGGGCGGCATCGCGTTCAGGACGGGATCGTGTCTGGAGGAGAACCAGTGCAGTCAGGAGAAGCCGTGTGATGAGGGGAAGGTTTGCTTGACGGGCAACTGCTGCGGGGATGGGACGAATCCTGTTAATGTTTGTGTGGATGCGACCGAGTGTAACGCGCCGCGGGTTGGGAAGAGGTGGGCTGACTTGTTTGAGGGAACTGCGATGGGCATGGTTTGAGCCAGTGAGGCGTGGGGTGTATGATACGTTCGTCGTCGTTGGGGTTTGCAACTTTTCTTCATTTTCGCTATTCCGGTCGCAATCGCATTTGGTGCTCTTTGTTAACGACCTCAGTTTTGTTATTAAATATCATGTATCGGAACCAAGCGTGAAGAGTCAGAATCAGATCAAATGTCTCTTGGTGACAGTCTATGGGGAGGTCCATGAGATGATACGCGCGCTCGTCAGTACAGTGGTCGCCAGTCCAGCAACAAAGTATACCGCAGGATTTTAGTGTTTTGACACAACGTTTGTTATCAGATTGAATGAGTGTATATAAGAAGCAGATGACGGTACTAAAATGAGTGTGACCCTTAGTTCGCGATATACCAGCGGCAACATAATGACTATGACTTTGGTTAAATCCTTCAAGCTGATCATCTACAAGTCTTTAACTCTCTGGTTCCCACACTGGTCGCCAAGTATCGAGAGCATTATTGCTGGTCTCATATTCCAATCCCGGATCAAGAATGCGTTCATACCCCCGTCTTTCCATCCGGTTTGGCACCTCTTTTAGTGTTGAAGTATCGAATCAACAATCGCCCTTGTGAGCGCTGACCGCCCATTGTGTCTGATGGTCAACGCGCCCACCTGTGAAAGAAACAGGTATGCGGCCGCCCTGGAAGATGACCTTGTTGCACTTGTCATGAAGATGCTGGGCACCATCGGCAATCGAACCAAAGGAGCCAAGCGTCTTATGTTTCCTGGACTGCCATAAGAATCAGCATTGTCGTAACGACTTTGCAGAAGCGGTATTCATTGGGTTCAATGAAGTTCTTAATGGGATACCACAGGCAAAGAACTCAATACGTACTGTGTTTATCCACGAAATTGCCGCGTTGTATGAACAACTGACTCGACTCCAGCTGTCCGGTTGCATACTTGGCCTCCCTTTGACACGACGCAAATAGTCGATGCCCTCTTTAATGCGGGAGCGGTTAGCCAACCATTGGCAACTGACAGGGCGGGAGCTGAAGTCTGTGCGTTTCTCGAGAAAGCCAGAAGCATCTTCGCGGGTTTCGAGACTCTCCATGGAGGCTTCAGGCTCGAACACGGAAGCAATGTACGACGGATATTCCTTGGACACGTATGCGTACAGAGCCTCGACAGTGCCATTGAACTTGATGACCGGTCCACTAGCGTCCGTAGGGAATTCCCATTGCGGGTCCACCTCATTGGCGGCGAGGAGTCCCAAGGTCTCAGCACTGGGAAGAGCGCTTGAGGAAACCTTAACAGCATTCATACATTAGTAAATCCATGCCCGTACATAGATGTCGGTGTGCTGGACTAACCACTTGAGCCGTAGCCAGTGCGAATATCAGAGCGGTGCCTTTCATTGTTGCAGATTGAGGAGATGAGAAATTGAGCGTTGGGTAAGATGGTTCAAGAGATACGATGAATAGTACTTGGTTGTTTTGCTGAATACCTAGCCTTGAACATTCATAAGAAGATTCGATGCTTCTTATACTTCATCCCTGAGTCACGATAAGTCAATTATGCTGAAATGTGGCAAACTACCTCCACATGACCGCCACTGAAACGAATCAAATCATCACGCCGTATCAAGCCACTGATACACGGTTTCTCGGTTTCTCATTTGTTCTGAGACCTACATGCACATCACGTACGATGAGCACAAAAACATCTCAGACTGCTAAAGGATTGTAGAACCTACATCTGAAGAAGATTCGGCTGAGGACACATACGGAGGAGCATATTTTCTTTGCTCACAACGCATAAAATATGTACAAATTCCCCGAACTTTGGTAACACGCTCAAAACATCAACATTATTCAGATGTTATTTGTCAATTATACACAAACAAATTCCCTAGTTCTTAAGATTTTAATCGAATCGCGGTGTCTCTTCAAAGGCCATATAATATCCGCCATAGCTGACCGCTTCTCCTGCTCGGAGATCGCCGTGTGGGGAAGCACAGTCTCACGCCATGCTTGATAAATCCGAGTGTGAGATTCTGTTGTGAACAGCAATTGACCGGGCCATCGCGGCCAGCGATTGATGGGAATCATATCACATCTGGAGAAGTTATTCCCAAAAAGGAAATGTGAGGAATTCGTGACTTACTATCACTGACTGTACCCCGCGGCAAAAGCTTGCCGCTCAGCCTTGGCTACTCTCATCGGCTGATATATTGCAGAACTGCCATGTTACCTTCGTATCACTCTACCTTAGGCTCGATTGGCACTTGCGAAACGTCTTCCCAATTCGCATTGGTCCGCCTGAATTGCCAAGTTAAATTCGCTGTCCTGTCTTGAATCCGGAAAGTCGTGCTGCAGCAGTCCAGCTTTCATCAGTCATGTTGTGATCAGAGGAAAAGCTGTCTTCGAACTTGATTTCCGGGTTGCGCCCCTAAGTCATGAAGCCATGCATTGCCGAGCGGGACAGCTATCGTTACAACATTAGCTTTGTCTTATTCGTAAAATCTGAGCTGAACCTTCGTGTTGCAGTAGCCCAGTTCGTCTGTTACGGGAATGCACATGAGTCCGCTAATGATGGGAATGCGAAGTGCGCGTGAAGACCAAACCTTCAATACACTATCCACCAATTTAAGAGACAATCCTGCATCCGACACGGAGATCTCGTCTACCAACTACCTGTCTCTTCAACTTATGTGATGGGTATCGTCGGTTGAGGGATCATTGTCTGTCTATATTACCACAATTTCACGAGTCTCCAACTCTTTGAAAAAGCTTGAGTTCCCTCTGTCGTATGCCGAAGATAGCCAGGCGCCCACCCGGATGTATTGCCCCGGTGTTTCAGAGGGGCGTAGTAAAATGCCCCAATAGTCTTTCTCTGTCTTCTCTGAAGTCAACGTTTTTATATCGTCATGCCTAGAGCCTTCCATTATGGTAGTATCGCCATCAGCGCGAGCCATAACATCATTTACCAATGCCTCGTTCTCGAACTCCTCCTCGGCGTTGAAGTTGCAGATTGAGCAGTCATCTTCCGCATAATCCAAGACGTTCCGCACCTTATGCATCCAGTCTTTCTGCGCATCCGAGCTTCCAATCATCAGCATGAACAGACCATCTGGCGGATGTGTCATCCGCTTCAGCATTCCAATGAAGCAATAAGCCAGAACTCCTCCGTTTTGACTTAATTGCCAGTTCGTCGTATCAAATCCGCTGCAATGGCCCAGAACAAGGTCTGAGGGAACAGGGCCAAATTTTGCCTTTGCAGTAAAACTCCCATGTTGTACTTGGCCAAAAGGATTCACCCCTTTCGCGTTCGTAAAAGCCTCAGTGATGATACACTCGGATGTGAAGTCGCTGCTGTAGATCCCCATTAACGTCAAACTTGTGACTGGTCGTTGCCCTAGTGGGCTCCAGGACGGTGCTAAGTAGGGTGACGGATTGCAAAGAGCTAGTGCGAGTTCTTGAACATTTTCAAATTCTTCAGTCCCGAACTCGGAATCTTTCCACCATATAAGAGAAAACTCGAAATCGTCTCTCCAGATCCCCGCAAGGTAGGATTCTTGAGGAAGGCCGTGATAATTAGCAAAGAGTCCCGCAATACCGGATATACCTGGTAAAACGTCTTGCGGTATAGTGAAAGATCTCTCGGTGTAGTTCACCAGCATCAAGTGCCAGACCCTGAACATGCTTGGTTCAGTGCTTTCAGTGCCGCCTCTCATGAGACTCTGCATGGACAAGCCACTGCCGATTGTTTTGTCACTGGTGTATCCATTCTCGGATTTGGTTCCAGCTTCGCATTGGAAGTGAACCATGAACTGGCCAAAAATGAGACGTCGGTTGGACATCATCTCCTCTTGCAGAGTCCATCCACGTTTGACCCACTTCGCATCGTTGATGTCCCTCGTTGGCCACCATATGTCGAGTGTGTGGGGGGCGTAGGTCTTGCCAGAGAACACGAGGTTGAAATGGCCGCTCATGTCTGGATTTATCCGAGATGAAAAGGGTACCTGTATCTCCTTACGTTCTCGTTTTAGAAAGCCGTCATGGCAAGAATCCGAAGAGGCAGCAATAATCGTGAGCAGTGCGTTGTTGTATATAAGCCCCATCGAGGCGCTTTCCTTCTCCCAGTCTTCGATATCGTCCTGGACAATGCAGACAGAGTCCACCCATAGATATCTTATCGAAAGCGCTCGGCAGACATGTACTGCGTCTCTCAATGTCCGAGGCAAATGTGCTTCTTCGATACCTCTTTTGTGAGCAAACAGGATGTTTCTGGTAGTCGAGATTTGAGAAACTGCATCGTCCTCTGAGCCCCAGCAGTAGCTCAATGCAACATATTCGTAGGTCTCATCGTTGAGTTTCGTGCGTGAACTGACTTCAGAGACTTCTAGTAGACGTATGAGCCCCTTCTCGTTAGGCTTGACGTCAAGCAGCCTTGTGGGCAAATGCTTCGAAGCGACAGCGTGGCTGCACGAATTTCTGCAGTGACTCATGGCATCCCTCATGAAACCAATATTTTCTTCGCACAATACCTGGTTCTTCCGGAGACTAGGAACCCTCAGCCAATTCTGCACAGTTTCTGCAAAATTGTCAGCTAGCCCTACCAATTCTCATTCTGTTTCAGGCTTAGATATTGAACTTACGGTCGTCTGTTTCGACTTCAAAGACGAGGCGAACATACTGAAGAGACACGCTTGGCTCTGTGATATCTTTTCCTGTCCACCATGGTGCTTCTACAACTAAGAAAGCCAGTCGGAAAGGGTTGTGCTGCTCCCAGTGATAATAGAGGTTCAGCTTGACTCGATATCTATGGGCTTCGACGTCCCGAAACTCTGCAATGATTTCGTGAAGTAATAGAGCGCAGAAGTTGCAGCCGCTGTTAGCGCTTTGTCTTATCTGTGGGAACTCGGGTCCGTCATCAGTGAGATCAAATGGCAGTTGCCATCGAATCGGACCGCCATTATCAACGTGACGTCCGAGCAATTCCCTATCGTCGAAGCTGATGACGGAACATCTGTCGCACAGTATCGCGCCCCCAGTATCGTGACACTGAGCCATGCCTCTACATCAGTTTGAAATGTAGGTGGGCCGTTGACTTGTCTGCGCCAATTCTAGGCAGTCGTTTAAGCATGATCCCAAGGTGGTGTTGGGGAGGGGTTAGCGCGAGATATTCTGACCCACAATTCATGCAGTCAAGATGCCCCGATAAGCCAGAAGGATCGAAGGATGCTACCACCCTGGTGTAGATGGCGGGCTACTACTCTTCTGATTAAAAGTCCTTACTTGAGCAGTGTACAGCTTCTTCATTATCAGTGATAGGAGTGAATTCTTCCAATAAGCTACCCAATGAGATCCAGCATCTCATTTAACAGCAAGTCTCTTCTAAGTCATCTGAGCCGCAGACATGGGATGAACCACCTCTTCCTTGGATGTCAAGAGAGGTATGATCGAGCCGTAATACGTAAAATCACCCGATAGAAGAGTCGACGGGCGAATAGTCAGTCCACCTAGTCCATGATCCTGAGCAACCTTTTCCCAAGCCTCGATGACCTCTTGCTCAAACGGCTCGCAATTTTGTGTGCTCTGCCAACTGATTTCCCCCTTATTGTCGTCACTCACTTCAAAGCGAAAGACGCTAGCATTCCCATCGCCGCCATTCCAGACTTCCATCAATCGTAGTTTTGGCATGAGTTTAGTCGCTGCGGCAGCCATCTCAAGCAGCTCGATTACTCCACCACGCCATGTCAGCATGTCCCAATTTTCGTCGATCTTAGCTTTCAGGCGGAGAGAAGTCAGGGTGAGGGAAGTAAGTTCCTGATACCCTCGTCCAGAAAGAAGCTGCGTCATATCAGACCTCGAGAGTTTCTGGAAGAATTCGTCTCCGTTGATGAAGAAACATAGACACAGATGCTTGAGATGAAGTGTTCCGAGAATGACGGACTCGGTCAACTTGTCATTCGGGATCAAATTGAATCGCCCATTCCGGGGGCCTTTCTCTTCAAATATGGCCAACTTTTCTAGGGAAGCGGGAACATGATGTGGAAGATCAACTTGCATCCCTAGAATGACGGATCGTCTTTAGCAAAGTCGACCCAAGAAGTTTCTTCTGGCGTTGCAGTCACAACTTACCATTGCGCCATTCATTTTCGCAGGCTACCAACCCATGTCGCCACCGTTCAATTCTGATTTCTTTCGCCCTAGGAAGACTGTCGAATATCAAGAAGAGAACTTCTGGTCGAACATTCTGCGTGTATGCTCTTCTGGTGAAGAACCCAGTCACAACCTTCACTTGGGGAAGAGGTCTGCTGTCGACTCTGACTCCTTTGCAAAACAAATCTCTCTTGGCTTTTGTACTGAGATCCCAGCCATAAAGAGGGGCGTTGAAGTAGAACTTGCTGACTGTTTTGTAAGCTGCAGATAATTCGTTGCCGAGAGATTGGGAGTATGCCCTGTAATCCTCTTGCGGGATGAACGTATCCTCCTGCGTCGGAAAGTACTTGTGAGAAGAGAGTTCAAGCGTCAAACCCTGTTGACCACCAAATTCCGCCAGTTCTTCAACCTTCCATTTGGAAATGGTTGTCCACAGGTTCCAAATGATGTCGGTGAAGTATGGTTGGCTCCATTTGTATTGTTCGAGGCCCAGCTCTGAATGTTGAAGCGCTGACGGCTCTTCGAGCCTAAGCCAAATGTGTCGGACCAGACTCCGTCTCCTGTTGTCTTGCGTGACTTGTCTGAATTCGGATAGATCTTCTCGAGCGAGGGTGAAGTGTTTGAAGACTAGCGGTTCGAAGAACATCTGCCAGTTCTTGCAGACGCTGGCGTAAGCGCCCATTCCGGGTCTTGCCGCATAGTCCTCATTGCATAGGTTGGCGAGCTCTTGGAGTATGAAAAGATGTAGCTCTGGTGGTAGAGATGATAAGTTCGGCCTGCTTCCAGCCATGTTTGAGGCTTGGAGAATGCGATTGTGAGTTGAAGAAACTGAGTGTAAGAAGGCACTACGGCTAAGTGGGGACGGGATTTATGAAGCCAACTTCTTCACATATCACCTGCAGTCAGCCTCACCGCTCATCGCCCGAATGGTGTGATGTCGCACTCCAGTGGCTCAAGAGCGCGTCTACAACTGCAATACATGGAAGACTGCATTCGGGCCCTTTGGTAATTGGACAGAATTCGGAACAGTCTCTGCTGACTGGTTGATTCCCCGCATGCCATGTGCCACAGGATGGATGTGGTAAAGTACTTTGTTAGTGCATGTCCGTAACCAATCGGCTTCCGGCCGTCTGTCACACCAACTGGACTTCTTCGTTCGGTCTCTAGGATAGTTTGGGGCAGTCATACGGTTGCACAATTCATTTGAATTGATCGAATCGTTCTATAAAAATTGATTGCTGATGAAAGTCATTCTTAGAAGTCGTCGACGTTACAACAATTTAGACTAATCGTGTTGTGATCAAGCACGGAACCCCTCAGAACGGCACCGGAACGTCGGTTCTGCGGGCAGATGTGCGGTCCTCCGAACGTTTTTCAGACCAAAAAGAACCTTTCCAGCCTTGGTATCGAGGAGGCCTGATCCCTGGCCAAAGCATCTCATTGCGCGGGATTCCGGGGCGCCCCTTGCACAACTTTCCCCAAAACGCCTCTCTTTTTATAATTTTCTTTCAGACTGAGATCAACTCTTCGAAGACTTCATTTCCATTAGATCGCCGCCAGACTGTAGCTTCTGCACTTGTGATTTGAAGCTCCTCTCACTTGGTCGCGGATGTCGAAACTCTGACAACGAATGTGGAGTCTGCAGGAGAGGCATCACATGTTTTGCAAGCTTCATCCTGTATCAGTTAGGCGCAACCCTGCAGGGTAGTAGTTGCAGGGCTTTCGTCGGCACAGGCCATGCTGCCTTGGATTATGCATACAGTATTGACTTGGGACCGAGGCGAGCGAGGATGTCGGTTCCCGCGGATGTTGCATGATGTTCGTCTCCTCAACCTCACACACGTAAAAAAGGGGCGAGCAGAAAACTTTCACCGTGAAGCCAAAATCGTTCTACAATCCTGCCTCTGAACCAAACCTAGACTCTCATGAAAGATACCGGTGAAAGCTCTTCAAGTAAGCTCAGGCTTGCATCGAATTTCGAGAGCCGATGCTTTTTCGCCGTGGTCTCAGACCATATCAGCACGTCCAGTCTATGCACTTGGCTGAGCGCCGTCTGCACATACCCTAGCGCGGCGTGGGGGCGAACTCAAGCATGTGTAACCGTTGACCATATCACATTCGGCATGTGCTTTGCAGGGAGCGTGCGGTGAGAGTAACGGTGATGCATCGAAATTTAACAATTACTATTTACCAAGACTGTGCTAAGCATAATCATCAGCCCTACTGAATATGTGCTGTTCCACCATATTTCCGTCAAGTGATCCCATATGTACAATCGCTTTGCTGTTCACACCGAAATTGAATAATCGCAGTTGCAAACGCATGACTGGCTTATTTCTCACCACCCTCCCAAGTCTTCAAGTCGCCCTTGACCTCGCGGAAAATACCCCTCCAGTTTCCAATCTCACTCTCGGTACGCTTGCGGCGGCTGAACGCCGTTCGCCTGAAGCTGACGAACCAAATCATGAACCAGTAAGTCGACGCCGCCATTGACGCAACGGCCGCAACCCAGGCCATGGCGATGAATGGTCCTCCTTGCTTGATCTGGATGCCAAATGCACTGCCCTCCTTTTCAAGCATCTTCTTGCCACCCACAACGATGCCGGTTGTGATGATGGCGAAAAGTGGTAGAACTGTGGCGGCCAACATTGAGAAAACTAGGGATGTCAGAACAAGCACACGCCTGAAGCCAACGATGATGATTGGCAGCGTTGCAAGTAGCGTAATTCCTATGCAGATGGTACCAATTGCCAGCAGAGCCGTCAACAATTTCGCTCCCGTGCTAGCGAGTGATACCACCTGATCAATCGTGCCTCTCATCGCCGAGATTAGAGGAACTGAAACGTTGGCCGTAGCAATGACGAATGATGATGGAATCGAATCCGTAATGTTGCGAAGACCTGGCCATTCTTTTAGCTGATTGTAAATTGTATCAGTATTGCAGCTTTCTTACCTTGCCCCTTGGAATCATAGCTGAAGCAGGACTTGATGTTGGTCTTGGTGTTGGGGTCATTCTCGTTCGCGTAGTCGCCCTCGCACATCTTCGTCAGGAAGAGGTTGTAGGTATCCTTGACACCCAACGCCTGCGTCAGGTTGCCCATCAGCTGCCCCTCAACATCCTGAATGCCGCTTCCGAGCTGGTTGGTCAGATTTCCGAGTAGTCCTCCTAGAATGCCGTTCAAGCCACTAGTAATGCCCGTGGGATCGTTAACACCGCCGCTCGGCGAAGTGATTCCAGGAATGGTAGGGGTTGGAAGCCCCGGGATGCTAATACCTCCACCACCGCCACCGCCACCGTTGCCATTTCCACCTGATGTATTAGCCGCCTCGACTGTGATGAGTTGTTGTCCAATTTTCGATGTATTCAGCTGCAAATTCACATGGTTAGCTAGAGTCATTTAGTGCGTGTTCCGAATACACTAACCGAAAGCCAGTAATTGGAGTTTCCATTGCTTGTGCTGGTACCAGCAGCCAGAAGAACAATTGAGAGAGCAACGGCCACAGCCGAAGCTAGAATTGGCACGATGGCGGATATCCTACCACCGATTCCGAGCATTTTGAAAGGTTGTTGAACGTCGTGCGAGAGATGATGGTGTTGAAGTCGTTTGTCTTTAAGCTAACATTAGACAGGAGCCTTGGCCGTAGAGTTATGTGCCACAAAAGTTTTGAAGCCTGCCTCCTCAAAGCTTTGTGACTTGGGCCCGGCTCCTCCTTAATATGCCTCCGACGGGCATCGAGAAACCTTCGATCGGGGCAGCTGTCAGTACGTCATTCACCGTCCCGACAGCAGCGCATTGGGATGAAACGCTGGGATGAAGGCTGTTGGACTACAACGGTCGCCCAACGGTCCCTGCCGACAATTGAGGCTTTCGCAGGCAAGGGTCTAGATCTTGCCGGCAGCGATATTGTTGTGTTGTCGGAGAGTTGCAGGGGGGTGGCCTGCTGCACCTGCGAGAGTCTTACCGCAACGGGCATTTCATGAGAAACTAACGTCATGCCCCCTCGCGCCGAGCGATGCATAACCACCAATAGGCTGTTCGGACTGTGGCTCCGACTGGGGAGGCCTCGCCTTGCGCTGCAGTCAAAAGTGAGTTGTCCAAGCTTTGTTCGGCAGAGGTAACGGTCGATAGGCTGGGTTAGGCTGGGCTGCCATCGTCGAATGTTGTAGAACAGGACTTGTTGGCTGGACGGCGTGTTCGTACCCGTATTGATCGCGGGACGCAGCCGATGGGCCATGGCAGCGATTCTCCCCCCCTAATTGCAGATCTTTTCCTTAGATTACCCGCATTGCCAACGTAATTGTCCGTATTTCAACGTCAGTTCAGCAGGAAAACTGTCACTTTAAGCTTTCAGGCTGCTAAAGGGGTTGCATTTTCCGTTGCTTCAAGCTCCCCTTACGGAATATGGTGCCGAACGTGGCTTCAAGCAGTTTCTCGAAGACCCGTGCAGCGTCGAGGAAACGGTCTGGAGGGAGCGCTGACCGCATGTTTGCCAGTGTGTGTTGATTGTCGTGCCATGATCGTCTGGACTAGTTCGCCTCATCACGAACGGCCGAGCGCATTCGGTAAAGGTTACCGATGGGTCGCGATACCTCAAAATTTCATCATCTTGAGTATCATGTTTGCGCTACTATAAGGGTGTTGTGGTGACGGGCAAAGATTTTTATTTAGAGTCGTTGCTGCTTTCGTGATTGCCACTGTGTCAAGTCTTTTCAGCTTGAGGATCGGAATGGTTTCGACCGACACGGCTGGAGAAAGGATAATCAGGAGGCTTCATATTGACCTATGCGCATTAAATGAAGCAGGAAAGAAATTTTGATGCCCCTTATGGGTATGCGCATGTGATCTGTGAGAATGAGAATGCTTAGGTGACTTTGGAATTGCTACAAGCTATGAGCAGTACCGCACTCACAATGCGATGTATTTCGACACCGGAGAACACATTCTGTGGTGTTTCCCAGAATCGTGATAGTTCCAAAGCATTCTCGATCATACTCGTCCAGCATCCATGGCATGCAGACATTCCCGGATGCTCAGTCTTGGGCCCGCACAATAGCCGAGGCGGACTCTGTCGGACTTGCCTGTGACACTGATCCTACTCGCGGCCCCTGACTGTGTGACAGACACCTGAAGGATGTCCCCACTGAAAAGGCTCACTAACGTGATCTCAAAGGACAGACGTAGCTTCGGCGATCGCCAGGATCGGCTCCTATTGGATGACTCAGGCAATAGCCGTGGCGGCGATACGATCGCCCGCACTTACACGAGCTCATCGCACTTGTAGTTGTAGAGTGCAACTCAGTTGAACGAATACGGGCTTAAGACATCATCGTTGGTCTAGAAGCTTGTGTGCGGCGTTTACTTGTAGCATAATGCAGTCACCTCGTATCACCTGGCAGTCGATGAGACTAGGAATTTCGCCAACAGTCAGCGCTAATATTACGGGCTCAATGTTGTGTTGTAGTGAGTTTATTGCAATATTGACCAGGGTTGTGGATTCCAAAGAATTTTTGGTGGCGGAGCTTCCCAGCCCAGGAGGCTAACTACTCAGTTACTTGATCTTGAGTGAGCCATACTAAGCAATTTGCTCCACATAATTTCCCAGCATTCATATTATACATTGCAAATCACATGTACAGTGTCTGTAGTTCTTTTGCTGGGTTCACTCTGTGTCAAACTTCTCCGTGGCTGTTATGAGGCTGTTGTTGATAATGATCTCAGTGAGGGCCTTGAGAGACTGCAAGTGGAGGCCCATCAGTTTCGTATTCACTTATATACGTGCTCGAGAGTTTCTATCGTGCTTTTTGCTGTTAAGAAGCTGAGGCTTCACCGAGATACTTCAAGCCTCATGCTGACACATGAGTCACAAAACTTTCTCTGGATTGATGTATGTCTGAAGGAGGTTCGCGTCGGCAGAATGAGGTCCATTGAGAACTACAACATGAAAGTTCAGAGGCCCGCCGACATTGAGTCTCCGATAACCCGCTATCGTGAGAGTCCGGTGAGGAGTCATCCGGTGATCGATTAGCAGCATTTCTCCCCTGTCAGCTCCCGTGTCGGGACTAGCGGGCTTCCTGCCGACGCAGGCCGGTCTTCCGGTTCCCGGTCAAAGTAAGCGACTTTAACCGGATACCGTCTTACATATACGACCAAATCTCACCGTGAAAATCTGGAACATTTCCCGTGCCAAGTCGGCCACATTCTGAGCCCCATCACCGCCAAGTTATCAGAGTCATGGCTCCCTCGTCTGTCACTCCGCCCCGTCCCGACGTCAACCTCCGTCATGCGACAGTCGATGATGTTGATACCCTCTCTGCCATCGCTGATGCGGCATTTCAGACAGATTCACACACCCAACTCAAAGCCGTCTTTCACGGCGACTCCTCGTTCAAAGATGGCATGGGCGAGGGCTTGAAAGGTTGGCTACAATCGCCAAAAGTGGATCTCCTAGTTGCCGAGATCTCGGGCAAGCCGGTCGGGTGGGTTGGATGGGCTCGGAGGGGTTTCACGGGGGATACGGACCTACCCCTCACCGGCCCCGCCGAAGAACCGCAGGCTGTCTCGGCGGATGCCGTCGATCCGGCGAAGCCTTCGACAATCAAGGATCTTGAAGATCTCGCCAACGAGTCTATGCAGTATTGGGTCAACAGGCTCCAACCGGAGGGCTGCCGGTGCCGGATCGTGATCAGCTGTGTCGTACATCCGGACTATCAAGGCAAAGGAATCGGGTCACGCCTCATACGCTGGGGCACGGATAAGGTGGATCAGGAGGAAATCTACTGCTGGGTTCAATCTTCGATGGGTGGGGTCCCAGCCTACGAAAGATACGGCTTCAAAGAGGTTGGGAGGTTAGAGGCTGACCTGGACGTCTATGCCGAGGGCAAAAAGCCTGGTGAGAGGTACGAGAAGATCACAGGCAGCGCAGACTCATGGGGAAAGTATGAATGGGTCTATATGAAGAGAGTTGCCAACCCGTGAGTGGCATCAAGAACTACTCGAGTCATGTTGTCGCAACTCCCTCAAGAATATTGATACTGGGATGCATGAGGCAAACTATTCACAATCCCACAAGCTTACAAAATGCCACAAGTCCCCAAGCCCCAGCCAAAGAATTCAGAAGATCCTGCACCATCATCGAATCAGAGATGGCCTCGTTGAAGTCCGTCATCATTGGAACCTTGGGCTTGGAAATCCAGAAGTTTCGCATGTACTGGTGACCGTACGTCAGACCAGCGGCAAGCATGATGGGCCAGCCGACGGTGAAGACGCCCACGCCGCGAGGTACCACCAATGAGAAGGCCAGACCGCTGAGGCCTGACAGCAGGCACTTTTTGCACATGTTAGCGGCGAGCCAATTTGAAATTTCGATGTCTCAATGAAAGTCGGGAAGCGGTGACGTACTCCCACGAAGCCGGTGCCGACGGTGTACCGGATTTCCCACAACTGCTTCTCTGCCGTCCTACTCCATTCAGCCGCCTTCTTCGCTTTCTCTTCGTACTTGAGAAGTCTCGGAATCGAGTCCGCCGAGTGCACGAGTGCAAATCCGCTGATCAAAGCGATGAGAATGCCCAGGACGTTCGTGGGGAAAGCCATGGTTCTGGACAAGGATGTTCGTTGTTGGTGATGTTGATGTTGGTGTTGGTTCGAGCTGCGCGCAAGCTTCAATGCTGTTTCCGAAATGATTTTGTTCTTCAAGTTGCTGAATTAGGATATAAAACTGTCGATTACCACTCTGCGAGAAGTTGTTGGTTTTAAGGAAGAATTGAGGAAGAGCACATGCAGGGAGACGTGTACGGCTTGGGGGGCCGCGGTAGTGACGTCATGGTCTGGAACGCGACTTCAGCTGGCCTTGGTCACCACACTCCTCCCATCCACAAATTGATGGGATGGACAACGCAGGATGCGCTCTGGCCTTTGGGATTTCGCATCGGTCGCCTAACGAAACTCTCTTCAATAACTTCACAACGTAACTAGATGAGCTCATGGACTTTGTTCGAGACCGCGGAACTTGAACACAGATTATCTCAGCTTTTTCAGGCAACACAATATAGACCTAGAATTTTTCATCTGCTTGGTTGTGTCAATCATATTGATTTATACAGCACGCATTTTTGGTCATTCCTGTCTATATGACGATTCATTGTTGGAATGGGTTTGTAGCCTGTACGCGTGAAGGGCCTATTGATGAGCAGCGAATCTTATTGCTTTTCTTCGCGGTTCGCCTCTGAAAATGACGCGATTGTTTGCATATACTCCTCTATTGTAGGATTGCAATATTTGCGACTTGTAATCACGCACGATCGTGTGGGAATGGGACTAAGGCCAAGAATGGCATCTACGGGATGAATAGTACCGTCAGAAGATAAACAGACCTTCTTCGAGAATATGTCGATTACTGAAGTGGAAGATCCTTCTCCCCATGTAGAGTGAGTTGGTAACTACATGTACCCAATCCTTACTATCTAGGCTTGGCCACATAGCTCACGATCTTCTTTCTTCCCTTCTAACTTTTCTTCTTCGCAGTTTGCCGCCTGGAGGCGCACCTTGTTGACTGCCGCATGTAGCTCACGATACTTTCGGCACCCATAGACAGCGTTCTCAATCTTGGCTGCGTCAATATCACTGGGCCATCGGAAACCCGATCCCGGTAATATGCAAATGAATACGAGTCTCACGGTGGCTGAAAGTGTGTCCAATGAAAGAGCCACACGATCATCGGGCTGCGGCTGAGGCAATAGTGCATCTGCGGGTCTGATTGGTATTACTCATGACCGGTGAAAATCGTCGCATGTAACCATCTGCAAGCGGTGCTTATTTCAGCTTATCGGCCTCCGAGGCTTCTTAAATGATATGCAAGTGGTTTCTTGCTTAAACCCGCCATCTCCGCGGGTGCGGGCGGACAGAACGTCAATTTCAATCCATCCTCTCATGTGAACAGCTCACGGCTTTTTATTCCTGTATTGTCACTAGCATGGCTTCGGGAAAAGAGTTCGATGGCGATGATTTCTCCAACAATCTCTTCACTGATTTGGCTCCGTTGCTCACTCTATTCGGGGGGCAGGCTACAAAGCAATTTCTCAGCATGAGCATGGGTTGGGCAGATGACGTTCTTCTTGCTATGGGGCCTTTGGGAATCATCACAATCATTACCAGCTCCATTCGCGTGGGTGGGGGGAAAAGGTTGAAGACTCTGATCGGGCGGTAAATCTGACTTGAAATTTACCCAGGTGGAATTTGGCTAATCTCCTAAAGCGCGAGAGAGCCGAAATCGACCACAGAACGAGAACTTCTCTCTTCCACATCCGAGAACGTATGCGAGCTATGGGACGGCCAACAAATCATACGTTTAGTAGGAGATACTGATGGAGTTGCAACCCTTCTTATGAAGAAAGATGGAGAGCTTTTGAGCCTTCCTGCGGGTGTCCAGAAAGGGCTTATTCGAATTGACAATGGCCTGTTTGACCATGTTGCACGAGAGAATCTGAACAACCCGGCGCCAAATCTTTCACTGAACACTCGGAATGCGACGGCATCTCCATCAGTTCTGCGGTTATGGGCAGCCATCGGTGTGCTTTTACAGGCATTTGCTGTATCCTTTCCTGGACTTGCAACACATGTGTGGGGATGGGGAAAAGCTGCCAACTCAGTGACGGGATACGCTTATCCATGCTTTTGCGTCGGCACGATATGCTTGTCGCTGGGCATTGTGGCCTGTGGATATGTCATCGAAAGTGCAACAACGGAACAAAACGTTTCAATGACAAGAGATGGGGAGTCAGAGGGGATTAAATTCCTTGCTCTGCAAAGATCCCGGAGAATCGGCGAAGAACAGTGCCCTTGCTGTGCTATATTTATGGCAGGGCGGAACAATGTGCTTCAGGTATCACGTCTGAACCATGAAGATCGTGTGTCAGTTTCAAGAAGTCTTCTCGGTACATGTGTATCAGTCATTGACTTGCGTAGAATTTTGACGACCGGTGCTGTAGCCATTACAGTCATGGGATATGTCGTCCAATTCGTCGGACTCCGAGCTCTACACTGGTCGGCCGCCGTTACTCAACTCGCAATCACTCTTATTATGACCGCACTTCGAACCTGGGCAAGAAGAGGTCTGGCCACAGATGCCGAAGCTGCTCTAGCTCCGAACTTAGAACACCATGAGCTGGGGTGGCTTACCATGCATCTTGTGTCCGAGACAGTAAACTTTTCCCAATCAAAAACAGCAGACTCCAGTAATGAAATCCGCAATACCGACAAGGCGCCTCTTTTCTGGGAGATCATTTCAGGTTTGTCTGATGATTTTGGGAATTTACAGGGTTCTCAGATTGTAACATCCCCAGGAGATTTTATTCGAATGGTCAATCAGCCGTGTAATCACGATCTTTGTCCATTGGAGGTTTCTCTTCAGTTTTCTGCAATCTCAGACACTAGAGCAGGTGGCATTGACTTACAAAACATACCTAGTCTGATGACTAATTCCAACCATCCGGATCCTTTGAAGACTTATTTGGAAGTTGCCTCGCATTTCCCAGAAGATGACAGAAGCATGGAACTTCGGAAGGCTTCTGGGGCCATCCGCAGTGCGATCGAAAGTATCATGGAGCTTTTTGGTAATGAACGAGTCATACTATGGAAAGAAAAGACCATCCAGTCGCAACTCAGCAACAAAGAGCAAACGAAAACTCTTTTATTCGATTGGGGATTCAACGTGGGATTCGGTCGCTTTGAGCAAACCCCCGACATCGAAGATGTCCTACAGTCCATGTCTAACGGCGAACCCAATCAACAGCGACGGAGAAGTGACCATCATTTTCACATTTATGTGCAGAGAGTACCAGGTACTAATGGCCTAAAGGGAAGCTTCAAATTAATGTGTCATTCTCGCATTTTCGCTGCGTTATCATTGTCACTTTACTCCGAAGAGGTGCGACCAGCAATTGCCACCACTCTAGCATACCAGTCAAGGTCTTCGCCAAAGTATGTTTTGAAGGGGTTTCAGCGTATCATCGGATACATAAATGATGAGACGGAGACATCCAAAACTACGATGGAGTCGTGGCTTGATATGCCAATTCAAATCATGGATCTAGACCAGAAAAGAATCGACCGCTACAAGGACCGAATGCGAAAGATACTGGAGGCAAGATATACCGAAAGAGAGGTGTCCGAGATGCAAGGTTCTGCTAGGATGCAGATCATCCAGAACCGCCGACATAGGGTATTCTCTGTTGAATTAAACATACAAGATACCACCGCAAGAAAAAGAACCGACGTCACAGACAGGCTGGCGGAGACAGCAGCTATCGAAGGCTATGAAGCCTACCTTGGCATGTTTCTTTCCTCCGCAGCATATGGGTACTTATTTCTCCGTGCCCATGTCGCAAGCTGCTAGATCGTTACTAAGACTGAAGCTTAGGGATAGTCTCGGATGCAAAGAGCTTCTCATTCCTGAAAAGGACGGTACATCTAAGCCGTTTCAATATGCTCAGGAATTACTATCGCTGCTTATCCTCGGTCTAGCCTCGAAGGTCGAGAAAGTCTGCGGGGAAACTACGGCTACAGAAAGCAAAAGGTTGCATGGTTCCAGACGATGGGAGAACTCTGTGTTCAGGTCTATGGCGGAGATTATAGTGGGAGCGAAACTGGCCCAAGATGTCGAAGAAGCGTACACGTTGATCATTCCAGCCTTCGCCAAGTACAATCTCCTACCCACTGAACCAACTCAATCGGTCGAACCCTACGCACCGGATACAACAGACACGGCATTCTTTCCGAGACAACCTACCCCACCTCATACGTGAGCCTCACAGAACTGTAAGGTTCAGCAGAACTTGACAACTCAGCAGAAGTCGGCATGCAAGCAACTGCCGCACTCATCTACCGGGCAAGTCACAACTCTTCATCAAAAGTCCTACCAAGAGGAGGCCTCGCCAATTCATCGGCAGCCCTCTCAGAAAAGCCAAGTCTCCGAGCCCAGCGCTGCACAGCCATCCGAGGAAACAGGCTCACAACCCACCAAGCTGTGATCCATAGCCTACCAACAGTCAGAAGGGCCAGCTATTAGAAATATTGTCAGAATCAGTTTTTTCTTTTTTTTGGTGGCAATCACGCGATGGTCACTCATGTCTGCCTACACTGGGCTGGGGCTCACCACAACTCCATTCTGATGTCTTTCCTCTCCTTTCTTCGTTGATCCTAGTCCTATTATTCATGTTTTGTTTGAAGCTGTTGGTTTTGTCATAGAAAACGGTTTTCAACAAACCTTCCTAAAGTCAACCCCTGAGTCACGTTTGCAAATACAATGCGGTCGTCAGGTGTTCTCGTCACATTGCCGCTGTTGTGATGAATTCATGTCGATCCGATGGGGTTTTTATAGCACTCCTTTGCCTCTCACGATATTGAAACTGTGGTTTTCGCAGAATATGCACCCGCCAGTCTTAGCATTGACATGTGTCCAAAAGCCCTAAACGACTACTATATCGGTCCATCCATATCACGCAACTGTCTCCAATCCTTCACATCATCAGGTCTTGCTCAATTTGTACCAAAATCGCTCTTTTGTCGGCATTTGTCACGCATCATGAGGTTTGGCCAGTAAGGCTGTTCAGCCACCTAGAGATCGTAATTCACCTTGATAATGAGTAATTTAAGGGTCTTTCATCCCTGTAGTCCTTAATCATCCCCTGCATATTCTTTCCGTTATTAATTTCAAGTATTTCTGACACTATTCCGAGGAAACCATGCCCTCAGTCTACCAAAGACTCATGAAGGTTTGCCTGCAATTAGTAAAGCTACACACCACCATCCTGTTGAGCACAACAGACAAATTCTTGGCGACCATGTTACATGGCGTCCACGTCTACTTTATACGTCATCAAGCCCCCCTTCCATATATGCAGCGTTTGCTTTCACCGCCTTCTCCGTAGCTAAATTCTAGTATAAAAGAACTGTGTTTGGTGCCCAGCATAGAGTCATTCGGCAAGAAACGAAGAAATAGGCACCGGCGGACGATAGCGTTATTCCTCCATTTTGATCACCTTGATCAATCATGGACGCCTGCGTGAACGTGAGGCCTTCAACGTGTTTTGGAGTTGAAGATTAGCACGGCCCTGATTCTCATCCTCGTTCCCCAGGTATACCTCTCTTATTCGCCTGTGATCATGATGCAAGCTATGCCCTCATTTAAGATTTTTATACGAATCTCTTCGCGGCGTTGTCCCTCCGTCAATAAGCTTGGTTCGACAAGCTTGGCCTCGTAAAATCAATCTCGGTCAAATTGAGGACATTTCTTGTGTGGCCTTTGCAGAAGCAGGCACAGACAACGCGATATATGTACTTTTGGAAAAAATGGCGATGAAAGCTTCAGAGCACGGGTGACGGAGAATCCAGGATGGTCAGTCCAACACGTAGGTTGGAAGGTTAGAAGCCCACATTAACAATATGCAGAAATCTGATAACAGAAGGCAAATATACTGGACCAAAATTCAGTGCAAGTGGCACCATTAGTTTCCGTATCATGATGATTTAATTCTACGTAACGAGGTGTCGTCCCGACGTTCCCATCATCCCAGTTGAGTAGCAGACGCCCGCTGAACGTCCAGCCGAAAGCCGTTGAACGCCCTCGCCATGCAACAAGCAAAAGTAAGGGACAAGCAGTCCATTCTCCGTCCGCAGCAGCCAATCATCTCACCCAAGCACCCTCTGACTAAGGCCAATCGTCCTCAATGTCCTCCCATATTCTCCTCGCGGGCCGCTTGAACGATGACTCGTGAGTTGCTTTCCGCTTGCGCGATGAATTGCTTTCCTGCCGAGGTTCCGACTCCTACCGGTTCGGCCGCAGGTCCTTCACATAAAAGTCGAGCTTGTCGGAGTGGTAGACGTGACCCGGTGGGTTACTCGCAGTCGTGTACAGGTCGTCGATGGAGTGCTGGTGGAAAGTCTGAGTTTGGGTGCACTGGAGGATGTGAGTGAGTCCAGGTGGGTTGGTCAGGCGGAAGATGCCATATCTGGAGGTCTGTTAGCTCAGATTCAGGTACCACAAGGAAGATCACATACGATGGCTGATGTCTTGGAGAGCAGACGATGGCAATACTCTCCGGCATCATGACCTGGTATCCCGCCTGGGTGTGCAGGTCTCTCGAACTCATGAAGCACGTCTGCGTGGGGTGCGTGTGGATCCAGCCAACCATCAACAGGTCTTCGTTGATACAGTAGTCCAGCATGACCGACTCGTTCTCCGTCTCGCAGGTGTCTGGCGTGCTCTTTTGCTGAGGAATGAGGAGGCAGTTGATAAAGAGCGCGTTGTTAACAGGCCGGCCACACAAGATGCCACACATCTCGAGGCCCTTTCGGGTGTTGTCCGCCGCGATATTCAGGAAAGCATCCCGGAGCTGCGTAGGCAGAAAGACCGGCCGGATCGGGTCGCCGTTCTCCAGGTACGCTGCTGGACGGAAAGTAAGACGCTCCTTTGCTGATGGCGGCGGCATAATCTCTTCCTTTGCAGGAAGTTCAGGTACGTCCCTGTGTAACGAATCAGGGGTAGGCGGCGGAATGTATGACGGAAGAGGTTCCTTGCCGGGACGGGACGGGGGCGCGGCATCCAGCTCTTGGCGCAATATCGTGAAGTCCTCTTTTGGTGGTTTGGGAGGTTGTGGCAACGAGGGAGTATAGGTTCGTTTGGGCTCAAGCGGCGCAGAATCCCACTCGACCGCCCTTGGTCTCGAGATAGACGGGTAATGGTATGAGTAGCTGGGTGGTGGTGGCCGTGGCGGTGGTACAGGTGCCCTTGATGCTCTGGTATCTCCCTGGCGGCCACCTTCGGTACCATCGAGTCGTCTCCTTGTCGCCTCAATCTGTCTGCGAATCTCGTCCTCGTCTGTGGCCACGGCCGCAGCCGGGTTACCAAACTGCTCCCAGTCTTCCCAGCGGCCGCCCTTTCTGCGTTCTTGCTCTTCCTCCTCGCTGACGCCAGCCTGCCTGGTGGCCTTTCTCGCAGCATCTCTTCTCTTGAAGTCCCTTTGCGCCAGGGATACGGCCAGTTCTTGGTTATCGGCGGCATCGAGGATCTTCGCATTGCCGCTCAGCGTCGGATCTCGTGCGGCAAACTCATCATAGCTCGAGGGTCTCTTCTCGGGTTCGGCATTCTTCTTGGATGCGTTCATCTGCTGCCACTCATTGTAGTCGCGGTCAATCTGTGGCTTGAGGCTCTCAAGCAGGCCAAACACCTCCTCCTGCTGTCGTTTGAAGAGCGGCTTCGTAAGCGCCTTGTTCTCGGGAAGCTTCGCATCGGGATGGGTCTTGAGATGACTGAGGACGAGGATGGAGTGGCGCCATAGCATCTGGTATGCTTTCCGGATGTCGCGATCATGCAGCGCAAACGTCGCCTTGGGTGCCTAGTCAGTGCCGCGCACGCAGGTGCTGGGGAAGGGGTACCAACCTCTTGAAATAACGTGTCTGCGGAGCGCGCCCAGTATTTGAAGGGAATCGTCGTTCTAAATTCGAAGTCCTCGGCTGCATTCGTGATCTCCTTAATGCTCATGGGCCGCGCAGGCCGGAGGCTCGAGGGTCCGTTCATCTTGGCGGTCTCTCGTCGGGGGGGGAGATACTCGGAGGTCAAAGTTGGGGATGTTTGGTATGGATGTTTAGCTCGCGGGGAGCTGATTGCGGTATTGCCGGATGTCGTATCAGGGTCGCTGTTGGTGACGGACACCGTTCAGGTAGTCGTTTGCATTGTTCGTAGGTCGGGAGCCAGAAAGTGGCAGCCTTGAGGTCGCAGATGCTCGACCATTCGGTCAAGACCATGAAGGGTTTCGTCCCAGGAACCGTATGACGAAGCGCTAGGCGAGCCACGGGTGGCTGAAGCACTGGACCTGAGCGTTGAAGCACCCCGCCATGGCAGCCGACAAGGTTCACAGTGTTGGGCACCACGCCCGCAATGGAGGGGTAGAGCTCGGACCCTGCTTTGTCACGTGACTGTTTGGAGATTCACGTGACGTCCCTCGATCCGTCTTACCTAAGGTAGGTAAGTGGTGCTCACCGAGGGCCTGAGGGAAGTCGAGGTGAGTGTCGGTGAGCTAAACAAGCCCAAGGTCAGTCAACGTCGGGCATGCCAGCTGGCGGGAGGACCCGGGGCACGTCTGAGCTCCACCTCGACGTCGTCAAGTTCCATCAACAGCAACATCCGCAGGTCAAGAGCCATCTCGGACATCTCCTATGCAATCTGGACAGCTGCTTGGCTCTTGGCCCAAACCTTGGTTGCCACGGCGGACTTGAAAAACTCCTCAACGGCTCCGACCAGCGTGGCATTGGGGGCCCCGAGAGAAGAGACGTCATTCTCGTCCGTCCGTATTTCCGTTCGATTTACGAGTCTTCCTTCGCCTGCTCGCCTCACCCAACAAAAAGTTCCAAGCCTCGGGAATTCTCGGAACATCGCCCTGGCTGGCGTAATTTTCGCAATCCAGTGACATTGCTAGGAAATGGATGGCCAAAAAAACGAATGCTGCCCTGGCGGGCCGGCCATCCCGCCTGTCCAACCTCCGTTCCTGATTTCACTGCACTGATCCCTTTGCGGCTCGAGTCTGACGCCTGTCTGAGTGTGGCACCATGCTTGGATGCTCCCACCGCCTGCTCGAACGAGTCGGACAGGCACAGGGTCAGATGGTCTTGCTTTCCCGGGGCAGCTTGACGTGCAGCTTGTCGCTTGTTGTTCCGTGGTTCGTCCAACGTTACCTACAGGCTACCCAACCCCCCACGCCAGCACCCGCTGCTCGCCGCCGAGCGAGGGCAGACGGTCTTTCTCACGCGGTCAGGTCTCGAGACACGCCCTGTGGTTGCTTGGGGGGATTTCCCACCAGCCAAGTGTCTCAGGGACGTTGCGTGGCGGTGCCGAGTCGTCAGGTTATCAGCTATCGCATCTTGCGATCCCGCCAAATCTGACGGCGAGATGGCTTGATGTTTTTGCGGGCAGTGTGGAGGGCACGTGGAGGGAACCACCTCCGTGCTAGCCCAGTGCCTTGCTTGCTTTGAGTGACCGCGGACATCTCCCGCGAAACTGGGTACTGCCGCATGAATAGTCGATAATTTACGGATGACGGACCTGGCCATTCTATTGTGCTCGCCCTGGCCTGGGCAGATTTCCAGATTCAGGGATGGGCGCCATCGCGTCCCGCATGCCTGGACCTAGACCTGGACCTGGACCATCCCGGACCTAGATGAGCGTTCCGATGAGGCCATAAGGCGACAACGCCAGCTACATTAAAGGAAAGGTTTTCCTGCTCCGTTGTTGGTATAGAGGCTATCATCATCCAGTGATTGTAAACATTCATCATCAACTATTAAGCGTGTCCATATTAAAGTGGTATACTCAGTATCATCACACACCAACCAACCAACCAAGCCACCACCCATCATGTCTTCCACGATTTGCAAAAGTCAGCCACTCTCCCCCAACCATCATGAGCCGCTACTAACAACCCCCAAGAGAGCATCGACAGCACCATGTCGCACTTCACACTAAGCATGGGCCAGGCCTCCGTCCAGAACAACGTCTCAATGTGGACGACCCTCTCCCAGTGCTACGACGAGATCGCAAAGACCTTCGCCCTGCAAGACCCAGACTCCATCATCACAAACCCCGCCAGCATCTCCGCCGTCGTGCACGCAACCTTTGACCACGACGCCCACCAGCTCATCGAGCAGGGCCACTCCTCCATGCTCCACGGCATCGACGACGTCACCAAGGCGCACATGCTCGCCCAGGCCATCGCCGGCATGGTCGCCTTCTTCCGCAAGCTCGCCGCGCACCACGAGCACGGCGCCGTGACGCAGGCCACCTTCGACCGCGACGTGCGGCGCTTCGCCGAGTGCGAGCTGCGCGCCGCCATGATCCGCAAGATCGAGGAGAGCCGCATCTTTGGCCGTTGCTACACCCAGAGCCAGATCGCGGACCTCATCATGGACGCCGTCGAGGGCAAGGTCAACGACGCTGAGTTCGCGAACGAGGACGAGTACCAGAACGCCATCGGCTGGGCCACGGAGCTGCCGGCGAGGAATATGGGCTTGCCGTGGGGGTTTACCATCATGGCTTTGAACTGAGGAAGTAAGAGGAGAGATGTAATGACCATTTGTTTCTTTTCATGACGAGCGGAGGATGCTTTTTGGGGCCGTGTCGGCATTCATCGGCGGGGACCATCATCGGGAAAGGGGGGGCGCATTAGCCAGGCGTTCTTGGGAGCTTCGTGATCGGAGCGGAGCATTGCTGGGTATAATTTATAGTCCTAGTAGCTTTTTTGTTTTATGTGTCGTTATATGTATCACCACTCATGCCAGACCTGACTTTTTTTCCCCGTCATTCGTGCATTACTTCTTCGCCGCGGCGGCCTGCGCGCTGGTTTGCAGCTGGATGATGTCGCCCTTCTTCTTCTCAAGCTTTCCCTGGACGTCCCTGATCTGGCCCTCGTGCCTCTCGCTGTAGGAAGTCAGTAAGCGCCACCCGACAGAGAAAGGGGGGCTGTGATGCACGTACATCTCCTTGTTGATGAAATCCAGACGACCCTTGACTGTGCTCTCGGCCTCCACCTTGTCTTGCTTCAGCAGCACGGGGCCGACGAGCTTGTAAATCTGCTCGCCGTCCTTAAGCTGGTCAAATTCCTGCGATGCGTCAGTCTGGCGCTCATCAGCGAATGGGCGGTGCAGGGTGAGCACTCACCTCTTTCACGCCGAGGTTCTCCTGCTTCTGAGCTTCGAGTTTTTGCCGCGCCTGAACGGTGGTCTGGAGTTCTGGTGGCATTTAGTAAAGGTCCTTGACGCAGGCTAAGATCCAATTGAGGGTACCATTTTGGAGAGTAGTGTACTCTTCAGAGAGCTTTTGCAGCTTAGTCTGAATCTCAGCCATGGTGGGTGAGTTGTGTGTGCGGGTGTATGAGGGGTTCAGTGAGAAAAAAGTCCGCTTGGTGCGGACTGGGGTGCGGTGAGAAACCCGACGGCCTTTTGACGCAGTGGTTCTCGAGTTGGGATGTTTGGTGGAATGTCAGACGTCCTGCAGTGCCAAGGCCTCGAGAGGTTTTCGCTGTTTCGACTTTCGTTTGGTGGTCTGAAGACGATACCTGGTACTTTGATGCTGCCGTTTGCTGCGCTGGAGAAGGTGGTGACAGACTGTGATGCTCTTTAGATGCATATGGCCCCGGTTTGTGAGTATCGGCGAGCGCGAGCCTGGAACATGGAAAGAGACACACCGAGTCTTTAAGCTGTAGCTGTCCAGCTTTCTTGTGAATGTGTTTTAGTTTTCTATCCATATCATTTCTAATGTCTGCCTAATTTCGGAACAGGAACCAGTCATCAACATGACTGCTGCCTGCATAGAACGCCTCAGAAGGAAATCGCAGTAAGCAGCTTCCATCACCCAACCCAGTATATGCACATATACATCTCAAGGCCCCCACCCCCACCAGCCAACAAGGCACCTCTAGCGTCAGTGTCTGGCATCACGAACCGCCCAGGCAACGTCACAGAATCGCCCGCATCAGCGTCCTCAATCCCTCAACCGCACCCTCGACAAGCCAGTGCCAAGCGCCGACGCAATCCTCCCCCCGGGGCCATATCGAACATCTACCCCGTCCACCTGTCCAACCCCATCCCGACTGAGAAGCGTCCCCTCCAAACGGGAACAAGACAGCGCGGCGGCTGCACACAACAAGCTTCCCCGCTCTTTGCATCCTTATCACGAATCGCTCTCAAACTCGCCGCTCGACGCAGAAACACGCAATCCCGCCGGCGACAACGACTCCGACGCAGAACCGCAAACATGTCGGGAATCACCGACTTCCTCGGCCGTGCCATCAGCACGGTCAAGCAGGCCATCGACGCCGACAACGCCGCCGACTACGAAAAGGCCTTCCAGCTCTACACAAAGTCCCTCGAGCTCTTCGTCCTCGCCGTCAAGTGGGAGAAGAACCCCAAGTCCAAGGAGCTCATCCGCCAAAAGACGGCCGAGTACATGGACCGCGCCGAGAAGCTGAAGACGTACCTGGCCGAGGCCGAGCAGAAGAAGAGCGGGGGAGGCGGCGGCGGGAAGCCTGGTGCCATGGGCGTTAACGGCGGCGGCAAGGGCAAGGCGAACGCCGACGAGGGCGACGAGGACAACAAGAAGCTGCGCAATGCCCTCAGCGGCGCCATCCTCCAGGAGCGCCCCAACGTGCGGTGGGACGACGTCGCCGGTCTCGAGGGCGCCAAGGATACGCTCAAGGAGGCCGTCGTGCTGCCCATCAAGTTCCCCTCGCTGTTCCAGGGCAAGCGCCAGGCGTGGAAGGGTATCCTGCTGTACGGACCGCCGGGAACGGGAAAGAGTTACTTGGCCAAGGCGGTCGCGACGGAGGCGAACAGTACCTTCTTCAGTGTGAGCAGTTCGGACCTGGTGAGCAAGTGGATGGGAGAGAGTGAAAGGTGAGTGGCTTCACGGTATCGCAATCTTCAACGGCACGACTGACACCTTGTAACACAGGCTCGTGAAGGCTCTCTTCAGCATGGCGAGAGAAAACAAGCCCTCGGTCCTCTTCATCGACGAGATCGACGCCCTGTGCGGGCCCCGTGGCGAGGGCGAGTCCGAGGCGTCGAGGCGTATCAAGACGGAGCTGCTGGTGCAGATGGACGGTGTCGGAAACGACAGCAAGGGCATCCTGGTGCTGGGCGCGACCAACATCCCCTGGCAGCTCGACGCCGCCATCCGAAGACGTTTCCAGCGCCGCGTGCACATCGGCCTGCCTGACGCCAACGGCCGCGCGAGGATGTTCAAGCTCGCCATCGGCGACACGGAGACGAACCTGCAGGCGGACGACTACCGCGTGCTGGCGGAGATGTCGGAGGGTTTCTCGGGCAGTGATATCTCTAACGTGGTGCAGCAGGCGTTGATGGGCCCCGTAAGGAAGATTATCCAGGCCACGCATTTCAAGTCGGTATGTACATATTGTTGTGACGCTACATGATGGATAACCCGCGAGGAACTTTTGCTGATTCACACAAAACAGGTCACGGTCGACGGCGTCAGGAAACTCACGCCTTGCTCCCCCGGCGACCCCGAGGCCAAGGAGATGACGTACCACGACGTCGACTCGGAGGAGCTCATGGCGCCCATCATCGAGCTCAAGGACTTCAAGCAGGCTCTGAAGGAGTCGCATCCCACCGTCTCCGAAGACGACGCGTCCAAGCAAATAGAGTGGACCAACGAGTTCGGCAGCGAGGGTGCATGAGCTGGCGGAACGCCTGTTACATGTTGGCTCAGGGGTTATAGGGTGGGAAGCTGGATGCGAAAAAAGACGACTACAGTGTGAACGCTTCGACGAGAAGACATTGCTCGTGTTTTTGAAACAAAGGAAAGAGACTGGCACAGAGAATATCAGACTCGAGGGGTGGCGGGGATTCGGTATTGATGCAGATAGTGTGTGAGCATGTGGCTGTCGTCAGTTCAAGGGGGCAGGCAGGACAGGCGAGGGGCGGAAAGAAATCGGCGTCCTCTGGCGTTTTGTAAACGGCCGGCATTGGGTTGGGGAAACTTATTCTATTACTGTTGTTTTTTTTTTACTACTGCTGCTGTTCTGTCCTGGTTCTTCTGCTTTCCCAAATATCTGCATCGCAGGCTTCCCTATTTTTTAAAGTAAAGCGTAAAAAAGTGGTAGCCAGCAAAGAAAGAGAAGGCTTCTTTCCCCCCTTTTTACATACCTTTTGCCGAATCACACAAGATACACTTACCTTGGACGTTGAAAATGTCATTGTTTTTGATAGGAAGTTGAGTAACGCCAATGGAAGTACGTGAGCTCTTGTCTCATTCGACCACTGAGGAAACATAAAAAAATACATGGTGGAATTCAACAAAACGGCGGCCAGGTCCGTCCATTTTTTTCACTCACAGCATCAGTTGAACAACACCGTCATCGAGGAGGGAACCGAATATAAGTACGGGAACGGGTTGATGGTGTTACACATACACACATATCATATATATGCATTAAACATCCTTTTCTCTTTCTTTTTCGCATCTGCGCAGCCTAAACAAACTCCGACAAGCCCAATGTTCATTGCCCTGATAACTCCCAAACAGAAAAGGTAGGAAAGACCAAAAAAAGGAAGACAGGATGTTAGAAGAACAGTTTCCCAATGCCGTGAGGGAAAAGAAAAAAAAACCTTATGTGCCGCCGTAAGTTTTTGTAACATGAGGTTTGTTTTTCTTTACCTAGGGGGAGGGAAAAGATGGGAAGATTTTTTTCTCTTGTAGAACATGTCGTCAAGGGGAAGGGTTCCGGTGGAAGAAAACCTTTGTTGCGCGCAGAAAAAGGGGGTATTTTGCGCGACAGCGAATGGCGCAGTTTCCTCTCTCTCTCTCTCTCTCTTCCTTTACTCGTCCTTGGACTTCTTCTTCTTCTTCTTCTTCTTTTCCCCGTCGGCCTTTTCGGGCTCTTCGGCGGCGGCTGGGGCGACCTCGGAGTCGCGCTTGCGCTTCTTCTCCTTGTCCTTCTTCTCCTTCTTGTCCTTGGACTTTTCCTTCTTGTCCTTCTTCTCCTTCTTGACCTCCTCGGCGGCGGCGTCGACCATTTCCGCGTCGTCGAGGTCGAGGTCGCCTTCGACCTGCTCGAGGACGGAGGCCTAAGCGCGGTTTGTGTTAGTTTGCTGCAAGTATGAAAAGTGGGGGGGAAGCGAGGGAACAGAATACATACCATCACGTCGGCGTTCTTGGCGGGCTTCTTGCCGGTGGCGTAGAACTCGAGACGGTCCTCGACCTGCTGGCGCAGGGCCTCGCCGAACTTGGTGGTGGGGTTCTCGGTGTAGTTGTCGATGCGGGAGGCGATGGAACACTTGTTGGCGAGGTAGCGGGAGATGCGGCCCTTGTTCTTGACGGAGGCCTTGCCGATGAAGCTGGAGTGGTAGATGAGGCCGTACTTGGGGGTGTTGCTCTTGGTCTTGAGTGCGCGGAAGAGGGCCTTCTCGGCGCCGAGGATCTGCAGCGTGGAGGCCGGGTACTTTGACAGCGCGGTCAGGGAGCCCGCGTGGGAGATGAGGCGGGCGGCGACGGGGGTGCCGATGAGGGTCTGCAGGTTGGGCGCGACGACGGACATCTTCTTGTCGAGGTAGTTTGCGGTGGCGCGGCGGGCCTCGGCCTGCTGGACGACGGCCTCGGCGAAGCCCTTGACGATCTCGAGGTCGGCGGGGGTGATGGCGAGACCCATGGAGACCTTTGCGGCATCGATGATGGCCTGGGCCTTCTCGCCGTCCTCCTCGACGACGGCGGCGATGTCGTGGAGGCGCTCGTCGTTGAGGGTGGCCTTGTCGCCGATGAGGAGGACGAGCTTGGCGTAGGTGAGGTTGTCGGAGACGATCTTGACGAGCTCGGGGAAGTGCCAGCCGTACCACTCGCGGACGCGCATGAAGAACTGGTTGACGCCCTTGTCCTGGAACTCGACGGTGGCGGAGGCCTGGATGACGTGGTTGTCGTTCTTGGTGGTGCTGAACTTGACCTTTGCGCGGGAGTAGGAGTGGCCGAGACCGAGGCCGGCGGCGGTGGAGTCGCCGGTCTGGAGGCCCTTGAGGAGCTTGTCGGCGTGCAGGCGGACGCCGCGGAGGAGGTCTCCGGCGACCTCTGAGGTCTCGGAGGTTTCGCAGTCGACGCCGGAGAAGGTGGACTTGATCACGGACGCGAGGTTCTTCTCGGCCACGGCGAGGGTGACCTTGGACTTCTTGCCAGAGGTCTGGGGCAGGTTGAGCTCGAGGACGGACTTGAGATGGTCGGACATGAGACCCTCGGAGATGTGGTTGATCTCGTCCAGCGCTTGCTTTCCGGTGCTGTTGGCGGGAAACGTGTGTTAGCCTCTGGGGTCTCTCTGGAAGTCTGTCTCTCCACCGAGACGCGCCGCGGTGGGGGGGAAAAAAAGGCATGATGCTACACGCGCGCGAAGGGGATTCCGTACTCAAAGGGGGTGAAGTTGACGAGCTTGACCATTTTGCCGAAGCGGGCGAGGTCATTGATGGTCTCCTGGGCCTCCTTCTGGCGCAGGCCAATGCTGTCGGGCTGGTTCTCGACGTGGAACACGCCGTAGCCCATGGGGGCCTCGTAGAGGAGGTAGTTGACGGCTTGGGCCATTTTGGTGGTTGTTCTGTCTCAAGCACTCTTTTCTGGATTGAATGTCGTTCGAAGCCGACAGGAAAGAGCCTCGCGCGCGGGGGTGTGGAGGCGGAGGAGGGGAGGTGGAATTGGGCGTCTCGAGACAGAGGAAATCGAGATGTTCGAGATGGTCGGATTTTTTTTCTTCAATTTTTCCTCACCCCCACTGGGTTCAATTGGAAATTTTTCTGGAGCTCGCAAAAGCTGGCGCACGGGCCAGTCTGCCGTCGGTGTGGAAGGCTGGAGATGGTCACGTGTCTCGGCGGAGGCTGAGGCCGGCTGCCGACGTGGGGTGGGTGTGGCTGTGGCTGTGGCTGCGAATCTGGACCTTGTGGCTTTGCTGTCGAGGTGAGTTGAGTTGGTTGGCTTGGGATGGCAGTTTGGCAGGACCGTCGCCATGAGACGAATGCATTGGACCCTGGAGAGACATTATGCTGAGGGTTTCATTTTGCTCCTATTTACACAGTCTAGAGATATGTTGGCGCTCGTGAAATGCCAGGAGTCTACAAGAAGACTCCAACTCCAGTCCGCGTCTACGTCCTTCAGTGACATGAACCAGCTAGCAAACCAAGTCACGTAGCGGCACTGACTATGGTCTCTTTGAAATGAAATCAATCTCAGAAGAATCCCTGTATCTTCTTGTGTTCATTCGGTGATTTTGAAGTTGTTACGATTTGTGGTGATGGAGAAATGAATTTCTACACACCTTTCTGTGTTGACTTTAAATCAGAATGATTCGTAACTTTTGGTACATCTCAACGAGGTTCTTGAACACATTACCACACAACCAGCATCCGTTCTCCAGCAAAATTGTGTAAAAAATCAAATGCAAGACCAATTAATACAATTCAAGACGTCCCCAAGCCTCCATAACTTGACACAGACGAATTGGCGTCCTCTTTGCGCCGCTGTATGCGCCGTAAAATGCCCCTCACATGCAAATGCCGGCCCAACCGCGTGCTGACCCAAAACCGTCGACTTAGCTTCAACGTCGTCCTGCAACTGGATAAGCCAAATGCTCCTCCTCCGAGTGTCCCGGCATCAGTCTCACATGCCCAATATGATGTCACCACTCCACCCAATCACTGTCACGTCGCATACGAAAAAACGAGCTTGCCAGATTTTGTTTAAACGAATGACTTTGTTCATGATCATTACACATTACACATTAGATAAGCATGCTATATGTACAACAGCGCTGAGACTCATACAGTCTCAGCCAATGAATCGAAGTGTGACCGTCTCCCATCATGCGCGTCTGCTCCGCTTCGCGCTGCCGTTGGCCACGCCGCTCGCAACCTCTGCGACGGGCACGGCATCGATCTTGGACACCTCCTCGATGGTCTCCAGGGGCTCGACGTCGGACTCCTCGGCCTCGGAGCGGTCGTCCTTCTCCTCGCCGTGCCAGACGTAGCGGTAGCCAATGCGCACGAGGAAGAAGAGCCAGAAGAGGTTGAGCGCCTGCAGCAGGCCCAGCAGGCCAAAGGTAATGATGTTGGAGGCCATGCACTTGTACTGCTGGTTGTCCCAGTCGGGGTAGAATTGGTAGGGGCCGACGGAGCGGAACTCGGTCAGGATGGACCAGAGGATCTTAAGGTTGATGACGTGGCGCAGGTAGATCCAGGAGGCGAGGGACAGACAGTACCACGGACCGGTTATGGGGTGGTCGATGTAGTTGAGCGTTTTGGACATCTGGTATTGTTAGATTGGGGGTGCGTCGGGGCGGGGGGTGTGGACAATGTCACTTACGGCCATGAAAAAATCACTGATATCGTGGGTCAGGTAGACGGCAATGCCGATGTGGGTGAAGTGGAAGCGGTAGCTAAGGCCTATGAGGCCGAGCGTGACAATGTGATGGGCGACCAGCTCGTAGTAGTCCTTGCGAGGCTTCTCCATGCCGAGGAGCATAACCAGCGCCTGCTGGGCCCAGTACGCCGCCTCGAAGAGGTAGTAAAACTTGACGATGGCCTCGTGGCTGCGGTGCGGGTAGAGCTCGTACATGCCGGTGGTGTTGAAGTACCAGACGGGCGTCCTGCTCATGACGTACATGCCGGCGGGGCCGAGAATGGCAAAGTAGAACGCTGTGTAGCCCTGCTCCATGAAGCGCAGCTGCTTGCCCTTGGAGCGAATGCCGCAGGACTTGGCGAGGGGGCGGAGGAGCTCCTGCATGACGAACTCGCGGGTGAAGGTCAGGACGATGGAGTAGAACATGACGAAGGCGATGTCCCAGGGGCCCTTGCCGTAATGGACGGGGGCGTCATTGTCGTCGGCGGCGTCGGAGAGCTTGTAGGAGAGGAAGAGGAAGTGGTGGACGATGTTGGACTCGGTAGGGTTGATGGCGTAGGTGGACAGGAAGGCGAGGATCAGGACGAGAGGAGTGGTCCAGGTGTGCTTGACGGCGATGTGCTTGCATTTGCGGAGGAGGGCGCGGGCGCGGCTGCGTTGGGCGACTAGCTCGTCCTGCTTCGCGGAGGCAGAGGACGGCTGGCCGTGGGCTCTGATGCTCGACTTCCTACGTCGTCGGACGGCCTGGTCCTTGCCAGTGGGTGCTGGCGAAGAGGCCTGTTCTGGGAGCTGTTCGGGCGCGGTCATTGTCGCGTGCGGCGGCTGATCGTGCCCTCAGTGAGGATGTTTGTTGTTGTGGTGTTTCTACGACGAGAGACTGCGGGGTGTCGCGTGTGTATATGCGAAGTGTTGGGTTGAGGTTGAGAGAGGAGACAGAGGTCGCTGTCTGGTGTTCGGTCGCAATTGACGACGAGACAAAAGTCGGTCAAGAGCGTAGGTGGTGAACAAGAAGGAGGCGTTGCTGGATGGCGGTGACTTCTTCAAAAGGAGGAAGAGGGTTAATAGGAGGAGCCAAGAGAAAGCCGAGGGAGGCGGTCGGTGGTCGGTGTCGTCGGGGGCTTTTTTTTTCTTCTAGGTCTTTCAATTTCCCCCGTGGCTTGCACCGGAGGCGGAATTAGGGTGGATCAGGGACAATCTTAAGGCGGACATGGGTTTAATTCTCACGGTGTCTGTCCGGGTGCCTAGGGGCCAGTCTGGGGACTCGGGGAGACCACTAAGCGGTGCAGCGAATCGCAGGCCGCCGTTGTACGCGGATGACCTCTGGACCTGCGGTAAGCTGCGTTTTTTTGTCTTTTCCGGCCCACCCGGTGGGAATCAGCGGAAAGGAGGAGTGTCGATGCGCTGCTGTGTTGCTGGGGGGAAGAGAGAGAGAGGTTTGTACTCTGCAGAGGTTTTTTTCTTATTCTGGTGCCTCCCAATGGTTTTGATTAAAGGGCGATCACTCTGCAGGAAGAAGCAAGCCTGCGGTAGGTGGCTGGGCCTGCAGTGTTTTTGTTGGTTGCGACCGTTGGGGGGACACCACTAGACGGCACCATGTGTGCTTGTCTTGCCTCCCATGCCTTTTACCTTACTTTTACTTTCAAGAATCCATATCTGACTGTGGCCAGCACTACTCAGCAGGTTCCAATGCAGTAGGGGAACGGACACGCGATAAAATGTCCGATGTCTGGACGGGCATTAATTGGGCGTGGCTGTTGCAGATGGTGTTTGAGTCTCTTGAAACCACGCTTCTCACAACCGTCTGGACGACGCAGCGGGCAGAACACGTCAGTCAATCTGCCTTAGTCATTCATCCATCCTTCTGCAGCGCTGGAGTTTGGCAGCGGAATGTCACCGGTCAGAGTTGGACGACGGCCATTGACTTCGGCTTCTTTGGGAGTGCCGTCATCCCAACTGGACGGGACCTTCCACTGGCAAAAGACAGGACGACGACGGAGCCCGGAGGCCGGAGACCCCTATTGTCTGTCAATGGAAGTTGTTGAGTTGGCGATTCAGGGGTCATGTCGTCACCGTGCCCGCCCGAATTTTCCGTCCCATGTTTCCCGTCGCTTTGTTGCCTTAATAAGCGCACCGCGTTGTCACAGGCAGCTGGCGTGTCGCTGTTCCAGGCCGTGTGCTACCGGCTCTGCCGACGCCAGCGACGGAGACCACAGCACCTCCGAGCTCCCGGCAGTGGGCACCCAACGGCCACGTATTAGGTCAGCATTCCCCGAGCAGGCAAAGTCGATGCATGTACCTACAGGCATGCGCTCGCAGGGGAGGTACATCTGCCAGGCAGGCACCATGCAGATCACCCGCCCGCGCCACGACTTGCCGCCTGAACCTTGCCAAGCGTCACTCCCACCACTCCTTCTTCCTCGCTTCCAAGGCGTTGCTGCCGTGCCACTGCCAGGATTGTCTGTGGCTTGAACACGCTGACGACACCTCGACGCCTCACTTGCTATGCAGTAGCTCTCAGCTCCAGTCACAAAGCGCGACACCCAGCAGCTGGCATTGCAGGCTTGCAGCAGCAGCAGCATTGCACCAGCATTACGGCACGTTGCTCCCGTCCTGGCACTTTACGTACATTACAGCTCAGGGCGCAGGGAGGGGGAGGGGCAGTGCCATTCGTCTGTCTGTCCACCGCGGGGCTCCAGGGCTGCCTCTGGGCTCCCCTCAGGGCGAGGGATCCCATCTTGATGGAGCTGCACCTGCATCGCAGCACATAGCTCAGCACTGCCATTCGTGTAATTCGTATCCGTCTACACGTGTAAAGAATCTTGGCCAAACAGCCAGCTCGTCGTCAGCAATAAGAACCACCATCTCCCATCTGTTGCTCGCATTCACTCTGTCCCTCTCGCATTGAACCTTGGCATATAACCCAACTGTATGCATTTCCAGCGCCCGACCTGCATCCTCACCTCGATCGCAGTCCTCCTCGCCACGCTCTTCCTCACGCACACCTACACCGACCTCTTCTCCCGAGTCCCGCTCCCCAGCTTCAAATCACCCACAGAAGACAACATGGGCGGCGGTCCAGGCTTCCGTTCGGTAGCCTACTTTGTCAACTGGTGAGTCCTCCGGTACCATTCCTCTCGTTTGACCAAACTGACTTCTCCAGGGCAATCTACGCCCGCAAGCACCGCCCCCAAGACCTCCCCGTCGAGAACCTCACCCACATCCTCTATGCCTTCGCCAACGTCCGCTCCGACACGGGCGAGGTCCACCTCACCGACGGCTGGGCCGACACCGACATTCACTGGGAGGGCGACAGCTGGAACGACGTCGGCACCAACCTCTACGGCTGTCTGAAGCAGCTCAACCTCCTCAAGCGCCGCAACCGCAACCTCAAGGTCCTGCTCTCCGTCGGCGGCTGGACCTACTCCTCCAACTTCAAGAACCCCGCCAGCACCCCGCAGGGCCGCGACACCTTCGCCCGCAGCTGCGTCGACCTGATCAAGAACCTGGGCTTCGACGGTATCGACATCGACTGGGAATACCCGCAGAACCAGGCCGAGGCGTCCGACTTCGTTGCCCTGCTGCAGGCGACCCGCGACGCCATGGACGCGTACGCATCGACGCTGCCGCAGTGGTACCACTTCGAGCTCACCGTCGCGTGCCCCGCCGGCGCGCAGAACTACGAGAAGATGAACCTCCCCGCCATGGACCGGCTGCTCGACTTCTGGAACCTGATGGCATACGACTACGCGGGCTCCTGGGACAGCAACGCCGGCCACCAGGCGAACCTGCAGCCCTGCAACAGGAACCCGAGATCCACGCCCTTCAGCACGGCCGCCGCGCTGTCGTATTACACCTCGCACGGCGTGAACCCCACCAAGATCGTGCTGGGTATGCCGCTGTACGGCCGTGCCTTTGAGAACACGGACGGTCCCGGTGCGCCGTATTCGGGCATCGGCGAGGGAAGCTGGGAGAATGGCGTGTTTGACTACAAGGTGCTGCCGCTGCCTGGCTCGCAGGAGTACGTCGACGAAGAGACCGGGGCGAGCTATTCCTACGATGCCGGCAGGAGGAAGATGATCAGCTACGACAACCAGCACCTGGCGCGGAAGAAGGGAGAGTACATCAGGGGGTGGGGTCTCGGAGGCGGCATGTGGTGGGAGAGCAGCGCCGATAAGCCCGGCCATGAGTCTCTTATCGGCACCGTCGTGCATGCCTTTGGCGGACCGCACTCGTTGCAAAGGCGCGACAACTGCATCACGTACCCGGAGACGAAGTATGAGAACTTGAGGAACGGATTTCCGAACAACTAGATACCACAAAGTAGTAGCAATCTGCAATGAAACGTCACGAAGCACACAATGTCACTGCAGGATGAAACGGTGGTGGAGGAATGGTCATGAGTGTCGTGAATTTTGCATCGTCATTGCCAGCCAGTGATGTGGTGGTATCTACATCAACGCCCCTTTTTGTGCGGCTTCCTGCCGACTAGAATGCTAACCCTGGAACCAACCCTCCCAAACAAGCCTTTTTTATCCTTCACATCCGCGAAACACTGGCAACAAGCTTACTCCTTCTTGTCGAAGACGTAGGTAAGGTGGCAGCGGCCGCAGTACTGGCGGTCGTTCATGGCAGCCATGAAAACACCGGCACCGCACTGGTCAACGGTTAGTGACGTGTTCCTGAGAACAAGGAAAGGGAGGGAAACATACGGTGTCGGAGGGGCACTCGCGGCGGAGACGCTCAATCTTGCCATCGGAGTCGACCTTGTAGTACTTGAGGACGGCCAACTTGGTCTTCTTGCGCTTGTGCTTGATCTTCTTGGGGGTGGTGTAGACCTTCTTCTTGCGCTTCTTGGCACCTCCACGCAGACGCAGGACGAGGTGCAGGGTGCTCTCCTTCTGGATGTTGTAGTCGGAGAGGGTGCGGCCGTCCTCGAGCTGCTTTCCGGCGAAGATCAGGCGCTGCTGGTCGGGGGGGATGCCCTCCTTGTCCTGGATCTTGGACTTGACATTGTCGATGGTGTCGGAAGACTCCACCTCAAGGGTGATAGTCTTACCCGTGAGGGTCTTGACGAAGATCTGCATGATTGCCTACTTGTGTGAGGTTAGTTTTCTGGCACACTGCTGGTTGTGGTCATGCTGGCCCGATGAGGCGGCCCCCTCCCGGGTTTCTCTCGATGCTTCTCGGTCTCTGGCTTGTGTGTTCCTGGCGGGGAGGATAATTGTCGAGGCGAAGGGTGGTGTTGGTGGTGATGGCGATGAATGTCACAACGTCGCGCGCACGCACACACGCTTCGCTGGATTTTCGACAATGGTGGCGGTCGTGGCCGCTGCGACGCACAACCGACGCTTTCGATTTCGCGATTGCGTCGGGAGGCGATTGCGAGGGCGACGCCGCCGCCGCAAAGAACGGAAGCCAGAGACGGGAACGATATCGAGAGAATTGGGGGAGAGGGCGCTCAAGGCCAGCAAAGAGGGAGCAGAAGCATCTTCAGACGTACCTCGACAATATGACTATTGCCTTCCTAAGCAAATCCTCAGATGGGTTTGGGGTGGGATGGAGAGAAAATTAAATGGGAAAATGGTGGTCGGCGCGGCCTCTTGCACGGGAAAACCGACGGCCGCCTCGCTGGGGCCCTGGGGTTGAGAAAAGCGGGGACTGGGCTTTAGACAAGCGAGGGCACGGCATTTGAGGACGGTGATTGGCTGTGGGGGACGGTGGAAATGGACTTGTGCGCGTGAAAATGGCTGCCGGGGCCGCTATAATTTTTTCTGGTGTGTCTCGTCCCCGTCCTCGGTGGATCTGGAGCCAGCCCTTGCGACCAGCCCTCCTTCGCCTGCAACCACTTCTCAATATCCACCATTGCGTCGACAGTTCGCAGAGGCCCAGCCCACCAAACGGAAATCTTGACTCAGCAAGCCGAGTGAAAACCTCAAGTATGTCTGCCGCGAAATTTCTCCTCCTTCTTCCTTCTCCTCTCCACGGATACTAATCACCCAGCAGACGTCGCCAAAATGGTCAAGAAGAGAAAGAACAAGTACGACCCTCCCGTCCCCTCTCCGCCCTCGAGCGTGGCTTCGACGTCGACGTCAGCCATGCGAATCATACCATGAGCCCGGCCCGACGTCGACGTCGCTGTCGCCGTTGAGGCCTTCACTTCACACAGACGACCACGCAGGATCACGATTGCTGACTTTGGTGAACCTACAGCGGACGCAACAAGAAGGGCCGCGGCCACGTCAAGCCCATCCGCTGCAGCAACTGCTCGCGCTGCACGCCCAAGGACAAGGCCATCAAGCGCTTCACCATCCGCAACATGGTCGAGTCTGCTGCTATCCGTACGCCCACCTTCCCGCTCCTTCCACCTTCGATCAATTGACTGACAATCCGACAGGTGATATCTCGGACGCCTCCGTCTTCGCGGAGTACACCGTACCCAAGATGTACCTGAAGCTGCAGTACTGTGTCTCTTGCGCCATCCACGGCAAGATTGTCCGGTACGTTCGTCCGCGGGAGCGACGACTGCGCGCCCCGGCCCCCGTGCCGGTGGTCAGCAGGCGCTACAGAAGAACCTTGGCTCTACTCGAAGCTCCCACCCTCCGCTGTCCCTCGACCATTTCCCCGCAAGGGGAATTGGTCTTGAGTGGACTCGTACTGAGACCTTGTAATGCTGACCTACCCTCGCAGTGTCCGTTCCGTCGTCGGCCGCCGCAACCGTGCTCCCCCTCCCCGCGTCCGCTACAACAAGGACGGCAAGAAGATCGTCCCCACCGTCGCCAAGACCGCTTAAGTCGGCTACCGCAGGGATGTGTTGGGCATGATGGCGTTTACGAGCAGTGGATGAAAAAGTTGTCCTTTCAGGCATGGTTTGGGAACCGGAATCGGGTTTATGAATCGGGCCATGGCCCTAGGCTAGCAAAGGAAATGCTTCATGACACTGTCATCGTCCCCAAACTTGTCTTTTCTATCGTGACATGTCTTTTCTTTTCTGGTCGAGCTGTTGGACTCATGTCTACTCCTCCCGTGTGACTTCAAACGCGACAAAGCGCCAGTCCTTATCCCACCACGCGGGCTTCTTTGCGCCAGGCCCATCGATGGTTCCAATCTGATCGCTCACCTCCGTCTTGAGCTTCCACCGCGTGCCCGTCGCCTTGGATATGTCAACCCACATGCTCTCCCACGTCTGCAGGTTGTGCCGCAGGCTGGGCTTGTTGAACATGCCCGGCAGCTCCAACCCATCCGCGTGCCCAACAGCATGCCCCACCATAACCACGCCCGGCTTCTGCCTCAGCAGGCGGATCACCCGCCTCAGCACCGTCATCTGGTCCTCCCTGGTCCATAGGTGCAGGCACAAGCCCAGGTGCGCCGAGTCGAACTGCCCCTCGAGCGCGTTCAGCTTCTCGCTCTTGTCGTCGAGCATGTCGGCGTTGACGAAGGTGGTCTTGAGCGTGTCCTTGTCGCGGAAGAGGTCGTAGCCGGCGTCGATGTAGCCCTGCTCGATCTCGATGGCCGTGATGTTCTGCGAGGGCACGCCGTCGTAGACCATCTTGCGCAGGTCCTGGCCGATGCAGCAGGCCACCTCGAGGTGCCGCGCGCCGGGCTCCTGCAGGCGCGCGACGAGCGAGGGGTAGACGGCCCGGTGGCGGAGGTTGAGGTCCAAGAAGGAGAAGTGGCCCACGCAGGGGTACGGGAAGACTTCCCAGATCTTGTCGCGCTGCGGTTGTGTGGGTTGTTAGAGGGAGTGTGAGAGTTTGGGAGGGGAAGCTGACCATTGTGAGAATGTGTTCTTGGATGTCTTCAGGCGCAATGTGAGCGTAGTTGTCGAGGAGATCCCTTGTTTCTGGCGTGATCTCCTTCTCCATGGTTGGCGTGTACCACGGTGCCTGCCTGTTCCTCTCCCCCATGAGAATAGTATTATCTACTGCCTGCATCTTGAGGTTCTTGTATGAGTGGTTTCGTTTCTGAAGCTGTATTGTTCTTTCAGTGACATCAATGGATGTCCCGTATTCGTGTCTATGAATGGTTCCAAACAGGCACGTCAACTGAGCTGTCACCTCTTTATAAACCCCACCTTCGACTCCTCCAGCTCCTCTCGACCAAGCTGCTGGACCTTCTCCAAAGCACCACTGGCCGATCTCGGTTCCGTTCAAGGTTGAGGGGGTCCAGAAGTTGGGATGGAATCACCCGTAAAAGACTTTGGAGCCGCGTTTCACCAATGTAACTGGATCATGCTGGGTGCTGACCTGCTGAACTCTGTACGATCGTCTGATGTTTTGATCACCATCTTCCGCCAACATAGATCTAGATAACATGGAAGCCCGGATTACTGCAGTGACAACAGAAGAGGAAATGAGGGGTTCCACCCGATGAGAGGAGTTGCTCTGTCAGAGTTCAACAGACCATTCGTGTGAGATACTTTGGCTTTCCTACGCCCTACTTTGAACACGCACCCAACGCCTTACTTTCAACCCATCAGACCCGTGTAATACCCGTGCGGGATGTGTGGATGACAGCGTTTACCATGTCACTGGGAGCTTCACCATGCCGACGTCCTTGTGAAGGGGTGTGAACTCCAGCTCGGAGATTGGAACGGCGATCTTAAGGTTGGGCAGCTTGTGGAAGAGGGTGGCTGGTTCGGCGCGTTAGTAAGCTGCTGTTAAAGCTTGATGCCTGCCCTTCCGCGGGACACTGGCATGGAGGAGGGAGGGGAGAGGCGGTTGACGGAGTGTTCATGGGGAAGTTACGTGAACGTGCGGAACTAGGAAATGAAATGAGAAGAGTAGTCCGCTTACCAAAGACAGCCTCCATCTCGGCGCGTGCTAGAGGTTCGGCAATGCACCGGTGCGGGCCGAAGCCGAAGCCCAGGGCGTGGTTGGGATCCGGGGTGCGATGCATGTCGAAGACGTCCGGGTCCGGGAAGACTTTTTCATCGCGGTTGCCGGAGGCGTTGGCGGCGATGATGCCTTCGCCTGCTTTGATGGCCTGCGTGATCTCAGCCCACATGTTCCGCGACAGAAAAGCGGGAGACGGGAAATGACTTACCTGGCCGCCGAGCACAATGTCCTCTTTCGCAACTCTCTTCATCGCCATCGATGAACCGGTGTGATACCTGCAGAGCTCTTCGACAAACGCCTTTGAGAGGGAGGGGTCCGACTTGAGATCGGCGAGTTGCGTCGAGTTGCGGAGGAGTTCGATCACGCCCTGGCTCGTATCAGCCATTGGTCACAGAGATTGGATGAGAGGGGGACTTACGAGCGCAATCATGTTCACCATGGTGGCATTGCCTGCTACCAACAGCAAGAAAGAAATCTGCACCGCGTCGGACTTTTTAATGTGCCCGGGTCGCAGCTGTTCGACGACGAGCTTGCTGATGAGGTCGTCCTTGGGCTGTTCGGAACGCTTGTCGACGAGGTTGGCGAGGTAGTCGAGCAGTTCCCTGAAAGATGCATGAGTAAGTTGAGAAGAAATGATCGGTATGCGGACGGCCTACTGATTCGCGGCTTGAGCTTGGAGAGCGGTGCCGCTGCCGTTTGTGCGGATCGCATTTTGCTGGGTGAGGTATTCGAGGTCTTCAAAGGGAACACCGAGGATGGTGTAGATGATCTTCCAGACATTCATGTCAGCTTTCTGAAATCGACTTTCACACAAAAGGCAACAAGCCAAGGTGAGGAACGAATTTGCTCACATATGAAGGCACAGGCAAGGCAAAGTTCTCAATGAGATCAACCGGCCCCTCGCATCCATTCGCGACCATCTGATCGAGCAGCTGGTCTACCGTCCTCTGGAGGTACGGCTTCATCGTCTCCACGTGGTCGGCAACGAAGAGAGACTCGACCATGGACCGCTGACGCATGTGTGCGGGAGGATCCATGTCGACGAAGGTAGGCTTGTTCTTGGCGGCTGCTTTGCCGCCGGCGCTGAGCTCCGGGAAACCGGGTCTCGTGCGTTCCTGTGTTGTATCATGTCAATGGCTTGCGAATATTTCACGGGCTTGGACGAGAGTTTACTTTGGACAAGCGAGTATCCGTGGCCACGGCGCAGACGTCCTTGTACTTGGTCACCAGCCATGCCAGTGAGCCGTCGAAGAGCTTGACGCGGGAGACGGGGTCTGTGGCGCGGAGGCGGGCGTATTCTGCTGGCGGCTCGAGGCCGGAGGCACGGTTGAAGGGGAAAGAAGGGGGCTCGGAGGTTGTCATTTTGCGGGCTGAAATGGTGTTTCTGAGGGCTGGAGTGATCTTGAGAGACCTGAGTAGACGGGATGTAGAAATCATGAATTGAGATGGCGGGTTGCTCGATGATGCTCTAATCTCGGACTCATGTTGACGAGACTCTATAAACATTTTATACTCTTTCTACATTTTTGGAAACCACGTCACTGAAGTCTAGATCTCAAAAGGACAGGCTTCAGCCGGTGGGCGACGGTCCATCTCGTGATGGGTTGTGGTCTGATGGTGAGCGACACTCCGCGACGTCAACAAATTCAAATTGTAATACGGATGACCCGGTTGGCCAGTGCCGCTGGAGAAGATGCTGCTTTCTAAGAGACAATGTACTTGGTAGGACACAAAAAACATGGCTTGCAGGGATTTTTGGGCCGATGATGTGCTGACATGGAGCGGGAAGGGGGCGGGAAGGTCCGCGGAGTTGTCCAGATCTGACTTCTTCGGAACCATTTTGTGGCCGCTCGTGATGCCCGTATGGGTCCGTCAAGTCCCGACTCTGCGGCGTCTAAGCCTCTTCTGGCGGCATTTCTCATTGAAAGGTCGGGTGAGGCTAGTCATGCGTGTTTATTTGATGCAGGGCTTAGAATATCATGGATTTGTGCTGGGTTTTCTCTGTGGATGGAGAACGAAGATGCATTTCCAGATCTCCGGGAATTTGTCACTGTGGATGGTAGGACAATGCTGACTCGAGGTAACACGCTATTGGACCATCATGTAGTCGGGGGTACTCGAATTGGTATTTTCTAGCAAGTATCCCGCCGGCTTATGGGGTACATCGGGTTGAGATGACCGGTGCTCTCCGTGGCACGGCGTCATCGGTCCCGTATGGTGGGGCCGGGTGTATGAACTGTTCAAGCGGGATTCAAGAAAACCTGCCATTTGGAAAATGGATGATGTGAGTCAGAATATGTCTCGTATGATTGGCGATGATGGTGCGTTTTTCTTCGTTGAGCGTGCCAACTAATGCACTTAAAGCCTGAAGACTCCCATTTCATGAAAAACAACATCACTCCCGAGCCTCCGTATCTGTGGCTTTCCTAGGTTTATATGGCTGCATTGCGTCAGTCAGAAGTCTTTAGACTTAAAGCTCGACTTACCAGAGGCTTCGGTGGCGCGTCGATCCATGCTGCGATAGTGTACTGCTGGTTATCCGCAGCCGTCAGGCTCAAGTCATACTTCCCGCCCTTCATGTAACCGAACGCAAAGTTCATGGGGAACCGCGGATCGAACGGCGAGGCTTCGTGGATAAGATCAATATCTGCTTTGGACAGCTCGATGCCGATTGCTTCGGGGATGGCCTCAACATGTGCAACGGTGTTGACGCCAACGATGGGGAAGACGTAGGGGGATTGATGGAACAAGTAAGCCAGGGCCTGGGAAAGGTCAGCTTCCAGCATCTGGAGTTCAGGGCATCATAGAACCTACGATCGACCGCAGCGAAGCGCCCTTCTGTTTTGCAAGCTTCTCAAGCGCCTCGCACAGAGGAATCGACACCTCCTGCCCGTGAGATGACTTGCGAGCGTCGGGGTCCTTGTCCACCGCTTCTCTTTCTTCGGCTGTCAAGAATTTGCCGCCACCGAGAGCTGCCCAGGGAACGATGGCCATGCCTTGGTCCTCGCACATTGGGATGATCTCCGCCTCCATGTCGCGGAAGCCGGCGTTCCAGCGTCCCTGGTAGACCGAGAAGGGCGTGAGACCGTTGGCGCGGGCGACTAGTCCTTCTGTCAGTATGACTGTCTGCTGGGGTTTCCGAAAGATGGACTCACAGGCGTTTGCCTTGACAACTACCCACGCCGGCGTGTTCGACACACCCAGATACAGCACCTCCTTCGCCATGACATGCGCATGCAGCCCCCTCATAACCTCCTCGACACCCGTAGCCCAGTCCCACCAATGCACGTACAAGACGTCAATGTAATCCGTCCTCAGCTTCTTCAAGCTCTCTCGAACAGAGATGTGCATGCTCTTAGCCGAGTTTCCTGTGAAATTACTCTGCAGGGGCTCTTTCTCGCGGTTGTACGAACGGAAACCCGCGGTGTATTTGGTGGCCAAGACGATCTGGTCCCGCACGCCACGCTTCTCCATCCATTCTCCAATGAGTCGCTCTGAGTCTTCTGAGTTGTAAATGCTGGAGGTGTCGATGAAGTTACCGCCAAGGGCGAAGTATGCGTCGAGGAGTGCGAAGGGGTCTTCGTTCTTGCCGAAGATGGAGGACCAGGAGTGGCCGATGCCGATGCCGCCGAGACAGATTGGGGAGACCTTCACAGAGGCCGTTGGGGAGAGGATGCGATGGTAGCCCAGGGCGGACTTTGGTTTCGGGGGGTATTCGAAGAAGGACATTGTGAGGTATCGGCCTTGGAATGATGTCGGGTAGATCTGGGAGCTTTGGCTAGGAGGCATTTTCTTGCGGTAACAGAGCATTGTCTATTTATGAAGTCTTGGACTCTTAATCGTGTTTTTCTTCTGAGAACTTATGACGTTGCTCGATGGTGAAGTGGAATCTGGAGTTGTAAGTGAAGCACCAAGCTTGGTTTCGGTGATGCGTCCGATTGGTCGGGTCAGAGCTGCAACTTGATGACATCTGCAACATGCTGACACTCTCCACAAATGACCCACACAATCCAAGGGAGAGAGTGTCAGCCGCTTTGCGAACGCGAGGCGGTCGTCGCAGCATTGTCAGTAGAGACGCTGAAAAGATTTTCGGACCTAGATTACCGCATGGGGATAACTCCGGGTCTTAGGGCCGTCACTTGGTGATACAAGCCGTCTAGTGTGGCTGGAGGCGGTGTTTGAGACTCGGAGAGATCCCTGGGGTTCACAAAATCTGAGCAGAAATGCCTACGTTAAACAGATATTCCCGAAGACACGAGGGGAAAGGGGGAAATATGTAGAGTTGTCCAACAGCACGAGAGTGTAAAGGTCTATTGCTTGATCTATGTGGGCCTATTCATACATGACTCTTACTGTTACGAGTCAACTCTTGTAAGTTGTCCTTCTGATGGTTCTAGGCAAGGTTTGTCTGGAAAAACTGCGTAAGCTTGCCAAACGGAATGAGCTCCACCCGGTCGTAGAGATCAACATGTCCAGCACCGGGAACCCAGACAAGCTCCTTCGGCTCGCCCGCCTGGGCATAGGCCGCCTCGCTGAACTCGCGAGAGTGCGCCTGGCCGCCAGAGATGAAGAGCATCGGCCGGGGCGAGATCGTCTCAATGTCGTTGAACGGGTAGAAGTTCATGAACTTGACCATGCTGGTGAGGGTCGGGTGCGTCGTGAGGTTGGGCGACGAGCCTTCAGGGGTGAACTCGCCGCGAGGGGTGCGGTAGTAGTCGAAGAATTCACGCTGGACGGCATCCGTGTCCTCTGTAATCTCGTGGGTTGTGCCGCCGGTGTACTCGGTCTCCCCGCCGTCAGCTTCGACCCACCGCTGCTGGGCCGCAGAGGCAATGAGCTCCTTGCGCTGCTCGACGGTCTGCGCCTTTTGCAAGCCGTCGCGGGCAGCCGCACCCATGTCGTACATGCTCGCCGTGGCGACGGCCTTCAGGCGCGGGTCGATCTTGGCTGCGCTAATGACGAAAGAGCCGCTGCCGCAGATGCCCAGACCGCCGATGCGCTCGCGGTCGATAAAGGGTTGAGTGCCGAGGTAGTCTACAGTGGCGCTGAACGCTTCAGCGTAGAGCTCTGGGGCAACGGCGTTGCGTGGCTCGCCTGAGCTGCCACCCCAGAAGGGCATGTCGATGGACACGGTGACGAAGCCCTGCTCGGCTAGCTTGGTGGCATAGAGGTTTGCGCTTTGTTCCTTGACGGCGCCCATAGGGTGGCTGACGACGATGGCCGGGGAGGTGCTGTTGCGCGCGAGATTGTTTGGGGTGAAGAGGTTACCAGCGACTGTGGTGTTGAACTGAGTCTGGATGGTGATTGGCTGCAGGGTAACGTTATCACTGCGGTAGAAGTTGTCGGCGCCAAAGGACATGTTTTGAGCGGTGGCTGGCATTGTGTTGATGAGAGTTGTGAGGCAGAATGCCGTGATGGCTTTACCAATGATGGCCATGATATCCAGGTTCGCAGGGGAGCGATTGTATTAAGCGAATGGTGACTAGAATAAGTTCAGACTTGAAGCAACATGCATTCTCCCTTCTTATAGTCATGTTGAGGGCACTGCCAAAATCGTCGGTAGTACTACGAAATGCTGTTGAGCTCATCAGCGGATGAGGCCGCGCAACGCCAATCCATTTCGGCACGAGAGCATCATCACGCCAAGATATTTCACGATTGGTAATTTGCCGGCATCCAGAGAGATGAAGTCCCGGAAAGAGAGATGTCATCAAGCTGCATGAGTGCTTGTGTGGAGGTCTCACATCCCTGACTCCTTGTTAAAGTTGCGGGAAGTCATCGGGTTGCATTAGCGTAGTGGGGTTGATCTGGGAGCACAGCCATCATCTTGTGTTTGTATTGAGCCGTTTGGCCCTAGTGATGACCTAGTACTACTACAGATGACGTTGGGACAGGGGAAAATTTAAGGTGACGGCCGAATCTTCGGCCTGGATAGGCTTCTAGCGGCGGCAAGTCGGAGCATTTGTGGAGGTAAGCACGCAACATCGAGAAAGCCAAGACTTGAACTGCCCCTATTACCAGCGCCGCCGGGCGAAGAACTCAGCCATGCCTGGCTGCGGACTATCTAAAGACGCAAGCATCCCAGATCATGTCCCTTGATTACCAATTTTCCACCCAGTTCGAAGCATGATCATTCGTGCCAAGGCGTGCCTAATTAAGTAACAAAGATTCGCACCACTCATGTACAACATGAAAAACGCGGGCAAGCAAAGCTCTCAGATAGGTCCACCAAAATGAGACCCCGAATCCTTAATCATCCTTCGCCTTGGTCACGGCCTTGCCGTAGCTCGCAATGACCGACTCTCTCCAGGCCCAGACACCTGCATACGTAGCAGCAGGTCCCACAAGCACGCTGCCGGCCAGAGTCAGTCCAACGGCTTTGAGAGCCGCCGAGGTCGTGATGTATCCGAATCTTCTCATCTCGAACACGCTGTAAAGAAGCCAGACTGCGACGGAGGCGAAGCAAAGCACCATGTCGTACTTCCAGAACCCAGCGATGGTCATCGCATCCCAGGGGGGAAGACCGAAGAAGGACTCGGAGATGGAGACGGAGGCGTTGAGGCCGGCGTACAGGAAGGTGGAGATGTGGGTGATGGCAGTGGCGAAGAAGCAGAAAGCGTAGCCAGACTGAAGGTAAGAGAGGTCCTTGTTCTCGAGGACTTCCCAGTCGAGGGTCTTGGTGGGCTTCATAGCATACACAACCTTTGAACCGGCCCAGGCGAGAAGTGCGACGTAGACAGGGAACGGTTGCCAGAAAGCGATGGCGTTCTGCTGGGTGACGCTATCCTCGTGTGGGATGAACATGAGGGCCGTGGGGATGACGTATCCAAGACAAAGAGCGGGTAGGATAACCTTGGCGACGTGAGAAGGAATGGGACGGCCGGTCGTGCGGGCGTAGACACTTCTGCTGGTTGTGTACACGCTGAGGAGGAAGTAGAATGGCGCGACCTTTCCTATTCCGAGAAGCTGGTAAATACCAAAGATGGACGGAATAGAAACCAAGGAATGAACGTTGCCGTTACGGTAGCCTTCGACTGTCCAGATGTAGATGATGGGGATCAAATTGATCAGGAAGTAGAGGCACTGGGTCCTACTGTTGGGATCAGTACCAGCGACTTGTTCCGAGAAGGCCCAGACAAAGATGGCGAGAAGATTGTCGATTGATGGGAACCCCGTGTAAGTGGTCTTTGCAGGTACGCCCACGAAGGAGGCGCTCACAGCGACAACCTCTGGGCCCGTATTGAGAACAAGCGCCTGTTGTGCAATGTAGAGCAGACCACATAGCGCGGCGGCGACTGTGATCTTGGGGACATAAGACGGGGCTAGAGGAGTGCCAGCCAGCTCGTCATGGAATGGGACGGCATGGGGACGCTTCGGATTATCCAAGATTTCGAGCTTGTGCCCACCCTCGATGTTTTGGGACCACTGATCCCACTTTTCGTCGAGGGAAAGGACTGGAGCAACATGCTTGCCGACCACTTCCAAAAGAGGGGTTTCCATTGCGGCAAAGCGCTGCTCTTCGTGAGATGCCTTGACGAGCGTCTGGGTTCGCAGCTCCCGTGTCGCTTGGGTCTTGGTGAACACGGCGTTGATGTCGGCCGAGGTGATGTCTGACGGGCGCGTCTTGCTCTTGAGCATAGTTGCGAGGTTTGAGACGAGGACGGCGGCGGTTTCAATGGCACTGTTGCCTCCCTGGCCAGCAATTGGCTCCAACTGTAAAGTGGTGGTCAGCAAGATCACGTGCTGTTTGATGAGATGGCTGGGATGTCTCACCTTGTGTGCCGCATCTCCAATAGTCATGATGCGCTGGAAATGCCACTTCTTGAAGACGTATTCGGGCAAAGGGGTGAGAACGGATGAAATCTTGGTCGAGTATAAGTCTCTGAAGGTGCGGTTCTCGAGAATCTTGTCGTTCATATGCTCATTCGCCAAGGTTTCCTCGTCTTCCTTCGTGAAGCTAGGGAGCTCAGGGCCGTAGTGAGTCTTGCCCATGTTGACAAACAGGAACCAGTAAACGCGGTCTTTAGGTCCACTGATGACAAGGTAAGAGAAGCCCTTATTCAAGTTCGTCTGCACAGTCTGGGGCTCCCAGCTTTTGTCGATGGAAATGCCAAAGATGCACTTGTAGACCGTGGGAAGACACTCTGTTCCATCATTTAGTCGCTGTTACCAAGAGCTTGTGCGAGGCTAGACTTACCTTTGTACTCTGAGGCAGGAATATAGCCAGGCTCAAGAGCATCCGCAAGCCGCCACATCTCATTTCGGACTTTGCTGTGGACACCATCTGCGCCGATCAAGATGTCTCCGTAGTAGGAACTTCCATCGCCCGTCTCTACCTTCACTCGCGATGGCTCAAGCTCGACCTTTGTCACCTTTTTGCTGACAAGGATGTTGTCCTTATGCTTGAGGTTGCGCCACAGCACTTCTAGAATCATTTGGCGGTCCACGAAGACGGTGTCATATCCGTGCCTGGAGACATGTCAAATTCTGTCCAGGAACGTGCTCACAGGCATGACAACTGATTGCCACTTACCTTTCGCGTACTTGACCTCCAACATTCAGGTAGTTAGTGACCAAATGACCTTCAGAGAGGCGAAGAGAAGTCTCGTAGAGAGGGCCATCGATGAGTTTCCTGATCTCGTCGTACAGACCAATCTGGTCCAGGACACGGCAGCCGTTTGGCAGGATTCCGATGCTCGCACCTACTTGAGGTGCCATCTCGCGATAACCCTCAAGAATCAAGTAGTTGACGCCGATCTTCTCGAGCATGTTTGCGAGCGTCAGGCCGGCTATACCGCCGCCGGCGATGAGGACTGTGAAAGGCTTGTCTGACATGGTGGCTATCACGGGGGTGAGATCGCCAGAAAAGTGATGAGAAATGTGGTGAGGTGCTGGATGGGCTTGTGAGATATGACCTTCATGGAGCTTTTCATAAGCTCTTTATAAAACCAAGCCGGATGCGCCAAGGTGGCTGTGTGATGACGATCTAGAACAAGTTCCCCGAGCCTGAGAGTCAAACCTCCAGAGTCAAAGTGGAGATATGACGATGAGCCGCAGATGAAACTCTTATATCGGCTTCGATAGCGACCGATCCTCCGTCGGACGAACGGTTTCTTGATCTCACGTCTCACGACTTTAGCGATTAGAGGATGCAAATTCGCCTCAAGAGAGATGGGTTATACCCGGTGGGTGATTTGTGATGGGTTGCGCGTGATGGGTTACGCCCGATGCTGGGAACTGCCACGAAACCTTAGCGACTGGGTTACGTAGAAAATGGAGATTGAAAGACGGCATTTGAAGATTGAGTTCGGATCACGGGTATCCGTAGTGGAGTGGTCTTGATTAGCATCCAGGGTTGAAAAGTCACAACATACCAAGAGATGCCAAAGGCTGTGGCCAATCAGAGAACGAGAATGCCGTTCGCGAAAACCGAGTTTCAAAGAGGAATCAGGAAATCAAGCAGAAACCTCATGGCATTTCAATTTCGGGCGAGGAGGTCTATATCGAGACGCGTCAATTGTGGACCGCCAACGACAATGGGCTGACTTGGCGTGCGACTTCGCAAGAATCCATGCCAGAACGCATGCAACTTGTGCCGTTTGAACCAATTGCCCGACGCGAGACAGAACGAGCGCGACTTGAGGTGGCATTTGTGTGCCGGGACGGCCCACGTTTGCTTCCAGATGTACTTAGCGGTCCGAGGAGTGGAGTACAGCAATGGGCCAGAGCCTGATTCGAACTTCATCAACCCGTTAAAGGAAGCTCGGTTCCGAAGAGGGCCCATTCAATGAGCAATTCTTGGATATAGGGCCGCTATGTTGCCTGGAGGCGGCCGCTCCTTGCTTTGTCAAGTTTTGATGCGAAAACTGTTAAAAAGGCACGTCTGGCATCATCGCAAGACCGAGCAAATTTTCCACAGTTTGCCTGATGAACGGGAAAGCTGGTAAAAGGGACTTTGGTCAACGGCGGTCTGCGGAGTTCGTGTGGATACTAACAGGGATCACGCTTTTCAATGCGACTCTCTGAGTTGATCACTTCTGGTCCGAACACGAAAAGGATATTATTCCCGGTCGGGCCCGGCGAGACCACCGATAAAGCGGGCCCCGTACGCTGGAAGCAAGACGGACGCCGATTTGACGGACCCAGTCTTCTCCGCCAAATCCGTCTCCGGTTTACTCATCACGTCGTCTTCACAGACTTCATTAGCTCTGTGTAAACTTTTCCAATGCCTAGAGAAGTCAGCCGAGACGAAATCCTGTTTTGCTGAAGCCTCAAGCTCTCGACACCATGCTTCAACAGCACAGCACGGCAGCTTTAATAATAAGATGAAGCTTGATATCCATTGCATTTGCTCAAGCAGACTGGACTTCTAGGTACTAATCCTGCTTTAAAATCATATGCCAGCGGTTTTTCAAAGGTGAAACGAAAAGAAAACCTCGCTATGTAATCCAAATCCCGAACCTTTTCGTCACTGTAGTTCTTATGCTAGAATCGTTATATCAGAGCTGTACTGCCGCTGCTACCTGACCTACTCAAAGAAGAGCTGTTCTCGGTATCAATTCCAATCGTGAAATAACCAACCAAGAAATAACGGGGATCACGGGTTTCAATCCTCGCTCTGTATCACCTGCAGACTAAGGGAATTTACAATAGTCTTTTTCAGGGGGTCTGCACTATAACTACAAACCTAAAAGAAAGTATTCAATAAAATCAAGTTTGTGCAGAGATTCCTCAAGCAACTGCAGGCAGATAGTGAGAAAGCACAGAAGCATATAACTGAGCTAAAGAACACGCTCACTAACAGTAAAGTTAATGCTGGAATAAACGACCAGTGCGCTGAACTGAACTGTTCTTCATAAGGTACGGACCTATGGGATATATAAAGTCAAAGTATAGATTGACTTCTATGCAAGAGGGAACATGTTAGAGCCCAAAATCAAATAAGAAAACAAAGTGCAAACCGTGCTATGACCACACTGTTCAGGAGGGCGAGGAAGATGAAGAAGACAGATGACACTAAAACGTAAAGAGATTTAATAAGCCGACTTGGCCACGTCAATCACATTGCCCTAGTCGTCGCGTGTGGCTGATTTCCGGCTATCCAAAGCTTTCCCGGCTGTTTCGCCTGCCCGTGCTTCACCACCATCCTTTCCATGACGAGATCGGCCAGCTGCAGCAGGCTGATGTTGGTGTTGGCCTCCATGGTCGATAGGTGGACGCCAAAGTGCTGCTGGATCCAGGCCGTCAGCTCGACGGCGGCGAAGGAGTCCAGGCCCAGCGAGTTGATGTTCCTTGTCAGCGACAATTGCTTCAGCGGCGTGACCAGCACTTGATGGACGGCCCTGCCGAGACAGGATGCCAGCGACTCCCGTCGTGTGTCGGTCACGAGCCCGACAGGGGACTCCCTCGCCCAGGAGATGATGTCCTGCGTCTCTCTCTTGATGGCATCGGCGGCACTCGCGCCGCCGTGTCGAGCGCTCCCATCAGATACCGATCCCGAAGCCTTGGCCATACGGGGGTCGCGATTCCATACGACGGCCCGGGTTGCCGTGTCGGCCTGCGGATCCCGCGCCAGGCCTACGACGAGCTGGGCTGGAGCGGAGGAGCTGACGGCGATGCCCACGGCCTGCAGGACGGCCTCCTCTCCCAGGAACACATAGCCGGCCTTGCGGAACTGCGCCGCCAGCGCCTCGTCGCGCGCCACCGCGCCTACATCGCCAACGATGCCGAGATCCAGCACGCTGGCTGGGAGGCCGATGCCGCGGCGATACAACGCGAAGGCGTCGAGAAAGGCATTGGCCGCGTTGTAGTTGGCCTGGCCGCGCTGGCCCACGATGCCGCTGACGGAACTGAAGAGGACGAAGAAATCGAGCCGTTCTCGCCGGCGGCGGCGGGCCAAGGTGTTGTGCAAGTTCCAGGCACCGCGCACCTTGGGCTCCACGACGGCGGTCCAGTCGTCCCAGGTCATGTCCGTCAGCGGCCGGTCGCGGAGGACCATGGGCATGTGGAGGACGCCAGCGAGCCCGCGAGAAGCAGAGTGATCGGCTGCCGCGACGGCGCGCTCGACAGCCGAGAGGTGTTCTGCGCACCCGCTCACACGGACGGCGACGCAGCCCATGGAGGCCAGCTCATCCACCAAGGCAATTGTGGTCGCTTCAGGCTCGGCGGCGGAGCGAGAAAATAGCACGAGGTGGCGTGCCCCGCGTGCGGCCATCCAGCGGCAAACGGACCTCCCGAGCCCGCCGAGGCCGCCGACCAGCAGATAGCTTGCGTCCTCACGGAACGATACAAGTCCTAGACCGCCGATGTGGGCCGCGGTATCCGCTTTCGCAAAGGTGGCAGCGTCATCGAGCGATGACCATGTCATCCGGGGAATCAGCACAGTCCCGTCCGGCGTGACGCCGAGCTCGTGGTCCATGTCCGGTCTGTCATGCTGCAGGACTTCTGGTCCCAACTCGGGGCCGAGCTGGGTCAACCTCTCGATGATACGAGCGACGGCGTTGGCCGCGATCCGGATGGGCGTGTTGACCCTGTCAAGCTCGATCGTCGTGAAGTCTAGTGCCGGGTTCTCGGTGCGTGCGGTGCGCGTGAGGCCGATTAGCCACGCCGGATCGGGCTGATGACACAGTGATGCTGGCCCTGTACTTCCTAGCTGGAGGGGCGGGAGAAGCCAGACGCGGGGTTGACGAGCTGCGAGAAGCTGGTCAATGTAGCTTCTGAAGGACTTGGCAGTGAACGCTTCTTCTGCCGGCGACAGCTCCAGGTACAGCATCGATACGATGACGGTTTGCTCATCGTCATCGTAATCAGCAGGTAGAGACTGGTCACCAGACTGACAGACGCGAATATGTGAGTGTATTTGAGTCTCCTCCAAGGCGCTCTGGAGTGACCGGGCCAGCTCGTCGAGTGCGGGTGTTGCAAGTATGATGACGACACGTCGCTGTCTCAAGCCGGCGTGTTTCCTATGACTGGGAAGCAAAGCTCTCGCCGCGTGAATTCTTTTCTTTGTACCATCACATGCGGGAGAACGTCGGGCCACAAGTGTGAAGCCGAGCTGCTCCAGCTTCCTATCGATCTCGGTGTCGATCTCGGCCTCGCCGCTAGACCGGTCGACTAGGAACCATCCCCCAGGATTGACGGGCAGAGCACTTTCATATGGAGCCGAGATGGAGCATAACCTGCTCAGGGCAGCGGGCCCATCGACGAGAACAATGTCAAAACCATGGCCTTCTAGCTGAGCTGACAGGCCTTGAGACATGTCCAGCCATGTGGGAGCGAATTTGACATGGTGTTGTTCACCCTCTTGCAGAGACAGCTGAGCCAGACCAAGCTCCGCCGTCGTAGCGGCCGCGTACGTCAGGGACGCCAGCACATCGCCGTTGGACATGGCCTGGGTCTCGAGGGCTCGCGTGACCGCAGAGACCAGGGCTACGTCACCATCGCGAGCGAAGACGCAGACGCGGACGCGCGGGTTCTTGAAGGCGAGCAGCTGGGCCATTTCAACAATCGAACCGACCCTATCTGTTTGAACGAGTTCGGCGTCCGGGACCCAGTCAAAGACGGACGCAAGATGGGGCTGCAGCGTCGTCTTAGGGGCGTCTTGGGGCGTGTGCCTGGCCAGCGGCGGTTTGGCCATGAACTTGATGTTTCGCATGGAAAGCCGCCGATGAAGATGGTCGCCGTCAGAGTCTTCGTCGTCGTTGGCGGTGGCGATGACGGTGCCTAGAAGGCTTCTGCCCTGCCGCACCCAACTAACCTCGGCGCGCATCTCTAGCCTGCCATCCCGAGCCTGGGGGGTGGTTCCGCTATCCTGCTGCAGCCGAGTGGTATCTGCTTCTACTGAAATCTCCTCAATGTAGGTTGGTAGCAAGAGTAGGTCGCACTTTTCGCTGAGTCCCTGACACATGGCGACTAGGTTTAACTGGAGCCCCATGTCCAAGACGGCCGGACGCAGCGCACACCCTGCTTCGTCTTCGTCGTAGTTGTAGACCCTGGCCGACGCCGACAGCCGCGAGGTGGACGCTGTGATGTCTTGGAGGCCCTGCAGTGAAGGCCCGTACGACAAGCCGACCGAGTCGGCAATAGAGTACCACTCGGCGGAGTCAACGGTCCGTGCGTCGCCGGCGCCGTCACCGTCAAGGCCGGAAGTGGGGCCGCAACTGGTGCCGATACCGGTGCCGCCATGACACGGCTTGCCATTGGAGAATGCGGTCGAAGCGACACCACTAGCGGCCACTAAGCCCCGGCAGTGGCTGGTCCATCGGTCACCATGAACATCTGGCACCAAGGCCATGATATGGAAATCATACCACGTGCCGTCTGGGCAATTGTCCTCGGTGGCGGCGTCGCCCGAGTTTTGAGCCTGCGAGAGCCTCGTGAAGAGCTCGAATGTGGAACCTTGTGGCACGACTAACGGTGTCCTGAAAGAAACGTTGCGAATGACGTAACTCTTGTCGGCAACATGGCCGGGCCCAAGCCGATTGACAGCCTCGCCCGCCATCGCGACGTAGCCGGCGGCGGGAAAGACGATCTGGCCGTCGATGACGTGGTGACCCAGCCATACGGGCTGGTCGTCGGGCTCCAAAACGCAACGCCAGCACGGCTCGAGGTCGGTGGCGTCCGGGACCCGGGCGCCAAGCAGTTCGTGAGGGAGACGCCGCGCGCTCTTGTACACGCTGGCCACGCGCGGCGGGTCCAGATACTGCGTGCCGTGGTGCCACGCATAAGGAGGCAGGTCGGTCAGACAACGTGGAGCAGGAGAGGAAGACCCATCTGACCTGAAGATGGATTGCATGTTTGCCTCTGTAAGAGCTCCGTGCACGAACAAATCCCCTACCGTTCGTAGTAAGGCCTCGTCGGACCTCTCGCCCCGGCGCAGGGTTGCAATGTGCAAAGCTTGTGGCTCGGACGTTGTGGATAATGACGATGATGAAGCCGCCAGTGCTGACAATGTCTCTGCGATAGGCTTTCTGAGTGCGGGATGTGGCCCAATTTCAAGGAGGAGGAGCGGGCTGTTGTTGGTGTTGGAGTTTGCCGAGTTGCTGGGTGAGTGCTCGTAGCTGACTAGCTGTTCTAGAGCCTGCCGGAACATTCTGCATTCAAAATCAGCTTTTCAGTGTTCCATATACATGCATTTGTCCGTGGAGCCATCATCGAGACAGGGGGAATATTGTGGCTTACACGGGCTTCGCGAGGCTGTCTCTCCAGTATCGCGCGCTCCCCGCCAGCTCCGCGGCGTCCTCTTCGAGAGAACCCGAGACGCTGCTATACAGAGAAGGAGAATTTGAGGGCCGGCCGCTGGTATCTACACCGTCGAGAAACGGTCTGAGCAGCTCCTCAAACTTGAGCGCGCTCGGCCCGACGTGATGGGAGTGGAAGGCCGTTCGGACCCGGAGCGCGTGGCAACGGATCTGCGGATCCGCCTCGGAAACTTTCCGAAGAGTTTCCTGTACCGCGTCCGCATCGCCAGAAACGGTCGTATTGCTCGGACTGTTGTGGCAGGCAACGACAGCGCCGGGACTGAGAAACTTTTCAATTTCCGTGGCCCCCAAGTCGATTGTGGCCATCATGCCCGACTGCCGTGGCCGCGCCTTGCTGTTCTCATCCCGCACCTCGTCCAGCACCATACCGCGCAGATAGGCTACGATGATGGCCTTGCGGGCTGAGAGGACGCCTGCCGCATAGGCCGAGGCGACTTCGCCGCTCGAGTGGCCGACAACGGCCGCGGGCAAGACGCCCCAGGCCCGGAACACGTTGACCAGACCGATCTGGACGGCGGTGCAGCAGGGCAACGAGTACCTCGTCTCCTCCACGAGGCTGTCCAGGGCTGGTTTGGAAAGCTCGTCTGTATGTTCGAGTAAGCGATGAGCTCAGTCCGGGTTTACCCGGAAAACGAACATTCACTTCATATTGAACGGCGTATTCCCTGAATAAAACAAACAGGCGGCGGCTTACCAAAAAGGGTCCAATTGGGTGCCAAAGCGTCGGGCAGGGTTTTCAGGCACTGGTCCAGGTAGCGGATGCTGTCGGCAAACACATTGTTATCGCAGAGCAGCTCGTAACCCATACGAGCCGACTGAGCGCCCTGGCCTGTGAAGACAAAAGCGATGCGGGGCGGCGTCGTCTTGTCCTGAACCTGCCTGGAATGACCAGCATCGCCGAAACTCAGCAGCCTGCTCTCGGCTGCTCTTACCTTGCCCTCGTCCTCGTTTTCGGGCTCTTGTTGCACGCGAACCACGGTGTACGTCCGCAGAGGGAAGTGATGGCGTCGGCAACCGAGAGTGTAGGCCAAATCATGGAGAAGGCCGCCTAAGTCATGACGCGAGGCGGGCAGACCTTCAAAAAGGTAGTTTCGATGGTTGAGGACCTGCTTCTGCAGCGACCACGGGTGGGTGGCGCTGAAAAGTAGCAGGACGCGGGCCGCCTCGCTGGGAACCCGGGGCGCCGGAGATTTAGACGGTCTGCCGTCCTCGACAATAACGTGAGCATTAGAGCCGCCAACGCCAAAGGAGTTGACGCTGACCCGTTTCTTACGGCCGTTGGGCCATGGCGTAGGGTCGACTGGGACTCGGAGCTTGGCCGCCTGCCAGGGGACTATAGATAAGGTGAGCCATGTGGTTTGGAATGTGAAGCGAGGGTAAGGAGAGGGAGATGGAGATAGAGAGAAAGAGAGCGAAGGTCAAAGTGGAAGTGAGAGTGAATAGGAGAGTTCACAGTGCATGTGATGTGTGAAGGCGAAAGCTGAGTGTGAGGATGGTAGTGAAAGTAGGTGTAAAATTAAAATTCAGAGTAGAGTTAAGAGTTAGAAGGGAAGCTAGAGGGATGATGATAGTGAGAATGAAAATGAGAGTAAGAGTGAAAGTGAGAGTTAAAGTGAAAGTAATAATGAAAGGGAGCTTGAGACTAAGACTAAAACGTACTGAGAGGGTTCGGCGTGTTGAAAAAGATGTTGGGCGGTATCACGCCGTGCTCCAGCGACAACACGGCCTTGATTAGAGCCGTCAGACCAGCCGCGCCCTCCGAGTGACCGACGTTGGGTTTGACGCTACCAACAATAATGCCGTCGCGGCCAAAGACGTTAGCGACGGACCGCATCTCGATGGGATCGCCGACGGCGGTGCCTGTACCGTGGCACTCGATCCACGCCGTGTCCCCGAACTGCGACTCCGGGATCCCCGACAGCGCGTACGTCTTCCGGATCAGCAGCTCCTGCGCGGCGGCGTCCGGCTTGAGCTGCCCGACCTTGCGGCCGTCGTGGCCCGTGGCGCTGGCTCGCACCAGCGCCCGGATCGGGTCGCCGGCCCGCTCCGCGTCCGAGAGCCGCCGGAGGAAGACGGCGTTGACGGCCTCGCCGCGGCCGTAACCGTTGGCGGCCGCGTCAAAGGTCCTGCAGCAGCCCGAGGGGCTCAGAAGGCCCTGCGCTGTGTAAAGCAGCGTCATGAGTGGCGAGGTGATGAGGTTGACGCCCAGCACAACGGCGGCAGCGCACTCGCCGGCACGCAGGCTGTGGCAGGCCATGTCGAGCGCCACGAGACTGGCCGAACAGCCCGTCTTGACGACAATGCTTGGACCTTGCCAGTCCATGGCGAAGCTGACGCGGTTCGCCTGGAGGAAGTCGAGGAAACCCGTTCCACGGTATAAGCCGGCCAGCTGGCTGTCCATGACGTTCTCCTGAAGCCAGTCCTCGCCGAAGACGCCGACAAAGACGCCGACATCCTTTCGTGCGGCCAATTCTGAGGCCGTCTCTTTCGCGCCGGTGCTGGTGCTGATGTTACCACCGAATAAGTTCCGGGCGGCGCCAGCGTTCTCGGCGCACTCATAGGCGACCTCGAGGAGTTGCCGCTGCATCGGGTCCATGCGGGAAGCCTCTTTGGCACCGACAGGGAAGAAGCTGGGATCAAAGTCGCCCATCGACACATGGTTGAGTAGGTATGCCTGCGGTGCCTGGAGGGTGTTCTTGGCGGGCGTATCGCTCTGGAAGCCGGCGGCGTCGAACCGCCCGGTGGCCGCGGGAGACCTGCCTTTGTCGCTGCTGCTGCTGCGCGGCCAATCAACCAGCCCATTGCGCTTGGCCATCAGCATGTCCCAGAACTCGGCCGGGGTGCGCACCTCGCCGGGCAGGCGGGCGGCCATGCCGCAGATGGCGATAGGCTCTGGAGTGGCGGCCGGCGCCATGGTCTGCATTAGGGATGATTGGATGTGAGTGATTCCCTCGGCTTTTGACGATGGCAAAGGGGTAAGTATGGAAGTTAATGAAACGACGAGTTGTTGTAGCTAAACAGTATCCTGCAGTAGGTGGGTAGGACAATGGCAACTTAATATTGACAAGACTGTGGCAGTAGGACCTTGCGTGGTTGCGGTCTGCCGAATTAATCATTTACGTCATGGTGTGCGATATACTATAGCCGGCGTACGAACAAGCAATGCCTTAACTCGTTATAATTCTTCACTAACAACAACACAGCTACTAGAGCTCCGTATGGTGTGTTGGTCGGAATAGCACCTCCATATCCGAATCACCATGCCGCCACCGGTTCCTCCCTCACGACTGTTGATTAGGTTTGCTATAGATGGTTTTGCTGCTTTTTTCTCCGCTAATACTCCGACGGGCCGGAAGTTTCTTACTAGTCACTTCTGGGGTGCCTTGGTCTTTCCACGCCGAGGCCACAACGGGGGTGGGAACCTGGGAAAGTCGAAGAAAAATAGTGCTTCTGTGCATAGGATTTGGTTCGCGAACGCATTCAGCTACTGTCACGTAATGTCCCTGCTCTAATCAAAAAGTTGTGAACTGTCATGAGTGCTATATTTACTTCATTCTGACAGGGAGAAAACGGCTATACCGTTGTCAGGAACGCCTTGAGACCACCGCGGCCTGCCGCCCACCACCTTATGTCATATGTTCTTAGGAACTGTCCAGGTAGTCTGCGGACGGTCCATGGTTGTCAGACAGCTTGGGTAACACTGAAAATATGTTAGGCCCCTATTCAGGCCTTCCTAATCTATAGTCCTGGGTCAACGAGTATTTGACAAGAAGATGCCTATGACCCAAGGGCTCAAACGCACCTAATTTTCCCGTTTCTCAGAATGGACCAACTTGCAGCAGGATACCACGGCCTCCCAAGCCACTTACAGCGCAATCACGCTCCAACTAATTTTGCATGACAGAGTGCGGTCTCACAAAATGGGGAAGAGAGAAGGAAGAAACGAAAACATCTCAGGGCAAAACAGTACGCCACAACCTGCCGAACGCCCCCTTGAGCGCAGCGCCTCCTCGGGCCGCATCCACGTTGCGCTCTTCGTCTGCGGCCCACGCGCGTAGGGAGTCCCAATCCCGGCACCAGGCCTGCTGTCCGTCCGTGAGGTGTCCGGACCCGAAGCCGTTGACGAAGGAGAGCGGCGTCGCGTCCGCTGTGCAGTGCACAGCGTCCGCCAAGACGTCGAGGCAGTAGGCCACGTGCTCGGGCGGCCAGTGCCAGACGTCGCGGTCGTCGTCGTATTCTCCTTTCTTGTTTCCGCTGGCCGTGGTCTTGTGTAAGGCGTCTGTGATATTCGTCTGGCGGTGGATGCTGATCCCGTAGGCTTCCAGCAGGACGATCTGCCACGAGATCAGGTCAGAAGAAAAGGGGGTAAGATGCGGCGCCAGCAAACGGACAAACAAGGCTAGCTTACTATGCAGCGCATCTGGTACAGACCTCGTATGAAGTAGACTTGGTCTTCGCCCATGCTGGGCGGCGTGAACGTTGCCTGCAAGCTGGACGTGCTGCCGTCGTCATGGACCCAGCGGGCGTGGCGACCGTTGATGCGGACAGCTGAAGCTGTCTCTCTTTTGATTAGAGCCTCTTCCTATGATTGCCGGGCGGGAAAAGGAACCGTCCGTCACTTACAGTGCGTCTGTACCAGCCTCTCGATGGTTTCTCTCGTCCTGGTTTCGTTCACAAACACATCATCCGGTATGTGGTACGGATTGCTTTCGTTACGCATGAACGTCCTCCACCGAGGCGGCGCGCCCACCGAGGGCGGGACGAAGCCATTCGGGTCATTCCCAAGAGGCGTCGGGAGCCAAAGACTAAACTCGGCCGTTGCCAACACCAGGATTGTCACGGCCAGGGAGTAGACACACAGTAAGATGACCAAAAGGCGCCCGCACCGGGTCCCAAGATTGTTCCTTGGCCTTACGTTTTGGCCATGCCATGACATGTGGACCGCTTCACAGGGCATCGACGAGGAAAGGCTCATGTAGGCGACGTTGCCCCGCCGGTCGCGTTTCCAGAACCACATGTTTCTGGAATTTCCATATACTGCTCAACGTGAGTGCCTCAAAATCCGAGGGCAAGCGGGCGAGAGACCTGTGCCCATTACCCTACTACTCCAGTAGGCTACTACCTTAGTTGGTTTTACGACTGTAAAAGGTCTGAGCCGATCATGTCGAGAACGAGTACCACCGGACCAGAAAAAACAGCCCGCATATCCACATGACCCCTACCGACCGTACGGAAATTTTCCTCACGCCCTCTGCACACAGACTTCGCCATGAGAGAGAATCCGACAACTACCGCAGCTGCTAGTGACAAGGTCCTCTTGTGATAGGTGAGCGGCCCGGCGCCGCCCCGACCAGCGACAAGCTTTCCGGCCGGCCCCGTGCATAACTCAACAGCCCCCCTCTGCGGAACTTTAACTTAATTATCAGCTGGGAATATTCCCTCCCTGGATTATGCAGGTAGTCATTGGCCCTGCCTTGCCTACCATGGTGGCAAGCCAAACGTCACTCACCGTAGACTATGAAAGAGATGTTTAGAGATTCAGTTGTGAAGTCTTTGCAGCTAGGGAGAAAGAGATAGTTGAAGAGAAAAAAATAGCAACAGAGCGATATTACAGAACTCTACAGTGTATTGCACAAAATAATCTCCATCATTATGCGTTGGCGTTGGCAACAAGATGACCCCGATTACCACTCATTCTCAACTCCAGCGGTGGAGGCCGTAACAGTCAGGAGCCGCCCAAGACGGCCCATCCTAAATACAGCATCGACATGTGTCTTACTGCTGGCGCTAGTCGTGTCCTCAGCATGGCTCTACAACGTGCTGCGCGATATGATCATGAAGGGGGGTTTCTTTTCGAGGTGCAATAGTTGTCCGCAGCTCGACATGTCCGGGTATTTGTGCGCGCCAAATGGCGCTCGGCCAGAGGTTGCATATGAGCGCGGATGCGCGTGGGATCCCATCAGCTTCCACTGGTACCGGCGTGAGCTTGTCGAGGACCCGGACAACCAGGAGCTGATCCGCGGGTTCCTCGAGGCGGGGCCGTGGCACCGGTTCTACGATGCCGAGGGCACCGTCGAGGTCGACCCGGCAAACCGCGTCCTGACGACGCTGTGGCTGACGAAGCGCGAGCACGTCGTTCACTGCATGTACACGCTGCGTCAGACGCACCTGTGGCTGGCCAAGGGCTTCGATCCGCCCTTCAACTATAGCCACACCATCCACTGCACGTCATACCTAGTCAACATCATTCTCGAGAGCCCGGTGCCCGATATGGACAAGTTGACCGTCCATGCTGTGCCCTACCCTTCAGAATGGCAGCTGGTGAGTAATTACCCTGTAGCCCCCGAAATAATATCGAGCTGAAGACGAATACAACCATAGGTCAAGCCTAAATACCCATGCGACGAGGAAGGGCTGAGCTGTGTATCTTGGTGAAGAGGAACTGAAGCGAGAAACCAGTGTCGTGAGTGAGGCAGGGCTTCGGCCTATGAGAATCTGTATGAGCAGGTTACATATATCTCGGATCCAACGGTAGTTTATGCGTTCATGACCAACCAAAACATTAACTTGATCGGTTGGGATATGCAGTGATTACGTAGATTAAGCAACTGTATACTGTATAAGAGTGTGTGCATAGCATTTATCGAAACCAGACCCAGACCTTCTACGTTTTTCTCATTCGTCAGAACTTGATTAATTCGTACTTAGGAATCTGACCCTGAAGCCTCGACTCTTCAGGCTTCCTTGACTTCTCAGCACAGGAGAGCAGCAATCATGGCAGCGACGACGGCTGGAGCAAACAGAAATGCCGTTGTGTTCTTAGCTTCCGTGTCCATGTGCTCGATCCCGAAGCTGATGAGGCCGCTCGTCAAAACAGCCAGGCCCTGACCCACAGTGATGGCCATCTCGTGGAGAGAAAAGAGTGTGGCGGACGACCGAGGCGTCGATGAGTCGCCGTCCTTCTCTTCGTGGACCACGGCTGTCTCGTACGAGATGATGGTGAAGGGAACCCACACACTCAGGGGCGAGATGGTCATGATGCTGGCAGCGCAGATGGGCGCCGCCGGGAACGAAGCCCGAAACACGATCGCGGCCAGCGTCGACACGCCCAGCGCCGCGAAAGCCAGAGCCCACACGCGCCGCAGCGCGACCATGTCCTCGTCCATGAACCGTCGAACGGGCTTCGTCGATGCTGACGACGCGTCCCACAGGCGGACGACCGTCATCTGCAGCAGAACGGCGCCGACCTCGGCGATCAGGAGGACGCGGACGCCAGCCCGCGCGCTGACGTCCGGTGCAACGGCTTCGGAGCCTCTTCCCCGAGTGGCAACATCTGGTTTCCCCTTGGTCAGCCCGAAAGCATGGCGGAGCAGAGAGGAGAACGCAGTATCATGACTTGGGGGCAAGTGATCAGCTTGCTTGCTTGCGGAAGGGTGGTGGTGAATGACATACAGCTTTCTTGGAGGTATTTGCTCAAGTAGTGAGAGACGGGGAACCACGCATATTGGGACAGGATCTGGGTTTTGCATGTGCGGTGGATTGCTGGGGGAAGATGTCGCGCCGCATCCCATAACGTCCGCGGCACCGACAAGACGGCCGACAACGCCCCAGAGTGGTCGCTCTCTCCCCGGACAACGGGCTGGCGATGCACGGTGGGCGGCTTGCGGACAGCCCACAAGGGAAAGATACTGAGCGTGATGAAGACGGCGCACACGGCGGTGATAGTCTTGAAGGAAGGCCTCACGAGGCCAACTACGAGCGTGGTGATGGCCCCTGAGGCGGCCATGAGGCCGCTCGCGAGGTTGAACACTGGCTGCTGCCGGGGTGGGATGTTGTCGATGGCCATGGCGCGGTGGCCGACGATGGAAGCGCGCGCGCTGATGCAGCCGATGTAGACGGCGGTAGCGCTCAGCCACTTCATCGCGGCCGGATTGCCGCCGCCAAGCTCGCGTGACCACGCCAGGACGATCTGGCAAGTGGCCATGGCAACGCAGCCGGTGGTGAAAAGGCCGAGGCGACGGCCGGAGCGGTCGCTCAGGATGCCCATGATGGGTGCCACCGTCAGACCAGACAGAGGGCCGGCGAGTAGAACCAGAGAGACATGAGAGACGGCAAAACCAAGCTCTGATGTGAGATATGGCTGGGATGAACAGATTGCTCATCAGCTTGCGGACCTTTGATTTCGGGATGCAACTGGAAGGATGACGTTTCGCTCCATTCGTCTTACTTACTATTAGATAAACGGTAAACATGGTGAAGAAAGCCTGAATACTGTGGACATGCTTAGTTATTTGTCATGCATTTCAACACGCTCACGGGTGTGCCGTGTGATATTACTGACGGCATTGAGGGCACGGCATATGCCAAGATACCCCAGAGGCTTGTGTGAGGCCACTCATCACCCAGCTTATTGGCCGATACATCAGTGGATGGGCTTGTACTGGCCACGACGAGGGGAATGCTGACGGGAAGGTCTGTTGACTCGAAAGTCTTCATTTGTGCAATGGAGGGGCACTTGATAGTGACAGGTGAATTGACGGTCTCTTTGTCTTTGTGTATGTGTGTGCGTGCGCGTGTGTATGCGTGTGTTTAATGTCTTTTGATGGGAGTTGGCTGGTCTCGGTTCCCGGAGGGGAGTTAACGTTTGAAGCTACATCAGACCGAACACCTCCTATTTCGTTCTCCGAACTTTGATCTTCATAAGTTGATAGACTACGCGACGGAAGTTAAACCTCACAATCGAGTCCAGACTCCGCCTTTCGCCCGCTCACACACCCCTGCAGAGTCGCTAAAAGACACACTTTGTGCATTATATATGAAACAGCTTTTCAGTAAGACTGGCCGTTCATGTTGGATTGATGACATATGTTGATTCGGCAAAGCACCACGAGTACAGATTTCTGTTGTCAACCCCGGGAGGCCCATCTCGAAGACACACAGGTATCTGACCAACGAAGGAAAAATACGATGGCAAACTTCATACGGAGGCACCTACTAGTATGCCCGTCCGTGTCCTGGCTTTCGCCGCTACCAATTACAAAAATCAACTGACAACGATTTTGATCGGTTTGAAGAAAGAGGCAGCGAGAGGCGATGCGCCTTCGTATAGCCGGCTGGACGATGATGAAAATGGAAACATAAACTTGACCAGTAAGGAGGAACTCGGTCGGCTCTCCAATAACAAGTCGGTGGCGACAATGCTGAGCTTCTTCATCTTGGGATTCCTCGTTGCCATGACGATCAGCGCCATCATTGCCTTCCTCGTCCCTGTTGGTCTGTACAACGACCTACATTGCGCGGAATCCCCGTAGCGTTCAAAATGCTTAAATGAGGAGTGGAGAACACTATACGTGCTACGAAGAGGAGTTACTAGAACTGTAATCGTAGATGGATGGATGAAATACCTTTTTCAATTGAATCGGATTATGAGCGACGAAATATTGATACATCTTAGTCACGTCTAAAGCCCCCGGCTCTTTGTTACTCTCACGTCTCTGCTCCGCATGCCAACAACGTGTCAAGAATCAGATACCAGAACCAGAAGCTTGCCCATGACCTTGCCACAGCGGAAAAGATCCCCAAACGCCTCGGCCGCCTTATCCAGCCCGCGAACTACATGCAGCGGCGCAATCCTCGGGAGCCCGCCGTCCCTCACTATGCCCTCATGCATTTGCTGCTGGAAGCTCGCCATATACTTGCCGGCCAGGTCGGTGACCAGGAACCCGCTGATTGTTAGCCTTTTATAGACGACGGGCTGCCAGAGCCACGGAGCATCCGGTGCCGCACCGCAGTCGGGCTCGTCGTCAGCGTCTCCCATGTTGTTGCCGCCGCCGCCATACTCGTCGATGGCATCGCAGACGACGATCCGCCCGTGGACCTTCATGCAGGCCGCTGCCGCGCGCAACTGGGCACCGCCGACACTTGCAAAATGAATGTCGAGCCCTTCCGGGGCGGCGCGGCGCAACAATGACTCACCCGTGTCGTGGCTGTCTTGGCGGTTGAAGACGAAGGCATCGTCGAATAGACCAGTTTGCCGGAGCCAGTCGGCCTTGTCGATCGAGCCTGCTGACCCCACGACGCGGAGCCCATCTCGTTTGCTGAAATAGGCCACTGTCAGGCCGACCGTGCCTGCTGCCGAGCTGACGAAGATGGTCTCACCGGGCTTTGGTCGACCGCACTCGTAGAGCCCGGCGAAGCCCGTGAGTCCGGGCTAAATTTCCAGAGCATTATAGGTTAGCGTAACATTCTGCTTGTCCAGGGACTCAGTGAGGTGTGCGTGTGTGTATCAATACATGTCCGGCACCGGGGAGAAAATGGAGAAGAATCGCGCAGAAAAGGGGGTAAGTGTTTTTATGCGGCCATTTTCAAGGCGTGATACATACAACACCGAGGACACCCAACCATTGACCCGCATCAAGGCTGTACTCCTTCACACGTTGCCCGATGGGAACCACCAGGCGTCGATTAGCGGCAGCCGACGCATCGAGGAGTACATATCGCGCCAAGGGGACCCTGGCGAGCCACACAGTCTCGCCGACGGGGAGGTCATGAACGGCGTCAGACCGCACGACGGTGCCTACAGCACTCGTGCACAAAGGCTCACCAACGGGCAGCGCAGGCTGGTAAGTATAGGCGGAAGAGGAGTCCCTGAGCTGCGAGCGAAGAAATGGGTCAAGAGAGGCCAGCTGAATGCGGACCAGCACGCCCTCCCCGTCGGGCAGGGGTAGCTCTTTTACTACCAGGTCTCTTCCAGGTTGAGGAAAGCGTCCAGTGGGCACCGAGCTGAAGATGAGTGTCGGGTTAGACATATTGACGACGTCGTGGCATGGCGGGCTTGGCATGGCATGCAATGATGCTCCAAGGACGCGAGAGTTAAGTTGGGATGACATGATGTGACGTGCTGAACGGACTCTGCCACTGGAAAGGCCGTCCTCCAAGTCAATTACATGGACGCCATGTACATCACATCAGGGGATAACTAAGCACTTGATTTGCTGTCTTCAACTCTTGCCTTAAGCCGAAAGAGTTCAAGTTGGGGCAGCCGGATCATCATGGATGATCTTAAATTAGACTTTGAGACTTCGGCTCCGGTGTTGATTTGAAAGGCTTTGTAAAGTTACTACACAGCTGCGTTTGCTACAGGACTGCCTGAGCCTCATGGACCATCTAAACTATTCATGTCACACTATGAAGAGTAGAGCAACAGCGCGTGCGCAGAAACCCGAGCTCAATTAGGATCGGATTTGTCTGCAACGAACTTTTCAATGGCTCCCTCGACCAAGACTTTGTATGAGTCTCTCAAAATCGCAAATAGCGACGACATCGATGATAGCGACACTCCCATCGACAGCGACGGCTATCCCGGCGACGGATGTTGCTGTGATTGTGGTTGCCACAACAGAAGACGGACGTTGGAGAGACGTCTCTCTGCCCGCACCATACTGTTCTGCGCCCTCGCTGTCTGCACCCTCGCCGCCTGCGCCCTTGCTCTCGGCGTCAAATCTTATCTAACACTTTCACAACCCGTGATCCCATTGGGTGCCGACCCATGGGGCCTCGTCCCCCAGGGTATCTACAGATCATGACAAGTCCATTACACCACTTTTCTTTACAGAATGTATGCGGCTGACCCGAAGCAGAGTTGGGCCAGCCGGCTTCGTGGCGGTCGTTCTACAACGACTCCCGAGACCCTTACTGGATGGACGAGGACACGTTCGACAACCTGGACGTTATCAGGCGCGTCGTCAGACGCCTCAAGTGGCTGCAGAATTGTAAGCACGCCGTCCCTTCCCTTGTGCCTCTCGCCATTTTTGTTTCCCGACCATTGAACTAACAGATCCTCCTCTCTCTTTCAAAATGAACAGCAACGAATATACGTGCCAACGGTCAGCAAACCAGATACCGAGATTGGAACGGCAGGGAGGACATGCTACCGTCCTATCACGGATCCACGCCCACTGAAGTGTTCGGCATACGATCTTTCCATCAAATACATTGCATTGTATGTCTAGCCTCCTCTTTAACCTGCGGGGTAATGTAGCGCAATGAGGCTGACTCCTCGCCCGTCCTGGCGTCCTTAGATTGTCATGGTCGAGGACTACGGCCTTCGCCTGCACGGCAAGCCCTCGCAGTGGACGCCAGGCCACGTCATGCACTGCATCAACACGATGCGGCAGCTGACGCAGTGCATGGCTGATGCCACCCCGATCTCCCTCGCTCAAGGTGGGGAGAAACACCTCGGCGACGGCCAGCAGATGTGGTGCCGCGACTTTGACGGGCTCCGCCGCTGGGCTAACGCCCCGGAGCGCGGCCTCCGCTATGCCATCGTCTCTCGCCCGGGCGCTAAGGATGTGTACGACGAGATTTGGCCTTATCCGGGAGAATCGGACCCGCCAGCGGACTTGTGGTAAACCCTCGGCGAGGACTGTTTATACAGATTTATGGCACGAAGTTCCTTTTCAGCGTTGGAAAAAGCCAGGAAGAATTGATATAGATGATATAAGCCGGCCTCGTGAGCCTATGGACCATTAATCGCGTGCTACCGAGGAAGTCTCGGTGTCCAGTCCATAGTTGTGATCTAACTGCTGGGAACATTGTCCTCCTTGTACGACGGAACTGGAATATTATGATGGTTATGTGTCACGCATGTTGATCTGGAAATTTCTCAATTGGAAATTTATCCATCTACTTCATACGTTCTTGTCATTGGGAGCGAGCATTTCTTACTGTATGACAAACTTTGTTTATTTGCCTGTTACTCAAGCCAGGTTTACTGAAGGATGAATTGAGATGTATGGAAAAAGACCACCGCAACCCGTTCGCGACCCAAAATTGCGAGTCTTAGACAGCAGTAATCCATTTTAACGTCCTCCCAGGTCTTGTGCCGCATCACGTTAATGAGAGAAACTTAAGAAATTTCTAGGTAAATGGGTAGTCTCATACATAATCGCTACTCTCTTCTCAAATCCTTTATTCAGAACATTAGAAATACCCCTAGACCAAACACAAGAATCAACCCGTGGTCACACAACATGTAAGACTCGAAACACCTCTTGGTACTCTTAGCATCAGTCCAGTCCCTTCCAACCGCCGTCATCACGGCACTTAGTCAAGTCACATTCCCTTGGCAACCTAGACACAGCCGTAACGTTGAGACCCGAGTCATAGTGGAAGGGCAGGGCACGTTCCGGGTCCTCAGCCCATCGCACAAGAGCGCCAAAGTCGCGGCACCGCGGTACGCTGCTGGCCCAGCTAGCGCGGTGGACCTCGCTCATGGGCACACTGCCGAACGGCTCCTGGTAGCCCTCGGCCGTACTGTCTGCCGAGCAGGCGATGGATCTGTACCATGTGTTGAAGCAGTGAATGATGTGGTGGTCGTTCCACAGGGGACGGAAGCCGTTGACGAGCAGCCCGTAATCCCGCAGCGTCTCCATCATGCAGTGCATCTGGTGCAAGCCTGATATCACATAAGCCTCAGTGTTGTTGATGGTGAGCTTGGGGTACAGAAATTGTTGCCTGCCCATGTTGTCAACATAGACTCCGTATTGTGAGTTGGCCTTCACCCCTGTGGCGACATTGGCGTACTCTAGCGCTGCTAGTCGTTGCTCCATCCATGATACATTACTAAAGATGTCGTACGGGATCGGCTCGGGCACGTAGTAGCCGTAATTTAGAGGGTCTTGGGCCGCGGTGACATGGTCAGGGACTAGAGGCTTGATATTTGACCAGGTTCGGGCCGCCGCGAGTACCATTGTCGGTCTGTAAAGACATGCCTGCCGCTGCGCCTCCAGGGCCCAAACGCTGATGGCAAGGCAAAAGATTATCGCCCACTGGATCCACAATATGGACTCGGCAAAGGCTGTTATGGAGATTTTCGGGAAGCTCGTCCGTTGTGGAGTGCTTCTATCCCGAGAGTCAACACGGCCGATGCATTGTTGGTGTTGACAGTGATGACAGCTAAGACAGCTGAGGAGGCCATCCCTCTCGCTCAAAGCGGCTGCGGTGTTGTCTGAGTATTCCTCTGACACCAAGCCGCGGTTGAGGTCACCGCGGCTAGCATCAGTCATCGCTACTGGTCGCCCTCCAGAAGTCTGAGGGCTTGCTTGAGTGATTCAGTTGTGGATAGTATCTGCAGAAGGCCAGTGCCTCTATTTCAGCCCAGTCCAAAAACCAGGGACTAGAGAAGTAAAAAAACGTGAATGTGGAGAGCAGAAACATACGTTCTCATCAGCAAATAGGGCGTAGTGGTGTCCCGGTGTGTCGATGACAGCTGTGACAAGCCCCGGTTGCGTCTCGCTCCACCCAAGATCGATTTGATGGCGCTGCGCGTCTAGCCTGCACGAACCAGGACCCCGGTCTCCGATCGGCTCGGGGTGGCCGAGCTGGCCCGAAATCAGATCTCCGGCTTTGATAAGCACCGCGGAGGGGGCTCGGCGGGAGGCCCACGAGGGTGGTGACCATGTCGAACAGAGCATGTGGCAGCGCACCAGCGAGGCCAAGATTTCGTCCCGGGTGTCGGGCGTTACGTTAGGGGGCATTGAGGGCGCAAGGTTAGAGTTTGCGTCGGAGCCGAGAGAGCGGGACGGCGAAAGGTAGATGGTGTCGATCAGAACCAGGCCTGAGCACGCGAGGCCTCGGCCTTCTGTGGCGAGCATGTGGGCCATCTGAATGGCGACGATACCCCCAAACGACCACCCTGATTGCTTGTCAGGTTGCATACAATGTCTGCCAAGCTTTATCTAGCAATTGCAGACTCAGAAGAGTATGTGTGCGGGAGCGGTGGGATGATTTAGAAAATTGGACGGGCAAACGGGGAGTGCTGGTAGCATTGCATGGCTCACCTCCTAGAAGAATATCTCCCCGAAGCATGACTTTCCTGATGAGTTTGATATAATGCCGCGCTAACTTATCGACGCTCAGCCAGGCACCGCCTTCATGCCCGAAGTGAGGATCGCTAATGCCGTATACTTTGCGAGCGCCCCCCAGGAAGCCAAGCTTGAGATAACTTAAGATGTTGCCGCTGGCGTCGTGGATAAGGAATAGAGGAGCTGGCGGTCTCGCGCTGCCGAAGCCTTGACCTGCTGTCACGTCCTGAATCAGAAAGGGGTTCTTGCTCGCCGCCATGTCCATAAGAAGGAGAGAGGAGGATACCGGGGTCGTTGATGTGGAACGATGCGAAGGTCTGGGTCAGTCGGCTGGTCTCTTGTATAATGTCGAAGCGACCAACTGCCAGCCATACACAAAAGTCATCAGTATTGTAGATACACGTTTCAAGTTCTGCTTTTTCTGCCTCCCTCAGCCTCCGAAGAGCAAAGACCGGATGTATAGCCCAGCTGCTCATTCTACATAGAGATGCTTGTTTGCGGGAAAACGGGAGCACACAAGCAAACTTTACTCGGTACTTTCAACATATGCAAGACGTTGACCCTCATCTTGGCTGGCATTGCATGGTTCGCAAGGATGTTTACTTGCGTAGCTACAGGGATGTCTAAGCACACAAAAGACGACATTCATGTTCGTCCGGCGCAACCTTCATCTCACCAATTGAGAATCAGTTTGCAAAATGAACCTTGAAAAATAGTGTGAATATTAAGCGGGTGCGCTAGACCACAGGCGCATTAAATAGCTGCAGCTAAGATAAATCTAATATTTTACTAGCTTAGGAACTTTGTCTTGGTGCAGAGCAGCACATATACAGCACATAGCTACAGTTGGCAACCTTATCTCCTACCTGTGTTGAGGGGAGCCGGCCGCATTCAAGCGAACAGATCCTCCGACAAATCACAAATTTTCAATGAGCAACTAAGTTCCCTCTCAGTATGCTCCCCTAAGCACACGCTGCTCGTCGGCGTTTATTCTTGGTCCGGAGTTGCCTTGATGGCGCTCCTCCTTAATGATGTCTTTCGTCGCTTCATAGACCTTGTCCATAACCGCCTGTAATGCCTCGAGCGTGATAGGGTCGCGCGGCCTCGCCCAGCCAAATTGAACTGGCAGGAACTCTTTCTCTGCACATTTCCATCCGTGTTAGCCTAGCCCATAGTGACAAGGAGTACAGAAATAAACTAAAGCAACAATCATTCGGATAAACAAAAAAAAAATGAAGCAGAGTCGCGGAACAACCGAGAAAGAGAAGCTTACCCAGAAAATAGGTCAGCCACGTGCGATTCACCGTGCCAGCGACCCGGTCTCCCAGGGTCAGGTAGAACCCCGCCACCTCTCCCAGTCCCCGGAAGTTGTCTTCCAATCTCATTTCGAAGTCGACGTTGGTGCCTGCTGAGGTGCGAATCCGACCAAGTCGGGCGGCGGCGCCCTGCTTTACGGAGACGATGGGGTCCGGCCAGTACTGCAGTGTTTCCTCAAACACCTCGGGGTCGAAGACACTCGGATCTCCAGAGCTATTGTCCGGTCGCCTACGGTTATCGGTCAGCCTGTCAGCTATCTTGCGATCAAGTCTTCTGTGATGTGCACGTGTATGAATGACCTGACCTGTCCGCAGGGGCGGGGGGGCAGAAGCTCACGTCAGGCTTGCGTCGTGCTCTATAATGCCATGGCGGTTCAGGTGGTCGAGGTCAAACGTGACGGCGTTTGGGTCAGGGTTCGTCTTGATGGCGTGGTCGAAGAGCAGCTTGGACACGTTGGGATCAACGTTGATGCCATCCCTCAAGGCACGCGTCGTGATTTCCAGCGATATGCCCTTGCCATTGGCGGGTAGAAAGTCGTGGTTTGCCAACGCATTCAGCATGGGACACGGACAGCGGACTATTATCCAGCAGATTTGTCAGCCAGCCCTTGTCTTCGTTGACAAAACAGAGTCCGGAATCATACCGTCTCCAGGGCCGGGGGGATGCCACCGGTCAAATGAGCCATTGTGGCCTACAACAGTAAGCGGAAAGAACACCGAGAGTAGACGCAAGAACTGCGACAGGGCCATAATGCTGTGGATGAGATCGACGGACAAGATAATGAAAGCTAACGACAATGTGCTGGTATTAATCCCTAGCGAGTTTCCAATACCCGTATTATGACACGATTGACAGACAACCGCATGCTAAAACCATGTGCCAAAATTTGGGATTGTTGTTTGATGCGACATTCTCCAAAAGCCATGCCCCGATCACGCAAAACTCATCCCATATGGAGCGGGGTGTAGGTTCACATAGCACCTCCGGGCCGGAAAGCTTCTACCCAAGCCAATCGGGAATTCGTGTTACTTTTGTGATTTCCAATATGACCGATGTAGTGTGCAAGTTTGCAGTATGTGCCGCGTAGTTGTAATAGGTGTGATTTTCAAGTATGCTGTTGGAGGAGTGAGTGAATTATGGGCCAGGTATTGAGTGAAATCATAGTCGATCACAGCATGTGATCGCCACGTTGGATGTCAAGAGTATGGTTCGCCTGGATATTCTCAGGGCATCCCCTTCAGCTGGTAATTTAGGTCAAGTACCGAAATGGATATCTAAATACCAGTTCCCCAGATGTGAAATCTGGGCAGTCGTAGCACGGGAAACTGGGGAAGTCGGTGAAGGGGGCCTAATGAATCTCCTGTCAAGAGACTATTTTGTCCCATACCATCAGCCCATCCCTTAAGCAACGGGTTTCTTACTGGCGCTATGCACCACAACCTCCTCCCGCACCGGCGTAGCGGGTGTGTCTTGCTCGGTCCCGTCCTTGATGAACCAGCTTATGATACAGATACAGGTGGCCGTGCCGGCCATCAGCCACCACGCGAGACCCCCGTTACGACTGGCCTGGCTAGCTGCGTAGACGTAACCGACTGCGAATGGCCCAATCGTGCGTGCTACTGCAGAAAGTGTCAAAGCCAAGCCATGGGTTGCGGCCAGGGCGGCCGGGCTTGGGGCAGAGCTGCGTGACAAGTCATATCAGCAATAATGTCTCTAGCAGCAGACGAGATGAATGGGAGGCTGGCGTGGGACTTAACTTATTGGTCATCAAGGTCGCCGAAGGAACCACCATGGCCGAGGTCAAGACCATGAGCAGCTGGACGACGGCGATGACGAGCCACATGAGAAGAGGAAACTTGACCGTAACGGCGATGAGTGGAGAGAGAGCAAAGGCCAGGGCCGGGCACCACAGGAAGCACCGCAGGGTGCCTACCGGCTTCAATTTGTAGCTGACACGCGGGTATACCCAGATCTGCAGCGGAAGCGCGGTGACAGCCAAGATCGTGAGTGTCAGGGCGATCTGGTAGGGCTGGAGACCGGCACCACCGGAGAACCGTAGCGGGGACGAGGCCTTCTCTTCTCCTCGCTCCAGGACCGCAGACATGGGCGGGTCGCTGAGAAATAAGGGCCAGAGGGTGTTGTAACCAGCCGTGAGACCGTCAAGCATCGCCTGGCAGCTGGTTGCGAGGAGAACGTTTGCCGTAAGAGCTTTCCTAAGAGGCAACTTGCCACCCGTGGGGGCTGGTGTGGGCTTGCGTTCGCCGCGTTGAGCCTCGTCATCGGGCGCTGGCGACAAAAGGGGATCTATATCCTGGGCATCCTCAGAGTCCCGCGTATTAGCGGGCTCGTAGCCGAATTTGGTGTCCCAGCGAGACCTGTAGCGCTGCCAAAGTCTTATGACAGCCTTCTTAATGCGGATCCCGATATCAGGTTGGTCTCTAAGGGCAGGCAACGTCTATGTGACCCGAACACGGTCAGGTTAGCAGATCATACAACTAGGACGGATACGAGAAACGCGGGAGGAGAGCTAGTAGTAGCATCGATGCAGAGAAGAAAAGGCACAATAATTACCTCTTCCAACAAAAAGAAAACGGCCAGAAAGGCCATGTAGATTATACCACTCGCCATCAGCATAGGCGGTGCGTAAGTCCAACGGCCCAAGAAGTCATTACTCTCCGCATGGCTCTGGGCATACGCGACCAAGAGCCCGGCAACTGGAGGGCCGGCTAGAGCGCCAACGTTGAAGGCTAGAGGCAGCAGCAGGAATGCCTTGACGCGATGTTTTTTGCCGGGCACGATCTCTGGAATCATCGTGCGTGTAACCAGAGTCCCGCCGCTGAATGTTCCTTCGATGATGCGGAGCACCATGGCCTGCGCGAAGCTGCGTATGAAGCCAAAGCAGAGTGTGCTCGTGCCGAGGACGGCCATGCTCATCAAAAGGACGCCCTTGCGGCCGACCCGTGGAGAGTCGGCGACCCGGCTCGTGGGCAGACTGACAAGCGCTACCATGGCGGTTAGGGCCGTCTGCATCCATGTGGCCTGACGAACAATCTCAGCCGATGAGAGCGAGGGATCTAAAGATTGAAGCTGATAGTATATGTAGGTCTATCACAGCAGCGAGCTGGTCAGTATGGATTGCTCATTCAAGTAAAAGGGGGTGACACAAACACTGAAGCTTGTCCGCGTAATCGGCTCAGATAACCGAGAGAGACACAGCACCAGCAGCTGGTCTTTATGTGGCATCGTCCTCCATGATGAGCCTTCATCAACTGAGACGTCGGTAATCTGGGCCATAGCTTGCTCTTTGGTTCACGGGGTAACAGCAGCAATAGTGATGGGTTTGACTTCGGTTTGGTTCAGCGAAAAATTCTCGAACTCGCTGCATGTTGCATGCACTTCACAGCAGATGAAGACTTACGGCCAACCTTTGTGGTTAGCTTCATGGACGAGCTATTACAAAGAGCCCCCCTCTCATCTGTTAAGCGGCACCCAGAACCCCGAATCCCCCTCACAGGCCAACGAATCACATTAATCCCTCGTGTGAGCTATTTACTTGAGTTTTTGTGTAGGAAACTAATGCGGAGGACGTTCAAACCTAGCCGTCCGATAAGGAAAACAGGGTAGAGCGGTCCGCAACATGGTTGAAGCGGAGAATAACAACAGTCTCATGGTAATCAATATTCCCCATCAACATTCTGAGTCCATAATTTTGGCATACAGACATAAGCTTGCCTGGAAATTTTCATTCTGCATTACCTACTGTATTTCCGCTTAGGTTGAAGCATCTATCTGGTGTAAACGTACCTTTGTAAGCTTAAAGATAAGCCCATCTGCTTACCAGGACTGACAGCGTCTCAATGCTTGCTCGCTCAAGTCACTAGATGATGGGCGACTTTGAAGAATCAGATATCCATCTACTGGAGCCTTTTCTAGGCCACAAGGAGGTTGGCCGTCGACGACTACGTGGCCTCCTCAGCTGGGAGACTGTAGCTGCCCTTGGCTCGGTCTCTGTGCTTGCTGCCGTCTTCTACCTGCTCCAATCATCACCCTTTACGGATGGGCGACCCTTCGAGAGCAAACAAGATCCTCTCGCAGTGGGACCGCACTGCGGTCCTTCATGGAGGCAGGCTGAGGCTGCTGGATGCGTGTACGACCTGCTGATGAGTGCCTGGGTGCCCCCGCCTTGTCATGACGCAGAGCTCTACCGCCAGTACGTGGCCGATGTCAACAGCACTTTCTATCTGGACCGGCAGCAGGAGAGCCGCGTCGCGTGGAACGTTGTTCTGAGCGGCCACCACCCTGACCAGGGACTCTGGACCGACGGCGGATTTCACCATCTGCACTGCACCTACATCTGGGAACGCCAGCACCGCGCCTATGCGCATGCCGCTGCTACTGGGGAACCGATGGTTCTTGATTCACACTGTCGAAACGACACGCATACGTCGCACTGCATCTGGTGGAATGGACGCCCGAGGGCGTGGGAGATAAATAGGCCTAATGTCACTCACATCTACCCCCCTAGAGAACCGATTCGATGCCTGGTCGATGTCTAGGATCTGAATCGCTGGTAAAGCAGCCGAGAGGGGCACGTCAGACTTAAGAGTGGTATTGCCATTCTGGCACTGAATGAATACAGTAGTATGGAAGAGCTTCAAGTAGTATGGCCTTTTCCTTTCGCAATTTCTTGTTGGCATGAGACAAATATTTCGAAAAAATGATCTAATTCAAAACTATCCGCCAGTCCACGATGCAGGCACAGATAAGCCTCCCTGCTATCACTACTACGGCTGCCACGTAATTTGTGTCGCCTAACTCACCAGACTGACTTATCTACCGGCTTGCCTGCAATGGACCCATTGCGGTAGATGGGCATGAAGTGGTCTGTATCATTCGAGTCCAACTCATAGTGGAAATTGTGATCCCGCACCGGGTCGTTGACCCAGTCCACCAGGGCGCTGAAGTCGCGGCACCAGTTCTGCTGGCCATCGGTGCGGTGGCCGCCAGGCACAACGTAGGCGAAAGGGCGCGAGTCGGCGAGGCAAGTCGCCGCCTGCGTCATCGTGTTGAGGCAGTGGGCAATGTGGTCGCCGTCCCACTGTGAGGGGCGATTGTGCCGTGCCCAGCCCACGGATTCCAGGAGGACATACTGTTGAAGTCGAAGGGAGTTACAATCAGTCTTTCATTCGGGCTTGTGGTGAAAGGACAGCGGGAACGAAAGTGACAGAACGTCAACACGAAAGAAATTTCAGTCTAATAAACGGTCTACCGTACGTACCACGCAATGGATCTGATGGAAAGCTTGGATGCCGTACAGCTCAAGGCCGAACTGGCCGGCCTCGGGAGGCAACTCCTTGCGCACACCGTCGTAGGCAAGATACGTTGCCTTTTGGCCATTGGAGTGAATAAAGACGTCTGCTGCTGGTTAGAGAAAAAGGCTGGGCGAGTTCGCATGTACATACCGTTGTGGACGGTTCTCAGGCGCGCTGCCGACTCCTGTATATTCTCCCAGCTGTCGAATGTCTCGGTTGATATGTAGAACTGGTCGTTCCTATCCCACTTGGTCCAGCGAAGCGGATAACCAATGTCTGGTTCGTCTCGTTAGCCATAGTATTCACTGAACCACCATGACACCAGTCCTTTAGTTTCATGGCACAAGTGCTGTTAACTCACTACGTGGAACATAGCCGGAAGGATCAGTCCCGAGAGGAAAGTCGCCGCATCCCACATCGACATCATGCACCGTGAGCACTCGCGGCGTCCGACCAAACGCCAAATACACGTTGAGACATGCGGAGACGAGAAGCAGCAGAACAGTCAGGTAACGGCAGTGACCTCGATGACGATGCCCCTCTGTTGCATCGAGATAGTCCACGCTCAGGCCCGAGCCACGCCTCTGCTTCCACTTGACGAAGTCGGTATCATTTAATAACAGCGTGGTGGCGCTGGATATGGACTCGTCGCCCTTCTCGTCGGAGCTGCGACGCTCATCCGCCTCTTCCTCGGAGTAACGATTTTGGTGTGGCATAGTGAGCCTTAGGCGAGAACTGTAGTCAAAACCTGGGCCTACGCCAAAACAAGCGGATAATCGAGTAAAATACCGTATACAGACCAAGACGTGAAGAAGTGCAATTTTCACCCTCAAAATCCTAGTCAAAGATTGCGTTTTGGCGCGCCCTCATGTGTGTTCGAACTTTTACTGGGCAATTGTAAACATTGAAGCTTTTGCGCTCACTTTTCCACTTCTTCCCGGCCGTTCCCTGTCATTTCTCTGTGCCCTTGAACACGTCAGGTACTTCTGGCACAATCCGTTGCGAACCAATGATGGTTGCCCCAACAGCCCGGTAAGTTTGCGAGAAGCTCGCTGCCCTACTGGAGGAGTTCCCCAAAAGTTTGCGAACCATATTCCCGGTTAGCCTACAACTCTGCCATCGTTTTACAGAGAGTTTGGCTCCGGCGCCGAACCTGGAGCTTGTTTGATTAAGTTGACCATGTTTCCAATCTCGGTCTTCTGGGGCCAGACCGAGGTGACGGATTTTCCAGGGAGTTTGAGCAGAAAGACGAAAATCAAATGCCGGCTGTAAGCTCCATTGGGATACCTAGTAGTTTGTGGTTCCACCGCCACATCACCTCCGCACGCCGATGAATCTTAATCCCGCCTTGTTTTCCATAGGTGCAGACAAGCTTTCCAATTTCTCCGCAGTCCCTGATGCCCACATTCCTCGAGAGCACCTCGGCAATTGACATGCGGACCTGGTATTGATTCACGTTCATCTGTCGTGCACGCAAGGTACTGATTGCGTTGCAAGTACAAGGCTAACATAGCGAGCCATCCAGCAGTATTACGTCAGGCTACGACCAGCCAACTTAAGAGCACACAGCTTTGCGGACTATAACTTACATAAGTCGCCAAGGCAAGTGAATTTAATTGCCGTCGATGTTTCTGGGCTGGGAAAAGAGGTATATGTTGGAGTCACACAACCGCACTTAGACGCACTTAAGAGTTGTCATTAGCGCAGACCAGTTGTTGGCAAAGTCCCGGCTGCAACGGCGCAGCTTGTACGCCGTGTTGTGGCTGGACGGTTAGGGTTGAATTCGAAGCCACAACACTCTCGTCGTCTCTTTTGTTTTGCCAAAATGCTTTCATTCTCCCTTGATATCAATACCAACAATCTCACAGCACGATAGACAGGAATTCATGGTGTGAAGATGCCGTCAAGACTAGATGTGACCAGGAATTACCTGGGGCATGGTGTTGGCACCATAAACGCTCACATTTCCAACCGAACCATAGCCAACTCGGTGTCCTACCTCCTTCCCATCCTTGAATCCCTTCCTCCAGATTTCACCCTCTTGGACGTTGGATGCGTATGTACACCGAAAACCACGAGGCTCGTCTTCTTTATGCTTACCGCTGTGCTTCGCAATCTGTCAGGGCCCCGCCAGCATCACAATCGACATTGCCAAGCGCTACCCCTCGTCGACAATCCTTGCCATTGACGGCAACCCGGCTGTGATCAGCCAGGCGCAAGATGCCGCTCAGAAAGCTAACGCTCACAACATTCGCTTCGCCGTCGGGGATGCCTTAGACCTAGCCTCTACGGCCAGCGGGCCTGGCTTCGAACTTATGAAGGGATCATGTGACGTCGGTAGGAACACCCCGAGAATGGTCAAAGACAAGAAAGGAAGACGACTGCTGTTGCCATATGAATGATGAACTGATGAGGCAACACCGCCATGTAATTAGCCCACACGCACAACGTAGTCATGCACACCACGGACGCACCTCGGGCTCTAGTCGAGTTACGCTCCGCGGTTAAGGTCGGCGGCCTTGTGTGCTGTAAGGAGGCCGATAGGGCGTGCCTCATGTTGTGGCCAGAAAGCAAGGCGGTAGGCATCTCCAATCAGTCCCTGTCCTGAGAGTCTTACGGCTCACATTTCACTTTGATTGCACCAGATTCGCCGCACTTACGAGGTAATCAGCGAAATTATGGAGGCTAAGGGGTGCGATCCGTACGTTGGGAGGAAGCTCAAGGCATACGCAATGGCGGCGGTAAGGAGTCCCCATCCCCCCTCCCTCTCTCTGTTGGGAGAGAGAAAACCAGTCAAAGTGATCACAAATAATCCTGTTCAAGTGTTTGACTCTGTTTAGGGTTTTTCAAGCAATGATATCAGGGTTGGCCAGGCGCCCTGGGTCGTGTCTTCACGCGAGGAGCGTGAGAATTGGAGTGGCCTGGTCGCTCGCACCAGCGCCGATCCGGAAGCCCGTGCCCGAATTGAAAACGAGGCCCGTTGCATCGGACATGAAATCAATCTTGAAGAGCTTCACAAGGGGTGGAGAGAGTGGATAGAAGATGACACGGCTTGCGCCTCTATAAGTGATGTATACGTGATCTGTAGGAAGCAATAGGATATGGAGAAATTCAATCTCACTTGCTCAGGGCCAGCGTTTCCGATACTGGATGGGAGAGAAATTTGCAATATCGGGAGCGATGCTTTGAAAACTAGGGTTCGGGGTTTCTTGCGAGGGAGTGAGGGTGAGACTACCAGCCTAACAAATTGTAATTTGATTACTTTCCTACCATTTGGAACGCAGTCGTCTGAAAGATTCTATTCCTAAGCTTGCATACAGCACTTGGTATATACGCGTTTTCATGTCTCAGGACGGCCCTCTAAGTGCGTGACATGACATCTGCCACGGTCTCGCAAGTCCCCGATGCAATCGCGTGGAAGATGCGAGCGTAAGTGTCGGCCATCGCTTGTACGCTTTCTTCAGTAAAGAAAAGTCTCTTGAACCTAAAGTTTGCTGTTACGTGCTCCCCATCGGCCTCGGGTACGATGATCAGCGAGATGTATAACTATGTCACAGAAACACACGCACAGAAATTAGCACAGCACAGGTTTGAGACTGTAAACTCGGCAGACATATAAGTCATACCACAGAAAGGAAAAATGCGAGGCAAAGAGGAAGAGGAAAATCATCTTCGTCGCACAACATACTTCTTGGATGAGGTTACTGATGACACCACGATACGCCAGTTCGAGCCCCTCTGGGATGTCTAGCCGGCGGTCGTTAAAACGTACGTTTGTCACGGGGAGCACACCATAAAGATCGCTGACTGATGCATCGTAGCCGAGGGCGCGGGCGACGTCCTTTGGGCGGTAAACCAGGTGTCTTCTATGGGCTAGGTCGTCGGCGTGGAGGCGCTGTATCAGGTCGGTCACGCGCGCCGTCGAGACCACCCTTATCCTGGCGTAGAAGTAGGTGATCATCATGCCGAGGATTTTATCAATGTCTGGAATATCGCGGTCGCGGTCTGAGACGAGGTAGGAGATGCAAATCTCTTCATGGCCAGTGTATTTTGACAGGGTCAGGGCGTAGGCGAGACTGAACAACCTGGAGGGTAAGACGCAGCACTTACGGCAATACGAGGCGGCAGGCCCTGCGACAGTTAACCGGCATGAGGCCCTACCAAGGTTTGTGACGCAGGTAAGCTCCTTTCCGTCGGGATCCAAGTAGGCGGTCGGTGAAGAAGATTGCTGGGTGGGGCGCCGGTCGACAACGCCGAGATGGTGGGGCCGAATCCAGCACGGCTCGGAGCCGGTGAGAAAGTGGATCCAGTACCGGGTGCCGGACTCCACGGCGGCCTGGCCACGACGGGTCGTCAGCCCGAGGTCGTGAACGTACAGTTCGAAGCCTGGCGCCGGACGGTCAGGCAGGGCGCCGCGGTAGAAGCGGTCAAAGTCAACCTGGAACACGCCCGTGGCCACGAAGTCGGCCGCAATGTGCCAGAGAACGACGTTCATGTAAACGCGAGCCGAGGGCGTGACGAATAGGCGGACCGACACGCAGGCGGCCGGCTTCGCCCGGTACAAAATGCTGGCCGTGTGTACCGCGCTGAATTGCTGAATGTCGTGCTCGCTGTCCGAGTCGACGTGGATGACGGCGCAATCGACGGGCCATCGCCGCATCACGAGCTGCATGACCGTCTGTGTCGGCAACGGGCCTGAATGGCAAGAAGTAATACCCAGCTCGGTCAATGACACGAAGCGCGTGCGGAAAATGGCATGACGGTCCAAAATGCCCTGCCATGCTCTTGCCGCCCTGTACGGATCCACAGGTTCCTGGCTGCCTCGGACGAGGATTTCATAGCAGGTGGTCATGATCCCCGGCCTCTCGGGCGCCGGGTTAGTCGAGAATAGGTGGTAGTAGTCTTCCTGCATCGGCGTGCACGGCACCACATAGGCAATGTTATCTGAATCCACGTCAGGCGGTAGCGTCAAACCATGTAGACTCAGGGTGAAAGGTTCGTCACTATGGGAATGGGTGTCGATCTCCTTGTCGTCTGCGTCGGCGGCGCCCCCTCTCTTCGTCTCAATCGAGCGTGCAAGTCTGCTGATGGTCGACTCAGAAAGGATGTCAACCGTTGAGACTGAAAGGCCAGCCAGGCGGCAGCGCCGAGCAACCTTCATAGCACTGTACGAATCGCCTCCCAGAGACAGGAACTCATCATCCAGGCCGATGGCAGCTGGAGGGTGTCATGATTAGTCTGTGAAACAGGCATGAAGGAGGTGTCCCTCACCCGAAGGAGTGGCTAACTCCTGACTCCAGATGTCTCTCAACAACATTTCCATCTTTCTTGGGGGCGAAAAAAAGACTTTCACAGGGACACGGCGAGGAACAGCAGGCGTGCGACTTCAATGTTACAATAATAACATACATACCCTCGGAAACCCCGCAGATGGGTCAAAATAAGGAACCTTGCTCGGTGCCGAGGGGTGGGGAAGGGAATTCAACTTTGTCGACTTTCTGTGTGTGGCCGAGGGCTAATGACGTTGCTCGCCAACAGCACCATACAACATTCAACACTTTACATCAAAGAAAACAGTGTCGCCGCCCTGTCAATCAAACCCTCTCGGCTACCTGCTGGACTTAATCTACGACTCCTGTCTCTATCCCCGGAAGTACATTTTTTCCAAACAACCGTTGACTACCGCTTCCTTATGGTTTTCTTTGAGTAGTAAGGGACTTCCATTAACAATATCACCTCCAGCATCGTAACCCATGATACAGTGTACGCTTTCTCAGCGTCTCAGAACGACAGCAGCACCAGACCACATTAGTATTGGAAGTCGGGACGGTCGTCTGGCATCGTGTATGTGCCGCCAAGATTGGCGAGATATGCAAGGCTGTTGAACTCGGTGTCGATGGTCTTAATGCTCCAATCTCTCATAGGACCACCTTTCTCGACCGTAAGGATCTGTATGCCCCTGACAGGTAACCTCGCCTCACCAAAGGTGGCCATCCACTTGAGCACGATCGTGTCGCACGTGACAACGTCGACTGTCCGCAGCGTGACGGGAGTCGGGCGCCTGCTTTGCCGTTCCAGAGCAGCCTTGAGTTCGTCTCGGTTGCGGTACGTTAGCGCACCCAGCGGCTTGCCCGCCAATATATTCATGCCGTCGCAGCGAGCCACCACTTCGGGAGCCAGGAGGCGGTCGGCGGCGGCGGCTGAGTAATTGCGAATCAAGGCTTGGAAGTCGGTCGCCAGTTGCCATCCGTCCTCCGGGCTCAGGCAGGCGGAGGTTGAGGATGACAGCAACGGCGCTTGTTGATGTTGTTGCCGCAAGGACTCTTTCCACTTGAAATGAACGGAGAACCCCGTGGCCATTGAGAACAGTAGGACGAAGAAAAGTCGGCGTGCCATGATGTTCGCATAACCCGCCGCTCTTACCAAACATCTGGTGTCAATAGAGGAGATTGTAGTCCCAACGACATTAAAATTTCCCCCCCTCTTCATGAGACCGCGTGGTACTTTGAGTTATGGAAATAGCGGCCCGATGCCAGGTACCCAACATAAACTTTGCTGGCACAGAAGGCATCTTCGGTGGTCTACACCATGTTCGTGGTGATCTCATGAGTGTTATACGAGTCCTCGTAAGCTGGGTTCGTGGCCAAGTTATAGTTCCATCCTGCATCTGTAGGAAATCTTGCTTGCCTCAATCACAACCACTACTTTAATCGAACTGATGCTTGCTTCGTAGCGGTCCTTCAGATTCAGAGTCCTCTCATAAGCAGATCAATGATGTCGCGGCTACCTATTATAGGCACATACCAAACAATGAGGAGGAAACGACAGGGGAGAAGAAGCTCGTTGACGCATCATTCTATATATGGCAGTCGACCGGCGAGGCATCGCGCAAGGTTGGGATGTTTTGGGTCGCACTGGGCGATATCTTCCAGCAACGGTAATTATTCACCGAATTTGCCGACTTTCTCGGTATAGACCAAAGCTTGGAGATTTAGCTTTCCATCGCCTGGCAAGGAATATTTTACGTTTCTGATAAGAAACGTAATGCGTTACTTGGGTCAGCAACCTACAGTTTGCACCTTAAAAACCCCTGAACCTTCCGTATTTGGATGGAATTCTGTGATCTGATTAGTAATTAGCAGAAAAGAATTAGCAAAACAATTAGCCGCAGCTCCAGACGGGTTTTCAATTCACCCGCTTGCGTTCGCACCTATCCTTTCTTACTTACCAGAACGGTATTTACCCTAATCAAGCCGGCGCTTACACTAACTACCGTTGCCTAGCGTTGCTAATACAGTGTGGCCTTGCAGCTCTGAGGCTTCCCGTGCATTTGACAGCCCTTTTTTGGAGTATCTAAATTACTGCATGGAATAAAGGGGTCCGATCGCATCCTGCGTCCCAAAGAACAGCAACTATGCGATTTTGCCCCGCCAGATCTAGCGAACTGTTGTATGTATATACAGTTATTGTGCATCCCATTTTATCGAGTTTAATGTTTTCTACTGCAATACGATCCGGATCCTGGCTTCTACTTACTGCCTCCCCAGCTGCATCAAGCAACTCAACTGAGGTAAATGTCGGCCTGTGTTGGGGCATCAGTTATCTGACCCCGCGTGCCACCTACTTCCCAATCAACCCCGCCTTGTTGTTCCCCTCTCTTGGTGTGTATACACGCCTGTGAGAGAGAGGGGGGATATCTCACACGGCAACAATTGTCCAAACGACATGATGCTAGAGCAAAGAAGACGTCGTGGTGCCTGTCTTTTGTGCCGCGAGAAGAAAACACGATGTCCGTACATATCTTCTTAGTATGTTTGAACCAAAGGCTGATAATGGGACGTATGGGTCCGCAATTCAGGCGACAAGAAACAGCCGTGTGTGACCTGCCAAGTGAGTTCATATTTCTGCGCATTCTTCTTTTTTTTTTTTTGTTATTTTTGCTACGCTCGCCTGTGAACATCAAGAGCTAACACGATGCGGCCCGATCCAAGCGGACTGGGCAACAGTGCTTCTATCCGGATTACGCCCCACGCCCACGTCGAAGGCCCCCGTCTCTACGGACTAACTTTCTCATGTACGCGCCCGGCGACGGCTGCTTCGACTTCGGATACGGGCCTCCGCTCGAAGCTGGTGCCGACTACCGTAATTTCCTCATGACTCACCCCCAGCTGTTGTCTCTTCCTCGCCCCCTTACCGCGGATATTTCCGGTCCCAGGGCGGAAATGCTTCAACAGAACGGCGGCAACCGTGGCCTGGAGCAAGGCTTCTATCCAGGTGAACTGACGGATGGGCCCGACTGCCAATTCTCGTTGCCCTTCACAGCCGACGAAGCCAGCACGATCAATGCCGCGGACTCCAGCGACCCGCATGTTGATGCCATTCAGGAGGAACAAGCCACTCCATGGAGCACCTCTAAGCCAATCGACAGGGCCACCTCCGACCTGAGTTCTGCTGGCTCATTGGATGACGATATGGAATGGGCTGTCGACTTGGGCTGGACAACCTCCGAAGTCGGAAGCCCCTCTCAGTTCCTCGAGTCGTCCGCCACGACCGCCTTCGACGACTTGTCAAAGCCAATTAGTTGCAAGGCGGCCCCTCAGAAGATTTCCCCGGTGAACAAGGAACAGCCAATTGAAATCGTTCTGGCCAGCGACACAAAATCCGGGTCCAGCGCACGCGTTAGTGTACCGCTGCCGCCGTCTTCCCCAGGCCGGCCCAGAATAAGCACATCTTCGCATTCTTTCTACGGACTGCGCGACGCTGTCTGCCGCTCGCTCGGTAACAACCAACGAGAGATTGCTCGTGCTCTGGCCGTCTCTGAAGATAAGACGCCAGGCCCTACCAGGACCGCGAATCCAGTGCCGGCTGGCGAGTCGGATTCATATGACGGCTCTTGGTGGATGCTCGAAAGTGAGGCTGTTTTACAAGCGTATATTTCAGGTCAGTGACTCTTTGTTTGAGGATGAAAAAGGAGAAGAAAAAAGAATGTGAAAGTCCGTGTGGATCACGGTCTTCTTTGCTATCATTTGATGCTGGGTTCAAACGCTTACACATGACACACCACAGCTTTTAGCGACTATTTTTACAGGTCCGTCTGGTTTCTGACGCCGTCGTGACGAGGCAGCGGGACGACGGGATACGCGTGCTGACGGTCAACGTTTGCAGTTTCATTCCGAAGTCAAGTATCGAGGCCCGGCTCAGGGAGGCCCGTCTCCCGGATGCAAGCCATCTCGTTCGCGGTTTCGCAAGCGCCGTCATCGCTCTGGGCGCATACTACCATCAACAACACGGATACACCATTCTTATCGATTGCAGTGCCCAGAAGCAGAAGAAGAGGCATTCCTCGTGCTCACATAACGTCGATGGCAGACACCTCGAAGACGCCCGGGCATCGTGGCGTCTCCATGCCGCTCTTGCTTTCCGCGGGTGTGTGCGGGGTTTGCCTAGTCAGCTGCTGAAACTCCAGGTTGGTTTCCGCCGGTAGGTCCTGTAAGAGGTGGAAAGGGAAGATTTCGCGTTGACGGATTGATGAGCACTTGGGCTAATGTCTTGTTCCATGTACCTCGACTTTAGGTGGCATTGCTCATGGTCAGTTAACTCGCCTGGACCCCTTTTTGCTCACGTTCTTCGCACACTGCTCTCCTCCGTTGCTGACAATTCCTCGCGGCATTCAGGCCTCTATTGCCAGCGAGTGCGATATACTCTCTCTTGCCACCGAGAATGTGGCAATCGCCGTCATGCATGTTCGCGAACTGGACTTGACACAGATTAATGCCGAGGATGAGGAGTTTGTGCTCAGTTCAGCTTACTCGTACGTGTTAGACGTGTCTCACGCTCTTGATCGAGGAGCACCTCCGGTAAGCCAGTCTACTATCGATTCCGACTTCCTCCAATGTCATGTCATTCCATAACAAAGAAAGTCATTTTTCCCACTGCGTTTCGCGCCAAGAGACTTCCGGGGGAGGTAGACCTTCACAGATGACCCACAGCTGGGCCAAAATGTTGACTTCTTTTTCAGATGCTCGACTGCGACTGGGTGGACAGTTCGGGCCCTTTGAGCCACAGTTCCGAAGAGGACCTGCTGGGCATACGCTCCCTGGCGACTGTGATGCACCGTTGTTTGCGGAGGCAATTCAGTCCCCGTGCGTCTTCCAAGTACTCTTCGGCGATGGTGATTCCTGGCGGCGGCAGAAGGCAAAGCCATTGGAAGTCTCAGGAGCAACTGCGATGCTGGGTCGAACTCTTCCCCAACTTGAACGTGCGGATCACGCCAGGGAACACCGGTTGTTTGTCCACCAGCACCGCACGCATGGCCTTCTGCATGTATCACCGCGCTGTCTTCCTAACACATTGCCCGTGGATTGTTGCCGCTGCTGGGTTTGACGATGGGCCCGTGCCCGAGCATGGCGGAGTTGGTGATCAAGATACCATTGGACATGGATGCTGCATTCGGGCGTGCCTGGAATCGGCCCAGCAGGTCATTGATGCCATCCCTTGCTTCTTTTCACACTCGTCATCCAGCACAAAGCTCGAGAGGTACGCGAACAACCCGAATTAATCGGACTTTCTAGGAGACGAGCTGACGCACTATTTCGTTATAAAAGGCAGACAGTGGAGAACCTGGTGTTAGCTAGCCTATTCCTCATCATTTATTGCAAGGTCGATAGGGAAGTTCCCGGAGAGCACAGAAGAAAGGCGGTTGCGCTGGCCGGGTTATGCCACGGATCCCTCGCTCGTATCAGTCTGGACGAGGGCGATGCTAACGACGACGGCGATGGCAACGGCCTCGACAACAGTCACAGCCACAGCGGTCACCACCCAACCCTCGAGCGTATTAGTATGTTGGTGTCAGTCGCCGATCGCTGTGATCCCACGTAGGCTGTAGGGGACGAGGTCATGTAAACTCAACTGATCAATAATCGTCGAATAAAGCCCAAATTCCGTCAGATTTGCCCAAGCGGACCTCACTTCTAAGTTCCAAGTCTGCATCAAAATCGTATGCTAATCTCTATTCAGATGAAAGAAAAAACACCTCGCTATGCAATCCGACTTCCGAACCCTTTCACAGCTACAGCTCTTAAGCCGGTGTCGTGGTGTTGCTCGGAGCCGCACCACCGCCGCCACCACCAGATCCACTCAAAGAAGGGCTGTTCTCGGTATCGATTCCAATTGTGATGTAACCAACCATGCCGTTGCGAATATCAACTCCGTCCAACGGAACGATGTCGATGACAGGGTTGTAGCCGTTGGCGAATCCCTCAGAGTAGACAGAGTCGACATCGTTGGTAGTGCGGTTGATCTCGGTGTGCGAAACATAGGGCTCCAGAGCCATGATTTCCTGGGAAACTGTCTCGTTGAAGTACAGCTGACCAATTGAGTTGGTGTTTCCTGTGCTGATAGTGCCGTTGCTGGTGACGACCCAATCGGTGAAAACTATTTAAACATTGTTAGCGCCAATCTCGACGTCTCTTGATATATAACGGACCTTGCGCGTGAATGTGAATAGATCGCTGGATATAAAAGCCAGGGAAAATTGTCTTCATCTCCAGAATACCATCGTCGTTGGTGGGCCACATCCCACGCAGCCATGTGGTGTCGTCCGTATGCAAATCCGTAGTACCAATCTCAAAGTCGGTGACATTCAGTGACTCAAGGAGCTCACGGAAATCCGTGTTAGGATCACGACCCGTGAAACTCGAGTAGCTTCCCGTGGCGTTGCAATGCCAGAACGCAACAAGCGCGTTTGGAAGAGGCTCGCAAGTCGCCATATCGATAACACCGACGTCAAGAGTAAGAGGAACTCCAATCTGGTCTTCGGTCATATCCTGACGCAGGGTCTCTGAGCGGGGCCAGTAGTAAGGTCCGGCGGTGACATCGGGTGCGAGGACGCAGGTGTTGTTCTGGAGATCTTCATAGTACGGAGCCTCGGTCACGATGGTGACGCTGCTGTTCCCTGATCTGCGCTCGAGGTTGGCGGCTTCTTGGCGCTTTTGGAATCGCTTCTGCTTGAAGGCCGCGGATCCAGCAGCACAACGCTTGGAGAGATTGGCGTGGCGCTTGATAACACCGGGAGCGACCTCCTTGTGGGCGACAACGGCGGAGGCCAGGAGGCCAATAGACGCGAGCGAGTGAAGTTTCATCTTGGTGAAAGAGAGAGAGTGTGACGGAAAGAGTGTGATCGCCGCTGTTTGAAAAGATTGGATGACGAGGGTGGAATAGTCTACAAAACAACTACCCACGCCTGTATTTGTACAAAGTTCTTTTTAATTCAGTGATCGCTGCTTCTCCCCTTTCACGGCAGGCTCGCTGGCCGCGGATCCCCTATCAGGGTGAAAATTCCCATTGCGCCCCCTTCCCCTGGACGACGCGGTCTTCTCCATATTCCCCAGTCTCCACGCATCAGTATCCAATGCTTTCTCCCTCATCGGAACTACCGATACGCGTCACCAAGAACAACCCCTGGGAGGCTGAGAGATTCATAGCCTAGCCCAGAACACACAGATTTTGTAACAGCAAATCAGAGTCCATCTAATTCACCCCGGTACGTAAGCAAGGAGCGATGGTTGGCAGACCCAAGGGACAACTCCATTGTCAAACCCAATGAAAAAACCAAGATACAGACCCCTCAATATCCAGCAAGCCCTATCCAACATTGTTTTGACGTCAGGTTCGTGGAAGCTGACGAGGCTGTCCCTACAACCCCACTGAACATCGGGATGTGGGCGCGCGGAACCCAACTTCAACAACACCACCGCCCCCGCCGTGTCGATCTTCGGAGACATGACTGAGAAGTCGGTAAGAATTTCCCTAATTCAGGTAGTGTGACATTGGCTGTGGAATGAAGTGAACAACCGAAAGCGATCGGACTTTGCGCCCGTCAAAACATGAAAGGTGCCAATGAGTCCTCTGATTATGTCGTTCGGCATTGCCGCTGACCTGACGGTTCATGGCGCATTAGTGATGGAAGCCAAAGAGGTAACACTCACAGACACCCCCAATATTGCCCTATACTCATTAATCAACAAGCATTTGAACGAGGACTTGCAGTCGTTGGATTGATGTTACCCGGAAGTCTATTCTTAGGCCCGTCCCTTTTGCGGGGGCATAACTATGCGGAGGCCCCTGCGGAGTTCGATCTAGCGACGCGACGCGTGTCTATCCGAAAATTCATACTCGGATTCGTATTGATATCAACCAAGCCTTGCAGAAAACGTCCGCCACTTTGTGCAACCCTCATATCTACCTGATGAACAGTTCGTGCAGATGTTTCTTCGAGCTCGGAGTAAATGATTATTGAGTGGCAACATAGTCTCAGGGCGTTGCAATGCCTTTCGCCTGAATATTTGTTCCTATAAGCATGAGAGTACAAGCAATGTTGCCGAAGCTGAGAACGACATAAATCTCACCGTCCGTATTTCACTGAGACTCCGTAGCTTCGATTCAAAGAACTCTATGCTGAGGGTTTGATCCGGCCCCACCGGGTGCAAGCTCCGGGCGGGGGATTTGGGTGGCTCGTCGTCGTGGTTTCCGCCACATCCCGGATAATGACTTGAGTTCGGATTTTTATCCACGTCAAATGATGGAGAATAGAGAAACAGAGACATGTGAACTGTTCATGAGCGTGACTCGATTGACAGGCACTGCCCGTCAGACAGCATCACTACATGTGCTATTGATGGCTTGGTTTTCGCTTGCGTCGTACTTAAGGTGAAGCTCAACTGAAGATGGAACATGGAAGATGAAAGGATCAAGACAAGTATTCTGTTAAGATTTTCAAGTCCCTAGATGAAGTCAGGAACCCCAGGCAGCATTCCTCGTGAAAGATCTTGGCAAGTTCGACAATACGGCTCACGTGCATGTGGGATTCCCGCGCGTCGCGAGACCACAACCAACTGTAACCTTGTTGTCAGAGTCACCGGAATCGACAATCTCGATACAAACGGGGAGGCATAAACTTACTTCTATCAGACTTTGACCATTGTTGATGACGGGATAACCAGTGGGCGATGAAAACTTGGCCCAGCAATGTTTTAAATACGGCATGCTGTTCAATCGCGTTTGAATCAAACGAAACAATGCGCTGTAGGACAAGGTGATCCATTGATTGAATGATAGTCAGTTCGGGGTAGCTCCGTCTTGACAACGTGGAAAGATGAGAAATGAATGTAACACACTCAGCATGTTTCTTGAATCGAGACTTGATGAATCAATCTGCCTTGCAACACCTGCCATATCAAATAACACATGTCCGTCTGTCTCCTCGCCAGCCGGCCGACAATCATACGGCCACCTTGTCCGCGGGATGCCGAGTGAACAGGGCCTTCGCAGAACAGAGATTAAACCAGTACGCATGGCTACATCCTAGAAATCAACTGAGCTTTCACTCACTACGGAACTCAGAGCGACCCCTCGGACAATTAAGTACAATGAGAAATCCGGACATTATCCTTGACGGATTACTTCTTCGGATTACATTTACCTCCTGCAGTTCTAATGAGACCCTTCAAACTACTACAGCAGGCCCCAATCATTTAAGGTTTTATGAGCGCATGCGCATATCTCTCAGAACGACTTTAGTCACCACCAGATGCTAAATCTGGACCATTAGGGGATGTAAGCTGAGGCAAACCCAGATTACGTCGACTCAAAATCGGCATCATCAATGTCGGCACCAAAAACGCCAACGACCACGACCAGGTCGACCGTGCTTATCAGCTCATGTGTAATATCGTTGACTACACATTCCGTGATGATGGGATGAGCCATGATTGCGAAATCCTGTCAAGTCTGGTGCAAAAGAATCGATCTGTCGGCAGCGAAAGGGGCCTCGGTGAAGTTGGAGCTTCTGCCCTCCAGTTCTAAATCTGAGCCTGACGCGAATCCGGATCTAGACTGGAAGGGCGTCGAGTGTACAGTTCCAGCCGTGACTGACGCTGAAAGCCTGCAACAATAAGACGGGAATGTGTCAAGGCCAAGGCGCCTGGGATGAAGCCATTGAAAACCACAATAATGAACGAAGCATTGACAGAGTAATCATCCAGCCCAGGTAAGTATTTTAATTTGTTTCGAGGAGAGATCTCATGATTCCAGCGGAATCGGAACAATGTCGTCAATGTGAAAATCAGCAACTTATTCCATGACCCGGAACATATGAGCTGCCCCTTAATTGCACCAGCAAATCACTATGGCGGTGGTGAATGTTGTCGCGACATTGTCAACGGGCCAGCGGGCTAATTCATCATGAACTCATTCTCTACCTTCGAATATCAGTAGAACCTCACAAACTACCTGGAGAGCTCATCACTGACAGCTTGTGTTGGATTCTGTGAAACCCCCGCACAGCCACAGTAAAAGATGCACTCGATTACATTGAGTCAACGTCTGTATATGTGGTCGGGGATTTTGAGTCTCACTGAGATCTTGGATTTCTTCCTGCTTAGCCGGGGCGATGTTATGGGCCCTGTTTGGTATAAGGGCCAAAGGAGGGATCGATTAATCATGTCGAAGGGGATCGCAATCCTAACAAATCCTGATCTATCCATGTTCACCATTATTTCATGAAGGGACGGGCTCTAGATGACGTTCAACATGGTCATAGACTTCACCAACGATGGAGTCAGCAATACCGTCACTAATGTCAAGAATCTCGTTGAATGGTAAGTTATCATCCATGGCTGGCTTGTTTAGCAACATTACATATTTTCAATATCTTCGAGACCACAAGAGGATAATCTGTTGAGTGATGTCGGCACTTTCTTCCCGAGATTGAATTAATATGCTACGCGAATGCGGTCGAACACAACAGAAAGACTTATGGCTCACATGGTTGGCGGCATGATCTGCTTCAATGACGGAGCTTATTTTGTGACAACTGCTGCAATATCCTGGGACAGGTGTAAGCAAGGTGACAACTCGCATATGGGCAGCGGTTGTGATAAACTTGAGGTTATTCCCGGCTTCAGTGACTTGTACGGTAACGCCCGGGGTAGCCCGAAAAAAACAAGACATCTCTACATGGCGCGTCGTTATGATTTACAAGGGCAGATGGATCGAGATGCAGTACATAAAGTTGCAAATAATCCTCTCGAACAGGGCGTTCGCAACCTTTAAAGCCAATGGCGACGGGAACAGGCCCCAACCCTTGTCGCCCTGGTATGCCCCTGACGATCAAGCCAAAGCGGACGTCATGGATGTTGTAGACACCAATGCAAGGGCACCTGGAGTGTAAATTCTGCCCAAATACGGCTGCTGGGAGGCACGGGGGAGTCAATGGGGTGCCCATAGCAAGCGTAGCAAGAAGACTTCTGACCTACCTTACGCTCTCCCCTGCAGTCCTGTCGAAGGCTAGGCTAGTTCAAATCTTGTCGGAACGGCCGAGCAAGGATAGCTGGAGAAGACAGAGAAGATGCCTTGATTCACGAAGAGATCATTGGTTATGTTGGGCACAAGCGAAAGCTGCAGCTGAGAATGATCATAAGCTAGAGCTTAGATTAGTGCGAGCAGATCTGAGATCCATTTATGCCCAGGAGGTTTCCCACAATCCATCAGAGTCAATGTCTCGTATGAACCGAAGGAAATACTTATTCCATAAGACGCGAATAACAAGATACGAGAGGAAAATAAAAATGATGGACTTCAACTATGCTGGTTGCTGTTCTATCGCTTTAAATCCGAGGCCGATGAGCCGAATGCCTCCTCGGCGGCTGGTGCCGAGGCCGAGTCAGGCCCATCCTCCAGACCAAAGCGCCCTTCAGTGGCCCTGAACATCTCAACAAACCAATCTGTGATCTGTGTCTGAGAACGACTGAAGTCCTTCCGGCGATTGCATATACGCTACATCTTTGGTTCATTGTCTGGGGTTCAGGAACACATTTAGGTCACCCTTGAGCCACAGTGTATAAACCTCCTCCTGACCCTGCCACTTCTTCGAGTCCTCTGCAATCGTGAGATCGAAGTTCCATAGGACTCTAGCCAAGATGATCCTCATTTCAACATAGGCCAGGCTTGTAAAGTTAGCCCAGTAACCTGATGCCTTGGCCAAGAAATCGTAACCAAAATAGACCATAGATCCAGGGTAGAGCTTACTTCTTTCCAATACAGTTCCGCGGTCCGAACGAGAACGGTTGGAGAGCATCCTTGCTATCATTGACGAAGCGCTTGTCGCCAAGCCACCTCTCCGGGATGAACGAATCAGGAAAAGTAAAGTTTCTGGGGTCGCGGAAGATGGCGTAGTGCCAGACGCCAATACTGGTCTGTGGAGATTCTGGTAAGCTGTCAAGTCAGGGAACCACTCCATTGGACTTACCCCGTGAGGAACAAACTTGTCGCAGATGACATCTCCGCCGTCACACACGCGCCTCAGATTCGCATTAGGTGACGGGGGATGCAAGCGCAAGGTCTCATCCAGCACGGCCAACATGTAATCTAATTTCTGGACGCTGACGAAATCAATGTCTCCTTCTGAAGAGAACGACCCCCGGACCTCGGCGACAAGCTTCCCCAAGACTTGAGGATTCATTGCTAGTAGGTACGTTGCAGCGGAGAGCGCTGTAGCCGTAGTTTCAGACCCGGCCCCGATGAGGAGACTAGCGTTGTCGTAGATTTCGTCCCGGCTCATGGTCTGTACGAAATTAGACGCCGGGGTTCTTCGCTGTCGAATCGCACGAAAGTTGGGCGATGTGTGAGAATGAAGCAACTTACCAAGTCTCCCTTCATCGTCATTGCCTGAATGAAATCCGGCCTGGGCTTTGCCAAGTCAAGTCTCTTGTCAACCTTTGCGTAGGTTAAGTCCAAGTGCTCCTGCGCTTTTCTCTTGACCGACACGGGTATCAACGACTTCAGCAACGGCGCAAGTACTGCGTACCTTCCTATAAGCCCCGGTCTTCTTTCGGTCAATGTCATGGGGGGGGGGGGGGGGGGGGGGGGGGGGGTTCGGCCATGGCATACGAGGAACACGAGAGCAACCAAGGCATTTCCCCAGGTAAATTCGTGACGGATGTCGTTGCCGAAGAGAGGGGTGAGGGAAGGCATAGTGATTAGCGATGTCCTGTGTAATGATGTTGTTCCCCCCTACTGGCTCCTCTGCACGATTGTATTTATATTCTATGGCTGCGTTCAAGACTGGCTTTTCCCAAATGGTGTTTGCTTCATCGGATGACAGGAGGACACCGAGAAGATGTTCCTTGTCCGCATGCACGAGTCGTAAAAAGAATTCTCCGCTTAACTCCAGCCTTGGATCGCGACGAAGCCGTCTATCAATAGGATAGCTGGACTTTTCAATACGAATACGTCTACTTGCCCAAGATCTTGCTGTAGATAAGATCTTGTGAGTGGTTTGTGGATCTGTGTCAATGCGTCTTTGTGGATCAGAATCGGCGTGGCGGATGCTTTTGAGGCCCGGAAAAGATTCCGCCTTGACAAATATCAAGACTTCGAGACTCACGAAACAGAAGAATGAAAGCTCGATGCCACTAAATGATAATAACAAACGCATCTGTAATTTGGCGCAAACACCACCGCCTGTTATCTCAAAGTCCGTCCGTGTGGGGTCATTCCTAAAACCCGCCATTCCTAAAACTCGCCATTGACTCTCTACGCTCAAGCATTGATCGTTATGATAGGAAACTAATAGTACCCTGTCAACAATTATGGAGATATCAACGTCTCCTTTCTATATCTGAAGTCAGCTAGCCTTGCACTAGACACTCTAATGCTGAGATGGTACGTGTCGTTGTGCACAGTCGCGCATCCAAGTTGCTCGAGAGATAACTCGATTCAACTCGGCCGAGATCCGAACGAAACCCTCACGCTTGCCATCGTCACCGTGCAGTAATCCGTAAGGATTTTCAAATGGAGAAATTTCAACCGAAGACCGTAAAAAGTTTTAACATCTTCATCATCTCATGTGGCAATCCGTACGCCATTGCTTTCACAAGTATTCGACGTTGAAATCAGGACACCAAATTCTATGAGGAACGTGCTGCAGCGAATCTTGCGCTAGCTATGGGAAATAAGGTATTCACTCCTGGCAGCGCAACATCAATATCTTTAATGTGCTTGGGAAATGTAAATATGAGGTTTATGTGTGATCGAAAGTTCCGACAGACCAGTTGCGATCTTGATGAGAATACGAATGCCATTCGTAATGCTACGAGCCGCGTTCTGGGTCCTGGGATATGATGGACCCTAAGCAAGGGCATCGAGCTATCACGTCTTGAACCTTTGACAACAGATTTGGATCGAACCAGTGAAAGAAATCAATGCCAGGACCAGCATTGGCATCATAGGAAAGGGAATAGCATCCAAGGGAACCTGCATGTAGACAAGGGGCCACATCATGCCTCTTATCGCGATGATTTGCGCCGCAGCCAGTTGATTAGACAGGAGGTTAAAATTGTTCCTATCGGGAAGTCTGAGCTAGAAAAGCCTTCAGTGGCATTGAAAGCAGGATCTGTTGTTGCAGTGGAGCGCTTCATTGATTTAACGGAAAGCAAACGATATATATGGCTAATTCCTGAATTCCCATATTGGAAGACAACGACGCATGTCGCAGAAAGCAAACAATAGTAGATCGAGATAGCCACATAAGGCAGGTAGTCGTATACTGTGGAAACTTTATTAGGGTGGACGCTAATTAGAGCAGAGAGCGACAAAGCCAGCTAAGCCTTATGTTATAGTCAGCTATCTGATAGTAGGGTCTGCTAACAGAAGTTAGGGATTAACACTAATAAACTAATTATTATATTATTATTTAGTTTATAAGTTATAAACTATATTATAGATTAATAGTTAGAAGCTAAAGTAATTAGTTTTAAACTTAATAAGTATTTATAGTAAAAGTAAGCTAAAAGTATCTTAAAAATAAATATAAAGTTAATTATTAAAAAGCTATAGAAGTCTAACTATAAGCTAAGCTTAGGTTATACTATATATAAGTCTAAATAGTTCTTTTTATTCTATTATTAATTTCTAACTAAGTATTAATAAACGTTTAGTAATTATTAATAAACGCTTAGTAAGAAATACTAAATACTTAGTAATCTATATTATCTACTTAGTTTTATTTTATTATTATATAACTTATACTATAGTTTTTCTATTTCTAAATAAGTTTCTATTATTCCTATAATTCTATAATATAAATATCCTATTATAGCTACTTAATACCTAAATAGGTTATTTAGCTATTATCTTTATAAATAAGTTATAATATTAGATTCTTTCTCTAAAAGTTTTATTTTTAAAACCTATTATAAATAGGTTATTAGTTTTAAATTAGAGATTTATTAATTATACTTTCTAATTTACCTATAATATTAATACTATATTAAGTTATATTTCTAAAAATTTTATAATTTCTACTTTTTATTATTATTATTATTCTTTAAATATTATAGAGAATAGTTTTAAAGTTATATATTATTATTATTATTAGTTTAAGAGGTTATATTATAAAATACTACTTAGCTCTTTAGTTTATAAAGAGTATATTACTATAAGTAGTATTTATTACTTATATAATACTTCTAATAATATAATTTACTAATATTTATATAGTTTTATACTTATTATATTTTATTTATATTAACTTTATATATAATAAAATATTTAATAGTTAAATTTTAGTATTTAGATAATAAGAAAGAAGAAATAGAGGAATTATTTTAAAAGAGAATAGAAATACTATAGAAAGTATAAACTAAAGTAAATAAAATATTTATAAAGTTAGATTATATTTATAAAGCTAAGTAAATAGTATTTAAAAAGGGTTATAAAGAGACTTTAGTAATATCTAAAGAGGAGGAAGTAGTAAAACCTTTTTTACTAAATCTTTTTTAGTTCTAGAAGTATAATTAATAAGTATTTTTAGTATAATAAACTTAAATATTATTTTTAAAAATTAAAATCTAAATATTTTAAACTTTTTATTAGAGAAGTTTTAATTAGTTTTTAGTATCTCTAAGGAAATAAATAGTTTTTCTTATTAAAGTTTATCTACTTCTATTAGTAGTTTAATATATTTATATAGTTATCTAATATATTAGTAGTTAGTAGTATTTATTAGGGGTAATATTACTAATACTATTAGTATTACTTCTTATTCTTATTATTATTATTAATACTATATAAGTTTATCTTATATATTTATAATATTTTTTATTAATTCCTATATATTATCTTTATATTTATACCTTTTTTATTTAATAAGATATTAATATTTTTTTAGTTCTTTAAAGTAGTTAATAATTTATTTAACTTTATACTTTAGTTTATTATCTTTTATAATAATAAGGTTATTTATTTATAATCTTTATAGTATTAGTTTAAGAAGTAATATATAGAAAGTAGGAAAACACTTTATTATATTAAGTAGGTTAAGTTTATAGTTAACTAATAAAACTTTTTAGAGGATTTTAAAAGGTTTAAGTTTTTTAAAGTCTAACTTATTACTTAGTTATTTTATTTTAATATTTTACTATATAAAATAGGTATTATTTCTTTCTTTTAAAGTTAGTCTTTTAATTTTTTATTTATTACTAAAGTATATTATTTATTATTATATAAATTTAAGTTCTTTTTACATATTATTTTAGATTGCTTTAATTTAGCTAGCTATAGTAATAGCTTTAATTACTATAGATATACTTAATTATAGTTCTCTATATATAGTTAGTTTAAATATATAGTTAAACTAAAAAGAGGATTTTTTAGTATTTTCTCTAACTATACTGTTATAAGTAGATTAAGCTATTAGTAATAGTATTACTTAATTATTTTAGTTATAATTAATATAAGTATAGAAATAGGTTTTAAAAATTTAGTTAATTTATTCTATCTATTTATTAATCTATAAATAAAATATAATAAATATTTTCTAATTAATACTAAGTTATATAGTAAATAACTTCTAAAACTTAGAAGTAAAGATCTTATTTCTATTTAATATAATTTCCTTAAGTATATTATAGTTAGTAATAATATATTTAAGTATTATATAAGTAAATTCTTTAGTATTACTTACTTCTTTATATAGGATAAAGTAAGTATATTTTATAAATCTATTAATAATAATAAGAATACTATTAAAATAGACTCCTATAAAGGGTTTTTAAAACTTTAGTAGTTTAATAATAAAGTTAAGTAATATAGAGTACTAAGTAGTTTATAGTATAAGTAAAGATTATAATAATTTATAAAGTTAGTATTAAGTTAGTTTACTTTTTAAGTAAACCTTATAATCTTTAATTACTATTATAATATATTTTCTAATAACCTTTTCTCTATATTATTATTATAGTTATTTTTAGGTTTTTATAATTCTTTAATCATTATATATTAGTAAGCTATAAAACTTTATAATTACTTTAGTATTTAATTTACTAATTAAGCTAGCTATAGATTATTAAGTTATTATAAAAGCTTTTATAGTAAGTATTAGGTTTCTATTATTATTATATTTAAGAATTATTTAAGCTTTTTTTAGTATTAAGATATTATAGTTTAGTTATTAGCTAAGGGTATTAGCTTTACTATTCTTTAATTCTTTCTAATAAATAATTTAGAAATTAAATTTTAAAAGAAACTCTAACTATTTAATTTATTATTTATTAAGTTTTTTTAACATAGTGAAGTAAGCTAAGTTTTTATAGTCTATATATATAAGTATTTAGTAGATAGTTTTTAAGAGTTAGAGTTATTATTCTTTAAATACTTTAATAATTACTATAAATTCTTTATTATAGATCTAATAGTTAAGTTTTAATCTATAGAGCTTATATAAGAAGAAGCTATAGGGGTATAAATATCCTTCTAAATTTTATTAAGATAGTTATATTTTAAGAGTAAAGTTTAAAATATCTATTTTAACTTTAAACTATTCTAATAGGTTAGGAATTATTAAGACTAGTTTACTAGTAATATAGTTTTTAATTATCTAAAAGGTAGTTTTTTATTTTTTTTTATTTAAATAGTTAGTTTTTTTTACTAAAGTTTATAAGAGGTATATTAATCTTTTTATAGAGTTTAATAAACTTTTACTAGAAGTTAATAAATCTAAAGAATTTTTAAACTTTTTTAAAGTTTATTAGTATTAGCTATTTTCTAATAGCTTATATGTTTTTTTTAATATACTAATATATTTAGGTATAATAGTAAATCTAAGGTATTTAATTTTTTATATATAGAATATACTTTTCTTAAGTTTAATTAGAAGTTTAGCGTTTTAGAGGGTTTAAAGTATAAAGTATATATACTTTTTATATTATTTTATTATTAGTGAGAAAATAAGAATATTATTAAAGTAGTATAACAGAGTAAGAGAGAAAACTTATTAATTATGCTAAACGCTTTACTTTAGGGGGAAAAACCCCTGAAAACACCTAAACACTTATATATTAATTTTATAGCTAACTATAAAAGATATAAAAATAAATATATAAATATAAGCCTAACTAAATTATACTTCATCTATAACTTCTATCCTTTTTATTCTATAAATTATATAACTTTTTTGGAGAAAATAGGCTACTAAGAAGAAATTTAGTAGTATTATTTCTATAGTATTCTACTCTATTTTAGCTTTAAATAACTTAAAAGATATAATAAAGATTAAGAAAAAGAATAAAAAATAAAACTAACTAAAGCTAAAAAAGCCTAAAAATACTTATTTTTACTTAGTTTTTAAAAGATAAGTCTTAGTAAATTTTTATTATAGGTTAAGTAGAAGGATTTTAATAACTCCTTTAAAAAGCTAATTACTAAAGTTATTAAAAGAAATAAAATTTTTTATAAAAATAAGTATATTTCTTATTTAATTCTTTAATTCTTTTTATTAAAAACTAATTAAACCTCTATCTATTTATATAAGCTATTTCCTTTTAAAATAATACTTAATATTTAAGAAACTATCTATATAATCTATTATTTTAAAGTTAAAATACTAAAAGTTTTAAAATCTTACCCCTTTTTATATATCTCTTAAATCTTTCTTTAAATAAAAAGAGGAAAACTTAATTAGCTTTATTTTATATATATAATATTCTTCTATATTTTAAGAACTCTACTATTAGAAAGTTTATTTCTTATAAACTTCTTAGTAGTTTTCTATTTAACTTAGATATTATCTATATCTTTTTTTTATACTTTTTTAATATATTATATACTAAGTTTAAGCTATTTTTTAAATATAGTTAGAGGCAGATAAAAGTTTTAAACTTATGTTACTTATATAATATCTTTTATAGAATTATCTTAATAAATAAGAAATTCTTTAAAAATATATTTATTAAACCTCTACTTTAGAAGAAGATTAAGTTTCTAAATATATTATTTAAGCTTAATATAGTAAAGCTTTTATTATATATTTTCTATATATACTAGTTAATCTATTTTCTATTTTTAGTATTTAAAAAAGTAATCTTCTTATATAATAATATTAATAAAAGTTAAATATATTAGATCTTTTAGTTATAAATAAATATTAGAGTTATAAGTATTTAAGCTTAGTTTTATATCTTCCTCTATAATTAATATTAATTCTTCTATAATTAAAAACTAACTAAACTATACTAGAAATAATCTTTCTTCTTATTACCTTTATACTATTTAAGTTCTATAAAACTTTAAATTCCTTATTATAATATTTTTAATTTCTAAAAAGTTCTTTAAAAATATATTAAGTTTAGTTTAAAATCCCTTAACTATATTATTATAAAAGCTAAATTTATTAATTATAAGCTTAGCTTAATAGTTATAAAGTAATTTATAATAGTTTAAATTAGTAATCTTATTATCTAAAGCCTATTAATATATATATAACGTAGTGAAGGCGATAATCACCTTCAGCGCCTTAGGCGCCTTTAGTGCCTTTACCGCCTTCAGCGCCTTAGGCGCCTTAACTATACTAACTAATGTTAATACAGCTAGCATGTTAAATATAACTAAGGTCTTAAATATAGAGAATATAGGTAAGGCTATTAATATAGTTAACTTACTAAATATATATATTACTCTAATTATATTTACCCTATATAATGTTTATTAATTAGTAGTATAACCTTAATAGTTACTACCTCCCTTAAATTGAAGAAGATAGTTAACTCTATATTAATAGTTAACCCTATTAAGTTTAATAAGTAAGTTTTAATATATAGCTAACCCTATAAGGCTTAAATAATAATAATATTATAGTAAACTCTTTTTTTAACTAGAAATATCCTAAAAAGATATAAAACCTTACTATTATATCTTAAAAGATATTAACCTATTTTAAAATAGAAGAAGATTTTAAAGCTAAACTATTTAAGCTTATTAATTATATAATAATTACTAACTTTTAAGCTATTTATAAAAACTATCTAGAAAAGTTTTATAGATCTCTTATTCTAACTGAATATTTATTACTTAACCTAAGCGTTTAAGCTATAATTTTAGCTATAGTTTATAAAAAATTTAAATATTATTTAATTAACTACTATAGATAAATTTAAACTATTAATCTGAAAAGAGAAGCTTATATTAATACTATAAAACTTAAAGGTTAAGTTTCTAAGACTTAGAGAGATAATCCTAATATATTTACTAATTCTATTAGGTAATAATATCGTTTTAATACGCTATATTATATAAGATATATTAAAATTAAGAAAGTTTTAGAATAAAAACCTAACCTTATTTTACTTTTTAGTAATAATAAGAAGATAGGAGGTTATAAGACTTTAAATACTAGCTATATAGAGAAACTAAATAACTTAGAACTTTAATTCTAAGTTAACATTTTATCTTAAGATTAAGATTTATTAATAGTCCTATTAATTTTAGAGGAATATTTTAACTTTAAATGAAGATTTTTAAATATTTTAATATTTCTACTTCTAAAGTTACAAACTTTAAGTAATTAACTATTAACGCCTAACTTAACTACTAAGATTTTAATTATATTATTAGAATAATTATTTATTATAATAGTAAATACTATTTATTATATAACTAAACTTCTTTCTAGCTAAAGCTAAAATAGTATACTAAAGTTTAGTAATACTTAAAGTTACTATAGTTAAGGATAGTTTTAGTCTATTTATTCTAAATCTTACTTTATTTTATTAAATATACCTAAAGGAAAAGAACTTATAGTTAATAATAATATTAAGAATTAAATAGAAGATATTAAGTAGGTTTCTGCTCTATAAAGAGATTTTAGTGATAATAATAATAGAAGTAATCCTAATAATAAAAAGAACTATAAAGGTAAAGATTATAGTAATAGAAGAAGTAATAGTAACTAACCTAACTACTAATCTTTTAATACTTAATAAAGACCTATTAAACTAAAATAGTTTAATAATAAAATATTAATTAACTATAACTTTCTATTCTTATTTATTACTTCTAATAGAAATTATATTATTTATTTACTATTTAGATCTCTAAGTAGTAATATAAGATATTCACCTCTATATTTTAAAATAGATATAATTAGATTATTTAATCTACTTTTATATAATAATAAAGTTAATAATATTTAAATTAATAGAAGTTTAAAAACAGTTTACTAAAATATATATTATTTTATTAATATTATTAATAGTTATATTAAATCTAATAATAGTAATTTAGCTATAGCTGCTTTAAATCTCTATTAAATATTACTTTGCTATATATTAGATTAATATTATACTAATTTAACTAATAAAGAGAAATTAGCTCTTAAGGATCCTTAAGTTAGAGTTATATAATAGAAAGAAATATTACTTAAGAGATTTTATCTCTTATATAAACTTATAGAATTATAACTAGCTAAAGAATAATATACTTTAGGTGATATTTATAATTAATATAATATTTACTATTAGATAACTAAGGTAGCTTAGCTTTATTATAATACTGAAAAGTCTAAGTTAAAAATATTATTAATAATATATAATAAGATAGATATTAAACTTATTATAAGCATTCTGAGGCTAGATAGATATACTAATTATAATAAATTTATAACTAGCTTATAGAGAATAGTGCTAAAATAGTATAAAATAGTTACTAAAGGATTATAGCATACGCTTTTATTATTAACTACTAGAAGTATATATTTAAGCATAACTTCTATATATTTAATATTAGAAATAACTTCTAAGCTTTCTTCTTCTTTAATTTATTATCCTTTTTATGCAAAATTAAAAGACTCTAAGCCTTTAAGCTTAGCTTCTACTAGGAATACTAAAACAGCAGTAAACATATTAATTAAACTATTATCTATATATAATAAGTTAATAATATTTAAGAAACTATAAGTACGCTTTAAATATAGATATTAACTAAATTATTATAACTAATATAATTAATATCTAAAAGTATTAAGTTATCTATTAGTATATACTATATTATAACCTAAATATTAAGATAATAATCCTAATATTAATAAATTTTCTAATAATAATAACTATAATTATATCTAATATAATAAAGCTATTAATACTTCTGAAGCCTATAATAAGAACTTAGTTATTAAAACTAATAATAAAGATAAAAATAAATAATAATATAAAAATATAGATTATATTAATATTTTATTATAACTAGTAAAGAACTATATATTAAAAACCTTAGGTTATTTTTTTTATTATAAGGATAAATACCTTCTATTTAATATAACCTCTTTTCTAAATTCTATATTAACTAATCCTAAAATCTATTCCTATAATACCTATTTACATAATTTAAAGCCTTACTTAGATTTTAATAGTATCTTCTCTTATTAAACCCTTCCTTTACTATAGCTAAATACTACTATTATTAGTCTAATTAAGCCCTAATATTATAATAACACTTATTTTTATAAATATATTTACACTAAAATTATTATTTAAAGCTTTTAAAATAGACTATTAGTTATAATTTATATTAATACTAATACAAACTGCTCTATTATTAGCAAAACCTACTTTTACTAATTCTATATTATTACTAAATAACCTAAAGTATTTAAATTATAAAGAATAGAAAATATAAAAATAATTACTTAAGTTACCTTTTTAATATTTATTTAAAGCTAATTACTAAACAGATATATAGTAATAGTAGAACTTTAAATAAGCGCTTAGTTAGTGCTTTATCTTAATACTAATTTACTTATAGGGTAAAACTTTAATATTCTAAATAGAATTAATATTTTTAACTCTAAATCCTATATTTATATTTTATTATATAGCAATCTTTATATATTATCACAGATTTATTTTAAGGTCCTAATAAAAACTTTTACTATTTATACTGCTATTAATATAGTAATCCTACTATATAATTAAGTAACCCTTCAGATTACTAAACCTTTAAGGCTAAAATAGAATTCCTTCTATTTAGCCTAAAGTAAGAGGGATATATATTTATATATATAGGCAACTCACTATTTGTTTTAATTATTAATAACACTCCTTATTTGTTAAAGATTAAATATAGAATAAAACTTAGAATATTATTACCTTTTAAATCAGATAGTTTTATTAAATTACAGACTTATAATCAGCTTTAAGCTATAATATTAATATTATTATATAAACATCTAATATATTATTTTATATTCTATCTTTTAGATTAAAAACTTATAACTTTAGTTTAGCTACCTAAAGAATTAGCTTCAAACTAAGCTTAACTTATAAACTCTAATACTAATAAATTCCTTTCTTCTTAAAAAGCTACTAAAAATAATCCTATACTAAAATAGAGAGATATCTATAAGGAAATAATTAATATAAATAGCAAAATAGAAATTACTAAACTAAAAAGCTTACTTACTATTATTACTAAGGAAAGCATTTATATCTATAATTATAATAAAAAGGCTATTTAATATCTTAAAAAAGTAATCTCTTATTATCCTAAGATTTAAGTTAACTAAAAACTAATTAACCTTTTAGAAGACTAATATCTAAGCGTTAAACTTATTAACAGTTAGTAAAAAATAAATATAGAATAATATCTATACTTAGCTAGTAAAAAAAATAAAAAGCTAATTAATACTATTTTTAATAAATTATACGCTTAAAACTAAATAGAATAGGAAAAGTTTAAACTAATACTATTTAGAGCCCCTATATTTATAATATAGCATATTATTAATAGTAAATATAAAAGCTAAATAATTATTAATTTATATACTCTAAATAAAGCAGCTATTCTAAATACTTATTTAATACCTCTTTAATAAGATATTATTAAGCATCTAAGAAGTAAAGTTTAAATTACTATTATTAATATCTATTTATTCTTTTACTAATTCCTTATTAAAAAGGAATATAGAGAACGTTTCATAATAGTTAGTTATTAAAGCTAAAAGTAATTAAAAGTTATACTTATAAGTTTTTATAACTCCTCAATATATACTTAATATATTACTAATAGATTATTATAACCCTATAAAGATTTTATATATACCTTTATTAATAATATTATTATAGCATTTATAGATCTTAAAAGTTATTTAAAACACCTTAATACTATATTTAAGCTATTTATAGATATTAAACTATTATTTTTAGCTTAAAAGTCTTTTATTAGATATCTATCTATTAAGTTATTAGGATTTATTATTAATATATTTAGTCTATCTAATATATAGAATTATATTAATACTATTATAAAAATTAAATACCCTTATAATTTTTCTTAACTTAAATATTAAATTAAAGCTATAAAATTCTTTTAGTATATTATATTATAATATAGTAATTATATCTAGCTGTTATAACTATAAAAAACGTTATTACTTATATAAGCTTATACTTAAAGTAAAAATAAAAATATAGCTAGAAAAGTATTCTATAGAAATATATATTTTATTCTAACTGAAGAAGAAATTATTAGTTTTAATAATATTAAGAATACTTTAATAGATAATAACGCTTTATTTCACTATAACCTTAATAAATAACTCTTTATCTAGCTAGACTTATCTAAAAAGTATAGTTACTCTGCTTTAATCTTCTAGCTAAAAGATAGCATTATCTAGAAATCTAATAACTTTATTAAATAAATAAATATCTTATTTATTACTTATATAAGTAAGGTATTTAATACTACTGAATAAAAATACTAGCTAATAAAACTTAAAGTAGCCTGCTTAATATAAATAGTTAAGAAAAGCAAACTATTAATATAATTATTATATAATAAACTTATTATTATTTTTACTAACTATTTAGTAACTTATAATATTATTAAATAAATATTATTATAAACTGAAGATAAAATAAAATTAAATCTTTATTTTATATTATTATCTAAATACTTTAGTTAATTCTTATTAGTATACTATTATATCCCTAAAACGTCTAATATTATAATAGATACTCTCTTATATTTACTAATAACTGAAGTACTAATAGAAGATATTAGTGAATTTAATAAAGTATAAGATAATATACTAATAGGAGTTAATTTTATAACTAAAGCCTTACTAGATAATAACTTTAAAGCTGATATTATTTAAATATATAAAAAATTAAAATTATAGAAGAAAATATATAATATTCTAACTAACTAATATAATAATATTAAGCTTAACTTTATTATATATAATAGCCTCTTTTATTATATTAACTACTATAGTTTTAAGCAATAACTTTATATACTTAAAGAAATAATAACACTTTTAATTAAAGAGGCTTATAATAATTATTATTATTTTAGAGAGTAATAAACATAAAAAGTATTAAATAATAACTTTTATATTTAAAAGTTATATTATTAAGTAAAAGTATATATTTAAAATTATTCTTATTATAAAATATTTAGTACTAATTATTAACTACTATTAGGAACTATATAACTAATTTTAATACTATTTATTCTATTTTATACTATTATAATAGATTTTATTATTAGTTTTTTTAAAATATTATTAAGATACTTTAAGTATAAATAAGAAAACTTCCTACTACTTAACATTATTCTTATAGTTAATAATAAATTCTTAAAAGCAATATTATTTATTTTAGGATATTTAATATATATTACTAAAATCTAAAGATATTTATTTCTCTAAGAATTCTAATATAGAAACTAGGGAATTCTTAAAATAATTATTTTAAACTATAATTATAAGTTTTTATTAAAATTTTAGATATTACTTTAAATAAAACTTAATATTAAGCTGAAGTTTTTAATTATATATTATTTATAAACTAATAGAATATTAAAAAGGAAAAACTAAACTGTTAAATTAGCTATTTAGTATTTTTTAAATATTATAGATAGTAATTAGAATAAACTACTTCTTAATCTCTAGTATAATTTGAATAATATTTACTCCTAAGTAATTAGCTATTCTCTAAATTAAATTCTTTATAGTATAAATATAAATAACGCTTTAAATATCTTAGGAGACTTAAATCTAAAACTTAGCTGTAAAATATTCTAAGAAGAAGTAAAAATCTTAATTACTATAACCTAGCTTTTTATAAAGGAACGCTATAATAAAAAATGCTATTCTATTACGTTTAAACTAAAAGATTAGATATATCTTAAAATAAGATTAAAATATTTTCTACTAAGATATTTAATATTAAAATATAGCTATTAATAAATTCCTTTTAAAGTTATTAACTAAGTTAGTAAACTAGCTTACTATTTAGATATTCCTCTAAATATAAATATATATCTAGTAATATTAGTAACTTAATTTATAATAATATTAGCTTCTAGTACTAATTTCTTTAATTAATAAGATAATTACTATAGCCTTATTAATATATAAGAAGATAAGGATATATATTAGCTTAAATTATATAAATATTTTAAAGTTAAAAATATCTTTAAAAAGTAAATAACTACTTAAAGAAAGATTTAATATTTAATTAAATAGAAAAGATATTTACCTATTTATACTATTTAGATAGATAAAGATATAATAAATATAAATAAACTTATTTCTATTTTTAAAGAATATAAGTATAAAATAGAATAATTATGCTAATAAGTATAGGCTTAAAGACTAATAGTAGGTTTTAAGGAATAAATTCTTAAGCTTAGAGAAAGATCTAAATAACTAGTATATAAAAGAGGATAACTAAAAAAGGATTTAACTTAAAAACCTAAATAATAAGGTATTAGTTTAAGAGAAAGTATATAATGCTTAAAGCGTGTTATTTAGTCTTTATAGCTATAAGATATAATATAGATTATCTATTATTAATATATAATAGGGTTATTTATACTCACTTTATAGCTATATATAACTTTATATATTCACTCTTATTATAACTAATATAAATAAAAACCTTTATAACTTTAACTGCTATTCTCACTTAAAGGTTATTCTTTATTTTAAACTATTAGCTAATAATAAAAATTAGAGTAACTAGTTACTTATATAAAAAATAAATATATTATTAGGTAACTACTATACTTATTATTACTATTTTACTTAATATAGTGTTAGCGTTCTTTTCTCTTATATATATAATACCTTTATATTTTATGCTTATATTATATAGTTTTTAGCTATTAACACTATTATTATTTTTATTTTATTTATTATAATTATTACTATTAATGCTTTTTAACACTTTTAATATAATTTATATAGCTAACATTTTTATCTTATTTAGAGTGTATTATTATTATAGTGTGTTTATACTTAAGGTTTAGTATTAGCTGAATAGTTACTATATAAAGAATAATTAGCTTTATATTCTTTACACTCTTAACTTTATATATTATTATGCTTCTAATGTTAAAAAGGAAGATTGTATTAAGCTTAGTTATTATATTTATAATCTTACTGCTTTCTAATATACTGTTAACCTTAAGTAGTAATATTATAGCTATAATAAGAATATCTTAAAATGTCTATTTATTATCTATATAGGTATTAATATAGTAAATATTAATTGCCTTAAGTCTATTAAGCTTTATAAGTTTTACTGAAGATTCTTTTTAGCTATCTCCCCTTATAATTAATATACTATTAACTTTACCTCCTAAGACTTTTAATACTATCTATCCTCTATAAAGCCTATTAATATTAATAATTATAGCAATATTACTAATAGTAACCTCTCTAACCTTAATAAAACTATATCTAATATAACTTTTAAAAATATTAATATTAATAATATAGTTAAGCTTAAGCTAAATATCTCTACTGTTAATATAGTTACTGCTAAATATATTTCTCCTATAGTTAGTATTATCTCTAGTATATCTATTTATACTGAGCATATTAGTACTATTACTAATCTCCTTAAAGGCTTTTAAGGTGCTTATAATAAGCTTATAACTACTATTACTAATAATAATAGTAATACTATTAAGAAGATTAATACTAATGTTATTATGTTTATTGCTGCTATTAGTAAAAAGAATAATATAATTAAGGCTATAATCCCTAAAGCTATTACTACTGATATACCTAGCTGCCTTAGCTTTAAGGAGTATTTAAACTATAAGTATAATACTTTATCTGCTAATATTAATAATACTAATATAACCCTGTCTAAAAAGGTTGCTACTACCTCTAATATCTTTAATTTTAGCGTTTTAACTATTATTTATACTACTAACTTATTAGCTAATATAGTTATTATTAATACTGCTATAAATAATTATATTAATAGCTTTTATTACCTTATTAAGGTATATAATATTATAATATATGCTTAGGCGTCTCTTAAGTATTATTAGCGTTATATTATAGTGATCCCTATTAATAATATTATAACTAGCTATAAGTTTAAAATAAATATGCTTATTTATAATATATATATTATCTTTAGCCTATATATATATCTAAAGGTAATTATAGTATTTATTAAGAACTATATCTATTCTAGTACTAAGTTTAGTATAGTAACACTTTAGTTTATAATAAAGATAATACTTAATATACTCTTCCCTAGCGTTTATACTAAGGATAATAACTATATTACTATTAATATTATTAAAGCGTATAAAAAGGGTAATATAACCGCCCTACACTAGCTTCTTAATATTAAGAGTGAGAAAGCTAAAGCTGCTTTAGCTATTTAGTTTATTAATATTAATAACGTTTATAGTATTTATAATAAGATTATTAACTTTATTTACTTTATTATAGTAGTTAAAAATTTCTCTATTAAGAAGTTTATTAAAGTTATAATTACTATAAAGGAGAAATATATTAAGTATTACTAAGATATCTATTTGCTTACTAAAGCTTATAATATTATACTTAATAATATTCCTTAATATATTATTAATATTAATAATAATAAAGAGGAGTATTTTAATATTATAGTAATAAACTAATATAGTTTTACTTAATTAATATATATAGCACCTTTATAATATTTATAATACTTATATTTAGATATTTTATAGAGAGAAATTATAGGTTATATTAGTAATAATATAGGTATAAAATAGAATAAAGGGGAATAATATTAAAAATATATTTAGATAGTATATTAGCTATAATAAGGTATAAATTAAAATTATACTTATTATTATAGATAATGTCTTTTTCTTTTATTAGCAGTAATTAATATATATATAATATAGTAAAGGCAATAATTACCTTTAGCACTTTAAGCGCCTTTAGTGCTTTTACTACTTTTAGCGCTTTAAACGCCTTAACTATACTAACTAATATTAATATAGCTAGCGCGTTAAATATAACTAAGGTTTTAAACGTAGAGAATATAGGTAAAGCTATTAATATAGTTAACTTACTGAATATATATATTACTCTAACTACGTTTACTCTATATAATATTTATCACCTATTTTAACTAAAACCTCTTAATATTAGAAATTCCTTCTTAAAGAATATAATAAATAAAATTAATAATATAGAAACTATATTTCTAGACATTATAAATCTTTTTAAGTTTTCTTTTAAATTAAAATTAAAGAATAATAAATAAAATATAATTAATAAGATCTTAAGTTTCTATTAGTACTTTATAAACTTTATATTAGTTTCTAATTATTTTCACTATATTTTAAAAAATCTTTTTAGAATATCTTCTTTTAGAAACTTATATATACTTATTCTAAATACTATCTAAATAAAAGTAGAAGCTATTTTTCTAGTTAATAACTATAGCTATAGCTTAACTACTTTTTTAAAAATATTTAATAAAAATAATAAAGTTTTAGCTTATAAAGAAATTATTATCTTTTTTATAAAGAAATACTAAATTATTACTAAACGAAAAAGTTTATATAATAAAGATCTTAGTATATCTATTACTTTTAATATCTCTTATTATAAGTTTATATATTAATTTAATATAATCTATTATTAGTTTTTTATTTTTCTAAAAGTATTTTAATAACTTATAAAGATTTAGAAGTATTTATTCCTATATAGCTTAATTTTAGTAACTTTAGTATTAAGTCTTATTAAAGTAATAGAAACTCTTACTTTATTACTTAATTAACTTTATATTTATTATATTATAAGTTCTCTATATTTACTAAAATATAATAAGCTTTCTAAGAGTTTCTAGCTTAGAAATATCTCTTAAACTATAAAAGTTAATTAGTATTTTAACTAATTCTATTATACTAAACTAAATACTAAAAAGATAACTATTATTAATAATAAAAAGGAGATAATAAGACTTTTCTAACTACTTATTAAATTCTCTCTCTTAGTTTAAATTAGTATTTAGAATAAAATACTTTTAACTTTCTATAAGTTTTTCTATAAGTTCTTAAATCTATTTAGTTATTTAAAGCTTAACTAACTACTTTTTATATAGATATAAAATATAGGTTTAAAAATCTTTATATATAGTTTTAATTTTTTTAATATCTTATAAATTATTTTAGAAGTTATATTAAAAAAAGAATTAAAGAAAAAGAAAGACTAGGGAAGATTAGTAAAATATAGTAAAGTTATTATTAAAGATAAGAAAAGAGCTTTATTAAATAGAGAAATACTTAATTAGGCTTAAATATTATTAAGTAAATAGGAAAAGCTCTATAATAAAAGAAAAAAAAGTTAAGTTTAGAGTTAAAATATAAAGTAACTTAGTAATAAGTTATTATAGTAAAAGAATTACTAATATAACTAATAGAAAAATTTTTAATAGTTAAGAAAAAAAGAATAAATAAATAAAGTAGTAGTTGAGCTTAATTAAAATATTAAAGTAAAATATAAAAATAGTTATTATAGAAAGAAAGTTATTATATATAAAGTAGTTTATTATAAGTTATTTAGGTTAAGATATCTCTTTTTATAAATAGTAGTAAGGAAAGCTTTTAGTATTAGTAGTTAATATATTTTCTAATTTTATATTTTTTAAGTATAAAAAGAGCTAGTTAAACTTATAAAGTAGTTTATTAAAAATAAAGTTAGTTTATAGTTATTAATTTAATTATAAATACTAATAAGGTTTTTAAATAAGATTAAGTTAGTAAGAAGTAAAAAAGAAGAGAAATAATTTAGTTACTAATTATAATAATTAGTTTTACTTATTAAAGTGATTTTTTAAGTTAAAGAAAATATAGTTAAGCTTATAATAATATATTTAGAAAGAGAAAGCTAATATTTATAATAGTAAACTACTTAGAATAAAATAAACTTTTAAAAACTAATTATAAAATACTTAGAATAGTAAGCCTCTTTTTTATAAATAGTAGTACTTTTTAGATAATATATTCCCTATTACTCTTACTATTTATACTTAAATAAATATATTCTTTTTAGCTTAGTTAACTTTAAATTAGTAGTAAAAAGTTCTTTAAGTTATTAGTGTTTATTTTATTAATAAATTAATATAGTAAATATACTCTTTAATTATTATAACTACTATTTATTATTATTAACTACTCCTCTTTTTAAATATAAAAAAGCATTTCTCTTCTATTTAGCTATATTTTTTCTTTCTTTTATATAATATATCTATCTTTATAAAACCTAACCTAACTAACTTTTTATAACTATAACTTTAACCTTCTAATTATTATAATATAGATATTAAGATTAACCTTAGTAATTTCTAGAAAACTACCCTAAATAACTTATTTAAACCCTTCTTTTTCTTACTTATTTTAACTTCTATTTTTTATAAAAATAAGAATAAGAAATATTATTAATACTAAGTTATTATAACTATTTTAGTTATAATATATTCCTTTTTAGCTCTAACTAAGCTTTTTACTAACTTATAAATAAACTTCTCTTTCTTTTAAATAGATATTTATCTTAAATTCTATTAATATAGTCTAATATAAAGTTAACTTTATAAATAAGCTAAAGCTAAATAAATATAAAAAAACGTTATTATATAGTTTTAGTATTTACTTATAAAGTTTACTTTAATATATATAAACCTAACTAAAAATAAAAAAATATTTTCTAACTAGCTATTTTTTATTTAAGAAATATATATTATTAATAGCTATATTAGTCCTTTTAGTTAGATATACTAAAGGTTTAATAGGTTTAAAGTTATTAAAGATTTATTAATCTATATATATAGTATTTATAACTTCTAGTTTTATAATAGTTATTTTAAGTAATAGAGAAAGATATTATTTAAGAAGTCTTCTAAAAGCAAAGCTATTACTACTACCTTTCTATTTTAGAAATATATTTCTTATTAAACTAAATAAAATAGATCTTATTTAAACTATATCTATTATAAAAAAGGATTATTTTATTTATATAAACTTAACTATAACTAGAAAAAAACTAAATAAATAAGCTATATTAAGAAAAGTAATAAATAGAAAGATATCTCTAATAGTATACTTTAAATAGATAGTAATAAAGTTATTTTATTTCTTAATAGTAATAAAAGGTTCTCTAAAAGTAAGTTTTATACCTAAGAATATAGTCTTTTTCTTAATTATTTTAATAATTTAATAATTTAATATAAATATAATATCCTTAGAAATACTTTAGCTATATCTTACTCTATTTTAATTTTAGTTATTTCTAGATAAATAAATTACTTAAAAAAAGAGTTAATAAAATATAAAAAATAGGATAAAAAGTATATATAGTTATAATAGTAGTTTTAATAATAAAATTATTTAAAAAAATATTTAGTTTATTTTTAGTTTAAACTTTTTAAGGATTAGTATTAGTTTTTTTTAGTTTTTTAATAGTTTTTAGTCTTTATATATAATTAGTTTTTATTATTTTTATATCTCCCCTTCTTTTATAATAAATATATTATAAATAAAAAAAGTAATATAAATAGTATATTACTATTAAAATAATATAAAAATAATTAATAATAAATATATTAAATATAAAATTATTTATTTAAAATAGATAAAAACTTATAAATATATAGACTTAGCTATCTTTTAGTTCCTCTATATCTTTATATTAATTATTAAATTCTTTATATTTTATAAAGATATCTACTACTAACTTATTCTTTTTCTATTACTTATTAATCTTAGTTTATAAAGTTTTATTTTATTCTTAAAGTTAGTTAATTTATAATAAAGAAAACCTTAGCTATATCTTTATTAAAGTCTAGTTAGACTTCTATTTTAGAGATATTATCTAAATAGCTATCTTTATTTACTATAAATTTCTTTAAGTAGTTACTAATAATAGTTTTCTTAATAAGTAATTCTATAAATATCTCTAGAAAATAAAAAGAAGTATAAAGAGAAATTCTTTAAATATAAAAGAGGCTAAACTAGTAAGTACTAAGCTTACTAGAAGAGCTTTTATTAATAGATAGCTTTATATTATATATAAAAATAATATTTCTAACTTATAGCTTTTAATATTATATCCTATATTTATTTGTTTAATTATAATTTTTAACTACTTATTAGTATTACTTTATAATATACTTAAGTATAATATAGTAATTAAAATTAAGTTATTTAAATACTTATATATATAAAAGAAACTTAGTTTTTATATCTATAGCTTTTAATTAGTTTAATATTTATTAAGTAATACTTTTTATTTTAATTAGAATAACTAAATTATATTTATAGATAAAGTAAAAAGGAGAGTAGTTAGTAAAAGATCTAACTAATATTTAGTTAGTAAAAAAAACTATATAAAAAACTAAAGTCTAATTTTTAATACTAAAGTCTAACTAAGTTATTAAAATATAAATAAGAAATTAATAACCTTTTTTAATAAGTCTATTTACTTTTAAGTTATATACTAAAATAATAAAATATTATCTCTTATAGATTTAATTAAGCTTTTTAATAAACCCTTTATTTTTAAAGCCTCTATTAATAATAAGAAACCTATAAATCTTATACTAATAGATAATATCTTCCTAAATAAACTTAGCTATTATCCTAAAGTTAATATTTTTTAGTAGCTAATAAGCTTTAATATAGTTAGTTAATATATTACAAGCTTTAGCTAAGGAATAATTACTAATTTTCTAAATATCTATATAGATATACTAAAAAGGAATAGCTAGAAATATAGTAAAAATATAGAGATTTTTAAATTATTATAATTAGGCTTAAGTATATAGAAAATAACTTTTTATCTAGTTACTTATTATTTAATATATATTTTCCTAAGTATACTACTTTCTAAGTCTTATATATATAATATCTCTTCTATAATAACCTCTTTTAGTATATATATACTAAATAAGTTTCTTTTATTTATCTTTATTATTTATTACTCTTTTTAGTATAGGATTTATTTTTATACTTTTTTAAAAAAAGAAGTTATTTTAAAGAATATATTATACTATATACTACTTAAACTTATTAAAGTTATACTAAACTACTATCCTTAGTTAGCTTAAAAAAGCTAAATATTTAGTAATCTATTAAGATCTTTAAAACTAAACCTATTTAAAGCTTAATAAGTCTTTTCTCCTTAGATATAAGTTTTTATCTAGCTCTATAATATAAATAGAGTTATTAATTATTTTATTTAAATCTTCCTCTTATTTAGCTTTATAAATATTAGATTCCCTAGCTAGTTTTTATAAAAATCTATCTATAGTACTATTCTTTATACTAAGTATATATTAAATATTAAAGTTAAATATTTTAATTTAAATAATCTATTATATAAGGATAATATCTAGTAAATTTAAAATAGCTTTATTAATCTAATTTATAAAGACTTTTATATTTATCTCTAAAATAAACTATATTTTATAAAGATAGTTTTAAAATCTCTTAAAAATAAATAAAACTAACTAAAGCTTTAGCTTACCTATATTATAGTTAAAAGCTATACTTATTTAGATTCTACTTTTATACTTAGTAATATATCTTTTACTTTAATAATATTACCTAAAAATAATACCCTATCCTTTAAAACTTATATTAATAGAAAAATAGATTTTATTTACTTCTTTATTATAATTAATAAGCTAAAGTAATAGAAAGCTAACTAAATAAAGCTTAAAGGTTTCTATAGCTAATTACTACTTAAAGCTTTATTTAAAAAGTATATACTTTTAGAGAAGTTTTACTAATAAGCTTAAAATAATACTATAATCTTTAATCTATATATAGTAGAACTTAATAATTCTAAGTAAGCTTTTAATAGCTATAATATCTTTATATTTTTCCTATTTAAAGATCTTAATAACTTTATTTTAATTAAGCTTATATCCCCTACTACTTACTATATATCTAAAAAAGTTAATAGTAAGCTAATAAATCTAAAATTTCTTAAGAAAAATAGTAATACTAATAAGTTTAAGATTTTAGAATACTATATTAAAGTTTATAAAATACTTAAAAATATATAAATATATCTCTAAGAGTTTAATAAAATAGTTATTATTATATACTGTTTTTAGCTTTCTAATAGAAATATTATTAAAAAAAAGCTAATAAATATTTAGAATAAAGTTATAAAAGATTCTTATAATAACGTTTATAAACTAAATAACTAAATTTATTATATCTTATAATAAGATATATATCCTAAATAACCTAAAGAGAGTAGTAAATATAGTTAGGTTTTAGCTTTTTTTATTAAGGGAAACTTAATTATATCTAGAAAATAAATCTAAAAGACTTATAATCTTATAGTTAGTAAAGTTTTTAGAGAATTTATTAGCTCTAGAAAGAATAAAAATATCTTTAATACTAATTTTATTAAGTTTTATATATAAGTTAATTAACTTTATATTACTATCTTTCTTAGTAATAAGAAATTAAGTATTTCTATATAACCTATAAGATTTTTTAAATACTCCTTATATAACTTATAATCTAAATATATTAATAACCTTACTTTATAAAGCTTTTAAAATAGAAATCTCCTTCTCTTATTAGGTAATATATTAAATAGTCTTAATTTTTTATAATAAAGCTATTTATAAATTAACGTAGCTATATTTAGTAAAATCCTATATAAGTACTCTCTCTCTATTTATAAAGATATATTCTAGTATCTTAATTTCTTTTAATAAAAAATATAGCTAAATAATTTTAAACTTTAAAAACCTCTCTAGTATAAACTAAATACTTTAGTTAAACTTTATAAATTATAAGTATATATAACTAATAAAAAGAGAGTTAGATAGCTAAAAATAGTCTTTAACTTCTTAGGTTAAGATCTTCTTTTAATCTTTCTAGTTATCTAAAACTAAACTATTTAAAAGTAAATTATTAACTAGATATACTTTCTTATCCTTTTACTTATATAATATATAAACCTTTATAAAACTTAAGTTAGCTTTATAGTCTTTATAGTAAAATTTAAAAAGCTTTTAGTTTTTTAAAATACTATTAAAATATTATGAGCTTTTAATCTTCTTAAGAAAGTAAGCTTTAATAGTTTCTATTATTAGAATAACTACTACTTTTATAATTATACTAAGAATATTAAATACTACTAAAAGTAAGATTAAAATATAATACTAGCTATTCTAAAAAGTCTCTATCCTTTATTTAAAGAGGATTTCCTTCTTTTCTTAAGTAAAGAAACGCTCTTTTTTATAGTTTATTATAATATTAGTATAGTAAGTTTAAACTTTATTATATATATTATTTATATCTTAGTTAGCTTTACTATAGTTATAAATAGACTTAAAAGTATTATAAATATCTTATATATAATCTTCTTATTCTAGAAAATAATATTAGATTTAGTATAAAGAATCTAACTATATAAAACTAACTAAAATACTAATTCTTTTAAACTTCTTATTCTTATACTCTTTAGCTTTTATTACTATAATAATAAAGTATTTAAAATACTTAAAAGTAAACTTAGTAGAAATAATAAAAAGAAGCTTAAAGAGAAAGTTATAATTAATAGTTTTAAAGTTAATAACTATTATAGTTATTATAATTTTATAGTTATTAATTTAGATAAATATATAATAAGCTTTAATAAAATATAGCGTTAAGTTACTTTTAACTATTATTTTTATAATTAGAGTAATTATAGAAATAGAGATATTATAGTTTAAAATATATTTATAACTAATAAGACTAAACTTAGTATTAATATTAATAACGCCTCATACTAAAAAATAGTTATTAGAATATTTTCTACTAATAATAACCTTTAAAATAAGCTATAATATAATAATTATAAATACTATTTAGTTTATAATTATAAGAACTATAGCTTTAATTATAAAGATTTTTAGATAGTTTTATATTTAAACTATATTATTATATTTAATTACCTAATTTATTTATTAAGCTTTTTTTTTAAAAGTTTTAGTAAAGTTAGTAAAGTTAGTAAGAATAAGTATATAAATAACACCTTCTAAGTTATCTATAAAAATATATATTCTTCTAATAAACTCTTCTCTATACTTAAGCTAGATTTTATATATTTTTTTAACTAGAAAACTAACTAAACTATAAAATTTATATAAAATAAGTTTATTAATTAGTTTTTTATTTTTAATAGTTTTTCTATTTTAGCTATTAAAGAATATAGTAAACTAGAAATTATCTTTTAAATAAAATATTTTTAGAATAAGCTTTAAAAAAGAAACTTTAATTATATTATTAGTTATTACTTCTCTTTTTAGATTATCTACTTTTTCTAGTTTTAAAATATTAGAAAAAATAGAAGCTTAATTAAAAAATAACTCTTTTTCTATTTTAATATCTAAATCTTTTTTTTACTTTTCTAAGTTATAAGAAACTCTTTTATTCTCTATAACTTTTTTTAGTAAAACTAAAAACTTTTTAGAATAAGTTTCTATAACTTAAAACCTTTTTAAAATAGTAAGAGTATCTTTAATATCCTAAATAATAAAATAAACCTTTTTAGAAAGAGATTTTAATATCTTTTTTTTAATCTTTTTTAAATCTAAAAGCTTTAGCTTCTTTTAAAAGAAAAAATTAACTCTATATATCTTTAATTAAATAATTATAAACCTAAAAGCTATAAAATTAAGTATATCTTCTTTTATTATATTATTAAATTATAATAAGTTATATAAGTATTTTCTCTATTTATTTTTATTAATAGCTAAAACCTAAAATATAGAAGCTTAACTATTTACTTCTTTATTAGATACTATACTCCTTTTTTCTATAAACCTATAAAATACTTTAATTAAATTAAAATTATTTTAATTTTAGAAAACTCCTATAAATATAGATTAAAGTCTACTAATATTCTATTTAAAAATCTTAGTAGCTTAAGCTTTTATAGTTTTATAACTATTTTAATTCTTTAAGTATATAATAATTACTTTTTAGTTAAACTTACTTTCTTATTTTAATAAAGTAATAATTATCTAAAAAATAAAGAACTTATTATTCTAAAAACTATAAAAATACTATCTTTAGAAATACTAAATTAAACTACTTTATTTATTAGCTATTTCTTATAGATAATAGCTTTTTTTAAAGTTATAATCTATATAGTTTATATATTAATATTAACTATATAGTTTATAAAGGAATAGCTTAGGATTTTTTTTATTAACTTTTATAGAATAAACTGAAAATAATTAGTTATCTTTTATAGCTAATAAAGCTTAAGTAACTTTTCTAGAAAATAGTTTCTAGTTATTTATTATTTTTACTAAATTAGAAAGTTATTAATTTAAAAGTTAACTCTAAATACTTTTTATACCTTAGTTAAGCTTAAGTTTACTCTTTTTTACTTATAAAAAAGGAGAAATATCTCTTTATAAGACTTTTAAAAGTAGAGGAAATAGAATATAGGTAGGAACTATAATATAAAAAGTTTATTTCGAAATAACTTTAAAACTAAGCTAATTTATTAAATTTATTTTAAACTTATTAAAATCTCCTTTTTTAAATAACTTATAGATATTTAACTTTATTAATAAAGTAGTTCTATTTAAAACTAACTAATTAAATTTTAATATAGTTATATAGATTATTTAGAAGCTACTTATTATATTAAAGTTATATTTTATAGCTTTAGTTTAAATATTATCAATCTATTAAAAGAACTTTATAGTAGCTTTATAATTAAAATTATTAATTATTAATATTAAAGAAATAATCTAGCTAATCTAGTTATTTAAAAGGTTTTAATAGTTTTTATTTATAGCTCTATATTACTAGATTAAATATTCTTTTATTTATTACTAAATCTTACTAAAAAGTTAAACCTAATTATTAGCTTAAAAAGAAATATCTATATAGAATATAATATTTAGTATTTTAAAAATATTTATAATACTTATTATTTTAGTAATAGTTTTATAGTTTTTAATAAAATCTAAAATATTATTTCTAAAGAAAAATAATATTCTAGCTATACTAAGCTTTAATATTTTAAATCTTTAAAACTTATACTTATAAAGTTTTAATATTTTCTAATATAATTTAATAAGCTCTAAATAGTTTTATATTACTCTTATTTTAGAGGAATTCTCTCTAAATATCTTATTTATACTTATAATACTACTTTTAAAAGCTATAGCTTTAAAGATTTTAACTTTAGTAATTACTTCTAAGCTTTAATTAGAATTAAAAATTAGAAAAAGCTTTTCTTATTAAAATTAATAGAATAAAAAACCTATAAAAGGACTTGTTAATATATTACTAAAGTTTAAATTAAATTTATTATCTATTAATTTATATCTAAAACTTTTATTTTAAATTTAAATTAAAATCTTTAGAACTTTAGATTTTAATAATATTATTTAAAAAAAGATATTACTAAATTAATAAGAAAAGTAATAAAAAAAAGCTTTTTTAAGAAAATACTTTATAAAAAAATAGAATAAAACTTACATAAAATAAATAATTTATTAATAAAAAGAATAAAAGAAGAATTTTTATAGTATAAACTAGAAAAAGTAATAGAAAGTAAAAATAAAGATAAAAAAAGAAAAAGAGAACTTTATTATTATTTCTACTTTTATTTATCTCTCTTATTTAGTAAATATATCTATATTTATTATTTTTTATCTTTTCTATTATCCTAATAGTATAATTACTTTATATTTTAGATTTCTTTTTCCTCTCCTTTTATAGAGAAACTAGCTATTATTAATAGTATTTTTTATAACTTCACTCTATAACACTCTTCTTTTATAGGTTAAACTTAAGATTTAATAGAAAATTTAATTAAATTTTAGTATTAATTATAAACTTTAAAAGATATACTTTATACTAACTACTTATTTACTATATAAATAGATAAAGAGGAGAGGTAATAGAAGAGATATATATATCTTTCTTTTTATAAAATTAGTATAGAATTATTCTTAAAAAAGAGAAATATTCTTAGTTAGATTTATAAAATATTCTTTTTATTTCTCTTTTAAAAAGCTAATATAGTTATAATATTTTTCTTTTTTAGCTTTTTATACTTTTATATTTATAATAGTTTCTAATTTAAAAAACTTAATTCTTAATATTTCTATATATAAATATAACTTAAATCTTTAGTTTTTAAGCTTTTTTTAGCTTTTCTTTTACTAATTAATATATTATTAGAAACCTTTTAAAAAGTTTAGCTAAAAAGAAGTTTCTTAGAATAAATTAATTAGTTTTACTCTTGTTAAAGTTTATAAAATAAACAAGTTAAATTTAGTTACTTTTATATTTTTAGCTTTAGAAATAAGAAGGAGATAGGTTTAATTTATTTTAGTTAATTTTAAATTATTATTATAGAAGTTAGTAAAAATATAATATATAATAATCTTTAAATAAATAGATAATAAGTTAATAAAGAAGATTATTTAAACTTATTAGAATCTTACTTACTCTTTTCTACTAAACTAAATACTTTTTTTCTTAAAGTTTTTTAAACTTCTATAAACTTAATTAATCTTAAATTCTAAGTTTTTAAATAGTTCTTTTTTATTTTAGGAAAATAGAAATTAAAAATATATTAACTAAATTTCTTTTAATATAGTATTACTTAAATTACTTCTTTTTCTAAGCTTCTTTCTATTTTAATTTAATAAAATAATATAAAATAATTATAGAAAGGATTTTTCTTAAATAGTTTTATTTACTTTTTTATATTCATTACTAAATTTATAATAGAGTAAAAGAGAAAACTTATTAATTATACTAAGTATTTTATTTTAGGAGGAAAAACCTTTAAAATATTTAAATACTTATATATTAATTTTCTAGCTAACTATAAAAGATATAAAAATAAATATATAAATATAAGCCTAACTAAATTATATTTTATCTATAATTTCTATCTTTTTTATTTTATAAATTATATAACTTTTTTAGAGAAAATAAGCTATTAAAAAGAAGTTTAGTAGTATTATTTTTATAATATTCTATTCTATTTTAGTTTTAAATAACCTAAGAAATATAATAAAAATTAAGAAACAAAATAAAAAATAAAACTAATTAAAGCTAGAAAAACTTAAAAATACTTATTTTTACTTAGTTTTTAAAAGATAAGTTTTAGTAGATTTTTACTATAAGTTAAATAAAAAGATTTTAATAACTCTTTTAGAAAGCTAATTACTAAAATTATTAAAAAAAAAGAGAATTTTTATAAAAATAAATATATTTTTTACTTAATTCCTTAGTCTTTTTTATTAAAAGCTAATTAGACTTCTATCTACTTATATAAGCTATTTCCTTTTAAGATAACGCTTAACGCTTAAGAAACTATCTATATAATCTATTACTTTAAAGTTAAAATACTAGAAATTTCAAAACCCTACCCCCTTCTAATATATATTAAATAAAAATAATTATAAAGCTATAATATATTACTATATAGATAATATATTACTAGCAGCTAATAATACTACTACTAGTAATTATATATATAATAAATTAAAGTAATATATAAAAGTTTAACTATTAAAGAAGCTTAATATATTTTTAGGTTATAAGTTTAATATAGATAGGTAGAATAAATCTATTTTTATATATTAAACGAAATATATATAAAAGATATTAAATAAATATAATAAAACTAATATAAACCTATTAATAACACCTATAAAAGATAATATAAAAATACATATAAATAAAGGTTATATAACTAAGGAAGAAATATTATAATTTTAATAGTAAATTAAAGCTTTACTATATCTAGCTTTAAAAACTAGATTTAATATAGCTCTTATAGTTAATATTTTATTAAGATATACTATAAACCCTTCTAAAGAATATTTTTCTACTTTAAATTATCTATAGGGTTATTTAAATAAATATCCTAATAAAGGAATATATTATAACTATAGTAATAATATAATTTAAGATTTAATAAGTTATTTAAACTCTAATTAGGCTAAAGACCCAAATAATAAGAAATCTATTTCAGTTTATATATTTTATTAAAACCTATATAATATTATATCTTATAGCTTTATAAAATAAAAAATAGTAGCTTTATCTACTTATAAAGCTGAATATATAGCTTTAACTAAATCTATTAAAGAAGCTATTTATCTATATAATACCTATAATTTTAATCTTAAAAAACTAAGATTTAAATTAATAAATAAACTAAAAATATTTATAGATAATATTATAGCTAAAAAACTAGCTGAAAATCTTAAATTTTATAAGAAATCTAAGTATATTAATATAAGATATTATTTTATTAGACACCCTTTAATAGATAAAAAAATAATATTATTTTATATTAATACTAAATTTAATATTACTAATATTTTAACTAAGCTTTTAAGCAAAGTTATATTTTTTATATTATTAAGTATTATTTATAGTAATAATAATAAAGATAATAATAATAATGTTAATATATAACGTCTTATTATAATAATAATAATAATATAATAATAATATAATAATATTACACTTACTTAAATATTCTATATAAAATAAATAAATAGACTTTTATATATATAACCTTATATAAAAGTGCTTAGTTTATTATAACGTATAACTTTATAAATACTTATGTAATCCTTAATATTATATAATCCTACTTATATAATTAAAAGCTTAATAGCTTATATTTTAGGTTATCTTTCCCCTCTTTTTTCCCTACCTTAGGATATAACCTACTAACTATATTAACTAGAATTATCACAATATATACCTTCTCTATTAATTATTTATATAAATAAATACTTATAAATGCTTAAAATTATTACATTTTATTATAATATATCTCTATCTATAACCTTATACTATATAGATATATATATTACGCTCCTAAATACTCTTATATCTATATTAATAGGTTATAAGCCTAACTTAGAGATAACCTTAGTTTCTTCTACTTCTTTACTTATATCCTTCCTCTCTATTAAGCTTTATCTATATATAAAAGCTATATATACTGAAAAATACTCCTTTAAACGATTTTCTATCTATATTACTTTTATAGAATTAGATATATTAGCTAGACTAGTAGTTTAGTTTTATAAGATATACCTTCTTTAAATTTATATAATAAATCCTATATAAATTAACTATACCTCTATTAATCTTTCTCTAAATAGATAATCTCTTACTACTATTTTATTTAATCTATATCCCTTAGATTATCTATTTAAACTATCCTCTAGTCTACTTTTAATCTAATTTAAACCTATACTTATAGCTTAATAGACTTCTTTTTAACTAACTTACTATATAGGATATTTATCTCCTTAGTTAGACCTTAGTTTAACTAAAAAAGATATTAATAAAAGAAAAAGAAAAAACTACTCTTTTTTAATAGTTAAACCTTAAACCTCTAAGTTTATAACTATTATATAATATTATTATATAAACTACTATACTATATATTAATAGTTTCTTTAGTTATATAACCTTACTATTATTTAACCTTTATAAAGCTTATAACTATATATTACTTCCTATAAAGTAATAATAGCTAACTTAAAGGTTAATATACTTAAGCTTTTAAGCTCTAAGAATTATAAAGTATAAGCTATATATATTAAAGCTTTCCTTATAAATAAAGATATAACTATTAATTTAATTAAATTTAAATCTAAAAATAATATAGATAAAAGTAATAAAGCTTTAAGCTATATATAATTACTCTATAAAGATAGCTTTTTAAGAGTAATTAAGGATAATAATAATACTTTTAAAGCCTAAGATTACTTTAAAAAGCTATATAAGCTTATAGGTTTTATAAATAAGTTTTTAACCTATAAAGAATTCTTTAATACTTTTTTAGATAACTTTAATTCTATAGAAAAATATATTAATAAAATTAAAGAATTAATAGATAATTTATCCTATAATTAGCTAAAACTATATAATTAAGTAGTTATAGCTTATATACTTAATAGTTTAAATAAGACTTATAAGTCTTTTATAACCTCTATAACTTAGTCTCTAAAAGCTAACCCTACTACTTATAGCTTTAACTCTTTATACTCTAGTTTACTAGATAAATATAAGAGAAAAGGAGGTAAAGAAGTAGTTAATAATACTACTAAAAGTACTAAGTATAATAAAGAATAAAATAAAAACTAAGAAAATAATAAAAATAAAAATAGAAATAAGAATAAGGATATTAAAATATCTAAGAAACCCTAGAAAAAATAGAAAGGTCTATATTATAAAAATTATAAGAAAACTAACTATTCTAAAGAAAATTACGCTTTCTTATATCCTAAAAAAGTACTTAATTAGTAGAAAAAACCTACTAATAATACTATAAAGGAAAAAAAAAAAGAAGTAGTTAATATAACTACTACTAGTAATATTACCCTTTATATATCTTTAAATAATCCTAATTCTATAGAATTAATAGATTTATCTTCTAAAAAAGAAGAAGAAGATATTATTTTTAAAAATATAAGTTATACTACTACTCCTTCTTATAAAATAAATAAATATACTAATAATCCTTCCTTAAGTTATTTAATTAACTAATCTATTATTAAAGAATAAAGAAAAGTTAGAAGTTTTAACTAAATAAAAAAAACAGTTAATTTTTATATTAATACTGCAGCTACTATATATATATTTAAAAACTATACTCTTTTAGTTAACTAAAAAATAATAAAAAAACCTATTAAATAGGGAGAAGTAAAAAGTCTTATTTCTTTACTAAAAGGTGATTTAATTATATATCTTAATAATAATAAAATAATATTAAAAGATATTTATTATATACCTAAATTAGGTATTAACCTACTTAGCTAATCTAAGTTAGATTTATTAGGTATTACTTCTATTATATAGAAACAACCTATTTTATATAATATTAAGAAAGATTATATTATTATTATAGAGGTAAAACGAAATAATTTATATTTCTTCTAATTTCCTATTAATAATAATAATAACTATATATATAATACTATAACTAATAAAAATATAAATAATAATAATAATAATAATAGCCTCTAATTATAATATTAACATCTTAGTTATATTTATATACAAAATCTTTTAAAAATAAACGATAATATAATTTCAAATATAAATATAAATAATAATAATATAAATAATAATAAATTACCACCTTATAAAGCTTATTATAAAGGTAAATTTATAACTAAGGTGAGTAAATTACAGGTTCATAATAAAAATCTAAATTATTTAGACTATATAGCTTCAGATTTATATAGGCCTATAACGCTTACTACTTATAATAAATATAATTTATTTATTATCTTTATAGATAAATTTACCCAATTTATCTAAGGAAAATTACTTAAAGATAAAACTGAAGAAACTATAAGTAATGCTTTTCTTAAATTTTAAGTAGAAGTAAATAATAATAATAATAATAAAAGAATAAAAGAAATCTCTACTAATAGAGGTAAAGAATTTTCTAATAAATATATTAAGACTATATATCTTAATAGTAGGATTATTTATAATATAAAACCTCTTTATATATATAAACCTAATAGACTTATAGAGTATATTATATATACTATAGTAAATAAAATAAGAATAATACTATATAACTTAGGTTTACTATACTACTTATAGGGTAAAGCCTTTTATACTACTCTTTATATATATAATAGGACTCTATATTCCTCTATTAATTATATAACACCTTATAAATTAAAAAATAAAATAAAACCTAATATAAATAATATTAAAGTGTAGAGTAGCTTATACTACTATAAGAATAAAGATCCTAAAATTAAGAAATTAGACGTAAAAGTATATTAAAGTTTTATAATTAATTATAAATTTAATGGGTATAAAATCTAAAATATATAACTAAAGAGAGCTTTATAGTCTCATAACGTTAAAATCTTAGAGAATACCTTTATTTCTTATTATAAAGAGCTTCCTATAAGTATAAATACCTACTTTAAGGATACTAATAGTAGTACTATACCTAATAATAATAAAAATAATACTACTTAATATAATCTATAAAGAGATATATCTAGTTAATCTATCTCTTATAATAATAAAAATATTACTATAAATAGTAATAATATTACTAAAGATACTACTCTTAAAAATCTAAGTAATAAAACTAATATTAATATTAATAAAAATAATATTAATAAAAATAATAATAATAATAATAATAATAATAATAATAATAATAATAATAATAATAATAATAATAATAATAATAATAATAATAATAATAATAATATTAATACTAGTAATAATAATTATAATACTATATCCTACAATAATAGTTATAATACTAATACTAATATAAGTATAACAAATAATAATAGTAAGAAAACTATTAGTATTAATAATAGAGAAATAAATACTAATAAATCTAAGTTTTTTATAGAAATCCCTTCTATAATAGATGAAACTAAAAAAGACTACTAATAGGTTAATAATACAGTTAAAAATGATATTTTTAACAAAAATATACTATTATTTATCCTAAAAGACTACCCTGTTTTAATAGATTATAAAATAAATAATAATAATATTATAACTAATAATAATAAAGCTTTATATATCCTATTAGTTATTATATTAGATAAACCCTCTAATATTAAATAAGCCTTAAATTCTCTTTATAAAGATAATTAGATTTAAGCTATATAATTAGAGATAAGCTAAATAGAAGATATTAATACTTAGAAAATTATATAAATACTAAATAATATTTATTTATTAAGTAGTAGATAGGTATATACTATAAAATTAAAAGATAAAATAAACAATACCTATAAATATAAAGTAAAATAGATAGCTTAAGGTTTTAATTAATATATTAGTATTAATTATTTAGAAACTTTTTCTACTATTTATAGACCTAAGAGCTATAGATTTATAGTAATTTTTATTATAAAAGAAAGCTAAATTTTACTCTAATATAATATAACTATAGCTTTTATTTATATAAATATAGATATAGATATTTATACTACTATACTTATTAGTTTTATTTATAATAAAACTACTAATAAATTAGAATTTAATTCTAATTATAATTATAAATTAAAAAATAATAAATATTGCTATAAGCTTATTAAAGCTTTATATAGTTTAAAATAAAGCTTTAGACTATAATATAACTATTTTAAAGGAATATTATTAAAATTAAGATTTATTATTTCACTTTATAATAAAGCAATATATATATTAAATAAAAAATAATTATAAAGCTATAATATATTACTATATAGATAATATATTACTAGTAGCTAATAATACTACTATTAGTAATTATATATATAATAAATTGAGGTAATATATAAAAATTTAACTATTAGAGGAGCTTAATATATTTTTAGGTTATAAGTTTAATATAGATAAGCAAATAAGTCTATTTTTATATATTAAATGAAATATATATAAAAGATATTAAATAAATATAATAAAACTAATATAAACCTATTAATAACACCTATAAAAGATAATATAAAAATATATATAAATAAAGGTTATATAACTAAAGAAGAAATATTATAATTTTAATAGTAAATTAGAGCTTTACTATATCTAGCTTTAAAAACTAAATTTAATATAGCTCTTATAGTAAATATTTTATTTAGATATATTATAAACCCTTCTAAAGAATATTTTTTTACTTTAGATTATCTATAGGGTTATTTAAATAAATATCCTAATAAAGAAATTTATTATAACTATAATAATAATATAATTTAGGATTTAATAAGTTATTCAGACTCTAATTAAGCTAGAGATCTAAATAATAGGAAATCTACTTTAGTTTATATATTTTATTAAAGCTTATATAATATTATATTTTATAGCTCTATAAATCAAAAAACAATAGCTATATCTATTTATAAAGCTGAATATATAGCTTTAACTAAATCTGTTACAAAAGCTATTTATCTATATAATAGCTATAAATTTAATTTAAAAAATCTAAGCTTTAAATTAATAAATAAGCTTAAAATATTTATAGATAATATTATAGCTAAAAAGCTAGCTGAAAATCCTGAATTTTATAAGAAATCTAAATATATTAATATAAAATATCATTTTACTAGAGATTCTTTAATAAATAATAAAATAATATTATTTCATATTAATACTAAATCTAATATTGCTGATATTTTAACTAAGCCCTTAAGTAAAATTATATTTTTCATATTATTAAGTATTATTTATAGTAATAATAATAATAATAATAATAATAATAATAATAATAATAATAATATTACTGAAATAATATATTAGTTTTTCTCTTACAAATTTTTACCTATAAGGTTATTTTATAAGAGTTTTTTAACTAGTTATATATATATTATACAATATAGGCATATTTTTCTTATTTTTCCTATTAGGTTTTTAAGTTTTTATACCTATAACGTATATATATATTAAGTAAGTAAGCTATATACCCTTAAATTAACCGTATATACCTTAAGGGGGGATGTTAACATATAACGTCTTATAATAATAATAATATAATAATATTACACTTACTTAAATATTCTATATAAAAGAAATAAATAGACTTTTATATATATAACCTTATATAAAAGTACTTAGTTTATTATAACCTATAACTTTATAAATGCTTATATAATCCTTAATATTATATAATCCTACTTATATAATTAAGAGCTTAATAGCTTATATTTCAGGTTATCTTTCCCCTCCTTTTTCCCTACTTTAGGATGTAACCTGCTAACTACATCAACCAGAATCATCATAATACATACCTTCTCTATCAATTATCTATATAAATAAATGCCTATAAATGCTCAAAATTATTGCATTTTATCATAACATATCTCTATCTATAACCTTATACTATATAGGCGCATATACTACGCCTATGAATACTCTTATACCTATGCTAACAAATAATAATATTAATAATAATAATAATATTATTACTGAAATAATATATTAGTTTTTCTCTTAAAACCTTTTACCTATAAGGTTATTTTATAAGAGTTTTTTAACTAGTTATAAGCATATTATATAATATAGGAATATTTTTCTTATTTTTCCTACTGGGTTTTTAAGTTTTTATACCTATAACGTATATATATATTAAGTGAGTAAGCTATATACCCTTTAATTAACTATATATACCTTAAGGGGGGATATTAATATATAACGTCTTATTATAATAATAATAATAATATAATAATATTCTACTTATTTAAATATTCTATATAACCTTATATAAAAGTGTTTAGTTTATTATAACCTATAACTTTACAAAAGCTTATATAATTCTTTATATTATATAATCCTACTTATATAATTAAAAGCTTAATAGCTTATATTTCAGGTTATCTTTCCCCTCCTTTTTCCCTACCTTAGGATATAACCTACTAACTATATTAATTAAAATTATCATAATATATACCTTCTCTATTAATTATCTATATAAATAAATACCTATAAATGCTCAAAATTATCATATTTTATTATAATATATCTCTATCTATAACCCTATACTATATAGGCGCATATACTATACCTCTAAATACTCTTAAACCTATACTAATAATTCCTAATATAATATTATATATATTAAGTTTAGTAATATTAAATTAGAGTTACTTATTTTAATCTAAGTAACTTATCTTAAGAGGTATAGTTTTATTATTAATAGTTATTAGCATAAGTATAAGAGTATTTAAGGGCGTAATATATATGCCTATATAGTATAGAGTTATATCTAGAGATATATTATAATAAAATATAATAATTTTAAGTATTTATAGGTATTTATTTGTATAGATAATTAATAGAGAAGGTATATATTATGATAATTCTAGTTAATATAGTTAGTAGGTTATATCTTAAAGTAGGGAAAAAGGAGGGGAAAGATAACCTAAAATATAAGCTATTAAGCTCTTAATTATATAAGTAGGATTATATAATATAAGGGATTATATAAGCTTTTATAAAGTTATAGGTTATAATAAACTAAACACTTTTATATAAGGTTATATATATAAAAGTCTATTTATTTATTTTATATAGAATATTTAAGTAAGTAGAATATTATTATATTATTATTATTATTATAATAAGACGTTATATGTTAATAATAGTTCTTTCTTAATATTAAATTTATTCTCCTTTAATATTATTAAGCTAATATATATATATAATTTTTTTACTATAGTAGTTATAATTAGTTTACTACTTAGAGTAATATAAAATTTATTTCTACTTTACTATTAATTATAGTAATAGTAGTATTATTATTAATAGTAATTATAAGCTATAAATATACTTTTTCATTTAAAGATATTAAATAGATAAACTTTATTATTATTATTTATTTTAATCCTTTATTAGTAGGTAAGTTTAGTTTTTTAACTATTTTAGTTATTGTAAGTAAGTAATATATTTTCCTTTTTATTATACCTTTATAAAGTAGTTTTCTTAGAATTAAAGCTTTAAAGAACTTAATTCTTCTTATAAAAATCTATAAACTTTTACTTTTTAAGTTATATAAATAAAGTATTTATCTATTTAATATTCTTTCTACTTTATATTTTTATTATAGGTATACTTTATAAAATATTATTAACTGGAAATAAATATAGTAATATTACTATTAAACTTCTTAAGTTCTTATTCTATAAAAATATAAGTAGTATAGATATTTTATGGGGAGGTATTATTATATTTTTTAGGTTAGAAATAGTATTTATATTTATTTCCTATATATATTTTATAGTAGTTAAAGAAGTATTAAGCCTAAAAGAGGTAGTAATAGTTTAAGTCTATAATTTTAAAATAGAAATAATTTTCAATTCTAAGTTATAAAGTATAATATATTTTAGGTTTTATATTTAGTATACTATAAAGTTTAATAAATTATTTATTATTATACTAATTTATTTATTTATATATAATATATTTAGAAATACTATTCTTTTTAGGTTTCTTTTTAGAGCTAATATTATTTATACTAAGAATAAGCTTATAAGTAATTTCTATTTAAGTATATTAGTAAGTAATATTATAAAGTTTATTTAAGTTATAAAATAAATCTTCTTTTTTTCTAAACGTTTAGTTATTAGTAAGATTAAGGATTTATTATTTAGTTAGGAGGTTATATTAATATTTAGGCTTTTTATTTAAATCTTCTTTATTTTTAAATTTCTTAATTTAATCTATTTTATATTAAATTTATATTTTAAAGTTTCTAATCCTTTATTAGATCTCTCTATGATAACCTATAAGGTTATTATAAATAGCTTATCTTAAGGTAATATATAGAGCTAATAAGCCTATAGGTTTAAGTTATTATATCTATAATATCTTATTAAGTTATTTAGTAGTTTTTTTAATTATCTTACTATTAGCTTATAAAGCTATAGTAAAAGTTTTAGTTTAAAAGTAGTATTTTAAAGCTTTCTTATTACTACTATATATAGAGTATTTATTATTATAGTATACTAACTATAATAAAGATATATAAGATATTTTATTTACTATATTAATCTACTTAGTTTATTTTAATATAGGTTTCTAGTTCAGTTTTTTAGGTTATTTATAATCTCTAGTAATATATCTTTTTTTTTATAATTATAATATTTAGGGTTTTAAAGTTTTTTATTATTACTCTTAATAGTAGTATTAAAATCTATAAATCTATTATATTATCTATAAGAAGTGCTTTATTAAGTATTATTTTAGTTATTATAAAGTTTATTATTATTCTATTAATAGTTAAACTTATATTAAAGTTACTATTAGTATTTATATCTTAAGTTTAGGTTTTATTATTTCTCTCTTGATTTTTTTTATTATTTATAGAAGTAATTATTAATTTTAATTATATATTTAATATAAATAAGAAAACTAAAAAGTATTTCTAATTTAGCTATTCTATTCTTAATATTATTTTTAAGTTTTTAATAAAAAGTAAAAACTTTATTTTTATTAGTTATATAAAGTTTAATAGCTAGCTTTTTAAATTCTATAGTATAAAGTATAGTTAATTTAGTTTATTATAAATATAATAGGTTTTATTTAGCTTACTTCTACTTATTAGAGTTAAAGAAAAGAGATTCTAAAGCTTTAATATAGTTTATAAAGTTAAAAAAAATACTTTTTATTTTTTTATTATATTTTTTAATTAAGTTATTAAGCTATTTTTATTATAAAAGCTTAAACTAAGTAAAAGCTTATTCTTAAAAGAAAATAACTATATATATAATATATTTAATATTATTCTAAAAAGTATTAATATAAAAAGCTTAATAAGTTTATATTTAAACTAAATATCTTTCAAGTTATTTTAAAATCCTATTAAAAGTAGAAGGAGTATTAAGTTTAAAGTATTTATATTTTTTAACTAAAGTAGAAATAATATTAGTAGTAGTTTAGAGAATATTAACTTCTTTTTTAAATTTCTAAGTTTTATATACTTATTCTTAAAGTTTTTTAAAAATAGTAGTATTCTAGTTAAATATATTATATATTTCTTTAAAGTCTTTAGTAGTTTTATTAAGCTAGTATTTAAGTTTTTTAATATTATTCTTACTTTTTAAGTTATTTTTTATTTTATAATTTTTAATTTTTTAAGCTAAATTTTAAAAAGTTTTTTTTTTAAAAAATAGATAAAGATTTAAAAATAGAAAACTTAATAGAAGTATAGAAAGATATTTTATACTATTTAATAAGTATTAATAGTTAACTTACTAAATAGAAGTAATTAAAATATTATAGTTAGCTATTTAATAATAAGATCTATTAATAGAAGTTAGAGATTAATATTAATAAACTAATTATTATATTATTATTTAGTTTATAAGTTATAAGCTATATTATAGATTAATAATTAGAAACTAAAGTAATTAATCTTAAACTTTATAAGTATTTACAGTAAAAATAAGCTAAAAATATTCTAAAAATAAATATAAAATTAATTACTAAAAAACTATAAAAGTCTAACTATAAACTAAACTTAGGTTATATTATATATAAATCTAAATAGTTTCTTTTATTTTATTACTAATTTCTAACTAGATATTAGTAAACGCTTAGTAATTATTAATAAGCGTTTAGTAAGAAATACTAAACGCTTAATAATCTATACTATTTACTTAGTTTTATCTTATTATTATATAACTTATATTATAGTTCTTCTATTTCTAAGTAAATCCCTATTATTCCTATAATCCTATAGTATAAATATCCTGTTATAGCTGCCTAACACCTAAGTAGGTCGTTTAGCTGTTATCCTTATAAACAGGTCGTAACACCCTGGTTTACAGCGAACTAGTGAATCATCGCAACCTCTTCAATTGCTACGCGCTTCTTAACTCCACCCTCTGGTGCCCATTTAAATTCATTATTATAAGCTTATATCATAGCATAAGATTGAAGATCGCGAGTGTTTTGTATGGGTAGGGTGAACCGCCCGGATCCCAGCATTTTATCTCCGAGGTACCGATCCGAGGTGCCGAGTGGGTCCTCGATCGCCGGCGCCGCACCCGAGTCAGATGACGCGAGGAGCCGGCATCAGCCCCGCCGAATAGACATACAGGGGGCGGATACAGCCGCCGGCGACTTCTCGAAAGCTTGAACTCACATAGGCATCCAGTCAACTCATCATTCAGGCTCCTAACAATCGAGGAAATACATGCCCGTTCAGAAAATGCCAAACCGGCTCACCGGTGTTGTGGGGGGCGCTTGTGAAGTATAGGCTCATTGCTGGGCCATAGCTTTTGCTAGCCAGGAACCAGCTGCATGAGTGTGTCCGAATCTTATTGTCGATACACACGCAAGACCACTTCCGTTCGTAGGCAACCTCGAACCATCGTGATGTTCCTGGTTTGCTACAAGGATGCAATGATTGATGGAGATTCAACATCGGGACTGGCCGACTACAGTGAGCAAGATTCGGTTGCATCGGCAAGTCTAGAGATGTAGTCGGCAAACCCTGTCGGATTGAAATGCAGCGTATGCCAGGGCCAGCAAAGATGCATCAGTACTGAGGCTGCGATAACACCAAAACAAGAGCGAAAACCAAAAACATACAACACCGGGCATTCGCCGGTCGTCACCGACCCGACTACTACTCCGGCCCTCATTGGCTTATCTATGGGAGAGCGGACGGGATCCCGAGTTTTCCAATGGGTATGGTCGTATGTGACAGTTCACGAAGCATAAGCCAACTATGGAGGCTTGCATGACGAGGAGAAACAGCACACCACCGCGACAGCACTGGTTTCACGTGGGTAAACAGCCACCTCTCACGACCGCAGCCACATTTGATGAAGGGCTCACAGTACAGGAACTCCAGCAGAGCATCTTCAAAAAGTACGAAGATGGTGGTAGGGTGGTCACTTTGCATCAATGGCTTTGACGCCACCTCTGTTTCGGTTGCTGGGTTTCTACCCACACAGTAGAAAACCAAAGCTGAAAACTGAGTGATGGTGTTGGTGTCATGATGGTATTCAGTAAAACGAGAAACCTACATTTCCGAAGTCATATGTGGGGCGTGGTGACGCTCGCAATGTGGTACCATTCGTCTTTGGCGTAACCCGCCATGCTTACACGATTCTCCCCTCTAGAGGACCGAGAGCATTCTAGCAAGGGCCACCAGCAGAACAGGTGGCGAGAAGAATGACAGAGACAGAAGTGGTGTAGAAGAAAACCTTTTCGGGGGCGAAAAACTGTGGCGACTTTGACCAACTTCAAGCTTGGGCAATTATGGCAAACCTTCCGCACCGCGAGCTGAAAGAAGGGCTGATAATACGCACCACACACGCCCGAAGATGTCATTGGGTTGAGGATTTCCATGTCCATGGCCCGCAGCATCCATGCTGTCATGTCCGCACGTTCTGAGTTGCCCAGAGGCCGCCCGCGGAGCTGCTTTGGTCGATGTCAAGCCATCTGGAACGAGGGATGAGGGACCGTACTTCAACGCCTTTCGGGTCGTCGGTCGGATACGGATATCGGATGTCTCCAAAGACACGAGATGGAGAGTTTCACTGGATCATGGTCAGAAGAAGCAGTCTCATCGGCAAAAGGAAGTTACATCCATGGAAAAGGTTAAGGCTCTTGCCGCGGTCAGATACCTTATGTCTCGATGACAGGTCATCCAAAATGTCGGGCATAGCGAACGCGAGCTTAATGGCACGACAGTTGAGATGTATCTCCGCGGCTGTGCGATGTTGCGTCTCCGCGGGAACATCGGCATGTTTTCGTGGAAGAAGTGATGGATTTCGTCTAGGTTTCTTTTGCGAACCGTGTTTTGGGCTTTGCGAGAAACGTTCAATATTCGATGAAGGAAAAGTGTTGCTCATTGAGGTCTGAGCATAAATCAACGCACGGGGGAGTTGGCCAACGAGCTGCACAGAGATAAACTCGAGATATTCGGCAGCCTCTTCCGTGGCGATGGCCTTCTTCTCGAACGATAATTATCCGGCGACACTAGCGATTCATCCTAGCGTGAAATTCGCGGATTCTGGTCCGGTGGACTGAAACCATCACGCCTGCATCTGGCGAATCGGAACTCATTATGACTCTCAGCTAGCACTGAGCACTTGCAGCCTCTGTGCACACGGCACAAATTCCATGGAAGATTTGTCGGCTCGGGATGTGCGTTCCGTTGTTCCTGGAGTTGTGAAATGACGTCAAATTGGGGTGTCCGGCAGTAATAATGTTGCCAATGTCATTGGTGTATCAAAACATCAGATGAGACCAGGCACCATCTCCTCTGCTATCAGATCTCGCGTCCGTGTGACCCCTTCCATCTTTCGCTCTCCTGGCCTTTTGTTTCGCGGTCAAATCTTCATGCCAAGAGATGGTCCCATGAACACAGCCTCGCATTGAGGAGGCGAGTCATTTCATGGACCATCATCTGATGGTGGATAGGCACATCCAACACCAACCGTAACATCATCATCGCATGGTATTGGCATCGCGATGCATTAATTGAACCAGCCTTTAGTCCGATTACCAACAATTCTATCATCCATTGTAAAATGCAGCCTGTCATGTTGTTTTCTTTATGCGGTGCGCGAAAGACGGTCTTGGCAGACGAAATTGCAGCGTCAAATTTCGAATGATGGCAAACATGTTCTTGGAAGAGTCATTGAGATCCGAACTTGAAGTGTAGGTATACTGAATGGGGGTCGAATGCAGTCAGTTGCAAGCGATATCATCATTGACTATGATGTGCTCATTAGAAGCTGAATGAGGCTCTTCACTCGGCTGCATGTGGATGGACACCGCCACCCCCGCGATCTATCACGAAGAGGGGATATGTTGCGCTCCCCAAGTCTTGCCCCTCCATGGCAATACCTTCGACCTCCCCGAGGCTCATGCTGCGCCTTCAATACCCTCCTTTCCGGGTTGCCCCTTCTGGAGATTCCCCACGCGACATCCACAGCGGCAAATCTCTCGGGCACTAAGATCTTGCTCAGAAACAAGTGCGCGGGAGCCGCGCTCCACATTATCTTGAGAAGCTGATTATCAAGCAGTTTGGTGTCCAACATCTAGCCCACATCGCCAAGAAAACGGGATGTGGGCTCATTGGTGTTTTGTCTGGAGAGACTGGTGGCTGTCACAATGTGACAAGTTTACTTGGCATATCTTGAATGTGCAGCATCGTGCGGGGTTTCTCCAACCTGTTCCCCTGCAGATTTCTTGGAGAAATCGTCGCAGAATCGCCAGACTTATTGAAGCAAGTGCCGCCAGTACGCGGTCTTGACGACGCAGCGGGCCTCAACGTCAGCGCCGCGTCGTTCTTGTTTGGAAGATTGAAATTCCTCGACAGAAACAGAATCAAGTAGACAGGTCGTCGGTCGATGCTTTCGACAGGACAGTAATGCAACGCTAGAGTCGCCGCCATTCTAGTGTCGAAAATCCCCGAGGCTTGGCGCTGTCTGTCAAGTGAAGACCCTGTCCGAGCACTCGCATTTGCGTAGGGCTATCCTTGCCGCTTTTCCGGTTCACCTTGCAATATTGACGTGCCGGGCAAGATTTCGCGAGTTGTTTCCGTGGGGTCTCAAGTTCTGACAACGTGCGAGACGTTGAGAATCCCTGGCAGCCTCGTGGTAATGTTCCACTCGAGCCGAGTTTAGCAACTTCTCGGCAGCGGGGAAGCGGGTAGACTTTCTACTGGCTGATATGCGTCTACAAGATGTGAGGCGGCAGTAAGGTATTCTGGCATTTGTTGTTCTCCAACCCTGGTGTGCTGCATCATTCGTCCGACCTGCGGTGTCTTGGGCCTCATCGGTGTTCTGGCTGTGTCGCAGCTGAACCTTTCAACGAGCTTTCACCCAATATTCTCGCTGCTCTGGTAGGACAACCTCAGAGGCCCTCCCACTCGCAGGAAACTGCCAACCTCTTGGTGATGTCTCAGAAGCAGGCTGGCTGTATGCTCTCCAAACATCAATAACTTGGTTCGGATTGTTTTGAAAAAGGGGCTCGACCTGTAATAGTTTAACTGCGCCTCAATAGCCAAGATATAGCCAAGATGAATTATGGAGATCATGTTGAGGAACGAAGCTATGCCGCGCGCGGGAAGCGGATGTCCATTTCGATATCCATGTGCATCCCGTCTTGGCCCCTGAAGAGATCTCGGCGCTAATGCAAGGGCCCAGAGCCGCAAGACCATCACAGGCCATGGACACCATGGACACCATTCGGCGAGGCAAATCCGTAGCAACTTGCGATGAATGGATCAACTTCCTATTGGTAGATTCAAGTAAGGCGGGCAGGCGGAGCATACAGAGTCCCGAAGCCGGGAAGTCCCCTCTTTGAGGCCGAAACGCGGAGACGTTTCGCGGCCGGCCAAAGCGCCACTTCCCGCCCAATTCCCCAGCAACCCCCATCTTTACGAGCATGGTCAAGGCCACACTTAGCGAAGGCGAGGTCAACACCGAAACAAATTTCAAGATTCGCGAGATCTATGCCATTGATCGTATCATGGGGTTCTATAGAGAACCCGAGGCGAGGCTTGCAGAAAGTAATTCCAGAAAGCGGGATGTAACAGCAACACATCTTGCCAAGTACTGTCAAGTGTTCAAATGCTACCGATTACTGTTGTTGCAAAATGTGCAAAATATGGGTCTGCCAATCACACCGGTTCAGTATCAGGTCACATCGGCTTCGTAGATCCAAGTGTCCTGGTGTGTAGCTGTGGTGGGGTTTCGAACCCGATGGCAAGATTGAGCAGCAATGATGTCGACTGGCGCTGGGCCTCCACTCTGCTTTGTCGGCCGAGAGGGGGGGCCTGAGACGGGACGGGCGGCGACCTGCGACTTGCTGTCGGTCTGCTTTCCCGATGGAGCTGTTATCGTCCCATGGTTGCTTCGAACTTTGGCCACTCCGCGCAGGTTATAGGGTTTACCCGGCAGCAAGTGAGCTGTCCACAAATCCTCCAAACTCTGTGTTCGGGGAAAGTGGAATCAGTATTCGTGGCAAGCCGCGAGGAAGCAAGGGAAATCGCAATTACATTCAGCACTCATGTAATCACCATCGTAGATCCAAGGCTGCTTAAGCAACGCTAAGCGGAAGCCAAGAACGAGTCTAGTCGTTTTCGTGAATAGCAATCTGACGTGCATCAGAGCTTGATACCGCCCAGGCTGATCGAGATGGCGATATTGGCTGAGTTTTGGCCAACTGGCGCGGACAGGCGCTGTTCGCGCACCTAGGCCTCTCGGCATAACTCAAAGGTTCAACAATCGGATGGTGTCAATGTACCCCACGGATTAAAATGCTATGGATAATAGTGGGCGGTACATCCGGCCCGGCCCCGTCAACTTGCCTCCACTGCATGGAATGGATCAGTTGAATCATGCGGACCACCCGGGAGAGATGAAAGAACGACAGGGAAAGACGCGTGAATAAGCGGGCGGCGCTTCGCTCAACTGTCTTCGCGAGGCGCGAGATGCGGAAAATATTACGGGGAAGGAAGTCCCCAGTTGAACGAAACAAGATGAGATATTGTGGCATATTGTCGTCGAGGATGTGAAAGAAGGGGATGGGCTGTCTGGCCAGAAAATGATCGGCGCATCAAACAACAGACATTCGACGACGGCAACCGGGATTTGGGATGGTGTTGTCTGTCCTTCTGACCCTCTCGACAGACATCCAACATTATTCGGGGCGTGTTGTTTGCTTCATGAGCAAGGAAACGGCCTGAATTGAAACGACGTGTAGTACAGCTGGCGGACAGAGCGTCTTTGGTGTGCCGTGTGGCCGACGGCATCCGACGGGACGTGTTTAAGCTCCCAAAGTGTACAACCTGGGGCCCGAGAGTTTTCCCACACCCACGGCGTCCGTGAACGCAGGCGCATCAGACACCCAGCCCAACCCAGTCGACACACCCAATTCTCGCTTTCTCGTTTGGATCTGCTCAGACGCAAATGCTTCAACCCATAAAAGAGAACGGCCGCCTCGCCCATGTTTACGTTTGGCTTGTGCCTGGGACGTCGTTGAAGTGCAGGCGAACGCCAAGACAAAAGAAAGAAGTAAGCTGGTCTTGACAATTCCTTCTTTTGGACTGCCTCAACAACATAATCAAACATCATGACACTCGCATACCTACGACAACACAACTTCAAGGTGACCCGTCACATCACCTCCAACCTATTATGGGTCACCTTGGTGTTCGGAATGAGCGTCTTCACCTTCGGGTATGAAGGCTCAACGCTCAATACAATTCAGGCCATGACGCGTGAGTATTGACGGGCCAGGAGTGGCTTGACGTTGCTGATGAGACTGGGCTAGCCTTTGAAAAGAGGTTTGGCGACTACCTCCCGGAAAAGAAAGCTTTCGGGTTCACATCGAACAAGCTGGCGTACATGAACTCATTTCCATTGATCGTCTACGCGGTTGGCGTCATCGTTGGTGCTCAGATCGGCGAGCGCTGGGGCCGACGGCTGGTATTCATTCTCACCAACATCGTTTGCATGGCGGGTACGATCATCGTTTATACGGCGAAGACTTATGACCAACTTCTTGCGGGCCGAATGATCGTCAACTTCCACGTCGGTATGGAGGCCTTCCTGATCCCGATGTTCCAAGCCGAGATCGCGCCTGCGGCAGTTAGAGGGTCATTGACAGCCATCTATGGCGTCAATGGCGTCTTCGCAGCCTTCATCGCATCCATCGTCACCAACTTCACCAGCCATATCAAGAACGACCTGTGCTGGAAGATTCCCGTCGGTATCGGCTTCACGTTTCCCGCCTTCTCCTTGTTCTTCTGGATCTTGATTCCTGAGTCGCCGAGATGGCTTCTTCGGAAGGGGGAGTACCAGAAGGCCGTTGAGAATCTCGACTATTTGTTTGGCGCCATGCCAGGTTATGATGCTGAGAAGGAGGCCAGGCTTCTACAGGAGGCTCTGAACACCAGTGAGACTCAGGGCAGATGGAAGGATTTAGTCAAGGGCACGAATCTGGTAAGTCTAACACCCGTCTTGGCTGACAACCAACGATTAACACGACTTTAGCGCCGCACTGTGAACGGATTGACTGCCGCTGCGTTGGCGTCGCTCTCTGGTGCATCATTCTCCAACCTCTATGGAACCATCTTCTTGAAGAGCTTGAAGATCGTCGACCCTTTCATGATGACCATGGTTAAGAGAGCCTTGCTTCTTGCCACTGCCGTCACGTTCATGTTCATCATTGATCGTGTTGGCCGCCGTCGTCTCTTCCTTCAAATGGGATTTATTCAGACAGCTGTTCTCATGGTCATGGGTGGCTTGGGAACGATCGCCCATCCAACTCTCGACATCAATAAGGGCATCGTGGCACTTACTGTCATGTTCCCGATCTTCCACTTCGTCTCATTTGGTGGCCCGTAAGTGGACCTCTTGGTGTCGTTCACAAAAAGAAATCCTCCACTAACAGCTCAATTCAGATTGCAATTAACTAAGACGGAAATTCCACACATTACACTAAGAGATAAATCCGTTATGCTATTCTGGCTGACGGCGAATCTTTGCAACTTCATCGCATCATTCACTCTGCCATACCTCCTTCAGGAGCCGGCAAACCTTGGCTCTCGAGTTGGTCTCATTTACGGATCAATATCAGCCATGGGTCTGGTATGGGGATTCTTCTGCATGCCAGAGATGGCTAAGAAGTCCTTGGAGGAGATTGATGAGATGTTTGCTGCTGGTGTTCCAGCATGGAAGTCAAGACGTAAGTTAAACCCCGTGTCTCAACTTTACATGCAAAGGCAAACTGACACAAACTCCAGATTGGAGAGGAGATCAAGCGGCAAAGATTACTGATCTCGAAAACCACGGTGTCTCAAGTGACACTGAAAGCGAGAGGAGTGTTGAGAAACCGGACCTGGAGCCCATTGTGGAGGAGAAGCCTGTGAAGGCATGAGATGTGTAGGAATAGGCGACTTTTTTTTTTCCCGCATGATTATGATGAGGCCTTCAATAGGTATGACAGATAATAGTAATACTTCAACGGTAATATAACCACAAAAAGACTTCATTTGAACATGCGCCTCATCGTTCCATCGCGATGCACTTTAGCCACAGTCTGTCAAGCCTCCGCTGCAATTGCTCGGATGGCATTATTCCGGGCTCGGCGCCGGCGGGATGGTAAAGCAGCAAGCCTCACTTTGGCTACTATGATCGGCCTATGTTCCACTACGTTTGAAGCGTCCCATGAATCTCGGGACGTCAATAAAGTGCAGACTACGGTGGCAGATCTCCAATCCTGCTAGGGTAATCCCCACACCTGAGAGGTCTCTGTCCAGTGAGAATCAGACACACTCCCAAGAAGCCCCCTGTTGACTCGTGGGATCTAAGCGTAATTCTCTTTTAACAGCGTTGATTGGTGATCGACGTCAGGGTCGGCACTTCCCACGAGACTGTTCTGCGGAACCTCTTCCCTCATAGCTGCATCCTCGAGTCTTTCTTTGAACTCTCAAGTCCACCTCGTGCTAGGCGCAAGCAGAATTCCTTCTTTGCTGCTTCCAGCTGCGCTTTCCGCTACACTTGCCCACCCCTGAAAACGAGGCTAAAATTAAGGGACAGAATCGTTCCGTTTTCACGAAACAGCGTCTAATCATGATTTTGTTTCTAGCCCACGGATCAGACGGAAGGTGGTGTGCTCAGACGAAACGATCCTATGAAATGGTTTGCCGCCCGAGGCCGGCTTTGCTGGCTGTTCATCTTGCATGCGCGCGCGGACAGTAGCCAGTCGCTTTCCCCAAACCGCAAGGTTTAGCTGCAGCGGCTCCCGCGATACTGCTCCGGGGCTGCATATTCCACGCATCGAGAGCGCGGCAGCCCAAGTTACCTTTCGGCACGCACCGAGCTCTCTAGAAACAAGATCAGCAAGTAAACGGGGTGCAGCGGCAACGTCCAGCGGTGTTGCTTGTCATGTTGCCCCAGACAGGAGTCGATTGGCAGAACACACTAACCAAATGAGATGCTGAGTAGGAAAAACAGGCTTCAAAACCGTAAGGTCCATAAATCAAGCTCCGGTTAATAGATCGGCCAAAAGTGCCTTATATGCGGACCACTCCGTCGTTAGGCAGTTGGAGCCCGGGCTTTTCGCACTTTCACCAAGGTCAAATACCGCATGTCTGCCACCTTTAGACGTCTCAGGGTGCAATCAGGTTTAACGTTACGAACAAACTTCTCTGTGCTCTCCCTTCTTTGACAACTTTCGATTCTTGTCCCTCCTTCACTGTGAGTGTGGCGCCAACATGATGGCCGTGTCTCTCCAATCATTGGCCGTCTTCGGTCTCGCTGGCTTGGCTGCGGCGGTGGCTGTTCCAAAGACTAGGAACTATGCCGTCGACAGATCCTACAGCGAGATGTCAGAACTTGGCACCAACTACAAAGTCTTTGAGCATGCGGCGACGAACTCCAGGACGAGGTTCGTGACCGATTCGAAAATTTGCGAGACCACCCCGAATGTCAAGCAGTACTCTGGATACTTCGACGTTGGTACGTCATACCTCGGACCGCTCGGGTCCCATCCACATGACTCGGCACTAACAAACTTCAAGGCACTGACCAGAACATGTTCTTTTGGTTTTTTGAGGCCCGCGACAAGCCTAAGGAAGCTCCTGTTGCTCTCTGGCTGAACGGTGGACCTGGGTGCAGCTCCATGGTCGGCCTCTTCCAAGAGAATGGGCCTTGCACGTTCAACGGAGGCGGCGATGAGCCCAAGTTGAACCCGAACTCGTGGAACAACTACGCGAACATGGTGAGTTTCTCCGCGGCAGCCGCCCGTGCCGTCGTCGTCCCGCCACGGCCCCATAACTCTAATACAACCGCGCTCGCCCCTCTCTTGGCAACTCTTCAATGCTGACAATGCTGTCCCGTCGCAGCTCTATGTGGACCAGCCAATCGGTGCTGGTTTCAGCTACGGCACGAATGATGTTGATTCAACCGTCAAAGCGGCGCCGAAGGTCTGGTCGTTGATGCAGTCCTTCTACACCCAGTTTCCGGAATACAAGAACCGGGATTTCGGATTATTCACGGAGTCGTACGGCGGACACTACGGGCCGGAGTTCATTGACCACTTCCAGGCACAGAACGCCAAGATTGACAAGGGTGAACTCAAGGGTGAGAAGATCAAGGTGGTCGCCCTGGGTATCAACAACGGTTGGATCGATGCTCGTAAGTACATGAAGTCCATCTGCTTTGGTACAACATTAACAGAACTCTAGGCAACCAATACCGCGACTACTTGGACTACGCCATCAACAACACGTACAACAAGCTAATTGACCAAGCCAAGTATGACGAACTTGCGAAGTCGTATGACAAGGACTGTGCACCTGCTATGGAGAAGTGTATGGGTAAAGAAGGAAACAATGATGCCTGCGTCGCTGCTGAAAATGCATGCTTTAACGCCATCGAAGCACCCATTGAGGCCATCAAGCAGTTCAACGTCTACGACGTCCGCGCTAAGGATGACAAGTTCCCGCCCAACACCTACACGAAGTACCTCAACAAGCCGGAGGTAATGAAGGCTATCGGCGCCAAGTCACAGTATCAAGAGTGTCCGCAAGCCCCGTACGACAAGTTTACTGCCAGCGGAGATGGTCAACGCTCTTTCCTCGAGACACTTGGCAACATTGCCAAAACCGACACGCAAGTCCTGGTGTGGGCAGGCGACGCCGGTGAGTGGTTATGCGGCGCTGTGAAAATGTTCTTACAAGCTGACTCGTCGAAGACTGGATCTGCAATTACATTGGCAATTACCGAGCAGTCACGCGAATTGGTGGACCAGAATTCGAGAAGGCCGAGATGAAGGATTTCACGCTTGATGGCAAGAAGAAGGGAGAGTACAAAGGAGTCAAGAACTTGAGTTGGCTCAGAGTATTTGAGGCCGGTCATGGTTTGATGTCTTATCAACCTGAGGTGGCATTGGCTGCTTTCAAGCAGACTATGATGAAGAAGCCGATTTCTTCCCCGTAGATACTGCGAATAAACAATATGAGTATACCTATGAACGTCTTCTCGCTCTACTCCGTAGATCTTCGATGGTGAGGCCACTCTGCATTGAAGAAGCGACCGCTGATTCCAAAAAAAAGGTCAGTGAGATCGTGAATGATTGTGTACACTCGGATGCCGACCGATCTGGTCATGTGAGTGAACCGAGATTTCATAAGCTGGCACTTAGAAGAGACGATCTCGAAGAAAAGGCGAAACCAATAGGAATTACTTGGAGAAATATGTGGATCACACACATTATTGGTGTTTCATTTGATGGCTAAAGCAACCCGGCCGTAACACTCACTAGAATGAGGCAGTGATTCATGTGTTTATCACCAGTAACATTTGAATGAACCCCCATCACACCATAAGAGGAATAGACCATGACATTGCAAGGAATGGATCAATAGAAGAGAAAATCATATAATATTCAACCAGCAACAGCTGCGCTTTCATCTAAAGGTGGTCATCGTTGAGTTGTAGAGGCCCAGCACCTTGATCCAGCTGATGGTTTTGGGAGTAGCAACGGCATCCCCCTTGACGCCAAACTTCGGAAAGTCTAGGTATACCGGTGCTTTTGAAGTTGTACCTTTGGTTCCAATACGCCTGTATCCAGAACTACCCGGTATGACACGCATGCGCATCAAGACAGGGCCATCAAGAGTAGATACCATGACTGGTATGATCCCAGAGGCCAACAATGTCTGTAGGGTAGGCTTGATATCAATGGAGAACCCATCGGCCGTCGAGTCGTGAAAGAAAGATCGTTGATACGGCCCCCCTGTTCTCAATATGGTTTGGAATTCCGAAGAGAGCAGGAAAACAAGAAGATCTTGAGCGTCCAAGCCTGTTACGCTAGAGACTTCACTGAGACTTCGACATGTTACTTGTCTAAGTAGAAGGTCTCGCCACGTCCAGTCTGAAACCATGACGCTCTTGGCTATTAGGATCAAAAATCCGCCAATGATCCATGAGAACATCGTGAGATTAAAGGGATCGACGCCAACGATTCTGTCGCCAACCAGAAACCCACACAGAAGGCCTCCTATAACGAGCGTTGCGCTCAAGGATATCATGGCATGAACGTACGCGGCGCAACCAATAACAATGGATGTTTCCTGAATGGCCCACTTATCAATGGTTTCTTTCAGGTACTGACGATGTTTTTGCGCATCCATCAAGGTGGTTTTCCTATTGTCCAAATGCGAATGTTCCCCTGATACTGATGATATCAAGGCTCGCCGTTGTAAAACATTGTGACGTATGCTTGCCAGAACTGAGTCCGATAGAGAAGAAAACTCTCTTTGGGCTCCGAGACTAATGTTGCGACTTGACCGCAAGCCGACAAAAGCGGAGAAAGACCTGTTCGTGACTGGGAGCTTTGTCTTGCCGAATGCAGAAAGAGCACTGATTGTTCGAAGACTTGTTTCGAATCCGCATCCGATTGTCGGATTGGACAGCGACAGCGGGATGGAAACAAGCACCATTTCCATGATGGTTCGAAGTATCCAGGTTTTTCTAAGTACCTGAAATTCGCCGTCAATGAATTCAGCACTCTCAAAGGTCAACTTCGATGTTGTCGAGCTGTTATCGCTGCTGGTATTGGACATCGAGAAACAGGTCGTACCAAGTTCAAAAATGAGTTTCAAAGCAGACGAAGAATATTCTAACGGAATCGCCGTAGATGATCCTGAAATCGAATCTCCTCTGCCTTGGTAGAGGATCGTTTGGGTGCCAGATATACCTGCGCGGTAAATAATCGCACAGAGGTCGAGGTTATCGCTTGGTAGCCCCCAAGGCTTCCTGGCACCAAGGTCCCTTAGAATTTGTGTCAGGGAGTCCACCAGCCATGTAGTAACAACGTCAAACTCTGTGCAATACCGATGCACCGTTTCGCTGCTATCAGTCAAATGCCCAAAATCATTTCTGTCCCCGACCCCCGCCTCTGATTGATTTCCTTCGAAGTCGTACTGGAAGCCTTTGCGAAGACTCCGAGTAATATTTTTATCGAGCTTGACAGCAAGGAACTTGAGCTTTGTCGACAATTTCGCGAGGCATGCTAACACTACTACGTGCCAGTATTGACTATCACTGCCGAGGATAGCTAAACGAGCCATGGTCGCCGTGATTTGGTCTACTAGATAGTAGTAGTCTTCCAACTCGGAATCTGCAATCGCTCTGACGGAGGCAGAGTACTTTGGCTCCCGTTCGGTTTCTTCGTCGAAGTGATTGTTTCCCACGTTCGTCCCGACATTCGTTCCTTCATACTGGCCAGGTAGTCCACTATCCATCTTCACCACTTTCTGCAGTTGGCGATAACTGTGAACACCTTTCGTCCTTTCGCTATGCGGAAATTTGTCATTCAGGAGCTTTTGGTCGTCTATTACGCATACGTGAAGGCTGTGAAGTAGTTGATCGGCGGCTGTTCGAAGGACATCTAGCTCGACCTTATGAATCGGAGATTGAAGCGGGCTGTGCTCGTTTGCTCGTAGCTTGGGCGCTAGCATATCTGCTCCCGAGCCTTCTGTCACCAGTAGTAGCCTGTGTATTTCTAAGTTCCAGAGCTTTCTCTGCCGTTTGATGGTGGCCCCGTATGAGACAAGACTGCCAAACAATGGAAGGGCGTCGGTATTTCGCACCCCAGCTGGCTTCCAATCTTCGACGCCTACTGCATCAAACAGGTCTGGATTTTGATCGACGCCATCTGGAAAACAAAACCGCATCACTCTCTTTGCTGATATATTTGTGCGGTGTTTGTTGAGGCTAATCGGCGAGGGCGTTTGGGTGTCCATGTCCATTTCCTTCGCTTGGTCTTTGTTCGAGTTCAAGATAGACGTTTCGTTCTATGTCAGGGATGTTCAACGTTAGAATGCAAATAGCTTTTAATCAGTTGTCGTGAAGGACGTGTCAATGGCACGAGGGATATATGTAGTCCAGTGAGGGGCGAATTCGAGCGGGTCAATGGGACACACACAGGAAGGTTGCCTGTGCCAATTGGCCAGAAATAGAAGTCCCCAGGCCAGCTATTGCCCTGAAGTGGATCAACTTGTCGTACAATAATGATCCTAGCTGTTGATTGGGTGTGTTTAATGCAGGTAAGCTTACACTGTGGCCTCTCCCACAATGAGTCATATTTCAGGCAACCTGAGGGCTGCTGCCTTCTTTACAAACCAGTTTGCCTTGGAAACACCTTGAAAGTCGCTCGCTCACCCATCAAACGGCAAACCACCCACCTTCTCGAACATTTCTGTGACGCAACGAAGCATCGCGTCTGAGCATGCGTGATGGCTTCTTGGGAGCACTTCAATGCGTTTAAATCGTTGCAAAAACGACAACGAGACCACCCAAACTCAGCGAATGAAGCACGATCAGTAGCAAAATCGCAAACCACCTCTCCAGGAGACAATGTCCAACGCAACGGCTCATCCGATGCCCCACACGACGCCCCACCCAACAACGAACCTGATGATCAATCTGACGACGAATCTGACGATTCCTCCCAGAGCTTCGCAACAGCTGCACCGTCGCGGAGTGGTGCTCGCGTGCTGCAAAACGTGCCACGGGAATCAATTGAGATCCTAGAGCTGAAAACAGCAAATTTCATCAGAGACTTGTTTAGTCAAGCAGATATTCTTTCTGTCGAGGAACCACGAGAAAACTCGAGTGTTGCGCCACTTGAAATCTTTTTTCCATACAACTCTCTATTACTTATCCGCCCAAAGCTTGTTTATTTCGCCGAGCAAGAAAGCACGGCAGCTGAATTGAAAGATGACATTCATGCTCTGCTGAAGATTCTTCTCCCTACGATTTGGGATAATCATGAATCAAGACTAGTGGGAATCGACACGATCGCCAGCCAGAGTACGATCATCGGCAGCGGAAAGGTGAAGTTCAGCGAACTCGCGGCTTTATTCCTACCAGGAGAGCTTGTGTACAACAAAACAGTCAAAAACAGTAGAGACCCGACTGGAGAAATGGGGCACGAAAGATGCTGTGTAGTCGCATACTGCGATTATGTGACACACAGAGGTCGACCAGCGGTTGCAATCCACGCAACTCAGTGGGTCTGGTCCCATGAGAGTCTGTCAATCTGTCTAATGGATTCAACGGTGATGATGATCACAGAGTATCCGGGAGAGAAGGATATTTGCGTGAGTAAGCTAGGGATTGTGCCTTTGAAGATCATGTCCAAAGACAATGAGCTCGAAATCCGCAACAGATTGATTGCCAGAGGCAAAACGTACGTCGAAACCTTCCGAACTGAAGGAAAATGCTGGGATTATTCAGGGCCGGCAGCGAGGTCTACTAATGGCGAGTGGTCGCCGATATTGGATATAGTCTCTTTCCAAGACACTGAGCTTGGGGCGTGGACCCTAATCAACCGATTTACTGCTACGGTAAGCAATGCGGTCACGGTCTTCATACAGAATTGGAATCTGACCAGATCACCCAGATGCGAACAAGAGTCGTATTGGCACCTGTACTCCAAGGGGAGTATGAGTTGGATGAATCCGAAAGACCAGCAATATTAAAAAGCACAAATGAGCTTTCTGATGAGACCTACTTGATATGCTCCGGGAAAGCCAAAGTCTACAACGTCCCCGATGGCGAGCAAATCTTGATACAAGTCGACGGTCTTCAGCCAGTTGAATGGGACATCGAGAGACTTAGAGAAGGGATGGTCGAACTTTCTGAGGAGGCTTTGAACATCATGCAAGAAGCATTCCGTTTCAAAAACGCCACACCGACAAGAGTTGTCAATCCAAGGCAAGGATTCATTGTGTCAGTCAGAGCGTCTAACTCCAGGGTCATTGCTCAACAAATCGGTATTTCAGACACTCATACTGATTATTCAAGTGTTAATTGTTTTGTTGTCGGCACAGATGCAATGGCAGAACGTGAGAAGCGCGTTCACTTCCGCATAGACTTTCTGGATTACCAGAACGTTTCGCCGGAAGACCCCGAAAAAAGAGACATGCTTCAATTCTTTAAGCTGGGTATGAAAACAGGAGTAATCCTGTCCTTCCACAACATAGCACCTCTCCTGCAAAAGCGCACGTTTGGAAACCAGAGTCTGTGTGAAAGAATTAAAAGTGAGTTACAGCATGCTTTCTAGCTTAAGGGACTTATTTAACATGACATCAAATAGACTTCATCAGAAGACTAAAAGCATACCCCGGAAGTGTGTTCTTATTCTTGGGTCTGGAAGATCAAACTGACCCTGCGTTTGAGCTATTACAGCCACGGGAGATCCGTATCACTTGAGATAAAACACACTACAGAGTTTGGTTGTAAAGGTATGGTTTCGTAGAAAATGGGCTTCCAATTAACCCTAGAATTTCGTTCTTCATCTACCTTGGTTGTATGCCAATCTTTGGACGCTGTCATGTTCCTACCTTAGCATGGCGTAATACATACATCCCAATTCTTGTCGATTTACAGTTTTCAAGCAGCGAACATAGTTACTTGGTAATGACAAGAGGCGGCGCAGACACGTGAAAGTGCAGCCACAACAGGAATGTCGCTTGGAATGGTCAAGGCTAAGTGACTGTAGAGTCCCAAGGCCTTAGGTTGCTCACGATGCCCCAAGGATGTTGAGCCACGATGGGACCGGCTAGTATGTGCTGCCATGGGCCGCTCGTGTTGCCCATGCTCACCTGTATGAGTCTATCGAGCCTTTGCGTCGTTCAAGAGTCTCTCCATCGAACCACTCCCCATCTCGACGCCGGGCAACGGCAGCAACAACGATGAAGACAGAGTGATTCATTACCAGCCAACGACTCTGCTTCCCCTCCACTAAGACAAATCAGACACCAAACCACCATCCCTCAGCCATTCAACCCCCAAACCCCACCAACACCATGCATCTCTTCACCCTCCTGCCACCCCACCCTCGGCCTCGGCGTCACCGGAGGCACCTCGCAGAACCTCGACCGGGAGGATATTGAGTACATCGCCCAATACCTCCGCTACCTGGCGCTGGGCTGCAGCAATCAATCCAAAGCCCCCGTCAAACCGAAATTTCCTACTGCTGCTCCTGCTCCTGCTGCCGTTGCTGCTCGGTGCGCCTGTATCTCTCGAACAACCATCGTAGCGTACCTAGCTGCTCCTGCTCGTCCTCGACCGATAAGCTCTCGGGGGAATCGGTCGCAACCAACAGCCTCTCGTCGGGGCCCGGCGCGTATTCCTCGTCGTCCACGTTCCTAGCCCCCAGGATCTGGTCCCGCTGACCCATTAGCCATGGGTGCACCGCCGACACGAAGTCGTGCACCGTGACGAAACCCCCGGGGGACGACGCCGTCACCACTAGCGGCTTGAACTCAGGAGGAAAGTCCTCCGGCGCCGGCTGCACGTCCTCGTCAAAGCCCTCCTGGTTCATCGTGTACCACTCGTTCTGCCAGTCGCTCAGGTGCACCTCCTGGGCCGTGAGTGAAGCGCCCGGCTGCTCCGTTACAGGCTCCTGTGAGATCGGATGCCAGCTTGTACCGGAAAGGGTTTGCTGGAAGTAGGCCTCGCGCGGTGCGTCCGGGTCGAGATTATTAGGCATGACGAAGATGGCCGAGCTAAGAGGGCCTTGCACGGTCCAGTAGAGGCGCCGCCCCGGTTGGGAGAAGTACTTCTGGGGAGGGGTTTCCATGAACTGCATTGGAGCCTGTGATGGCGGCCATATCCCAGAGGCGTCCGATGGGTCTGGGGCTGACATAGATGACGGCTGGGCTGTGTAGACGGAGTCGTGGTTGTTGTGTTTGCAAGTGGTCGAGAGATTTGATGTTTGGGGTGAAAAGTGGTTGGTGCCTTTTGTCAGAAAGATTGGCTTTTGTTTTGTTACAAACAAGATTTCTATTGGACGGGTCTATCATGCTGTGCCGCAGAGGACTCTAGTGTAATTAATTGAGGTTTCCCTGGTTACGCCTGATTTTCATCAAATACTTGCCTCCTCTGTCTCGTCACTTTCCGTTGCAAAATGGCCTCACGGAGCCAATTTCAGGAGCTCAGACACACTCTGCTTGAGGATTACGAGGAGATTGAAGAAGCCTCGATGCGCAAAAGGGAAAATGGAGCTACAAGAATAAGGTAGCGAAATAACAGAACTCTGTCAGCCCAGGCCCAATTCGGACGTCGCCGTGAAGTCATCTCACGCGTACGATGTTCCTCAGATGATATCCATAACCCCGGGAAGGGGTCGGGATCGAGAGCTTCCTCGAAAAATAGCACTGACTCTGGAGAAGAGTCAGAATCAACGCATACCGATGATGACTATTCGGAGCCACTCTTGAGCAGGTGACCATCAATACAAAAGATGATGAACTGGAGAATGCAATTGAAGACTTGTGTTCGAAGATGAATATTTCGATTTCTCCCTTATCTCTTGATGAATTGTCTGGGCGCGGGCAACTTGAATTTGCTTCCAGGCTCATTCGCATCTTCCAACGCCGAACTTCAGTCCACGCTGTCCTCGATAGATACGCTAGAAAGTTTCAGATGAGGGTTCAAGAACGCGCCACGCGGTGTTGAGTCTTGCGCTGGAGACAACTCCCGCGTCTGTAAGTCAAGGTGGCCTAGACGGTGAACAAGAAAACCTGTTCAAAGAATACGTGGCGTTCGAGACGTTTCGGCAAAAACTTGAACGTTTAGAGTTGGCAATAAAAGCATTACTGGGCAGTGTGGGAGAGTAGATCGTTGCGAATTTACGGAATGGAAGAGTACGCAGTTTCTGACGATCAAGGGTTTAGGATAGAAATGGTCCAGCACAAGGTCCAACCTCTTTCCTGCCGAAGGACTGACACACATCAAAGAGTATGCTGGCAGAGCGTCTTTGAGAAAATTGGGCGTTATTCCGTGGGGGCCTGTGTATGTGATCTGGACGATGTTGTGGATATTGAAAAGGTGCTCATCTCTCGCGGGGTTGCGGGAAGATAAGCGGTCGTTCCTCTCTCACAGTATCTCATCCACATTACCTGTTTTCTCTCGTGTTTATCTGTAGGATGAAGCTCGCGTTAGCGTTCAATGTACCAAAACGGGAAAACAAAAAGAAAAGAAACTTGGAATAACTGCGCTTTCATTTGAAAACTCTTGGTAGCCGGGCCGCTTTCTCCTCTGAACACAAAAGACTTTGTCAAACAAGGAGACATCACCTAAGCCCGTTTCAACCAAGCCAAGGACGACTAATTCTCAATCAACCAGAGACTCATCAAATAATTAGCATCAGAACCTCATCTTCGCACAGCCAAACGCAGTTCAAGACTTCCATGCGTTTGGACGAACATCCAGACGGAAAAGCAACCCAACCCATTTGCGCGCTCGGCTCACTCCACGACCCCCGCTCAGCCAAGAGAGCAAATCGCGCCATGTTGAGACGGCAGCTGATCTGACCACCGCCTCCAACAAACCCCGAGGAGGCGTGCTTGGCGGGAAAATTACCGACCACGTACCGACGTCGCCAAGTCGCCTACGCCTGCGGGGTAATCAAAGAAGGCGGGAAACGCAGCCTCAGTGTGCCATCTAGACGGGTTTCTTCCGTTTTATCCGTCGTCGCCATTTGAAGAGAGTCATTCGCCAAGATACGCTTGTCGTTAGCCAATGTCTTGTCGTAGATGTCCAAGAATTCCAAGAGCGCGATCTGGGAGGGCTAGTGAGTGGCTAGCTTCAGCTTGGGTGTGAGGTTCGAGAGCTTATCTCGACGACGTGCGCTGCTGGGGATATGTTGCGCGGAAAAGGTGTTGTTGAAATGTGAGACATGCGCATTGCCAGTATGTGCTTATGAAATGCATGGAATCTGAACTGATGTGACTCTCCGATGGAGAAGGTGAAGTACGACAAGTTCGCTTCTTGAACCGACGACCCTCTCTTTTGCATGGGCAACCGCGCAATCTCCTAAAACCGACCCATTGGCTGACAGGCCGCGAAATGATACCCACAAACGCACACATCCTCCTCGCTCCCATCTCTAACCATCTCTTGCCACGCGCCCAATCGTTCGACGCGCCATCTGCAATGTTACGCTAGACTTGCGCGACGGACATGACGGATACGACCACGGATAAGCTTGGCAAGGGAGGGTTGTCCCTTTTCCGTCCGCTAATTGAGATCCCCCCTTCCCCAGCCTCCCCTCTCGCTGTTGACTTGTTGCTGAGACGAACCCGTTTTCCCCGCACCCCGCAAACTGCCAAGTCCGGGGGTGGATTGGATCCATCTGGGGTTTTAGTGGGCGAAGGCGCGAGATGGCGGTGGTTTGGAGCTTCTCCGCGGTTTTGGGGCCGGTGGGGACGGACGGGTTCTCCGCAGTTTGGACTTTGGGTTTTTTGGTTATAAGGTGGTCCCGGCCAGATATTACTTGGGCAGAATTCTGTTCTGGTCTGTGTGTGCGAGCTTGAACACCGAGGCAAGCTTGTTTCGACGTGGCACGACTGGCGAGTCAGTTTCTTCCAACTTCAGTCCTTTGATCTCTCGTCGACATTCTCTGTGCGCCGCGAACACTTCCGTCAACATGGCTATGAACGCTCTGAGGAGCTCGCTTGAGAAGAGCGAGGTCGAGGCTGTTCATCACAGACCATCTGGCGAGACGCACCTCGAAAAGGTGCCCGAAGCCATTGAGATTGGACCCTACCGTGTGTTCGGGTTAAGCACTGAGGATGCGGACTTTTACAACAACTACCCCGAGGAGTCGCGGAAGAAGGTCTTCCACAAGGTAGGATGAGTCGATGTCTGGTTTCCCTTGTCCGAATACTGACTTGATTCAGGTCGACAAACGACTGATCCCCATGTTGGCTTTGTTGTATCTCATCTGCCACATCGACCGCGCCAACATCGGAAATGCCAAGATCGAGGGCATGGTCGAGGACTTGGGCATGTCGGGCGTGCAGTATAACACCGTTCTATCCATCTGTGAGTAGTCCGGTGGAGTCTCGCCTCAACTAAGCTGACCATAATGGCACAGTCTTCATTCCCTACGTACTCTTCGAAGTCCCAAGCAACATCATCCTCAAGAAAGTCAAGCGCCCCTCCACATACCTCGGCACCCTCACCCTCTGCTGGGGTATCGTCATGACATGCACCGGTCTCGTCCGTAACTTCGCCGGCTTGATGGTTACCCGCATTCTCCTTGGAATCTTCGAGTAAGGACACCTCACAACCCCGTCGCCGTCCGAGTTCATCTGCTAACCAACCCCACTCAACAGGGCCGGTTTCTTCCCTGGTGCCATCTACCTCTGCTCATACTGGTAAGCCACAACCCTCCCCATCACCAAAACCCACCCCGGCTCACACTATCCCAGGTACATGCCCAGCGACCTCTCCGTCCGCATCTCCTACTTTTACTGCGCCTCCGCCCTCTCCGGCGCCTTCTCCGGCCTCCTCGCCGCCGCCATCGCCGAGATGGACGGCGTCGGCGGCATGGAAGGCTGGCGCTGGATCTTCATCCTCGAGGGCCTCGCGACCGTCTGCCTCGGCGTCGCCTGCTTCTTCCTCCTCATCGACACGCCCACGCTCTCCACGCGCTGGCTCGACCCCGAGGAGATCCGCTACCTCGAGCTCTCCATCTTCATCAAGCAGGGCGGCGGCTCCCGCGACGAGGACTCCGACCGCAAGGTCAACTGGCACGACCTCAAGATGAACCTGACCAACTGGCGCATCTACGTGCAGGCGTACTTCCTGCTGTGCCAGAGCGCGCTGTCGTACGGCATCAAGTTCACGCTGCCGACCATCACCAAGGCGATGGGCTTCGCGAACACGCAGGCGCAGCTGCTGAGCGCGCCGCCGTACGTGGCGGCTGCCATCTCCGCGGTGAGCTTCGCCAAGGTGTCCGATCGGTTCTTCTGGCGCATGCCGTTCCTTGCGATTCCGATGGCGATCGTGGCGGTGGGGTACTCCATCATTCTGTCGCTGGACGGCGCGCTGGCCGAGAAGAGGGGCGTCGCGTACTTCTCCGTCGTGCTGGCTGTGATTGGTATCTACCCCATCCAAGCCGCGGCGGCGTCCTGGAACGCGAACAACATCGCCCCGGCGTCTCGACGAGCGATTGGCATCGCGCTGATGAACTGCGTCGGAAACGTCGGCGGCATCGTGGGAAGCTTCATGTATCTCGAGAGCGAGAAGCCAAAGTACCACACTGGCTTCGGGCTGAGTTTGGCGTTTGGCGGAAGTGGACTGATTGTTGCTCTGCTTCTCGAGTGGAGCTACAAGATCGCCAACGCGAAGAAGGCCAGGATTGCGGACGAGGCGAAGGAGAAGTATACCGAGGAGGAGCTGTTCAAGATGGGTGACAGGTCGCCTCTGTTCAAGTATGTGCTGTAAACATCAAGAGCGGAAGTTGTTGCGAAGGTTGGAAGATTGTGACTATTGCTTTTGTAGCTCTGCTTTTTGACACTCATATCTGCTCGTATACCCAATACCATTACGCTTTCCTGGTAAACACCTAGCTTCGCTCAAAATTACAAACCCGAAAAACTCAGTGACTCTCGCAAAATCCTTGAACAGCACACATCATTTCTCTCGCGTCGATATCAAAACAGCCGCCAAAGTCCCCGCACACCCCATCAAGATCAACGCAACGACCACAGCAGCGATACAGTCAAACTTCCTCCGGCGGTTGCGCGCCTCGACAGCCAGCTCCTGTCTGAAACTCCGAGCGTAGAAACTCCTCTGGCTGTCCATCGTTCTTGGGCGTTCCTTATCGAATTCGTAAACGGGCAGCGCATTCTCGCGCTCACGTCTGCAAATTTGGGCGAAGTAGGTGTTGTTCGGCGGCGCCGGGGCATGGAATGGTGGCGGCGGCGCGGTGCTGATTGCGTGGGAATATGGCGGAGGAATGGGGGGGAGCGACGCCGGTCTGGTGCGCTCGATTTCGCGCAGGAATTGTGGTTTTGGGGGCAGCATTGCGTCGTTGATGACGGGGGGTTCAGGATGAGCCGGGAGAACGCTTGTGTCGGTTCTGGTAGCGGGTTCGGGGCGAGTAGGGAGAGTCTCGTTTGTGCTGGTTGTGGTAGGGGGTTCAGGGTGAACCGGGAGAGTCTCGCTCGTGTTTGTCATGATGAAAAGAAACTTTGGGGGTTCAAGGAGATTGGAAATTTCTTTTTGTTCATGGGAGTTGATCATGAAGAAATCGAGGCTGGGGTGGTTGGATTTATTGTACGACCCGTTGTCGAGGCTCGCGGCTGGTGTAGGACGGATTCGGGAGGTTACAGCGTTGGAAATGTGGATGCTGTGATGATGGGACGAAAACGGTGGCACGGCGACGGCTGCGAGCGTTACGCTCTAACCCCCTGCTGATTTTGAACGGATACCTAACCAGAGGTGGTTTGATGAGATCATGCGTCAAATAGACCATTTTCTGGTGAAAGCCGACGACTATGCGCGCATCCCGGACGGTCGGAACGGCGAACGGCCGGTCGCCCGGAGATGTGGGGCCGTAGCCACCGACGCAAGCCGCATTCTTCAACCACGGTCTCGAAGACGTTACTGTCAGTAAATATGGTTTCATGGCATTCCAACGCCTATTTCTAACTTGCAGACAAAAGAAACACGCCGTAGACAATGCGGCAAACGAATGAACACGCGCCTAAACGCCGTCCCCGACCTATGTGTACATGCATCAAGCAGTGCCGTCTCATGCATCGACCTCATCTTCATCCAAGAACCCCAGTCCGCTGTCATACTTTCTCCTCTTCCTCCCAGAAACTCTCCTTACCAGGTCCCCGGAAAGCAGCCCCTTCTTCACAACAGTCCCGCCCGCAAGCGGCGACTTTGACACACCCGCCGCAGGCTCCATCGCCTTCTTCGGCGTCCGGCCCGCCGCCCTCGGCGGTGTGCTAGTCGGCGTCGTCGACTCCTCAACCTCATCCGCCAAAAACTCCCTGCTCATGCTCACAACCCTCTCCAGCTCCGCCTTCATCTGGTCGATAACCTTCTTCGCACCAACCCTCTCCTCCGCCATCTTCCCCTCCAGCCCCTTTTTCTCGATCCTCAGATTCTTAATACTCTCGTGCGCAGCCCTCAAACTCTCATTCACCCTCTCCACCTCCTCCCTCAACTCCGCGACCCGCGCATCGCGCACCGCGAGAGCCTGCCCGCTGCGCCTATTCACAGACGCAACCTCCCTCACCCTGCTCTCCTCGCTCTCGTCAAGCCTCCTCCGGAACGCCTTCGTCTGCGCAACCGCATCAGCAAGCTTCGTCTCCAGCTGCGCAATCACATCCTCCTTGCTGCGCAGCACCCGGCGCCCAACCTCGACCTGCGCGTCCTTCGTCGCCATCGCGTCGCGGTTCTCCCCCTCCATCTTGCCAATCACGCCTTCCAGCTCCATCACGTCGCGGATGTACCCGTTCACCGCGCCCTTAAGCCGGTCGACGCTGACCTGGAGCTCTGCCGCGGTCGCATCCTTCTGCTTCAGCTGCGCCTTGGCGCGCGCGAGGTCGTCGTTGAGGCTGTCCATCGCGGCGACGCGCGCGCCGAGCTGCTGGCGCAGGGAGAGCTCGAGCTGGTGGTACTCATCGATGGCGGCCTCGTCCTCCTTGCCGCGCTTGGCGAGGTCGCGGAGGCGGGTGAGGAGCAGGTCGAGGACCTCGGCGCCGTGGGAGGAGAGCGGGAGGGTGATTTCGCCGGGGGTGAGGTATTCCAGCTCGAGGCGGGCTGTGCGGAGGGAGGCGGCGAGGGAGGTGATGATTTCGCTTGCGTCGGAGCCGGGGAAGCCGAGGTCGCTTAGGGAGCTGTTGAGGTCTAGGAGGGCGGCGGTACGGTCTGAGACTGTACGCAGGAGGTGGGTGACTTGCTCCTCGATCGTTTGCAAGGGTTCAGAGTCGCCGGTGGTGGAGGGAGTGAAGGCCGATAGCCGGTCTGAGAGGCGGGTGGTGAGGGAGGTGTAGGATTCGAGGGTGTTTGTGAGTTTTGACATCTCGAGGCGGAGGGAGGTGAGTTCCTCTTGGAGGGAGTCCTTCTCTGTGTCGCGGAAGGATGTTTGCACACCGGCATTGCAATGTGACGGGGGCGCGATGGATCCCCTGTGAGAAGAAGGCGTCATCGGGCCCTCGGCGACCGGACTCGTGAGCGGCGGGGTGAGGAACGAAGACCTCACTCTCGTGGGCGTACTGCACACAAACTCCGCCATCGTCGCGTCTCCAAAGGCAGTCTCATCAGCCAGCATCCTCTCGCCCGTAACGGATTCGGCCTCGATGGTATCCGTCTCCATGTAATCATCCAGATAGGGACCCCTTGCCGCGAGGGTCCAGTCATAGCAGCTCTGCCCCCTGTTAACCCCAGAGCGATTCGACAGCTGCTCCTTCATCGTCTCGACTTCCCTCTCAAGCCCCCAGATGCGCTCCATGTCAATCACGATGGTCGCATTCTGCAGCTCGTAGATCTCGGCGTCCTTCTCCTTGAGCTGCGCCTTCAAGCCGTCAATCTCGGCCCTGGTCTCCTGGGCGCGGCGGCGTTTTTCGGCGGTGATGGTGTTCATCTCCTCGCTGAGGCCGTTGCGCCGGATGCGACGCTGGACGCGGCCGTCGAGGACCTGGCGGAGGGGGAGGAAGTGGACCTCGCCGCTGTGCGGGATGTCAGACGAAGGTGTGGCACCGCTGCCGGAGGGTGTGCGGGAGACGGGGGCCGAGTGCCGGCGCGCGGTACTTGGGGTTCCCTTGTTGAGGGTTGTGCGACGGATCATGGGGGTGAGGCCGGTGGAAGACAGGCGGGATGTCGTTCGCGGCGTGGATACTGGGCCTGGATCTGAGAAGCGCACTTTCCTCTTGGACGCTCTGTGAGGTGTCGAGACTGGCGATGAGACGGGAGCCGAGGCATCGGAGAGAGCTCCGGGAACGCTTCGACGCGTGCGCCGGAGCGCAAGTGGGAGCTCGTCGCTGGACATCGTGACCACCTTTTCCAACTCAAACAAATGCAATCAACCAGACAGATTTCACAAATGACAGGACGTGGTATGCAAGAAAGACGCAAGTCAGACCGTCAGACACCGGGTTTCACGACCTATAAACAGGCCTGGTGTTCTCTCTCCCTTGTCGCTTGCAATGTTGATCGAGGCATCGTGCTGAGAGTTGTTATCGCTACCATTGTTTACTCATTTCCTATCGCGGCCTAGCGCGTCCCGCCAGACCGCAAATCGGCCCCGCCTGCCGCCGCGACCCGCACCCGCGGCAGCCAATCGACTTTGCTGCTGCCGCGCGCCGCCAAACAATCCCGACGCCGTTTGCGACATGCGCCTGTTTGGATCGCGACTTTGCGGTTATGAGGCGCGTTGGACACGGTTGGAACGCTATTGAGGTTGAGAGTCGCGAGTTGGTGGTTTGTGACGCGATTATTGGCCCTGCTGGGCTTTCGCCACTGTGTTCGAGATGGAATGCTCATGGCAACGGTTTGGGTTGCCGTGGTTGAAGCCAGAGCTTGAGAGTCACAGATTGACTGAATCCGCGACAACGACAGCTTGCGCTTCCCAACTGTAAATGGCTTGACCTCTGGAGTGAAAGCGCATATGACACCAGACGCGATTGTTGTTTTCTCGATTCCTCTCTCCAAATTCCCTGTCCGCGCTAAGGCAGCCCGTCATTGGATGATACCCTGCATCGGCCCGCACCACACATCAACCCCCCTTTGGATCCGCTTCGCTTCAACCCTCACTCCACCACACACATCTCCACGACCCTTCCGGCAGAGAATCAAATTCCCTCTTTTCAGAGTGCCCTTTAACAACAAATGGTTTCGTGGTGTAGTTGGTTATCACGTCAGTCTAACACACTGAAGGTCTCCGGTTCAAGTCCGGGCGAAATCATCCTGAGGGCGAATGGTTTAGTGGTATAATACTCGCTTAGCATGTGAGTGGTCCAGGGTTCGATTCCCTGTTCGTCCATCTTTTTGTCCTGGAGGGCTGTGGTGATGTTCAGTTTTAGTGGTTTAGGCTTCAGGTCGATACAAATTGCGGTGAGCTATTTTGTAGAGTCTGCAAACTGGATGGGGGACGTGGATTTAACTAGGCACGCGAGATTAGCTAGGTTGCTCGGCTACCTAGCAGTCACGGCTAGAATATCGTGCGATCACTGTTTGACGATTACACCCTGACACTAAGACGACATCAACACAACAGTTTGTAGTAATATTTTCTTACAGTTCAGGAAATAATACAAAATTAATGAGAATCTATCTAGCCCTCTTCTTCATAGATCTGATCTCAAAAATTGGAAGCGGAAAATATTCCGTTACGTACATCTCCGATTCAGAAGAAGCAAAGGCTCCTGCAAAATACATCCACAGCTTTCTGGTATGCCACAGCCCTTTGAGAATGCCGTCGTATCTCTTCCACTGTCTTAGTTTCGCAATTGCTATTTCTTCGGGCTCAGTCCACGGATTTCGGAGCCAATATTTACCCTTCACAATATCTCGTTTGTTAACCAGCTGTGCAGCCGACATAAGGGGCATGCATGGGGTGATGGTGATGTGACGCGCCTGCCGAAACATCCTGACGCTCTCCCTCAGGACATCCGAAGCTAAGTGTGCGTTTTCACCTCTCGTGTCCCTATTGAACCACCATTCAGTTTCAATCCGGTCAACGTACTCCATGAGATAATTGGGAATCTCAGCACACCGAGTCCGCACGTCGGTGACAGTAATGAGGGGGTTGTCGTAAAGCCATCGACTGCGAAGTCCCACAATCGTTCCTAGTCTTCCTCTAATGCTGCCGTCGCACCTCGGGCAATTGCAACGCATGGCGCCGTCGCCGCATTTCCCCTCCGGATTCCAGCATGTTGTGTCGGGAGGGGTTTCCGATTCGCGTTTCAGTTCCTCTGTTGCCACCAGATTCTCAATCCTGACAGTGACGTGAATGTACTTGAGTATTGAGACTCCGGCGTCGGGGCCGTGAATACTACTTTGGCCTGATGACTGCATCAAACGACGCAGCATCCTAAACACAGCCGCGCGAGAACGGCGGCAAGTATATGCTAGAGGACACGAGTTTGCGATCTCCCGGACGACCTCGTCGCTGGATGAGAACACTTCTTGACGAGGTCCAAAAGACCGTCTGGCTTCATAGTCGCAGTTTTTGGCGTCCCGTATGCCCATGTTGATCGCATAGATGAGCATCGACGTTCCCACTTCGAAAATGGCATCTTGCATTTCTAAGGGGAGCTTGCTGATCTGTATCATTCTCATGTTCGCTTTCGGCAGGCGCTGTTTATTAGCTACATCTAGTCCTTCAGGCATGGGAATGAACGGAGGATCATAATCGCGAGAGCTGGAGGCGGGCCGTGGTAACCCCGTCTTCCGCGTATCATCTGGATGGCCCCACGGTGCTGGGACCATGCTGGCGAATGGCGCTATCGTCAACGCTTCGTCAAACAATCTAGGAAACATCTCTGGCAGTGACTTGTTGTCCATTGATGCAACAGGACTCTCTGGCGCCGAGGGAATCGTGGGGATGCTGGTGGTCAAGCTTCTCATTGCAGCCACCCATTTTACCACATCCCTTGCCTCTCCATATTGAGTTAGGTCGTCACTACCGCGGGACGATTCGAGGTACGACGGACGCGGCTCTAGTTTTGTAGCGATAGTCGGGCTTTTCTTGGAACGCTTCATGTTGTGGTTTATATGGCTTTAATAGATGGCAATTAAGTGTCGGCCCTCGAGGGCGGGAATGCATGTCGATGCCAGAATTTTAAGCTCTGTCGAGTGTCACGACTGATAATTATAGAGCGACGTAGCCGCACCGGAGATGGACGATACCATCAAGGTGTATGCGGTCTGAAAAGTATTAGTGGCCCGACTTAAATTGCTGTATTTACCTAGGTTTCTGGAAAAATGTGATCATCACATGCGGCAAACACCTGGATGTGCACAGAATCCCTGGTGCTGTTTTACGGCATTTGAGTGGGCTGAGACAGAATATTTGAATTATCGATATGACTGGAACTTTTACCTTGAGCTGAGAAACGCCCGCTGGTCTTCTGCAATGTGTCATTGGGTAATTCAGAGTTCATGGTTCATCAACCCTTGGATGTCACTTATCTAACGAATAACGCTACGTCGAGAGAGATTCTAGCACACCCTTCATGAGAATCTTATTACAGGTTAACTACAATATTAGAAATTGTCCAGGTTCTTGGCGCGACAAATGTCCCACTACAGCGTCCCGGCCTTAGATAGTGAGAAAAAAGCGATTTATCTCGTTCGAGTCGCGGTCATTCTCTCAGACCTTCTATCCACCTCCTCCCGCACCCATCGATCTAGATAGCTACAGATAATTTTCTATAGCTCATTACCATGTAAATCTTCCCATTTATACGGGGACCCTGGATACCGACGCGGCTTCACCTCACGTGTAGCCTGGAATATAGGCAACGGGAAGTCTCTCGTCACATAGGTCGTCCGCCGGGTCCAGCCCTCTTGTACGCACAAAGATGTCACTTTCCGGTCCAACCTTTTATATCTCTCCTTCTCCCTAAGCTTCAAAATCGCAAGTTCTTCTTTCTTAGCATGAAACTCTCGCAGGTGCTGGTTGCAATCTGTCATGCCTGGTGTGGCACGTTGCGCACTAAGCGTGAAGGGTAGACGTGGCGTGACGGTGAGATGGGTCGCTATGGGGAAGTTTCCAAGGAAATCTTCCAGTGAAGGGGACATCCTAGCTTCTCCTACGTCTCTATTCCACCACCATTCGGCGTCGACGCGGTCGACGTAGTGATATACATGGTGGCACAGCACCAGATGCTGACTCGCCAAGGCTGCACGTGCGACCGGCATAAGGGGTTGATCGTAGAGCCAAAGACTAGGCATTACCATAATCATTTCCGAATCCTCCGTTGGAGAATTGCGAGAGTCAATTGCCTTTCTCTGTGTGTGCGTAATATCTCTTAACCTGACGGTAATGTGAACATATTCGAGGATCGTAGTTGAGGCTTTTGCTTCGTGATTCTTGGTCCCCTGGACCAGCTTATGTAACCTTCTAAACACGGCCGCGCGGGAACGACGACAGGTGTATGCCAACGGACACGAGCCTACTATCTCCCGTATAAGGTGTTCGTCGGAAGCAATGTGTAGTCCTAGGGGAAGTCCAAACATCCTCATAGGGCGATAGCCATAATAAGCAACGGGATGAAGGCAGTCTACGAGCATGTTAAATGCGAAGATGAGCATCGACGTTCCCAACTCGAAGATGAGATCTTGAATCTCAAAAGGTAGCTCAGATATTCGTATCATCTTCGTCTGCGGTCCTGATACGTTGTCGTCGGGGATGGGAAGTAGTGGGGACTTGTTCCCAAGCGCTACAGACACCTTGTTTGGAGCAGGAACCATGTTGGAGAATGGAGCTATTGCCGTTGTGCTATGATAGTAACCCAGATCAGGCGCAGACTTCCGAAAATATTCTGCACTCGCTGTCGGTGTATCTGGTGTTCTTGGCGACGAAGGGTTTGTGGGAATATTGGCGATGAATCTTCTCACCGCAGCCACCCACTTGGCCGCGTCGTTAATTTTCGCTTGTTCGGATCGGTGGCCGGCGCGCGCAGCTTGGGCATATGACAGATGTGGTCTTGATCCTCCATATTGTTTAGGCAGGTTCTCGAAACGCTCCATGTTGTGTTCGATGCGAGTTTGGTGGAGAGTAATTTAGTATGGCAGTCGGGATTCGCATGTTTGGTCTCAAAATTCCTAGCTTCGTCGATGAAAGGTTACGAATTTAACCAGTGGTTCAAAGCGGTGCGTTACCAGAAAGGTGTCCAAAAATGCCACTGGGCTTAAACGATGTTATGCTAGGTTTTTAGGGCCACGAGGTAAATGTACCCGGATGATTTCTCTGATCATCCGGAAGTGTCTGCAGACTTAGAACACTCTCATCATTATTACCCTCATTATATGCGGACGTATGATCAACGAAGAAAAAGTGCTTCAACGGAATTGTAGTATGCCAGTACAGTCTATTGAGTGACTGAGAGTCGAAACCTGGTCACAGTGCAACGGTATCTGACCGCGAAACAGAATTTCACTGGCATAAGAGTGGAACCGCAAGTCAAGCCAAATATTGGCTTGTCATCAGTCGGTCAGCCGTAAGGTAACTATGGGTATTTCACTAAGTCCTAGACGCCTCAATTGACAACCTCCACTGTCTACGTTTTCCTTTAAGCGATACGGCATAACCAAACACATGAGGGTCGAGAGTTATGATACATACATGGTTCTATCCAGAGCAAGTGGCCAATTCAACACCGCCAATCGTATAGATTCATCCCACCGTGTCAATATCAGACTCATGAAAGAACCTTAAGGCCAAGAGTGCCCTGTATGAAAAGCTGTTCAATATTCAGCTGAGGACCTAATGAAACCCTTGGGATAGCTTCTAGACAAGTTGATTCTAGTTATAAGCTCGTAAAATGCCTCTTTTTTCAGTCGTGAAGACTCACGTAAACTGCCGGTCGAGTGCGGCCGTTGATGTTCTTGTCGTACCAGTTTATTTGATCACATGGGCACGGAAGTAAGTGCGACCTGCATCAAGCACCATACCTCATTATCTATGGAAGAGTTTCGTTAATCAACTGCACACAGTCCTTCATCTATGTGTAATTAGACTTGCCGAGACATTACCCCAAGGTCTCATACGTGGCACGACTTGCAACGGGCATCGAAGCGAAGGATGCACAGGCTCAATATGCATTTTTACTTCCAACCTTCTGGCTCAATTCATCCTTCCAATTGAGGTCTGACAATTCAAACGGGCCGGACCTTCGAAATCCATCGCTTTGAGAGAAACTCGCCACAACAACTGCGATGCATCGTGAAGGATTCAGCCAGCCGCATACATCGTACCTAGTGTGAGGGCATTTCGCGACAGGTATCGTGAGGTTCAACAAGCGGCGCCAGCGACCAACCAACCAGGCAGCAGTGAACGGCACAGAGTTCAAGCCGGTGCTTACAGCCCGTACTCTAGCCCAAAAGACCGGACGGTCGAGAGGAACGTGCCAGTTTCACCCGTCTAGAACGGACCTCAAGCTCGCCAGCACGCGCAGCCACGTTATCTCCGCAGCCCCAACCATTCCCAATCCTCGCAACACCCTAACCACATAAGTCTAGAAAGCCTCGCCGAAAATGACCTAGACCGCAAAGCCAGCTCACATCAGCCGCAACAATCCCAATCAGCTGGCACGCTGTGCAGTAGCGCAGCTCGCTTCTGCGGTTCTGGGCCCTTGACAGCCTGATAGGCACTGCCGTCTCGCCGCTTCCACCCGCCCCCTTTCTCTGCCTGTCTTGCATCGGCAAATTCGCGTAACATGGTAATTGAGACAACGCGTTTTCTGTTAAGCTAGCGCCAAAGCCAAGAATCCTTCGTGGCGTTCTCCCTGAAAGACGAAGTCGGCGCGGTGATTGGATACCGCTTGGCTGGACCTTTGGCGTGCCGTCAGCTTAGGTGTGCTTCCATGCCGTATTCGATGCTAGCTTCAGCTCCTGACACGGTAGTGGCATCAGCTCGGCACAAAGATACCAGTCGCAATGTCTCCGAGCCTTCACATACTTCTCGGATAGCCTGTGTGCGCAACGCTGTGCGACGTGTTGATAACCAGAATTGGGGTGGCCAGCCACTATCCGTGGACGCCAATTCGGCAGAGTTCACGGTGCCCAAACTCTCCTCGCCGCGCGGGGAGGCTTCCCGTAGTGCCTTATTCTTAGGCTGTTGTGTAACATCCCGCCGTTGCCGAGTTTGATTTAAATCAGGCTGGCTTCCCTGTATGTGCTCGATTATGGAGCTGTTCTGACACCCGCGGGCTGCTTTTCTTCAACGACTTCTTGAAGACTGCTGGTCAAGAACGCAAGATGGCGCCTACGGTCGACACCCTCATCATCGGCGCCGGGCCGAGCGGTCTCTGCGCTGCGAAGACGCTTCTCCAGCGTGATCCGTTATCCGACATTTTGCTTGTCGATGGCCGTGCCACCGTCGGCGGGGTCTGGTCGCAAGAGCAGATCTATCCGAACCTGAAGACGAACAATTTCACGACGTCGATCGACTTTTCCGATTTCCCCATGGACCTCGAGAAATATGGCCTCAAGGAGAAGGAACATGTTCCTGGGGAGGTGATGCACAAGTACTTGGTGTCGTACGCTAAGCACTTTGGTGTCTACGACAAGATCCAGCTGAATACAATGGTGACCCGTATCACTCGCCTTCAAGGCGCCGAATGGTACATCGACGTCGAGGAGAACGGCGAGGCAAAGACCATCTCGTGCAATCGTCTCATCGTCGCGACCGGCGTGCTCACCGTCCCGCACATGCCCGAAATCGAAGGGTCCGACGAATTCAACGCGCCGATGATCCACTCCTCGAACCTCGGACCGCGCAAAGAACTCTTCGAAGACCCCGATATCCAGACGGTCGCGGTGCTCGGTGGCAGCAAGTCCGCGTACGACTCCGTGCACCTGGCGGCATCGACCGGACACAAGGTCCGCTGGGTGATCCGCCGCTCGGGGCGGGGCCCGGCGTGGGTCTTCACGGCGTTTACGCAGCTTGGCCCGTTCAAGGTCTGGAGAGAGAGGCTTGTGACGAGACGCATTGTCGCATTCATGTCGCCGAACATGTTTCCCGATATGTCGGGTCTGTCCTGGATCCGGCGTTTTCTCCACGAGAACGCGATTGGGAGAGTTATTTCGAGAAATTTCTGGAAGTTGATTCGGTACGATACGATCAAGGACTGTGGGTACCAGACGCATGAGAAGACCAAGGTGCTCCAGCCGGAGCAGAATCAATTTTGGTATGTTTACCAATCTCAATGAGTTAGACGAGCCTTGCCTGACAGATATTTCTAGGTACGGAACTGCTTCCGGTATTCTCAGCTTTGACGACGATTTCTTCGAATATGTCCGAAACGGCACCGTGGAGATTTATCGTGAGGACATCGACCACCTCTCGGACCACAGAGTCCACCTCGCCGATGGCACATCTTTCTCAGTTGATCTCCTCGTTGCCTCTACCGGATTTTCTGCCAAGCCTACCATGAATTTCGAACCTGCATCGTTGCACGCTGAGCTTGGTGTCCCCACTTCTGAAATGAGCCCCGAACAAGTCGCCTTCTGGAATGAGCAAAGCGCCAAGGCTGATAAGGCTATTGGTGCGCGCTTCCCTCGTCTGCTCGATGGTCCCTTCTTGAGTCCTACCTCCTCAAAGCCCAAGCCTTTCAACCCCGGTGCATCAGTCGAAGTATCATACAGCCCCTGGCGTCTGTACCGCGGCATGGCCCCTCCAGGTCTCGCTGCCAACGATGACCGCTCGCTCATCTTCCTCGGTGTCTTCAGCAACTTGGCCAACATTATGCGTTTGGAAGTCCAATGTCTGTGGGCCTTAGCCTACTTTGAGGGCAAGATTCCGACTCTCGATAGGGACATTCGTGCTGGCAAGGTCTACGAGGAAACTGCGCTCATGCAGAGGTGGGCCCAACACCGAGCTCCTTATGGACATGGACGTCAGTACACGGACATTGTGTTTGATCAATTACCTTATTGGGACATGTTACTTGGAGAGGTTGGCGTGCAGACGCAACGGAAGCCGAGCAAGTGGGCCGAGTTCTGGGAATCTTATACGCCCGTGGACTATCGCGGCATGGTTAAAGAGTGGATGGCGCAGAATCCAAGATATGTAAAGGGAAGTTCTTAAGCATCAAGGTTTTCATAAAAAATACTAGCCCGGCTCAGACTCATTATAGGCTTTGACTGTATGTAGCCATGACAGCCAAAGCTTCCTTGCAAAGTTGGGGGTTTGTACATATGAACTTCCATGACCATGCATATTTCTGAAGTTAAGCAGGTTTCTCTGAAGACGGTACAATTGCTGTCTGAGGCCCAAAAGAGTGCTTAGGCCTACACAAGGGTTCTTCATCCAGTCTCACACGAATCGATTTACAGCACATTCATCTTTCATCCATACGAATACAATCAGACAAGACGGAACGCAATTCTGCGTTGCCTGGCGTGTCTGGAAGCTCTCCTGGGTCATTCAAGCCTTTTTGGAGAAGAATGGCGATGATCTGGGCGACAGCTGACTGGTGGGCCAACGTGCCCCTCCCAGAGAATGTCCCGGTCTTCCGTAAGCGGCTTATCTCGAACTTCTTCAAACCTCCAGAACCACAACTGATCAATCTGTGAAATACTCGTAATTTCCCGTCTCTGACGGCCATGTACAACAAGGAGATGCGGCTGCTGTCGCTCCAGGATGAATCGACAGGAGGCTTTCTGCCAGATTTGATAATCTGATCCAGAAGTGCCGTCAAGCCATTTGCCGAGACGTGTGAAGAATCAAAACTTTCCTCGATGGGCTCTTCGTTGTTGGGACGACGATTGAACCAGGAGGGGAACAACTGGTAAAGCATCTGTATCGCGATTGATGCGTGTTCCTTGCGCAGACGAGCATCTGCGAATAGGCCATCGATCAGCTCCCCTCCCGCTCCAGTAGGATTTTGGAGAGCAGAGTACACCAATCGATGCCACGGTATCGGTTCTTCTTTGATATTGAAGAGGAAGGTGGCCAATTCCAAACGAACTGAGCGGTACGCATGTAGCACTGCAGCTTGGTCGGCACAACGCCACAAAAGAGGCGATTTCATGATGACACCCCTTGTATCAAGATCAATCATTTCCCGGAGTAAGTTCTCTGTAATCCGCACCTCAGAATGTTTGAGCAGAGATGTGGAAGGGTTTGCAATGATATCGGCAGCGAGCAAGCGGTCCAATTGCATGACTAGATCAGCAACTGTGTTGATGGTAGCCCATGACGGAGTAGGCATGCTGAACATGGATTTGAAAGCCTTGCAGACCAGTTCTTCTTCTGTGATCTCGTAGTCAACGTTTGGAAATTCGATACGAGCTGCTTCTGCCGGCACGCCGCGAAGAGCAAATATGATGTCTCGTGGATCAGTTGCCTCGCTGGTGCCAAAGCGCTTCAAGAGAGATAACAGATTCAGTCGTTCGTTTGACCAAGAAATTTTGTGAGCAGGTCCAGGCATGATATCCAGAACCGCTTGACAATGAGGATCAGGCGAAGCTTGGATGAATGACGGTGATTGGGCGAAGTACATGGCAGAAACGGACATCTTGCCACAGCAAACAAAACCTGTCTGGGCGTTGGAAACCTCTTGTAGAATCCACACACGCCTGAACCACGATCGTTTCAGGAGAAGGCCAAGGCCGCGAGCCAAATCTGCCTCGTCGAGAGAATTTTGGCGGATCACATGGCTTGCCAGAGCTTTGCAATCTTTCAGCCAGCGGTCGACCCATTCATCTGCTAATTCGTGTTGATCAGTCGGTCTCCAGCCACTGTAGAGACCACCGGGGCCTTCCATCTTGTCTTTGAGCTTCTGCAACATAGCCATAACGGCGTCAGTGTCCCGGTCAGAGTCGCCTAGCCAGAATAGAACTGGCTGAGCCCGCCGATAAATTTCGCTCATTTGCTGCACTTGATGTCCCCTCTCTCTGTGGTTCTGCTGATCGATACAGACGGCATCTACCCACAAAATCCGATCGTGCTCATTAGATCGGAGTTGACGGAGCGCATGGAAAAGATTTTCAGTGATGCGCATTTGCTTTCCATTGATAAAGATCGTATGCGTCAACTGGGATGAGCCCCAGACGTACGAGAGGGCTTCATAAGGGATAGCCGTGTCGCCAAGGTGATCTTGATAAATCAGGCAGTGAATGGGACCGTAATCTCCCTTCAGTAAGCAGAGGTGGCGAATTGACGGTTGGTCGAGGTCGAGCGGTTCGTGTGTGTAAAAGTCCATGGTGGACTGGTTTCGGTTGTGACAGAGGACTTGGAGTTCGAAATTGAGTGCAGAAGACAGGGAGGTGGCGTCTAAATACCTCATCCATGGAAGCTTTCTCCAGAAAACAAGAGACCCGATTCGAGTCTATTCGAATACCGATGACAAATGGATTGGGAGCAATGCCTAGTAGGCGTCGAGGCCATGGATTCTGAAAGACGGCGGGGAATAAAACATGAAAGTAACGACTTGGCCCAACGTCAACTGGGAGACCCATTCTTGACCATACGTCCTTTTTCATAAAAAATCAGTATTTGTCGAAAGCTTACAGCCATTGAGGTCGTGACAATAGACTCTACGCCCTTGGTATGCTCTGGAACTAGGCAGAAGTTGTTTTTTCCGTGCTGTTGACGCCTGACAGAGTCTGTGAGATTTCGGGGGAAAACTCAATTGAGCTTCCGTCGCGAATCAAGCAGGCATCACTTGCATCTGCCCTGCCCACCGGCCTCACGTCCAAGCGAAACAGAAAGCGAAATGAACAGGCCTGAATGTCATGTAGATGGTTTCACCTATATCACTGGCTGAGAACCCTAGGTTTGCAAGATGACAAGGAGTAGGTAGATGATCTCCGTAATAAACCAGATCTTGCATTGATGAACATCACAAGAACACGTGGACAGGACTCAATCGGCAATTGGTCGCATTGATAGTGCCGGTTTTCCTTTGTTATTGTTCCATTCCAAAAGCGCATCTATCTCCAGGTTAGGTATCAGCACAACAACGACCATCTTTCGTTCTGTCCGAACGCCGGTCACATGCAAGTCCGCATCCCTTGTCCACACCAGAAGAAATACTGTATGCAGCGAAGCAACCCTCGTTCGCTCATATCTCAAGACCCTACTTAGATTCGCGTGTCTCCTTGTGTGGCTCCTTTTGTGGGTCAAAATCCAGGTATTCGGACAACAAACGCACCACTTTAGTGTTTCCGTGCTTCTTCGCCAAAGTCATTGCCGTTTCACCTTGAACACTGACCTGATGAATATTGATGCCACTCCTAAGTAGGGTCATGGTGATCTCCTCCATGCCGTCGTGTGGATGCATGGCCGTTAGCATCAACAGACTCCAGCCCATAGACCATTGGTTGGGATTTGCGCCAAGCACAAGAAGCTTTTGCGCGAGCGAAATCTTGCCTGTTTTTATGGCATACCCCAATAATGTCTCGCGTTCTTGACTCTTCCAATCAAGATCAAATGGCGTCAGAGCCCGACGACTGCGAATCATTTGCGATACTAGTGCAGCGAGACTCTCAGCGGCGAGACACTCTGGTAAAACGAAGTTTCCGCCCCTTCGCAGGAAACTGTCGTAATCGTCGTTGTCCCTGTCCCCCCATACTAACAACAAAACCCTTGAAGCACAGTCCCCGGCATGTTCTTTGCTAATCGCGTTCTCCCAAAATTCGTCTATGATATGGGCCCCCATATGTGGGTTTTCCAGAGCGGCATGGAGTAGGTCTTCGTCGTGCATACCTGACCTAGCCTTCATGCTTCCAGGGACGTGGAAATCACAGTTTCGGTAGGTCTTCGCGAGCTCCCTTGGACAAACAGTGATGCGGTCCGCGGTAGAAGGGGAAAGAATTTTGTCGATCAAGGTCCAGTGTCCGCTTATGAAAGGTATTTCTAGGTGCTTTGGCGCAATTTTCATTCTGCCTCGGTTGGGAAGGTGGGAAAGATCATGGCAATGGGATCGTTCAACATGAATCGCAATAGACGCTGCTAGTAGCCAGTCCAGTTGCCCGATCAGGTCAGATATCGAGTCCAGACGGGCCCAAGATGTGATTGCGCGATCAAATATGAAGCATGCCGTTCTTTCCGCCACCGACCTTTCAGGAATCTCGTAGTTCACGGCAGGTAATCTCGGGTCATCATTATCCGTCGATATTCCTTGGAGGGCGTAGACAATGTCCCTAGGATCCGTGGCTTCACTTTGCCCGAAATGCTTCAATAGTGAAAACATTGTCCGCCCACCCTCGTCTTTCCACCAGGAATCCAGCGCTAAACGGCGGGTCGGCATGATTTCCAGCACAGCTTGTGATGGACCCGCGAACCTGGGTGGGTAAGACCCTCTATACCACCCTTGGATGATGTCTTCGGCAGCTGCAAAGTACAAGCCGGGAACCGATAGATTTCCGCAATGAACCACAACGGTGGAAGCGTTTGCAACCTCTTGGAGTATCCAGACCCTTCTGAACCAGACGCGGTTAAGGATGTTGGCGAAACCATCTTTTGCGCAGTTCATTTCGTATTCCGAAAAGGTCCTGTGCGTATTCTCCGAGGGTTGAAACCAGGGATTCCTCGACTGCATATTATAACGTAGCTCTTTCCTCCACTGATTGTACCAATATTTTTGCGATGGGTTGTCGTACTTTGGTACCCAGTTTCTGTAAGGGGATCCCTCACTCTCCATGTCGGCCCGAAGCTTCTGCAAAACCGTGATGAAGGCGTCGGTTTCAAATGTCGCTTCTCCCAGCCATACGACAACCTGCCGGGCTTGGCGATAGATGTCTCCCATTTGTTGCACTTGGTGGCCTCGTTCCTTGTGGTTGTTTTGATCAATACACACGGCATCGACCCATAACACGCGATCGGCATCAACAAGACGAAGATGGGACAGAGCAACATGCAAGTTTGCGGTGATTGAAAGCTCCTTGCCGTTCACTTCTATTCGATGAGTGAGATCAGATGAGCCCCAGACGTATGATAGTGCTTCGTACGGAGTATCGCAACCTCGGTCGGTGACTTGAACCTCGAACAATTCGCAACGTATCGGGCCGGCATGGCTTTTCAGAAGGCGTAGAAGACGTATACCTCGTTTAGAAAGGTCCAGCGGATCGTAGTTGAATGGCAACATGGTGACTTTCGCATCTTGGCATTGAAGCTTGGAAGTCGACAACATAGGGGGCACCAAGAGACGAGGGACATTAAATCTCTTGCTATAAATGTCTCCCTTCGTACCTTGGCGTCTAGAAATGACCAGAAGACTGCTAGAAACCCCGTGAAATCTATCTAGTCTTTCTAGCCGGCTGGTGATTGGGTTGAAAAAGCTCTCGTCAAAGAGTTCGTCTTTCTGAATTTTAAGACAACCAGTAAATTTGCGTTTTGACTACTCATTATCCGTCCATGTCTTTCTCTTTTCCAAAAGACCGTTTTCCTTTCTTTCATAGACCACTCCTTTCTGTTTCTATCATATCCACTGCATGTTATCAAAGTCGGGTGCTCGTCTTCACAGAATGAAAGAACCCTCGACACTCGAGGTTGCTTTTGTTTTTGAGCTTCCGACGCGAGAAAATCCGACGTCAATCCCCACTAAAACGCTCGCCATTCCATGCTCCTGGAAGACACAATTCATGATCAGAAGGTATCCATGGATATAGTAAGGCCGATCATAGCTTAGTATTAAGTTGACTGATAGCGGGAGTTTGCACTTGGCACAGCTTGAATGAAAACCAATTAAACTCTATTCGGTGCTACAATCACTACGATTAAATCCAAGTTCTGAGCTGACAATACACCGCCTCGATGTTCAATGGATGTACGAGCGAAGGTGCAGGCGACTCTCTCCACGCACATCTGATTGAGCACACGCAGTCAGAATTCTTACCGCCACGTCGTTTCCATGGTGTCGGGCCAAATCCATCGCTGTCAACCCTGTTCCAGCTGTTTCCAAGCCTGTATCTGCACCAGCTTGGAGGAGCTTCACCATAAGTGGCGCAGTGGACTCATTCTTATTCATGGCAACGAGCATGAGGGGTGTGTGCCCTTCTGACCATCCATCAACACTGGCGCCGCAGTCGAGAAGCGTATCCAAAAGCACAGCGTCACCTGTCTTTGAGGCATATCCTAGCAATGTTTGCGTGTTTATGTCACACCAGTCCGATCGTATGTCAAACGCACGCCGACCTCGTAACAGTTCGTGCAATACAGCCGCAAAACAGTTGGCATAGACAACCCTGTTCCCAGGCTCGAACCTGGACGGCTGCTGACGAAAAAGGCCAGTAAGAATGTTACAAGCGTAGTTGCTGACGCGCCCTCGCCCCTCTTTTACCCTTCCCTTGAAAAGCTCACTGACAAGCTCCGGTCCGAACGTCTGGTTTTGCAACGCAGCGTAAAGTAAGTCCGTCATAGGCGGCCGAGAAACCTCCATCAAGCATCGAGCAACAGTCAGTGAACACTTCCGAAAGACTGCGGTAACAGCGTCGGATTGAAACCGGACAAACCTACCATTGGATAGACGAATAATTTCCGGTATTCGTGTCCAATGCCCAGTCTCAAGCGGGAGTCGCAACGATTTATCGGTGAGCTGGACTATGCCATCTGGGACGAGTTCAACAAGATTTCGACAGAATGTGCTATCCAAATGAATCACAATAGCAACTGACAAGAGCCACTCGAGCTGATTGACCAGATCAGACATTGTACTCAAGCGAGCCCACTGAGACAAATCATGGCGAAACATAAATTGCGAAATTCTCTTCGTCAACTGAACCTCTGTGATTTCATAGTCTGTTGGAGGGAAGTCGGGATGTTCGCTATCCCCAGAAAGTCCACGCATGCCGTACACAAGATCTCGTGGGTCTGTTGCCTCACTGTCACCAAAACGCTGCAGCAGGTGATAGAACCCCACTGAATTCCAGATTGTCTTGAATGAACTGGGCATCATGTTAATAATGCCTTGGATGTGCGTGCCAACGCCGGCTTGAATACCGCCTCGGAATCTTTGGAGATACTCGCACGCGAGCGGAAACAAAAGACAAAATGTGTCGGCAGAGATGGCAATCCTTCCGCAGCAGACCAACGCAGCAGATGCATTAGCTACCTCTTGCAAGATCCACACTCGTTTGAACCAAGGAACGAGCAATAACTCTTTGAATCCTTGCAGATGATAGTAAGCCCGTCTTTCTTCCCTTCTACTCTCAAATGAACAGCAAACGCTGTCGTAGGAGCCATAACCCCATATGAGTTCCGTGGCAATACGTCGCCGAAGTTCTAGTTGATTTCGGTCTCCCATCTCGAGGGTATTCCTGGGTGGGTCACGAGCCTCGACTTGGTCCACCTTTGACCACAGCCATTGCAGATACAGCATGGCTTTCGTTGTTTCCGCCGTTCCCGGGCCTAGCCAAAACAGTACCATTTCAGCTGAACGGTAGATCTTGCTCATCTGCTGTACTTGGTGGCCTCTCTCTTTGAGATTGTTTTGATCAATGCACACAGCATCAATCCAGATGGTCCGGTCAAAGACTTGGGAGCGGAGTTGCACCAGTGCGATGTGAAGGTTTTCTGTAATCCGCAGCCTTCGACCAGCAACGAAAACTTCATGACTCAGTTCTGCACTTCCCCAGACGTAGGACAGGGCCTCATAAGTCAACCCTTTGCTTTTTTCGTCAAGTCGTGCGTGAAATATTTCGCATTGAATTGGACTGTCTTGACCTTTCAGGAGACGCAGGAGACGAATGGTTGGCTTGCTGAGATCTAGAGGTTCGTGCACGAATTCATCCATGGTGGAAACAGTTGTTGAATTGCGTTTTCTTGTATTTTAGCACAAGAGGCTAAGTAGCTTGAGCAGGATGTTTAAATAACCACTCAATTGGCAAGATGGGAATACATGATGTCAGCCATAGCCCTGTTGGAAAGATTTGGACCATTCATTGTCCTGGTCTAGATGTCTCGCTGAACAAAGGGTGTCGGAAGCCCAGCGAAAAAGACTCTCACGGAATGAGGCCGGCACATTCGAGCCTCTTCCAGTCGCGAAAGCGGTCATCTGTACTGAGGAAAAGGTCAGGTGAGAAGAGAGACGGCCGAAAGTCCCGCCATGATGGAATGGAGACCTTCTAATTGATCCTAGTAGGCTTGAAAGCCACCTTTGTTGTCCATCAACGCCGGCATCCATCTCCACTGACCCGCTCGCCGGCCCGTGCTCCCGGAGGCCACGTTTGAAGGCTCGCGGGCGGCGCCGATCCCGAAAACGGGGTCTCAGAGCTGTGTCTCCGGCCGGATCATTTTCATTATCCCCTTCTACTGAAATGAAGACCATAGCTCGGAGTTCAAGGACCGCAACGGCAACTCAATTTTGACAGCCTACACGAGCCATTGGGCTAAGCAGGCCGAGGTTGGATCCGTAATTGCGGAGATCTCGCATCGGTCGGCACGGAAAGTAACATCGCGAACATGGCAATGTTCCAGATCCGCATCACCATTAAGCTCCTGTCAGCACCCAGGAGCCCGCTAAACTCCCTTAAAAACGCCCGGAAATGGTTCGGACCGGGCTGACACGCCCCAGACCACACCGTAAATCAGCAAAACACGGGGCCGCTGGCGACCTTCAAACGCGCCAAAACGAAGAGAAGCGTGAAACGGGTCTGAAACCCGCCCCCGTCGCCAAAACTCGCCAAAGGCGTCCATCCCAAGGCGCTGGGACCTACCCGTCTTGGCTATAAGCAATGATGTGTCCTTGGCGCATCCCCAATCCGTGATGGCTGTTGAAGAAAAAAAGGAACCCGTCTCATGTCTTTTTGTTCGTGTGGTGTTCTGATTGATCGAAGGCCATGCTCTGCCAAGGCCAACCCCAGGTGGTGATCTCCTTGGCTGCCGCCCTCATCATCGTCTGGAGTATCCGCCTCTTGTTTGTCCACGATGGCATCTCGACGCTTCTGTACCATTTCGAGGAACCCAGTCAGCCGCAGGGTGCGGAGGCGTTCGTTCGACAGGCCATGAATGTCGAGTTTCCCGAACCAATCGATTACCGACCGATACAATCAACATGCGCCGCTACACAGTTTCGGCCGGGCCTGGTGTTTACCTGCGAGGGACAACATGGCGGAATCGGTATGGTGCGCGACCAGATTCTGAAATGCGTGCGGTACGCAATACACGGCGGTGGTGCGATTGTGGTGCCTTCGATGCAGCTGCGCAACGCGAAAGACATCTCCGACATCGAGACCGAGAAAGAGGTGCCGCTGGACTACCTCCTCGACCGCCAGACCTTCGTCAAACATCTGACGGAAGGGTGCCCAGGGATGCGCATCTACGAGCGGATCGAGGACTTTCCCCACTACCAATCCCGGGCAGGGGAGCCACTCGACCTTGTGGGCGACCAGTTCGAGCCGAACCACCCCCGCGAGGGTCTGGAACACCCGCGCGAATGGCGGCGCTTCTTCGACGAATGGCTGGACAAGAAGAATGTCTCAATCCGGACGGAGGAGCCGACGCACGTCCGGATCGGCCAGGCGTTCCTCGAGTACCCCGTCCGCGACGACGGCCCGGCCTTCGTGCACGAATACGGCAAGATTCTCTCCTTCCGCAACGACACGCGCGAGCTTGCGGCGAAGATACTATATGAGCTGAAGCGGCGCTTTGCGCTGCTGATTGACCCGGCGAAGGCGATCAACCCGAACGCATACTTTGGCGCGCACCTGCGGCTGGAGAAGGACGCGATCGACGCGTGGCAGCCGGACGAATGGCGCTTCTCGCGGCAGAAGGACCAGTTCGAGGAGCACTTCCAGTACATTGAGCGCATGGGTCTGAGTGTAGCGTACGTGGCGTCGGGGAACCAGACGGTGGTGGAGCTGTTTGAGGAGGAGCTGAAGAAGCGCGTCGCGGCGAGCCCCGGTGGGGAGAAAAAGAGCGTCGCGGTGGTGACGAAACGCGACTTGCTTCAGGGGCCCGATCGGAAGCTGCTGGACGAGTTGACGTTTGACCAGCATGCTCTCATTGACTTTTTGATGCTATTCAAGGCGAGCGCGTTTATGGGTGTTGCGCATTCGAGTTTTCCGTGGACGGTGGCGTTGCGGAGGCATGAGATGAGCAAGTATACGGCGTATGGCAACGAGGGATCGGACATTTTGAGGGATGAGTATAGCATCATCATGGGCATGCAGAAGGACTACCCGGAGGTTGAGCCGTTTGTTTATGGGTTGTGGCCATGAGCGTTGCATTAAGAGGAAGTTGGAGATTACAAGACGCGCATAAAACTATTAAGGAAGAAGAAGTGGACATTACGGAGGGGGAGGGAAAGAGGAATTATGACCCTCGGAGGTACAGGTTTGGCGTCACGGATATTCTTTCACAAAGCTTTAAACTACTAAACAGGTGCATCAAAGCATGCGCGGCAACTAAAAGCCATACATAATAGAATATTTCAAGAAACAAATGTCGCACAGTGGGTTTTGTGATCATTGTAGACAATATAACCAGTACAAACCACGATGCTCCAGAGCTTCTGGTTCATTTTAATCGTTGACGCGACACAATTCCACCATATAATCTGCTGTGGCTTTCACTTCTCAAGAATGCCTGACAGTTGCATTCAGTTCTTTATGTTCTTCGTTTTACGCAAACCGAGCATTGAATACAAACAGTCTGAAGATGCATAGCTGTTTGGCATTTGTGCTAAGCTTCGCACTCCACAAGTGAAATGGGACTTTAGGACAATGCTGATTGTTTTTCACACTCATGGACACTTTCCCGCCGTCATTGACATATAGAGGTGAATACGATCGGCGCGGTCAACCACAAAAGTCCATGACCGGACCACTCCGAGTAACTCACCGGAGCACTCCGGCGTCTCCACATCTGAGATGGCACTGAGCATCTCCTTTTCGCGAAAGCGAGGTCAACATCGACAACGACGACAGCTACACTTTGTGAGGCGTCAAATCATACGGGTGTAAATATTGATTACGCTGCCAAGATGCGTCGGTCCACATCGTAGCATGGTAATCTTTTGAATCTCTCCATCCGTCCGAAAGCAAGATACTGAGTTGAGTGCGGCTTGACTCAACGCCGGCCGACATGTTCAACTGCCGAGCGGGGACGGGACGACGCCCCGGCCGGCGAGCGGCAAAGTCCGCGACCCCGAAAACCTCCGCGCGGAGAAAACCCACCTCTCGCGATGCATCTAAATACCATCAACGTCGTCTCCGGCGAATATTTCCATGAATACGCCAATCCAGCAACATCCAATTTGGGCTCATCGACACTCAACCAACAACATCCACCGTACCGACCACATACCAACCAGCAAAGATGTTAAATGCCTCCATCTCCCATCGAAAGACACCGGGGCAAGAAACCACCCCCACCCAAACCGACACCCCCTTCTCCAACGACATCACAAAAACCACCATCCGCCAAGCCAACACCACCACCAAGAACCCGCGCCTCCAGCTCCCGAGCCCGCAGTGGTGGCTCTTCGCCGTCCCCTCCTTCCTCATCTCCCTCCACGGCGCCCTTTTCTTCACGGGACTGACCCCAGGCGATCCGCAAATCAAGGCGCGCATCCTCGCCTCCACGGGCGGCTGCGTCCACATCTTCGGCTCCTTCATCGCCATGGGCCTCGGGCCCTTCCAGTTCCTCCCCTCGCTGCGCCACGCGTACCCGGCCTTCCACAAGTGGCTCGGCTGGGTGTACGCCGCGGCCGTGGCGGCCGGCGGGCTGGCGGCGTTCTACGTCACGTTCCACAGCCTCGCGCTGCCGTGGGGGCGGGTAGGGTTTGCGGCGCTGGCATGTGCGTGGCTGGAGACGCTGAGGAGGAGCATCGTGGCGGTGAAGAAGGGGGATGTGAAGGGGCATATGGGCTGGATGACGAGGAACTTTGCGTGCACGTATGCGGCGGTCATGCTGAGGTGGCAGTTCCCGTTGATGCTTGTGGCGGGGATGGAGGCGAGGTTTGCGTTGTCGATTACGGGGTTCAGCAGCTGGATTCCGAACTTGATTCTTGTTGAGTATTTCGTGTTGAGCTGAGCTAGAGGTAGAAGGGAGATGTTAATAGTGGTGGAGGCTTTGAGACTGTATCTTTTCTCGTTGTCAGACTGCATTCAGCTCGCTCCATTTCTGTATAAGCGTCAGGTATGCCAGGCCAGAAAGTGCTAAGAATAGAAAGAAAATAAAGAGATCACCATGTGAATTGCAGACCTGAAGTTGCTTGGCCAGTGGCTTGCATCGGTCAATGATTACTGATTCTGATGGAGCCTATTTACTTTAGGGTACCTAGACACGAATCCAACAGCAAGCTGAGTTACAGATGAGAGGCTGTAAGTTGATGAATGGTGGCTGGTAACACTGGTCATGGTTCAAGGTCCAGGGTAGTTTTGACAATCCATACCCATTTCCGATCACAAACTTTGCGACTGAGCTTACACATGATACCGCAATGAAAAACATGTCGATACTTCTACCAAAATCAACGGGGCTCATTTGACGAAGTCTGAGTATGCTCCTTGGTATCGCCCAACATGCTTGTCTCTGCCGACCCCTCATGCCCGTTGTCCAGATCGTTCAACTCGCGGTCCACCGCGTCATACTTGCGAAACTTCCACCAAAACAGTAAGGAACAAGCTCCCATAACACCCGCAATGACGGCGTAAACTATGACAAGATGAGGATCCCGCGATACTGGGCTCAGCGCCATAGCCATAAGCGAGCCAAGACAAGCGCTGAGCTGGACCATGGCCTGCACGATGCTCTTCATATTCTTCGGGGCTTTGGAGTACGCGTACTCGCTTGCTGTAACCAGGCCAAAGATCTCGGCAATTGCTAGGGCCACATAGACCGGCAGCTGCAACCAGACGTTCACCTCGTTGGGGAGGCGTCCGCCGTCTGAGGCAGCACATGCGCGAGGTACGTCAAAGCAGGGTCAGGCGACTCCGGCCATGGCTTGGAGCATGTCGTTTGGCACGCCGTGGAGCTGCATCTGCCCGGCTTGGGAGATGAGGTTGTTGAACATTTGAGTGATGGCCAGATAGAAGAAGGCGAAAGAGAAGCTGGAGGAGTGTGAGTACGTCAATAGAGAGTTGGTGTTTGTGAAAACGAACATGACACGGCATGCAAGGAGACCGCGCCTCAACTCATCCACAAACTTGTCCCCCCAAGGGACAGAGGCACCGTAAGCTTCCATCTGGTAGGACTGTTTGGCGTGGTCGAGATTGAAACCGTTTCGTGCTGCGATCGACATGACTTTGATGGCCTTGGGAAGATTGTTTTCCCCTGGCCGGATCTTGACTTCACATCTTGCTGTCAGCAAATGCCTTGGCTATCTTCAAGATGACCTACTTACCCAGCCGTGATTTGAAGATTAGTAGAAGACCAACCGCCACCATCACTGAGATAGCTGCCATGAGGTATGCCGTCCAGAAGCCAAACTCCCTCTCCAGAAAGGTGGCAGGGATGGACGAGAGAGAAGCTATGTTTGTAAACCTGAGGGGGCAATGTTATTAAGCGGATCAGAAAAATACTCGTCATCGAAGCCTCACCAATAGAAGGCATTATAAAGAAACTGGAGCGTTCTGGTGCCGTCAATCACTGCAAGTGTTTCGTCTTTCTGCCGAGCGAGTTGAGAAGGCTTCTGCTTGTATTGGTCGCCTAACAGGAAAGGTCAGTTGACATATCTGGTGCTTGTACCTTTAATGCAAATTGACTAGAGGCTCTCACCAATGAATGGAGAGATGGTCGCTTTAGTAGCACCAACACCTAGTCCTATGAGTACCATGGCGATGACGAGGCCTGGCAGACCTGCACCGCTGTCGAGGGAAGACGGTAATGCAGACGCAAACATGACGAGTGAACCACAAAGAGACAGACTGAACTACAGTAAGCTTTCATGTGCCGGTTAGTCTATAAACTCGTAATAATACGCACGATAGCCCCGGTAACAGGGTTTTGTAGCGTCCGAGCCAGATATCAGAGACGACTGCAAAGCAACTCGGCATCAGAAAGAGAAAGATGAAGAAGCCATTAGAAAGGGCCGTAGCCGTTGACTGGCCGAGACCGAGAGCTCCTGGCACTTGTTTCGAGTTTCTATCATTTTGCATGTAGTTTTCTACACAGTCAGTATTCGTGATTCTAAGTGCAGGTTGTAAAGTCAAGGACCGTTCTTGAAAAGTCGTCACTTACGCCATATGGAGACGAAGCAGTAGTAGCTGAATCTCTCTGAAGCGCCAATCAGAGCGGCCACCCATGCTTCTGTAGGAATTTTATCAACAATGTGAGGGAGGTTCTCTATCTCGTCGTTCGTTGCGTTGCGAGGGACGAAGTCAACAACTCGCGCTTCAGCTGACGGACTCGGCTGCGGCGCAATACCCATGTTGGCGGTCTTGGTCCGCGACCAGTCATTACATGAGCGGGCAATTTTTCTCTTGTCCTATGAAGGGTTTTCAGCTGATCAATCATTTTGCATCCAAGCCTGGCATTTCTCAATCGGTCTTCAGATTGGTTCATGTTGCATCAGGGGCGGTCTGTCTCCGTGTTAATTGTACTGTGCATAGGCTGATGCCAAGGGAATGCCAACATTTGCCAAGCGGATGCCAAGCGACCAAAAGGAATAAACAACCTCAAACATGCTCACGGAAGGCCGAATGTAGAAGGCGGCGCCAACGGGCGACGAGACTCCGGAAAATACCACGAAAAGCTCGAAAAACAAACTGCTCACCATCTGTCCGAGACGGCGAGTGAAGGCTCAGAGATGTACTTATTAAGATGGAACCAAAACGAATGACAACAAACGCCGGAACAGACAAGACGAGCAGCCATGGCGTCGAGTGACCAATCATCCACGTACCACATCGGGTTCAAGCAGGGTACCATTAAGCTGTTCGAGCTACGGAACGTCTCGACATGTCTGCAGTACCTCCTCCCAACGCTGAACTCGCTGCCGCCCACCTTCTCCCTCCTGGACGTCGGCTGCGGCCCAGGTAGCATCACCCTCGACCTGGCGCGGCACTTCCCCCAGGCCACAATCATTGGCGTCGACCAGAGCGCCGAGGTGACGGAGCGCAACCAGGCCAGCGTCGAGGCCCTTGCTCCAGGCACAGGTGTAGAGTTCCGCCAGGGCGACATACTCCGCCCCGAGACGTTTCTCACGCCAGCCGAGATGGAGGCCAAGTTCGACGTCGTCCATGAACACACCACGCTCATCTGCATCCCCGAGAATGCCCCCGTGCTGAGGCAGATGCGGCTGCTGGCGAAACCCAAGGGCGGTATCGTGGCGTGTCGCGACGGGGATACGCAGTCGCAGGTGCTGTGGCCGCCGTGTCCCGAGAACGCGGAGCTGCAGGAGCGCATTTACAGGATGAACGGGCTGGAGACGCAGACTGGGCGCCGGCTGATCAACAAGGCGCTGGATGCCGGGTTCCGAAGGGATCAGATCGCGGCGTCAGCGAGCGTGCTATCGAATATCACGCCCGAGGAGAGATTTGCATATGCCGGGTCCATGCTGGATATTCTCGCTGACGAGAACTCTGAGTATCGCCGGGCGGCGGCCAAGTTTGGGTACACAGCGGAGCAGATTGACGTGCTCCGAGCGAATATGCAGCGGTTCATTGACGCCGAGGATGCATGGAGACTGTTGATATGCACAGAAATCATCTGTCGGCTGGATGGGGACGATAAGACTGGTCCAACAAGCACTTTAGCGGCTTAGCCTAGAAACTGAAGGTCAATACATGCGCAAAAATTGTAATAAGCGATAGAACCAACACAAAATCAAATCAAAATCCCGTGTTTGGCTGCACAGTACCAGGGTCAACATGTGATGCCCGGGAAAACTTGCTCTTGTGGCGTTGGCCAAGCCATTCCAGGCCTGCAGACCCCCATGTCGGTGTCATTCGATGGAAAGCTCCACGTTGGTATATAACACTTCTCGTTTCTTTATCTTTCACGCTCCACGTTCTGCCTCTCGCCTCCTCAACACCAAAAAAATTGCGCAACGAGATGTCGCCTGTATCACGTCTGTTCGCATCAGGGCTTGCGATAGCCCTGTATTCCCTCGGCGTCCACGCCGACGGCACCGGCCTCATCGGCTGGGGGAAGACCCTCTACGACCCGACCTGTTCTTTCGCCTGTCGCAATGTCATCAGAAAGCAAACTCTCGCCTGCACACCCGTCGACTCGAGCGCGAACCACGGCACAGCCCACAATCCAGTCTCGACACCTCCGAAATGTTTCGTCTCGGATCATGTCTTCCTGCTCACCATGGCTCTTTGCATCGATACCTACTGCCCGCTGAGCGAGAACCCGACTATGGCCAAGCTGGAAGATTACTGGGCATCCCATCTCGGGACCGGTACACTGGGGAACTACAAGTACACTCCGGCCATGTCATACCAGGAGGCTCTCGCCGCTGCGCGCGAAGAAGAATCAAAGGCTGCTCAGAACACCAACTCCTCATCTTCTGGTTCCGATGGCGAAGAGCACACCAATCACCGAAGGGCCCCTCCGGTACGACTTGTCGCCCGCCATGGAGATATGGGGATGGATTCAGCCGACGGCCTGATGGTGTTCAATGTCTCCAGCCCCCTCCCCAAAGCGACAGGCGGTTCCAAGCCTCTCAATACCACCAGCTTCATCGGTCCGACTGAGTGGCAGCTGCAGTGGAACTACATGCACGACTTCGAAACGAACGAGGCAGGCCACTCAACCGTCACTATTGTCATCACTCTAGTCGCCGTCCTCCTCCCCGTTGCCCTCTCGACGCTCCGCTTCATCCCAGGATTCACAAAGAACTTTGCTTGGACGTACTGGCAGACTTTGTTGATTCATCCCGTCGCCTTCGGTCGCCGTCATCGCGAACCTGTCGCCGGGATCGGCAACATTCCCACCCGCGGCCAGGCCTTGTACATCTGTGTGCTCAGCTTCCTCAACATCATCCTCTGGCTCGGCCCGTATACCATCCACCAACCCCAGGCCAGCTTTACATCCCTGAAGATGCAGAGCATCAGCATCATCGGCAACCGCGCCGGCGTAATGGCAATGGGCAACTTCGTGGCTCTGTTCCTCTTCGCTGCCCGCAACAATGTTCTTCTGTACCTTACAGACTGGAGCTACAGCACTTACTTACTGCTTCACCGCTGGCTAGCCTACTGGGCCATCTTCCACACCATCGTCCATTCCTTCATGCTCCTCGCCAACTACGTCCTCCAAGGTACCTACGAGGCCGAGCTTGCCCGCCAGTACTGGATCTGGGGCATCGTTGGCACGGTCGCCGTGAGCGCCATCCTGCCCTTCTCGCTGCTGTGGGTGCGCCAGCGCTTTTACGAATTTTTCCTGGCGTCTCACGTCGTTCTGTCGATCCTCTTCATCATCGGGTACTACTACCACATCTGGTATGTCTACGAGTACAACTGGGGTTACGAGATCTGGATCTTCATCGCCGGCGGGATCTGGGGCGCCGATCGTATCTTCCGACTTGTCCGCACTTTCTGGCAGGGCCTCAGATGGGCGAACATCACTACTGTTGATGACGTTGATGGTGAATACATCCGCATCGAGGTCGAAGGGAAGCGTCTCGACGGCGGAGTAGTCTATCTGGGCTTCCCGACCCTTAGCTGGCGTTTCTGGGAGACTCATCCGTTTTCAGTCGCATGTTCCGGGATCAACGACACCATTGATAGGTCAAGGACTTCCGAATCACCAGTCTCGACTCCGGTCAGGGATGACAAGGCGGAGGCTGAATCCCCGACGGTCGAAGCTGACCCCGAGAAAGGAATCAACGCCCAACAGAACATAGTCAACATACCCGCACGAGGAAGCACAGATACCACAGTATTTTATTCTCGCACCCGCAGCGGTATTACGCGTGCGCTAGCTGCCAAGGCATCTCCCTCCACCCGTATTCGTGTCCTTCTCGAGGGTCCCTACGAACACTCAGGCCACGTCTCGGCACAAATCGCCCACTGCAACGATATGATTTGCATTGCCGGCGGCGTCGGCATTACCGCGTGTCTCCCATTTGTCCGAAATCGCCCTGCTGCGGGTAGTACATCGCTTTTCTGGTCTAGCCGACACCAAGGCCTCATCACGGCTCTGGCCCCAGCCATTCAGAACCTCCCAGACAGTGTCAAAGTCGAGACCGTTGTCGGCGAAAGGCTGAAGTTGGATGAAATCCTAGCGAAGGAAATGACGGCTGGCTCGGGTGGTGCGCTGGCTGTTGTCGTCTGCGGCCCGCCGAGCATGGCGGATAATGTGCGCAGTAAGATTGTTGAAATCACGAGGAACGATTCGAGGAGCAGGCCTTACGTTTTAGCGGACGAAGCGTTTGCGTGGTAGATATCTTTCAGTCACAGAATAATCGTGTTCTTTTGATCCTCGACGGACTTCATTCGTCCATGAGTCTGTACGTAAACCGCTCTCTAATCTCACGATCCAGCCTGAGACACTCTTTTCTTCCCTTCTTACTCGCAACGATCACATATCCGACGCACCACAGCTCGCTCGACTCCGGTCCCTGTACCACTTCCCCCTTCTCTTTCACGGTCTGATAGTGCACAACGTGGCTCTCAAGATCAGGGTTCGCCTCGAGGAACTCCCTCACCGCATCGTCAGACCCCATGATGCCTGCCCTGGTAGGGGCGAGTACCGAAATGCCCAACGTATACGGCGGCGCGCCATGCAGGAAAGGCTTTGAAAGCGCCCGCACTCGCGCATCTTCCTCAGAGCCCAGACTAAGCAGCAGCCGTATGGCGTAGTAATCGACGCCGTGGGCGAGCAGAGCTGCCACGCAGTTGATGTATCCCGGCGGACGCGCGTTGACCTCGTGCAAGTAGCAAGACGGAGCTGCAGGAGACACATCTTCTCGAATACGCAGGTCAAAGATGCCGTCGTCAGGGCCAACGGCGTAATACGCTCGTGACCCTCGGACTCTGGCCTCGCAGTGGAACACGCCGGACTCGAACCCAAGCCGCGCGATGCTTTTGGCCAGCGAGTCCCGCATCATGGCTCTCTCCTCATCAGGGAGCGCCGAGGGCACGTCCATGAGTGTCTCCATGAAGTTGGCAGCTTTGGTTCCGTCCGTCCCCGGGATGTCGGCAGAGCATGGGAAATCGTCCGTCACATCGCAGAAGAGCACTTCTCCATTCAGCACAATGAAGTTTGCGTCAATCTCGGGCCCGTCGATGTATGGCTCAATCACCACGCTCGTGCTCCGTGCCGCAGATGTAGCGTGTCTTTCCGAAGCGCGAACCACAGCAGCCCTCAGTTCTCTTTCGTCGCGCACCTTAACCACGCAGTCGCTGTTCCAGCCGGTGCAAGGTTTGACAATCAGCGGATACCTCAATCCTGTCCCCTTATCTGCCAGCACCGCATCTAGGTCTTCCGCCGTTTGCAGGACAAAGCCGTCTTCTTCTCCGGACGCAGCGGCCTCAATCTCCCGCGAGACTCCCTTACTCCCCGCCCTGGCGTACGCTGCAGAACTGGACGTAGGCAGTCCCAAGATCTCACACGCACGCGCGATGAGGGGCAACCGCACGTCACTGATGCACACGACGCCGTGGACTGGATGCGGATACGCCTGCACGGCATCAACAACGCGCTGTGTGAGGCCCTCGTCTGCAGCGATGCTGACGGGAAGAAAGGCTTCACGGTAGTGCGCATGCGGGCCGGCGTCGTCTTCGAGCCAGTGGCCTGGCTCATCGAGGACGACGAGGGTGATGCCGAGGGCGCGGGCGGCTTGGTAAAACTGTTGGCTTGCTTCGATGTTGGCGCGGCCTTGGACCCAGAAGACGCGCTTTTGTGTGAGTTTCTGTGGGACTGTCCAGGGGATGGATAGGCGTTTAGTAAACTCGTCGTCTAGACGGGCGCGGAGAGCTTGGAGTGTGTCCTTTGGGTAGGCAGAACGAGCGGTGACGCCGCCGACTGAGCTTTGAAGGAGGGAGAGGAAGTCGTCTTTTGTGATGACGTTGATTGCTTGGTCTGGGCTTGTCGATGCTACGGGTGACAATGGAGCGAGGAAGCTCGTAACCTTGTGAACATCCTCAAGGCCATGAAGTCTGTAGGAGAGAAAGTCCGGCCTGATGATGGTCCCAGCCTCCGTTGAGAAGAGCAACCTCAGGGAGGTGGCATGCGAGTGATCTTGCTCGAAGAGGCTTTGCAGCAGATCATTGGCGCGACTCGTCTCATGCTGCTCAACTACGAAGGTTCTTTGGTCAGGCTCTTGCAGAGCAATGGGAACAAGATCCAAGTGCCAATGGCTCTGCCCGTCATGCGTAGCGGCAGTTCCTGAGCTTGACTGAACGGCTTGCAGTGTCACCTCTGACCGCAATATTAGTTATCAGTGATAACAACGTCCAGAACGTATTGCTTACCTTGCCCATTATCTCCCCTAAGCACTAAACTCCACCCAAAGCTGGTCATTTTGCTCGTATGGTGTACTTGAAACGCCACTGACTTGCATCAGCAGCAACAGATCCGCGACGGTGTGAAGAAATGACCAAGATACCTCATAGACTTCCTGTCCCGCATTCCACGGACGGCGGCCGGTACATCCTCATATGACACCCACCTAATGAGTCACCCCCGGTCTCAGACCATCCCATCGGGACCAGGGGGGCAGGTAAGGTATGGCACGTGTACGCCAAAGCAGCTGTAAGATCCGTGAATGAGCAAGTTCTTTTGGGTGACGAGCCCTTGATAGTGCAGCTTCGATTCGCGGGGCTGAAGATTCTCAGCTCATTGAGCAAGTTTATTAGGTGAGATTGGAACCGCCGAGACTTCTAGACGGGCTCTTGGCTCTTGGCACTGTGCTGCACTGTTACATCAGGGAAAGCCGAGGCTACATGACCAACATGGTACCTCCAGCCCGTTTCAGTTAGCAGGAATTGCACCATGTAAGCTGCTGGAGGATCTGGGCTCGCGATGATAACCGCGGCCGCGATACATGAAGTGGGTTACTTGACGGAGATGTCTTAACACATGTAGCTTCTGGCCTCGTTGGCACATGGCTATGATACCTCCAATACCAGAAAGAATCGTTACCCAAAGCAATCTTGTTCTTTGAAAGATGTCTGCCCAGGAGAATGTCTTCAGCGGACCGAGTTCAGTCATCGACTACTTCGACCCCGACAAGAACCCTCCTCTCCCCTTAGTCGAGATCCCAGACCGTTTGAATCCGTTCCGAAAAGATGGAGTCAGGATATACGCAAAGATGCTCACCTGTCTGCCTGCACAGAATGTCAAGTCTCTGCCAGGTGTGTTTCCTCTTCCACGCTGTTGTATGCCCAAAACGTGACACGCGGAATCCACAGCCCTGAAAATGCTGCGAGAAAAGCCTCACGCCCAGGATAGGAAGATTGTCGAGGCAAGCTCTGGGTCGACTGTTCTGTCTCTCGGCATGATTGCGAGGGTTCTCTGGGGAAACGAAGATGTAGATGCATATGTGACGAATAAGAAGCCGGCGGAATCGTTGAATTTACTTCGTTTCTTCGGCATTAGACCGTGAGCACCCTTCAAGACAAAGGGACCGAACAACTTTCGTCTGACGTGAGATGTTTCTAGGTGTCTTTATGGAGGCCTCGCACAACAAGAACCGACGGATCCAACAGGCATCATGTGCAGGCTCCGGAGACGAGCGGCGCAGGATGAAGACATAGTGTACCCTGGGCAGTATGACAATCCTAACGTACGATCTCCGGGCACTTTACTACAATCAGATGGCTGACAAATGACAAGAATTGGAAAGCTCATGAGGAGTGGACGGGACCTCAGATTTTCAAGCAGCTGCCTCAGATCAATGTCTTTTGTTCCACTGTCGGTACCGGAGGTCAGATCGATTGATGCCAAGTTGCGTTTGAGTCGGCTAACATATTATTAGGAGTAATTACGGGCACGGGAGTATATCTGAAGTCGCACAATCCATCAATCAAAGTTCTTGGGTCAGTCTACGCCCGTATCTAGTTATTGAAGTCCGCGAGTACTCACCATCGACAAGCGTCTTCAACAAATTCGGAGACCCGACACCGGGACCTAGACACTTCCACGGCTTCCACACCTCCGGCTTTCCATGGCAAGGCACAGTCGACAGCCGCATCGAGGTTTCGTCCGTCGACTCATACCGCATGTCCATGCGCCTCTCCCGAGAAGGACTCATCTGCGGCCCGTCATCTGGGGAGGCACTTCACGGGCTCATCGAGTACATCTCCATGCTGAAGCAGACGAACAGCCTCGACCAGCTGAGAGACAGGCAAACAGGTGAAATCTCATGCGTCTTCACTTGCAGCGATCTCCCATACCAGTACCTGCCACTCTACTTTCAGAAGCTTGGAGCGGACGAGTTTCCTCCGGTTGAGAATGAGGTTAGTCACACCCTCGAAGTCCCTGGGAGTTTGGCTAACATGAGCTACTACAGATACTCTTACAATGCGACCAGAATCGACACGATGAGAGATGGATCTTGGATGCGCGGCAAGCGGCCAGCATCATCTTTGGCACGGCCGAACTGCAGTCAGGCCATAAAGATGCTCTCAAAGTCACCATCGAAACGGTTGAGACAGTCCCGGTCCAAGTGCCACCGAAGGGTCGTTCCTGGATCTCCTTCCTTTTCAATCTCCTCTTTTCAGAAGAACATCACGATGCCGTTGACTGCTGCTCGCACCATTCACGCAGCATGATCACACCCTCAGTCTTGGTCTTGGACCTCCGTAGCCAATCCGCGTTCAAGGCCCGACACATACCAGGCTCATTCTTCATGCCCTTGGCTGATCTGACGCCAGATCTGGCTGGCGGAGACCTTTTTGGAGATGCCAGGTCAGTTCACATGATATGTGCGAATATTCAGAAAGCGTTCGTTCGGCCGCATGTGGCTGGGTGGCTACGCACCGCGCGAGAAAGTCACAAGGCCGTTGTATGTGTGTGTTACAACGGCGATGCAGGCAAACTTGCATCCTCCACACTTCGTGTCCTTGGTAATGAGGGCTTCAGTATTAAGGGTGGTATGGAAGCACTCTGGCCTGTGCTGGAAGGTGTGAGGCTAGATGAAGTGGAACCCTAACCCTAACACTGTGTACTTTGTTTTGGTGTCTGAAGCTGCTATCACCCAGCAACAATTCTGTATCGAATCAAAATAGAGGGTACTCATGCTTTCAAATCACCTCGGATGGTCCCGGCCGTCACAAGCAGTCTTTATCCAGAATTCGTTGAGCTCCCCCTGTTGGGTGGTGGATCGAATTTTGACTTGCAATCGGACTTTCGGCTACATATTCCGTCATGGTCCTGGTCAATCAACAGTGCTCTTCTTCATCGCGGCTGCGAGCGCATATATATCCATCCCGGGACTGAATTACACTACGTTCGTGGCCAAATGAGTAGATGTTCAGATTTCACATCGAAATCCTGCACGGAATATGTTTTACATGCCCTGTGCGCATCCTCATCAAGTGACAGTTTCAACAACTAACTCCCAGTCTCTATAATAAACCAGTCTGAATCAGAGAAGTGGAGTCCTAATAACGATGACGTCGATTGTGACGACATAAATGGTTTGAAATATTCCTTACGCATTGCTAATTTAGAAGTATAACAGTCGCAAAGGCTCCAGCACGTTTTGGTTTCTTTACACTGGGTTAGTAGCGCCAGGCATCTTCAGTGCAGAAGGAAATATATAAGTTAAAACTACCTACAGTTCAATACGTCCACCAACGAGCATGTACAGTGTCCAAGCGGCCATAGGTAAGCTGAAGAGAAGGGACAAAACAGGAGATAAGGTGCGTTACTCCCCTAACCCTTACCCTAACCCTACTCAGATAAATACCATCTGAGCGGCTCGATTGATGACAGAAAGACTGGACTTTTTGGTACCTTTTATTGCAGATTTCATGCATATTAGGTCTCTGAGCATTATTTCTGTTGGTTGCAACTGCATTTGAGCTACTCTACAGTGCAGTGTAACATTTCCCAAGAATGCCCCTACATAATACGGCAACTTCATCTCCATTAACCATCGTTCAGGCGTCATAATACATTCCCTTGAATGTTTCGATTGACCAAACTCCTACCATATGGTCCTCGCGTCATGGATTGATGTTCCAACATCACCGTTCCATGCGCAGCGTCGGCGGTCGCTGTCCAGGTCACCCCCGGCGAGCCTGTATGATGTCGAGCAAGCTGCATCGCAGTTGTAGCTTACGAGCCATGTATCTTAGAAAGAAGCTGAAGCAATTCTCCAATCGGCAGGTATTTCAATGCGCAATCATCTCCTCAAGTATTTGTCCTCATCCTAAGACGACTTACACGGGCGTCGCATGTCGTCAAACCAAGCTCGTGCCGATCCCCACCTCTGTGGCGCCACAGCCGACAACGGTGCTAGGGGTCTGAACAAGCTCTGGAATAAGCTTATTATCCATGCCCGTCCCACACCTCCACCGGTGCCACCCGATCTGCTCCATTGAGTGTCAACCCCTGCACATGCCCCTGTACACAGTGCAGGCGCTAAACCAGGGCTGCCCCCACAGGTCCACACCTCGTTCAAGGGTGCTGCCCCTGATCGACACCCACGCCCTCCCCCCCTGAGGGCCGCCCTGCTCAGGTACGTATACCTATGTACTGAAGTCGGAGTTCCTCTTTGAGGATGGCGGCCCATCGGCAATTGATCACCCCTGTCTCGACGTACTTCAATACCTCGCCACACGTGGAGAGAGTCCATCTGGGGTCGACGCGTCGGTTGCACTGGCAACCGGAGGGATAGCCGAAGAGGTGGAGTGGTCTGATTGGATGTCGAGTGGATGGATTCCCAACGACACATGGGTTTGAGAGAAAGTTGTAGTCAATCAAGCCAACAGTTACGAATGCGGCGAAGGATGATTCAACATGAATTTCTTGCAAGTGTCGAGCAAATGAAAATGCACGAGTTCTGTGGCGATGTCAACAGAAATTCGAAAAGACCTATGGGTGCCCACGCACATACCGGATTTCGTCCTCTCCGCGGCGACGTGATAATGAAGACCGAAACGCGGATCAAATGCATCCATTTCATATTTACAAGTTGACGGGAAAAAAAAGGTAATCTACAAGTCGAAAGACAATAAATATCACGAATAAAAGCGCATGCGGCCCGCAGCCTGCGCCGAATCAGCACCCACCATCTCGCCCCGAACCACTTCCACAACCCTCCCCAGATCCTCAATCAAAATCTCGTACTGCATCTACAAGCACTGAGAATACCACTCGCTCGACTTGGTGCAGGTCGACCCGGCCGCGCAGGCAGTAGGGCCGGTGTACCCCTCCCCGCCGCACTGGGCCCACTTCGCCGCCGAGGCACCGCCGGAGACAGCCTCGGCGGCGGCGGAGGTGGCAGCGGGTGCGGTGGTGGAAGTACTCGACGATGCAACGGGCTCAGAGACCTCTTCCGCGGCATCCTCCTTGACGGCGGGCGCAGCTGAAGCAGATGCAGACGCAGAAGCGGAGGCGGCAGGTGTCGTCGCGGAGGCAGCCTTCGTCCAGCCGCGGCTGCGCGAGAGCTCGTACCACCAGTTGCGATACATCCAGCCGTCGAAGTCGGTGATTTCCATAGACGATCCCGCCAGCATGATGAAGTTGGACACGCCGGTCGGGGCCCAGTCGTAGACTATTTTTTCCGCACCAGTCAGCAAACCAATCCATCTTTGAAGAATCAAAAAAGAAATTGGAAAAAAAACTCACAATCATCCAGACCAAACGTATGTCCCATCTCATGCAGCAAGATGTGGATACTGTCAGAGTCCAGGTTGTTGATCATGTACTCCCTTCCAATCTGCTGTCCCCAATCATACCCGAACCCGCCCTCAAGCCCGTCCGTCAGCCACAGACTGTGCTCGAACCGCCGGTCCGCCCCGGCCTTGCACCCGCTAAAGTCCCCGTCAACATGCGCCGCGCGATCACACTCCGTCGCGCACGCCGGCACGCCGTCCCCATCTTTATACGTCGTATACACGTCCAGCCCCTCGGTGCTCCCCTCCAGCAGCGCCGCGTCCTTAACCGCCCACGCCACCACGTTGACATCCACCTTCGCAAACGGGAACCCATCATACCCGTATAACCACTTGAACCACTTCTGGTACTGCGCCGCATACACGCTCGCGATCTTACTCCGCTGCGCGGCGGTGACGCTCGCCGACGAGTCCCATCGCACGCAAATGTTGAGGCTGCCGTTGGTCGCGACGAGCTGGTCCCAGCCCCAGTACTTGTTACCCGTGACGGCGCCGTCGTAGGTGGCCTCGTAGTGCGCCCAGACTTCCTTCAGCGGCGCGGCGAGGGCGGAGGGCGGGGAGAAGCCGGACTGGCGCTTGGTCGGGCGATTGCGGGTCTGCGGGGAGAGGAGGTTGCGCGCGGCGGCGTGCGGGGCCGGGTGGTGGTTGGCGAGGGAGGACCAGACGGCCGGGTCGAGGTCGGCTTTGGAGCGGGAGGGGGAGGGGTGGGCGAGGGTGGTGGTGGTGGTGGCCGCAAGGGCGAGGAGGAGGGAGGAGGTGAGGGAGGGCATGGTGGGGATGAGTGTGTGTGTGGTTTAATGAGCGACTAAGTGAGATGCACGGGCAGAACGTGAGCCAGTCAGTTCCCCCGGTAAAGCGAAGAAGAATAAGGCGGATGGAGGGATGCGAGAGAACGAGGGATTCGGGTGCGCTTGACAGCGGGGTATATATAAAAGCTGTCTGGTCGCGGGTAGGCGAGTGAAGCCATTTTCGAGCCTTCTTGCGGGTCATCGCCAAGTCCGTTTCTCGTGGGAGAAGTCTAGTCCGACCTATGCTCAAAAAGAAGACCGACCAGAACCGTCATAGGTGGGTTTTCGCGTGTGAGTGAGGTGGGAGCCGGTACGCGCCGAGTTCTGATTGGTCCGGACCAGGGTTCGGCCAGCAGCTCAGATTACAAGGACCGCCGCCGACCCTCGGATGCGGCCGATTCTGGGAGTTTGCAGATCCGAACGCGGCCGGGCCCCGGGGCTCGGCGTCGAGTATTGATTTGCGCCAAGGCGCTACGGGAGGCGTACCGAGCCCTGGGGTCGTGGGATGGGAAGGTCTCGTCTTTTTTTTTTGTTTCTCTGACGGGCTTATGTCATGATTGGTGACTGGTGTTTGTCCCTTTTGCGAATACTCGTGTTGGCGGGGGACTTTTGAAATTGGGCAGTGAGATGACGGGCCCCTTTTTCTTGAATGGTCTCTGCGGTTCGGGTTGTGGGCGGAGGATCTAGACTGTCTGTAGAGGTGGATTTCATGGTGGAATAAATGCCATGAAGTCGACTCATTGATTGCGGCTGATTATTTCCGATGAGACCCTTCTAAGATGAACCTCGATCAGTAGGATTCGAGTAAACTCTTACATGTTTGGCGAACGCCATCCACAAGAACCTCACAGCGCAACCGTCAATCCGCGCTCACCAGTCCACGATCCTTAAGCCCCGCACCACCAGTCAATCGTCCCGCCAAGCCTCTAGATCTCTGGTACGCTTACCCCTTGGCAACGACATTTGACAGACGACAAGCTCAAAACTCTCCGCAAACGACCACCTCAACGTCGCATCGCTCCAACTCATCCCTCGCATCTTTCTCCTCCATTAACCTGCGCTTCGACAAAATGCCAAGGTGTGACTTTTGAGAGACCAAGATGGTGGGAACAAACAATGCACCAGCGTCATCTCGCTTACCGCAGAAATCATCGCACATTGCTCCCCTCCCCACGTCAAAACGCACTTCATTTCATTTTGTAAACTGCTGACTCGAAGTCTGCTTTTTCTGATGAATGCAGAAAAGTTCACAAAGTGCGGAATAGACTTTTGTGAATTAGACACAGACACATGCATGAAAATAAGCTTGAATTCCGGAACTGAAACTATAAAAAACACACCGCGACCCACCCCTTAACGCCGATCCCAAATAGCAACCGCAGAAGCAGCAAAATAAAAATCAAGAAAGAAAATGAAAAAAAAAGCAGAGCATAGATAGACCACCACCACCACCTAATCCTTCACAACCCAAAGACAAACAACCGGCTTCCCCCCAGGCTGCCCCGTCCTCGTCCCGTCCCACCCCACATCCTTCAAACACTTCTTCATCATATCCTTATCGTCCCCCGCGAAGCACAAACCCCTGTACCACTTCCCGTTCCCCGCCTGCACGATCTCGTAGCACTTGTTCTTCTTGGGCACGGGGTTCGTCGCGCCGAAGCCCTTGAGCAGCTCCGCCAGGCTCGTGTTGACGGGCACGTGGAACGCCGCGAACTGGATGCGCGCGTTGGCCGGCAGCTGCCACGGCGGGGTCGTGCTGCGAAACACGTGGATCTTGGTGTGCGCGGCCGGGAAGAAGTAGTTGTACCCCGGCTCGCAGCCGGTGCCGCCGGTCGAGTTGGAGAGGTGCGCGGCCGGGTTGCGCGGGTCGAGCGCGGGGAGGCCGGCGGTGGTGGTGGTGCGCGCGAAGGGGTGGGACTGGCCGGCGGGCTGGAGGGGGTAGGTTGCGTAGCCGCCGGAGGGGGGTACCGTGGGGGTGGACCAGGAGTAGGATGTCGCGCCGGGGTAGGGCGAGGCCGGGGGTTGGTATCCGTAGTAGTACTGCGAGGGCTGGTAGGGGTAGCCGTAGGAGGCGGAGTTCCAGCCCTGGTGGGGGATGTAGGGCTCGCCGTAGCGGGGGAGCTGGTAGCCGGTGTTGGGGCCCCAGGGGGGCCGGCGCGCGTCGGCGTCGGGGCCGTTGACGGGGTTCGACATTGCGTTAGAAGGGGTGGTGGTTTGGTTGCCAGGTGTTTACCCAGTTGTTGATGCGGGGGTCGTACTGTGTGATCCAGTGGCCGGGGACGGGTCCTGCGAGCGTTGGGTCCCAGAGGCGGTGGTTTCGAGTTGAAGCTGTAGTGTTGTTGAAACTGAGGCTGTTGGAGAATCGTGCAGTCAACTCTTGCTCTGCGTGCGATGTCAGCTGGGGAAACGCCGGGAATTTATAAGACAGGATTGTGTTTGCAAGCATGCAGTGAATAAGTCTGTGTAGATGGCAGTGACTCACCCGAGTCAGACGAGGAGACTGATTGCGAATCTGTCTGGTCGCCGCGTGTGTCGCGCTGAAAGGCAAAGATTTCGGTGCTCCAGACGGGGTTGTTGTCCGGGTCGTAAAAGGTCCCGACGATGAGCCAGCCCCAGTACGGAGGATCGCGCGAGCAGATGTAGTACTGGCCGATGATCAACTTGGTGGCGGGGTACGGGAGGTACTCTGGCTCCTCTTCGGAGGAGTGTTGAGAAGCCACGGTGACAGATGATGAAGTGAACTGAAAGTTAAAACTGTGCAGTTGGAGATGGAGCTTTTGTGTGATGTTGATGTTGGCATGTTTGCGACAGAAGCAGCCGATGACGACAAATTTATAACATTCTCGGGGTGAAGCTGGGTGAGTGAATCATCGACATCCAGAATGGCATCTGTGATGGAGAGTGACGATGGGGCCGGATCTCTATGAGACGAAGTCTTGTTCGCGGGTGGGACATGCTGCATGCTGCTGCGTTCTGGAGTATCATGATGAGATGAACACGCAGCTGATGTGCGTGTCGATGAATCACTCCGACTGGATGTGTCCTACAAGTTGCCCAACTGACCCGACCGCGACGATTCAGTCGCAAACTCGACTTGCATGCCATTCGCTCGGAGTCCATGTTTGGGTGACTGTGATGTATTGCTATGCTTGAATAGTGTGGCGCAAAGGTGGCGTTCCATCTGTGGCTGACGCCGACGCGAATTCCATCAATTCGGTTCCATTCCTCCAATAAGAAGCTGTCCTCAGCTGAGCTCCCAAGTCTCCACCGCGCCATCTTTGATTGGCAATCTCGCTCTGAAGTCGCGATCGTCGTCAAATCGTGTCGACACATTTGCGCTTTCTCGAAGACCCTGCAAGTTGGGCGAATAATTGTCCGCCGCTCTTCCGTCGCTCAGTGGTTCCAAGTATGTGGTGCTGTGGTGGCCAGTAGCAGAAAAGTGTCTCCAAATCGTGAACCGCCAGCCGTTCGACTGCTTCGGCGGTGGGGCGCAGTCGACATGGGTGCCTAACTCCGGCACTCCCGCGCTGCTCTCAGCAGTTCTCCAAATCGTCGCTGCACTCCGGCTTCAGCCCATCGTGCTCGTCTGAACATCCTCCTCCGTGACCACCGCTCAATCCTCCACCTCGACATCCTCCTCAACAACCCTCACGCCGCCCGCCTTCTTCAGCTCCTCCACCTCCCGCCGCACCATCTTCCGCCTCTCCACCTCCGTGACCAGGCCCTTGAGGTACACCTCGGCCTGCACCGTCGCGCTGTAGCTCATGGCCGTCCAGCTCCACATGTTCCTCCTCTCCGCGTCGGCGCCGGCAGCCAGCAGCGTCCGCAGCACCAACAGGTTCCCGTTGCCGCTCGCAAAGTGCAGGGCCGTGTTGCCGTCGAGGTCGGCCCTCTTCACAGCATCTCGCGCGCCGCTGGGGACGTAGGTCAGCAGGATCTGCAGGACGGTGTCGTGGCCGCCGCGGGAGGCCTCCATGATGGCGTCGCGCCAGCGGATGTCGCGGCGCAGGATGACGTGCGGGGTGCGCTCGCAGAGGAAGTGGACGACGTCGGTGTGGCCGGCGGCGGCGGCGAGCATGAGGGCGGTCTGGTGCGACTCGTTGAGGGCCGGGTCCGGGTCTTCGTGGCCGGCGTCGAGGAGGACGCGGCAGATGGGCAGGTGGCCGAGGGAGGCGGCGAGGTGGAGGTTCGAGTTGGAGAGGCCGAGCGGGGAGGGGTCGGGGTTGTGGAGGAGGCCCGGGTGGGATTTGAGGATGCGCTTGACGAGGAGGGGGTCGTTGGCCGTGATGGCGCGGCGGACGCGGAGGGAGGGCTCGATCCTGCGAGGGGAGGTTAGCTGGTGTTACGTCACTGGCGGGAGTGGGGGATTGCATACATGGTTGTGACGGAGAGTGGTCTAGTAAGAGTGTGGACGTGTGGTGTTGGAAGGTGTGACCGTCGGCATCGCTGTCGGGGGGAAGAAAAACGAAGGGCGTCGCGATGGTGGTGGTGGTGGTGGTGGGCGGGAAGGAGAAAGGATGGCAGGTCAGAGTTGGGATGAAAGCGAGAAATTGGGTTGGTGACAGACAGGAGCTGAACTTAGCTGCGGCGGGCGTGGGAAGCCCCCTGAAAACGGCAGGGATGGCCAAGGGGCAGCGGCAACCAGGTCGTATTAGCGGGGGAAGGCGGGGGCGTTTTTGGGAGGTCAAGCGTCACTGCCCCTCGGTCGCCGGGCTCACCTTGGTCTGTTCGGTGAGGGCCGTGCACACCGAGCGGGTGAATGATGAGATGCCGCAATTGACTTTTGGTCTGATACATGTATCAAGAGTAGGTCTTCAGGTTCTTGAAAATTAGTTCTTCATTTCTTCTGTCTTTCTTATTTTTGAAAATTTCTCCCCATTCGTTTGAGCCTCATTCAATTCACCCAGTGTGGCTGCTGCGGCAGCGCATTGTGGCTGAGGCAAGCACAATCAACCAGAAACCGAGTTGATTTAATCTATGCCGTTATCAACACGCTTCGTCTCTATATGATTCTAACCTTCTTCGCCACACGGATCAAAAATCAACCTCACGCAGCAGCCGCGTACGGCGTGCCAAACGGCTGCAGCGTCGTCCCCTCAATGTCAATGTACCCAAACTTGGCACCATCACTGTTCTCCGCCATGCCCTGCGCCCACTTCTGCAGCGACTTCTCAAACACCTCCTTGTACTTTTCCTGGCTGACATCGAGCGGCTCCTTATCCTTGCCCACGAGCCGCATCCTGTATCACACCAATAATTAGCGATCCCATCACCGACCAGATTACCAGAAGGAAGAATAAAAACTTACTGCGTGCCAGCCAACATATTCGTCAGCCCGAAATCATCCTCCCCAAGCAGCGTCTGCACCGAGCTCCCCACCTTGCCCTCGATGATCTTCTTGGGCAGGTCGAACTCGTTGCACACCGGCCGCGCCAGGCCCACCCCGTGCACCGTCTCCAGCGCCTTCACCATCGCGCCCACCGTCCGCAGCCCGCCCGTGACGTACACCCGCGTCTTGTTCAGCTTGCCGACGATCTGCTCCGCGAACTCCAGGAAGAACGCCTCACGCTTCTTCGTCGACTCGCGCTTGTGCTCGAACGCCAGAGCTTGGTACGTCCCGCCCGACAGCTCCACGAAATCGAACCGGTGCTCCTCCAGGAGCGCGCACAGCTCGCTGCAGTCTGCCGTCGAGAACCCGCCGTCCTGGAACTCCACCGAGTTGACCTTGATCCCGATGCTGAAGCCCGGGTCGGCCACGCGCGCGCGGATGGCGGCCGCGATCTCCAGGATGATCTGCGCGCGGTTGGCGAGCGACCCGCCGTACTTATCCGTGCGCTTGTTCGTCGTCGGCGAGAGGAACTGCGCGAGCAGATACCCGTGCGCGCCGTGCAGCTGCACGCCGTCGAAGCCAGCCCTGTAGCAATACTCCGCCGCGTGCGCGAACCCGCCAATCACCTTCTCAAAGTCCTCCGGGCCCATCGCGCGCGGCTTGCCAAAGGTCATCCCCATCACCTCGCCCTCGAGCTGCACGTCGCTCGCCGAGATGGGGTGCGGGTTGATGTTGCTCGCGACCTGTCGTCCGGGGTGGCTCAGCTGCGCGTGCACCAAGCTGCCGTGCTTCTTCGCGGCCTCGGCGACCTTGCGGAAGCCCTCGAAGCGCTCGCCCGAGAAGGGCGCGGCGGGCGGGATGATGGGGTTGCCGGCGGCCTCGAGCTGGTTGTAGTCGAGCATGACATTGCCTGTGAGGATGAGGCCGGAGCCGCCCTCGCCCCAGCGGCGGTAGACGTTGACGAGCTCCGGGGTGGGGACGCCGCGGTTGGACGGGACGGCGGGGTCCCAGGTCGAGAGGCGCTCGGTCATGGCGCCCTTGAGGAAGCGGTTGGGGGCCGTTTTGCCCGAGAAGGGCAGCGGGAGGGGCGCCGCGAGGGGGGAAGGGTCGACTGCCTCGGCGGGGTATCGTGTCGGCGACATTGTGATGGTGGGAGTCTATGCGTGTGTCTATGGTAAGAGTTTCTAGAGGAGATTGGCTAGTTTGAAGGAGGGAATCAGCGGTCTGGCAGGTTTTATGTCCAGTGCTGCGATGGAAGCCCAGTTTATTCCACATCCCCTGAAGCAGAGCGGAGCAACTGACGTGCCATGCTTTGAAACCGCCCACGATGCTTTGTAATGGATCTTGCACTCCTCCCTCCCCCTCCCACGCCACCATGAGAGCATTACATAGTACATTCTTTAGCGTTGGAGACCAGACGGGGGTGGCCCTTCCACCGCGGCGGTCGGGTGCGAAGTGCGGCCCGGCAGCTTCTAGTGCCGTCGTGCCCGCTCGGCATTCGGGGGGGTGGGATGGTACTTGCTCATTGGCGCAGCCGAAGCAAACGCCGAACTGCAAGGAAACCCACATTTGCCGTGGACGTCCGTGGAAAGGACAGTTAAACATGCTGGATTCTTGCAGAATTGCATCGGTGCCTCGGCAGTCTGGCGTGAAACGGACGAATTGGAGCGGTGATTGGCGAACTGGAGGGGAGTCGTGTGCGTCATGGTGTGGGGTGGGGACCCCTGTTGCTGCCTGCGGTGAGTGACTGCAGTGGGAGTCACCGGGCAAGCTTCCCGCCCGTAAGATTTCTAATCTGACGACCGCGGGCGCGGGGATCTATCCGGCTGATGGGTTGATGCGCCTTACGAGTTTCCGCCTTGGGACGTGTTGTATATTCTTGAGGTCTAATTGTTTCTTTGATATGATGGGCTCCTTGGGTTGGCGACTCAAGTGTTTTGTTTCCTTTGAGGACTAGATGCGGTGATGTCATTATAACCACACGAATTTGTCACTGCAACAAAGACTTGACATTTGAAAATAGTCCCCAGAAAAAGAGAGAACAAAGTAGTAAAATAAACACAAAGGCGCCTGCTCTAATTTCACTTATACTTAAATGCACAATGTAGTCAGCAGACAGGGGAGGGAGCAACTCCAACCAGCTCAGCCTAACAGTTACAAAAAAAACAAAGCAGATGCAACGAGTCGCACTCTCACAAACACACAGTTGAAGAAACAAACAAAAAGATGCGCCGAGGGGGAATCGAACCCCCGGCTCCCCGACGCTGCTGGATGGCAACGGAGAATTTTACCACTAAACCATCGGCGCGGTGTTTCGATGGACCTCGCTGCGGGTCTTCGATGAACGTCCCAGGCGGCGAAGCGGGTCAAGTTGCCGCTCTGCACAGAACATCATGAAAATTGCACAAGCCGAGTATTTCCAAAACGGCATGATGGCCTCAAAATTCCCACCATGAGACGAATTTGATCCAAAAACTTCAAATTTTTCACATTTAATCTCGGCATATCTAACTAAGCCCACTTGACCGCCACATTCCACACCCTCCTCCCCCTCGCATCCAGCGCCTTCTCCGTCGCGCCACTCACACCCCTCTCCTCGCCCACGGGCAACACCACATCGACGCCCTTCTCAGCCCACAACGGCTTCCACTTCGCCCCATCGCCCGCGACGACCTCGCCCCGCACCGCGACCGCGATCTCCCCGCCTGCAATCTCGTACGTGACGGTGAACTTGTACTCGGCAGGCTGCTCGCGGCTGATACCATCATCTTCAAACCAGCAGTCCTCGAACACGACGCCCTGGACGTCGTCATCGGACACGCTCTCCGCGGTGCCAGAGGCAGACGCCCCGCGCAGCACGGGCGGCGGGAAGATCTCCACGCCGCGCCAGTCGTCCTTGGCCGTGCCGGGGAACTCCGGGTCCTCCTGCGCGGCGGCCGTCGTGGGGAGCGGCTTGCCGACGGGCACGGCGCCGCCGATGCGCGCGAGGACGGGGATGGAGTTGTACCACGGCGCGAGCACGGTGTGCCACTCCCCCGCGGCGAAGTGCTCGTACGGCGCGTTGGTGTTGAGGTACCCAAAGTCCTGGGCGGCGACACCCTTCTTGGGGAGGTAGACCTTGGCGGAGTCCGCGCCGGGCTCGTACACGCCGCCGATGAGGAGCGTGTCGCCGAACCAGTACTGCGTGTCGCCGGCCTTGACGGCGGGCGTCCACACCTCCGGGTCGGCCTCGTAGCCCCAGCCCGTCCAGCGCTGCGGCGGCACGGCGGTGGCGTGCGCGCGCAGGTTGAGGGAGTATGTGTAGGGGACGAGCTCGTAGCGGCGCTTGACGGCGGCGCGGATGGTGGGCGTCGCGGAGGGGTACATCCACGGCTCGATGACGCCGCCGACGAGGTTGTCCTCGTCGGAGGTCTTGAAGCAGTTGATGGCGAAGCGGGGCGAGTGCACGCCGAGCTGGATCCAGCGGACGAGGTGTTCCGGGGTGGGTTGGGGGCCCTCGAAGCCGCCAATGTCGTGGCCGTAGCAGTGGAGGAGGGAGAAGGAGGCGTTGAGGGCGAGGGAGTTGCCGCCCTTCATGGACGCCCAGGCGGTCACGTTGTCGCCGGACCAGGAGCTGCCGCAGTACTTCATGGTGCCGGCGGTGGCGCTGCGGGTGAGGACGAGGGGGCGCTCCTCGGGCTTGCCCTCGATGGTGGCATCGTGGGAGGCCTTGCCCATGAGCTCGGTGTGGATGGCGCGGCCCCAGATGCCGACGTCCTTGCGGTCGAGGCCGGCGGGGACGGGGACGAGGTCGGTCCTCTCGAGGGCGCACTGCCACTGGTCGTCGGGGACGGTGTACTCGTTGTTGTCGTTCCACATGACGTCGATGCCGACCTTCTTGAGGCCGACGACGCCGTCGTACCACCACTGGTAGCCGGCGTTGCTGGTGAAGTCGATGTGGCTGCCCTCGCCGCTCTCGCCGCCGCCGGCGCTCCAGAGGCGGGTGACGGCAGTCTTTCCGGTCTTGGGGTCCTTGAAGAAGGCGCCGCTCTCGGAGAGCTTCTTGTACTCGGGGTGGGTGGCGAGGACGTAGGGCTTGATGTTGGCGAGCAGGCGGACGCCGTGGGCGTGGGCCTCCTTGGTGAAGGCGCGCGGGTCGGGGAAGCGGTGGCGGTTCCAGGTGAAGACGTTGCGAGTCTTGGGCTCGACCTCGGCGACGGTGTAGCCGGAGCTCATCTGGAAGGCGGTGCAGGGGATGTCGTGCTTCTCGCAGTTTGCGATGAAGCCCATGATGCAGTCGTGGGCGCGGGGCGTGTCCTCCATGCTGTACTTCATGCCGCCGCCGATGTAGCCCATCATGTAGCGGGGCACGCGCAGGGGGAAGCCGACGAGCTCGGCGTAGGAGCGGACGACGTCGGCGACGGTCTGGCCGACGATGATGTACTCCTCGAGGCCGCCGTGGGCCTGGCGGTGGACCTTGTAGGCGCCCCACATGCCGTCGAGCTCGGAGCCGATGGACCATGTGGAGCGGGAGTGGGCGGTGGAGAAGATGCCAACGACACCGGCGTCCTGGGTGACGTTGATGAGGAGGGGGATGTGCTTGTAGAGGGGGTCGGTGCGGTAGGCGTCGTAGCCGAAGGTGTCGGAGGCGGAGATGGTGAAGCCGCGGCCCGAGAGGTCCATGGGGGCGGCCTTCTCGCCGAGGCCGACGTGGAGGGTGCCCTTCTTGTAGGCGGAGTAGTGGGCGACGCCGGCGCCATCGGCGGAGTAGGAGCGGAAGGGCAGGTCCTGGTGGAGGGGTTTCTTGGTGGTGGCGTCCTTGAGGTCGATGGACAGGATGGGCGCGTTGGACCACTCGATGGAGGCCTTGGCCGCGGAGGTTGTGAAGGAGCGGGAGGTCTTGTCTGCTGTTGAGGCGACGTCCTTGGGGCACGAGTCTGGGCTCGGGCGTTGAGCACTGGCGAAGGGGGGGATCGGGCGGGAGGCGGAGGAGTAGGTGGTGCGGAAGACGTTCGGGCGGACGACCTCGAATGTGAAGGTGAAGGGCTCGATCTCGGCGTCGGAGGACTGCAGCTGCAGCGAGGCCGGGGCGAGGGCGGCGCCCTGTGCTGCCTCTTGCGGCGCGTACTTGACCGGTGTTCTCTCGTTTTGGAGGAGCATTTTGGAGTGTGTGGTTTGGGTCAAGAAGCTACAAGCTCAAGGACAGACGTCAATGTCTTCGTGCGTGATGCTTTTATTGTCGACGAGGGGGAGGGGTAGTGGGGTGCTGCACACGCGCATTGGCGAATCGAGGAGAGCTACGTGACGGGTGAGGGGTCGTTGGGGGGACGGAAATGGCGACGCGTCTGGGCCGGTCTCGGGGACTGTCGGCCGACATTCTGCAACGCTGGCTCGGATGGAGACCGAGACGACATCAGGCAGCACGGCGAGGGAGGGTTAGAGTTGCCGGATCGTGAGCACGATGCCGTCGTGGTGTTTGGATTCGTGAGAACGACAGGCCGAAGAGTGCCGTTTGGCGGTCGTGTCGGGATTGCGGGGTGTAATTGGAGAAGGCTCCCCCGACTTTTTGCGTGGAGCCCCACATCCCCAAGGGGAACGGCTGGGATGCGTGCGGGGGAGAGTCATGCTGCGGCCGTATCAGGAACGAGAATCTGACTCGTCGGTGGGGGCGCGTCGCAATTATTGTGGATTTGGAGTGTCATGTCGGCGGCTGCCTTCCTCAACGGGGGCGGCACGTCGGCTGGACACTTGATCGGGGGCGGCATTCTCGACTGATGGCGGGAAGGCGGCGCGCTAACGACAACAGGAGCGGGAACAAACCGGAGGTGGTTTGGTCACGAAGGCTTTGCTTTGGTCCGGGGACGCTTGGAATTGTTTATTACCTAGGCTAGTCTCGGCGTTTGCAGCGCACGTCGGAAACCGTTTCCCAGCTCTGGCTCTGCTGCATCACTGGCCATCACCTAATTATTTGCTTAAGCGTCCGGTGAATCTTGACGGAGCTATTCAGTATGCTTTCTTGTCGAATGCTTCCTCCCCCGCACTGCTCCTCACGATGCTTACGCCAAAAAGCTGGGCGGTTTGTTGGGGAAGGGGGCATCTCGTAGCGCTGCTGCCTCACAGAATGCTAAACGGCCCCCCACCCACGACAATAGACGAATGAAAAGGCCAGCTGGCGTCCCCGTTATCCCCAAAGTCGCCCTCATTTCCCCGCGCGGAGAAGGGGCCCCCGTGGTGAGGTGGGGGAGCAGCGACCCAAAACATGGAACGAACCACTCACAGCCCTCAGCCGTCGGCTTTCGTCCCGTGACCACCAGCATCCCCCGTCGTCGTCCAGCGCCATCATTCGACAACCACCTCATCTCTCGTCGCTCATCGCTCCTCCATCCCGCCAGAACGGCAGCCGGCACTCGGATCCTGCTCTCATTCGCACGCTCACCGCCCACACCACCACCCGCCGCCAAACAGGACTGGCTTCCCCGAGGGGACCCCACGAAGACGCGGCACTCTGTACCAACACGGCAAGGCCTCGACACTCAAGCTCATCACATCCCGAGCCCTTCCGTCACAGAGCCTCACCTCAGCCCAATCAGAGACCGCCCACCCCTGCCATTTCCCTCGCGGACGTTGGCCGACATGCGTCCCCTTCTTCCAGCTTGGGAAAATTGCCCCCTTGAGCTCAAGTTGAGCGTCTTTCTCGTCCCGATGCCCAGAGACAAGACGCCGCCCTGAGCCCACCCCCGTCCCTCGGCGACCGAGTCGTTGACCGGCAGGGGGGGCCACCACCCGACGTCTTCCCGCCCCCAGAATGTCGACGTCCATATCACGGCCGTCCGTCCCACGTTTTTTCTCGCACCTCGTTCAGCCTGCTCCTGAACTCGAGCCTCTCCTGCAGACACACGACGACGGCACCATGGCCACCACCGACGACTCCAACAAGCCGCCCGTCGACCAGGTCGAGCACGCGCAGCCCCCCAACGCCAACCACCGCCGCGATGCCGCCGCCGAGCTGCTGGGCAAGTCCGGCACCTCGCCGGAGCACCGCGTCGTCGTCACCGCCGACGACGACAAGCGCGTGCTGAGGAAGATTGACATGGTCATCCTGCCTCTGATGCTCTTTGTCTACTTCCTCCAGGGCATCGACAAGTCCACCCTCGCCTACGCCTCCGTCTTTGGCCTCATCGAGGACACCGGTCTTGTGGGTGACCAGTACTCCTGGCTTGGTTCAGTTGTGTATCTCGCCCAGCTCGTCATGCAGTTCCCGCTTGCTTGGGCCCTCGTCAAGCTGCCCATCGGCAAGTTCACCAGCTGCATGGTCGCCTTCTGGGGCATAACTCTGTCCTGCATGGCCGCCGCCCACAACTTTGGCGGCCTGCTCGCCGCGAGATTCTTCCTCGGCACCTTTGAGGCCTCCGTCGCGCCGTCTTTTGTCGCCATTACCCAGATGTGGTGGCGCCGTCGCGAGCAGACCCTGCGCATCAGCTACTGGTACGCCATGAACGGCTTCACCAACATGGTATGTCATGTCCCCTTCACTGCAAAGGCAACAGTCTAACACACAACCCCAGTTTGGCAGTCTCATCACCTACGGCCTCGGCCACATCTCCTCCAAGCTCAAGGAATACCAAATCATCTTCCTCTTCTTCGGCGTCATCACCGTCGCCTTCTCCGTCCTCATGTTCTTCTACATGCCCGACTCCCCCGTCGAGGCAAAGTTCCTCAACGACCACGACAAGGTCATCGCCGTCGAGCGCCTGCGCATGAACCAGCAGGGCGTCATGTCGCGTGAATGGCGTTGGGACCATCTCTGGGAGAGTTTGCGCGACCCAAAGACCTGGATCTGGTTCGCCCTCGTCTTTTCCATCTCGTTCGTGCCCCCCCCCCCCCCCTCCCTCTGCCGCCACCGATACTCAACTAACAAACCACAGCATCCCCTCCGGCGGCATCTCCACCTTTGGCCCCCTCATCGTCAAGTCCTTCGGCTTCGACTCCTTCCAGACCATCCTCTTCAACATTCCTTTCGGCGCCGTCCAACTCGTCTCCACCGTCGGCGGCTCTTGGATCGCCACAAAGATCCACAAAAAGGGCCCCGTCATCGCCGGCCTCTGCGTACCCCCCATCATCGGCTGCGTCATGCTCATGGTCCTCCCCAACACCGCCGGCAAACGCGCCGCCCGCCTCGCGGGTTACTATCTCATCTCCGTCTACCCGGGCATCACGCCCCTCATCTACTCGTGGTCCGCCGCCAACACCGCCGGCGATACCAAGCGCAAGTGCACCTCGGCTGCCCTCTTCGTCGGCCAGTCGGTCGGCAACGTCGTCGGGCCTCTGTTGTACAAGCCCTCCGAGGCGCCGCAGTACGCGCGCGGACTGAGGTCGAACCTGGCGCTGTACTGTCTTATCATTATCATGGTCGGCGCCGCGAGCGCGTATCTCACGTTCTTGAACAAGTCGCACAGCAAGCGCCGCGTGGCGATGGGCAAGAGCGCCGTCATCATCGACACGAGTCTGTTCTCAGCGGCCGAGGCGGAGCGGATGCAGGCCGCGGGGCAGTTAACGGGCACCGGGGACGGGCAGGAGATGGCTGCGGCCGGGGACGAGGGCACCACGGCCGGAGATGTTGGCGCGAGGGCGTTTGAGAATTTGACTGATTTGCAGAATGAGGAGTTTGTCTTTGTTTTCTAGAAGGTCTGTGTAAGAGGAACGAAGTAGATACCTGTGGGAATACGACATTTGCGTTGGATCGCAACATTTGAATGATGTTTTTGAGAAGTTGATGCTTGACGAGTTGTGACTGTGGCATTTTGGATGCTCTTGTATGATTTAGGTAAGAGAGCGGAAGTAAGGGATGACTTGGCGCACAGGCCGAGTGGGCTCAGATTTGTTGTCCTTGACGGTTCCTTAAACTGAAGTTTTCGCAATCTAAACTGAAGTTTTCGAATTGCAGAGTCATTCGGCCTCATACCTTCAAATTGCGAAAAGAAGGTGCAGTTGTTGACTGCTTAACATCTTGGTGGGAAGTGGAAGGTTGTTGGGCGGTTTGAAGTTGTGTTGTTTGAAAGCCGCCCGTGCCGGGTCGTTCAGTGATTTTATGCCTTGATGCAGGTGTTGGCCTTTCCCGTGAGATTGTTCGAATATGGACTCTGCTTCTGGAGGTATTGCGTCCATAATGAGTCTATAAAGCTCGTGTATTGAGGGAATCTGGATGTGGCGGGCTTTTGAGTTGTGTTTGGTCACGGTTCAGTTCAAGGTGCCGTCCAGGTTCGCTCTCTTTTCTCTTAGTGGCGACGAAGTTTCTAAACGTTGTCGAGCTTTTTATCGGAGACGCAAGGTTACTGCAAAAGCGTGGTGCATGTTCAGGGGTGGAGCGGGTGGGTCGCTCTTGGTCCGGGAACAGGGGTGAAGGTGGGCCCCGGTCGCTGCCCTTGTGTGCTTTTCATGTCCAGGCTTGGGGAGGATTCGTTGTGGAGATGTGGAGATGTTCATGATCTTCTTCTGGGGTTGCGGACTCTGAGGGGATTTCACGGTGTATGGCGGTGTATGATCTGCTGCTTGAGTCGATCCTGATGACGACGGGGGAACGAGATTGATTTTACCTGTCCAAGTTTGCGGATTAAAGACGACGTGACCTAAAAAGTGGCATCCCTGCCGTAGACATGCAGATTACCATGCTGGTTCGTGCTTGGTTTTCTTTACTGTACTCAATTCGGTCCTCGTTGGGGGGTGGGGGTGGGGGGGTTGCCTGCTTCGTGATTCAAAGAATTGGAGATAGATTGCGGGTTGGTCGTGCGGTAGGTACACTGTGATACCTATTGGGGGAAAGCGAAGGATGGATACTGGCGGCGCCGAGCCCGATTAACATCAACACGAAGATTTGGGGTTTCTTTGATAAAAGGAAGGCCTTTTGATGAGAGCATTCTACCCTCGTCGTGTCGCGGGTGCTGATGTTATGATGCATCGTGAATTGCCGGACGGGGGAAATCGGGATTGTTGCAGCCAATGTTGAAAACGCTTCTTTCGACAGATTATATGCGATGGAATTCAAGCAGCCCGCTCTTTTGGTCTTCGTTAGGCAACAGGGATGACATAAGGGAAGGGGAAGATGGTTGCTGCGGGCCGCTCACTTCCCCACGTATCTGTCCAGGAAAATCGATAGGTAGCTGTTGTTAAATGTTGCCTTTGCGCTGCTAGTTTGATGGTTAGAATCAGCAGTCGGAATATATCTGCCCCCTGCCATCATTTGGCTGCAGGTTGGGTGATTGACAAAGTCCTTAACAATCCCTCATAATCGTTAAGTTGCTGAACATTAAAAAGAGTCAAATCGGGCAGCAAGCTCTATTTTTTCAGACTGTGTCGGTCTTGAGATGAGTTATGCGATTAAGTGCCCATTCGATAGACTGCCTTAAACGCGCAGGAGTCTCGACGGGTGGGGAGGGGGGCAAGTGTTCCAGGCAATCGAGCTCTTGTTTAAAGAATCTTGCTATGCTTTTGTCAGAAGCCTTTCACATCAATCTCTGTCTCATGCTCATCTGCAGGGCCCAGAGTGATTTACATATAGCAACACCGCTATGTATTTTAGTCCAGAGGTTTGCTGGCATCGTTTCCACCGTGTGGATTTTAACGAATAACTATATCTCAGAGCTGTAAAACCAGTTTTCCACCTCCGCCTCGAAAGAAACCGATTCAAGCAGTTGCCAGAACTTTTAGGGTCCCACGTAAACGCCAAAGTCAGGAAAGGTAAGCCCAAAAAGGTTGCATCGACACAGGAAAACTTTAAATTGGCCCGCAGTTTGGCTACGTGGTCTTCAGCCGAGAACGTCAGAAGCATCTTGAGCGATTTCGTTTCCAGGCAAGGAGTGAGCAGCCAGTCCCAGAAATTTAGATCTCGAGCTACAGCATATCAACCTTGACAGAACACTAGGGAGGCACGGTCAGATCCAATACAGCCGAGCGCGTTGTAGAGCACGCAAGAATGGCAGTTTGAAGATAGGTCAGGCTAACACATTCACTACAATGCTGTCTATTCTACGTCATGCACAGGAAAAATCAGATAAGCAAACCTAAACATGATGTGGCTGCACCGTCTGCAGCGGCAAAAACAAGAAGAAAAAAAAAAAAGAAAGAGGGGGGGGGGGGGGGGGGGGGAGGGAAAAAAGCCATGCTTTTGCGCATGAGGCCAGTTTCTGGTGCGCCACCACATCAAGCCCGAGAATAATGCACAATCTGGATCCACACGCATCGCCCATACATGGAGCCTGGCAAAGATCCAGGCTGGGGGTGGTCAGACGAGCCCGCCTCGTCAAGCCCGTCAAGCCTGCAGACCCCCCATCACCAAATGGTCCTGAATGCCACCGCGCATTCACTTACAGGCTGCGATGTAAGTCACATTCGCAAAGGGTGACTTGACTTACTCGTCGGGACCAATAATATAAGACACTTGAAGCCATGACGGAGACGCGCCCGGAGCTGCCCTCACTGCGTCTGGTACTTCAGGAATAGTTCCAGCCTCGAAGTTATGGACGCTATTAGCACACAACTTTAATGACAAGCACGACGAGATCCTTACATTATCGCGGTTGCCGAGTGTTCCACCGCGAGAAGCAAAATTCTCTTCGAGATCGAATGCAAATCGGTTCAGGGCCGCCGACGACTTTGTATTGCTATCTTGCGCGTTAACAAACACTGTGGCACTTACGACGTTGACCTTTCAACTAGAGCCGGACAAAAGAAAGAATAAATAGAAGAAAATTCCAAAGACAAGAAGAACAGACACGTCCGGAGAAGATTGAAAGCAGAATTCTCCCGCAATAATGTCGTCCAGATTTGCGGTTCCAGAAATTCACCCGCCTTGCCAAGTCACGGCGGAGAATCGAGAGGCGGACCGTCTGATCGGCTGGCTGACGATGTTCTCGGATGAACTCCCTTTCCTAAAGAGTATCCTCGTGCCTTTGCTTTGCCGGCGCAAACACGGCCGGGTTCGCAGTGCTCCACACCCCAACTTTCTCTCCCATCCATTGCCAACATAGCTTACTCCGCCTACACCGGAAAACCTACACTTGCAGATCAGGATCGGCTGGCAAGATGTCCTCTAATAGACAGTCGGCCCAGCTTGGGAGAGGTGGCACGGTCTCCCAGGTAAGCGGGCTGTGCATGAACCAGTCCTCGTTCCACGCCTGCTCGCTGCGGCCGCGGCGCTCCTCGATGATCCTCTCCACATCCCACGGCACGCCCACGTCGAAGTTGCAGCGCACAATGGACTTCCCCTGCGCAATGTCCCTCATCGCCTGCGGGAACCCTTCGTAAATGTAGCCAAGGTCGGCCGCGGCAGTGTCCTGCATCATCTTATTTCGCCAGGGGTTCTCCCCGTTGCGCTCGATCCAGGTCTTGGGCGGCAGGTGGCCTCGCCGATGAGCCTCGTCCCGCGCCAGCTGCCAGGCCACGTCCCGCTGGACGATTTTCTGAAACATGTCCTCGCACAGCCCCGGCGCCGGGTCGCCGTCCAGCAGCAGCGAGAAGGAGCCGGCTGGCATGCCGTGGTGCTCCAGGGCCAACGCCTCCATGATCCACCTGGCCACGTTGATCGAGATCTGGTCAGACTTCAGCAGAAGGGTTGGCGTGAGCTCGGGATTGTTCCTCATATCGGGCTCGTCACATTGCTCGTCCGCGCGCAACACGTTCCCCCACAGGTTGCATCTGCGTTCGATCCGCAGCAGAGGGTTCTGTTGGCAGAACGGGATGAGTCCACGGCCGTGGCCCGCCGGATCCGACACGGCTTCTCGGTCCTCGTCCAGGATGACGTTGCGTAAGTGCGCGCGATGGCGGGGCGGCAGAGACTCCAAGAAGTGTATAGCCGACACGGCGGCTGACCACCTGTATTTGGAAAGATCCCCTGTCCGCAAGTACCACGAATTGACGGAGGATTCAAGCTCAAGTGGCCACCCATGGTACCCTGTCATTTCTGTAAAGTCGTCATCCGTAGGGATCATCCAGGGTTCAATCTTGGAGAAAGCAAGGCTGTGATACGCGGGAATATACGGATGTCCTTCTCTGAACGTATCGAGGAATTGCTGTTTCATCGCCTCGTCGAACTTCTCGCAGTAATGGCGAATTGCAAGCTGAAGGGCGAACTTGACGAATTCGCAGTACAGCGAAGGTGCTTGGCCGTAACTTACATAGGGCGGGAGAATTTCGGACGGGTCTGGGTTCCCGTCCTTGAGATGGTCGACAACAGGCATAAAAACCGGGTACGCGTCTTTGAGTGCATCGTACACTGGACCTTGAAGGCAGCTGCCGATATATTTCATCACTGCGATCCTGTCCATGTCCAGGTCGTTCTCCCTGGCCATGACGAACTTTCTGGCGCGGAGGCGGAACTCGTGGGAGTAAAAGGTCGAGAAGGTCACTGCATTGACCCGCAAAGCTAGTCCTCCGCGAAGCATTTCTGTCGCAACGGTCTTGCAGGTGAAAACGAGGGCCATGTCAATGGGTTCGTTGTTGGCTTGCGTAAGCCTGCCTTTGGCGGCGCCGCAGAGCTTGCTCTTGAACAATGTCTCGGCGTCGCAGACATACCCGCCATCGACAAGCACATAGGCGCGATAGATCAGCTGTCGCAGCTCCAGAGGGAGGCTCAGAAAATCGGTGCGAGAGTCCATTGGGAGTTGATAGCTGAAAAGCGGTGATTTGACGAAATGTGAGAAGGGAGGAGTGAGGGGGAGTGGGGTATGGCAGGGTATTTATGCCGAAAGAGAGTTCAGCTCAGCGAATCGGACGCGGCAAAACCAGCCGGGTTCGCAGCGACCTCGTGGCCTCTCACTGGTCAAGTGGACGCCACAGCGATTGGATTCACATTCACGGCTCATCAATGTGCCCCCGAACGTGCGCCCGACTCTTTCTACCTCTTTAGCCCAGCCACATCCACTTGTGGGGGTATGAAAGCCACGGAAAAAATCTGTTCATAATACTGATGAAGGCGCCTACTAATGCACCATAATACTGTTTCAAAAACCTAGGGAATCTAAGGCACAACGTGCGCCCGACTCAATATCGACGAAACAAAAAGCAACAAAGTGACGAATTCACGCAGTGAGGCGACGGAAAAAGTTGATGTGGAGTATCACATTTATAGCCGAGGTACAATATACAGCAAGGTACAGAAATGGTAAAGGACCAAGCAACCCTAATAGATATAACCTAACAGGTGAACACAAGAGTACTATACTCAGTACTAAAAGACACAGAGGTCTCCAAAGAGACGAAGACGAGGTTAACAAGGTACGAATAACTTTTCCTCTGCCTGAATGTTAGAAAATATCGCACTCAACAGGGAGAACAGAGACTAGGACTTACCATGACAAGCCACAGCCACCAAGGTTACAGGAACCTTGCCTTATATAAGGAGAGCAGCAGTGTAGTAAGTAGTCAGTACTCTCCATCCATCACACAGATCATCACTCCGCAACATGCATCCCATACCCAAGATACTCCTCATCCACTTCAAACACTAACACACCATCCTGTCAGAATCTAACCTACGTGATCTCAGGTGAAAAGCACTTACCAACGTCAACCCCTTGGCTCACTTAGAAGCCCACCCCAAGGAGTACATCTCCCTCATCAAACACCACGGCCTGCACCACTTGCAGGGATTCCTCGCAGGCTCAACGCCGCTGAGCTACGATCAAGAGATCGCTGTAGATGGTTAGTTTCATTTTCCCATACACTTCAAGCACTCGACGATCGGGAAACGTACGCCTACAGCAACTAGGCGTCAAGATATACGAGAACACCATGGGCGACCCCCTACTTCAATACCAACAGCGCCTACTTGACGCCAGCCTCTTGGGCAGAGACCACGGCCTCATCCGGCAGCTTCAACAACTGTGCAACGTTAGTAAGTACCCATAGGCTTCAATGATCAATAAACTGTACTCACCCAGCTTTCGCCGAGTACAGGGCCACCTTGCTGCGGGCCTTGTCGATAGTTCAGATCGCGTAGGAAGGGCAGGATGACTATGCTCACAAGAAGTTAGCGATGGGATTATTCACGCAAAATCTAAAGATGAAGAGAAAACATGAGTGCATGTACGGATGGGAAAAGGCTGCCAGAGGTAGTGCAAGATGGCGGTTGGAGGTGACGGTAGGTGGTCGACGAAGACGTCGCGTCCGAATGGCGGACAAAGATGTTGAATGAGGCCGGTAGACGAAGGTGGCGGTCGAAAGTGGCTGACGGAGATTGAGGACGAAGGTGGTGGGCGAGGATGTGGCAGGCGATGGTGCAGGTGGTAGCCGACAAGGATGGCGGAAGATGTTGGGTGAGCGGAAGGTGTCGAATGAGGACGGTGGTTGAAGGCGGTCGACAGAGATGGTGGCAGGTGGCAGTCAAAGATGGCGATCGAAGACGGTCGACAAAGTTGGTGGTCGAATGGTCGAATGGTCGGATGCGTTGGTCGTGGGCAGGCGAAGGTAGATGGTGATTGACAAATGCGGGCGAAGGAGGAAGATGGCGGGCGAGAAGGAAAAGAAAATGCAAGAAACAGAAAGGAAGAGCGGCGTACTCACAGAGTTGAGGGATAAAGCAGTGTACCGAGACCTACATCGTCAGCAAGCGCGTCGTCAACTGGCGTCGAAACTTACCAATACAAGAAAAGTTCAAACAAATTACAGGCCACTCACACCCCAGGGTGGGGGGAGGGTTACAAGGAAACATGATGCTTCATTGTCCTATCTGAAAAGGAATATCATACACGATGATGCCTCGGCTCAGACGAAAACGGAAAAGCCCTGGTCCTGATCGGGAGATGTTCCTTCGTCCACGAGAACTGCTCAAGCTCAAAGTGCTTCAACGCCCATGCCGAAACCGGTCCCGCGCACTGCGTGAGCAGATACCTCAGCTTCAACCGCCGCAGGTCGTCATCGCATTTGCCATAATTCGCGGGCAACAGCTCCCTCCTCTGCTGCGCCAGGCTCACACAGTCGAACAAGAGATGCTCCACCGTGTGCTCGCCCTCACCACAGGGACACATGTTGGTGTCGGCTCTCTGCAAAACATACGGTTAGCAATGCATCCAAGGACAGAAACGGGAGTTTGGGGGCTCACTCACGTTGATGGAGTACAAATTCGCGTTGAGACCATTGTGACCAGTCCTCATGTGGAGGAGAATGGTGGACTGAGCTCTGGTCTTGCCCAGGTGAATGCTCATAATGTTGGTGCACCATTCTCCCATGTAAGTCACCGCCTCATAACCGCATGTTCGGGGGGCTTTGAGAGCATGCTTCTCGGCGAACTCTGCCCAGAGGTAGGCGCTCCTGAGGACACCTTGTTGGCGAAGGTACTGGTTGAACCATCCTGCGACGTTTCGCCCCGTACGAATGGAACGTTCCAACCCGTAGTGTTGCACAATCTCGTCCCGAACGAGCCCAGCTTGTTGATATGCCACCCAATATGGGTGTACATCAAAGCACCCAGTGGACCGCATAAGGTGAAAGCGACGGCGCGCAACCTTCAACATCCTCTCCCCCTCCAGAGTGTCGGTGTTGCGGACCCGATGGGCTGTGGCGATCCGATGAAGCGCGACTTCTATCGGCTCGATGTTGAGTTCCTTCTGCAGGACCATGAGTGGCGTTTTGTTGTAGGCACCAGAGATGTCCACGAGGCATTTGCGCTGAAGCCGATCCAGACGAGCGATGAGCTTCTTTGTGATTCGGAATTGCTGGCCCTTGCCGTCGGCGAGAACGAACCAGCAAGCACAGGCGTAAGTGATGATGGGTCGCACGCTCGTGATGTACAGCCTCCGCATGTCGATCAGGTTAGGCCCCATGACGGAGCTCGAGATCCGCTTAAGGAAGCCCAACTTCTTCTTCGCTTTGGACTCGAGCTGCAAGGGCAAATAGTTAGTCTCCGACGACCGAAGCGGTTGAGTAGCGATGGGTCACTTACGTTGGCAATGTGGGCGTCCCACTTCAACGCCGGATCCACCATGACGCCAAGAATTCGAAGGAACTTGGGGGCCTCAGGGTCGACTGAGTTGTCGATGACGTGTTTGACGGTCAGCCCAGAAATGCGAGGGTGCAAGTCGCACTTTTCGTTCCGGGTAAAGTGCATCACCTTGTACTTCCCAGGATCGAACCGAATACCGTTGGGTGTTGCCCATTCCAGGACTTGCTTGTGACATGATACTTCTCGAGAATTTCGCGGTTCTCCTTAAATGTCTTGGATGTGACAAGAATGTAAGAGTCGTCGACGTAGGAGAAGGCGAAGATGTTGAGATCGGGATGGAGCCGCTCGAACTTCTCTAGCATCGGTGCGGAGAAGAAAACGAAGAGGATGGGAGAGAGGGGGCTGCCTTGAGGAATGCCAGTGTTAACGAAGAACTCCTCCGAGACTGAGGAGTGTCGACCTCCACTTCTTGTTCCTGGTCTTGACGCAAAATCCTCTGTAGACCCCCACGCGATACCCCGCACGCCGCAATCGGAGATTTTACCACCCTGGGCCCTGTACCCCTGCAGCCCTACGGGGCACCCCCTCACCGTAGCCGTGAAGTATCTAGCACGGTGTTCGTCTGAAAACGACTTGTGATTGGCCTCAGCTGCAGCCTGCGCCACAGCCGCCAATCGACCGCCGCTAAGCTCCACTGTGTTGAGTCTCAAGCCGGCCCTCGAAATCAAGAGTCTGCACAACCACGACGGTGCCTTCCAATGCCAACATTGTGTTCGACCACAAGCGCACTAACGAGCCTTCCAGCATACGACAAACCTCCTCTCACCTGGCGTCTTGGAACAGTGTCAATTTTGATCCCCTTCAACGGAACATTTCCACCACGGTCTCTCTGTTACAAGATAGCAACCTCATGCACCGCACCACCGTCATCCGCTTTCTCCAATCCCGTGAGCGCGGAGCAGATCGACACCATCTCCAGTCGTCATTCCTTCGTCAAGATCACCACGGGCCCTCCGGGATCGACACATAATCCAGTATACCCACTTCGCGCATCACCGCTAAGGATATTAGACTCTGGATCATGTCATCTCTGATCCTCTGAACTCGCCACAACGCCGATCGCGAGAGGGGAGGCAAATCGGCTCGGCTCGGTCTTAAATCTTCTCACGATGGACGCGTGCGCGTGTCTTTGTTTTTGTTGACTTCCTTCCCATTATGGCTTTTCTGTTGGATTTTGGCCTTGCCCGCCAGTTCAACCATGGTTGTGTTGTTATTGTTCAGTGGGATGCTGTGACTCTCATACGCGTCTCCGTTTGCATGACTTGAATCTTTGCCGATTGTCATGTCTTCGCTAAGAATTTGATGATGAACCTGCTCTTCTGCTTAAATACTGCTACACATTGCCTGAGATGCTTCCATCCAAGCCAACACATTCACGCCTTCATCCGACACCTTTGCAAGTCCTGCAATCTCCGTGTTAAACATCTTGTTTAAATCCTTTTGTTCACTCTATTGCCCTCCTTTGTTTCCAGACGGTGCCAGCAACGCCTTTCCGCATGATGAGCCCTCGACACGGAAGCCACCACCCCAGCCCCGACCCGGGCTTCGCCCCATCCTCCCCGGGCGGTTTGTCCTACGCGCCAAACTTTCCCTGCCTCAGCGTGGCTACTGCCAGTACCCGACACCGGTAAGTATCTCGCAGCTCTCCGCTGCGCGTCTGCCTTCAGGCTGTCCGTTACTGACTCTACCCCAGGGCCACTCACGGCGATGACAACGACAATCCCGGCCAGAGACAACGCAGGCGTGGAGTGCATCCAGGAGTAGCACAATTCCATAGGTTAGACAACAAGATGGACGACATCGTCTACTGCCTCAGACCGAAGCCTCAAAGGCGAATCCCTACCCCCCCAACACGTTGAGGCTGATGGTGAGGCCTGCAAACGCCCTGGACAAGTTCTCCGGCGACTTTGCCCCGATTGTCGGGTCCTTGTGTGCCCGAAATCTGACTTGGGCGGGGTTGAAGGGCATCGGGCGCAAGGCCGGCACCTTGTGGCTCAACTTCACGAGTGCGGAAGCCATGCAGCGCTTCCAACAATCGGACGACCCCTTCGAAGAGGAGCTTGGCATGTCCTTGGCGAGCAAGGCAAGGGACCTAGAGGCCGTCCTCGACGTTAAGATCGACACATTCAAGTCGGCAGAAAGCCGGTTTTACGTCGAGATCATGTTTTATGGCTGCAAGGCTGAACACAACATGAGGGGTCGGAGAGACTGGTTCGAGGAGCCGTTTGGCATCAAGTTCACTCCGTAACAGTCAGGTGGTCGAGGCTTATCGTCTCTTTTGACGACGTCGAGCAAGCCTGGAAGCTTCTTCAAGCATACGAGACCGCAAAAGATGACTTCTACGTGAATTACCGATTGGCTATGGCTAGGTGGGTTCAATCGTTCATCGGCTTGTTGGTGCATGGTAGCTAATCAATTTCATCAGGCCCATCGACATTCGAGCCGTCATAATCTTCTGCAGTAATTGTGCCAGACCTTGGCATATGCAAGATAGCTGCCTCCTCCGACGCCGGTGTTTCCACTGTACCGAGGATCACCCTAGCAAAGAGTGTCCCGTCAAGGAGAAGGAGAAGGAGAAGAAATGTGGCAACTGTCTAGGCCGCCACTCGGTCACTTCGCGGAGATGCTTTTCCGAACAGGTTGCTGATATGAGACGGACCTGCGCAGAAATCGACAATGCGGACGTGGATTGGTATGTCGCCAAGTTACGTTCCCTTAAACAGCAGACTCAGCGGCCTCCGGCGGATGCGCCGCAGTATGTTGACTTGACCGGTTCGACTGAGGACTCTGTTGGGGACAATGAGGACATGTACAACGACGTCGACCTCAATGACTCGGACTACGACCGAGCCCTTTCCGCCGTCGAGAGCAACTCGCAGCCTACAGAGGTACCGGTGCAGACATCCGTTGCGTCAACTGCTGCATCCACCTCTAGGACACCAGCAGCACGCCAACCCTCGGCCCGTAAGAACGCCATCGCTTCTTCCAACGCATCCACCTCCAAGACGCAGAGCAAAGGTGCTGCGACTGCTGCACCCAGCTCTACGCCATCATCAGTGCGCAAGCCCTTGGCTCCGAAGAGCGCCAACGCTTCCTCCAAACCTCAATCCGGCTGCAACAAGGCCAAGTCGACCACATCGGCGCCAGCACCGAACGCTCACAACACTGGAGCTGCAAAGAGCGTCAACAGGCAGCAGTGCAAGGATGGTACGCGCAAGCGACTGGCGAGTACGGCTGTGCCTGGTTCCAACCGGCCAAAGACCCGAGTGCGCACAGATAAGAACAACGACAACAACGCCAACACCAACAACACCAACTCCTCCACCAACACCGCCAAGAGCAAGTCCTCGCGATCCGAGAGGAGGAAGCGACTTCACGAGCGGAAGGCTGCGGAGGGAGAGTTGTCCAACAACCAAAAGGCTGCGGAGCCAAAGTCATCCAACGCTCAGAAGGCTGCGGAGCCAAAGCCATCCAACAAGTCAACGGCCAAGTCCGACAGGCAGAGAGTCCAGAAGGCAACTTCATCCAGGAAGGCAACGGCCAAGTCCAACAATCACGCCAAAACCACTCCCACCAGGCCTGCCTCTGGCGCCAGTCCTGTCGTCACAGCACCTACGCCAAGCGTCCGCAACACTGATCAACCGTTGCCAGTGACCTCGTCTGGGGAGGGCATGGTTGAGTACTTTGGCACGTCTTCGCCCGCTAGCATCCAATCCATGGACGTAGCCGCGTTGCTCAATCCGGAATTTCCTTGCACCAGTGACCGCGGGAACAGCCAACCCCCCCTGTCAGAATCATCTTTGACCGGATCTGCTGCTGCTTCCTTCACTGAGTCGGCTTTTTCCTTCACTGGAACTGCTGATTCTCCCTTCACTGGATCTGCTGCTTCATTCACTGGGATTCCTGCTCCCAACGGATCTAATGCTTTCGCCAGATCTGATGCTTTCACCGGATTTGATGCTTCCACTGGATCTGATGCTTTCACCGCGCCGTCCCAGTCCATCAGCTCTTCATTCCCGAGTCCAACAACATTGAGCGGGAACCTTGTCCCGACCAGTCTTCCTCCGTTGTCGAGTTTGGGTCAGGTCCCCAACGCATCCTCATTCTCTTCCCCCGCCACTCCGTTGCGGAGCGGCAACGTTGCTCAGCTTGTGACTCCCAACTCGGTTGGTGTCGATGTCAACCAGGGCAACCCGTCTTGCGTCCCAAAGCCTGCCGCGAAGGGACCCGCGCCCGCCAAGGCCTCGTCGGGGGCAACCACGCCCACAACTGTCTTGACGCCACCCTCGAGCGGCCAGCCCTCCACAGCCGCACCCTCTTCCGTCCATCCGTCGGGTCCCCGTCAGAAGACGGTCGGCAAGAGCCGCAATTATGATCAAACACCTTGCCGATCATCTCGAGCGTCTAAGAACGCTATTGCTGCGCAGCCTGAACTTCTCCCAGTGGCCGGAGATAAAGTTGTGGTGAGCTGTATGTGGCCCAAGCCCAAAGGCGCGCAATCAACGGGAGGAGATGATGGTATGCTTTGATGTGCTTGCGGCTGCACCCGCATTATCGTGTTTTCTCATGTGTTCATCTCATCGTGTCTAGTAGTCCTTCTGACTTTTACGGGGCAAGTATGGGTTTTGCGTGTTTTATAGTCTGATCATTTCTGTCTGTTGGTGGCTTCAAGGATTTTGTTTTGTCTTGGGATTTTCCTCTTTCCTTCGTGTTCGTTACTAGCTCACCGGGCGACGAATCACTGCTGTCAATCCCAAGCTCAGAGCCTTCTTGTTGCTCACAATCGTTCGGTACGCAGTTATCAACGAGATGGCTTGGCTAGGTGACGGATGGGATGCCGCCTGGATAGCGAGCCTCGTGTAGATATGTGTTGTGCTTCTTTTTGACATTTTGTTTATTCTCGTTGGTGGCTGTTAGTACTGAGTATAGTACTTCCGTGTTTACCTCTACGGGTTATCTATTAGGGTTATCTATTGTCATTCGGGTTAATTGATCAATGGTTTTGTATGCACCTTTCCGTATGAAATACCTTGTGCTGCTTTTGCGTGATCCTGCAATTCTGTGCGATTGTTACCCATATGACGACGGTGAGTTGCCTCCTGGCGTCAAATGGATGGAGTGACCAAGTCGAAATAAGCTCACGAATAAGCTTCCTACCTAATGCTTCAGTCAGCCGTCTGAACGGTACCGAGACAAGGACTGAACCCAGACAACGGGTATCTGAACCATTTCAATCGGGACGCTCCCGAGCACGTGCTGCGGGTCTCGCTTATAGGTCCGTGCTGCGGTACCAGAAGTACCTTTCAGTAGAAAAGAAGTTTCGTGCATGGATCCTTTGTACCTGAGCGGAATTTCCTATTTGGGCATAGCGCTGCGGATAACATGCCTTATCTCCGCAGTAGATTTCTGGACCAATTATCTGTAGATCTTACATGCTTGAAGATTTCCCGAACCGTTGTAATTGTGTTAGTGGGAACGTGCTAGAGTTTATTCTTCTTCCCTAAGTCCAATTATTGGAATCGTTCAGCCTTCTCTTGCTTCGTTCGACCTTCACTTCGGGCGTTCTAGCAAGTCTCTGTCTGATCGACATCAGATGATGTCTCCACCACTCTATCCCTTGACATTAGCGTTAGTGTTTTCAGATTTTCATGATTAAAGTAGCGTTTCTTGTTGCGTTGGTCCTTCCGATTTCAGTCGACGAGATCGTCGTTGGATCACGATTTTGCCCATCAGCCAAGCCATCTGCGCACAGATCGAAACCCGATGCCGGCTATCGATAACATTTGTCAGTAGGATCCAAAGTACTTGTTGGCGACGCAGCCAGCCGAAGGCCATTCTGACTACGACTAGTCATTCTCATCATTGAGAAATGACTGTGGATGATGACGCTTCTTCTACCCTGGTACAAGAGCAAATACGGACTGTGAACGAACCCAGATGACTATCCAGCATGTCTTCGTCGGAGTGTCAAATCTTCGCAAAAGGTTTGAAGCAGGAGATCATCTGGCAGGTGTTGTATGCTCTAGTGCTGGACCTGATTGGATCGTAGTTGGCTGCTTTCCCGTGCGTCGTTAACTGTTCTCTGTTCAACTTGTCACTAGACGTTCAACTTCACAGTAGACGTTCAACTTAACAATAGACCTTGATAGTTAGACGCCTACAAAATGATTCTTCGTGCCTCTCAAAATAGAATCTCGAACTCAAAACACCCCGTATAACACGATGCGTAGGAAGCTCGGGAAATCTCAGCCCATCCGAATGATCATCTTGTTTCGATATTTGCCAACCCGGTTTTCTGCCACCGCCGTCTTGCCCAGTGGAATGTGGTATGATGCAGATGGTGACTGTGACCCGCGAGATACCGACAAACTAGTCTTCGATTAAACACGATATGTTGTAGAGCTTCCTCTACTTTTGCGAATTCCCGCATTCTGGCGCCCCTTGACGTCAGCCAACCGGCCGAAGAGCCGAGAGAGTCCTTGGCTTCCATCTGAAGCTAACGCATCTCAGTGGAGTCTCCTGCTGCTCCAGGCCTCCTGATAAGCTTGACGACTTCCCACCCCTACACACCCACCCCAAATCAGGATTGCAGCCCACGATAGCAGCACCCTGTATCGACGTCAGTCATCGTCCAACTTCCTCCCACCCCACCAGTCCTCTCTCCTCTCATCCTCACACCACCAACCCAGAAAACACACATTCCGCCACCCTCACCGACCGCCAAACATGCCCGACACCCCAACGCACATCGTCACCCTCGAGAAGAAATGGGGCTACCACGCCGCCAACGGATACGAGCTGAACAACAACACGTGGGGCAGCGCCGCCGCGACCGCGGGCTCGCAGCGCACGCACTACGACGGCCCCACGGCGCCCAGTAGCAGTCCCACGGGCGCCGTCGGCATCGCGTGGTCCACGGACTGGGAGTGGCGCGGCGGCGAGAACAGTGTCAAGTCGTACGTCTACGGCGCGCGGCAATTCCGGCGCCGGCTGGTGGGCGAGGTTGCCGCGCTGCCGACGGAGGTGGAGTGGCGGTATAGCACGTGGGACGTCCGCGCCAACGTCGCGTTCGACATTTTCACGGATGCGGACGTGGAGCATGTGAATAGCAGCGGGGAGTTCGAGGTTATGATATGGTAGGTTATGTGCGTGCTATTTGGGGAGTGAGGTGGCTGACGGGATGGTGGTGGTGTGTAGGTTGGCGAGGCTGGGCGGCGTGTGGCCCATCAGCGAGTCCAAGGCGCCGATTGCGCAGGTGGAGATCGAGGGACATCGGTGGGAAGTGCACTTTGGGTATAACCATGGTGGGAAGATGAAGGTGTTTAGCTTTTTGCCGGTGGATGGGCCGATTCAGAGCTTTCGTGCGGATGTGAAGCGGTTCTTTGATTATCTGGTTGCGGAGCACCGGTTTCCGGCTCATAACCAGTACATGCTTGGTAAGTGGTGAGCTTTGAGTGAAGTTATCGGGAGAACTGACGGTTGTTAGTGTTCCAGCTGGGTACGGAGGCGTTTACGGGTGGTCCCGCGGAGTTTGTGGTTCCCAAGTTCATTGCCGACGTTCAGTGAGGCTCGTTTCTATCGTCATAGACTGTGTAACGCCGGGACATGGAACTTCTACAGCGATGAATAGCATTTTTCTAGGTCTAATCTAATTTTCTACACTAATAGTACAACATCCAGCACAAAATCTCAAGAGAGGAGATGGTCCAACATCATCCCCGGGTATCATACAACACAGTGGTCCACGCCCGCCGTCAACAACAGCTTCGCATACTGCTGATGCAAAAGGACGACAACTCCTACGATGGTTCCCTCGCCATTGCTAACTCTGTCAATCACCATCGACTTGATCTTGAACCTGACGACGCGCTTCTGGGGATCAAGCTCCGTGACGAGCGTGATGAACGTGTCCATCTCGCGCGGGCCCTCCTCCCTGGGCGACACGCCGCCACGGAACATGAGGGTATTGGGCGACTTGTCGATAACAATGAAGTCGTCCGCCAGTATCGTACCTGTCATGGTCAGCAAGTCTCGTATGAGGCTGGAGTATGAGACGTACCGATGGGGTAAGTGCTCTTCAGCAATCCCTCCTTCTCCCAAAGATCACCTGCGTTAGACTCATTCCTCCTCGCCTTCTCCATCAGTTTCCGTTGCGCAGTAAAAGCTACATTAACTCAGCATTACATCTTGTCAATTTCCGTCATCCTCTGACTCACCGTACCGCCCCCAAACACCCGCCGCGTACCTCTCCACCAATTTCGATCCCCCGCCCAACGCGTCCTCCAACAACCCAGGACGAACATTCTCAAAAGCCACCTCGCGGACGAAGCAGTCGTGGAACCCGCCGTTGCTGTCCGGGTTCACCTTCTTCAGGAACGGGTGCTGGAACAGGCTGTCCGTCGTCGGCGAGAACGACTCGTCGAGTGAGCATTGGCGGGTCCACAGGTGGAAACCCGTCGGGACCGCGACGGCCGTGGCGGCGGCGAACTTGGAGAAGGCGAGGAACCTCGCCCGGGTGAATATCGAAGCCATGGCGAGAGATGGTATGTTTTTTCGTAACTAATTGGGGATTTTCCGGTGGGAATTTAGTGTTATCAACAAAAAAAGACAACTGGCATGAAGTTTTGGCTCTGTCAATTAACATGGGTCCGGGGACGGAGTTCACAAGTTGGCATATTCTCCGTTTCCCTCCGTGCCTTGGCGGAGCCGCACGTGATCCGAAAAATTGAAGTAGCGCTCGACAGAGATGGAGGCGTCTTCGATCGTCGAGCCCGAAAGCCGAGACGCGAGATCCCCTGCCAAGCGGGCCGTTTTTCCTACCCTCACCAAGGACGGGAGAAAAGTGGAGATGGCATCCGGCGGGAGGACTTGCTCGGTAGTCCGTGGGCTCCGAGCTGGCTTGGCTGAGCATTGATTATAGCAACGAAGTGTTGTCGGATTAAAGTTGTTATGTAACAGATGGAGCGAGTTGCAGGTGTGTTGCATGTCTGAGCCGCAAGATGTCCAATGGCGCACCCATTGAAGTATTTGTTCAATCAATGAAGAGACTATTTCGGGCAGGCAAAATATGAGCCGCAACTCCTGCAGTAAAAATAGCGTCGAGGTGAACCAGACCTTTATGAATCCAATTGTAATCGAACAAATTCGAACCAATGAGTATTGAGTTCGTAAAAAGTCCGACAGACGCCTCGGTAGATCGTAGGAGTCTTGACACAGTGAAAGGATAATTTACCGCAATCCTAGTCACAAACAAATTCCACAGTTGAACGCTGCAACAGAAACAGTCTCATAAACTCTTCATCTTACAACTTGAAAATTGAAAAGTGAGCGGCGAAAAATGATGACCCCCTCACGGTGAAAGGAACAACAAACTCACAGAAAATCATGGTGCTCAACGTAGAGCCATCCAGTTTCATCATCTGCCATCAATAGCAGGCTATTAACGCGTTTCCGCCACGCGACTTTGAGAATGAGTGGTTGGCCATGACTGTTCCCTCGCAGAAGCTAGCGTTCGTAATAGCGTGCAACGTCCAGATGAGTACATGTTTTATTCGAACCTTGTAACCAAATTTACGGACGTAATACCAACTTAACAGTGCGAAGTTGAAGTCTTATAATTATGTTAGCCGAACTGGCAACTAACTGGCGTAATTCAAACTGGGATTTGTGCAAGCGCCGTCTGACTTCCGTGGCTACTTTGAACGCACTGGCTTGGTAGAGCTTCTAACTCAACCCTGCTCTGTTCAATTTCGAGGTCGTCTTGCGAAAGACATAGTAAATACATAATCTCATTAAACATCAAGGTAGAAGTAGTCAATCAACTTCCACAGTAAATATTGTCAAAGTTACATCAACTAGTAGAACATATCTGACATAAAACCCTCCACTGTATTTCCCACACCTCTCACGGCAACCACTCACTCAAGAGCTTTAAGCCACACCTCCACCGGATCACCCCCTCCCTCCACCACATCAGTCTTATGCTTCACCCCATAAAGATACGGCTTCTCATCCGCATAACACGCAGTCTCCGCCTCCTCAGGCACCTCGCCCGTCATAATATACCGCCTCGCAATCGCCTCCGTGCACTTTGACGTGTCCCTCGACGAGTGCCCGTAGCCATGATGCGCCACCAGCCTCGCATTGCGTCCCATCTCCGCCAACAACCTCCGCCCGTTGCGCAGCGGCGTCGCGGGGTCGTACGTCTCCGCGATCAGCAGCACCGGGTGGCGCAGCGTGTGGTTCAGGTCGCCGCGGTACACGCCCGCGGGCTCGGGCCAGTACGTGCCAAAGTGCCGGCAGGGGAAGACGTTGAAGAAGCGCGAGTTGCCCGAGACCCACGACTTGGCCGTCATGTTGGCCCACAGGGGCGCCCACCAGTCGAGCCCGTCGGCGGGCTGCGGCGCGTCCCAGGAGTCGGCGCAGATGACGAGGGTGCCGAGCTCGTCGGAGGAGGTGCGCTGCGGGTGCGTGGCGGCGGGGACGGTCGGGTCGTATTCCCAGGCGGAGCGCTCGAGGAAGCGCGCGGCGAGGGTGGAGTTGCCTTGTTCGAGCTCGGAGAGCATCTGCGCGAGGGCGGGCCAGCTTTGCGCGTTGTAGAGGGAGCGGTAGATGGCGCCGACGAGGGCGGAGTAGGTGACGAGCGAGGGCCCGCTGGTGTTGGTGTAGCCCATGATGGGCCTGTCGATGAGCGAGTTGATGAGGGCGAGCATGCGCGTCTCGAGCTCGTCGAGGGCGACGGGGTAGCCGTCGATCTCGCGGGCCAGCGCGCAGTGGTTCGGGCCGGCGTTGAGGCACTCGCCGAGGAAGCCGTCGTGCCAGGCGTTGGTGGCGTTGTCGAGGGCGGTCCAGCCGAAGCCGCCGAGCAGGCGGTGGTCGCGGACGTACTCGGTGCCGTCGAGGATGATGCGGCCGACGCTGTGGGGGAAGATGTTGGCGTAGGTCTGGCCGATGCCGGTGCCGTAGCTGACGAGGTAGCCGGTGAGCTCGCGCTCGTCGAGTGCCTTGCGGATCTCCTCCATGTCGCGGGCGACGAAGGTGGTGCTCAGGAAGCGGCCGACGTCGCCGTGCTTCTCGAAGCAGGCCTTCATGGTGGCGTTGTTCATGGCGTCGGCGAGGTTGAGCTGGCGCTTGGGGTCCGAGACCTCGAGGTACTGGGATGTGAGCAGGCTCCAGTGGTCCCGGTCGACGTCGTAGGGGAAGCAGGCGATGGAGGGGTGCGTGGTGTTGACGCCGCGGGGGTCCCAGCCGAGCACGTCGAAGGTGCCGTTGCTGAAGCGCTTGGAGACCCTTTCGGCGGCCGACCAGGCGTAGGATGTGCCGCTGCCGCCGGGGCCGCCGGGCTCGATTACGATGGTGCGTTTGCTCTTGGAGCCCGGGACGGGGTTCTTGTGTGCGTCGAGGGGTTCTCTGATGCTGGCGAGGCCGGAGACTTGGTACTTTGTCACGGCCAGCCGGACGATGCGTGGGTCAGAGTCATTGGTGTAGTCGAGAGGCACATCGAGGTATCCGCAGAGGTAGATACCACGGCCTGCGTAGGGATTGCGGAATTCCTCGGTGGACGCGGTCTTGTTGCCCCAGCTCCAGTGAGACGGGCGAGGGTCAAAGAGTGCCTCCCACGTATCCTCGGGATGCGGATCGTTGAGGGGCGGCGGGAGGGATGTGTTTGTGCAAGGGATGAACCTAAACGGGTCGTCGGGCAGGGGAAACCGGCCGTACGGAGACCCGCTGAGATGGACGACTGAGGCGAAGTCATGATGGTGCTCGGGATGCCTCCAAGACTTGAGGTCCTGCTTGTGGAGGTACCAGCTCGCGGCGCCCAGCAATGCGATGGCGCCGCCGGCTACCAGCCACTTTGCGATGGCTGATCGGCTGTGTCGCCGGGCCGGCTGCACGCTCGCGTATGCTTGCTTCTTTTCCATGTTGAGTGACGTTCCACACCGATTCTGCTTCTTGAACACACCAATTGCCCCTCAATGGCAGATTTACTGATTACAAGTGCACAATGGACAAGACGTAAGCCCGACGCGATGACTGCAGCGGTGACGAGGAAAACGCGTTTGAGACAACGTTGCTCGCTGAGGGGTTTCGCACGCCTCGTGGCCGTCGCGAGCTCTGGTTGGCTCGGCTCGTTGCAAGCTGTAACGGCCGGCTTATGTCAGCTTCGGCCGGCCGAGTCCGGCTTAGCTCCCGGGCGGTGTGAGGTCCTTTGGCTCCGATTTGCCGTTACGGAGCCCACTATGGTCTCCGGGGTGTGGAGCTGTGAGGAATTTGACGCATGTTCGTCTGTCGATGGTGTCAGCTTCGGCTCAAATTCATCCGCAATACTTCTTAGTCTGCTTATACATTCCAAAGCTAGGGTACCTCTGGGTCAGGGGGTTAGTGTGTTGCGAATGGCGGCATTCAGGTGCGTCATCCACCACGTCAGAATGCCTTCTTGACGAAGGCTTGAACCTCTGCCGGTGAGGGCCGGAGAGGTTTTCCGATCTATCGGCCGAGAGATGAGCATGAGCCGGACGACACTGGATGTGGACCGGCGATTAATTTATCGCGTACCCGCTTGCTGGAGGTCCACCGCTACCATTGTTGGTCTGGACCGTAGCCGACAAACTTTGAGAAATTTCGTGGTTCTCGGAAAACGTCCCTATAGAAGTGTAATAAATAACGTCTTTGATTTGGAGGTTACACATTCATAAACGGCCCTCCGCACTGCTATCACTACCGATCAGTCAATCTAAAACACTGCAAAAGTAGCGGCGTAAACACCCCAAGCTGGGTGCCTAGGCTCAAGAGGTAGAAGATGAAACTCTACACAAACAAGCAATATGAGCTTCGAGGACCACATACATTCGAGGAACTCGCTCATTTCAAGACTCTGAGAAAAGCTGCCAGATTGAGAAGAATTCGCCCTCGTCTCAACCAGGTAACAAGACGAATAGTGGAAAGCCTTCGGAACCTCCGTGGCCAATTAATCCAGCGCAAATTCATTCGCCACAATGTCCCCAGGAGATGTCTCCCATCAAGGCAATTACAATCTTCAAAAGCAACAGCACTTCCAAGAAATGATCAACCCCATCACGTGTAGCCATATCGCGAGTCAACCGAATCCCCAAGGCTTGGCAAAAGTCCCACCTTCCGGCGCTAGCCGCCCCAAAAGTCGCCGTCGAAGCCGGAACAGCGGCACCCAGCTCGCAAACTCAAAATAATCACTACTTTGAGCCGAGGTACAATATACAGCAAGGTACAGATATGGTAAAGGACCGAGCAACCCTAATAGATATAACCCAACAGGTGAACACGAGAGTACTATACTCAGTACTGAAAGACACAGAGGTCTCCGAAGAGACGAAGATGAGGTTAACAAGGTACGAATAACTTTTCCTCATGACAAGCCACAGCCACCAAGGTTACAGGAACCTTGCCTTATATAAGGAGAGCAGCAGTGAGGCAAGTAGTCATTACTCTCCATCCATCAAACAACACAATGGCAAGCCAACAAGTTAACAACTTTCACTACTTTGAGCTTCACAGTCCGTGCAACACAGAAACGATCAACGTCCTCATTCCACGCCAAGAACTGCATCACGGAAACGCGGCCGGCACCTCCATCATTCTTTTCTCTCTCAAAGTCGACAACTGACACAGATCGCTCCCCCTTCCCCCCGTGGGATCCAGCCGTCAGGTACGGAAATCTCCGAAGCGGCTCGTCACTTTGTGCTCTTTGCCCCGGTCCGTGAGTGCCAAGAAATTTTACAACGAAGATGCGCGCACACAAAGGTTTGGGCCATTCCCCAACGCCAAGACCGCCACCGTGGCCGAGCCGGGTCATCGCCAGGCCCGACTTTTTCGCAGAAGGGAGGAAGAGAAACAGTCATGCGTCGTCTTTCCTATTTTTGAGTGAGACGAAAAAGTCTTGGCTGTCTTTTTTGTCTTGTCTTGTCCGCTGGCGTTTGTTTGCCAATGGTCTTGGCATAGGGCGTACCGCGTGTACCTACCTCGCGACCGATGAGATTCGCATACTCGCTTGACAGCAGCGACGAGGAAAAAGCGCAGTCTAGCCCGGAGGACAGAAAAGTGTCACCGCCTGGTGAACCCAAGAATTTCTTGTGAGATGTCCTGAGGGAACGAACGTCCTGTCACACATCGTGACGGGACACGCAACCCCCCCAAGAAAGCCCAGGAGCAAATTAGCGAGATTTTTCCTCGGCGCCAATCTTTGCCCAGAACAATCGCGCTTGGTAATGTCAGACGCACCACAAGGGGAATTCTCTACAGATGTTAAACCTCAGACAATGACTCTCTAATGCCCTGGCGCCCAGGCACGAAGTCGACGAACAAAATGAAGAAAATTGTCACCGAAATCTCGATGGAATTCGTCATGGGGGTAAGTAGGGCGGCCGATGGGCGCGCCTGTCGATCAGTCCTGGCCCGTCTGTGTTCCTCGCCGGCAGCGCTTGGCGCGCCAAGATTATTTGCGCTGATCTTGGGGTCTTGGGTCTTGGGTCTTGGGGGAAGTGTCAGAGAGCCCAGAGCTGAAGAGCATGATTGCGATGGACCCTGAAGGTCTGTACATACGGCAGTGCGTGTATCTGTGTCTTGGCGCAGAGTCAGCTCTAATGATTGATGTTGACGGCCTCGTCTTGCTTCTTCGACCAACGGGCGCTGCGACGGTTCGTCCAGGGTGCAGTGTGCAGCATCCGTAGCTACCTTACAGCGGGATCATGATCTGGAGCGACAGTCTGCCGCAGTCTCGAACGCTCTGCGCGAAACGGCACCCTTTCGCAACGTTGCCGCAAGCAGGGGCGTGTCTCGGTACTTTCCCACCGCCTGCATCGTGGTAGAAAAACGGATGGTTGCAGTGAAGCAAATAGCCACTCATCATCATGATAGCACGGTAGCGTTGGCATGGCGGAAGGGAGGAGCACCAAGTCCAATCACCCGCTGCCCAGACACCACGGCGCCGTTTGCACTACAAGACACACTGCTCCCCCGACTCTTGGCCAGACGATAACCAAGATGGCCAATTTCTTTTTTTTTTCTCCCCCGTCACCCAAGAAGTTTAAAGAGGTGAAGTGGTTCACGATACGGGCGTGGCCTCGTCACATCATCGGGTGAATGCTGAGCTGAGGTATGCCGAGCACTCACTCATCCACCAAACACACCCGACATGCCAATGCCAATACTCCCCAAGACGCCCCTAAACGCGTCCAAGACGGCCCCAGAATTCCACCGCAGTGTCTCGTCTCTGGCGCAAATGCCGCCGAAACGGCACCGCATTTAGGTGAATGTGCTGTAACTCTGTAACATGTCCCCCCAAGAAAAGCCCAGGCTGCCCGCATGTCGCTTTCCTCACCGTTCCCTCTCGGCGGCGGGTGTTGTGATTGCGCACAGCAGATAGAGTGCCAATGGGCGTTGCGTTGGTGGTGTCTGTCTGCCCTCTCCCCATGTCGGCGGCCTGGTCTTGGCTGCAACACCTCCCAAGCCTGGGCCTATTTCTTGTGCGCTTCATGCTAAGGCTCGGCCTGTCTGGCTGTCTTTGTACCGGGTTAAAAACAGACTGAGGTGTCCCGGTGTTGGCAGTGGTGGTACATACATTGCCCAGCTCAGCCCAGCACAGCTCAGGATTCCCCCCAAGGGAAGATAAACCTTTCCTCGGTCTTGGCTTACATGCCTCTCTCACACTAAACGTACCTTTCCATCCGTAGAGTTAGACACACACACACAACGCACCAAGAAGCTCTGCCCAGGCACGGCGCCAAGCAAAAGCACACTCCCTCCCCCAAATGAAAATACGTAAAACCCTCCTCGCCCCATCGACCTCCCCCTACCGAAAAGCCAAGGCGGCCCTCAGTGGCCCCTTTCGGAGTCAGTGACCTGATAGCGCGACTTGGCGGGGAACCGCAGCGAGCACCCCGTCGCTGCTAAAAATTTCCGCCCAGCGACTTGGCTCTTGTTGTTCTTCTCATGCTGCTGCTGCTGCTGCGCTGTGTGGTTTTTTATTTGTACACTACTGTCCTTCGCCATTTTCTTTTGGACGGCTCCGGTTTCTTGGTTTTCTCTTGGTAGAGAAAAATGGTTCGGGCGTGATCAGAGCTTTCTTGCTCGGCGTCTCTGGGCTTTTTTTAAATTTTCTTGGGATTTTCCAATTCATCCAGCTAATTCAAAAAGGTCATCGAGTGCCACCATTTTCATTCTTCTCCCGACTCTCCGATTTCATCGCAACGCAAAGGTCCGACGTCATGTGGGATTCATCTTGAAGCCCGCCCCCAATCTCATTCATCAGCATCAACGAAGCCGTCCGCCCCTGGCATTATCACCACCACTAGCGCATCACACCAGCATATGGGCTTAGAGACGGCACCCACAACCCATTGAATTCGCACAACCAGAAGGGAGGGAGCATAATCGCCAAGAGACGAGATAGAAAGAATCCGCAGAGATCAAACCCCGAAAAAACCACAAACAACATGTCGCTCCACGCCAGCGCCTACAGCCAGCCCGGCTACTCCGCCCCGCCCTACTCCGAGGCCGGCTACCACCACCCGCCCGGCGGCCAGATCTACTACTCCTCCTCCGCCTGCCACCCGCCCGACACGGCCTCCTCGTCGACGCACAGCTCGCAGCAGCGGTACTGGTACGGCCAGCACCCCGCCGCCGCCAGCTGCTACGCGCCGCCGTCCCCGTCCCCCGAGTCGGACCGCTTCAACCGCAAGCGCCGGCGGTGCACGTACATGTACTACGTCCTGCGCCAGCTCGCCATCGTCGTGCCACTCGTGGTAGTCTTTCTCAACATCAACATCTACGTCTCGCGGCGGGGGAAGTACCTCAACGACGACACGAGCCCGAGCGATCCGATTTTCTATGCCATGTGGTTATCCGTGCCGTTGGTATGTTAATTGTCGTCCCCTTTCTCCCTTCTACATGTTGAAGATGAGATTTGCTGATGCGAAGCAGGCCTTCCTGATGATGCTCTGGTCCTTCACCACAGTAATCTTCCGCAAGCGCGCCGAGCACCAGCGCGGCGGCATCCCGAAACACGTCCACTTCGGCATGGAGCTGTGCTTCTCCCTCGGCGCGACCATCTGCTGGATCCTGCTGGTCATCCAGATCGAGTCCAAGAAGAGCAACGCCTTCTACGCGTATCCGTACATGCGGTACGAGGCTGCGCTGGCGTTCTTGCTGGGGCTGATCATGTAAGTTTCTTGTGGTCTTGTAGTTGTTGTTATTTGGCTTGGGACGACGTGAAGACTGACACATGGCAGGTTATCAGAATACGGCCTCCTCTTCCGCGCATGGTTCGAGTTCAGCAACGACCGCACGCGGCTGGAGGACGAGGCTGCCATGGTGCAAGTCTGATCGACCCATCCATCCCCCTTTATTCCCTTAGAAATATGTGTGTACGAGTACGGGAAAAACAGCGATTTCAGCATGGCGTTAAGGACGGCACGGGGTGGCATTCGAGGAGATCATTCTGGTCGCTTGCATGATTTCAGTCTATTTTGGAGAGAAAACCACACGAGATACCCCAATAAGCGTAAAAGATACCAATTACATTTAATCAGCTTTTTTTTTTTTCATTTTCACGTCTCAGTCGTGAGCGGCGACTCATGCCGCAGTCACCTCAACCACAGGCAGACATCCAGGAAGGCAGCGAGAGAAGCAAGACATCCCTTCAATTGCTTGGTTTCAGTCATTTACAAGAGAAACCCCCATATAAGAAATCCCAAGCGTAAAAAGACGCCATTGAATCAAATCCTCAACCAGCATCACTCACCTCCCCCTCCGCCGCCTCCAACCCCTCCACCCCCACGGCCCCAACACACCCCCCGCAAACACCACGGCCCCAAACAGCGCCGTGACAGCATACACCCCCAACGGCCCCAAATCCCCCATCCCCGGCGGCGCCCGCAGCGCAAACCCGTTGTCCGCAGCGACCGTCTGCCCCTGCCCCGGCGCCGAGCCCGTTGCCGCCGCACCCTGCCCCTCCTCGGTGGTCAAACTCGCCGGCACGTCCGCGCACCGCTCCGCGTCACACCACACCGTCAACGCATCCGTCCCGTGAATCTCCGTATCAGAGCGCGGATCGTCCGCCGCGAAGGCTAGTCCCGCGAGGCGGATCTCGGCGCGGGAGGCGGTGATGGCGTGGCCTGTCACCTCCTGGCCCGGGTGCAGCGTCGTTGATGTTGCGGGGTAGGGGTAGGTTAGCACCCTCGAGGAAGTAAGGGACGCGACGCAGGCTGATGAATCTCTGCATCCGTACCCCAGAACGCTATCCCAATCTCAGCGATGTGAAGTTTAGAAACGGAGGGGAGGGGGGGAGAGACGGAACGCACGTCGGACAGCATAGGACCCCCACAACAGCCGTCTGCCACCTCTCCGTGGCCGTCAAGGGCGTGAGGCTGTTATCCCACCCGGTGCTCCAGCTCACGCTCGGCTGGGTATGCGACGCCACGCCCGCCGTCGCGCTGCACGCTGGGGAGAAGCCCGCGGGGCAGCCGTCCCAGTACCACGCGCGCAATGCGGCGCACACGTCGGAGGGGGTGGTTTGCGGGGCAATGCTGCATTCTGGCGGCGGGGTGACGCGACTGCGTTGGTCGGATGACATGGTGATGGATGGGATTCACGGTGAAGCTGTATCCATGGCCGGCTTTTGGGGTTTGGGGGTTGTTTGGCGCTGAGGTGAGTGAGTGTAGGTAGGTAGATGGGAGGGAAAGATCACTGGACCAGTCTCATTTAGGCGATGCATCTGCGACCCTACGGCACGGCGTTCCGTGGCCGCGGTGAGCTGACATTAGATCTGCACATCTCAACGACCGCATCACTGTAAGGTACCCATCTCTTAAAATGATGAAGTGAGTGTGGACATGCCATGAGACACGAGTCATGAATCTCAGTGAGCACACAAACCCTCAAACACCAGATGAGATGACACAGCAAAACCAGAACCAACGACTGTATCCGCTTACATAACCCGGTGAGGCCCGGTGAGGCCCCACCCACTGCCCCGCGGAGACCCAGATCGGGAAAAGCCGCTGACGAGAAGTGGACCCTTTCCAGGCCCTGATTGGCCGCGTCGCCTTCGTCGATGGATCCGATTTGCTCATGGCCGTCTCAGGCGCGTCACAGTGCGCCGCTGGGCCAATCGCAGGTGGAGAATTCCCGCGATTCCCGACCCGGCCGAAGCCCGCCCGTCGCTGCTCCTCGCCAAAGACACTGGACACTGGGACCCCGCCGTGCGTCACTGGTCCTCGATCCGACCAAACGTTGCATCCAGCCCGATCTCGCCCTTTTTATCTTTATTTTTTGGTTTTTATGGTTTGTCCGCTGCATAATCTGGGCCCAACAAGAGTGAGGTGACCAAGGCCAAAAAAAAATCCCCACTCTCTCAGTCAACTTTCTTCCGTCCCGCAATCGAACCAGAAGCGAACAGGCGAGCGAGCAGATTAGCCTCATCAGCCTCACCCAGCAGCCTCCCTCCCGCCGCAAGCCCCCCCCCCCCTCACCCCTCTGAAGCGGGCAGAGAGAGCGAGCGACACAGATACAGTCTCAATAATGATCAGCCATGTCGACAAGAGCCATTAAGAAGAGCGCCTTTTCGTGCGAGCCGTGTCGCCGGCGCAAGGTACGTCTTTCCCTTCCCTTTTTTATCTCCGATGCCTTTTTTTTTTCCTGTTGCTGTTTCACCACTTCCCCTGCCTTTTCCGCTTTCCCGCCTCCGCCACCGGCACCCGTACCGTACCCCTGCACCACCACTGCCGGCCGAGCACGCCGCGGCGGCTGAGATGCAAGGCCGCCTGTCGCAGGATCGTCATCTCGGGCGTGATGGACTGCCATCCATGGTCGACCGGGCGGTCCTGTGGTGCGCGGTGCGTGGTTCGATGTGGTGGTGGTGGTGCGGCGGCGTTGGCGGGGGTGGGACGGACGTCATCATCAAAATCCCAATCTCCGGACACGGCGTCGGATGCGGACGCGGGGGTGCTGGCTGACCCGAACCGGCATGACAGGTAAAATGCGGCGGCGAGCAGCCGACGTGCAACAGATGCGCCGCACGCGCGGATGAGTGCGTCTACAAACTGTGAGACAACCCACAGCCCGTCGAAGCCCTCCCTCCCTTACCCCTCACCTCACTGTGCAGCCGGGCTGACCAACCAAGCAACCCGACGCTGTCGTACACATCGCGCCTCGAGCAGCGCATCAAAGACCTCGAGGCCCAGCTGGCCGCCGCGCGGGTCCACGCTCCGGGGCCCTCGGAGCCGTCGCGGACCTCGTCCCCGAGCCTGGGCCCGTCCGCCGGCCAGTCGCCCATGACGGATCCGCACCACGTCGAGTCGCAGGATGAGGAGTCTGTGAGTGAGAGTTTCAAGGGCCTAAAGGTTGACGACAAGGGCGGCATCACGTATCACGGTGCTACGAGTTTCTTTCAGCTGCCGAGCGATCGCCCGCTCGGCTCAAGAGATCACACCTCGTCGTCGGAGCAGGCCATCCAGCGCCGCGAGAGGCTCGTCGCCAATGCCTGGCAACAGAGGGCTCTCGAGAACATGTCCGAGATACCGGTGAGTCTCTTACCGTGTGGCTGGCATGTGTTGCCAAGACTGACTGCCTGTCCAGGAACCCTTTGGATACCTACTCAACGTGCATTGGTGCTGGATCCAGCCGCTTTTCAACTTCATCTACAGGCCCGCCTTCACTCGTGAGTGCATCTCATGTGCGCTTACAGCTGTCATGCTGACCCCCGCCAGGTGATATGCAGACGATGGGGCCGTACTACTCTCATACCTTGATGAATGCAGTATTATCTCACTCCATCCGCTGGGGCAGGAGTGATCCCGCCACAAAGGAGAAGCTCGAAGAGTTCTACGACGGCGGTGCTCTATTTGGCAAACACGCCCGGAGCATGGTCTTCGAGGAGCTCAGCCAGGGCGTTTGCTCAATCCCTACCGTTCAAACGCTGCTGCTGCTCAGCGCGCAGGAGTGCAGTGTCGGAAACAGCGCCCAGGCATGGACATATAGCGGTCTTGCGTTCCGCATCATCGACCATCTCGGCATCTGCGTCGACGGCCAGAGGTATCCGGGCTCGGTCCAATTAGCCGATGAGGACGTCGAGATCCGCCATCGTCTCTTTTGGAGCTGCTATTTCTGGGACAAGATGATCAGTCTGTACCTCGGCCGCTCGCCGTCGCTGCAGCAGACGTCGGTGTCTCCGCCACAGATCATGTGTACGTCAGCCTCCCGTCGTGTTCGTTCTCAAGCTAACACCGCCAGTCGACGACTCCGCCGAAAATGAATCCTGGACACCGTTTGGCGTCGTCCCGGAAGGCGGCTGGAAGTACCCTCCCTCGGCTGCCCACTCCACCTCTTGCTTTACGCAAATGTGCCGTCTCTCGGTCATCTTCAATGAGATTCTCGTGCACATGTATGACCCGGTTCGTCCCAACAGCCAGGCCGAGATGCAAGAGTGCCTGGCCAAGCAAGAACCCGCCCTCCGCCAGTGGTGGGATGAGCTGCCTCCTCACCTGAAGATGGAGTCCACGGCGCTCCCGGCTCTCGCGCCACCGTCCCACATCATTACCTTGAAGTAAGCGACCCTTTGCCCATCATGAAACTCTGGCTGACGCATCCTAGCGCACTTTACCGCACGTTCAAGATTCTCCTCTACCGGCCGATGCTCTCCCAGCGCGGGCGCGTCGGCGAGAATCTCCAACCGGTGCAGCGGTACCTCGTCGAGTGCGTGACGACCGCGACCTCCATCATCGCCATCTTCGACCTCTTCTGTCGCTCCTTCGGCATCGGCCACTGCGTTCTTTCCCTCTCATACAGCGTTTACATTGCCGCGTCCATCTTCCTCCTGCAGGTCCAGTCGAGCGTGGAAGACACGCAGGCGCTCCGCCGGCTGGAGTACTGCGTCCGCATCCTCGCCTCCGTGAAGCGCATCAACCCAGGTGAGTCTCCACACTTTCATCTCCACTCCGACTAGTGTCCATGACGTCGCTGACCCCTCCGCCAAAAGTCATCAGCAGCGCCCTCAACCTCATTACCCGTGAACTCGCCAGCCTCGGCATCGATGTTGGCGCCCTCGGTCTCTCAAAAACAGCCGCCACGCCCCCTATGGCGACCTACGGCATTCCGCAGGCCAGAGAGCCTGGCGTGCCGCCGGTCTCCGTTCCGCCGGGCCCAGAGGCGACCAGCTCGCCCGAGCAGTTGTATAACTTCCCGTTCGTCGACACACTCGGTCCGGAGGCGTTCGCGATCGACCCGCAAGTGTTCCAGAATATGTCGGCGATAGAGCCGTTGAGCGTCCGGGTTGGCGCGATAGAAGAGTAGAACCACACGCCACAAACATTTCCGGTATTGTGGGGGCCTTGACGGGTGCCTTGAAAATTGCCCGCATTACCGCCAATTTGAACTGCTCCGTTCGTATTGCGTTATAGGCGGGCTGCTTTGATGATAAGTTTTGAGGGGACTGCCCAACAGTCACCGGCCACGGCCAACGAGATCAATCTGGCGACAGGACTCTTCGAGGCATTGTATCTCGCAGTGCTGGAGACGCGGCCAGAGAGAGACCAGCATCTAGTTTCAACAGCTTCCATCCTCGTTTTGATATTAAGAATCTTCGTCGAGGCATACCTGTAAACAGAGTCAGCACATACGTTCAAAATTATAGAGCCAACATTTATGAAGAAAAATACCGCAGATTCGTCGAGACACTCGCATTCTGCTCCCATTCGAAATCCTACCATCCAACAACGTGTCGAACATCCAATTGTGTCGCTGGTGGCATCTTGGTTTCGGAATCAAAGACAAAACCGGCTACTGATGATTTTCCTCACGCCCGTGTGCTCCTAGCAGTCTGCTCGAGTGTTGTGTTGCCTATGGTTGTCTATTGTCGTGTGTGAAAGACCAAGTAAATCATCTTTTTGGCCGCGGCTTGGACGCCTGCGTGTATCGACTCTGCTGCGATTGAAGTACAGAGTGCTTGCTTCGCAAGCAATGAGTTGTTTTGTAACAGATGTTTTGCATGTTGGGAATGCTCTTGTCTAATTTCGAATTTCCATCGAGTCTATGCGAGCATCTGTTAGAAAAGTGTCAATAGCATTGCCAAAAGAACGAATCATGTTTGTATCAAAAGAAGAAAAGAAAAATAAGGCATCAAGCAGCACGTGTGATGCGTTGTCGTACGTTGCTATTTTCAGCAGAAAAAAGAGACATGGATCCTGAGACTTTGCAGATTTACTTACACTGACCGGCGTTTCTGAAACCCCCGCAACACCAGCCGGCCGGGTTCTTACTCAAGACACCGGAGGAACCCAGGCTTGCGACTGATTCGGACTTGCTGATCCGAACCTTTTTTGGACGCAGACGATGGGCTGATCTGACACTTGGGAATTCTTAACCTCGGTGTTTGTCGGTTATGATAGCCGTGGAGTTCGGGGACCCGATTTCTTCGAAATGAGGCGCGTCATCATCTTGTGAGAAACCAGCTGACGTTCCTGCCGCGGGGGGTCATCATGTACGTGCTACCAGCGAAGAGGGAAGAGAATTGGGCCTGGAGGCTCTCGTGATGACTTTCCTCCTCCACCGCGGAGGTCAAAAGGGCCGCAAGCACCGGAGTATGGCCGTCTGGGCCGTTTAGGCGACGGTGGCTGATCCACTCGGCCATGTTCCGAGAAATTTTGGGGGCTTCGGTGTCTGGCTCTCGCATGCTGCGTGGGGGTCTGGAGGACTTTGTCCTTTTCGTTTTTCCTCTCGCAAAAACCATGATTGTGATGAGCTTATCCGGTCATCGTCCGCGCATGTAAATGTCTGGATAAGCTTTTTTTCCTCGCTGGTATCCGTGGGCATTTTTTTTTCAGGCGGTGTTTGAGTTGAGACTGATGAGCGGGCTGGGCCGCTCGGCGGACGTGCGTGGCGGCGCTGTGGTCTGGGATATTTCTTGGATCCTCCACTGTGATGACCGTTTATTTTAGCGGCGGTCTCGCCTCCTCGCTTCTTCGGTGATCAGATCAACGGCGCGCGTCGCAAGCGTTTTTCCCTCTCCAGGTTTTTTGGCGCACCCGCCCGTCGGAAGTTGACCGAGGCTCAACCGTCGATGATGAAGATGCGTCTGGGCCGCGAGGCGCGAGGTTGAGGGGAAAACGGAGGGAAAGTCTGGATTTCTTGGAAAATCTGGGGGCACTAGCGCGTATATGCGAGATGGGCGTCCGGAGGTTACACGCCACCCCCTTCCTGATTGCCATTTCTTCCCAGTCTCGCAGCGAACGGGACACGTGCCGATATGGGGCGCCTGTTTGGGGCCCGTCTCGGGGTATCTTTGGCGGCGGAGGACCGAAGTTCCGCAAGCGTAGGCCGGGGTGGTGTCTGGTCCATGTTGATATTGGCAGGATGGTGACTGGCTCGGTGGTGGTGGTGAGCGGGTTGCCTTCTGCGTTCGTCTGGCTTGTGACGGCGCGAGCGTGGATGATTACGTGCGATGAGCTGGCGTGGGATCCATTGCAGATGTCACGGCCAGGGTCCGAGGAAGGGTGGTTGACGAGGTTCGGGAGGGGGATCCGATCCCGATGGACCTGGGGGAGGTGAATCCATGCCCACGATGGGGGAGGACCTTGGATGTTGCAGATTTTTGAGTAATTTTGAGTGTTTTCTGCCAAGACTGGAGATGCGATGGCAGGACGAATATGGAATGATTTGCGCGGGAAGTTGTCCGGAGACTTTTGGCGTCCCCGCGTTCAATTTTTTTTTCTTCGTCTTTTCTGCGCCTCTCGCTGTAAGTTTCGCTGGTTTTACACATGCAAACAGCGCAGGGTAGAAAACCGTTCGCGAGGATCGTGAAGTGGGGACATGGTTCTGCGCCGACGCCCGTTGGCGGATACTCGTTTCCGGGCTGGGGGCAGGTTGAATGTGGCTCCGGGTTACCGGCATCCTCACGGTGGATGGCCGAGGTTGTTGATCTGATGGCGGACTTGGGCCGAGGCGGCGAGCATGGCGAGATGGTGGTCCAACTTTGTTGTAAACTCTAATGTGTTACAGGGTGAGATATGGAAGATGGCCGAGTTTGTTAAGCATGGATATGCGAATGGAAATGTGGGATGGAAGGTTGTGGTTGCGGATGTAGTTGGGAGGTGTCGTTGATGGATGAACGGAATGTGACGCGGAATGGCTTGGGCCAAACTTTGGCAGGCGCTGGGGTGGGGCCGTCTTTCCTCCATAGGTATACTACGCAAGACCTTATGTAATCCTGATCTTGCCCCTTTGGCTCAGTGGTAGAGCGTCTCACTCGTAAGCTTGCGAATCATGAGAAGGTCCACGGTTCAATCCCGTGAGGGGGCATATCTTTTGCCAAATTGGCCAAATTTTTGCCGTTGTAATACTTTTGTCTCATGTTGCACTTAGATAACTTTCTTCTTGACTTTGGTATGCTCCCGTCAAGCGTGTCCAGGTGTATGCCTATCTAAAATAATTATGCTTCACTGTCTTAAAAGAATAAAAGTGACACAAGTGTAGCCTTACTCTAAATAAGATAGGTGACCAACACTAATAACAGCAACTTACACAGGATTGATTGACTATGCAAACTATCTTCAACTCAGCCACCGCTCTCATGCAACATTACAACCACATTAAAACTCAGCACACCTTGAACCTCACAAACTGCGCAGCGTCCTCAGCATACTTCAGCCCATAATTCTCATGCGCCTCCCAGCTCGTGCCCTGCGCGCACGCAGGATCATTGTCGTTACAATAGTCCCTCAGCCGCGCAGACCACCGATTAAGCGACTCCAGCTGCGCACCTTCCCTGGGGAAGCCCTGCATCCGGCCGTCGTGTCAGTCTTTATCCCTGGATTCCCGGGTTTTATTAATCCAAAAAACTCACCGATTGCATCCGCGCCCCGACTAGCAGGTTGTATGTCTGGTTCGCAACGTGCCGCGGCGAGCCCCAGATAAGAGCAGCAGCAACTACACAAATGTTCCCGTTAGAAATCGCAGATCAGTCTCCACCAGCATATACATTCATCCGGCGGGCGCCGCCACCATTCTGCTGCACTCACCGTGATCCCCGGGAAACGTCCCCGGGGCCATCCCCTCGCTCCCCTCCTGCGTGCAATTCTGGCTCTTGAACGTCCCGCCCCCGCCGCCGAGCAGGTCCCCGACGACCTGCCCGCCCTGCGAGAACCCGGACAGCACGATCTTGGCGTCCGGGCAGCGCGTGGCGTACTCGGTGACGGCTTTCAGAGTGTTGGCGACGCCGCCCTCGACGGAGTCGCAGTAGTCGTGGAAGACGGCCTGGTACTCGACGCTGGCCCACGTGCAGTCCCAGTCTTTGCAGATGGCCTCGGCGATGGGCTGCTGCAGGCCTGGGTACGGCTCGTTGGTGCCGCGGAGGAGGAGGACGTGGACGGCGGCGCAGGGGGTGAGGGGGCAGAGGAGGGACTGGGGGGCGACGGAGGCGGGGAGGAGGGCGAGGGGGAGGATGGTTGTGGGACGCATGTTTGGAGCGGTGTTTTGTTAGGAGGGCGAGGGTGTGGGATGCCGGGATTTGAGGGGAGATGGAGGAGAGGAGATGCGCAGCGAGTGGCTTCTTAACTTTTCTTGTTGAATCAAGACTTGGAGTTGTGTACTTATGGGAATTGGCATCACCGCCGTCTTCTCAGTTTGGCAGCCGAACATCCCCAGATTCGACGTCAGGACATCGTTCCCCGCAAACCCCAGGATTTCCAATCCCGGTCTTCACGTGGAATGAAACTACATCCCGTCGAAATAAACAAAAAAGAAAGGCCAGAAACAAGCTTGTTTCCCGCCGTGAAGTTGCTGGAGTTGTCATCCAGAGCCTATTGTTTCCTGATTCGTCCAGACTTCGGAACCCGGAGGGCAACACATTGCGGAACTCGGACAGGCCCTCTGCCAGAAGAAAGCTGGGGGAGGTTGCAACCACACCGCACACAGCACCGGCGTCTTGTCTCGGCAGATGGGCGCCAGCCAGTTGGGACCTGGGGATTTCTGACCGTCCTGTCAGTCACCCTCCACCCCATGGGACTCTAAATGTGGGGTAAATAAACGGCCTTTTTGTTGCCAAATGGGGCATTTGTCCGTGGAGTTTTTCATGGTGAGGGCACACTTCCCAAGACCGCAGAGTCGGTGTCGACTGCGCCTGGGATTCCCCAACATGGCAGGACGGGATACATCATTTCCAACCTTTGAGCACAATAAGCATTGCAACTTCAGGAGCTTAATTAAGTCAAACGAGGCAAAGATTCCCCCAAAGACGAGTCAACCCCCTCACACCGCAAAACCCGGCCTATTCCCCTGCTTACATCCCCCCAACATCAACCACAAACCCCCTCGCCCCCAGCACCTCCACCAACCCATCCCAAACCCGCGCCTGCACCCGGCGCCCGGCCTCGTCCGCAGCCCACGCCGGCACCTCCATCACCTCCATCTCCGCCAGGAACGCCCCGTGGCTCGCCTCCCCGGCCGTCACGCCGTGCAACAGCTTCCTGCTCCCCTGCTCCGCGCTGATCCCGTACCCGACGCGCATCACGCCGATGTACGCCCGGAAGAACCACGGCATATTGCGCGCGAGGTCCGTCGCGCAGATGCCCGGGTCCATCACGTTGATCACCACGCCCGTCTCGGCCACGGGGAGGAGCCCCGCGAGGTGGCGGACCATGTAGACCTGCATCAGCTTCGAGAGGGGGTATCTAACGTTCAGAAAAGTGTGCGTGTTAGTTATGGGACAGGTTGTATTGCGATTGAGTAATTGCAAAACCCATCTCACGTACCGTTGCGCCCCCATGCCAGTCTTCTGCCCAGATTCCCGACTCAGACTCTCGAACAAATTCCCCTCCACCAGATCCAACCCGCCCCCCTTCGTAAAAAACGCCGTCCCGCTCGAGACAACCGTCAAATGCGCCCGCACCCCGAACCGCCTCGCCGTCTCCCTCAGCTTCGGCAGCGCCCGTACAGCAAGCAGCCCGTTCGCAACCACATTCACCCCCACCATCATCTCCAACCCGTCCCCCGTGCGCGCAAACTCGTTCAGCGCGACGCTGGCGTTGGCAACCAGCCCATCGAGCCGGTCCAACCCACCCAGACGCTTGCAAAAGGCGTCAACGGAGGCTAGAGACGCCAGGTCGAGCTCCCACACCTCGCCTGCGTCCGCATGTCCCGTATGCGCGCGGATGGCGGCGAGCGCGGCGTCACCTTTTGACCGCGAGCGTACGGCGAGGATGACGCGCGCGGCGTGTAGTTGGATGAGGTGCTGCGCGCATTCGTAGCCGAGGCCGGTGTTGCTGCCCGTGACGATGTAAGTGCCGCCGGCGATGGCGGAGGGCGGCGGGAGGGGGAGCTCGGCGCAGCTGCGGAAGAGTGATGGGAGTGTCATTTTCTTTTGGGGTTGGAGGTTCGGTTTTGGTATGGCCTAGAGTTTGGGGATATGAGATGATAGGTCTTGGCGGGGAGGTAGTTTCGTAGGCAATAGGCTAAAGTTTATTGCGACGTTTGATGTTGGCTTCTTGGTGTTCTGATACAGCTAGACTAATCTCAAATCTTCGCGTCAACAATATCTGTATTTATACCGTTTTTCTTACTCTCGAGGTGATGCTGGTGCCTCCCATCTGCGCGTGTATCTTGGCGACTTTCATGGAGTTTACGGAGGCGGACCATCAACGGTGTTTCCACATTTCCATTTCCGGTGCAAAATCAACACTGCCAGTTACAATACCGTTTTTCTCACTTTTTGAAGCGATGCTGATACCCTCCTAGCTGCGCATGTATCTTGGCGACGTTCATGGAGTTTGCGGAGGCGGACCATCAACGGTGTTTCTTCATTTCCATTTCCCGGTGCAAAGGTCGTTGCTGAAATCCGGCTACCAACCGCGGATTTCACTAGTTGTCACTTTCCATAGGGCTTAGCAGAAAACGTGCTTGGGCCAATGGTTTGTTGGCGTTTCCGTCTTGTCTGACCGGGTTTTGGTGCCTGGCCGGAATCCCGCGCAACTAAACTCCGCAATGGCCGGCTTTGACCAAAGTTCCAATAACACGCAGAACACAGCAAGATGAAGAGTAGTATTCCTAGGTAGGAAAGTGTATTTTGATTTTAGGTCGTTGATCGTATTAGAATAATTCTATTCTTCGTCGTCATTCGTCATTCGTCGTCCTCGACGCAAATTGTTGCTTTGGCCTTGGAAAAAAGCCTTACAAGATGCACGAATGCATCCGCAGCGCTATGCTAGGAAAGTAAAAGAAGGAGAAAAAAAACCGCTCCAAATCACAATACGTTGTTGAAGGTTCGTCACCTGGCATGCCGGGTATTCCACAAATCCTCCGCGTTCCCCCTGAACAGCCTGTCCACAAGCACATCATCCTTATCACACCAGTCCAGCACCGTCTCCATCCACGGCCTGATATCCAGCCCCTCAAACCGCGTGTGCGGCCAGTCCGTCGCGAAAATCACCCGGTCTTTACCCCGCAACCGCAGCACCTCGCGCGCAATCGGCTCGAGATCGCTGTGGTCCGCCATGCTGCTGAGCCGGTACGGCGCCGAGAGCTTGACGTAGGTGCTCCCCGCCTTGAGCAGCCTCGCCAGCGCCCTGAACCCCTTCATCGAGTACGGGTCGCGCGCGGGCATGTCCTTGACGCAGGGGTGGCCGAGGTGGTCGATGCAGACCCGCACCCCGAGGCGAGGCACGACGGGCTCGAGGAGCTCGATCATGGACATGGGCATGTACACCTGGATAACCCAGTCAAGCGGGCGGCAGTCGTCCGCGTAGCGCAGCAGCAGGTGCTCGAGCTGGGCGGCGGTGAGGGACTTGCCGACGGAGGAGAGGTTGATGCGGACGCCGCGCACGCCGAGGCGGTGCCAGTCGCGCAGGGTGGCCTGGGGGACGGATCCGGGCTCGAAGGCGACGACGGCGCGGCCGCGGCGGGGGCCGAGGGCGCGCAGGGCGTCGAGGAGGCAGGTGTTGTCGTGGCCGTAGATGGAGGGCTGGACGAGGACGATGTTGTCGATGCCGACGGAGGACTCGAAGGCGAGGGCGTGGTCGAGGCGGTGCGTCGCGGGGCAGTAGACGGCGTCCTGTGCCAAGGGATATGCGGCCGGGTCGACGACGTGCATGTGGGAGTCCCACGCGCCGCGGGGGATCCGCTCCGGGAGGGTCAGGCGGCGGCGGGAGGTTGTGAGGAGTGTTGTTGGTATTACTTTGTCGTTCCTCGACGAGGACGATGAAGGGTTGATGAGAGGTTGGAGGAGAGCCATGATGGTCCGTAGGTGGTGGTAGAGGTTGGAGTGTGCGTTGAGGATGCGCCTCTGGACCATGGTGAGGGCGGCTACTCTTTGTGTAAGAGCGGAGGGGAGGGCCCTATCAGTGGGAGATGAGGAGCAGGAGGAGGAGGAAAGGGCGGGGGTAGAGTGATAGAGTCGAGGCTCGGGCTTGATGCCGATTTGATGGTGAGGAGTGTCTAGGGAAGCAGCGGTGGTGGTATTGGTGGTGGTGGTGGTGGTGGTGGAATAAGGGCGCTTGCTGGAAAGGCATGGAAGGGATGAATCCTTCTCCTCGCGAGAACAAACTGGCGACTGGACCGAAGACGACGAGGAGGAGGACGACGACAAGAGGAGACGCCCGGGGTTTCGGTGATCCGCAGGTACTGGCTGCTGCTGCTTCTGCTGCTGCTGGTGGTACTGCTGCAATGACTGCGGACGATGGCGATGACGGCGGCGGTGCGCCTGCACATATGGACGTCGGCCCATTGCAGTTGCTGAGAATCCGCCGACTGCCCGGGTTGTTGAGTGGATCATCTGAGTTGCAGCAGCATATCACTCGACGAGGGAAGCAGTATCCATAAGAAGGTTTTCCTGATCATGTAGGGGCGAGCCCGCAGTTTCTCGGACAGTCTCCAGCAGGAAATGCGAGGAGCGAGGCAAGGCGAGGCAAGGCAAGGCCAGGCCAGTGGGAGCGATAGTGGAGGTGGTTGAGGGCAAAACTGCAAAACTAAAACCTTGAGGTGTCGTCAACAAGCCACCATACGAGAGAGGTGAGGTGCAGGTTTCTGGTTTTGGAGGAGATCTGATGCTCTGTGGGCGGTGTCGCCTCGGAGGATGACCGATGTGTTTCTCGACCAGACAGTCCAGACTCGAGCCTAGTGAAGGTAGTGAGTGAGTGGTGTTGAGTATCAATGCCCACTGGTTTGGGTGTGTGTATTGGGTTTTGCGCGCAACTGCTGTGTAGAGACTACGGATGCACACACTACGCGCATATCCATCCGAACATGGGATTCAACTATTTTGAGAAGTGGTCCGGTGCCTCCAGGAACATGGCCGACGGGCGTGCATCCGCATCTGCATCGGCCAGTGCGAGGTCCATTGCATGGATTGACGGGGTCGGGGCATTGCAACAGCGGGCGGGCGGCAGCGTTTCCAGGCGTCTCTACAGGCGCGTTTGTGAGTGCAGCACCGCTGAGCAGGAACAATCAAACAGGGCAGAAATTCTCTTTCTCTGGTTTTTTTTCTTTCCTTACGTCGCCACGAGTCATCACTTGCGGGCCGCATGCTGTGGGCGGCCGTCCTGCCGGAAGTTGACCGAGCTGGGTGAGCTGTGAGATGAGATTGAGCGAGTGAAAGAGAGAGTGAGTGAATGGGGCACGAGTGACTTGCATTATGTAAGACACAGATGTACTATGTAACTCTGTGCCTTAGGTAAGTGCCTTAGCTAAGCAGAGAGAGAACCTTGAGAGAACAGAGCCCGCCCAGACCACCTCCACCCGACCTCAGCATCTGGAAGCGGAGCGGGAATACCGCGGGATGCTAAAGTATCCCACCACTGTGTTTAGCGTGGGAGCTACTTCTCGTCCCTTGCGTTAGTCACCCCCCCGGCGCGGCACTTCCATTGGATCGGTGATGTGACGGCAATGGCACTGGATGAACGCAACTCCCGAGTGGGGGCACATCATTACTAAGGTTCTCTCATCACACTGCCAGTTCTTGTTCTGCGCGTCTCTGCCTCCTCCGACCGGCCGGTATCTTCTTCCCCCCTTCACAGTCCGTTCGGTCAACGTCCGATGTTTTGCACCCCCCTTCATCCCCCACCCCGCCCTGCACGAGATCCTCCTCCGCGCGCGATCGACCACTGAACGAAATCGTGGGGTTGGGCCTCCTCCTCTGGAACCACCAGGGCCCGAAATCCGGAGAAGAGACAAGCGAGAGGCACTGCTGCTGCGGCCTGCCTGCATCCCTCGACCTACCCCGTGGAGGATTTGTGCAACCCCGCGATTGCTGCTGCTGCTGCTGCTGCTGTTGAGAGGCAGACAGAAGAAGACGACGGCAGGAAAAGAGTGAGGCGACGGGGGAGCCGACGTGGTGTGATTGCGTGTCGGAAATAGGGGGCGAACACAGACACTCTTGGGCAAAAAAAAACTTTTTTTTCCCTTCTCTTCATTTCATCTCAATCCAGCATCTGGACAACTCAATTGCTGCAAACCCACGCCGCGCTCCCCTTTTCTGTCGCCCGCAAAACCCGCAATCGCGTTCGAACGAAAGCCATCGCCCCCGGCCCAGATCTTCTTTCTCTGAGAAGTCTTACCCCGGGAAAATGGTCGACTTCAACGCCTACTATCTGCTGACTATCGTTGTTATCGCGTGCGGGTCTATCCCCAAGGGTGAGTCGAGTCTGCCCCCTCTGCCCCCCTAGCCCATTGTGCGGTCAGGTCGGGTCACCGCATACGCGACCGTGATCTGGCCCCTTCTCCACCGCAAACCCTTCTTCTCCGTTCGCGGTGTGCATGTCCATGTGTGAGGGAGTGTGCTGATGGGTCCAACAACACAGGCTACGATGAGGGTGGCTTCAGCGCCTCCACGGGCCTGACCTCCTTCAAGGAGGACTTCGGCCTCGTGTCGAGTCTGTGGAAGGGCAACGAGTCTGGCCTCGCCGACCGCAAGGCCAACATTTCGTCCTTTGGCGTGCTCGGCGCCGCCTTTGGCTCCATCATCGCCCTCGCCCTCAACGACAGGCTCGGCCGCCTGCGCTCATGGCAGGTCTTCATCGCCGTGTGGATGACGGGCGTCCTGATGCAGGTCTTCTCCTCCGGCATCCTCGGCCTCATGCTCTTCGCCCGTATCTGGGGCGGCCTCGGCGCCGGCGGTCTCACCGTCGTCGCGCCGCTCTACCTGTCTGAGATCGCGCCTGCCAAGTCGCGCGGCATGGTCGTTAGCATCTACATGGTCGTCCTGCTATCGTTCCTGACCATTGGTGAGTTTTAAATCCCCATCAACCCTCGGGACTTGGCCGTGTCCTGTCCCACCCCCGTCTCGGCGAACATCCGACTGACCGGCTCCCGCGCCAGGTTTCTTCATCAACTACGCCGCCAACGCGACGCTAGCGGCCACTAGGATGCAGTACCGCCTCGTCATCGCGATCCCCCTCATCCCCGTCGGCCTGGCCTTCGCCGCCTCCTTCTTCCTCGCCGACACCCCGCGCTGGCTCGCCTCCCGGGACCGGGGCGAGGAGGCCCTCGCCGTGCTCGCCAAGCTCCGCCACTCGGACCGCACCGACCCGGCCCTCTCCCTCGAGTTCGACGAGATCCACGAGCAGCTCCGCTCCCGCCAGCAGATCCTCGCCGACACCTCCACCCTCGCCATCGTCAAGGAGATCGCCACCGTCCCCACCTACCGCACCCGCTTCCTCCTCGGCGCCGTCATGCAGACCGTCGCCCAGTGGTCCGGCGGCAACGGCATCACCTACTACATCCCCGAGATCTTCCGCTACGCCGGCGTCGTCGGCGACAACACCTCCCTCATCACCAGCGGCGCCTACGGCGCCGTCAAGCTCGTCTTCACCATGGTCTTCACCTGGGGCCTCGTCGACGTCTTCGGCCGCCGCCGGTGCTTCATCTCCGGCCTGGCCCTGCAGTGCGTCACCCACGTCTACATGGCCGTCTACATGGGCATCTGGATCGACGGCACCAACAAGCCCGCCTCCGACGCCGCCATCGCCTCCGTCTTCGTCTACGCCGTCGGCTGGTCCATCGGCCTGTGCACCGTGCAGTACCTCTACGGCACCGAGATCTACCCCACCCGCATCCGCAGCGTCTGCTACGCGACCAACATGGCGCTGCACTGGTTCTTCCAGTTCGCCGTCGTGCGCACCACGCCCAACATGTTCGTCAGCCTCAACGTGTGGGGCGCGTACGTCTTCTGGGCGTGCGTGTGCGCCGTCGGGCTCGTCGTGCTGGGGCTGTGGGCGCCCGAGACGAAAGGCATCCCGATGGAGCGCATGGAGGAGCTGTTCAGTGGGCCGTGGTGGATGGGCTGGCGCGCGAGCGTCGATCTGGACGGGAGCGAGACGAAGCCGTTTGGGAGGGGGAGTTCCTCCGGGAAGGACTCGTCTGGGAGGGAGTCAGAAAAAGGGCCGTTTGCCCATGAGCGAAAGACAGATGTCTGATTGCCTTGGTGTTTTGACTATTTATTTTTTCCTTGTAGAAACGTTTATACCTCTTTCTAATTGATATCCCTTTTATGACTTCACCACATTTCTTTGGCACTCGTCTCATCTTAAGTGCCCAACCCGTTCAGTCGGAGCCGGACCGGCTTAAAGTGGACCTCCTGGCCGCACAAGGTCCGCGAGTTTTGAACTGTGCTTCCGCGGCATGATTGAGCTGCTTAACGCACAACACATTACATCCATCTTTATTCCCATAAAACCGAATCATTGGAGCTGTAATTAGATTTCTCTGGTGTCACCTCATTCAGGTCTCTGCAGAACATTCATGCAGCAGCGCCATCGCAGGGCCATCTCCACGAGGACAAACACCAAAACTGGGAAAATTTCCATTTTGTACAGAATTGAACATGTGTGATTCATGTCGATTGCAGAAACCAACATGACACGCAGTTTGTGATTCTTGGCGTTTCCTGCCCATGGCAAGGATACCGACCAGGAAGGAAGAGAATTACTGCCCGATCAAGCGTGTTGGTTGTAATGAGCCGGGGTGTGGCGCACTCTTATTTCAACGTCTTGTTACATTTGTGCTTAACTAATGTGGTGTTGGTTTTATTGGGACTTTTGTAGGTTGTTTTCACTATTTGGACCTGTCATTATTTAGTTCTGTTAGGTAACTGGCCTTTGCGCGCGTATTTTCTTGAGTCGAAAGAGTGCATATTAACTCCCGTTAATGAGAACATAGGAGCATTGACGCAGGCATTGGCATTTTGTTTCTTATATTCTTTTATTATATCATCGCTAGTCGTTATATTCAGTCTTGATTTGAGTGCTTTTGATATTAACCTACACATACACTTGAGGAGTCTCAGAGTGAGAGTTGTGTGCCGCTCATGAGCACATCCTAGATCGCTGCACCAACATAGAGAACGTGGTCTACACATCGAGAGCTTAGAGGACGACATAAATACCCTTTGATCATCGATGTTGCCACAGATTAAATACCATTTTAGTTCAGCACAGCTTGCTTGAACGACCCATTTTCACTTTACAATACTTGCAAAACCACCTGGCCTGTTAGGAACATGATATCTCTTAGAACGGCCTCGAGTACGTAAAATCAAACTTGGCTTGCAACCCAGCCCGATCAGCCATGCTCTTCGTCACAGCCTCATCACGCTGCGCGCAAAACTCGGGCGCAGCCACCCGCGCCAGCCCAACCGCCCGCGCGCCCTTGACCAGCAGCGACGTATGCGGCTGCTGCCTCGTCGCGTACGCCTTGAACGCCTCCGTCAGCACCGCCGTGGACAGCTCCCTCGCCGCATCGAAATCCGGAATCTCTTTCGTGAGGTAGTAACAGTCCTCACTACATCCCGTCAGTCCAAAAAAAAAAAGAAAAAAAACATATCCACATCTTCGTCATCAAAAACAAAACTCACCAAGCCTGATTAGCCCCCTGCCCGAGATGCACACTCGTCGGATGCACCGCGTCCCCGACCATGACGCACCGGCCCGAGTACCACTGCTCGGGCTCGAGCTCGGGACGGTCGTAGATGCCGTACTTGATGAGCCGCTCCGCCGAGTTGACCATGCCCAGCACGACGGGGTCCCAGTTCTTGGCCTGCAGCATCTCGGCCATCTTCTCCTTCTCGGCGGCGCGCTTCTCGTCGCTGAAGAGCCCCCAGGCGGCTTCCTCCTCGGTGTTGCCCGGCAGCGTCAGCCCCCAGGACGTCTTGTCGTGGGTGATTGGGTAGCTGATGATGTGGCTGAGCTCGCCGTACCAGTTCCGCGCGCCGGGGGTGGTGCGGAATGCCTCGGGCGTGGGTGAGATGCCGGCGGTCTGGTTGTATGGTTAGTGTTCATGATGCGAGGGGTTATCATGGAGTATTCTCACCTGCGTCAGTCCCGTAAACGACGGCGTCCCCTCCTCAATCCCCCCACGCGCCAGCAACAACCTCCTCGTCGCCGCCTTCAACCCATCACACCCCACCAAGAAACACCCCGTCTCCTGCTTGCCCCCCTCAAAAAACGCAGTCACACTATCCTCCCCCTCCTGAATCTGCTCCAGCTTCCAGCCCTCCCTCACCTCCACCCCGCTCTCGACCGCCAGCTCCCTCAACCACTCCGTGACCAGCGTGCGCTTGACGCCCACCGCCGGCTGCCCGTACCGCTTCGCAAACCCCGTCGGCACGTCAGAGCGGCCGAGGACCTCCCCCGAGGCCTTGTAGTCGCACAGCTCGAGCACGGGCGGGCCGTTCTGGAGGAGCCGGTCGGGTACGGGCCCGATGAGATTGAGGACCTTGAGCCCGTTGGGGCATATCATCAGGGATGCGCCGACGTCGGCCGGGGTCGAGGAGCGCTCGAAGATGATGGGGGCGTAGCCCTTTTGCTTGAGGAGGCATGCGACTACGGGCCCGGCCATGCCGCAGCCGATGATCAGGACTTTGGGTGAAGACATTATGAATAGTGCGGCACCAAGCAAATGGACTTGATGCTTTTCGTGTTTTGGAGTGGCTACGGTGAGTAGATGGGCTCTTCTCGCAATGCCTTCGTCTTGGTGGTGGTGAGAGCTGCGCAGGTCCGTGGATGGCTACGTCAGACAAGGTTGTGGTCTGTTCTCCTCCCCGCCAGACGCTCGCTCCCGCGGTTTCTCGGAGGAAGAGAGTAGAGACTACGTCTACGTCTACGTCACATGACTCGCGAACACGGCGACTACCCAGCGCCCGTGAAACCCGTGGAAAGCTACTGAGATAACAGCACCACAGGCGGCCGGACGTACGTATTGAGTTTCCAGGGTCCCCGCTTAGGTTGTCAGAGACGTGGCGGCGGGAGAGTTCTTCGCTGCATCAATCCGAACCGGCGGGTCAGACATTCCGTACGGCCCTACACTAGTCGAGACAGCGTTCTGCGCGTGGGCTGCATGCGCTTGAGAGGATAGATCAACGTCTAATCTGACTGCTCAGATTACTGATCTAAATACGCGGCTTCTAGTCGAAGCGCTAGCACTTTGACATCGGGGCTTGTTCCGACATCCAGGCACACAGACTATCAGTTTCCAGTCAGAAAAAGGCTTGTACCAGAGCTAGCGCACGTGTAAATCGGAGACTGGATGCGAGATTGCTACGCTAATCCCCATGGCTGTGTTTTAAACTTTCTGACTCTGCATATCGTACAAGTGGGCGGCCGGCAACTTGGACAACTCCGACGAACACACAACTCCTGCGGACGAGTAACCACCGCAACAACGCAGCCGTCGTTCAAACCATGGACTTGTCCACAACACACACAAGCTTCGTGCCTGAAACCCTCCCGCTCCGCAGCTCCTCCAGCCCGGCGCCCACATCGTCAAGCGTCTCGCCCACAACGCGGTACCGCAGCGGCCTCACGGCTCCCGCCCCCACGAGCGCGGCCACCTCCCTGGTCCACGCGGCCGCGAACTCCCGGTCCGCCGGGGAGGCCCCGCACTTGTACGGGGCGACCCAATCAACGGCGGATCCGAAGGCGCTCATCGCGAAGACCCAGGACGGCCGGACCGCGCGGCGCGAGTGGCTCGCGATCGGGAAGCTGTCGAGCGCGACGTAGCGGCCGCCGCCGGCGCCGAGGGCGGCGTAGCAAATGGCCATGGAAGCGGGCGTGGTGATGCAGTCGGCGGCGTGGGCGAGGCGGTCGGCGGTGAGGGCGCGGATGTCGGCGGCGCAGGTTGGGGAGGCGTAGTCGAAGGCGGCGGCGGCGCCTGTGGATTTGACGAGGGGGAAGTTGTGGGGGGAGCAGGTGACGATGGGGATGAAGCCGCAGCTGGGGGGGAGGATTAGGCTCCTGGTTGTGTGAAGAAGCGGGAGAGGATAGCTTACTGTCTTAGTAACTGGATCATGAAGAGGCCGGAGGCGGTGCTGCCGCCGTATATCAACACATGCCGATCACCATCCGACGGCACGGTTTTGAGCTTCATGGTGTTGTGAAGCACCATGCCGCCTGTGAGGAGACCGCAGGGGAATGTTGCGGCTTCTTCGAAGGAGATGGTGTCGGGTATGCGGAAGAGCAGATGCTCCTCGGCCACGACGTACTCAGCAAATGCGCCCGTGGCCTCGTCGTTGTTGTTGTATCCAAAGGCCACGCCGCACACTCGGTCGCCTGGCCGTATGTCTGAAGACACATGCGCGCCTTTTGACATGACGATGCCGGCGAAGTCGAGGCCGGCCATTGAGCCTTGCGGCATGCCGGCCTGCACCATCTTGGCGTCTGACGGGTTCAAGCCGACGCATGCTGTCTTGACGAGGACATTTGTTGGTGATAGGTTTGGTGTTGAGACCGAGACTACCTTTGCCGCTCCCGGTCCCTGGACGACTATTGCCCTCCTCGCTTTCGACGGTTGTGTCATGGTTTGTAATGATAGCTTTTCGTACTTCGTCACAACCGCTGAAGTGCTGAACTCATTCTAATAGTGATGCAAGTAAAGATAGACTTACACGAACTGCTCGTCCGTCCTCCCTTCACCGCGGATAAGGATCCCATCGGGAGGCCTGTTTGAGCCGAATCGCCGTCGTGCTCCACAGTTCCGCCATAACAACGCCACGAGTCAGCAATGCTCCCCGAAGACTGACATGAAGTCGCCATCTGAACACGACAAAATAACCAGCTCCGACGGCGAGTTTACGAAAAAACTCCCTCGCATAATGAGACGAGCCTAGCCGCCCCCGGCTGACTCGTTGCACCAATAATCCCCACCCGCGCTTCTGTCTAGCCAACGAACGCGCCTGGCCCGACGTCCCCATCCTCTAAGGTTTAACACCCCCTATTGATCTAGAAACTTTCAGAGTTGCATCTCAGCTGTACAGACTAGCAATTAGAGTTAGAGTCGGTTGTACCGGCGAGTTTCTCTCTCAATGCGCACTGAGGGAAAGCGACACGTACGTTGCAACACTAGACCGCGAGAGCCATGTTTAGTGATACTTTCAGGCGGAACCTACCCATACTGTTGGGACGAACAATTTCAGATGGCAGGGTAAGGTGTGCAAAGAGAGGGAGAAAACGTGCTCTCGAGTCCGCGTATTTGTTTCCTCTTTGGGGGCCAGGTGGCATTGTACACGGTGAAGAGAGTTTGGGCTGGACCGCACATGGTCCGGCTGGATCCCTAGTCAGTAGCTTATCGTAGCAGCGGGCGATGAGTAGCCAGACGGGAGTAATTAGCCCATTCGCGTGGATTACGAGACTGCTGAAGCGGTCAGTACGCCTGCCTTCGTTCAAATTATTGTCTATCCGAAAGCCTCGTATGACTTCGCGAACTTGTCCACAAACTCACCAAAATTCACGAAGCCTTCGTCCACGCAGAACAGTGATCCTGTAGCATCCACAAGAGTGCAACGCAGAAGCATACGGTCTGCATACAATCTGACCTTCTTAAATTAACCATGGAGCCCATTGCGATTATTGGGCTGGCGCATCGCTTCCCAGGAGGCGCCAACACGCCCGCCAAGCTCTGGGAGGTGCTCAACAGCAAAAGAGACTTATCGAGAGAACCAGATGCAGATCGTCTGAATCTCCAAAAGTTCCACAACACCAACGGCGAGCATCATGGCAGCTCAAACGTCACCAAGTCCTATTTCCTCGAGGAGGATCCGCGCCTCTTCGACACGACCTTCTTCAACGTCAGTCCTCTGGAGGCCGAGGCCATGGACCCGCAACAGAGGCTTCTCCTGGAAACGGTCTATGAAGCCACAGAATCGGCCGGAACGCCGATTGAGAGCTTCCAGGGCTCGCGGTGTTCCGTATTCGTCGGCGTCATGACGGGCGACTATGAGACGATCCAGTACCGCGACACGGAAGACCTGTCGCACTACACCGCATCGGGCACGTCGCGCGCCATCCTGGCCAACCGCATTTCCTACTTTTTCGATCTTTCTGGATCGTCAATCTGTCTGGACACGGCCTGCTCGTCATCTCTTGTCGCGATGCACCTCGCCGTCCAGGATCTCCGCAGCGGCGCGGCGGAGACGGCCGTCGTCGCCGGCACTAACCTCATCTTCGGGCCGGACATGTACATCAGCGAGTCAAAGCTGCGGATGCTCTCGCCGACGGGGAAGTGCCGGATGTGGGATGCCATGGCGGACGGGTATGCCAGAGGCGAGGGCGTGGCGGCGCTGCTGCTGAAGCCTCTGAGCAAGGCGTTGAGGGACAATGATCCCATCCAAGCGGTTATTCGCAACTCGGGCGTCAACTCTGACGGGCGAACGCCGGGAATCACGATGCCGAGCGCCATGGCGCAGGCGAAGCTGACGACGGAGACGTACCGAGCCGCGGGACTGGATCCATCAAAGGCGGAAGACAGGTGTCAATACTTTGAGGCGTAGGTGCTGACTCGCTTCATGGGACGGTTTGATATCGCTAACACGTGCAATAGACACGGCACCGGAACACAGGCTGGCGATCCTACAGAAGCCAGAGGCATTTTTGAGAGCTTCTTTGCTGCCAAGGGCGCCACGGACTCAGAAGTGAGTCCCCTTTACGTGGGGTCAGTTAAGACAGTGGTTGGCCACCTGGAAGGCTGCGCCGGTTTGGCGGGTGTCATTAAAGTTCTTCTCGCAATGAAGCATGACACGATCCCTCCCAACTTACATCTCAGGTCCCTGAATCCAAAGATTCAGCCATACCGGCGGGTTCTCAAAGTCCCCACAGAGCCTACTCCCTGGCCGGCGAGAGGCAATGGACAGCCAAAGCGTGCAAGTGTAAACAGCTTCGGATTTGGAGGGACAAACGCGCACGTCATCTTGGAATCATATGAGCCTAAGCCAGAATCCAGGTCTTCGAAGTCTGGAGGTCTTCTTGTTACTACGCCTATTGTTGTCAGCGCTCACTCGCAAACGTCTCTGCTCGAAAATATCCGGCGACTAACGACGTACATTCAAAACAACCCGAAGGTGAGCCTCGATGATGTAGCATGGACGCTATGGCAACGAAGGAGCGGACTTGGGTTCCGAAAATCATTCCATGCGACATCACGAAAGGACCTTTTAGCAAGTCTCGAGAAGGCCATTGCAGACTCTGCTGGCGCGCAGCCGTTTTTGGGAACACCAGCCGCATCCCTCGTCTCCCCTTCCGAGGGTTTCGGAGTCTTGGGGATCTTCACTGGACAAGGTGCACAATGGCCTGGCATGGGCAAGGATTTGCTGACATACAGTCCTGTATTCAGAGCAGCCATTGAGGAGTGCGATGAATCTCTGTCAAAACTCCCAGATGCTCCCTCATGGTCGCTGAGACAAGAGCTGCTCGCCGACCCGTCGCAAAGCCGAATCTCTGAAGCCGAGATCGCGCAGCCCGCAACCACTGCAGTGGAAATCGGCTTGGCTCGGATGCTGCAAACCAGCGGAATCAAGTTCAGCGCTGTAGTCGGCCACTCATCAGGCGAAATTGCTGCACTCTACGCAGCCGGCATACTCTCCTTGTCCGATGCCATCCGCGTCGCTTTCTACCGAGGTGTATACGCCAAGTTGGCAGGCAAGGGTTCCATGATGGCGGTGGGAATCAGTGGCGAAGCAGCGCAAGACTTCTGCCGCGAGGCACCATTCAAAGGCAGGATCTGTCTTGCGGCGAAGAACTCCCCTTCCAGCGTCACCCTCTCCGGCGACGTTGACGCCATCCAAGAGGCCAAGGAAGTTTTCGACAACAGGAAGATATTCGCCCGCGTGCTAAAGACAGACAAGGCATATCATTCACCGCATATGGAGGCTTGCTCCGAGGCCTACCTCAAAGCGATGAAAACATGCGGAATCTCGCCCCTGAAAACGGAGAGTAAATGTGTCTGGGTTTCAAGTGTGGATGGAACAGCGAGCCGATACTGGGATCAGAACTTTGACGATCTAAGCGGGCCGTACTGGATCGAAAACATGGTGAAGCCTGTTCTGTTTGCAGATGCAGTCACGACGGCGCTGACCAACGGCGGTCCATTTGACGTCGCCATCGAGGTCGGACCGCATCCTGCGCTGAAAGGACCCGTGAACCAGACTGTACGACCGCATCTGGGGAAGCAACTCCCGTACTGTGGCAGCATGAACCGAGGTGAAGACTGTGTTGTCAGTATGATGCAGCTGCAAGGTTTCCTATGGTCTCACTTTGGGGCGAAGGTGCTTGACCTGGACCAATATCAATGTTGCTGGAATTCCAAAGTTCCCACGCACAAGGTTGTCGACAATCTACCCACCTACTCTTGGGATCATGGCGCACCCATATGGCGTGAGTCAAGACTCTCGCGCAATCACCGACTACGCTCCAGTGGAAATGAGAGCATCTTGCTGGGCCACCGGTGCCCCGACGACTCGGATTGGGAACCGCGTTGGCGCAACTTCCTGAGTCTGAAGGAGCTCCCATGGCTGCGGGGCCATTCGTTCCAGGGCGAGGTGCTGTTCCCCTCGGCCGGCTACGTCGCGATGATGCTTGAGGTGGCGCAATTCCTCAGCGGTGACAAGCCCATGTCGCTGATTGAGATCAAGAACCTCACCCTCGAGCGGCCACTCAAGGTGGAGGAAGGGCCTAGACCAGTCGAGATGCTGACATCGGTGAAAATAACACGCAAGGACGAGAGCAAGATTACAGCCGAGTTTTCATCGTACGTATGCTCTGATGCGAGCACAGGCAAGGTGGATAGAACCTGTTTTGGAGCCATCTCTGTGTCGTTGGGTAGCGCCGACGTTGATGTCCTCCCCCCTCGAGTGGATCCGCTGGCCGCAACCGTACCGCCTGTGGATGTTGAGCGTTTCTACGGCTCGGTGAAAGAGACTAGATTGGAGTACGAAGATCTCTTCAAGAGGCTCAATTCGATGCGTCGGGTTGATGGTATTGCGACTGCAACGGCGTCCTGGTTCGCCGACGAGATCGAGTACGGAAATCTGTACCATCCAGCACTGATTGATGTTGCACTGCAACCGGTAAGATTTGGCCCTTTTTGCAACTCAACTTTTCTTATGATATACTCACATATGTCAGGTGTTTGCCGCCTTCAACGCCCCCACTGCCGAAAGACTGTGGACTGCGTACCTCCCTCAAAGCTTCGAGAAGATCACAGTCAACCCGAGACATCGCCTCGTCCCATCACCCGGGGGTCAAATCGAAGTTCTCATCGACGCCTTCTCCACAGAACTGTCGGCAACAAAGATCAGTGGCGATGTCAGCATCTACTCGCCCCACGACGACTTCAAGACGCCGTTCCTCCAGCTCGAAGGAATGGCGTTGGCAGCTCTCGGACGGCCAGACGCCTCCAATGACCGCATCATCTTCGCAGAGACCAAATGGGAAGCTGACCTCTTAGGCGGTGCCGAGTTTGAAATCGATTTCAACCCACCTCAGGATATCGCGGTTGAGGAGTCTGAGCGTGTTGCTCTGTTCTTCTGCCGCAAGCTGTTAGCGGAGGCGAGCAAGGTTGGCGTCGCGAACTTGAAGCCCCATGAGAAGATGATGTTTGAACAGCTCACGGACCTGGCGAACACGGTCGAGAAGGGACCTTATCGCAACTGGGCAAAGGACACGAGAGAAACGATTGATGCCATTCTTGAAAGGAACCAAGACCAAGTTGACTCTGAACTTCTCCGGCTCGTGGGAGACGAAGCCGGTAGCGTTTTCCGAAACGAAAAGCAGATGGTCCATGTCCTTTTTGCAGACGACAAACTGAGCCATTTCTACCGAGAAGGCCTAGGTCTCCGCAATGCTCAGCGTCAAGTCTCGGCTTACCTGAACGCCATATCCCATCGGTACCCAAAGGCAAACATTCTCGAGATCGGAGCCGGAACAGGTGCGACGACTTCAGCTGTCTTTGACACGATCGGCGACCACTTCGGTTCTTACACCTTCACCGACGTGTCGCTTGCGTTCTTCCCCGAAGCTCAGAAGCGATTTGCGGACCACGTGCATAAGATGACTTTCAAGAAGTTGGATATTGGGCATTCGTTCGAGGAGCAAGGCTTCGACACCCCATCATACGATGTCATCATTGCTGCGAATGTTCTGCACGTGTCGGATGACATTGAAGCCGTGCTGCGTCGTGTCAGGGGCTTGCTCAAGCCCGGGGGCTTTCTCATCGTTACTGAGCCGACCTCAGATCACCTCAGGATTCAAGTGATCATGGGCGGCCTGGAGGGTTGGTGGCTTGCGCGTGACAATTGTCGACGTTTCGGACCAGTCGCTACCATCGAAACCTGGGACGAAAAGCTCCGCAACGTTGGATTTACTGGTGTGGATATGTTCAGCCATGACCAGAAAGAAGACGAACTTCACACGTTTACCTCTTTCGTCAGCCAAGCTACTGACCACACAATCAACGCTCTTCGAGAGCCGCTCGACAACACCCACATGATACCGGACTTTGTTCCATTCACCCTCATTGGTGGTTCCACATTCGCCACATCAAAGGTTGTTCGCTCCGTCAGGGACAGATTGTCGGCTTTTGGAAATGATGTCGTCCATTTCCCCGACCTTCGAAGTGTGACCCCATCAGAGGTACCCGCAAACTCTCTAGTTCTCTGTCTCTCTGAGCTTGATCAGCCAACCTTCAAGAGCGGGGTTGATGACGCAGTCTTGTCCGGATTCAAAAGTATTGTTGAAAAGGCTCGGGGAGTATTGATCTTTACAAAGAATGCGGCTACGTCAAATCCCTATTCAAACATGTTGGTTGGCTTATGTCGCGGATTGCGCGCCGAAAAGCCTGCGTTGGGAAGCTTCCTGCAGGTCATGGATATCGACGGGGCCACCAAGCTTGATCCCAACACAATCCTGCAGCATTTCCTCCAGCTGACGCTGAATTCCGTCCAAAACACAGAATCAGATGAAAGATTTTGGTCTTTAGAGACCGAACTCTGTCTGAGGAACAATCAACTTTTTGTTCCCCGTATTCAGGAGTACGAGGACCCCAATGAGCGTACCAACTCGGCCAGGAGGCAAATCATCAAAGAGGTCACATCAGAGACTCACATCATTGAGGTCAACCAGACTAAAACCTCAATCGCAGTGAGGGCCAGTTCTAAGCTCATCCAAGACAGACCCAGACTGGACACGATCGAGAACGCCTTGTCCTGTTTGACACCCATTAACCTGCTGTCTTACCAAGCGCCTCAATATCTTTGTGTAGGCACACGCAAGGAAAGCTCAGAGTCTGTCATTGCATTGTCCCCAACCAATGCCTCGGTAGTCCAAGTTTCAAGCGACCGTGTTCTTTCCGCAAGCATCGCCTCCAATGCGGTTGCACTCCTGTCTGTCGTGTTAGCCGCGCAGGCTTGGGTACGGTCAGTGCCTCAGGGTCATACTATCTGGCTACATGGGGTCAACAAGATGGCAAGAGACGTTATTGAAGCTGAGGCAAAGAAGAACGGTATTGAGATCTTTGCAAGTTCACCACACTCGACCTGCGATGGCTTCATCCCGCCGCGCGCACCGACGCGCATGTTGAAGGCGTTCGTGCCCCGCAAGACTGCAGCAATCATTTTTGGAGACTCAATCAGCGACGCCGACTCTTCCGATCTTCTCTCGAAGGTCTCGTCTTTCCTCTTGGTGCGAAAGCCTTGCAATGGGCATTTCTGGGAATGCCCTGCGAGTCAATCGGACAGACCAGCTTCCCAGCTTCTCGAAGCTGCATATGCGTCCACGATTCAGTTGAATGGCATCATCGAAGACCAGAGCGCCAAAGTTGTGCCAATTGGCGACCTGAGTGGAATCGGGGCGAGTGCGTCCGCGACTGTCATCGATTGGCGACCGGCTCAGACCGTCCCGATCTGGGCAGATCTACGACCGGTCAAGCCCGAGCAACTCTTCAAGTCGGACAAGACGTACTTCATGGTCGGCCTCACTGGTGACGTTGGCATTTCCATCTGCTCCTGGATGATCAAGCACGGCGTTCAGTATGTCGTACTGGCAAGCAGAAACCCCAACGTCAGTCAGACCTGGATTGACTCCATGGCAAAGCTGGGCGCCAAGGTTCTGGTGATGGCCATGGACGTGACAAACCCGGACCGCATCAAGGAAGTTGTCGATGAGATCTCCAAGACAATGCCTCCAATTGCAGGTGTCTGCAACGGATCCATGGTGTTATCAGACAAGCTCTTCATGCAGATGGATGTCGAGTCTGTGCAGACTGCCCTCCGGCCCAAGGTTGATGGTAGCATCCACCTCGACCGTGCTTTCTCAGGCCAAGAGCTCGACTTCTTCATCATGCTTTCGTCAACCGGCAGTGTTATAGGAACACCTGGTCAGTCCAACTACCACATGGCAAACACGTTCATGGCTGGACTTGCCGCCGATCGGAGACGCCGCGGCCTGGCTGGATCCGTTATCGATGTCGGTATGATCTCGGATACCGGATATGTTACTCGTCAAGACCCCATTGTTGCCAAGAAGCTGCGCAGCATGTGTGTTCTTGCTCTCTGCGAAGCCGAGGTCCACGTCATGTTTGCAGAGGGTATCCTTGCCGGCCGTCCGGGCTTTTCTTCGCATAGCGAGCTCATTGCTGGCCTGGCAATCAGCGATAATGAAGCCGAGAGACCGTTCTGGGCCAACGAGCCCCGATTCGGCTTCTATGTGAGAGACAAGCGGGATTCAGCGACTGAGAACATTGGCACCTCGGTTCTTGAAGACCTTCGGGCCGCCCTAGACGCGGCCACCGACGAGGAGACTGTCTTCACCAAGGTCCGAGAAGCTTTCGCCCACAGACTGGAGAGTCTTCTGCAACTCCCTCAAGGAAGTGCCAAAATGGACTTGCCACTCGTCAGTCTCGGCCTGGACTCGCTCCTTGCAATGGAAGTTCAGACCTGGTTCCGGAAGGTTGTCGGCGCCGAAGTCAGTGTTCTTCAAATTTTGAGTGGTGCTTCTGGAGATTTAATCTGCAAGGCGGCTTCCGCCCCTATCTTCGCCAACAAAAGCAGCAGCCCAGCCAAGAAGGAGGCTCCAGATGCCGAGACCAAGCCTGAAACCAAGACAACTCAGCTGAGTGTACCGGTTCTTGAAGTAGATGGCGCATCGACGCCGATCACGCCAGACAACAGGACAACGCCGGGCACACCAGACGCATCACCGCCAACCCCGATGACATCTGTCGGAAGCGAGAGCAGGGACGAGCAGACAGATGGCTACTTCAAGGAGCGCAAGATCCAACGAGTGGTTCACAGAAGAGCGCAGATGTCTTTCGCACAAGCCCGGTTATGGTTTCTTCAAGGATTCTTGGAAGATCCCACAACCTACAACGAGACATCAATGTACGAGCTTAGTGGGCCTTTGGACGTCGACCGACTAAAGAATGCGTTCCGCCAGGTCACCTGGCATCACGAGATCTTGCGCACGTACTTCTACACGGACTCAGCTACTGGTTTGCCGATGCAAGCTGTTACAGCCACGTCAGCATGCCCCTTCAAATTTGTGGACGACGCAACGGATGCAACAACCGCGCAAGCGTACCAAGACATGAAATTTCGGCAGTGGGATCTGGAAGAAGGTGTCTGCTTGGGTTTGACTGTTCTCCGACATGCAAGCGACCGACACACTCTCATCCTATCCAGTCACCACATCGCTATCGATGGCGTCACATGGATTCTTCTCCTCAAAGATCTCGCACGAGCCTATGAAGGGAAGTCTCTGCCCACCATTCCGCAGTACGTTGACTTCTCAGTTAAACAGCGGTCTATGGTCGAGCACGGAAACTGTACCAAGGAGACCCAATTCTGGAAGGATGAGCTTGTAGGCCTTCCAGATGCCCTACCTCTCTTTCCCATGTCGCACACAAAGACTCGGAAGGCAACGAACCAGTACGCCACCACCATCGTTGATACGGTATTGCCTAAAGACCTGGTATCCCGGATCAAGCAAGTCAGCAGCCGACTCCATGTTACGCCGTTCCATTTCCACTTTGCCGTCCTCGCATCAATGATCTCTCGCCTTTCGCAGACCAATGACTTCTGCATTGGAACCGTTGATACCGGAAGGTCGGGCACTGAGTTTTCTCAGACGGCGGGATGCTTCATCAATATTGTGCCCGTCAGAGTCAACATGGCGGAGACGGAGAGCTTTGAAACTCTTTGCAAAAAGGCGTCTTCGAAAATCCTCGCTTCCCTCACGAACTCCACCATTCCGCTAGACGCCTTGCTGGATGAACTCCAAGTTCCCCGCACAGCTCGACACAGCCCGATCTTCCAAGTCATCATCAACTACCGACTTGGAATCCTGGGATTAAATTCCATCGGTGATGCTGCGCTCAAGTATGTCCAGTCTCAGAGTTCAGGCAACCCGTATGATCTGGGAGTCAATATCACGGACGCACCAGACGGAACATGCCTGCTTCATTTCGCAGTTCAAGACGCGCTGTATTCGAAGGAGGCTGCGCAGTCAATTTTGGACTGCTATCGATGCTTGCTTGAGTCTGCTTGCGCAGCGCCGCGAACTGAGGTTGCAGAGCTTCCCATGTACAAGTCTTCCGTGTTGAGAGCTGTTGGCGAGTCAGATGGTCAGGGGTTGACAGGAAGAGGCCGCCGATTCAACATTGAATGGACAGGCACTATTTCTCATCGAATCGACCAAATCGCCGAAAACCATCCGGATCTCATTGCCATTAAGGACGGAAAAAGGTCATACACCTATCGAGAGATGATGCAGCAAGTCAACAACATGGCTGCATCTCTAAGAGCTCTTGAGGTTCCTAGGAGCGCCGAGCCTTTCTGTTGTCTGTTGATCGAGCCTTCGGCCGAATATGTGTTTGCATACCTCGCAGTCTTGAAAGTTGGAGCCATCGTTGTCTCCCTCGATACCACCAATCACCAAGAGAGGTTGGCTTCAATTGTGGGCGACTGCAAGCCACAGGCGATCCTCCACGATGAGGCAACTTCTGATCTTGGCCGACTCCTAGGCGACTCTTGTCGTGATGCCTCAGCTTTGGACGTCTGTTCGATTCCGCCTCGAGTTGGAGACCATGAAGTCCGTAATTCATCTGATCCTCAAGCGCCAGCCGTACTTTTCTACACAAGCGGAACGACCGGCGTCCCCAAGGGAGCCATTCTGAAGCACAGAAACTATGTCAACCTGATCGAGGCGTCTTCGCGCAGGCTCCAAGTACGACCAAAGAAGGAGGTGATTCTTCAACAAACCGGAGTCAGCTTCGATCTTTGTCCATTCGAGATTTTCACTGCTTTCTCGAACGCGGCCACCTTGGTGATGGCTTCCAAGGACCAACGCAGAGACCCATCAGCCATCGCCAATCTCATCAAAAAAGAAAGAGTGACGTTCATGGCCGGCACACCTGTTGAGTTCAAGCACATCTTCCAACATGCTTCGGATGTACTCAAGACTTGCGAAAATTTTCGGACCGTGGCTGTAGGAGGTGAGATTTTTACACCTCAGCTAGCAGCCCAGTTCAAACAGGCAATGCCACCAGGCGCGAACGTCTTCAACGTGTACGGACCGACAGAGACGTGTATCTTCGCTACGGTGGAGTGCGTTAAGTACTTGGAAGACGGCTTAGACTTCGTTCCTGCGGGCCCTGCCCTGGACAATGTTTCGATATATGTTGTCGACGAAAGAATGAACCTCGTACCAGAGGGTTGCGCCGGAGAAGTCTGTATCGGAGGTGCAGGCGTCAGTCAGGGATATCTTCGCCGCCAGGAGCTCACCAACAGGGCCTTCGTTTCAGATCCCTTTGCCACTGCGGAGGATCATGGCAATGACTGGAAGATGATGTACCGCACCGGCGATTCAGGCTATTTGAAGCCAGATGGCTCCCTCGTCATTCTTGGTCGTATCAGTGGCGACAGCCAAGTCAAGATCAGAGGAATCCGCATCGAGCTTGAAGACATTGCGTCCAACATTCTCAAGACTGCGAACGGCAAGCTCGCGGAAGCTGTTGTCACCGTTCGTGGAGATGACAAGACCTTGGTTGCATTTGCCGTGGTCGCAGCTGGGGCTCAAATCAGAGACACCAATGAGTATCTCCGATCACTCCCAGCAAGCCTCCCTCTTCCGGAGTACATGCGGCCTTCCATCATCATTCCGCTCGATCAGCTCCCCATGAACCACAATGGCAAGCTGGATCGAGTCTCATTGAACAAGATACCGATCCCAGCACAGGCCGAGGAAAGCAGCCAAGAAACGCTCACACCACTTGAACGTGACTTGCGACAGGTTTGGGAGAACATACTTCCTGACACCATTTCTCAGTCGACTGGCATTCTTCCCAACTCAGACTTCTTCCGACTCGGAGGAAACTCGCTGCTGCTGGTCAACTTGAGAAAGAAAGTACAGAAGCAGTGGCAGATCTCCGTGCCTCTTCTACAATTATTCGAGGCGAGCACTTTGCGGTCGATGGCAGCTCTGATTCGAGGCGCCAAAGAATCTCAGAATAACGGTATTGACTGGGAATTCTGGGATGCACAAACTCATTTCGACGTTGATGCAGCTATTGAGGGAGTGGCCGCGGCTCCCTCTCACATCGTCCCAAAGAGAGGGAAAACCATTTTGCTGACGGGTGCGGCTAAGGGACTGGGATCATGGCTCTTGAAACTACTCCTTGACGACCCGTCCGTTGCCAAAGTCCACTGCATCGCCATTAGTCAGGAACAAGTACCCCAACTTCCGGCAAGCGACAAACTCATGATTCACATCGGAAGTCTTGTGGATCCAACCCTTGGTCTTTCGGGTGAGGCGCAACAAGCCTTGCAAAGAAACGTTGACATCATCATCCACGCCGGAGCTGAGGGCTCTTGCCTGAACAACTATGACTCCATTCGCGTTCAGAATGTAGAGTCAACAAAGTTCCTGGCCAATCTAGCATTGGCTAGAAAGGTGCCATTCCACTACATTTCCAGCCCACGCGTCATTCTGTTCAGCGGAGGCAACACGTACTCCGAGCGGCCCATTTCTGTCCATTATCCTCCTGCGGCTCTCGGCAGAGAGGGATTCACCTCAACAAAATGGGCGAGCGAGACATATCTCGAGAAGTGCGCGGCCGCGACTGGTTTACCCGTGTCGATTCATCGCGCGGGTTACCTCATGTCCGAAGACGCTGATGAGATGGACGCCGTCAACATGATCCACAAGTACTCAGCCATTCTCAAAGCAGTCCCATCTTTGGCTACGTTTTCCGGCTTTCTAGACATGTGCAAATTGCCGACAACAGCGAGAGCGATTCTCCAGTCACTGACGAATGACGATTTTGGAGTCTTCTACGGCGCGACCAGAATAATTCACCACACTGAAGACAATGTGGTGCCGGTTCATGAGTTCCAAAGTTACATGGAAGCTCGTTTTGGTCACTCTTTCAAAAGTTTAAGCATGCTTGATTGGGCGACCGAGGCCGAGGAGAAGGGAATGAGCGCTGTGTTGGCCGCTTTCTTGGAAGCCGTGGTCGAGAGAGGCGATGAAGCGCGGTACCCTAGGCTGTTGCGCGGAAGTGAGCAAGATTGAGCATAGGGATACACAGGGTCATTGTCTTTGGAAAGAGGTGTTCGGAGTTATAATTCGAGCATTGATGTTAACAGAAGTGTAAAATTCTACGTTTTTAAAACATTCTGATTTACCCAATAACGTGCTCATGACTAGGATCTTTTAGTTGCACATGGCTCCCACATGGCGCCTCCCACATGGCGACAGCAGGGCGTATGGTCAGGCGGAAAGTGCATGAAGTTGCCTGCGTAGACTTATCTACACAGCGAGAATTGTTCCGTGTAGGTATCTGGCTCAAGATCAGGGACGGTCCGAATGCCCTACCCTTGCCGGGCATGACGGGACGAACCCCAGTCCATGTTCCGTGATATCGTCAGCTGCTGACGGCCTCGGTTAGAAGCAGGTGACGAGCGGCTGGGACAATCTGAGACAATTGACCCTGAAGGCCCACAGCAACGGAGGTCTCAAACCGCGCCGCGAACCGGTTGGAATCCTATTCAGTGGACCCGGACTAAATTAATCGAGCTTTACGCGTTTAAAGACTTGCACGACTCATGTTGAACTGGCAGTTTAATCACTCATTATTGTCATGATACTAACTAGAGAGCCATAAACTGCTCCCGATTACAAGCGTCTTCAGGTCATGGTAGTAGTAAGGGCTTCTCTGAAACAAGCCGGTATGTCTATGGAGAGCAAGGGACGTCGTTCTTTCCTAGCACCAAGCCATTGTCTGCACAGCCCTTTGAGAGCGCTACGAACTTGTCAAAGTCGCTTGAGCGAAGGCAACAGAACTAGGGGCTGTTAGACTCGACCGCAATTACGTTGATTCAGCCACATCAGCAACAAAGAGACAAGACTTACGCCAGGAGATGGCAGAACAGCGCCTCCAACAGCCTGGCAGAAATTGTTACTGGCTGCGTGTTTGCCGTCAATGGTTTGACAAAACACTGTCTGGAATTCGCCTTGTCTGTGCGGAGTCAAGGAAATCAGCCACGTGCGCGCACAAACACGATCTTCGTCGATGGCTTGACAAGTCCCTGCGGAGATTGGGATTGGAAGAGTGCTTACCCGGAGACGCTAGAAACGAAGGAGAGAAGGGAGGCAACAACGGCGACCGAAGTACGCATTTTGATTGCAGCGAAAGTGAAGGGGCGGACTTGGAAAGGAGTGAATTAAACGAGCGATCGACGCGTCGGTAAGGCTTTCGAATTTTCAAGAACAGAACAGCGGAAATGCTAGCAAGTGCCACTCAAAAAAGGGTTCGTTATTAGCGGCGATCATCGCGGCTTTAAATACAAGTCAATCGCGGAGCTGTCCAGGCCCATGATGATAATTCCTTGATGTTAATATCTCAGGATGCCATCAACCCCAGATGCGAGCATCGTCGGGGTCAATTTCCGCTCAAATCACACATCTGGCGTCGCAACACCGCCTCCTGACATGCCCCAGAGACCAGGCCTCATAGGCCAAGCCTTCGGGCAAAGCCGACGGATGTCGGGACCGCTGGATGGCCATGTCGAGGACCACCAACCTTAAAATGATCGGAAGAAGATCGGCCCTGAACGTGGTGCACTCCAGGGACCACGAAGTGTTTGCCCAACTACTAAGGTTGATCTAGAATAACGAGGGATCTGGATCCGAAAGATTCCAAAGAGGATCAGACCCTGTGGCGTCGTCACGTGGCTCACGCCGTTCGCCTCCCATCTCCATCCGCCATCCGCTAGAACCGAGAGATCCAATCTTTTCATTTGCTCAAAAGTCAAATAGTCTGGGTGAGGCGTGCCATGATGAAGCAGCCCGGCAGCCCAACTGCCGTGCGCGACGTTAAAGAGGTGGACAGCTCGCAGACGCGCGAGTCAGGGTCGCTCGAAGGCCACCATCATACCGTTGCATGGTGCGTTTGACCAAAAAGTCTATTCGCTGGGAGAGTTGACCGTATTTCCTCATCGCACCGCTTGGACATTCCCACACAACCACCGATCCCACGTGCGGCACGGCCTGCGAGTGCCGTGCGGACGAAAAAAAGTCCCTACCTACATGAGGTACACGAGGGAGTTCCGATCGACTCCATCCCCAAGCTTCCCCCAGCAGAGTTTCCCAAGGGAGCCCTTCCTCGTCTTTCTCCGTTTCAAAGTTTCCCATCTATCCCCATTACCCCCCAGCTCCCCCCTCTTTTGCCGCACAATTCTCTTTTCGCCGCACGTTGGGCAATAAGTTCGTCGTCAGTCGACCCTGAGAATCGTTGTTAAGGTCGTCGAAACACCATCGCGGGCCCCCGTCGTCCCCGCCCCCGAATCTACCGATCGACAATACCCACATCGGCGCGTTGGGTCGGCTCTCCCGGGTCGACATATAGAGAGGGATTATCTTGATGGGGTCAACATAACAAGCCGCTGGCAGAACGCAGCAGGGAAAGCTGGAGCCATGATATCGTTGGAGGTCAGGGAGGATGTGGCGATCCGTGGTATCAATCATGGGCCGCAGCCACTAGCGGGAAAGGTCATGAGCATCATTGTCGCCTTGATCTCAGCATGCACGCTTGCAAGTTTATTTGGTCAGTAAATGGGATGCAAAACGACACCGGAATCCCAGGAACTCTGCCCAGCCTCAAGCAGTAATTCTGACAAGAATTATAGCTATGCGAGTCTCGACCGTGAAGGATTGGAGGGTGTTACCATACACAATGTGGCGTAAGGGCACTCCACTACTCGAAATCGAGACGACTCTGACAACTCTCCAGTCGTGATCTGCATTTATGTTTTCTCTTTTCTCTTCGTCTTCGGGACGTCGATTCTACAGTTCGGGTTCGGAACCGACATGAACTTCGCAGCATGTTCAGCAGCGACGCTTTTTTGCCTTGGCGCCTACGTGTCGACAAAGGTCAGTCCAAGTCCTAGATACATGGAATCATTTACTGACCGTGATTGCAGCTGGTGGGTGTTGATTCACGTGTCCGTGTAACCAACAGACTGAAAACTGACATGTGACTTCACAGTTCATATACCTATTCATGGTAGACCGAGCAGTAAGTACTTGGCTTGCAGATGATCCCAAAGACATCCAATTAACGATGCCAATAGCACATCATCCGACAGACGTCAAAACCCCGAATGAAGTCCAAGCTCTACCTATTTAACTCTTTCGGCATGCTTGGTATGGTTAATATTGGGACTGTCAAGTGTCGAGGCTAACACGCGACACAGGGGTATTCGTCCTCATCGTGATATTGAACTTCATCTTCCGAATTACAAACTATGTCGACGGAATCTGCATCATTGGACTTGGCCAAAGTGTGATTTTGGCACTCATCTCCTTTGATGCTGCTGTCAACGTGAGTTCTGTTATTACTTGACTTCATGTACATGGACTCTTACATCTACTAGGTTTACCTCACCATCATGTTTCTACTTCCACTACTAAGTAAGTGTTAAGACGCTCAAGCCCAGGTAAACGTAGCTAAAACAACGGCAGGCCTTCATTCCGTCAAATACAATTTCTGGAAACCATGGACATTGGACTGGAGAAATCGCCGGGTCCCCCGAGCGCCACCGAATATCAGGCTTCGACGTCTTGTGATCCGTACTTTCATCGGTTCATGCTGTACCCTCCTAAGTAGTGTCACGTAAGTTGTCGGCTTGAGTTGAATTGCAATTTCGACTGACCCGAAGAAAAAGGAATCTAGCAGTTTTGGGCGCACTCAATGGAGAGGTTGCTTGGCTGTGTTTGTTGTGTTGCAACACCGACAGTAAGAACGGTTTTAAAACCATTCCCGCGAGGAAACGCTGACATGTGACTGAATAGTCTTCTTCTCGGCCCTGGTCATGAACTGGATTACATCACCTGGCCAGGAGTCTACTCTTCGCACTCTCACAAGACCTTCACGCGTGTCACATGCGACATTACGACCAGAAGAGGACCCGAGCATGCCGCTCGACCCCGACGGCAACAGCACGAACAAGACTTGGGAGCAGGGAAGAACCCGAACGCCAACAACTATAGGTCTACACTCAGCAGAAGGCGATAACCTCCAAGAAGGCGAGGACTTGGAACTGAACGATCGACACTCGATGGATCACGGAGAACGCGTATCATTGGAACTTCACGACGATGACCTAGAGGAGCCGGAGGAACAGGCGTCCGGGCACTCCAGAGTCAGGGAGGAGAAAAGGGGCTCAAAGCAAACGTAATTATCATCATTATAGACTGTTCGGGGTTATGTGGTTTTACGGAATGATACCAAACGCACATGGCAACATCAAAACTGGGATTTGGGAAAATGGCATACACGGAGTCTAGGGCGCTGCTACGTAGGATACGAGACACATGAATGAGTAAAATAATTGAAACGAGAATTTCTGCGCCGTTGATGACCGCTGAGGAGACCAGGGGGCTGTGATGGTGTGATGACGAGATAACAACGGACGCCGCCCACAAACTCCGCGGACTTTGCCAGTGTTCAACCGCAACTGCCGGAATTGCGATAGCTGACAGAAAGCGTATCTAAAACGGCACCCCCTAAACCGTCTAATCTGGCGACGATCGACACACGCAAAACCAGATTCCCGTTCGTCCCGTTCATAAAAACATGGCAGATAAGAATCTTAACCGTATGAGCGCGTTCAGTAGCAAGATTTCCCTGGGGACGAGGTTTTGGGAGGGTTGAAACATATCACCATGCTTCGTTCGAATACATGCGAATGAATTGGCGTGCGGGGAAAATAGAGATGTTGGTAGTTATCTGGGCAAACTTCCAGATGTGTTCTTGGCAGTAGGTCCTGCAGGGATCGTGTCCGTTTTCTCATCAATGCCAGAAAGAAGCTGGTCTTGGCAGCGAGTGCAATGCTTTTGTTTTTATCTGCTGATACCTAGTGCCTGAATGATCTAGGCGGTCTTTTGTGCTGCTCCATCTGCCCACCACATAGTCTTCATACTTGCGGTGATTCACCAGCTGATCACCAATACCATCCTTTCAAGGACACTCGTTCGACAGAATTGTGCATCCCCCAAATTGGTCGCAGCATGCCCCCAACCGGCCTTGGCAAGTGCCGAACTGGCACGCTTTCGCCTCTGTGAGAAACGGAACAAAAGTTAGGAATGTCCGTCACACAACTGCGTAATTGTTACGTAGATATGACGAACCAGCTAGTGCCAAGACGGATACGAGAGCGAGCAGGGTCTTGGTAAGTTGCATCTTGTACGGTGGTTGGTGTGGTCTTTTGGTGTGGGTGAATATGCTTAAAGTTTAAACGATGCGTCGTGCCTGACGACTCGCGGGTAGTGATGAACCGGGCAGAATAATCTGTGAAAACCTGGCACACCCTGAACAATGATTGATGATTCTGAATGTCGTTTACAAAATGTCGGAAAACGCTCATTTTATATCCTGTTTCTGATGCTTCTGCTATGGAATAATCCGAGGCTTCTGTTCCAGCCCAGGCGGGCTGCTCCAGGCGGGTTTCTATTCGGAGTTGATCACCAATTTCTACTGGCTCCAAGTGATTGCGGGAGACTGCTGAAGCACAAACCGCTGTTAATCAAACCTTATTGAAGATTGGCTTGTATATACGGGCAGTGCTTTCACAAGGCATTAATTGGTCGGAGTATGTTCCGACGTGCGTAATTTCTGGGGTAACCTTACTCATTTCCCAGCTTCCAAAACATTTCAAACCCGACCCTCTCGGACGACACCAAAGACAGCCTGGGGAATGCTTGTTCCGGGATTCTAATCCCGTCAGAGAAAGAAACTAGGACCCTGAGGCAGAACTCGATACAAGTAAAGGTCAAATCAGCCGGCGCTTGGATGGCCTGATTCGGAAGTGGGATGGATCGATGCGGCTGCTTTTAATCTGCGGCAAATCTGCCAAAAATGTGTTTTCCACGTGTGAGCAGGTATATATTTGGAAAACTAAGAGCCGTAATTTGGGATTGAATCGTGAAAGCCAATGAGAACAGTCCCAAGACAAGATGCAGCCGCAGATGCGAACCTAGATTGACACTTAAGCCCTAACGCCCCGATGTTTTGGAAGCTTTTCACCCTGTACAACAAACAGAGTCGTCTTTGAGAGACGGCCTCTTCTACTTCTTCCTTCGTTTTATTCCCGTATGCTGAACCGACTCATACCCCGTAGCCTTGGGCCAAATACCCAGAGTAAGATCGGTGCTGGGATCCCGATGACAACTGCGATACCAGACAATAGACTTCCGCCAAGTCCATATCCTAGTTTTCCGAAAAGCACTGGAACAAACAGCGGAAAGACGAAAGCGAACATGGACCTCATGAAACAACATGCAGCCGAAGCAGACGCGGTGTAGAGCGGATAAGAGTCGGCTATATAGGCCGAGATGCATTGGTATGATATCATAGTGCTTCCCATCGTTATCGCAATGCCAACCTATTGGTCATGAGTCAGGATGTTGTCCCCGTAAAGAATTGCTGACTCTGAAGAGACTTACGTTTGGGACAAGAAAATGCATTCTGCTCTGCGCGGACCATGCAAACAACAGCATCCCAGCAGGCGTGATTAGTGAACTAGGAATCATCAAGGGAATGCGGAATTCGGGGCTCCCTGCCTCCTCCATCCCGATCCCGGATTTTGTCTTGAGCCGTCGGTAAATTGCGTCCATAGTAGGAGCGCATATTAGAACTCCAATCAGGGACCCGACGGCAATCGAGATGTAGTTCAGACTTGCTCTACCTTTTGACATCCCGTAGTGCTCCTCCCAAAGAGTAGGAAACCCGGAGATGACAAGATAGAGCAAGCCAAAGTTGAAAGCCTGGAGAATTGCCAGACTTTGAATGATGGGTTGAGTTGCAAGCATCACCCAGGGCCTCGACAAGCTGACTCGAAGAATCTTGGTTAGAGTCCGTTGCTTTCGCTCCCAGGCAGTCTGGAATTCTGGATTGCGTGACTCCTTGCGGAGCTTCCTGGCTTTCAGCACAAGAAGGCGAGGCGCATATGTCTCTTTCAGCAGGAAGAATGCCACAGCCTGGACTGCGACGTTGAAGATGACGACTGTCCAGAACGCCCAGCGCCAGGTGGCGTATTGCGAGATGTAGCCACCAACTGGAACAAGGTTAGCATCAATGATTGAAAATAGACAATGAAATGGGTAAGACGCACCAATGGGACCTAGTGCAGGGCCAATGACTGGTGCAAATTGCATCACGGCTATTCCCTTTCCGCGCTCTTCTGGCCGCCAGCAGTCTGTCAAGACGCCGCTTCCCATCTGATCCCGTCTATTAGCTGAAAGTCTCTCTGTTGGAGCGTTGTACGAGACTAACCCCTGTTGTCGCACTTCCTCCAATCCCGGCTAGAAACCGAAAGGCGATGATCTGCCCTTTCGACGTCGCAAATCCACAGAGAGTGGTGAACAGTATGAAGATCGTATTCCCTACTCTGACTATCGGTGTACGGCCCCATATTTCCGAGCAAGGTGACAGTATAAATGGGCCGAGTGCGTAGGTAAGAAGAAAGATCGACAGGACGAGTTGAAGCTGGACTTGGTTGTCTATATGAAGATCGTGTCCAATGGGACCCAGGGCTGGGGCGGCAATGGAGGAGGATAGGGGCGAAAGGAATGCGAATGCCGAGATAATCAGGGACATCTGTTCGAAAGTTAGATATTGGATGAATCGACCGGAAGCTTTAGGATAACTGACTGTCCATTTCTGCCTTCTGTCCCAGTTCTTAGGATTCTCTGGATCATGCGGTCCATCCCAAGAGACCTTGACGCAACGTTAGCCAATAAATCTGTCAAAATGATTAGACCAACCCACCAAGAGGGACTCGGGCTCTGAACGATGCTTGTCCTGACTCGGATCTTGTGATATGGGCGATTCCCGGCCACAAATAGTTGGAGCTTTGCTGCTGACATCGTCACCGCACAGCGTCGACAGTGAACTGTTCCGGGAAGGAGACGGCCTTGGCCCTTTCTCCATGTCGGTTTGCATCGTCATTTGAGAGGTCATAATCTTCGATGTGACATGGAGCAAAAACAGGACAAGACCGAATGTCGCTGGAGATGAAAACCTTTGACTACAACTAACCTTTCGAGGAGTACTTATCCTCCCCGCTCGGTCTTCGTGGCTTCGAAGGAAGAGTTTTCATTACGAGAGCGAAAGAAGATGGCATGCGCAAGCAGCAATTCGGCCAATGGCTTTGCGGGCGTTACCACGTCGTCGCCAGGCCACAAGCTATACACAATCCTTGCTGCCAGACAAAGCGTGCCTTGCAGACAACCCAGAATTACTGGGCTGCAGACGACGATGCACCAGTAGCATTCTCAATACCGCAAACTCGGGTCTGGCGCACAATCTCATTGTCTCTGGTTCAGTGTGGCGTATGGGGAAAATGACACTAGGACGGGTTCACTATGGACTAACGACGCCCCGTGCCGGGGAGCCGCAGCTGAAATTAGGTTCTCATTCTGCCAGTTTGCTTTCATGGTGGCTTTTCATAATTGCTAACTACATATGAGCACTAAAGACAGAGAGTGCAACATGAAGATGCAGCAGGCGGTGGTTTATTACATGTAATGAAACATTCCAAAGAGAGGACATGAAGAGTCTAGTCACAAACTGATGGCGTATGCCAGAGACAGGCCTTGAAACCGAATGACGGCAAAATTGAGGCATGTTCAGCCCCCTGTACTAGCCTCGAGAGGCAAAAGAAAGGTCCATCCAGGATTCGAACCTGGGCTTACGGAAGGGACTGATTATTAGATCAGAATCCGACGTCCTAACCAACTAGACTAATAGACCGACTGAATTGAATTGCTTCGTTGCTGGAAATCGAACTCGTGACAGTGTAGATGTGGGACAAGAGAAGCGGGTTGAAGCCCTCATCTGGTGGGCTCTGAGAATCTTGAATGGGGCCTGTGGATCATCACGATGCTTAACCCAGAATTGGCTCGAGCGCCCGGCATTTTGCCTTGCTTCAATTTGCTGCCAGGGATAGCAAGAATGGGATTCCGTTCAGCATAAGAATTCCTGTCCATGGAGCTGTCCAAGAAAAGGCAAGTCCAAGTGTAGTCCAAACAACTAAGGTGCTCGAGGCCTTGTTGTCACGGGGGGCATGGACGTTTTCAAGGCGCCAGGTCCCACAACCCCGGTTTGTGGCGTCCAGCTGGGCGATTAGTCTCCGCGCCGCGTTTTGGGATTTCCGATTTGAGACATTGTGGAAGGCCGGGTCTTTCATGGAATGCTTTGCGGAAATACCGTGCCGTTCAGCTGAACGCTAGTTGCGGCTGCGCCAGTGGGGTTAGACAGCGCCGCAACGCTGAGATGGCATTTCGACTCTGAAAGAGGGAAATGGGCACGCGACAAGTTTTCAACATCCGGACTGCGAAATACAAAAGTGGCACACGATATGTCAAACATGACATGTTTGAACTTGGAGGCTGATGCCGAAAGAATAACAAAAAAAATAGATACGGAACTGAGCATCTCGAAGACGGCAAAAGTTTGGACGAACAGGGAATCGAACCCTGGACCACTCACATGCTAAGCGAGTATTATACCACTAAACCATTCGCCCATCTTATTGGCTGACAGTCTGAGCCCAGCCCAGACATATGAAGCTGTGCTGCACGGCATTGGTCTCAGCGACGGTGATATCGCCGCCGGATCGCTAGATTCATGTGAAAAGTCTTACTTCTCAAAGCAATCATACCGTCAATTTTTCATCTTCCTCTCAGGATATGCCTGGCATGCTCTCTGGGCCGTCGTAGCTTCCGCCGTTCACTTCGCTGGCAACACATGAGGCGGAACGCCTGCCCGTCTTTAAATTGCTTCGCTGTAAAAGTCCCTGATGATGGGATTATTCTCGGCATCTCTCGAGTAGATTGAGGTAACATCCGGGCGGCAGAATGCGAAACTGCGGGGAATCAACCCGGCCGAGTGCCGATCTTACGAGATCCACTGACCAAAAACACCCGAACAGGTAGCAATTCGAGATCCTCCGAAATTCAAGGACTTAGCCGTGCATCTATACCAATCTTGATGTTTTACTTGTTCGGTCTGGTTGCAAAGCTGGGCCCCCGCTAACCAGTTCGGAAAGAAAAAGCAAAGACTTGGCGGGCTACCGCTTCATTAACACGATGCACCATCCCGGCTGAATCCCGATGATGCACTCTGTCCTCTTATTTCTTTCGCGCTATTCTGGTCGCAAACGGCCCCATACGAACTCCTGAACTGGTTCACTTGGGTCACGCTGGCATCAAGTAAGTTGCCGTGGCGATCTTTGCCATAGTAGGCTCACGACTCCCTCCGAGGCTTGATCTACCTATTATCGAGGCTACGGTTCGACAAGATCCTCCGACTATGCATTACATCTAAGATGAGCTCCAGGACAATTGAATCCATCTCCGAGCAACGATGTTCTTCATACTTGCCTTCACCGCAACGGCGCTCTTCAGTCTAGCGGCGGCCCACAGTCGCATCACGAACTTCGTTATCGACGGTGCCTCATACAACGGGTATAACGCCAAAGTCCCCAACAATCCCAAGCTTTTAGCGGCATGGAGCACAACAGTGAGCGATGATGGCTGGGTCAGCACCGAGAGCTACGGTAGGCCCAACATCGTATGTCATCGGAACGCAACCAACCCTGCAGGCCACGCACCGGTAGCGGCGGGAGACACGATTGCCTTCCAATGGCAAGGCTGGCCAGAATCTCACCACGGTCCCGTGGTAACACACCTCGCGTACTGCGGCTCCGAAAGAGGATCCTGCGAAACAGTGGAGAAGACGACATTGAGCTTCTTCGCTATCGACAAGGTTGGATTGATCGACCCGACTAAGAACGCTACCGAATTCGCAACGGCCAGAGGAATCTGGGCAAGTGACGTCCTCATACAGAACAATGCTAGCTGGGTGATTCAAATCCCGCCCAAGATAGCACCGGGGTATTACGTTCTTCGGCACGAGATTGTTGCGCTACATTTTGCGAGGTATCCTGGTCAGGGAGCTCAGCATTACCCGCAGTGTATCAACATTCAAGTGACCGGCGGAGGAGAAGATCGCCCGACCGGAACGCTAGGCACGAGCCTCTACCAACCAGCAGAGGAAGGATTGGTATACGACATCTCACAGAGCCCGCTTCCTCCGTACAAGATCCCCGGGCCGACGGTATACACCGGAGCAAAGACCTTTGCTGCTCAGACGGGAGCGCGGGTGCTATCTTCGGCTACTGCGATACCAGGACTTCCAGAGAATGACACGAGAGGTGTGACTGGAATCTTCCAGGAGAGTATTAAGTCGGTGGAGGAAAGGCGGACACTTAGTCCGACGGCACGGCCGTGATGGACCTAGGTCAATGACTATACGCTTGAACACATCAAATGTTATCCAGTGGTTACTTTCCTCATCTAAATAGTGAACAAAAAGCGCAAGAAATTGCGTAACAGCATTGATTTACCGATGAACAAAATTTCGGATTGGAATATAGAGCTGGTAGAAACTTCTGTAAGGCGTTGATGATGGATGGTTTGACAGAAACTGCTGGGCGCGATTGACAGTTCATGAACACCTTTTACGGGGCGGCGCCCTTTGCCGATCCGCCGGGGCATTTGGCCGATCTCACCCCGCCCCTTTCCCCGCGCCTACATCAACTCGGCCGCGTCTGCCAATCGCGGACGGCTCAATTGTAACCATCACCTTTACCAACATCACATTGAATTGAGTTTCGGCGGGTAAATTATACAGCCGACCACAGACAAAAGATGCAACGGACAAAACTATTTTCATCCTTCTCCAGCCAAGTGAGGTCATACTCCTCGGCGAGGACTTCGTTATCGGGATTGAAGATCAATGCCGACCGACTGCAAGAGACTCTTCATCACACATGCCAATGGGGAGCTGCGCATAGATATGGCAAGTAAGTTTGATCATGTTTTCTATCCCTTTGCCCTTCCTCTTTCGGGCAGCTGCTCACGAACTTGTTGAATGGTAGAGGTGCGACAGAAACTGGTATGGCCCGCCTTGCCCTGTCTGACGATGACGCCAAGGTTAGACGCTGGTTTGCCGATGAGGTGACTGGAAACCTCGGCTGCAATCTCGCCGTCGATGAGATGGGCAACATGTTCGCGAAGAAGAAGGGTTCTCTCAATTCAACGAGCCCGATGACCGCAATGGGAAGCCATCTTGATACCCAGCCAAGGGGTGGTCGATACGACGGCATCTTGGGTATCATGGCAGCAATTGAAGTGATGCGAACCTTGAAGGAGAACGGATACAAAACACAATACGATGTTGGCATTGTCAACTGGACAAAGTGAGTCTGCTGAACGACTTGTTCATCGGGCGATGAAGGCTGACTTGAAACAGCGAGGAAGGGGCTCGGTTCCCCATGTCAATGATGGCATCAGGTGTCTGGGCCGGTAAGGTCCCTCTTGAAAAGGCCTGGGCCATGGGCGATATCTTCGATCCATCCGTGACAGTCAAATCTGAGCTTGCCCGCCACGGCTACATCGGTCCCACTGCCTGCTCCAGCAAAGGCTATCCCCTCGGCGCACATTTCGAGCTGCACATTGAGCAGGGTCCCATTCTCGAAGAGAACAGCAAACAGATTGGTGTTGTGCAGGGCGCGCAGGCCTATCGCTGGTTCACCTTCACGATCAAGGGCCGCGACGCGCATACCGGCACAACGCCCCTCAAGTCTCGATCGGACCCTCTTCTCGCCGCGGCCAAGATGATTACAAGCTCCAACGCAATCGCGAAGGATCTTGGTGCCTTGGCCTCTACTGGCGTCATTAAGATCCCTCCCAGCTCATCCACCAACACAATCCCGTCTCAGGTCACCTTCACCCTCGACATTCGACACCCGGATGATAGCGTCGTCGACGATGTGCAAAGCCGCATACTCGAGTCGTTCAGTAACATTGCCAAGTTGGATGGTAGGGGGGTCCAGGTAGAATGGACTCTCGACACGGACTCGCCTGCAGCAAAGTTCCACCCAGACTGCATCAACGCTGTCGAGAATGCTGCGACGGGACTCTTTGGCGCTGACGGATGGCTCCCGATTACGAGCGGCGCCGGGCACGACAGCGTTTACACAAGCAAGGTGTGCCCGACGACGATGATCTTCGTTCCTTGCAAGGATGGAGTGAGCCATCATCCCGAGGAATACTGCAGCCCTCAAGATTGGTAAGTGAAATGGTTAAAATTCGCCAGAAAAATACAAGCTAATGAAACCCAGCGCGAACGGGACCCAGGCTCTTCTTGAAGCGGTAGTGAGCTACGACAAGCTGAGGGCTGGCCAGTAGTTGCGTCTCCTGCACGATGGAAATTCGAGATGAATGATGCGTTTATGAGCAAAGTCTCATCTCGCTCCCACAACAGTTCACTCCCTCCGCCCAAATCTCTGAACGACTTCGTGAGTGTTTGTGAATTTGTGTCATCTCATACAGTTAATCCGAGCATCAACAACAAAAATCTCATTCAGAATCAAGCACATTAAGATTGGATTTGTCAGACTCTCTCCATTTCTCATCATGAGCATGAGTCGCATCTCATGTCAAGACGCGCCTTTATCTGAGTTGATGCTACCGCGTTTTCGAGCTAAATCCATGATGTCAGAACCTGGTTGGCTTGTTCAGTTGGAGTACCGCCTGCGGGGAAGCACGCCCTCACAAATCACCCGTTATTCCCGCCCGCCAAGAGCACTGTTATCTGCTCAGTGCTCTTGCGCGTGTATTAGTAAGATGGTTTCGTCTGTACTGTGACGCCATCTGCGCGTCTTTACAAGGGCGTGTTTGCATAGGTGAAAGTATACCGAGTGCATTAAAAGCAGTCGAATCTTCCCCGCAATCCGAAGGTGTAGATTACACTCAAATCATCACATTCAAGCGCAAGAAATTCGCTATCCGTGGCTATTTGATACCCGCATTGATCGAAAGACCGGTCCGAGAACAACTACACTCTGAAGTCAACATGAACCCCTCAATCAAGCCTTACAAAATCAATGTCCCGGACTCTGCGATCGAGAATCTGCACGCCAAGCTGGACAATGCCAAGTTCCCATCAGAAATTCCGCTCACTGAGAGTTGGGACTATGGCGTGCCAATCTCTGACATCAAACGACTCGTGAACCATTGGCTGAACGGCTTTGACTGGCGGGCAGCCGAAGCCAAGCTGAATGAGATCCCGCAATACACGACCACGATCTCTGTCGATGGATTCGGGGATCTAGACATTCACTTTGTGTGGCAGAAGAGCACCCAACCCGGCGCTGTTCCCTTGCTGTTCTGCCATGGCTGTGAGCACCTACTGGACCTTCGATGTGTACCTTAATTGAGCTAACTTATGCATAAGGGCCGGGAAGCTTCTATGAGGCCCTTAAGCTCATTCCCCTCCTCACAACTGAGACGAATGACCTTTCATTCGATGTCGTCGCGCCTTCACTTCCCAACTTCGGCTTCTCTCAGGGGTCAGATAAGCCCGGATTTCGCATGCCTCAATACGCCGAGGTGATGCACAAAGTCATGCTCAAGCTCGGATACGAGCAATATGGTCAGTCGCCGTCCGCGTCCGCGTTACGAAAGCTGTGCCCACTTACACATTGATAGTCACACAGGGAGGAGATTGGGGCTTCTTGATTACCCGCTTCATGGGTCTTCAATACCCGGATCACGTCCTTGCGTCCCATCTCAATATGGCCCAAGCTAAGCCGCCTTCGCTGTTCAAGAACCCATTGCAATATATCAAGAGCCTCTGGCCACATACTCAGCAGGAGAAGAAGGGTGTTGAGCGGACCAAATGGTTTGCTAAGGAGGGTTACGGCTACAATCTTGAGCAACAAACCCGCCCTGCTACCATCGGTATTGGGCTGGCCGATTCACCTGTTGCCGTTCTCGCGTGGATATACGAGAAGCTACATGATTGGACCGATGGATATCCATGGACCGACGACGAGATTCTGACTTGGATCTCCATCTACCAGTTCTCGACTATGGGCCCTGAGGCGAGTGTGAGGATCTACTACGAGGTGAGACATCCTACGGCGCACACCGAGCAGTTTGGCTGGATCCCAAGGGTAAAGCTTGGTGTTTCCATCTTCCCGATGGACTTGTTCGTGCCCCCGATTAGTCACGCGAAGACCTTGGGACCCGTGGTATTTGCGGTTACGCATGGCGATGGTGGGCATTTTGCCGCGCATGAAAGGCCCGAAATCTTGGCCAAGGATTTGAGGCAGATGTTTGGCAAGGGTGGAGGTGCTCATGATGTCACACAAAGATTATCACAAGGTCGGGTCCAGGCGAAGCTGTGAGAGGGACGGCAGTTGTTTATTCGCTGAGCGGATCTTGGGAGCGATGGTCGTAGCTCAAGATATGAATTGAATGCACCTTCAAATACAGCGTCTCCGGCATCCACCTTACATGGTTGGCCATGACTGCCTAGGCTTATTGTAGGGCATGACTGCGAGTTTTGACCAGTCTGGAGTGGAGAGTAGGTCATGCGCCTTAGGTTGTTAGCCATTAATACGAGTGATTAGACAACAGTGATCTCAGCAAATTAGGCGGTGCGATGGTGACAATGTCGTCATCGCCAGAGTCAATTGATTATTGTCATGGTTGGGTGAGGGCAGGATCTCAAGTATTGGATGATGATTTGTGACTGTTGGGATTGCTTCATCAACGGCAGCTTTGTCTAAAACAATCCGGTTGCCATTTATATGACGGAGAGTCGATCTACTTATTAAATCCATTCCTTTGGGGCCAAAGCCATGTGTTTTCCTTTCCCGTTGTAGTCAGCAGCCTGGGATTGCATGATCCTGTGTTGTGAGGCTCGAAGAACCTTCAATTTCCAGGTCGGCGTGAGCTTCTCATTGTAGGTCTTCCAGAGGCGGGGGAGGTATCGCACATCCTGAACGCAGTACGATAATATGTCTCGAGACAAGGGCCGCTGACTGAACACTGCATAGCTCCCTCCCGACTCCGGGGCGAAGAGCTTGTGTCCTTGCTCTTTAACCCGACCCCATTCCAGTAGTTCGCCGGTAGTCATCTGAGCATCTGATTCGATACACTTCTTCAGCCCGAAAAGAAGCCTCTTGTTGGATTTTCGACTTGCGAGCTCCATGAGCTGCAAATCATGAACTCCCTTGAGGTCAATGTTGAAGTGGTAGAAGAGGGCATCGGAGTCGTTTCTGACGTCAAAAAAGACCTTTGTGATGCTTGGCGACTCAAGGATAGTCTTCAACGTCGCGCCGGTTTTCCCGGGTTCCGAGAAAGACGCGGCACCGAGCTTTTGCACATCTATCAGGTATGTATGCTTTTGGGTCGATAGGTAGATCTGAATGATTGATATCGTGCCTAAACGGCCAAGGTACTCTCCTTCTAGGTCCACATAGAGTGACGGTGGGCTGGCAGGGGCCCCGCTAAGCGCATCAACCGCTCGAGCGAGAGCTGCGGTTGTATCGACAAAATCGTACGAAGTCGAGTTACCCGGGGTGGATTGAGCAAGGGGAGAAAGCGGCATTGCAAGTGGTTTCAATATACTGTGTCGGGAAGAATATGTGTTTGCTTTTAGATTGATGGTAATCAAGTCAGAGGAGCAAAGAGATACAATCCGGGAACGTCTGCATTTATCATTTGACGTCTGCCGTGGGAAGATCGTCGATGACAACGTGAACCAGCCATCCCGAGGCCCCCAACAAATCGAACGTCCATTGTGGAATTTGAAGTGGGTTGCGATCATGTTGAATGCTTCATATCGTCACATCGACTGTGCATCGTAAAGCTCAGGGTACATGCGGCGTCTCCTGTTCTATGAGTAGATGGCCTCTTCTGCCCGTTATGATGAAATTACAGGATAAATGTAGTTGATACTATTCCTGTTTTGGTAGTTTTTTTCACGCATGATAAACTGATCGTGCAGATTCGTTGAGAGGTTAAGTCGGGGGAGTTTGCGCTTCCTGCTGGAGGCCGACCAGCTGAATCATCGTCTGCTTGGTGTGATTCGTCAGACAGCTATCACAGACATTGAAACCCGTTGAACCCAGCAGAAAGACGAAGCCGACTTTTCAATTGTAGTCAATACCAAATGCCCAACCGCCAGGTCGCGGTGAGACCGCAGGCCGGTGACCAAGGGTCTCAGGCAAAGTCTATCATTTGAACCCGCGTCATTATGACATTTCGGCATGATTTCATACACTGAGCGTGCAAAACATGCAAGCCATCCTAAAAGACAAGATTCTAAGGTGCAGGAAAAAGGATTGTGACGGTGATTTCGGGAAAACTCAATGGGTTATGTAATATCATTTACGAGCTTCCGCGACGGTATCGGACTCGTATTCTCTCATGCCTTCTACCACGCCCATCAATAATGTGGCCCCGCCATAGACGCATTCTGGTTAGCATGTAGAGCTACCTAGAACAAGCTTGTGGCCCGCAACATGATTCCGGTGACTTCGCTGCAACTCATCGCGAGAAGGGGGGTAAGAATGGGCGATCCTAGAGCGCGGAAAGAAGTTAGCCATCCCCATTATTAGGCATCTGTAGCAAATACGAGCTACTAGAAAGGATAATAGGGCAGCTTACCGACGGATTCTCAGCACGTCTTTGTTATTCAGCGATACATGGATCTTTGGGTTTCATGAGAAAGCGAATCATCTGCATCTTACATTTAGACACCTAATGAAAACGCTTAATGCATTTCCAAAATATGACTACCATGAATATTCGACGAAGCTGTGGTAACGCTGCGTGGATCGAAATAAATTGAGCGCAAGTCAAGTTGAATATTATCGGGAACACTCAGCCTAGCCGCCAGAAGAGATCCTCGTCCCAATGTATGCCGAGAAGATGAGAGGACCGGTTAGAGCGGCACATAGCGGCCATCATGTGAAGTGTGCTGAACCTCATGGGGCTCACTTTGGAACTTGTGACTATGAGTTGATTATGCCCGAGTTGGGGAGATGCAGGTCTAAGCCACGATTAAATCTTCACACCTAAGCTTGAGGGGACGACTCCTCAGTTTAACTAGACTGGGGATAACTGTGTCCAAAAGTTCTTTTGAATGAAGCGCACTAATCATAATCATGGCGGTTGTCTCCCCACAGCGGGTGCCTGGGCTGTCAGCCTGCGCCGTATGCGGGGAAGTTCGAAAAGTATGCCAAAGTAGTATCCGAATCCTTCGCCAGTTCGCCTAAAGTCTGGCATTACTTGAACTATGGCACCATTGGTAGATTCGCACTTGTAGGATTCGAAGGACATGGCCGCAATAGGGATCATGACAACATCAATAATGAAAAGACCTGATTTCATTCGTGGAATGAAAAGAACGACAGTTACGAGACTCCGCAAGCAAGATAGTTGGCGCGCGTGAAGCATCCTGATGTTGTCAATTCCCAGATACCTGACTTCGCTTGCTCCTGGGTGCACTATTGAGATGTTCAAGATGTTGAGAGATGGATGAGACAAGAAAGTATAAAGGTCTGTCTCTTTGCACGGTTGTCTTCTACATTTTCCATCATCAACGCAACATCAGACCAAGTATTAGACACATCTTACATATTCAAAACTTGTAAGTTGTGATATGCCGCCCAGATTGCAACATAGTCGGGGCAAAAGCTGACCTTATCTTAAACCAGACTCTTCCGAATTTCAACCCCCAGCAAAATGCAGTTCACCAAATTTATTCTCGCCGCTCTCACAGCTGCCGTCGTTTCAGCCACCCCGGTTGCCGAAGCTGAAGCTCCCACCATGATGTTCGGCGGCGAAAAGTTGACCGCACGCCAGTACTGGTGCAGCGCATGCAGCGGCGGCAAGCAGACCTGCTGCACCGCCACTCAGTGCAGCTCTGGATATCCTTGCTAAGAGGCCAACACGGGGTGAGATCAGCCCATGACACCAGACGGCAGGCTTTAGGGGCCGTGATATTCACATACCGTTGGTCATAACTATGACGTCTTGAAGTCTGTATCAGATGGCCATTTTTGTACGTCAGTAGTCATAGCCTACTAAGCATCAATGTTATTGCGGTCCAAAAGTCTTTCAGTGAATCGAGTGGAAACTTTTGTACTTAGTATCCTACAGTGAATCCTTTGTACTTAAATACTGCTGTATGGCCCAGTAAAACGCTCCGTCAATCGACTGTGATGTTGGATCACAGACCCGAATCTGGCAAGGGCAACGTGGCGGGGTGTTACTACTAGGTAGGTAAGGACTTCGTCATGATGATATTAATATGGCTCCAAACTTCAGTACCATGTCTAATCGCATTCGTCGGGGATATTCCGCCATACCTTGCCGATAACTGTCCATTCAAGCCACATCCCTCCTGACGGCCTTCCCCGGTCGAGCCTTCAGTTCTCTCTTCTTTTGTTTACTCCTTTTGTACTTCCTTACTCCACACCACAAAACGAGTCCCACAATGAGTGCTGCAATGATAGGTAAGCCGATCAACAAAACCCAACGCATGGTTGTGCTCATGGCATGTCCGTCCATCTCCTCATGTACATCATATCGCCCATCTGGGATCTCCTCACCGGGTGTCCAAACAGGCACCCACATTGAGTTTGTCAATGTGGGGAGTTGAGGCGTCAATGTCGGCGTGTCGGATGCATCCCAAGTCACAGCCCAGGCTTCGTGCACCATCAGAGTCTTGTCTCCCGAGACAGAGGATCCGGATGTCGTAGCAGAGGCGTATCGGCCGCAACTTTCCAAGAAGATTGACGTCGCGTAGATGTATCCATCGAAGAACCGGTAGTCGAATCCCCTGCAGTATCACGTTAGGACTTTTGTCGTCGCAAGCTGGAAGCTTCCATTCTCAATCCTGGATCATGATTGACAGTTTCCTGACGAACCTTTCGCAGCAGTAAGCAGTAGACGCTCCGGAATTGGCTACTGCCATGTTCTGATATACCCAGCCATCAGGACACACCCCAGGCTTGAAGCTGAGTCGGTTTTCTGGCGCTACGTCAAATGAGCCAGATGGGTAACAAGAAGAAGATGGCTGGTAGACTAAAACAGGCGTCATCAGCGTGATGCCACTTGTCATGGGTAAAGGCACGCTTGTCGTTCTCCATTGTGTTGAGCAGTCTGTTGGCGCTACAAACGGCGTAGTGATCGCAGGCTGCGTTGTGGCGGTTGCAGGAAGGGCTGTCATGGTGTCGGAAGACATACACAACCTAGCAGGACCTAGTTTGGGTGAGAGTGCGAAATAGTTACTGATGATCGAACAAGAAAGATGCACTTGGAGTGCCTTTTAATGATTTGAAGACACGTCGAGGTTGATGCGCCAAGGCGGCACAGCTGACAGACGAGGAACACTAAAGCGGGAGAGACACAATGCTCTCCAAAAGTGGTAGGCCGACAGTGAACCGGTGACCTCGGGTTGTATGTGTGAATACCACATAAAGCTTACTAGGCATGCAATGTCAGGGATCTTTAGCTTGCGCCTATTCTTCTAGAAAAAGGAGTCATCACGCTCAGCGAGAATCGAACAGGCACATCGTCAATCTTGCACCGACCCTGCATCACGGCAACGATTCCAGCGCAATAACCCATGATAGTATTGGGCCAAGCTCCGGGCGATATTCAAAGGAAGGGTATATCTTTTTTTCTTCTTCGTCGGGAGAACATTAACGATCTCCGACCTCAGAAGTTGGCAACACCATATCCACTCCCTTAACTACTGCACGGAACACGACGTCCGGCGACAAGGCTTTCATTTCGGTCAGTCCTATTACACCTTCGAGATCATTGCCACCTGACTTTATTGCCCAGAGCGCGGCGCTGAATGGAAATTTGGGCGAATGCGGTGTTGTGAATATGTTGCTCTTATTTGACAGTCGGAACGGGCAGATGTGTGCAGTTTGGGCTTTTGCAGCTGCACTTGGAGTTGATTTTGGGTATTCGTCGAATCCAATACTTGACAACGATTGTGTAGCACCGCGTGTCGGCCGCCGCCGCATGCTCCAGGGCGAGTGGGTTACCTAGTTGCGCGCATCTTAATATGCCAGGTCCAATTTTCCTCATGACCCAGGGCAGAGATTCGTCATTTCTGCTTGACTTGGCTAGATCTAACGTCCTTGCAGCCGCCCGTGCTACCCGCTTCTCAACTTTCAGTGTTACCCACCGGGGTTGTTGGAGCAAAGATCGTCGTTCACCGCATCGCAGCCTTACCACCCCTGTTGACAAAAGACCAAATTGAGAAAGGGGAAGAACGGTTCGGCATTGAAATTCCGCCCCTCTTCTAGAGAAGATACAAAAAGAAAGACGAGTACTTCTAGTCGCGGACTCTTCCTGGAAACACTTTGTCGCGGAAGCAAGCCGCTCTGTCGTTCTTTTGCCCGAGGGAATCCCCCGTCCATCACGATGCGGTTCACGATTTGCATACTCCTCGCCCAAGCGGTCATGGGACTGCCCCGGCACAATCCCTTCATCAACACCAAGCGACAATACGACCACGACCTGCCCCAAAACACGACCGATAAGTACGACTTTATTTGCATCGGTTCCGGCCCGGGAGGCGGGCATATGTGCTCGAACCTGGCCATCGCCGGCTTCAAGGTGCTGCTTATCGAGGCCGGCGGCGATGGTGGTCTCCAATTGATCCAATCCGTACCAGCCATGAACTTAGCCTCCACGGAAGATTGGAGCCTAGCTTGGGAGTTCTACGTCAACAAATACGCCGACACGGACCTCGACAAGCGCGACTCCAAGATGACTTACAACACTACCGACGGCAAGTACTGGACGGCCTACAATGCCACAGGCAATCTTGGCACCGCCGCGACGGCCGATCAGATCCCCGATGGCGCCGAACCGCTTGGCATCCTGTACCCACGTACCGGCGCTCTGGGCGGGTGCTCGCGTCATAATGCCCTGTTCAGCTTGCAGCCCTACGATATGGACTGGGATGACATGGCTGAACTGACTGGCGATGATTCATACGCATCTGGCAACATGAGACAGTATCTCAACCGGGTTACCAACGTCGCCTACCAGCCACACTCCCTCAATTCGGGTTCCTCAGGTTGGTACCCGATGCGATACACCTCTCTGATCACCGCTGCGACAGATATCAAGATCGTCTCTGTGCTCTTGGCGGCCTGCACGGCCTTCGGCAAGACACTCATCGGAGAAGTCGTGGCCACCGCGGCTTACCTCGCCAGTGTGCTGACATCAGACATCAATGCCCCCGGCCAACTCATGGTTCCTGAAGTTTACCAGGTTCCACTCGTGATGCGCTCGGATTCGCGCCGCGGCGGAGTCTACGACTTGATCGTTGACACTGCTCTCGCGACCAACTCTGACGGCAGCCGGAAGTATCATCTCGACATTATGCTTGATACTCTCGCCACGAAAGTTACCTTCGATACCTCCGGCGAAAAGCCTCGCGCAAACGGGGTAGACTACATGTCTGGGGCAGCGCTCTACCGTGCTGACCCCCGCTCCAAGACCGCACAGCCATCAGGTACTGGCCATATCACAGCAACTAAAGAAGTCATCGTCGCAGGCGGCGCCTACAACACCCCCCAAATCCTGAAGTTGTCAGGCGTCGGTCCCCGTGAAGAACTCGAGTCTCTAGGCATCGATGTCGTTTTGGACCTCCCCGGAGTTGGCAGCAACCTCCAAGATCGTTACGAGCAGACCATGGTCTCGAAGACCCCGACCTCATTCGCACTCACCGAGAAGTGCACATGGCACCCGGACCCGGAGCTCGATCCGTGCATGAAGACCTTTGTCGACGGCACTACGCAAACTACTCGCGGCGCATACGCCTCCAACGGTATCGCCATCGCCATGATTCGCAACTCAACAACCACGGAGCGCGGCGAGCCCGACGTCATTATCCTCGGCGGACCAGCCAACTTCACCGGCTACTACCCAGGCTGGTCGCAGGGCGCCATCGCTGACTCGAACCACTGGGCTTGGATCATCCTCAAGGCGCACCAGCGCAACAACGCCGGCACTGTCACCCTCCGCTCAACAGACCCGCGCGACACGCCCTTGATCAACTTCAAGCGGTTCAACAATGACGAAGACGCAGCCAAGGATCTGACGGCCATCCGCGAGGGATACGAATATGCCCGCCGTGTCATGGAGAACGTTCTTCCGATTGGCGGTGTGCTCTCTGGCAGCAACGGCTCGCTCGCCTCTGGGCTTGGAGAGGTTTTCGATGGAGTCTTCGAGGAGGTCTGGCCCGGTGCTGATGTGACGGACGACGCGCTTGACCAGTTCATCCGCGATGAGAACTGGGGTCATCACGCCGCGTGCTCGGCTCCGATCGGCCGCGACGACGATCCGATGGCTGTTTTGGACGGCGACTTGCGGGTGAGGGGCATCGACGGTCTACGTGTCTCGGACTTGAGCGCATGCAACAGGCTGCCTGGATTCTTCCCAATTATGTGGATTCACCAGCTGGTTGAGAAGGTCGCTGATACCATCGTTGCCGAGTACGCGTCGTAGTAATAAGGCTGGTCGTTCTTGAGTAAGGCTCGGTCTGATGGACGAGTTTGAACAGTAATTTTAATCGAAACATTCTTCCGTTGAACTACCGCCATTGCTGTATGGGGTCGAATGTGCATGTGGATGTTTCTCCTGCGGGCTTCGATAATTCCGATGCCTCTAGTATTTGACTGAATGACACAAGAGACACCGGCTATGTTGAGTAATCGTGCGGAGGAATCGGGATATCCCTTCACGCGTCTAATATCAACCGCTGCTGGATAGGAAATGCTTGATTCCCCACGCTTGTGTCAACTTACCGGTGTATTGTTCGTACGTGATGGAACCATGCCCAATCAGACTTGATCCCGGGAGATCGACCTCGGACTTGCCCCGCAGCGGAATGGACCTCGGCGACAACGGACCTGATCCGTGCAACTGAAGCGATACACTAGTCCAAGGATCTTTAATCTAGTGTCCTAAGACTAGTGATGAGCTGTCTGCGATCACTACAGATGTAAGGGTCCTCTCGTGAAGGCCGACTACCCGCCATGACGCGGCCTCAGCTACCACATTCATGATATAATGAGGTTATAAAACATTTTGCTGCTCCAAATCATTCCGAGAAGATCATCAGCCTTCCGACTACTGATAACTTTAGCCTCTCATGTCGTTCCTCAACAAACTCGCAGTCGTCGGACTGGCTCTGCCTATCCTGATTGAATCAACCGGCGTCTCCCCTCGCCAGGATGTCAACACGGCTTGCGCCGATATTCACTACTTTGAGGCTCGCGGCACGACTCTGTCTTACCCCGGGAGCCTGATCACAGTCATCGACCCGTTGATGGAAGCCTTCCCGAACAGCAACTATGCGGACATTGTGTATCCCGCCACCGACGAGACCGGGAGCGACAGCTACTTCCAAGGGGTTGCGAATGGCGCTAAACAGATCTCTGAATATGCGCAGTCTTGCCCCGAGGCCAAGATCGTTCTGTTGGGGTACTCGCAAGGCGCGATGGTTCTGGGCGATATCTTGGCGGGCGGTGGCGACAACGGGGTTCTGGGCAATTTGACCCATCCCTCCATTGACTCATCCACAGTCGGCAAGCAGAGTAAGAATGTCAAAGAATAATGAAACGCCGGTGGATATTAACATACGATCTTCTAGTTGCGGCGATTCTTCTCTACGGAAACCCCCGGCACATGCCGAACCAGACTTACAACGTGGGCAACGCGTCCGCCTTTGATGCCACAGGGGTGAGTATCATCTAATTCCCTGAACTTGAGGATGCAACGACTGACTAACTTGACCCTCGCAGAAATACCCACGCACAGCCAAGCAGCTTGCTGCATTCAACGTTTACGCCGACAAAGTCCATGACTACTGCAACTATCACGACGGAGTCTGCGATGCTCGCGGAACAGGCAACCTCACTGCCCACATGGCTTACCCCTCAGATTATGATACTGAGGCAGTTGCGTGGCTGGAGACTATGTTGCAGTAAAGTCACAGATGTGAATGGTCTCATACTTTGCTCTGCATAGAGTTGCTGCAGATATACCACGAGAAATAGTGCATGAAAATTGCAGCACATAGTTTCGTAGACATCATTATTCTAACCGAAGTCAAGTTTTGTCCACCCTCAATTTCATTCCAAGACGGCCTCTTTCTCAACTACCGTCAGAGGGGATAGTGTGTTTGCGCTGCATAGCGAGAACGTCCACGGAATCTCTTCGCATTCCAATAAAAGTGACCACTTCCGTTTCACTTGGAGAATCCATCACGGATTTCGATGAATCTCAAGTACCTGTCCTTGGCCCAGCGTCTGCACCTCTTGCCGTAGATAATCATGGGCAAACTGGTACCCATGATAACAAAGCTCAGGACGCCAAGAACGATGAAGCAGTTCTCCATGCCGGTATCAAGCCAGTAGCTGGCGACGAAAGTGAAGACCATAGCGATCGTGTTGTTGATTACGGCAACGCCCACCATGCCCTCGAGAACCATCTCCCTGCATAGACGTTAGTCAAAGCGCCCAGATGCAAACATTGAATGTTTAAAGTAACTTACGGGAAAGCATCGGCGAGGTAGGCCAAACTCAAGTCTCCGGCGCATCCATAGCCAAAGCCGATAAAGCCGAGTCCAACATATGGGACAGGCCAGTCCCATCCGCGTGCTGATCCGATGCCAAAGAGCCACATGCCTGTCGGGAAGATGACAGTGCACAGCGCCATGAGATAGAGACGGAACTCGGCCTCCATGACGCCCTTGTTTCGTTTGATCATCCACTGCATGAACTTGTCACTGCCGTAGCCACCATACGCGCAACCAATCAGACTGCCAATGAGGGTCGGCAGGTTCATGTTTCCAACTTGCGCAGGCGTGTAGTTCCAAGGCTCCCCGTACCACCAGTCCTCCTGCACGGTGAGATAGAACGTCAGGCAGATGTTCTGAAGACCCCACTGCCAGCCGGCATACCAGACGGCGGGAAAGGTGAAGACGCGAAGAGTGTGCCACAGGCGGTGGAAGTACTGTTTCGCACCGGTGCCCTGGAGGTTGGGTGCGGGAGTGATGATGCGGATCCTATCCCAGTAGGTCTTGGGCCGGGCATAGGAGACCGAGGCACGGTGTCGGGCGGTCTCGGTCCGCCCGAGGTCAACATCGTGACTGGTGTGCTCCTCCACAAGCTGGCTGCGCTTCTGAGTCGCATCATTCCCGCCTGCATCCTTTCCATGAGAGCCATTCTCCGAAGTCTTCTCCGTGATCGGGGCAGCGCTTTGTGGTGCGTGATCGATGTCGCTGGTCAAGTAGCTGTCACGATTGAATTCCGTTTCCTCAAGCCCGAAGAAGAGCACGATCAGACTGACACCGCAGATGATAGTGCCTAACCAACCGATCCAACGCCAGCCAAGATGGCTAGATACATTAGCGCCAATCAGAGGCCCCAGGTAGGTTCCAATGGCAGTTGCGAAAGTGTAAATACCGAGCACACTACCAGTCTGGTGCTCAAACCAGATGTCGAGAAGCGAAAGCTGGACTGTCGCCTCTCCGACTGACTCCGCAGCGCCGACGAATAGCTGCGACCACACGACGCCATTTACGTCGGTGATGCGCGCGTACCAGATAAGACCGCCGATGTTGAGCAGCATCGAGATAAGATACCCAAGACGTCGGCCGTACAAGTGGACGAGCGGCGAGCTGAGCAACGTCCAGTACCCGATCGCAACAAACAGGACACCCGCGCCGGTGTTGAACACGTCGTAGCTGATGCCGTACTCCTCATTGACGCCGTCTGCGCCCGAGCCGGCGTTGTTTGAGGTGGCAGCCGTCAGGCCCACAATGTACAACACCAGACAGGAGTGCCAGATTTTGCGCGCAAGCGACCATCGCAGGGGGTCGTTGGGGGAGTCCGTTGGCTGCGGGACGAGGACGATGTCGCCGTACTTCAGGAGCGACGCATCGCTGGAGAAGGTGCTGCCATTCTCATCATAGAGGCGTCGCGTGCCGGGGATGACTTCGTGTTCTTCAAAGCCGCTGGTGTGTTGTTGTGGAGCGGCCATGAGGGCGGAGAACTTTGGCTCGGTCGCGTGCGCACGCGAGCAATCGCAATCAAGATGACGTGTTTTTGAAGCGGTTTCTTCTTTGCGCCGGGGCGCAATCTGGGTCTGAGGTGATGATTTTTGATGATAACTTCGTCTATGAAGCCGACGCCTCCAGCGTCGCTATTGTCAACTTGGAAGCATGCCGTGTCTTGATGATCGAAAGGGAGGAAAGAAGGGGGAGAGGCGAATTTGCGCAAGGTAAACCGAATTTTCTTATCTTGAATTGGACCCAATTAATCACAAGTTTTTACGGGTGGCCGGCCCGGTCCTACGCAGAACGTCATCTCACTTTGGAGTGGTATCGGGGGCCTCAGAACTGCTTAGTGCAACTTGGAGAGTGGGTTTCCGTGCTTATTGCCGTCGGTCGGGCTTGAAGAATCTGCGGCCCAAAGAGCGAGGGGATGGGATGAGAACGGGGGTATGTAGAATTCGGGGTTGAATTATCTACATCAGTGTTACGAGGGCTATGAGACAGTTGGCATGTGAGATAGAGGTCGATCCTGGGGCCTCCATCTTTGAGACAAGAGTCAACACGAAACCGCGGACCTTGAGGATCATGAACATTGAATGTGAGATGGTCATTGAGGACCAGACGCTGTCACCTTATCAGGACCCATCGAAGCCCGTCCGAGTCAGCCCAGCCCCACGAAGCCGGCAACCCCTGCCATGACGCAGGAACGCAAATGCGCGGTCCGTACCGCAAGAACTCACCTGCAAACATTCTGGCATTTGCTTGTTGGTCTATCCATGATTGGCCTAAAGGTTAAACCGAAGGCGCAGAGCCAAAAGAAGAAATAATAAAAAATTCCCTTCGTTATGATAATCAGTCTGCATACCCATCGCAACGACCGTCTCTAACTTTCCACAAATTGGATTTGATCTGGCTGAAGATAGAAGATGAAATTCGCTAGTGTATCTGTCTGTCCAAGGAGTACATAAGCATCTGCCCCAACGGCCTTCGACTTACGAGCCACGATGATATTCAACACACAGTGACTTGACATGATGCGCAATTGTCTTAAAACAAGATGAACATCATTCATCGAGATGGAAGAGATTGGCTCAGCGCTATTGCGGTATGACAAGCAGCCACCACCTTGGCCTCAAAGGCTGTGCATCAAGATTTACGCCATCACGTGCTCGTGGCCAATGACAACCACAGAGGCATCAACAAGCGCGCTCTTGAATTTTAGCTCAGACTTGGGAGGATGTGGAAAGGCTGGGTCAGGCCCATCTCCAGACTCCCACATCAGCCCAGGACGACCCCCTGTTGATGGTCTTCAGCTAGCCGCCGGAAAGCGGGGTTTGAAGGTGATGCTACCATGCTGCCTAAACACTCAAAACACCGCCATCAAAGTGAACCACTTCTTAGGCAACCATTTACAGACCCGAGTGTGTGGCCCGAATCGCCCTTTACAGAGTCCGATATACATCGAGTCCCTGTCCGCACTCCATCATCCTGGGTGCTGCAGACTCATGATTGATTGAGAAGGCGATGATTTGTGGCGTCATGCAGGGGTTGCACTGAAGTCCTTCCTTCAATGTGCCGGCTGCCAGTTTTGAGTCTGACATGCATTGCCAAGCGCGAGCTGAAGCGGCATCCGGATCTAATGCAAGGCTTCTGGGGTCTAAAACCTTGCGCGGCTCGGAAGAAAATCGTCCTCACTGGCCAGCGAATTCGCGATCGGGGGAGTTAACCATGTGGTTGGTAGATGGGAAACTCTTCCCCTGGCCGTGGGAAGATGGGCCCGCAACGTTGAATCCTACAACCTCTTCATACATAAGTGAACACCGCTGCGCCCCTCAACGCTTCCTATCCAAGTTCTCAGTGCGTACGCCTTGGCATTGCTATCCAAACATGCGGCCATGTTAGGATACATACACTGAGGTCACCACCTTTCGCGATCCGATTCAAGCCGCACGCCAACCGAGCGGGTACAATCGAATCCTCCGCAAGTTAAGCGGGAGTAGCTCCGGCCTAGGTCCCGGAATGGCGCCGCACAACACGGACCCCCGGACCTCGGCGCCGGGCGCGACCGATTACTTCACCGGAAGCTATGGTCGGCCATCCACGAAGCCTTTCACATCGAAGGAAAATGATGCGTATCCAATCGAAACTCCTGCGGATATTCGTCCGACGCCGGATAGTCACCATGGACTGCTGAGCGATGCCGCCTTTAGTTCGGAAAAGAGCAGCGCTAAGGGAGCGAGAGATTCTATCCACCGCGTGGAGAATGCGAGATGGCGCCCGGTCTGGCTCCGACCAGTTACTCTGTCGACCTTCTTGGCCCTGTTCATCGCCTTGACAATTGTCCTTCCCGTGATGCTTTGGTACTCGCAGAGAAATGACGGTCTTGTCAGAACCAGAGAGAACCTTGTCTACCTGTGGCGATTCGGCCCAACCGCAAGTAAGAACAATTCATTAGAGGAAGGGAAATAGACCGCTGACTTCCATTCGTCCAAGTCCTAACCATCATCTCCTTATTCTGGGCCCGAGTCGAAATTCAGGCCATCCGGTACATGCCTTGGATGGCCTACCGTCAAGCACAAGAACGGGGCAAAAATGAAGACATCTACGACCTCGATTACACCGCCATGCTATCGCCCGCCATTCTCTTCCAGTCATTGAAAAGAAAGCATTACTTCGTCTTCCTCATCTGCATCGTCTCTCTCATCCTCAAAATCCAGATCGTTCTCGCGCCTTCCCTCTACAGCCTAGCCGCCATCAGAGTTTCCGAACCGGCCGAAGTTCAAGTCCTCAACTCCTTCAACACAACCGCCCCGCCCACGACTTATACCGAAGGAAGCGCTTACTACATGGCGAAGGCTCTCGTCAACTTCGACATGCGCTTCCCCTTCGGCGTCAACGACAACCTAGCATATCAGACCTTCAAATTCAGTAACGGCACCGCGCGCGGTACGACCAGCTCGCCCCTGAGCGTCGATGTCGACGGCTACTTTTCGAAAGTTGAGTGTCTGAAAATGGAGGACTATACAGCGTCAGCGCCAGTTGTCACCAGCTTCAACTACCACACGTTTAACGTCAGTCTCACGTTCCCGGGCTGCGAGGCCCGGGTGCCTGTGATTAGCGACAGGATCCTGTGGGATAAGAATAAGACTGCGAAGGGACAGACTACCGGTAACTGGGTTGTCACTAATTCCGTTGGCAAGCCTTGTCCGAACTTGCCACAGCAGTTTAACCAATCACTTTACTACGCTGCAAGATTCGGGGGCTCCACCAAGAATGCGTCGCAACCGGACTTTCTCAACGTTGCAGCGGTGCTCTGCACGTCAACCGGCTGGGTGTCGAAGGTCAGGGTAGTCGACGATGGCGTCAGTCCGAACGTCACGGAGTTGCCAGGCCAGGTCAAGACGCCTGTCACTGCTGACCTTTGGACGATGCTCAACTCGGCCATGCCCACATCCGGTGGTCGCTGGGGCACTACGGGTATTGGCCAGGTTGCAGGACCAGTTGATTCCCTCTCGCAGTTCAGAGGCGAGTCGCTCGCGGTGGCAGTGAACGTCTCGAACCCGTTGTTATACACCAACGACATTCTTCAACACGCGGTCTTGAATATGTCACAGGCCCTTGGACCTCTCCTTGGACACTATCGGCTTCGGGTTGATGACGAGTCCCAATCAGCTGTCACTGGGTCTACCGTTGACAGTATCAGCAAGCTGGTTGTGAGCCAATGGGTCTGCTGGACCATGGCAGCGCTCTTCGCGCTACTTAGTCTTGTGGTGGCAGCCGTACTGGTCCGATACACGAGTCGCACTGCTGTCTGGTACAGAGACCCCGCAACGATTCTCGGCAACATGATCTTCTTCAAAGAGCATCCCGACCTCGCGGACCGTGTCGCCCACAGTACCTCTCCGTCGACGGTCTGGAGCCAGTGCGACTTTACGCCCCTGGTCTTGAGAACATGGGCCCGAGGTCTGTCTGCGTTGCTCACATTCGCCATCGTCGTTGGATTGCTGTACGCCTTGAGGGTTTCGGAGACATCGCACGGATTAGCAACGGTGAGCGAGGAAGGGTACCTTCATTTGCTCTGGACTTCGATCCCCGCTTTGGTCATGCTCGGCGTCTCCCTTTACACAAGCTGCTGCGACTTCGCGTACAGGGGTCTGGCCATCCTCTCGTGCCTGTCTACTCGCTCGTGCAGTGTAAGGGATCTCGATGTTTCCTTGATGGACATGCTAGGCCTTCGAGCCCTCTATCTTTCTCTGAGGAAGCGAGTCTGGGCCGTTACGTTATCACAGTCCCTCGCAATTACTTGCGCCTTCCTTACGACATTGGTATCTGTAATTTTCACGGTCGAGTCTATCCCCGACTCACACAACATCCAACTTCAACAGGAGAGTTGGTTCGGCTCCACGGAGATTGGGAGAGGGCTTGACGGGCTGTCCCTTTCTAGGAGCAACCGGCAGCTCCTGAGCAGTCTTGTGACCAGACAAGGTGAAGCGTCGCTGGCCTACCCAAAGAACACCTACGATGATCTTGTGTTTCCGGTACTTGGTGGTGTTGAGACGGTGCCCGTATCACCAAACACAACCATTACAGCTACGGTGCCGGCGGCAAAGTTGCACCCAATGGAGTGCTTCAAAGTGCCCGACTCAGAGTACAATATCAACATCACCAATTGGGTGGAAGAAACAAAGTACTACGAGGCCATCATCACTCAGCCGTTCACCTGCCCCAACGGTACGGAAGCAGAGCTGTTGAACCGGTTGGACATGGGTGTCGCTACAAATCGACTAGGTGTCTCTTACATGGCGGATGTGTTCTATTCTCCTCAAAACACGGCCGATATCAACATGGCTTGTAGTCTTGGTGTCAACGCCACTGACTATGAGTACGCATCATGGAGATTCCAGACCTACGCTTGGGGGAAGTTCACGACGGAAAAGAATGGCTTCGATTACTTCTCAATGTGGAGATGCAACTACACTTGGGTCGAAGCAACCACGCAGGTTCATCTCGCCGCGAATGACGGCGAGTACGTCTTGGACCCTGAGAGGCCCCCGCAAGCAGATCTGTCCACGATCAAGCCGTGGACTCCTACTTTGGACATACCCCAGGTCGATGGACAATTCGTCAGCATCCAAGTTGGCGACGCTTTCCCCCAACTCACTGTCGCCGACCTGCTTGCTGGTTGGATCGGTGAGCAATTCAGAGCGTTGATAGAGCCATTTGGAAAGCTTCCTCTTGAAGCACTCGGAGACGCGAGCCAGGATGAAGAGATTCTGCAGGGCCTGCAACACAACTACGGCCTCATTGCCGCGCAGCTCGTCAACATCGAAAACCGCTACAACTTGACAGCACGCTCCAGGAATGCGGCGCCACCTGCTGAGCTACCGACCATAGAAGCAGTCGTCAGCGACAATGGGAGACGTCGTCTAGTACAGAACGCAACGGTGACGTACATCTTAGTCGCGATCCTCGTGGCCGTGGCGTTGACTCATATTTCCGCGGTGCTTTCCGTGGTAACGAAGCGGTTGGTGGGCAGGAACTGGCCATTCCACTTGGATGTTAAGGGCTTGGCTCCGGATGGCTTCCACAGTATGGCGGCCATGGGTGCGCTGTTGCGAGGGTCCAATGCGTCGGATCATCTGCCCGAGAGCGCCGAGTTGTTGTCGACGGACGAGCTTCATGGCAGGCTATCCGATCTGAATTTCCGCCTGGGATGGTTCCAACGCGCATTAGTACGGCAGCCTGCAGGGCTCACTGGGTCAAAATTAGAAAATTACCTAATACGGGTAAACCCTAAAGCTATAGCTACACCACCGTATAGACCTAACTCAGGTATAAATAATTAAATATAGATATTAATTAAGATATATAGCTAAGTAAGTACATATATTAAATATTATACGCTTCTATATGGTCCTATATAGAACTATATAAGTCTATTATATCTTATCTATAGCTATATTAATATATTAACTTATTACCCTAAGAAGGCTAGATTTAACTACTTTATAGCTAAGTTAGTTAGTACTTAGGTAGTATATATATATTATAGTATTAATCTTTCCTAAGTTTTAGAGCTAGAAACTATTAATCTAACTTATATAGATAAATTTGAAATTCTTATATTAGTATTAAAGTTAATAAAGTTTTAGTAAAACCTCTTTATAAAAACTATAAATCTAACTGAAGTTAAGCTTTATATACTAAATACTACAAAATTTTTTATTACTACTATTAAAAACTTAATAGAATATATTAATAATATTAAAATAAAATAAGCTAAACTAATTCTAAATCTAACTATTAATATTAATATCTATCTTTATATTATTTTATTCTATAAAACTAATATTAATAGACTACTAGTTAAAATATATATCTATACTTAACTAATAAAGAAATTTAACAGTAAAATATAGTTCCTCTAGATATTAAAATATTTATTTTATAAAAATATAATAAGCTATATTATTATAGAGTTTACTATAGAAAAGTAATTTTTAAATTAAAACTAAAAAGTAATACCTATTAACTTAAAAAATCTTATAAATATAGATATCTTAAAGTTTTATAGATCTATATATAATACTATAAATATTAGCTTACTCCTTAATCTTACTAGCCTCTCTCTTAATAAAAATATATATATAATTATATTTATATCTAAGAACTAAGTTAAGCTAATTAATTCTAATCTATAAATTTCTAAGAAGTTTTAACTAAAACAGTAACCTATAAAGAAACTCTCTTCTGAAGTTAATACTAATATTAAATCCTAACCTCAGACTTAAACTAAACAAAAGCCTATATAAAAAGCTAAAGATATAATAAAATAATAAGTAAAAAAAATCTCTTCTTAGAAGTATATATATTTAAAAGTTAATATACTTAAGAATATTAAGGTAACTAAAGTTAAAGAAGTTTAATAAGAGGAGATTATAATAAAATATAGTAATACTAATATAGCTTATACTGAGGATATTAAGAATATTCTACTTTAAAATAGTTTTATTTATATAGAGTAAATAGTTAAAGATTTATTTTATATTATTAATAGTATCCTCAACTAGTATTATTTTAATCTACTTAATATTAATCTTAAATTAATAAAAACGTTCCTTAACCTATTAAACTCTACTATTCTATTTTAATAGTAATTTAAGTACTAGCTCTTTTTTAGAAATAATATAATAATTAAGGTACTATTATAGAAAGTTATATATCTTAATACCTAGGTATTTAGATCTTTAGAAGTTTATAATATCTAAAAAACTTAGAGTAGATATAATAATCCTCTTATATATATCTATAGTTAATTATAATAAGAATTAATCTAAATTAAGCTCTTTTTATTATAAAATGCTTAATATCTCTTAGAGCTTAGCTTAGTTAATAAGTTATATAAAGTTTTATTCTTTTTTAAGCTCTAGATAGTAATATATTATCTAAAGCTAACTATAAATAATATAAAATTAACTTACTTATATTTAGATATAATAGTTATTCTAGATATATATAAAGTTAGTAAAGTCCTTATAAATAAGAGGTATAAAGATAAATAAAAATGCAATCTTATCTATTAAGGAGTTTAAATAGAAAAGCTCTAACGTTTATAATTAGATTAAGTATTCCTAGATATATTAGATATAATAATATATAATATAGAGATAGAATATATATACTAAGAAATAAATTAAGATTAGTATAACTAATTTTACTAAGCTTTAATTTTAATATTATAGATACTTTTACTAAAGATCTAATAATTATAGAAGCTAATAAGTATAACTTTACCTAAATAGAATTACATTTCTTTTATATAGTCTTATAATAAATACTACTAGCTACTAATAGTTAAAGCTGTTTTAATTTTATAATCTAACTATATTATATAAAGTATAACACCCTATTATTATAAAACTATAAGGTATTAAGTAAATATAAACTATACAGTATATATAGAGAACCCTATATAGAACTATATAATATAACAGAAATATATATTAATTATAATATATATCTTAATTCTAAATAAAAGTAATTTATTATAGGCGTTAAGTAACTAGATAAAGTTAAAGCCTAAAGTAGTTTAACCTTTCTATTAATACTATATCTCTTTTAATTAGAACTAAACTTATTTAGAGAAAACTATATAATATACTTTATAAAGGATATTTCAGCTAATAATATAGCCTTATTAGTATATAAATATATAGAGGAATTTTTGCCTAAAGTTTAATATAAGTTATATAACCTTATCTATAGATTAAAGGTATTAAACTACTTTATAAAATACTGTTTAGAATTGCTTAAGGCTTTAATAATACTATAATTAATACATTTTTTATATATCCTAAAAACTGTATTATAAGATTATAAACCCCTCAGCTTATAAATAAGTAAGGAGTTTTAGATTAGTTAAGTAGTAATTAAAAAAGAGCTTAAAAATATATTAGAGTAACTTAGAGGTAAAATCTATATAGACTTTATAATAGAAATTCTAGATATATAAGTATTATTTTAGAGTTAATAAAGAAACTTTTAATTAGAATAAATTAAAAAGAAAGGTAATAATTATATTATTTATCTATTTAAGCTTAAACTTCTCTATAATAGTTTAGCAGAATAGTTCTAAGTTTAGTTAGGGTTAACTAGCTATAGTTAAAGGATTATAATATATTACAGATTATAAAGAAGTATATAACTAAGAGTAGCTTAGTATTATTAAAAAACCTAGAAATATAGAACTAAACAGAGCTAAAACCCCTATATAGAACTTTACAGCCCTATACAGAGGTGTCCAGTTTGCTAACACTTAAACTAAAGCCTAAACGCTATTACTATACCTATACTTAACTATATAATACTATATCCCTATATAAACCTATAACTAAACTTAAAACTATTCTATAGAAAAGAGGAAAAAATATATAGATTTAATTAGATCTAATTAAAGCTTACTCCTCTTAGTTAGAGAGAGTAGAAAACTTAAAAACCTTATTAAACTCTAATAATACTATTAGTAATAATATAAATTATATTAAAGTAAAATAGAAATATATAAAAGCTAACCTCAGTATACTTCTTTATAATAGAGATAAGCATATTACTAATACTTTAGATTATATTTAGAGAAGTTTTATAAAGTATAATAAGAAAAGTATACTTAATATATATAACCTTAATTACCTTTAAGCAGGCGCTCTTAAGAGTAATTAAGGTTACATATTTCTATATAGCTTTTAGGGTAATAGCTAGAGCTTTACTAGACTTCATAAGAGTAGCAACCTTCTCTTTAGTAACTATATAGAAGTTAATAAAGTAGTATCTAAAAATAAAAAATATATAGTAAAATATAAACTAAAAGAGTAGTTAGATATACTTAAGTTATATATATAGTAAGTATAGAACTTAGCATATAAGGATAGAATAATATACTCCACAAAAGGACTATTCTTATTACAGCAACCTATATATATCTCTATATCAGCCTGCTTAATACTATATACTTAAATCAAAATCATATTATAGTTCTATATATACTTAATATTAAGAACCTTATAAGACTATATACTATTAATCTACTTAGTACAGAGAGTAATAAGCTAGTTAGCCTATATATAAATTAGTAAAATAGATATAAAACTATATAGATATATACTACTTCTAAATCCTCTATATTAAGGATATAATTAATAAGCTAGTTACTAACGCTTTTAACGCTACCTATATATAAGTTAATAAGAGTATAGAAGAAAAATAAAACTATATATTTATAAGTAAAGTACTATAAGGTTAATAAAGTGAGAATAAGGTAGTTTTCTTTAGAGTACTTAGCAGAAGAAGCTAAAAAGTATATACTACTAATATTAGCTAGGATAAGCTTATATATATAATTATTATCCTTATCAGAGTTAGTATAGCTATAATTAGACTTATCTATATTCTTATTAGAGAGAGAACTAATGTTACTAAAGCTAGCTATAATATATAGAGATATATAGATAATATTAGGGGTATTAAAGTGTATAGATTTATATAATTTAGGGGAAGGAGGGAGATAGTTATACTAAAGATCTATTTTATATTATATATAGCTGTTTAAATTAAAATCTAAACTAATTAAATAACAAAAAGTATAGAAATATATAAAAAGCTATATAAATAGGGAAGACTTACTAAGTTATAATAGGTATAAGGAAAAAAGAAGAAGTTTAAAGTAGACTATAGCAGGGTATTAGAGATAGTAGCGTATAGGCTAACTACCCTTAGTGCATAAGCTAACCGCCCTTAATATATAAACCTTATCCTAGCTAATCAGAAGCTATAAAAAAGTATGCTCCCTTACTAAATTAAATATCTGTTAGCTCTCCTACCTACACTAATGTAGCCCTATACGCCTCAGCAATTTTAACCTAGTGAGCCCTGCAGGCTGCTGTAATTAGGACAAGTGAGAGTGTTTACAATTAGGGTCAGAAGGGACAGTAACTTTCAGTACTTAGGCAGCAAGACGGCCAAAGTCGATGATGGAGCAATGCTTTAATGAAGTCACGGTCTGTATGATAGCGTAAGGGTAGGAACTCTATTCACACGTTTATGAGTTATGCTGAACGGAGTTCGTCTGGCAAAAATGAGCGCCTCGGCCACATGAAGTGAGAATATCAAACGAGCAGAAGAAGGTCCATCCAGGATTCGAACCTGGGCTTACGGAAGGAACTGATTGTGAGATCAGAATCCGACGTCCTAACCAACTAGACTAATAGACCGACTGCTGGATGGCGGCGTCAAGTGCAATGGCTGACTATGTGGGACGGAACATGGGGTTGAAGCCCTTGAGTGGGTACTTGACGATCCAGCATTGGCAGACCTGCCGACAGTGGGGTGAGAACTTCCCGGCCGAACATGTGATGCATATGGGAGGACCATCCTTTGTTTTTAATCTATTTTCGACTTTCGTCGTGATGATTTATCTAAATTCAACTAGCAGAGGCATTCACACTGACCTTTGAAACCCACATCCCGGCTACACGAAGCGAACACGCCTTGAGCCGGCCACCACGCTGAACTTCGTTGAAGTCAATGCGTGATACTTGATACCAGCAGAATCTCATCGAGCATCATCGTTTGATACAATGCTATGGGTATCGCAGTGAAACCATCCACTCTTATGTGATCATCTCTGCTGTCCTTGTTGGTTAAGTCTGCCGTAGACGCTGGATGGAAGCGTCCGCAAGCGGCATGACCACGTTTCATCACGAACACAGGGGCACTAGGTACCTTTTTGAGATCAGAAAAACGTCTCAATTCCATGGTGACATCCTTGGCCACGATCCTAGACTAGGTATTCCCCTCTCCCACGGGGATGAACGCGCGATACTGGCCGCAGCCAGAGACAAGCAACAGAAACGGAAGCCAGAGCCAGAACGGCATTTCCAAGTATTAGCCAGTCCAAATAAGTCTGGTCCAGCCGACCTAGGCACCATCCCGGCACCGTAACCCTCCCAACTTCTACTTGGCGACCACGTCAGCCACAAGACCGGCGAACGCGATGAAGACGACGGCGAGGCCAGTGGACTTGATCAGGTAGTTGAAGGCCTCGAGGCCCAGACCACCGGCCATGGCGCTCTCGCCGAGGCCGATGATACCGATTGCGAGCTCCTCGTCGAACATGTGCATGATCATGGCAGCAAGCCACTCTGGAAATGATAGTTAGCAACTGAGACATGGCAATATTGACCAGGGGGCTTCGGAAGGCTTACCACTAACGAACTCAGGCATACCCCAGGCGATGACTCCCAAGACTGGTCCAGAAACGAGACCAGGAGCCGCCATGACGGTCAAGCCAGCGCTCATAAAGGTCAGATGGATGAAGTTGTTTGAGCGAGTGATGGCCCAGTAGTGCAGAGATGCGAAGAAATTGTGGATTCCAGTCTTGCAATCGATGAGGTACTCGACGATGAAGTCTCCCAGAGTTTCAAGAATAGCGGCATAGGCGGGGTCGACATCATACTTGACTTCACAAGGATCCGCGGTGACGATGACCTCAAGATCCTCGACAGAATAGATACCGAACGTGACGATGGGGACGAGGTAGTAGAATGCAGTCTTGCCGAAGCTGTAAGCGTAGTCGACGACGTTGCTGGCGGCGGACTCGATGGCCTCAATGTCATGCTCAACGCCCTTCTTGATGTCGGAAAGCTTGTTCTCGATAGTGTGAGTGAAGTCGTCGAAGGAGTCGATAGGGCACATCTCGAAGGAACCGGGAACGGCGTAGATATTGTCACCGGCCGTCTTGAAGTAGTCATCCGTCTCGGTGTGATTGACAGAAGTCTGGTTAATGGAAGAAGTCTCCGGGGCAGCGAAGCATCGATCGTAAGGGGTACCGATGTCCTGGGCAGCGACGCCGCGGAAGAAGCCGCCGCCGAACCAGCCAAGAGGGAGCTGGTCGCGACGCTCGCCCTCGCGCTCGTCGTACTGAACTCCAAGCATCATCAGAAGGATGCTGGCGAACAGGAGAAGCATCTGAATGGGCTTCATGGTGGCTAGGCTCGTGGATTTGATGTGTTTGATGGTGGTAGCAACGGAAATTGATGGAGGTAGGAGGTGGTGATAATTCGGATTGCTTGGGTCTGACGCAAAACAACAAGATCAAAATTAATTATTTTTCAGAGTGCCTGCCCACCAGATCATGTGACCAGCCCTTCTCTACTGTTTAGACGCGTAGACTTGCGTCTATGTGATGCTCTTGACCGGTCTGCTTAGACGCGTAACATGGCTTTGGTGCGTGGTTGTGAGTTGACGACTAATACAGCCCTTGCAACCGCTCACCACTATGAACCTTAGATAACAAGTCGCAGTTGATGATGAAAGCATTGACCACCTCAGGAAAAACAAACCAATATCCCAGAGAAGTACAAAGCGCCAAGTGAATTATTGAGTGGTGGCCCTTTGGTCGTTTCCGTTACCAAAACATTCCTTCAATCAATAATGATTGTACCTGAAGAACAACTCAAAGGGATGTTCGAACCAAACAACTCCTCGTTGGAATTGCGCACCTCATCTTTTACTTACATCGACACCATACTCGTTGCGTTCGTTCTGGAGGTGATGTAATGGAAAGCCAAGGGTTGGACTTCCGCTGGTGAGGTGCAAAAGAGGTTCACCTTTGGCACTGCAGAAAATCTCATCCTTCAGCTGGCATTGAGGGTGAGTGTACTAGCCCATATTTCATTACTCTTCTGCTGTAAAGTTGTACTACAAAGCGGTGAAACAGGCTGTTCTTACGAAATTGACTTTCCGCTTCGCTTCGCGTTCAGATTCATGTTATTCGCAAAAGTACCATGCTTGTGAGCAATTCTAAAATGGATAATCTCGGCCATGATCGTTGGTGGTCGCGGCCCCGACTTCGTTATCGTCAATTGCACGTTTAGGAAGTGCAAAAAGCCACATTTCGTGTTGGCATCCAATCTCACCATAAGTACGCCTGATGACCATGTTGCGAACCGGCAGATGGGCAGCTGAAATGCAACTTCAGACGCCTGAGACAGATAATTGCTACTCAGCCCGAAGGATTCGGGCGGCCATTCCTACCCTGTCATACGCTAACCGCATAAGCCCAGCCGCATGCGTTGGAACATGGTGGTGTTCCCATTGGGCTGCCTCAACTCCCTTAGGCATTTTTCCACTTCGGCTGCACAGCCCCGTAACTAATAAGGCTCCAGGGCTCTTCGGTGTCATCGTTTCCATCGCGATGGAATTTGCGGCTGATTCATTGTAAGGCTCTGGAGGGATTACGAGTATAGATAGGTGGCGATGGATCCATCTAAGTCCGGGCAATTCGTCGCACTTTACGAGTTGGGCATTGCTCCTAGCTTACATTGGCGTTGGGAACGACGCGTTGCTTCCCAATTACGACCTAGCCCCAGGATCATTCACGCCAAACATGCCAAGCCAGAGCCAAGTTCGTCGTGTATGGAACAAACTTAGAAGCCCTCGAGCGAGAATCAGCCGGGAAAATACCCATGGACATGACAACAGGTATTTGAAATACTCCATAAGATTTACAAACAGTTTGACGCCCAAACACGCACCCAAACTAATATAATTCGGCCAGGGAGAAAACCGGCCACCGCCACAACAATGTCGAGTCTGGAACTGAGGACAAAGACACAAATAGTCAACAACAGCGAAGATTTAAGAACGATGGATGCCAGAATTATCGACAGAGACATAAGTCGGATCCATTTGCTCAGCAGATCCGGCCTACGCCCGAACGCGCGGTCACCTTCTCAGCTGAGCAGGGTGAGAACAAGGCGCAGCCCTCGGATCCGTGTTCGGATACCACTTGGCCTGGCACACGAAAGACACCAACGTTTCGCAGTACCTTGAGCAGTAGTGGGAAGTCAATCAGGTCCGGGTTGAAGAAGCTTAACTGCTTGCCTCCCATTTTCGCCGCGTACCAGGGATCTCGTCATTCCGAACGAGACTACCACGGCCCTCCGAGAGCCAGAACGGTGCCAATTCGCTCAAAAGGATCACACGGGTCCGGCAATGGTGTTGTCTTGTCTATGAAGAACCCGGGTGACGAGAATCGACCTAAACTCGTACAGACTGCCAGTACTTTCCCTAGGGCCAAGATGTCAAGTTTTTCAAGAGACCTACAGGATTCCCGCACCAGACTTCGCGCCAGAGCAGAAACGAGCAAAGCTTTCAACAAGATATGGGAAGAGAAAGCGCTTCCTTGTCTTCAGGAAACCATGGAAGCCAAGTACAAAGGCGACTACAGCGTCACAGTTCAATTCGATTATGTCCACAGTCAGCGAATTATCGAAGTCATGACCGAGATTGAGCTTCGGGACGACATCAGCGAAAAGGTCGAAGCGGAAGTCTTGCATATCTTCAGAGTTGAGCCAATGGTTTCACTCAGTGTTGGCTTTCAATTTGTTGAAGGAAATGTCGAACCAAGCGCTGATACATCGTCATCAGCTCCGGCTATGCTTGAAGATGGCTGGGATGGCCCTATCAACACAACTGCCCGCAACCAGCTCATGTTGGGCGACTCAATTGGTTGTGAGGGCATAGAAGGCGCAGCAACTCTCGGCCCTAAAATTAGTTTCAATGGGAACGCTGGATACATTGTCAGTCGTCACCTGTTCGAGGGATTCCCCCCAAACGGAGCACAGAATTCACCCGAGCTCCATCTTGTTCATCCAGCAGGCATTGACTGTCGTGATGGCAGGCCCCAACCTATCGGAAAGCTCCACGCGGACTCGGGAGCCGCGTACATGACACAAAGACCTTCCAGGACACTGCGAGCCTTCGCCGCGACTCAAGATCCGCCACACGTCATTACTGACTGGGCAGTCTTTCTTGCGCTGGAGCCAAGCCTGAAGATGACGAATTGTCTTCGGTATGTCCCCCAAGAACGAGAGTTCCAATCGAAATCAGACAAAATACCTGGTCTTTTCCTCGACAATCCGCAACTGCGCACTATCCAATGCAGCGGAAGAAGCAGCGGTGTCAGATATGGCGTTGTTTGCGAAACACCGGCAGCAGTGAAACATTCATCGACAGGAACCAGAACCAGAGAGTGGTATGTGGAGAACATGGAAGGCTGGCCAGGAATGATTTCAGAAGGCCAGTGGAATACCGGCGGTATCGGCATGCCAGGCGACTCGGGTGCCGCCATCATCGAGATGCCCAGTCAACGACTGGTGGGTCAAATCTGGGGCCGTAATACCTATGGTGGTGACCCTCGCAAAAGAGTTGCGTACTTCACTCACTTCGTGGACGTTTTTGACGATATCCATGAAAGATCCCCTGGCATGTTTTATCCGACCATCTTTGATCAGACTGATGCACACTCACGAGAGCCGCCAATTTTGATTGCCTCGGATGACGCATCCGGATCATCTCCCGAGCAATCGCTACAGAGACACAGTTACGATTCGACTCCTCGACGCAGCCGGGCTCATTCTACAGATGAGAGGACCATCGCCACCACTATCTCTGAAAGATCTCTCTCAAATCTGGATTGGTCTTTGAAGCCAGGGATTATAGCATCGAAATAAAGAGTCTTTGCTAAGACATGTGGCTGTCCTGCTTTCGAGTCGATTTTAGCATGCACTGGCGGAATTCTGAAGACTTGAACAACTTGCAGACATCAATTTCACCTTTTCCTCTGTGCAGGCTGGGGGCATGTTAGACTATTGGGGGGAGACGAATGTTCATTTTACTTTTGGCATGGTTCTTGCAGAATTTGTGCCAAATGTTTTGCGCCGGGTCGGATACGAGGAGTCTATCGGGCGTCATATTTAGCTATTTTTTCAGATTAGCCTACCTTTGCGTTTCACTTCAGCGCGTAACCGTTTAGTTGATACATGGATCATTAAGCTCATACCAAAAAGCCTCGACTTATGACCTTAAGAAGGTATCAAATGGATGTTCGATACAGACTGCACATGATCATTTAGAGACCGGTTTACGAGACACTTGGGTTTCCGAGTTCATGGCCATACGGAGTCTCGAGAGACGATTAAAAGGCCCAGTACCTAGGCAATGCTATGACATTGATTGCTTGTAGAAGCTGTAGCAAACCCCCGGGGTTCGCCTTGCGTTGCAGGCATATACATGGCACCTCCCAAACAATACATTCATTACCTAAATATTCCCCTCCTCTAGAACATGAATGTGAGATCCTTTCAGGGCGAACATGAAACAACCACCTTTGAAGAACGCTTCTCAATGAATGTTGAAGGTCTGGTTTTCTCCGGGCCACGCTGATAGCTAGGGGAAATGTGCCAGATCTCGCGCAGCCATTTGCCATAGACGTATCATGCTTGTGAGATATATAATCAAAGTAGCAATGATCGCGATAAAGCAGAATCCTGCAACCTGTTCTCTAGGTGTCAGTATGTCTTAATGTTGCTTCGTATTGTATAGGTATAGAAGTATTTGGAAGCAACTAACCACTTGATTTCCCTTTCCGGGTCGCGAAGATCCCATCTTGGTTATGTCGCCTATCAATGCGATGAACCCGGCAAGCCATGTGTAAATACTCCACTCTAGCAGCCCAACTGCAGCCTGCCAAAGGAACAGCTGTTCCCCCCGTGGAACACGCACTCCCCGAGCTCCGGAGTAGGAGAGCATTCGTCGACACATATCATTAGCTTGGGGCAAGCATGCTATGCGCATCAGAAAAACGCTCTGTTGTACGCTCAGTGCGACAGCACCAATACCGAGGACCAAGCTGCTGTACCACAGAACGCGAACCATAGTATCGGCCACTGGGGAAAGCTTGTCAAGAGAAGTCCACGTAAAAGCGCCTACAACAGCTGCACTCGTTATCGCACCCTTTTAATCCAATTCAAGCCAATTAGCTGATGTGGTTGTAAATTTATACGGTAATACGGTTTCTAGACACCTACAATGATTTCAACGTTCGAAAGCTGGGATAACATGGCATTTCGCCACCGTTCTATCATGCGATTCCGCTCGTCGTCATCGTCTTCATTGACCATGGAGCTCAATGATGTTCTGACTACATTCCAAGATGCAGAATGTATTGGAAGAACCTTTCTTATGATATTCATCTTCTGGCCTGTATTGAATAGCTCTAGATTCTCACGTGGCTTAGAAGTTCATGCTACTCGACCCTTTAATAATCTGTCGATCGGGAGCGGCACCCTATTCTTGATTTCCTCCCGGGCTGGGCCACAGTCTGCTAACTCAGCTTATTTCGATGAGCGGAACGTGGCTGAGACACGGAATTCCAAGGGCCAATAGACATGAAAATCGTGGAATGTCTTGCACATTGTACAGGTGCGGCTGAGACCTGCATGTACGGGGCTGGCTAGGCAGACAAATTGCACGTCAAGCCAACCACAGACACATCCATCACCGCACGTAGAAGAATCAGGTAGGCCAAGAGTGATGGCCGCATAAACAGGATTGTGATGGATCAATGATCAATCAGGAGGGCCAGCGCTTAAGGTGGGGTCCGGTAATTCATGCATAGTACATTGGAAAATGGCCTGCATCCTTCAGCTGAATGTTATCAAACGAATGGCTTTGAGACTTGGCTGGCAAGCTTAAGCGCTAAGCATATGATCTGACCCAGACGCCTAATCTGAGGAATCCCTCCCCTGGGGGGTGGGTTCAGCTCGTATCAATCGCACATGCCAGGTTACGTACACAATTCAAAGGGTTCCCGTCATTAGGTAAATCGACTTTTGTCACATTTTCTTTTTATAATGTCGTCCCTGAATCATGTGTCCAGAGCTTTTCATATATATTGTCGCAACCTTCAGAGCTGTCAGTGCAATTATTCACGAACGCGAGTGAACTTCAGGCAAGCCCTCAATTCCTTCTGGCGTACTTTGCCCACCGCTTTCACCTTCATCCTCGATTCACAATGGCAACCATCTCAATCTATCACAGCATCGCAGCAAAAACACCATCACAAGCAGCACATCGGGCAGAATTTGATTATCAAGTTCTAGGGGATCGGGAGTACGTGTTTAAGTCGCTGCTTACTGAGCATGTCCACAGCTCGATCGGTACCGAGTACAAAACGAATGGCATATGTTCAAAGACCCGATCGAAATGGAAGGTAGGCATAGCCTGTGTACGATTCGGAGCTGGAACATTCTTCGACACGCAAGCTCTCGCCCACTGGGGCGTATACATACGTCGAGATGACGAAGTCCACTTGGATGTAGGTGATATATCCCTTGCATCAGCCTGTCGTGTTGACGCTCTAACGTATTAGGTCACATTTCCAACGGACAAATACAAAGTATACGGGAGCAACTGGGCTGGCAAAGATAAGCCAGAAGATCTACATCTTGAAGCCGTTTGGGGATCCCTGAAGAAACGAGACATCGATGAGGGTGACATTGAAGTAGTCAGGAGTGTGCCTCGACCGACGAGATTTATCGACTCAGTTTTTTCTGGTTCAACGCAGACAAAAGTACAATTGTATGAAGAACAGGAGATGTACTTCAGCTGGACAGAGTTTGTGCTAGTTGGTAAATGAAGTTTGCGGATGATCCTTTCTAAGAACTTTTAGCTGATGAACACACAGCGCAGTTTGTCTTGGAAGAGTATGTTGTTAGGCCAATGAAGTCCGACACTGCTAGACTGCAGCCAGGGACGAGGAATGAACTTGTGCGACACAAGAATACGGCGAAAGCTTATGGCATCTTGAGCAACAGTTGTCAGCACTTCTCCCGAACACTGATCGAACTGATGATTAATAATCATTGGAAAGACCCTGGCCGCTTGCAACAAGACTTCAGCTTTCGCGATATGGTGGCAGAGTGGATGGCCACAGATAACTCATGGACCATCATGTGGGGTCAAAACCCATACAACAGCAAATTGGTGGAGCGAGGGTTTCTATTTTTCAGAGACAATGTTCTTCACCTGGACAGTCTTGATAGTGCTGCTGATCGATCAAAGCTGCTCCCCATGCAGTTGCAAGCATCGAAAGAATACTGGACAAGCTTGGTTTCTTTGGCTGAACGAGGTTTCCTGGCCAACGATGACTGCCTAGATACCTTACTGTCCAAGCTCGGAAACTATCCCTTGGCGATAGACTTAGCGGCAGCTTATATCATCAACACCGGAATATCTATTTCGGGCTACATCGAGCTTTTACACACGAAGGCAACACAGGGTCTCGACGCTTTCTCGCAGCAGTTCAAGAGACAAATCCATGGAGACGCTAAGTGCATTGATGCAGTAGCTAGGGCATGGACTTTGTCATTGGACGAGATCATGAGAATTGACAAGACTGCTTATCATTTGCTATCTTTCATGTCATGGATGGATTCAACGAACATTCCCAAGTCATTATATCCTTCTGATGACTCCGCCCCCGAAACAACATCGCCTTCGATCGACAGACTAGTCCAATATGGCCTAGTGAGCAACACCGCGATTGACGCGGAAACTGTCGATATGCATGAACTCGTGCATCGTTTCACGCATATCGAAGTTCGGTTAAGGGATGACCACGAAAACGCTTTGTCCGAGGTAGTTCGGCACTTCAAGCAGGGGTATCTTGACAAAAACCATGCAGTATGGTCAAAACATCTAAGTCAGTTCAGCACAGTCTACATGAACTACAGAACGAATTCGAATCTCCACAACGATGCGATATTTGATCTTGCCTTTGCGATAGGCAAATGTCTGCGAATGGAGTCCAACTTCCACAGAGCAATTTACTATCTGACAGAAGCCCTGGCATGGAGGAGTCGTGCTGGAGAGTATGACGTCAGATTTCTAGAAACACAGTTGGAGGTCGCAAAAGCCTACGGAGAGAATCGCAGGTGCGAGGAAGCAATCAAGTTTCTGGACAAGGTCGAACCTCTTCAGAAGATCATTGGAAAGAATTATTTTGGCAGATTCATGGGACTTGCCAACAGACAAGCCTCTGATTCTACAAAACTTGAGGATGATGCATTGCTTGTCGTCTTTGATCTCGGACTCGAATGTGCAACAGCTCACAACACTTTCAAGCAGCACTCGAAGGCTGTCGACATACTTGAGAGACTGATAGACGCAGAGGAGCGATATTCCATCAAGGATTCTGAGGCATGGCGCGCATCCAGAGAACGGCGCAGAGCTGCCCTGATAAAGTACTGTACATCGAGTTCAAGACACCGCAAGAGAGAGATTCAGCTTCGGGAGGAAATCCTGAACGACAAACTTGAAAGCGCCGAAATCTATTTACAGGACCAGGAGGAGGAGATTCTGAGGCTTTGCAAGCTTTACCGGGATTGCAGACAGGTCCAGAAGGCGATCGATCTGCTCAAAAGACTGGAAGCTGCCATTCCTGACGATCCTCCGAGCAGGCGGATAAAGGTTCTTTTTGAGCTGAGAGAGACCTACAACGCAGCGAATGACACTGAAAATGAGGGACATGTAGAGAAGGAAATTCGTAGGCGGCATGCTCATAATCGATGGATGGACTGAAGCATGGTACCACATGAGAAGCACGGGGACACGGGCTTTGAATCGACTATAGCAGTGAAATACCGCCATCAATGGCTAGGTACCCTGAGGCATGGAAAGGGGGCCAGGCGTCTCTGGATCATAGTAGAGCTTTTCTGGGGCAGTTTCCCCTACTCCAAGTGCCAGTCAGAACACGGGGATCGATTTTACAGAATCAATTCAGGTGCTGTAAACACAGCAAGGGAAATTTGTTAGACAGTAGGAACTGGCTTGTGTGGTTGCGCGTTTGGGGTCCTCAGACTAGCAGGGGATCTTTCAGAAAGTTCTCGTTTATTCCGGCCTCGTTCATTCAAATCATATTTAATACTTTCATTCGGATTAAATTTGAAGCCTGGAAAACTGCGGTGTGGTCTTGCTGATGTGACAACATCGTAGTTTCAACTGTGTACATGAAATTCTAAAACAATACATCGGCACATCTAGCTATGCCCTCGGCCAACTCCGTAGACTCGTTTGGCATGCGTTTCATGGCGGCGTAAGTGAGGTTGTCATCCTGGAAGCAATGTGTGGGAAGAATGAAGTTTAAGCAGGCACGGCAGTGAAGCCACAGGCGGCAGCAGCCGCAGTGACCGAGGTGCCGTAGTACTGCCAAACGTTCTGGGCGTTTGCACACTGGAGGCAAGCGTCATATCTGGCGATCCACAGATAGTTCTCGCAGTAGCCCGCCTCGCGGGACAGAGTAATTGAGGTGCCTAGAAGCAAGGACCGATCAGTTTGGGAGAGATGTCATGTGAACAATTACTAAACTTACCGCAGTTCTCGTGGCAGAGGTAAGCGGGAGTGCCAGGGGCAGGAACGTCCTGGCGCTTGGCGAGCATTTCCTCAGGGAACTCCCAAGAAACCTGGTTGCGGGTGACAAGAGGGGTGGCAGAGGCCAAAGAAGCGGCGAAAGCCACGGCGCAGGTGATAGAGAAACGCATCTTGATGTTGTAGAAGGAGGAATTGATGTGGATATTGAAATTGAGATGCGAATGATGCTGGGTGAAGATGTCTAAAGAACTCTCCCTCAACTGCCCCGTACCAAGCAACCCTTTTTATCTTCAACTACCTCCAATCCTACCTGAAATCCTCCCTCCGGCATGCCCAGAAACTTAGTCCAGAACAGGAAGTTCGTCCCTTAAACACCGCCGACCGATATCGCGCGCGCTATTGGAAGGAATCTTGGCAAAGCAACTCCACGGTGCCATCAGCCGATCCATCCCAGAAAGGAGCGGGCTTTTGAGCGTATTCAGCGGGGCCGATTCGACCGAGAACCTAGACGGGCCCTGTGGTGGGCTCGTCCCATCTAATCTTATCAGATCATCTGATAATCAACATCCCTGTCTGGGTCCGGGACAAGACTTCTGAACTGGATCCTCATATCAGAGAGGGCCCCCACGTATGCGACCCTAAAACTCTGATTTACGAGCTTGTTATGTAAATGATATTTTAAAGTGGCGGATTCGGACCAGCCCCAGAGCACATGTCAAACCTGCCACAACCTCTTCACAGGATCTTGGCGATGCAAGTGGAACTTCTTGAATCTTGTGGATGGACCTTGACACTGGGCTCTACCGCATGTGGACAATCTATTCATGGAAGCACTGCACAATTAAGGCAGTTATAATGCATATAATTTTGGTCCTGCTGGCAAGCAATTACTCGATCCTCTCTGGAACCGAACTTGAGTGAAGTAAGTTGTCAGTGCTTGACATTTTGCGTTTATATACACGCTATATTGCGTCTCGAAAGTGACAAATATGTACAGCGAAGTTGAATAATTACATGGAGAAATTAAAGAAGTGTCTAGGTGGCACGCTCGCCGCTGAACGCATTGAAGGACTGGCTCCTCAAGCGGGGGTTCTTCTCAAACGCCCAGTTCCTGGCGTCATACAATACCATAGTTCCGTTTGACAACTGAATGTCCAAGAGGTATACCAGGTTGAGCGTCCAAGCTTGACGGTCACCCTGAATGCTTCCCATCGTGAAACGCAGGACATCATCGCCGGTCAGGGTCTGGTTGTACACGGCCCGGAAGTTCTTCACGTTGCAAACCTCCACGGCCTCGGCAGTAACATCCGTGAAGCTCGTGATACGATTATCAGCATCAAACTCGTGCCCGACAATGACGCTAGAGTTGTCGCAGACAAAACCGTCCAAGTCGCTAGAGTGGGACGTCTCCACGCGAACGTAGTCCCACGGGCCCAGGGAGGCGGGAATCTCGGCCTCAACAGTGAACAAGCTAGCACCGTCATAGGGGGATGTGACAAGTCTGTCGTAGATGGTCGACCTGTCCACCGCTGTGTAATACACTGTAGCTTGATGAACCTTGCCGACGGTGGGGAACTCTACCACATATGTGCCTTGCTTCATCGAAGCGGCAAACGCCGGCGTGAAGCGACACATGAGGAAGAAGTCACCGACCATGTTCTTGTTCCAAGTAGTCCATTCGCCGAGAGCGATAGTGTAGAGGCGGGTTTCGGCGTCGAAGGAAGTGGATCCTGCCTGGGCGCCAGATGCAGAAAGTTGGTCGCCCTCGGCGATGTCGGTGATCTCATCGGGAATAGCGAAGGTCAGGACAGAGTCTGCCGCAACTGGACTGGGAAGGGAAATCTGGACGTGAAGTTCCATCCAGGCCTCAGGATCGGTGATGAAGGGAGTGTCTTCGCGGAGACGCTGAAGCTGGAGAGAGGTGAAAGCACCCGATGGACCAGTTGGAGTGGCAGTAGCGGTGAGAGTTGTGGTAGGGCCTGGAACGGAGATGGGAACGGTCGTAGCGACGGCAGATGTCGTAACGGGAGCAGCCGTAGAGCTCGCCGTGGCAGACGCAGTTGCCGAAGGTTGTCTCGTGGTGAAAGTAGCATTCTGACCAGGGATGGGATCATTGCCAAGCTGGATCGAGAACGGGTCCGAGAGGAAGAGCTGCCAGTCTTTCGGGTTGGATGCGTCTCCAAAGATGCGCAGAGCACGTGTGAAAATGCGGTAGCGGCCCGAGGGGATGTCAGTTCCGTTCGCGAATGCACGGAAGGTAACGAAGCTACCCTGGTTGAACCGGACAACCTCCCTCATGGGGAAGTCCATGTACCCGCCGGGGACAACGGGCTGGGATCTGACAGAGCCAAGCCAAGCCTTGGATCCGGAACCATGCTGAGGAGGGTATGAGAACTGCTCAGTGGTCCAATCCACGCCGACCAAGTCCACCGAGAACTCGTATGTACCGTATCTGAAGGCGAAGTAGGTCTCTGGTGATTCGCCCTCGGCAGGGCGATAGGCCCGTCCTTGATAGTCGATCGGGAGCAGGTCACCGTTGGAATCATCATATCGGTACGACTCTGGGCCGTGGTGGAGCGGGGTCCAGTTGTACGTTGAGGCCTCGACGCCGATGTAAGGAACGGTGATCAGGTCGTCATTAGAGCCTGCCAAGAGGATTTTGCCACTCCAAAGTGCGCCGCTGTCGGCAGCCAGAGATGGGGCAGAAAGAGTGATCTCGATGTCTTCAGTCGCCCCAGCGGGAACGGTGACAGTCTTGGCATCTGCAAGTGAGCCGGAGGCGGACAGGAGAGGCGGGTAGTAGACGTTGGGGTACCAGATTGAGTTTCTAGAGGCGACCGTAGATGCCGGGATGTGAGTGATGTTATAAGTCACTTCATCGGCCCCGGTGTTCTGAATGCGAATGATGTGCGTGGTGACACGGTTGTCGGTATCATTCAATGAGAGGGTCGGCTCAGAAAGCAAGACGGTAGTGCTGTCAAACAGCTTAGAGGCATCAATGAGACCAGCGCCTTGCTGGGCAAGAGACGCGATCTCGGCCACGACACGGGCGTCGCCGTTGTCGAAAGCAGGGAGGGCAACAGCAGTCGAGGTCAAGCGCCGGACAAACTCAGCGCGGTCTTTCTTTGCATGCGCAAACCACAAGGCTGCAACGCCAGAGATGTAGGGCGTCGCAAACGAAGTTCCTGAGGAGATGGAGTACCGGTTGTCGGGGAACGCGCCATAGACGACACCTCCGGGAGCTGAGATGATGGGCGAAAAGCCATTCTCGTATGTTGGACCCCAGGATGTGTAGCTTGAGATCTGACCGGAGCTGGGAACCTCTGCGGCGAATGCTGCGGGCTGGGCGTCTGCCTTGATCTGGAGACGAAGAGTGTAATTCTTCCCAATCTGCGTCGAAGCCCAGTCACCGACAGAGGCAGTTGTCACTGCCATCAACTTGAGTGTGTCGGACCAGGGGGTCACGTCAGACATGTAGTAAGCGCCCTGCTTGTACGAGTCGAAGAGGATTCCAAACCCGAAGCCGCCACTTGCGATGGAAGAGTACGAGCTTGCTGGCGGGCATACACCGCGCTTAGCCAGCACAGCCGTGTCTTCGGAACCAGAACCGGCGATGTTACAAGAGTCACCGCTGTCCAGGACGATAGGAACGTCGACTGTCTGATTGAACTTGGTGCCATCGGGTGTGACGTAAGAGATGTTCAACGATTGGCCGCTGGAAGATACGAGCATCGCTGGCCATCCGAGAGTCTGTGAGGCCTCAACAGATCCAACGGAGACAACACCACGGCCGGCGGCGGGAGAGCTGGCAAAGTACGGCCCCATCTCACCCGAGTTGCCAGCAGCGATGATGATAAGTCTGTCTTGGGCAATTTCGCTAGCAACGCGGGAGAGAACTGAGTTGGCGTAGCCAGTGTTGCTTCCAATGGACACCGAAATGATGTCGCAGTCGTCTGAGTCGGCAGCAAGCATACCCTTGAGGACCATGTCGTTCGAAGTCGAGTCCTCGCACCCAAAGACCTTGTACATGTAGATCTCAGAGCCAGGGGCAACGCCAGAGAAGTCTTGATGCGATGCCGCAATGACGGACGAGACGAAGGTTCCGTGGCCGGCGCAATCGGTGAGCTCAGTTGAGTTGGTCTCGATCAGGTTTTTGCCGCCAGCAACCTTGCCGATCAAGGCTGGGTGCGAAACGTCGACGCCACTGTCGACGACGCAGACGCGCTGGCCTGCACCAGTAATGTTGCGCTCGTGAAGCTCATCAACGCGTGTGGCTATGTGCGGGTTCCATTTCTGCGAGCCCGTGGTGACTTCAAATGACGCGTCCAGGGTGATGGGATACACCGGCCACGCAGCAGCCACACCGGGGATACTCTTGATGTCATCAAGAGCGCCAGTGGACTTGTCGTTGGTGATCTCCACCGAGACACCCTTGAAGCGACCGGAGATAGCAGTAAAGTCGTCCTTAACCTTGGCGTCGTATCCCAAGGACGAGATATGGTCGACAACAGAGTCTGCGACTGTGGCGTCTTGTCTGGCGTACGGGCCTGTCGAGGCTTGCAACTCGACGATATACCGGCCAGAAGCGGCTTCGGACACCGGAGTGGTCAGGCGATTGCGGCGGCCGGCAAAGCTGCTCTCTTCGGCCGCTGCCGGATTGAATGCGGCAGCGAGAAGAAGCGCTTGCGCGATGCTGTACCATCGAGCCATTGCCGGTAATCTTAATGAGATCGATGGAATTGACGGTTGATCTCGGAACCTCGAATGATGGTTTGACGGTTCAGGCGAATCGAAAGCCAAGGCGGCAAGGTCTTGGGTTACTATTTATCGCGTTTCATTGCATCGTTGTTTGCTTTCGCAGTGCCCTGGGTCGTGAGAACGCACCTACTCTCACGAGGTCGCGATGCTTAATCCCCTCTTCATTAATTACACTTTTATGGGCCATGGAGCCGGTAACCGGCCTGTAGCATTGGTGCTCATGAGAAGCCAAGCAGGATACAACTCCCGAGTCTTGGCAATGACCAACGGTCTGCTTGTTTTGCCCCAATGGGGCAGGTCGTTGAAAAAGACTCATCTAACTTCACTAGACAAGGGTTCAAATTTCAAAGGTTATCAGATCATCTAATCAACGGCTATGGAGCACCGTATGCAGGCACCATCCCTACGAGAGTGGACGAGCTCGTGTTCCGCGCGATGCGAACCAGTAAGAAATGCCTCGCTCGAACCTCTCAAGGAATAGCTTGGTGGAGCAGTCCTCCACCAAATAAGCTCAGCTCGGGCGACTTCCCAGGGCTGATCCGATCACCGCTGGCCGAGCTCCGAGGTGATTGTTCGGGCTGAAGTCAAGTTGCGAGGAGCACTATGATTGCCAAGACAGTCAGAGAAATACAAGGTTTTCTCATTTCAGAACGCTCACCACCGTGGCTCTGAGCTTCCCCTACGGCCGACTGACTTTGCTTCTTGCTTCATTCAGACCACCACTTCGATCTCTGGATGTCATCGATTGCAATCCAGTCAAAGGGAGAATTGAGTATCAAACATGGGAGCTGTTACTGGCTAAGACTTGGCCACTTTCTCGGTTAAAGAACCCTCAATAGCCTTTCTTGGAATGATCGAACGCCGAAAAGATTCCCCGTCTGCGAGAATTTATAATCACTTAATCACCGCAGGAGCTTATTCGACTTTCGTCTTGCCACATGAGATCCTATTGTATCGTGCGATGTTCGACAGTGCTGCGGTTCAAACTGTGGGTCATTGATCGCTCGAGGTGTGGGTAAGGCTACCAGTTCGATCGTAAGGTATGACCGGAAATCTTGGTGCATTTGCTTGAAGGAATTAGAAGTTCCGATATTATCAGCAACGGCAATTTATGTGTCAGCATGTTCGCAGTGGCTCCATATGACAATGCACGCAGGCAACTCGCCTTCTCAGGAAGACCTACCACTCATGCATGTGCCTCTTTCCAACATCGCTTACCTGGCGGCGAAATAACTATGCAGCCCATGAATTCTCGTGCGCTTTCATTGATTTGGTCTTATCTTCGCCCATCAAGCGATTCAATTGACCAAGGGAAAGGGGATCGGGCCTTCCGCCTTAGGTGCCTGATGTCGATGTACCAGGTTTTCGCGTTACCGAACAACTCTACACGACATTGCTGGGGACTGCGATGAGATAAGACAGCCTGATGGCGAAAAGGGCATAGTTTAGGCGTTTTTTTCGGGGCTTTGCGGGCTTGGATTCCAGAACCATTGCGTTTGATTGGTGCCACGCATAGTCATCTTCGGAACTGGCAAGGGGGCCTCAAGCAGGCTATCAATATTAGGATGCAGAAAGTATCACGCAATAAGCCTACATACAAAGACAGTCGCAACCGGACTATTTCTTTTTCATTCTGTTGTCGGCTCTCTCTTCCCTTGATCCACAAAAGACCACCACAAAAGGTAGTTCAATCAAACTCCCACGCCGTCGACGTTCTTCAGAAACCATCATGTCATATGTATGATACATTATATGGAACACCGATGATAGTCTCTGACGTTTCTCAGCCGTCGCTTTCTCCTCGAACGAAAGAGGAACTTTACCGCACTGTACGAGTGTCCGGTGAAACACGTTGGATTCGCCTTCTCGAGCTCGAATGCCCGCGGACAGATTCGGATACAGTAGGCGACGGCCCAAACCTCCAAAGCGTAATCCGGAAAGTTAGAAAATGCTTCTCACCGAGCCTCAAACGACGAAAGGTTTCTGGTACTTTTGAGCTACCAGATGTCGAGCCCGGGCTCTCTCTCTTAGAACTAGACGAGGACGCGCAGTGGAACCAACATTCTGGCGACGACGGAGTGGCAGTGACATCCGCGGATGCTCAGCCTGTTCTTTCCAACGAAAGAGGATCGTCAGCGTCGCAGTACACTGGCACTCAAAGTTTGGCTCTTACTCCGCTGCACGAACTTTCCGGTCATCCTCCTACACTCCGCGGAACACTCAAAGCAGTGCCTCTGGATGGATGCCCACCATTCAACGCGTTGTCGTACGTCTGGGGAGGCTACTCGGAGCCTAAAGATACCATCATTTGCAACGGCGTCCCGGTGGACATAACGACTAATTGCAAAAACGCACTGCAAGCCCTTCGCAAGAAAAATGCGTCTTGTATGTTCAGAATTTGGATTGATGCTATTTGCATCAACCAAGACGATGAAGAAGAAAAAGGAACGCAAATTCCATTCATGAGCATCATTTATTCGTTGTCTGAGATTGTAGTTGTCTGGTTGGGCCAGGGCAATGCAACCTCAGACCGCGCAATGAAGTGGTTAAAACAAGCATCCTCCCAGAGAATCGAGGCATCGGTGGCGTTTTCATATTTGAATGCAAAGACAAAGAAAGAAAAGCGCTGGGAGTTTTGGAAACTCGTGTGGAAGATGAAGTTCTTAATGTTTAGCAGACAATACGACCGGCGTAAGTTGTCTTGTTAATGAGGAAAATCTATCCAAGCTTTTCGTACTAACGTGAATTCGCTTTGTCGATTAGACGTCTACAAGAGCAAAGAGTATTTGAAAACATCTTACCACACTGCCGACCTTGACGATATTTTTTCGAGAGACTGGATTCATCGCGTATGGACGTTCCAAGAGCTAGTCCTCGCGGATGACCTACTCATTGTCTGTGGCGACGAGCATATTTCATGGGGTCAAATGGTTTGTGCTCTCGATCATATAAAAGGACGGAAGGTCAAGGATCACGGCGTTGAAACCCCGGAATCGGAATCAAGCACCTCCTACCCATACATGAACACTACCCGTTGTCCAGCCGACGAAAATGCATTCAGTGTCGACTACTATGGCGTCTCAGGAGATTGGGCGTATAGGCAGTCATCACACTTCAAGGCATGGTACAATCTTTACTACGTCTGGTTCAATGTCAAACGAGAGTCGTTCGCTGGCTTGACTCGCAACGACGAAGGATTGCCCAAAAGATCAATCAAGGACGCCATTCAGCCATTTATATATGCTTATAGCCTTTGGTTGGAGAGCAGATTTGCCGCTACGCATTATGTTTTCATTCTCCTTGCTGGGATCTTGTGGTCTCCTTACACGACTATGGTCTGTATCACGACCCCTGAGACCCGAAGTAATTTTATTCTTTTTTCATTCCCTTTTCTGATTATGACAGGGATCCTCTACAGGGCGGGGTTCGTACACATCGTGTGGTTTTTGCAAGGAAACACTCGAGATGGGTATGCTCTCCCCACTCAGCTCATCCACGAAGCCAAACGGGAGATGAAGGTCATCGGACTAGATGAAGAAGACCTTGAAAACCGATTGTTTTTTGGAGTCAAGCACGCAATTATTAACAGGAAAGCAACCGAGCCGAAGGATAGAGCAGTTGCGGTACGAGGGGTAATAGAAGCTCTCGGGATTCAGCTTTCGGAGCTCAATTATTCTGCTCCTAGATCCCAGATCTACGCAGAGCTATTTCTGGACTTGATGGCGTGGCGTCTCAAGTATCTGAGCTGTATTGTGGATCCAGGAACCGCTGGGGTACAGCTTCGACCGACCTGGGCGCCAGACTGGAACGCTGGACCGTCCGCATACCGCATCCCAACAACCAACCAAACAATACGCGCAGCACCTGAAACGGGGCTGATTGTATCCCTTCCGTCTTTCACGTCTGGAGACTTTCGACTAGTTCTCAAAGGTCAACTTGTGGGCGAAATCGGGCATATGTCGGCACCGTTCCCAAATCTTTCATTTGATCCCCAGCCTTTAACCCTGGCCTCCATGCCGACGGGCCATGACCTCTCACATCTTTCCAAATCGTCGTCTATATTTCTATCATGGCTCCAACGCCTTCTCGAACGTCATCCAATAGAAAGTCCAGCGGAGGCAGAGCAAATAGTGTTCATGATTAACGGAGGCGAGAGCGACCCCTCCATGCTGAAGTCGCTGAGTGAAACGAGAGATTTTTTGGTCCAGGAGGAGCCCAACGACATTGATCGCCTACAAACAATGTTGCATTCATTGCGCTTCATCAGATGTCTGGCTAATCAAAGGAGAGGACTTATCGTAATGGAGGATGGTCGCTTCGGCACAGCGCCAGGCGAGACGATTCCAGGCGATATTGTCGCCTTGATTCCAGGGTTGTACGTTCCTATGATTTTGAGGAAAGATACTGAGTCCTCTTTGGAAGCCTATATGGTTGTTGGATCGGCCTGTATTATTGGCATGATGCAAGGTGAGTCCTTCGATGCATCCAAGTTGCAGGACCTCACACTGGTGTGATGAGGTGAGGTATAGGAGCTTTGTGTTTCCTATATTCACCCAAATACATGAATATCTAGACTCTGCTTGATCATTTACCAGTATGAATGGGCTCATGATTGATAAACAGACTTGGAAATGACGATCTTGGTATAATCGACGAACAGTGCCCTTTTGCTTCTTTGCCACTCTCTGGTACACATACCACATGATCAAAATGGAACTTCGGTTTTTTTTTTTTTTTTTTTTTTTTGTTGCCCATCTCCCTTATGTTTCTGCCTAAATGATTGATGCTCATCTCACGTAAGCCCGCCGAGCCTCTCATTACTGGAGTCGAGTTATGAGAGAGCCTGCCACGAGTGAGAGTTGGTTGGTAAAACAATGATGGGGGCCAATCCTCCACACGAAATAGCAACATGTCTCCTGATGTCACCCCCAAAGACAGCCTGTCTATGGACTCGCTCCATCGCCAACACCAAAACAGGCTTAGTGAGCTGATTGCCCACCGCTTGAAAAGCGGTGTTGGTTGCCCCCAACGGTGCATCGGCGGCTAGCTCACGCCAAATCCTTACAAACAATCAGGGGTCCTGCCCACATCACGAATCCAGATTGGCCAGCTCGCATCAATCCTGGTAAGCCCCGCCCAAACCAATCAAAGTTGGCACGCGTGGATCTCTCTGCGATCGTGTGTTGTCTTTTGTGTCCCGCCCGAGTCCGAGCAAGTTCTCCTCTTCCCGCAACCTTTTCGCGCAACAGTCGCCAATCAAGCCCCTAGCGAGTCTCGCGCCAGGCAAGAAACCACACCCAGAAAGCTCGGACTCTGGATACGCTTGCAGAAAAGTCCGAGCCTGACCTTTGTTTCAAATGCAGAAGAGCCTGGGTTGATGAAAAGAAACAAAAAAAAGTATGGCCCGCAAGGGAAACCGGAAAGTCAGGACTGGGTGCATCACCTGCAAGTAAGTACGAGAGGACCCCGCCGGTGGGAGGGAGGAAGAAAAAGAACCGTGCCATGCTCGTCGTCTCTTTTGCCAAGTGCAACCGTCTGACAAGATAGATAGGGCCCGGAAAGTCAAGTGTGACGAAGGCAAGCCGTCGTGCGTTCGCTGCATCAAGACAGGCCGAGTCTGCGACGGCTACCTGCTGAAGATCGATGTGCGAGACCCAGTTGGATCGCGTGATGCGACAACACTCACCCTGCACCGGCCGCACCATGTCTTCCCCGGAGCGAACTCATCAAGTGAGGGCCATGCGCTGCAGTTCTTTTGCGAGACAGCGGGTCCGTTGATGTCCGGCACCGCGGATCCTTACTTCTGGACCAATATTGTGTTACAGTTCAGCGCGTTCGAGCCGGCTGTACGACACGCAGTTATTTCAATCAGCGACCTATTTCAACAGTCTTATTATACACCCGAGTCTAATGCGAAGTTACGTTTCGACGACCAGACAATAGCTCTTAAGCACTACAACAACGCCATTCACGGGCTCAAAGACATCAAATCGGAGCATAAAGAATCAGTCGTGCTTCTTGTATGCGTATTATTCGTCTGTATCGAGTTCATTCGAGGGGACAGAGAGGCAGCTTTGAGACACTGCAGCCATGGCGTCGAAATTTTGAAGACCTCGCCCCAGCACGCTTGGACTAAACAGCATCTTTTACCCATTTTCCGACGACTTAACGAATTTGCTTTCTTCTTCAGCGACGAGAATTCCGACTTTTCCGATATTTCAGACTTGGCGGGGCCGATACCAACTACTTTTTCAACCTTCTCCGAAGCACAAGAGATGCTCGACGGAATCTTCAACCACACAACAAGGATAATGCGCTCAAGCCGAAAGTCTCATTCACTACCGAAAACTGCTTCTGGCATGTTTGAGCCCCAAAAGAGAATCCCAGTCTTTTCTCAATACATTACGGACAAAGTCACGATCAGCAGACTGTTGAATACATGGCTGAAGCTGTTCAGCGAGTTCGACCCGAAGATGACGGAGCTGGATGCCCTGGCTGCCAAGCATTGCAAATACGGCGCGGACTACGGCCTCAAAATGCATCGGTGCTTCTTATTGACCCGCTACGAGTGCTGCAGGATATGGCTCAACATTGCGTTTGATGATCCCAAGTCGGGCTATGAAAGATCGGTGGACAATTTTGACCGAGTACTGAAGCAACTATCGTGGTTGGAGTCACAGATCCCACACGAAGGGCCTTTCTCGGACCCGGTATCGCCCCCGTTCGTATTCGAGACCGGCTTCGGGGCCAACCTGTTCTTTCTGGTGACAACCTGTTGCAATCTCGAGATGAGACTGGAGCTTATCAGATTGATGTCGATTTTCGCACTACCGAGGGAGAACTTGTGGGAGAAGGACGTGCTCATTGCGGCGGCGATGAAGATCATTGAGGTGGAGCATGGAACCAAGTTTGAAGATCTCGAACAGTCTCCAACCGCGCCCTCGTACTCAGAGGAGACCCTGACTGAAGAAGATGAAGAAGAAGACGCAGAAGCAGAAGAGGAGGAACCCGATTTTGGAACGCCGGAGATATGGGCGGAGCAGGGAGAGTCGCAGAATGGTGCAAGCACGGGCGAGGAAGAAGGAGCTCACAAGTCTGGTAAAATTCTCAGGCGTGATAACCTGGCCCTTTTCGGCTCATATCTACTGATTCTGAATCCGTTCATGAGTGGGAAGATTGGATCATGATACCCCGCGGCAGAGCAAAGCAATTAAGTCAAAGTTCACGTTTCCTACACCAAATGATTCCGTTGGCAACCAAATCAACTGTGCCTCATCATCCTTTTAAGCAGCCCGGTGACATTGGCGCTCCAATTGCGCTGTGTTTCTGTTCCGAACTCCTGGTATGTCATACTCGCCGTCTAGACGATTCTATATGGTCGTAAACTTATAATCATAATGCCCGGAAATTCCCTCGTCATATGCGTGCCCACATGCCTCCCTCTATGTTTTGTCATTATTTCTTTAACATCCCGCTGGCAAATTGATTCATCAGCAACCCTCCGATCGTTGCTCCAACTGCGTCCTTCTTACCATAGTCCTTTGGGTTGTTGTCCTTGAACGCCGCTATGGCACCTGCGCCCGCCGCGGCCGTCGCCATCCTCATCCCCTTCTTCTGCCACGATGACTTATCCTTCCTCATCCGCCATGCCTCAGCAGCACCAGCAACGACGGCAGCGCTCGCCGCAGCCTGTATGATATGCGCCTTGTCCGACTCTCGTCGCTGCAATCTAGACCGCGAAGTCGACGCAGAGACTTTGCTGTCCTTCCGACGGCTACTGCCATTTCCCCGACCGCGGCTCCTGTTGCGTCGTCGGCGCCGATCATCTTCGCTGTCAGAGTAGTCATCGTACGAGTCGTAGCTATCGTTCCGGCGACGAGGCGGCCTTTGGTCGAGCGACCGGGCGCGGGTCGTCTTCCGGACAGGGCTGATTTCGTCGTCGTAGGTGCGACCGCGGCGCCGTTGTGAGCGCCCCGCCTCGGCGGAGTCTAGCTCATGTGCGCTCCGCGACACACGGCGCGATGCACGCGGGCGCTCGTAGGAGTAGTCGTCGTAGTAGGGGTCGTCGTCCTCGTAGGTCGCGCGGTCGCGGTGGTGACGATCTGAGTTCCGTGACGGCATTGCTGATTCGCGAGAGCGGACCGCGGCGTCGGGCGGTTCACGTGGGTGTGAAAGGAGAGGGGATGTGCCAAGTCTCGTGAGGAGACCGGAAGCGGAAAGGCTGCACGATCGATGGGGAGGACTAGCGATGAGCCCGTTTTGCTTGGTCCTCGTAGTTCAGGGGAGTGACGTCTTGACTTTTTGCATCAAAGACTCAATGTTTCGATCGGATCGGAGGAGAGCGGGGGAGGACACGATTGTGCGACAATGAAGTGCTTGGTCATGAGCGATGGAAATGGATGATGAGGAGATCATTCAGCTTCTCTGTGAAAAAGGAAGACCCAGGGCATCTACGTTAGAGAATGAGCGTTACTCCGCTTTGATAAGGCATTTTGCATGGAAAGCACCAAGAGCTCAGGCAACTTTGAGCTGGCAATGGGTACCCGTCTCGGCAAGATTAAACTTGCTTATTCTCAGAGGAGGGTGATGTAAACGGGTGCAGATCGTTTCCGTTTCGAGACAAAGCTGAGGCGTGCTGGGGCGATGGCAAACGTCAATATGATGCGGCCCGCTCACCCGCCCTACGCAAGAATCAGTCGAAACACGGCATGATGTCACACCGAACTCAATGCCGGAGACCATCTCGGTGAGAGCCATTCGCCTCGGTGAGCTGACTCGAGCTTGAGGGTTCACCGACTTAAGTCAGGGGTTGGAGCTCGATCTACCGATCCAGACAGGTCCAGACATCATGACTCCGAGCCATTGTCCAATCGGGTCTTAGCCCCTTGATCAGGGACGATCGCTGATTGAGATTCAAAGGGCTGAAATTGGGAACAAGGGGCACGCATTTTTGGTCCGGTCGCTGGGTCAATCTGGCGATGCTTGTCTGAATGTGGCGCCGCTAGCGGCAGCGGCTTTGGGCATCGCGGGGACAGGACCCATTCACTGACAGCTGCAACGGGGCTGGAGGGACTGAGCGCGGGCGCGTTGATGCGCGTTTCTTCGCGTAAATGACAGCGTCATAGACTACATGTAGTTGTGCCGACGATGATATCAATGACTTGGTTGATGGTGTTTTCAACTCAATGCAGTAAGGCTAGCATGTTGATATCAGAGCTGGATTGTGTATATGAACTGAAGTGAAGTCCACCAAGGTTGTAATCTAAGAAGCATCAACTAAACAACATCATCAATTCCAACCAACACAACTTAATTCAAACTCTCAACGATCTAGTTATCTTTGCAATAACCATAAATCATGTCTTCCAACGAGGCCCCCACCGGTGACGTCCAGGACAATGAGTACGTCTCCCGCCAGCCCCAGCGCGGCGAGCCCATCAGAGTCCAGGCCGATGATGCCAAGGTTGAGGACCCCATCGATCCTCAAACCGCTGATTCTGATGAGCAATTGGGTAAGCTTACCTATTCCTTATTGATAGACTTGACTGATCGGTAGCAGAACGCGATGACAAGGAGGCCATCGATAAAGATAACATTATTGATGAACGCACTCGTTCTGCGAAGCCGGCTGGCACATACCGCGAGCCCGGTGACACCGAGGGCCTGGAGCGTGAGAGGTTGGAGTAATCAGGATACCATCATGTACGATTAGCAGGCGTTAAAGTTATGCGTTGGAGTTGAACGAATTATTTGAAAATTCCATTTATGGCTGATTAAATTTTGCGACAATATGCCTAACATCAAGTGCAAATATTAGAATGTCATGTCTTGTCAGGAACCCCAATTAATCCGCGGGGCCGGAAACACCTTTGGTGCTGATTTTCTTGTACCGAATCACTTCGTTATCATCTTCGTCGTACGATCTTTCAGCAACGACTTTGTACCCGCCAAACGCAGGCCAAATCTTGGTCCAGCACACCCAGTAGACGCCTCCGAGAAGAATCACGCCGACACCGACGATAGGGAAGACGTAGTACGGGTAGCCGTCTGCGTTCCACGATCCATTGGGCGGGATGAACGGCACGATGCAGAGGAAGAAGTTGACCAAGATGTAGAGAATGGTAATGGGCGCGTGCGTGTGCCACGGTGAGCTCCAGTTCTCCTTCTTGTTCCATTGCAAGTAGAGAAGACCGCTGTGTTCATGTCAGTAGACGTCTTGAAATGATTGGGGTGATCAACGTACATTCCAACGAACCCGTTGATCCATGCTCCTGGGTAACTGCAAAATTGTTAGCCTTGAGTTATCCTGAATGGAACAACATGGAACCCACGTGTACAGGTCTACAATCAGACCATAAGCTCCAGAGGAAGCGGGCGGAGCGACCAGGATGATAACTGTCACAAGCCAATGCAGGAATAGCTGCAATAAAGTCAGCAAATACCTTGGACGGAACTTCGACATGGGACGTACTGAAGCAGCAGGGGCGTTAAAAGGCTTGTTGGAGGCCCAGAACCGACTCAGGGGCAGCAGTCCCTCCTTCGCAAACTCCTGGTTGACTCGAGCATGGGCAAAGCTGACCGCAAGCACGTTGCCAATGTTGCTGAGGGCAACGAAGGCAGGGAGAGCACGTGCTCCGGCACTGTTCCCGAAGACATTGCGGAAGAACACACCCGCGACGATGACATCGGAATTAGCAAGCTCAGTCTTTGGGATCGCGGCGAAGTGGGCCACTAAAACAGTCAGAATCTTCCATGACAAGGGTATCTTCATGTCAACATACCGTTAGCAAGGACATATAGAATGGTGACGCCCCCAACGGCCAGGGGAGCAGCAATAGCAAGCGTCTTCCGAGGGTTCTTCAGCTCGCCAACGACGTAGTTGGCATTCTCCCACCCCTTGTAACTGTAAACAATGCGCAGCAAGGCCGTTGCGTATCCGTAGACGCCGCCGTTGCCGTATCCATCGCCATCTTCAATTCGGAAGGCATTGTCAAAGTTGTGCGGGTCGGGTACGCGGCGTCGGCCGGCAAGCGCAGCAAATCCGGAAAAGACGATGAAGAGCAACACTCCGACCTTGAAGACTCCCAGGACATTGAAAAGCCGGACACCCCACTTCGGCGCAACGGCGTGAATCCCCACGGCGAAAGTCACGCCCGCAATACCAATGCCGCGCGCGGCCCAGCCATCCGGGGCCTCAGATCCCGAGGCGAAAAGGATGTATCGGCCGAAAGCAAGGGCGTTGCCGGTGGAGAAGCCGAGCAGGATCATCTGCGATGCGAAGACACAGGTAGCGAGGTATTTGGGATGCCTGTAGACCCGTTCGAGATAGTTCTTCTCGCCGCCAGAGCGGGGGATCGCGAGGCCGAACTCGAGAAAGACGGAGAGACCGCAGAAAGTGAGGATGCCGCCGATGACCCAGAGCATCAGACTCACGCCGACAGAGCCTGTCGATTGGAATATACCGGATGGGGTTGAGAAGACTGGGGAGGATCGATCAGTGTTGTTGGAAGTCTGGTTGAACTATGTGACTCACTTCCCGTGCCTATCATCTTGTTGAGAATTAGAAAGACAGCACCAGTGACACCAATCTTCCGTGACTCAGAGTAGGCGAACGTCTCCTGGTTCTTGACGACTCCAACCTCTGTCGAGTTATCATCGCGTTGTACATCGTGCCGACTCTCACCAACATGGTGGTCCTGCTTGAGCGGTCCGCTCATATCGTCGTCCCGTCGCGCAATGTCAATCGTCTGAAGTTGCCAAGATCGATTCCTGGGGATGCGAAGCTAAGAAGCTTCGTCGAGGGGAGTCGGACAGATAAAGTTTTGAGCTGAGGCAGGGAGATCGGCAAAGGTGACCGAGAGGGGAGCTAGGAGCTAGGAGCTATATATGTGCCCAGCCCTGCATCTACTTGCTGCTGCATCGCAACCCGAGACAGGCGGTGGAAAGGTTGATCTTATCCCGTGCAGACCTCCAATGCCCCGCACGTCATTGCATTGCAACGTCACGCAAGGGTACAAACGACTCGCTGCCTGCCGCCATGAGGATGGAATAACCTTGATGACAAGCAATATAATCAGTGAGAGCCCCAGGAGGCTTGCGAACCCGTTCGGTATGGCGAACCAGAAGACGGGACGCCACAAAATAACCTCATCGCCAACAACAAGACTCCACACAGGCACCGAATTTTAAAATCATGGGTTCGGCTTTTTTCCAGAAGGATGCAGCGGCAGGGATCAGAGCTCCAGATGTGCGTCCAGGGTGTTGACGCGAGGTGGCACAAGGGCTTGTGTGTGTGAGAAGAGCTGATGAGTTCCCTTCAGCTGCCTCTTTGAAGCTGAATCGCCATAGATGCCGGCAAGCTCGCGAGGATGATGGCGTCCAGTGAGTTTTCATCCTCGAGAAGACGGGAATGCCAGATGGCCGTTGGATGGCCCGGTTGCAGTGAGATGAGCCAGACGGGCGACTGCGCCAAGAGGGCGTCAGCAGGCTGGGCGCCTGGGCGGCGGCGACGACACGATAAAATTCATGAATCTGCCTGAGAAAGTCCTTCCTGTTGGGGAAGGTCACTAGGTGTAACTTCGAGGGATGGACCGGAGGGATAGGCTTCAAACATTGTTTACGACCCAAGCCTCTTGGCGGCTTCTAGGGCCCTGTAGACTTTGGAGAAACCCCGAAACAGAGTGGGCTTGTGGAGTGACCTCTAGACTTGGGGTAAGACCCAGTGAGTCTTCGAGGCAGCTCATTGCATCGCCAAGAGCCCAGCCAGTGAGCAAAACGGAAGCACAAGAGATTTTCGCCGATGTCGTGCTCGCGGGGGTGTGATGGCGACAGATGCTGGCTTGACTGGTTACTACGGTGCTCCACTAGAACACTAAGGACATAACCCCAAAAGCCCAAAAGCCTAAGATCCCAGAAAACCTATAATTTTAGCTTCAGCGCTAACTACACTATAATTATAGGGGCTACAGCGCTCTACCCACTAAACAGCAATCACTAAATCTACTATAATTACAGCGCTCTATTTTCTTAGGTAGCTAGGTAGCACTAGGCGGCAGCCTCTCTAGCCTATAAAGCCTTCAGCGCCCAGCCTATAGAGCCTTCAGCGCCCAGCCTATAGAGCCTTCAGCGCCTAGCCTATAGAGCCTTCAGCGCCCAGCTCACAGAGCCTTCAGCACCTAGCCCACAGAGCCTTCAGTGCCTAGCCTATAGAGCCTTCTACGTATAGGCTGCTAAGCAGGGCCTTCTATGCGTGGGCTACCAGGCAGGGCCTTCTACGCGTAGGCTACTAAGCAGGGCCTTCTATGCGTAGGCTGCTAGGCAGGGCCTTCTGCGCGTAGGCTGCTAGGCAGGGCCTTCTACGCGTGGGCTGCCAGGCAGGGCAGGCCTTCTACGCATACCTGGCTACAGGGCAAAGCCTTCTATAAGTTACAGCGCTCTATTAAGCTAGGTGGCGCCAGCTGGGAGGTTCTAGCCAATCAGAAGCGTTAATTATACTGAAACGGGTGGATTTGGGGATCTTAGGCTTTTGGGCTTTTGGGCTTTTGGGCTTTTGGGGTTATGTCCTTAGTGTTCTAACGGAGCACCGTAGTACGGGTGTCCCAGGCTCTTTCAGGTTAACACGGGCTGATCCCAGGCGTCTGCCGTTTGTTTCGCGCGCTAAATGCCTTCGATACCCGCAATTGACCCAGCCAGGTACAACTCTAAATGAAGCCCTTCATTTTAGGACGCTCGCTCTCAGGCCTCAACTAGACAGAAATTCTTAAATTTCAACTGTTTCCCATTGCACTTTTTGACTCGTAAAATAAGGTCAGCCCAGTGCATCTTTTGCCAGAAATTTAGTTGCATTGTCCCATTTTTGGAGTCTTCCGCTGTGTAAAACGTTAGGCGCAACACCCCAGACACAATATATTCTCTGCCTCGCATTTGGTGTTTGAAAATGTTGAGGTTGGTTACATTTCACTCGGTAGACTTACGTCAACATTTTTGAGTTTCTCTCAGAGCAACATTTCTAGGCCTGTCACGAAAAGATCTTGTCACACATCAGTTTAGCATGTCTGTTTGGCATGACATGGAACCGCAGGAAATTGGCTGCATAGTAAACCCTTCCTACATAGAGAGAATCGTGAAAAGAAGGGCAGCTTCATTTGAGGGGAAAGTCTTTTCATTCTGCCCCTCAATATGGCCTGTTTCAATGATAACTGACAAGTATTCTCCTTGTCTTCGCAAAGGGCTATTCTCCAGAAAGATCTTTGATAGTGTAAAAAATGAACAATATCTGCGGAAATATACACCTGATGGTTAGGAGATGACTGAGTTCGCTGCGCTACCTAGTAGGAAAATTATTATCCAGTAAGTGAAGAATCTCGTGTATTCGATGCTTTAACCGAGTTGTGTCTGTTGCTGGCATTGGTAAACGAGACGGGACTGGTAACGGCCGTGACTCATCAGATGATTCGTATTAGGTGTTTACCATCCCTGTACTCTTCGCATGGGAAACGGTGTTCGTTCTCGCAGGGCCCAAGGATCTGTTCCTCGTATATTTCATCGAGATTGCTAATCATGCCAATGCGACGAAATATACCGCCACTTCTGTCTTGTACCTCGAGAAGTAGGGCCATGAATCCGTAGGTCTTCCTCTTCAGATATGGAATGCAGTAGAGCGATGAGTTAGCGTTCTGAAGTTCGAAACCCCGGTGGAAGGTATCCAGGTCCAACTTCATTCTTGATACCTCCCCATACTTTGTCGCGTTGATTGTTGCCTCCCAGTAGTGTTCATTGAGCTCGCTCGATTTCAGCTTCCGCCTCAGGCGCAAGGGCTTCAAAGCACCCCACAAACGAATCCAGCCGCCTTCTATAAGTCCGGTCACTTCTTCAGTAACGTAATCCAAGTGGTAACTCTCAATTTCGATGAAAAACTCCGCATTACTCATCCGCCACCTGGGCAGATACACTGGACCGTTTCCTGCCGCCCAAGACCAACTTGGGGCTCGGTAGGGCGGATCTTGACACGTCGAAATCTCTACGGGATCTCTGACGAACCAAACAATTTGATGTTTTAGGGAACGATGCCACATGCCCGCAACGTACTTGTCACCCAATATCTGAGCCACTATCTTCGCAATGGCTGAAAGGGCAACCAATCTGTCGACAGGAAACGAAAGTTTTCCACGGCTATATATGTTGACTATGCTTGCCCAAACTCTCATCGCATAATGGTAGTCAGGATCGGATTCGGATAACGGCAAACTTTGGCCATTGAAATAGCCGAGGTGACGTGGAGATGCATCAAGAGAGCGATCGAGGTCCCAGTGTAAGTCCTCGGGGTAGAATTCGGCTGCATTTTTCTCTCGGCACTCCCATAGAACCTGCCTCTCTCCAAAATGAAGTATTCTTCGAGAAAGCAGTCGCTCTTGGAGTACCCAGGCTCTTGTGTTGACCAGTGCGTCGAGCACATCTGTTCTCCACATTTGTTGATCGACAATGCGGTAGGCTGAAGTTTGCCCCTTCCTGTTGAGTCGGACGTCTTGCCATGCGAAGACTCCGGTGTTTCGGTTATTAAAAAGAGAATGACGAGAATCTGGAGAAATCGACGCTGAGATGTTGCAAAAGGCTTCCGCGTACACCTTATCCATGAGAGTGGATTCACGACGCCAGTCCGCCATCTTGTCTCCATCTTGTATGATGCAGAGAGAGTCTATCCACAGATATCTGACTCCCAGTTGCCGGGCCACGCATCCTGCGTCTTGATACAGCTGTGGAAGCAGTGTAACTGGCAACCAACCGATCAGCTCAGCTAAGTTGTGTGTCGTCAACTTCAGACAATCCGCCTGTCCCCAACAATGGCTCAGTGTCATATATGGACCAGTGGGTTGTTCTTTGCTCGGATGTATCAAACGGAAATGAGACCATGGCGACTCTGGTGATCCAAAGTCAACCAGACGAGTTGGGTACCAACTTATATCCGGCGCCGAAGCACGGCACCGGGTGTGGCCTTGGACGCATTGTTCGCACCAGGTCCTAGCCAGTGGCAGCGCTTCCCTGGACGAAGTGGTTACATCGAGGGGCCGAAATTTAGCTTCTTCGCCATCTGCGAGGGGTTTCATTAGAACACCGAGCTCATGCATATTCTACACAAAAGTAAGAGTGATATGCGTTACCTCTGTAAGGTTGAGCGAGAAAGAACCCGCAATTTTTCCAACCCATTTTCAATGTCCGCATGTTGGACGGACATGTTCGTTTCTCGTCAATGAAAGCAGAGATGGTCTCGAGCTTCTCAACTTGATGATCTAGATTCCAGGAGAATTGCATCTGGGTGACGGACTCCCAAGCGTTGGGGTATGAAGATGGGGCTTCTTCATTATCAAGCTTTAACTCGTCAACTCCGGAAGCTTTCGTTTGCTCTGCTACGCCCGTGATGTATTTTTGCTGCTCCAGGGCGAGGTAAATCCAGATTCGGTTGCAAATATAGCATCCTTGATCGACCGATGCTTTCAAACTGCTGCAGGTCAAGTGATGGGCACAATAAACCTCCTCCTCCCCCCAAACACCCTGCGCCTCTATTCCATCCCGGCAAACATCGCATATCATGTTGCACGTAGTAGCGATGGAGAAGCTGGATGACGTTGATCACCTAGGACAGCCACGAAACAAAGCGTTGGAATATTGCGTCTCGAGAAATTCCGACTTGACAACATGAGCATCTTCGCCTCGACGCCTGCTCGATCTCGACACAAAGCGGGGTTATGTTCGTCAGCAGCGCCTGACAACCGACCGCCTGCTGACATGCAGCACGTGATATAGCCTACCGCATGCTCCGCAAAGACTACTTTGCCTGATTCAATTTAGCCAATAAGCGCAAAGGTCAAAGGACATCATAAAATGAACAGCGCTGGATTATGGTGTGGTCCTTCATCGATTTTGATCACCGGAATGATGCTCAAGCCTCACTGCTCTGCTCATAGATAGGTCTACCTTAGTCTAGTACTTGTACTGCAACAGGGCATTATTCGTTGACATGACCTGCTGAATAGCAATATCTGGCGCAAGACCCAGCATGGGCATACTGTCATTCAAAGATGCCGGCCTCTCATCCACCTGCCCAGTTTCCAAAATCCTAATGCCTGAGAAGTCTTGCGTGCGGGTCTCAGGCGCCTCCTGCTGCCACAACCACCAAAGTCTGTCAATCTGCACGTGGTGAAGAAAGAACAGCGGGTCTTCCAAAGAATCAGCGAATGACACAAGCAAAGTATTGTCATCTACGTGAATGCTTACCATTGGGGGATGTTGAGGGGGTCAAATCTCCCCCCACCGCATTGTGAATCGCGCCATGAGGCCCATTCTCCAACACCGTCGCGAATTGAGAAAAGTTGCCAGACGTCTCGGTGATTTCTGCGATTCTCGCAGGGGAGTAGGCCTTGCCTTGGAACTTGCCATTGTCGACACCAATGCCGTCGTTGAATCCGCGGTTCAAGCGGTGCGCTCTTGGTGTCGTATCGTAGTACGGAACAGTGAAGTTGGCAAACGCGCCGTCGGTGACGCACATCGTCAACGGGTTGGGGCGAGTCGGCGATATGAAACCGCCGTCGAGCCCGTTGCTGCCGAAGCCCGTGGTTGCATCGGTCGAGAAGACGGGGCTCTTGGACATGTCCTCGGAGTCCAACGTCCAGTCTCAGTAAGTCATGGGACCGGTGTAACTGCATTCATCCCTCAACGCGGTCTCGTAGACGTGGACAAAGTATCGGTGCCATGGGAGGAATTGGGCAACGAAGTGAACTGTCTTCGAGTCAGTCGCCACGCACGGATGACGTCGAATGATGGATGGCAACTAAGGTCTCTAGGTACTCACTTTGAATGTTGAGGTGCGCGTGGACATAGGGAAAGTCGTTGTAGAGCGAGGTTTCGAGGCCAATCTTTGACGGCAAGCTATCAAGACATTTTACGGCCTTGATGTAGTCCGCCTTTGCCGAATCCGACAGACTCCGCCATTCAACTCTTTGCGCAACTTCTGTGTTGTTGGCTACAGGAAGGCCGAATACAGGGTTTGCGATGGTTGCAAACAGCAACGCGACGTCGCGAGCAAAGCTGAAAGATCGCATGGTGAGGATGTTGTTGTGATTTTGTTGAATGAAGTCCCAAGTCGAGTTTAGAAGGGGCATCGCTTCGCCTAAGTACCATCTCGAATTCTCGTATCGCCCCGTTCGCGCTGGGTGAAGAGGCTGTTAGCGTGGACTGCAATTTCGGCAACGCCTGCCGAGCTAAAATTGGCTCGGAAGTTGGCGAGCGCTGGAACTCCGTGTAGATCTCCACAACACAAGCATTTACAATGAGTGCTCGGGGAGATATCCCGAGCATCCGGGGTTCAGAACGAGCCTGATTAAATAGGTATCACAAGACAGAACACCATGTTTAGTCAATTGATAGAGATAGAGCTCGCAATGATCCCTTCGCTTTGAATTTCACAAAGTGCATGGCATTTGTCTTGAGTCTTCAAGAGGCGAGACCTTCCCGATTGGACGTCCCCGCTGCATGGATCTTGCACCTAGTTGTCTTAGATCAATTAAGAAATGGCTATTAGAAGAGGTAATTAGTACGCATAATAAAATTCCCAAATCAAAAGCAAGTCAGAATACTTCGTTGTTCGTCAAATTTTAATAGTTCGTCAATAAAGAGATTTAGAACACGTCGTTTGATTGGTTCCTTGGTCTTCTCCTGGTCTCTCTTACTCGAATGCTGTTTCACTTGGGTTGACACAAGGTGTCGTGAAGCTTTCCACGGGGGTTATACTTGATGGAGAGTTGAATCAAAATGACTTTCGACGCAGTAATTCTAAAGTTCATGCTGCATTCACATCAACTGAGTAACGAAGCAGATGTGCAGAACGATCATGAACACATGAGGAATTAGCTCAAGTACAGTGCCGTTGCCTCCCGTCCTCAATAGCTTGCGTAGGTACAATTCTGCGTAGAGCGAAAGCAGCACTTAGATCAGTCTAGTCTTCTCAAATAGATCAATATACCAAGGACTGAGCGACTTGACTCACTTGAAATTTTCATTCACAAAATGGAACTGTTTAGAGGTATGTCCAGTTCTAGCCAGGGTGCTTCAGATCAATTGTACAGCCTCAAAGTGTCGATAGTTACAAGAAATATAATTTGGTCCAAGAGTCAGGTAAAATATCGTCTTTTGCGATAACATTGATTTCAGAGTTGAACATCGATATCTGGGAGCTCCCGAAGAATCTAACTGTTCCCATTCAAAATCCTCCTTTGTTCCAAACACCTGCTGACGAAGACAATTTGAACATGATTCAACAAACCGAATGCAGATTGTCACCCGCTCTGGAACTCGCCCAGATATGCTCACATGGACGTTTGCGGGACCGTGGCGCCTGCTAACTCCACGCCTGAGACACTATCTTCACCTTCGTGGCGGGCGAAGCCGGGGCGGCTGCAGGTGAGCGGCCGGATTGCATAAGTGGCAGATTGCCTCATTCCTGCAAACCAGATTTACCCCAAAGCGGCTCAGTTGCATCTGGTGTCGATGGCGCTACGGCAACCTCACCTCTGGTGAACATCAACCTCCGGACGTCTCTCACCTTCCAGCTCGCAACCTTCGAACTTAGATGCGGTCACATCGACCGTAATGGACACCGACGGATGCGCCATCGACGGCAATGGAGATTTATACGGCCTTGGCGTGCGCATCGGCGTCTACTGCCAATGGGTGTCCTCCTGGATTCGCATGCTGGTGGACGAGGAGAGTATTGAGGACGTCCACGGAGTCAACGCCATTTTCGTCTTTGCGGTCATTATCGCCACGATCTTGGCACAAGTCCATCGCGATGTGAAGCCGATAGAGTTGTACATCATGCTGCAAATCTCCCTTGGCTTCTTCATCACGGTGCTCAGCACGATCGGAGTCCGCAACCACTTCTTACGACCGAAGCGAGTCAAGCTCATCTGGCATCACTATCAAAGGGTGGTCGAGAAGCGCAGACAAAATGCGGAACTGGGGGAGAAGATTTGGAGTCGCCATCGATTCAAACAGATCTTCAAAGAGGAGCGAGAAAGGAATAATGTTGTCAAGGCATTCTACCAGGCTCTTTTTAGGATGGGCCGTGAGTACCTCGAAGATGCCGCCGCGAAACAGTATCTCTCCAACCCTAGTTTCGAAGTCCCGATTGGGTATCTGACTCCTTTCAAACCTCGCAATATTTCATGGGTTGGAGTCGTATGGAGGACGGCCATTCTCGGCGTCGTGGCGGGCTTCAACGTCTATTTCTGGTTCTACGTCGCAAACCAACCGGACGCTGATGAAGGCTGCGGTGCCCCGTTTCTGTTTCTTTTCTCGATGCAGCGCATTCATAAGCCTGTATTGGTTCTTTCGCAAGTCGTCGCCATCATAGTTGTGGTTGTGGTTCTGCCTTTATGTCTGTTTTTGGTATCAGCGGGGGCTTTCCTGGTCGCTCTCCTCAGTTTCTGCGCCTTTCGAGACGTGGTTTACTTTGTTATTCCGAGCTCGTCCAGAGTTACAGACACTCTCCGAACAAATATCCTCCCGTTTCTGGAGCGGCTGGAATACTACTTGAGGGTCGGGGAGTTCATTCTCAAGCGGACACCGAGCTTTAGAGTATTCGTGTCTGTGATCTGGCTCTTCATCCTGTCTGTTCAGCTTCTATCCTTCTTCACGAGGCTGTCGGATCCCCAGAGTGTGAGCATCCATGATTCAGTTAGGGCGGCTATCTCGCTCTTCACGCCGAAGCAATATGACGATCGTGGCGAGGCTGGGTCTCCGGCCTTGGCCGAGTGCGAGACCCGTGGGGAGCACCAACTTGGGTGAGTCGTACGGACCCCTGCAAGAAGCAACCATTACTGATTTGGGTATTAAGCAACTCCATTTGCTTCTATCTCAGTGTCACGTGGAACGTCTTGGTATTCCTCAGCATCTTGTGGTTCATCCTATCGATTGAGCTTACGTTGGGATGGAACCATGTCCAAGACATCAACGAAATCAAGACAACGGGGCAACTCATCCCCTTCATTATTGGATGCGTCAGTACTTGCCAAGTATTGAAGCAGGTTGCGCTGATCGGGCTGCGAAAGGTGGGTGACATTCGGAGCTGCTCCCCACACTCTCTGCTGATGAAATGCAATAGATGTTCCCGGATTGGGCAAGTTACGAGCTGGAGGCTGCATACACTGCAAGGGGCGGCATCAAGTTCCACATCAACCACAGTCCACGTGACGACGAGGGTATTTCAACGAGCTCAGAGACGCGGATGGCCACGGGCATCGCCTTCAGGGATGTCGGGTCTGTTGAGTCGGGCCTGAAGCCGTGATGATGGATCATGGAGCTATGTGGGAACGGTGCGTCCATAGTCCGAGATAGTCGCAAGGAAGCCCATCCTTCAAGCCTGCCAAAAAGTGCGGAACGTCGCCTCTGATGACCGTGACGGGTAGACGAGCAGCTAATCATTCCAACTCGGCGACGGAGATGACCCTGTTCCAGACCGTTGGAGATCCGCACGTTACGACGCAGAAAGCAAACATTGAACACGGTGTGACACGAAGCCACACGCAGGCCAGCCCACCTTGCCGCGTGGGGAGGGAATAGGTGAGGTGCGATGATGATCCAGGCGTTGAAGGGCGGCCGACCCGACCCAGTGGTTCAAAGTGAGGTGTCACGTTGAAACTGTGCGGGCTTTGAGATTTGGCGGGCGTTCCGTTCGAGCACATTTGACGATCCTCCCCACGTGCAAAGGCCGAGGGTGAACAAAAGGACTGGACGCAAGCGTCAAATATTTATTGCAGAGCAAACATTGGCATCCAATGCGAGCAAGCAAACATTGGGTTCCAACATGCAGTTGGGAACCAAGCTGTTGGTACCGGGGATGCGAGCCATGACGTCCCGATGTCTTACCAACACCGCCAGTTTCACAGAGGGCAACACCGAGGACGTGGTTTGGCTTTTGTGACTAGGGAAGCTTCGAGTCCTCTTTGCGCTCTTGTTCTCGATATCGATGTTTTTGTCATGTTGGTGTTTTGGGGGGGGGGATTCTAGAAGAATGCGTTGGTTCAGATCGCTATTTCCGGGCTACAGTGACGCTGTTGGACGGTGGAAGAGGGGGAACAGACGGGGGTCAGGACTCAGGGACCGGGGTTGAACAAAGAACAATGTGGTCAGTGGCTGCGGCACAGCCACCCCTGGACCCCCGGAAGCCAGCGTCGAGGCCATTTCGAGTCTACGGCCAACAAGTGGGATGTGGGAAGAAGCGGGAGGGGGAGATACCAGAGTACGTACCCGCTCACCGCAAGGAACCAGCGGGCGATGTGACAGTGTCTGCGAGTTAATTCCCCTTCAGCTTAGCTCAAGAACAGCGAGAGAAGAGACTTTCAGCAGCAGCTAGCACCAACACACCAACACAACACACCAACAGCGGCTGGTCTCACTCTCTCTTCCCTCACTCTCACACTCTTTCTCTCATCTCAAGACAAGAAGAGTCAGGGGCTTAGTCAGTGCTTGGAGTGAACAATGTTTGCTTGTGTTCGCCCCACCCGCACGCCGTCTCAATTTCAACATCCAGCCGCCCGCTGCTGTTGCTGCTGCTGCTGCTGCATCTCCTCACCCCCGCCCATTTTATTCCTGTTGGAGAACCGGAAAAGCAAGGTACGGTACAGGACCACCAGGCGGGAAAGAAAAATCCCAAGAGACACGTCGAAACTGTAACTGTGTGTGCCCGTGTTGCACAAATACCGTCTCACCCCGAACTTTCCACACGGAGAAGAAGAAATCACACACACGGCTCGGACGCTTGCATCTTTCAAGACACACTGTACATAGCCGCGCTGCACCGCACCGCACCGCACCGCAGGACGTTGGAACCGGGACCCTCCATCGCCTGTGGATCTGCACATCATCGACAAGGGAGGGAAGAAGCACGCACTGGCAGAGACAGAGGGAGAAAACAGCAGCCAGCCAGCACAGCACCGCACACCGAGGAGAGGGAGGACTTCGGCCCGCTGCTGGCCCCCCTTCTTTTGGTTTCCCCTCCTCACTCACCGAAGAGGCACCACCAGTTCCCTACCGTTTGAAGCCGGAGGGAGTCCCGTGACCCGGTTGGGACGCGCCCCCCCTCCGCCCTCGAATCTCGGCCGGGAAGAGAGTTGAGAGCTGAGAGAGAGAAAGAGAGAGAGAGAGACCCCTCTGGATAGCGTGAGGGATCATGAGCGAAGACAATCACCCTCACGCCAACGGAGACGGCAGACGGCACAGCGAGCCCAATTTCAAGCGCCGGCGCGTCACCAAGGCCTGCGATTTCTGTCACCGCAGAGGGCGCAAGTGCAAGCCGGTGACCGAGGGGAGCGGGGTCACGCCCATCACCGGGCCCGACGGCCAGCCCTCCTGTCTGACCTGCATCGAACACAGCGCGCAGTGCACCTGGAACCGCGTCGCGGCAAAGAGAGGCGTCAAGTCCAAGACATCGCCCGCGTCTATCAAGCAGCCTCATCACCAGCACGGCGAGGGCGGCGGCTCGGACAGGTGCTTCTACGATGAGAGCCGCCATGGCAGCAGAAACCTTGTTCACCGTCTCATATGCATCTTCTTCGACACGGTGTACCCAGTGTTTGTGTTCCCCCGCCTAAGCAAAAGTCAACTTCCAATCATTCCCAATTGGGGGGAGTTCACGAGAACGAAGAGCCAAAGAGGATTTTGCTGACATGATTGTTGCACAAGGTTTCCCTTCTACGATGAGGCGAGTGTCATGAGAGAATGGGACAACACGAGCATGTCGTCCAACCGCGCCGCCTTCGCCCGCTTGATGGCCATCTGCGCGCTGAGCGCCTCGCATGTGCGAGACGGCGCGCTGTTCAACCCGGACATTCCCGAGATGATTCGCGACGACCACCAGCAGGCCTACCTCGACGACGGGCGCCAGGCGATTCCCGACGACAACCGGGACATCCCCAAGCACGAGATCTTTCAGTACCTGCAGGTCGTCGGCACGCTGTCGCTGGCGGCGATCCAGATCAAGGACGACGTGCTCTTTGAGCAGTACCTCGGGCGCTATCACAGCATCGTCGCGCAGGCCCAGTTCCAGTTCGAGAGCAATTGGGGCGAGTTGCCCAGGAATGAGGTGTACGTGCGGCGGCAGTTCTTCTGGTCCATGTACCGCCTCGAGGTGCACTCTGCGCTCATCCAAGGGCACGTCATCCGGTGTCCGGAGCTGCAATGCGGCGTGGCGTACCCGGTGCACGTCGGCCTCTCCGGCGTCCTGGATCCCACGGGCGCGACGGTCGGCCAGACGAGAGGGCACTCGAAGCCCGAGATCTTCTTCCCGGGCAGCTGGCTCACCGGCTGGAACTACATCACCGACCTGTATCGCATGCTGGAGCACGTCATTGTGCGCATGCGCAAGCAGCGCGTGCAGGCGGTGCATACAGACCGTCATGACAACGACATGGATATACTGCTGCCGTCGATCCAGGAGATGCTGGACAACGTGCTGAATAGGAAACTGCAGCTGCCGCTGTATGCTTCTCAGGCGTTTCCGTCGTCGAATAATCGAGAGGAGAACCTGTGCGGATTCCAGGTCGCTAATATTGCATGCACATACCAAGTGAGTTTGACAATCTTCCGGCGGGATGCATGCTGGTCTGACACTCACAGCTCACTCGCATGGCTCACTTCGCCTGCTTAAACCAATTCGACGACGCTTGCAATGCGGCTATTGACTTGATCGATGAGATTACCAAAGTGCCGCCTGAATATCTTCGAGCGATTGGGCATCCAATGGTATGGCTACGCCACTTCAAGACTTCAGATGTGAGAGATGCTAACATCACGCAAGCTCCAAGAACTGGTCGGCGTCGGCCACTTGCTCAGCAGCTTCATCGGGCGCCACCTCACCACACATCAATACTTTAGACTCCGAGACGTCATGTAAGTAATGATGAACCCTCCCACCGGCCTCCCGAATACCACTGACCATCCATCTCAAGGCGGCACATGGCGCAGTTCCTCCAGAACCTGGGCTCCTGCCTCCCCAACGCGCCCCAAATATCGGGCAAGCTGTTGGCGTACATTACCAAGATTGACGACGAGATCAAACGACGGGCCGAGCAGCAGCCGCCGCCGCAGCCGCAGATGCCGCCGGTCGCGACGACGATACCCATCACGGAGATGCCGAGTAGTACCGGGCAGCCACCGCAGATTGTGGAGGTGATGCCGGCCAGCACCATGGACCAATATCAGATGCAGAGCCTTCCCTTGTACAACTTTCCCATGAACTTTATGAACAATGTGTTTACGACGGCGTTTAACGATCAACCGGACATTGACTGGAATTATGCTGTCGAAAACTGGACATCATGATAGGAAGGGGGATCAACTGGCAGGGAGACACACAGTGTTACGGGGAGTTGACACGATTTATGGGGTTTATATACTCTTTTGCATCTCTTAATAGACGAAACCTGGGTGACCAGTGCTAGTAAACATGCTCCAAGTTGCCAACCAACTGCTTGCTCTGCACCGCGCAGTGTCTCTTTCCATCATTCGACCATGTCACATCCTCTGGTTGCCCTTTTTTCTCGGTTAGCCTGGCGAGAATATCGATGCCGGATCGTACGCCGTCGATCGTCGCCACGCCAGGCGGAAGCGCCTTTAGAATATCGCTCTCCAACGCAGCCATGCCTGCGCACCCGAGGATTATGCTAGTCGCGCCATTGTCGATCAGCCGCCTCGCGAAGCTCGCTATGCGCTCGACGACGACGCCACGCTCCAAACTCTCCAGCTCCAGCACGCCCAGTCCCGTGGCAAGCACACCTGCCGATTTGCTCTCAAACCCGAGATCGACGACAGACTTTGTCAGGATCGGTTCCCAGGCCTGCGCCGTCGTGACGATGCCGAACCTTCCCCCGTCCTCGGTGCCGTCCTGCAGCGCGGCTTGGAATATCCCGGTGACGGGGATGGTGAAGATCTCCTGGAGGGCGTAGACGAGCGGGTGGTCTGAGAAGCAGCACACGAGAACCGCGTCAACTGGGTTCGAGTTGATGTAGTCTATCGCCCGGGGCAGGACGGCCTTTGTAGACTGCAGCGCCTGTTCATGGTTCTCGATGCACGGCGGACACTCGGCGAGGTCCCGGCCATCGATGAAGGTGATTTCGACGTCGGGTCTTGACGGGTACAGTCGTGTCAAGTCATCTGTCATGCCCGTCGTCGATATCGGGATGATGCAGAGAAGCCTCGTAGCTGAGTGCGGGCGCTCCATCGTCTTCAAAGTGGGCGGTCGGTCGCGGTCTTTTGACCTTGGGCGAGAGGGCAATTCAACAGCTCTTTATCCAACAAACAGCACTCACAGACCTCTCTTTTGAATTTTCGAATTTTGTTTCTGAAAGGGTCATGAGGGGGTGTTGAATAGACTCGACATCATTCAACTGAGCCGCCCCCGTTTTCAGCGGAGAGAGGTTTTTGGAATTGTTCCCGCCGGCCATGTGCAATTTAACCGCTTACCCGCCCGCCGCGTGTCGAGGCCGGCCCAAAGGCGGCGGCAGACATCAACTCACACACACGGCAGTTGGCCATTGGCGGCGCAATTGTCCAGCTCACCCACCCGCCGGCATGGTTCCTCTTACGTAGTTTGGGCATGAGAGTGTGGCCCTCCAGGTGGACTCACATGGGAGGAGACACTTCACATCACATTGCACAACTCAAGGTAATCAGGGTATCTATTGATTCAAATACGGAAAGCCATGCCCTTCTTTCGGGCGTCTTTTCACCAAATTCACACTGTTTCCAACAATCCCGTTCTACCGCCGGACTCCATAAACAGCAAAAGCCCACGCTCGCTCGTGACCCAAGGAAACAATACCCAAACAACCAAAACATCAAATCAGACCGTCTTATCCTCCGCGGACCCTTGACTCTTGGAGCTCTCATCCATCTCCGCCTCCTTGGACGGCGACTGCTCCCGGCCATCGAGCACCGTGCCCTCTCTCGGTCCGAACGTACCAAAGTAATCCGCATCATCCACCGCCGTCGGGCTCTCGATCGGAGCGACGAAGTGAAGCAGGCAGTATGTCACAATCGCCAACGTACAACCCAGCGGCCACGCAAGGTAATATAGATGCGACCACCCGTCCTTCTCGACACTGGGATCTTGCACCCGCTGGATGAAGCCCGGCAACAGCGCCCAGGTGCCCATGACCCAGGCCACTCCCGCCCGCCAGTTCACCCCCTCCCAGTACCAGTACACGCTCGCGCTCGTGGCCTCGTAGAGATGCGTGAGCTTCAGGTTGCGGCCGCGGACCAGGTAGTAGTCGGCAAACATCACACCCGTCATCGACCCCAGGAACACGCCGTACCCGCCCATCACAGTCAGGAACTTGCTCGCGCCGTTCATCAGCTGCCAGGGCTGCATCACGAACGCGAACGCCGCGGTGAGGTACCCGCCTCTTCTCAAGTTGAAGTACCGCGGCAGTAGCGCCGAGAGGTCGATCCCGTTCGACAGCGCGTTCTCCGCCACGGCAATCCCGAACTGCGCAAAGATGAAAGCCAGACTCGCGAAGAAGACGGCCGCGCGCGCACCGGCAGAGTTCTCGTAGTGCGCCTGTAGCGCGTCGAGAAAGCGGTAGGGCTCCCAGACCAGAGTCCCCTGCGTCTTGGGGAACAGCTGCGCCGCGCAGGAGGTGCAGACGATGCCGATGAAGGCAACCACAATCGTGTTGAGCGGGACGAAGAGCAGCTGCGACATGAGCTGGTCGCGCGGCCGGCGCGCGAAGCGGGTGAAGTCCGACTGGCTGAAGATGTGCGTGCTGATGCCGCCGATGTTGGTGCACACCCCCAGCGCTAGCATCCATCCCAGATGGGAGCCGGTTGCTTGCTGGACGCCGGCGGTGGCCGTGATGTCGCGCAGCATCGGGCCCGCGCCGTGCGCCGTGGCGACGCACCAGATGAGCAGCGCGAAGACGGTGGGGATGACGGTGCACGCGGCCACGGCGAAGGGGATGTGGTACCGCTCCGGGCGGATGTAGATGAGCGGCAGGCAGAGTAGCGAGAAGATGATGAAGCCGGTGAAGTCGGCGACGGTCATGGTCCCGTTGGCCAGGGGCCGGTCGAGGGCGTTGAAGGATGGCGCCATGGATGATATGAAGGTGCGCACGCACTGTCCGCCCCAGTAGACCTGGGTAGAGTACCAGATGAAGGAGAGCATGATGCGCTGCACGAGCGGGAAGAAGGCGCCGTACATGCCCCACGAGGCCTTCTGCAGGATCGAGAAGCCAATGTGCCATTTTGCTCCCGGGCCGCCGGCGAGCACGCAGATGAGGCCGACGAGGATGTGCCCGATGATGACGGTCAGCATGGCCTGCCAGACGTTGAGGCCGAGGGCGATGAGCGAGGAGCCCGTCGTCCAGCCGCCGATGTTGAACGAGCCCGTGACGACCCAGAGGCCGACGAACTGCCAGGGCCCGTAGGTGCGGCGTTCCGGCGGCAGAGGCCGGGTGTCGCGGTTCATGTAGGCTGTTGTGACGACATCGGTCTCGCGGGAGACTTGGATGCGGCGGAGGAGGCCCGCCATGGTCTGGTTCGGCTTCCGTGAAGTCATCATCATCATCATGCACCACACCTTGATGTCACGCGCGTCGTTGAATGCGGACGGTTTGTGGACGCAGTGGGCTTTCTGGCCCGGCCTGGTATACCGGCGCCCGTGGTGGTGGTCGCTGTTGAGCGGTTGATGTTGCTGGTGGTTGCTGCTATCTCGCTTGGTGGTGTGTGTTTGCTGGCATCGGTGGACGCGCCGACATGGAGGCGGGACACAGGCTTCACGGGTGAGGACCACGACCAGGGGGGCGGCGGGCGAGCGGTGAAAACCCAGACAGAGACTACCTAATACCTATTACCTAGCGGGAAGACTGGGATATGAGACGAGGTTCTTTTGCGGGGATGCCTTTGGGGGTTGGACGGGCACCCAGAGACAAAGGGGGGAACGAGGAAGAGGGGGGCGATGCTGGGACCGTAAGCAACTAGACCAGACGAATCTGAGGTGGCTTTCAGACTTGTCAGACTTAGCTCGAAAGCTTAGTCCCGTCGCACGGCAGCGGCTGTGCGAGAGTTCTCCCTTTGTGATGGCGGAACGAGTCAAGAGACGGGAAGAAAGAAACAAAGTCACAGTGTGTGTCGAGGTCAACTCGGACGGGGCTCGCGAGGCCTTCTTTAATGGTCCGGAAGGGGTCATCGTGATGACTGGCGATGGCTTCGAGAAGCAGGTTTTCGATGGCGCCTGGACGGGACGTTGCGGCACGGGATTGAGTGGGGAAAGCTCGTCGACCACGGCAAGCGACAGGCGATAGATCACATCGGCATTTGACAGTGGTGTTAAAAAAGCCGGGCTGGAGTTGAAGCCAACCGTGCGTTCATGGCTGTTATGGACAGGGTTCTCTTCATGGAAGGGTGTCCTTGGCTCAGCTGTGACGGGCGACATGCAGACCAGCTCGCGTCTCTGAGTTACGAAGCGCGGGATGGTGGCGTTCGTTTGAAACAGGACGATAGGGCAGAGGAGCAGCGAGAAACAAGAGATCGCCATGAGACGAAGTTGAAGTTGCGCCATTGCCGTGCTGATGTCGAAAGTTGTGCGCCCTACGGATACAGAATACCGTTACCATGTTGACGGATAACCCATGCGGTTGTTTTTGTGGTTCCACGCCGTCAAAGTCCCATGCCCGTGTTCCAGAGTTCCAGTCGCGGTTGAAGATCCCCTGCCACAAGGAGAAATAGGGGTGAGATGGGTCTCTTTCTTCTTCCCGGGCAGCTGGGAAGCCTGGAGGCTGGATGACGGAGGGGAGAGGGGCAATCTCGCGAGGAAAGAGACAGGGGTGTTTTCTCGAATCGTCTTAGTCTCTGTCGGTACATCTTGGCCCCCAGGAAATCATTCTTCTTCTCCCTTATTTCTCGTTTCCCCCTGGCACCAACCGCATTTTCACTTATTCCATTCTGCCGTCGACCTTGGCATGCGGGAACAGAATCGAACACGGACCCCAGTTGTTTGCTTGTTTGCTCCCTCGGAGTGTGGAATGTTTGCTCTTCCCCATTCAGCCGTTCACCCGCTCATGGCTGCGTCGGGAACAGCCTGCACAGCACCAACGGCATGTTGCGATTGGCCCCCGTCCTCCGGATGTGACCGTGTATCACAACCTTTATTCGATGGGCACCTTATCTCCGCTGTCGTACGCAAGTGAGGGGGGGCGCCGTCCGCCTTTACCAGTCCCATCGATGGGGCGCGGATCGGAAGACCGAGGCAGGCCGAGTCTCGTTGATGCTGTCATACCGTGGACCCTGTGGCTGCTCTTCTCTGCCCGGTGTTCTTCTCCCGCAATTCCACGCTTTGGTGTGACCCGGCTTTCGCAACCACGCGTCTTTCGCGACCGGCGGTCCGGGGGGGGGGGGGGGGGGGGGGGGGGGGCGCTGCGAGCGGGCTTCCCGAGTGATGAATTGCTGCTCCCAGATTTAGCCGCTCAGCAGCCAAGACCTCATTACCCCGCGAGGCCATCGCGACCCGAACGGCCATCCGGCGATTCTTAACACTGTTCATTCCCGTCCGTTGGCCTGGCATACATAAAGATGGGAGCTTGGACATTTTTCTTGTTGGTTGGGAGATTTCTGGAGTGATTGCCTGCATCTCTTTCGCAACACCCCCCCCCCCTTCTCTTTACCCGACGCCATCGCCTTGCTAGTTGGTTGTATCTGCATCGTGCCCAATCGCATTGGACGAAAACTCCTTGCTAATCGCTCAACAACCGTTGGTGGCTCAGTGTTTGCCTGCCCTTCTGCCCTGGCCAGTAGTACCTTACACACCGAGTTTTCTTGTATTTGGACCCTGCAACTCGCTGATTCCAGGAACCGGATCGAAGGGGGTTAGTCCAAGGTGTCGTGTTGTTTGCTCTTTTCCCCCTGGCTCAGCACCAACAACCCCGCGATGGCTGCGGCCGCTGGAGCTGCGCTCCCGGTGGTTGATCTGCGCTCATTCGACTCGGTTGAGGGACTCGCGCAGGAGCTGATGCGCGTGGGCAAGGACCCCGGCTTTTTCTATGTCGTTGGCCACGGATTGGGCGACGGCGTTGCAGCGGACATGTTTGCGCTCGCGGAGACGTTCTTCGGCTCACCCCTAACGGAGAAGATGCGCCACGCGAATGGGAGCGGTGACTTGGTGAGTTCCTCGAGGTGTTGGTGGTCTGGAGCACTACCTGTGCAGGCGGGATGCGCGGGCGGGGGGATAGATGCAGCTGGGCCATGGTTTGGGAGTCGCTGACCGGTGTTGTCTCGCTAGGGTTACACGGGAATGAGGGAAGAGACGTAGGTTGCATGATCGATCCCCCTAGTAGACCGCCATGTGCTGAGACGTTGCGTTGGGGACAGGCTGTCTGGAGCAGGACCTGGAGACGTCAAGGAGTCGTTCTATCTATCAGATCCCGGGCGGACGAATCAGATACTCCCCGCTCCGTTGGAGGCTAAGCGAGAGCAGATGGCCACGTTCTTCGCCGGCTGCGATGAGTTGGCCAAGACTCTGTTGGAAGCACTGGCTGTTGGGCTGGGTGTGAGTTTGCAACCAACTCATGGCGAAAGAAATGCGCGCGATGCTGAACAGTCTGCGCAGATGCCCAGAGACTTCCTGTCCAAGGCCCACACCGGTGAAAGCTGTCGCATGCGACTCATCAACTATCCCCCGGTATCCCAGCTCTCGTTCCCTGAATCCGCGCCGCCGCCAGAGTCGCCGAAGCCTGATGACATCCGCGCGGGGGCGCACTCGGACTACGGCTCGCTCACCCTGCTCTTCCGCCAGGCGTCCGACCAAGGGGGGTTGCAGGTGCAACGGCACGGCGCATGGACAGACGTGCCGTGCCTTCCCGACGCCATCGTCGTCAACATCGGGGATGCGCTCGAGTTCTGGACGGCGGGGAGGTTGCGGTCGACGGTGCATCGGGTGGCGTTTCCGAGGTCTGCGAGCGAGAATGTGGGCAGGCTGAGTATACCTGTCTTCATACAGCCTGACCGCCATGTGCTGTTGGAACCGATCAAGGGCAAGGGACAGCCAGTCACGGATGAAGGCGTTATCGATCCGGAGTTCCTGGATGTTCTGAAGAGAAAGGGATATGCGAGCGCCAAGCCCGTCACGAGCTGGGAGCATCTGGAGAGGAGGATAAGGGCAACTTACGGCAAGACGTGAAAGCACGAAGATGGTCTGGAAAGGGCGCAGCACATCATAGCAGTGAGGTTGATGTTTGAAGCGTTGGATTTGCAGAGAGGATACCCGATCCCGTAATGGGTTTACCCAGGCATTATGTACATATTTGCATGCTCTCAGTATATGTAGCGGTCTTCGGCTCATTATACCGCGCTGGATAGCATTCATCTGAGAGCTCAAGACTTTCTTGGATCGAATACGAGGTTGAGCGGTCCAACCGTCAATGTTCCAGTATCCTTGTTATCCGCCAGAAACTTCTCCCCGGTCTGACCTTGCGCATATCGAAGGTTGTACTTGTGCACCACAGCGCTGACTACGAAGCGAGTCTCGAGTAGGCCCAGCTGTTTGCCGATGCAGACATCATGCCCTATCATTGGTCAGCCAATCGACGCGTGAACTGAGAATTGCAAATGGAACAGATACCTGTGGAAAATGGAACGTAAACCGCCGGGTTTTTAACGAGTTCTGGTCTGTCGATCCAGCGCTCTGGGATAAACTCATCGGGATGGTCGAAGAAGCGAGCATCTGTGTCAAATAACAGTTAGTGCAACTTTTCCCAATACTCGAGACGTCACGGGAACCTACCGCGATATTGTGTATACGAAGGCACGAACACGATCGTGTCCCCGGGCAGCCAGACGTCGTCAACTTGCAGACCCTCCGGTGGCGTCATCCTCTGGACACCCGACGGCACCGGTGGATGAAGACGCAAAGACTCGTCGATACAGGCTTGAAGATATCTCAGCTTGGCTAGGGGCGCATGCTCCGGTCTGTCATGCTCTCGGAAGTACTCGTCAACTTCCTCTTGCAGCTTCTTGTACTCCGTTGGATGACGTGCCAGTTCCATGAAAAGGCAGGATAACACAGCAGCAACCGTATCACTACAATGATGTGTCAGCTATAGTTAGTACGACCCATACAAACACAACCACATACCTCCCAGCAACGGTGATAAGGATGCAGTCCCCGTAGAGATTCAACATATCCTGGAACGAGTGCTCCTTCTTCGACTCGTAGTCTTCCAGAACCCACGTGAAAATGTCCGGGCTCTCCGGCTTGTTCTGAATGCGCTGCTGCACCTGCTGCGAAATCCAGCCCTTGAACCTCCTCAGCTCGGCGTTCCACAGGGACATCTTGCGGTAAAGCGGCAACGCCCACATGGCGTGTGTGAAACGGCCCACCGCCAGGGTCTCGTTGTGCAGGCCGTCCATGTAAAAGTGCGCAACGCCGTCTTCGAGCATGCGGAAACCATGGCCGAGAGAGAACTCGCCCATGACGTCGAAGCTGTAGAAGTTGAACCAGAGAGATGCGTTGAAACGGGTGCCTGCGCTCGCTTCGATGCCGGCGAGGAGTTGGGTTGTGTATTTCAGAACTCGGGGCTCGTAGTCGCGCAAGGCTGGATGGGTTAGTTGTGATAAAGCTGTGATATCTGGAGATGCCAACCTTTTGAAGTGAAGCCATACTCCCATGCCTTCCGCCGTCGGGAATGGGCCTCCTTATCTCTCACCATTTGCATCGAGACCATGGGATGCAGAAGGTTATACCAAGGGCCCTTGTAACAGTCTGTCTCGAGAAAGACCGCGTTGATGGCACCGGGCTTGTTGATCGAAAGCTCAGTCGGGCCTGAAAGGACTTCAGCATTTCTTCTTATCCCATTAAGCAGAATTTGTCTTACCAACTCTCACGATATCTCCATACTTCTCGTGGAGCTTCTTGACATCTTCATGAAGATGCATTCGATTCCAAATCCTGGCTGTGACATACAGGTTCGAGAACTTCGCCAGGAACGGGCCGGGGAACCTGTTCAACCGATGGAAGAACCCGCGATACACCATCATACTCGTGTAAATGCCGAGAATAAGAATTGCGAAGGGCATGCTAACCGCTTTTGATGCGTCCGCTAATCCAACTGACTCAATAGGTTTTGCGACCCATGGAGCGACCATCGGCGCAGCCATAGTCGCTCCCACTGTTCCTAGGAATGTCGACACGAACGCGAGAATAACCCTCTGAGCGGCTAAGTCCCATTCGCCATGCCGGAAGACACAGACATGCAAGAGAATGCCAATGGCAAAGGAGAGCCCGAGGGCCTCAGGGGTCCGGAGAACGTCGCTCGCCAACATCGTGGTACATCCGAAGTGATGACCAACTTCAAAGAGAAATTTGTTGGCGTATCATAGAAAACATCGTCGGTGTGGAAACATCAAGCTCATATATCCTGACTTCATTCGTCTGAAGTTTGCATAATTTCATCTCATTCAGGCAATCCCAGCTCGTTACCCCAACTCCGTCGTACTCCCCCATCTCGCATGAAACTCAGAGTTTCGTCACCCACTGCTTAAGAGCGGATGATTGAACCAAGAGTCTATGAGCTGCATGGTGGAAGAATGCTAATATGAACTTTGCCAATCACACGTTCGGTCGTTTGAGAATCTTGTAGATGTAGATTTGGGCCATCGTACCTAAGCTGGCCGCGGGTGACATGAAGGGGTGAAAGAAATATTGCTCAGTAGCAGAAAATGATTTCCAAGTCGGAGGTCCGGCGGCTATCAAACATTTACCGGAACTCCGAGCTTGAGTGAGTATATCGAGTTCACTGAGATGTACCACTCGTATCTCCATTCGGTTCCGGCATCCATAATCCAGAGACTGCCACCGTTCCTCGCATCCTTCTTTTGACCTTCTCTAAGCACTGCAGCCATCTGATGCTAGACTGGTTTCCTCTTCTTTGAAAAGGCCCTTCCAACAAGAAAACTCCTTGACGGACGCCACTCCAAGGCCGGGTTTCGAAAGATAAGGCATCGCTTCTCGACTCTGGTGGAGTCTCAAGTTTTCCTTGCTCAGTAAACCTACCAACGAGCAGCCACTCAACAACATCTGGGAAGGAACTTCCTGCGCCTAAAGCACTTATCCACGTGCCTCCTCGCTTGTACTGTATTCTGGCTCCATGAGAAACCAGTAACTTCACTACATCCGTTCGGCCTTCATGTGCAGCAACCATCAATGCTGTTCCAGCAGCGGACCCCTCAAATTCTATGTTCAACCCCATTCTCAACAAATCTTTGACTTCGTCAACACGACCGTAATGACATGTAAGGCAGAGGAGACTGAAGTTATCACCCTCACCAGTCGCGTTCTCGATTTCACCCAGCTTGCGCAAGAAAGTAAGACAAAGACGTCGGTGGAAAAGGGGCAGGCACCGCTGACTTGATCCTTCGTCTACAAGCTGGGCATTCCACCAAACCCGCCACAGTGCTGTCTTGTGCGGTTCGACTTCCATGCCGGAAGCAAAATCTGAATTGAGAACGAATGTTGCTGTCCTAACGTTAAATAAGGCAGATGCCTAGACTAGAAGGGATAGTGTTAGTATAGGTAACAGTAATATACTTAGTTAACTAAGATAGGTAGTATTAATATTTAAGTAAAAATATATAACTTATTATATTTCTTTTTTATTTTATATATTACTAGCGAATATTTCTATATAGTAGCTAAGTTCTTAGTATTAGTTTTCTATTATTAATATTATTTCTTTTTAATATATTATTTTTAATTAATTTATATTTCTATTTATATATATATTTTATTAATATTAATAAAGTTCTCTAGTACTTAAGTAGAGCCTTTTTAGTAAAAATACTAATAATATTATTATTACTATTAATTTAATATATTTCTCTTAGTTTATATTATTTATATAATTATTATATTACTATAATATTAACTATTAACTATTTCTTATTTATTATATTAAGTTTAATAAATTATTTGTGTAATAAATAGAAGTTAATATATATAATAATTATAATTATTAGTTAATTAAACTTATTAATAATAACTTTTAAAATAATAGTTATAATATACATTATATTATTATAATAAATATAATATAAGTTTCTAATATTAATATACTTTTTATAATCTATTTATTTTTAATCAAACTATAATAACCTATATTTTTAGTTATGTTAAAGATATTATTAAGTTATATCTTATTTATAAAGATAATAATAAATCTTACTTAGGAAAATAAATCCTTATTATTAATAATATTGTTAGCACAGGTATAAGAGTATTCAGGGGCGTAGTATATGCGCCTATATAGTATAGGGTTATAGATGGAGATATATTATAATAAAATATGATAATTTTGAGTATTTATAGGTATTTATTTATATAGATAATTAATAGAGAAAGTATATATTATAATAATTCTAGTTAATATAGTTAGCAGGTTATATCCTAAAGTAGGGAAAAAGGAGGGGAAAAATAACCTAAAATATAAGCTATAAAGCTCTTAATTACATAAGCAGGATTACATAATATTAAGGATTATATAAGTATTTATAAAGTTATAGCTTATAATAAACTGAACACTTTTATATAAAGTTATATATATATAAGTCTATTTGTTTATTTTATATAGAATATTTAAGTAAGTAGAATATTATTATATTATTATTATTATTATAATAAGATATTATATATTAATATCCCCTTTTAAGGTATATATAGTTAATTAAAGGGTATATAGCTTACTCACTTAATATATATATATATTATAGGTATAAAAACTTAAAAACCCAGTAGGAAAAATAAGAAAAGTATTCCTATAGTATATAATATGCTTATAACTAATTAAAAAACTCTTATAAAATAACCTTATAGGTAAAAATATTAAGAGAAAAACTAAGATATTATTTTAGTAATAATATTATTATTATTATTATTATTATTATTATTATTATTATTATTATTATTATTATTATTATTATTATTATTATTATTATTATTATTATTATTATTATTATTATTATTATTATTATTATTATTATTATTATTATTATTACTATAAATAATACTTAATAATATAAAAAATATAACTTTACCTAAGGGCTTAGTTAAAATATTAGCAATATTAGATTTAGTATTAATATAAAATAACATTATCTTTTTATCTATTAAAGAGTCTTTAGCAAAATAATATCTTATATCAATATACTTAGATTTCTTATAAAATTTAAGATTTTTAGCTAGTTTTTTAGCTATAATATTATCTATAAATATTTTTAGTTTATTTATTAATTTAAATTCTAGATTTTTAAGATTAAAATTATAAGTATTATATAGATAAATAGCTTCTTTAATAGATTTAGTTAAAGCTATATATTTAGCTTTATAAGTAGATAAAGCTACTATTTTTTATTTTATAGAGCTATAAGATATAATATTATATAAACTTTAATAAAATATATAAGCTGAAGTAGATTTTCTATTATCTAAGTTTTTAACTTAATTAGAGTTTAAATAACCTATTAAATCTCAAATTATATTATTATTATAGTTATAATAAATTCCTTTATTAGGATATTTATTTAAATAACTCTATAGATAATCTAAAGTAGAAAAATACTTTTTAGAAGGGTTTATAGTATATCTAGATAAAATATTAACTATAAGAACTATATTAAATCTAGTTTTTAAAACTAGATATAGTAAAGCTCTAATTTACTATTAAAATTATAATATTTCTTTTTTAGTTATATAACCTTTATTTATATATATTTTTATATTATCTCTTATAAGTATTATTAATAGGTTTATATTAGTTTTATTATATTTATTTAATATTCTATTTATATATTTTATTTAATATATAAAAATAGATTTATTTTACTTATCTATATTAAACTTATAGCTTAAAAATATATTAAGCTCCCCTAATAGTTAAATTTTAATATATTACTTTAAATTATTATATATATAGTTACTAGTAGTAATATTATTAGCTACTAGTAATATATTATCTATATAGCAACATATTATAGCTTTATAGTTATTTTTATTTAATATATAAACTATTTTATTATAAAGTGAAATAATAAATCCTAATTTTAATAATATTCCTTTTAAATAGTTATATTATAGTCTAAAACTTTATTTTAAACTATATAAAGCTTTAATAAACTTATAGTAATATTTATTATTTTTAGATTTATAATTATAATTAAGATTAAATTCTAATTTATTAGTAGTTTTATTATAAATACAACTAATAGGTATAGTAATATAAATATCTATATCTATATTTATATAAATAAAAGCTATAGTTATATTATATTAGAGTAAAATCTAGTTTTCTTTTATAGTAAAAATTACTATAAATCTATAGCTCTTAGGTCTATAAATAGTAGAAAAAGTTTCTAAATAATTAATACTAATATATTAATTAAAACCTTAAGCTACCTATTTTACTTTATATTTATAGGTATTATTTATTTTATTTTTTAATTTTATAATATATACCTATCTACTACTTAATAAATAAATATTATTAAATATTTATATAATTTTCTAAGTATTAATATCTTCTATTTAACTTATCTCTAATTATATAGCTTAAATCTAATTATCTTTATAAAGAGAATTTAAAACTTATTTAATATTAGAGAGCTTATCTAATATAATAACTAATAGTATATATAAAGCTTTATTATTATTAGTTATAATATTATTATTATTTATCTTATAATCTTTTAAGATAGAGTAGTTTTCTAGAATAAATAATAGTATATGTTTATTAAAAATATTATTTTTAACTATATTATTAACCTATTAGTAGTCTTTTTTAGCTTTATCTATTATAGAGAGGATTTCTATAAAAAACTTAAATTTATTAGTATTTATTTCTCTATTATTAATACTAATAGTTTTTTTATTATTATTATTTATTATATTTATATTAATATTAATATTATAACTATTATTATAAGATATAGTACTATAATTTTTATTATTAGTATTAATATTATTATTATTAATATTATTATTATTTTTATTAATATTAATACTAATCTTATTACTTAGATTCTTAAGAATAGAATTTTTAGTAATATTATTACTATTTAAAATAATATTTTTATTACTATATAAAATAGATTAACTAAATATATTTCTTTATAGATTATATTAAGTAGTATTCTATTTATTATTATTAGATATAATACTACTATTAATATCCTTAAAATAAATATTTATATTTATAAGAAACTTTTTATAATAAGAAATAAAGGTATTCTCTAAGATTTTAATATTTTAAAACTATAAAACTCTTTTTAGTTATATATCTTAGATTTTATACCTATTAGATCTATAATTAATTATAAAACTTTAATATACTTTTATATCTAATTTCTTAATTTTAGGATCTTTATTCCTATAGTAGTATAAACTACTCTATACTTTAATATTATTTATATTAAGTTTTATTTTATTTTTTAATTTATAAGGTATTATATAATTAATAGAGGAATATAAAGTCCTATTATATATATAAAGAGTAGTATAAAAAGCTTTACTTTATAAATAATATAGTAAACTTAAGTTATATAGTATTATTTTTATTTTATTTACTATAGTATGTATAGTATACTTTATAAATCTATTAGATTTATATATATAAAGAGGTTTTATATTATAGATAATCCTACTATTAAGATATATAGTTTTAATATATTTATTAGAAAATTCTTTACCTCTATTAGTAGAGATTTCTTTTATTTTTTTATTATTATTATTATTATTTACTTCTACTTAAAATTTAAGAATAATATTACTTATAGTTTCTTTAGTTTTATTTTTAAGTAATTTTCTCTATATAAATCAGATATATTTATCTATAAAGATAATAAATAAATTATATTTATTATAAATAGTAAGTATTATAGGTTTATATAAATCTAAAACTATATAATGTAAATAATTTAGATTTTTATTATAAACCTATAATTTACTTACCTTAGTTATAAATTTGCTTTCAAAATAGACTTTACAAAGTAGTAATTTATTATTATTTATATTATTATTATTATTTATATTTATATTTAAAATTATATTATTTTTTATTTTTAAAAAACTTTATATATAAATATAACTAAAATATTAATGCTATAATTAGAAGCTATTATTATTATTATTATTATTTTTATTAGTTATAATATTATATATATAGTTATTATTATTATTAATAAGAAATTAAAAGAAATATCAGTTATTTTGTTTTACTCCTATAGTAATAATATAATCTTTCTTAATATTATATAAAATAGGTTATTTCTATATAATAAAAGTAATACCTAATAAATCTAACTTAGATTAACTAAATAGATTAATACCTAATTTAGATATATAATAAATATCTTTTAATATTATTTTATTATTATTAAGATATATAATTAAATCACCTTTTAGTATAGAAGTAAGACTTTTTACTTCTCTCTATTTAATAGGTTTTTTTATTATTTTTTAGTTAACTAAAAAAATATAGTTTTTAACTATATATATAGTAGCTATAGTATTAATATAAAAATTAACTATTTTTTTAATTTAGTTAAAACTTCTAACTTTTCTTTATTCTTTAATAATAGATTAATTAATTAAATAATTTAAGAAAGGATTATTAGTATTTTTATTTATATAAAGAGGTATAGTAGTATAACTTATATTTTTAAAAATAATATCTTCTTCTTCTTTATTAAAAGATAAATCTATTAATTCTATAGAATTAAAATTATTTAAAGATATATAAAAAGTAATATTATTAATAGTAGTTATATTAATTATTTCTTTTTCTTTTTTTTATAGTACTATTAGTAGGTTTTTTCTACTAACTAAATACTTTTTTAGAATATAAGAAAGTATAATTTTCTTTAGAATAGTTAGTTTTTTTATAATTTTTATAGTATAGACCTTTTTATTTTTTCTAGGATTTTTTAGATATTTTAGTATCTTTATCCTTCTTTTTATTTTTATTTTTATTATTTTTTTAGTTTTTATTTTATTTTTTATTATATTTAGTACTTTTAGTAGTAATATTATTAATTATTTCTTTACTTCTTTTTCTCTTATATTTATTTAGTAAACTAGAATATAAAAAGTTAAAATTATAAGTAGTAGGATTAGTTTTTAGAGATTAAGTTATAGAGATTATAAAAGACTTATAAGTCTTATTTAGACTATTAAATATATAAGCTATAACTACTTAATTAGGTAGTTTTAGCTAGTTATAAGATAAATTATCTATTAATTCTTTAATTTTATTAATATATTCTTCTATAGAATTAAAATTATTTAAAGAAGTATTAAAGAATTCTTTATAGGTTAAAAACCTATTTATAAAACCTATAAACTTATATAGCTTTTTAAAGTGATTTTAAGCTTTAAAAGTACTTTTATTATCCTTAATTACTCTTAAAAAACTATCTTTATAGAATAATTATATATAGCTTAAAGTTTTATTACCTTTATTTATATTATTTTTAGATTTCAATTTAGTTAAATTAATAGTTATATCTTTACTTATAAAAAAAGTTTTAATATATATAGCTTATACCTTATAATTCTTAAAACCTAAAAGCTTAAGTATATTAACCTTAAAGTTAGCTATTATTACTTTATAAGAAGTAATATATAGTTATAAGCTTTATAAGAGTTAAATAATAGTAAAGTTATATAACTAAAGAAACTATTAAATATATAATATAGTAGTTTATATAGTAACGTTATATAATATCTATAAACCTAGAAGTTTAAAGTTTAACTATTAAAAAAGAGTAGTTTTTTCTTTCTCTTTAATTAATATCTTCTTTAATTAAACTAAAGTCTAACTAAGGAGATAAATATCCTATATAATAAATTAGTTAAGAAGATGTCTATTAAATTATAAGTATAGGTTTAAACTAAATTAAGAGTAAACTAAACGATAGTTTAAATAGATAATCTAAAAGATATAAGTTAAATAAAATAAAAATAAGAAACTATCTACTTAGGGAAGGATTAATAGAAGTATAGTTAATTTATATAGAATTTATTATATAGATTTAAAGAAAGTATATCTTATAAAACTAAACTACTAGTCTAATTAGTATATCTAATTCTATAAAAGTAGTATAAATAGAAAATTATTTAAAGGAGTATTTTTCAGTATATATAGCTTTTATATATAGATAAAGCTTAAGAGAGAGGAAAAGTATAAGTAAAAAAGTAGAAGGAACTAAAGTTATCTCTAAATTAAGTTTATAACTTATTAGTATAAGTATAAAAGTATTTAGAGGCGTAGTATATACACCTATATAATATAAGGTTATAGATAGAGATATATTATAATAAAATATAATAATTTTAAGTATTTATAAGTATTTATTTATATAGATAATTAATAGAGAAGGTATATATTATGATAATTCTAATTAATATAGTTAGTAGGTTATATCCTAAAGTAGGAAAAAAGGAAGGAAAAGATAACCTAAAATATAAGCTATAAAGTTCTTAATTATATAAGCGGGATTACATAATATTAAGGATTATATAAGTATTTATAAAGTTATAGCTTATAATAAACTAAACACTTTTATATAAAGTTATATATATATAAGTCTATTTGTTTATTTTATATAGAATATTTAAGTAAGTAGAATATTATTATATTATTGTTATTATTATAATAAGACGTTATATGTTAATAAATATAATTATTAATAAATATAAATAACTTAGTTTCTAATAATTTAAAAGAGATATATTAAAATCTTTTATTAATATCTCCTATTTACTATTTAATATACTTATTTAGTATTTTAATATTATTATATATAAGATTTTAATATTACACTACTATTAATAAATTAAAATATACTTCTAATTAATATATTAAAACTATATAAACGTTTCAAATATATTATTTAATATACTATTTCTGAATATTTTATTTATTAGTATTTATATAAATAGAATAAAGCTTTTAAACTCACTTTTTCTAGTATAATAAGATAATATTATCTTTCTTAAAAACTATAATACTTTTATTAAATATAATAAAGTATTTCTCTATTAAATATTCCTTTAGTTTAATAATAAATTCTATTTACTAAAGCTTTTCTTTTTCTTTTTAGTTAAGAATAATATTAGAGATATTAAAAATATTATTTATTTATATACTGATAATTCTAAGAAAAAGGTTTTTTACTAAAGTAATTAGTAAATCTAAGTTATATGTAGAAGTCTATATTATAAGTTTATTAAAGTAATATTTACTATATATTTCTTATTAATATATTTATAATTTAATAAAACTATATCGTAGTTTAATAATCTTTATAATAATATTTTTAAGATATTTATTATAAAGTTTAATAAGTAAGTAAGTAAAAATACATCTATAGCCTCTAGCTGTTCACAGTGATTTTTACTTATTTAGAGTAATAGACCTACTAACTCTACACCTCTTAATAGTATATATAGCTTTCAGTTATATAATTATAATTCTCCTAACGATAGTTATACTTATATATACTTATTATATTAAATAACTTTATAATCTTTAACTTCACTTTAATAATAATATAGGTTATAATTACTTAACTACTTATTATAGTTAGCTATCTAATAGTAAGGTCTGCTAATAGAAGCTAGGGATTAATATTAGTAAGTAGTATTATTATATTATAAGTCTAGGTTATAGGTTATAAGCGATATTATAGATTAGTAGTTAGAGGCTAAAATCATTAATTTTAGACTTAATAAGTAATTTATAGTAAAGGTAAGCTAAGAGTATCCTAAAGATAAATATTAAGATATTTATAAGTTAATTACTAAAAAGCTATAGAAGTCTAATTATAAACTAAGCTTAGGTTATACTATATATAAGTTTAAATAATACTCTTTATCTATTTATAAATAATTACTTAGATATATAAAGTGATTATAATTAGTTAATAAAACTAACTAATTACTAAGTATTTCCTAATATACTCTACTAATTATTTCTTATATTATTATTATATAACCTATATTATAGTTCTTCTATTCTAAGTAAATCCTTATTATTTCTATAATCTTATAATATAAATATTCTATTATAGCTACTTAATATCTAAATAAGTTATTTAGCTATTATTCTTATTTATAGGTTATAATATTAAGTCTCCTTTTTAAAAGTTTTATTCTTAAAACTTAATATAAATAAGTTATTAGTTTTAGGTTAGAGATCTATTAATTATACTTTTTAATTTACTTATAATATTAATATTATATTAGGTTATATTTGAAAATTAAAATTAAATTCTATTTTTACTTTTTATTATTATAATTATATACTTTATGTTATTAAGCTTAGTTTTATTGTTAATATATTTTATTCTTATTATTATTAATTAAAAAAGTATTATAAATTACTCTTTAGGAGTGAAGTTTATAATAAGTATATTTATTTAGAGTAGTTTTATAATATAATAGAAAATATTATTTATATTTATAGGTTTGTTTTATATTATAACTATTATACTTAGCTAACTAAATAATAAATTATTTATTAAATAAAACTACTTATTTAGAGGATATTAAAGTAATAGAAGAGGAGGTATTAAAGGAGAAACCTATTATTTTATATCTTATATAAGCTAAGTTAGATAAATTTATAGTATAGTTAGATTATTTATAGAAATGAAAAAGAATAATATATTAGAAAGGTTATAAAGTTATTAAAAAAGAGCTAGTAATATCTCTTATATTAGAGGTTTAATCTATAAGTAGTTTTAATATAATAGACTTAGTTTTTATATATTATTTTTATATTTATAACCTTTTCTTTTAATAAGGTATTAATATCATTTTAGTTTTTTAAAGTAGTTAATAATTTATTTAACTTTATATTCTAATTTATCTTTTTCTATAATAATAAAGTTATTTATTTATAATCTTTATAATATTAGTTTAAAAAGTAATATATCAAAGGTGAGAAAATATTTTATTATATTAAATAAGTTAAGTTTATAATTAATTAGTAAAATCTTTTAGAAGATTTTAAAAGATCTAAGTTTTTTAAAGTTTAATTTATTATTTAGTTATTTTATTTTAATATGTTACTATATAAAGTAAGTATTATCTCCCTTTTTTAAAGTTAGTTCTTTAATCCTTTATTTATTATTAAAATATATTATTTATTATTTCATAAATTTAAGTTCTTTTTATATATTATTTTAGATTTCTTTATTTTAGTTAGTTATAGTAATAGTTTTAATTACTATATATATATTTAATTATAGTTCTCTATATATAGTAAGTTTAAATTTATAGTTAAAGTAGAAAGAGGATATCTTACTACTTTCTCTAACTATATTATTATAAGTAAATTAAGCTATTAATAGTAATACTATCTAATTATCTTAGTTATACTTAATATAAGTATAGAAATAGGTTTTAAAGATCTAATTAATCTATTATATTTATTTATTAATCTATAAGTAGAATATAATATATATTTTCTAATTAATACTAAATTACATAGTAAATAACTTTTAAAACTTAGAAATTAAAATCTTATCTCTATTTAATATAATTTCTTTAAATATACTATAGTTAGTAATAATATATTTAAGTATTATATAAGTAAATTCTTTAGTATTATTTACTTTTTTATATAGAATAAAATAAATATATTTTATAAGTTTATTAATAATAATAAAAATACTATTACAATAGACTTCTATAAAAAGTTTTTAAGATTTTAGTAGCTTAATAATAAAGTTAAGTAATATAAAATACTAAGTAATTTATAATATAAATAAGAGTTATAATAATCTATAAAATTAATATTAAATAGGTTTACTTTTTAAATATATTTAATAATTTTTAATTATAATTATAATATATTCTTTTATAACTTTTTCTCTATATTATAATTATAGTTTTTTCTAGGTTTTGATAATCTTTTAGTAATTATATACTAATAAACTATAAAACTTTATAATTACTTTATTACTTAGTTTACTAAATAAGTTAGCTATAGATTATCTAGCTATTATAAGAAGTTTAGTTATAAGTATTAGATCCTTATTATTATTATATTTAAGAATTATTTAAGCTTTTTTTAGTATTAACATATTATAGTTTAATTATTAACTAAAAATATTAGCTTTATTATTCTTTAATTCTTTTTAATAAATAATTAAAAAATTAAATTCTAAGAGGAATTCTAACTATCTAAGTTATTATTTATTAAGTTTTTTTAAAATAGTAAAATAAGCTAAACTTTTATAGTTTATATTAATATATAACATCTTATTATAATAATAATAATAATATAATAATGATTTATTTATTTAAATATTCTATATAAAATAAATAAATAGACTTTTATATATATAACTTTATATAAAAGGGTTTAGTTTATTATAAGCTATAACTTTATAAATACTTATATAATCTTTAATATTATATAATCCTATTTATATAATTAAGAGTTTTATAGTTTATATTTTAGGTTATCTTTCCCCTCTTTTTTCCTTATTTTAAGATATAACCTGCTAACTATATTAACTAGAATTATTATAATATATACCTTCTCTATTAATTATCTATATAAATAAATACTTATAAATACTTAAAATTATTATATTTTATTATAATATATCTCTATCTATAATTTTATATTATATAGGCGTATATACTACGCCTCTGAATACTTTTATACCTGTGCTAACAGTTTATATATATAAAAACTTAGTAAATAGTTCTTAAAAGTTAAAATTATTACTTTTTAAATCTTTTAATAATTAATTAAATACTTTATTATAAATTTAGTAATTAAGTTCTAATTTATAAAACTTATATAAAAATAAATTATAAAAATATAAATATTCTTTTAAGTTTTACTAGAATAATTATATTCTAAAAATAAAGTTAAAATATTATTTTAATTTTAAACTATTCTAATAAGTTAGAAATTATAAAAATTAATTTACTAGTAATATAGTTTTTAATTATTTAAAAAATAGTTTCTTAGTCTTCTTTCTATTTAAATAGTTAATCTTTTTAACTAAAGTTTATAAGAAGTATATTAGTTTTTCTATAGAATTTAATATACTTTTAATAGAAATTAATAAATCTAAAAAGTTCTTAGACTTTTTTAAAGTTTATTAATATTAGCTATTCTCTAATAGCTTATACTTTCTTTTTAAATATATTAATATATTTAAATATAATAATAAATATAAAGTATTCTATTTTTTAAGGATAAAATATACTTTTCTTAGGTTTAACTAGAAGTTTAATATTTTAAAAAGTTTTAAATATAAGATATATATATTCTTTATATTACTTTATTATTAATAAGAAAATAGAAATATTATTAAAATAGATAATTATTAAAATATGTATAAACTTTCTAAAGATTTAGTTAATTATATTCTAAAAAGTAACTAAAGTATTAATAAAACTAAAAAATATTATAAAGTATTTAAAATATTCCTTATATATTCTAAAAATAGTTTTTTATTTTTCTTTCTATTTTATTTTAATAAAGTTATAAATATTTTTAAGGTTTAATACTATAAAATAATTAGCTTTATAAAGAAATTATTATAGTTTATTAATTAATAGTAGTAGATATTAGTTTTTAATTATTATTTTATTAAGTACTTAGTAATTAATATAAATTTAGAGTTTATTATTCTTTTTAAGTATAAATAAAATTAAGATTTTTATAAGTAATATTAATTCTCTAATATAGCTTTTTTTAAAGTTCTTATTAAAATATTTATTAAAAGCTTTTATTTTTATCAAGTTAAATTTATAAACTTTATTAAATTTAGGTTTCTTTCTTTTCTTAATAAGGATTTTATAAATAAAATTTATATATTTAAATAGTTTAGTTTTTAGTTTAGCTATGAAGAGTTTTTTATAAACTTTATATTTTTCTAATATAGATAGAAAGAAATTATTTATTTATTTAAGATCTGTCTATTTTAGTAATTATAATATAATTTCTCTTATTTTAAAATAATAGATATATTATTTTATTACTTTTTAATAAATAAAACTATTTAGAACTTAAGTTTTATAAAGCTATTTAGAGATTTAATTATTATTATTCTAATAGAGTTAGCTTATTTTCTAATCTATTTATAAGTTATCTTTCTTAAACTATAATATTCTTAATATAATATTATATATATTAAGTTTAGTAATATTAAATTAGAGTTATTTATTTTAATCTAAATAATTTATTTTAAAAAATATATTTTTATTACTAAGAGTTTCTTTTTTATATTAAACTTATTCTCTTTTTATATTATTATGCTAATACATATATTCTTTCTTTTATTATAGTAATTATAATTAGTTTATTAATTAGAGTAATATAAAATTTATTTCTACTCTACTATTAATTATAATAATAATATTATTATTATTAATAATAATTATAAGTTATAAATATATTTTCTAGTTTAGAAATATTAAATAGATAGATTTTATTATTACTATATATTCTAGTTTTTTATTAGTAAATAAGTTTAGTTTTTTAATTATTTTAGTTATTTTAAGTAAGTAATTTATTTTCTCTCTTATTATATTTTTATAAAGTAAGTTTTTTAAAATTTAAGTTTTAGAAAGTTTAGTCCTTTTTATAGAAGTTTAAAAGCTTTTATTTTTTAGGTTATATAAATAAAGTATTTATCTATTTAATATTCTTTTTATTTTATAATAATATTATATTAATATTTTATAAAATATTATATATTTAAACTAAAAATTATTATATTATTATTAAAAGTAATTAGAATATATCTAATTATAATAGTTATAATATAAATATTCTAAATAGAGTTCTTATTATGTTTTCTAAAGTAAAACTAATATTTATATTTATTCCTAAGATATTCTATATATTTATTAAAAAAGTATTAAAATTAAAAAAGATTTTAATAGTTATAGTAGTTAAATTAAAATAATAAATAGTTTTCTATATATAATTTTAAAATATAATTCTTATCTTATTAGTTTATTAGTACACTATAGAAGTAGTATTATTAGTTATTATAGTTTATATCTACTTTTTAGTACTAGATAAACTATCTAATTTCTTCTTTATTATTAGATTCTTCTTTAGAATTAATATTATCTATTTCTAGGATTAGTTTATAATAATATTATATATTCTAGTTAGTAATATTAGTATAAGAGTTTAAATTATAGAGGATCTTATTTAAATTAAAACTAGATTTTAGTTTATTAAAGTTCTAGTTATTAGTTAGGTTAAGTAGTTATTATTCTTCTAAGAGGTTATATTAATATTTAAGTTCTTTATTAGGTTCTTTATTAGGTTCTTTTTTAATTTTAAATTCTTAAATTTAGTTTATTTTATATTAAATTTAAGTTTTTAATTCTTAGATTCTTTATTAGGTCTCTTTATAATAACTTATAAAGTTAAAGAGGTTATAAGTAATTTATTCTTATTAGTTTATATTTTATAATAATAGTATACTAATAAGTTTCAGCTACTATACTTAAAGTATTTTATTAAGTTATTTTATAGCTTTTTAGATTAGTTTACTATTAACTTAAGAAGCTATTATAAGAGTTTTAGTTTTAATTTGAGAGATAGTTATATCATAACTAGTTTATCTATAATTTAAATCACTTAGCTAGTATTTTAAAGCTTTTTTATTACTATAATAAGTAAAGTATTTATTATTATAATATCTAGTTTATAATAAAGATATATAGAGTATTTTAGTTACTATATTAACTTATTTAGTTTACTTAAGTATTAGTTTTTAATTAAGCTTTTTAAGTTATTTATAATCTTTAGTAATATATTCTTTTTTTATATAGTTATAGTATTTAGAGTTTTATAGTTTCTTATTATTACTCTTAATAATAGTATTAAGGTTTATAAGTCTACTATATTATCTATAAAAAATACTTTATTAGGTATTATTTTAGTTATTATAAAGTTTATTATTATTCTACTAGTTATTAAACTTATATCAAAGCTATTATTAATATTTATATCTAAAATTTAAATTCTATTATTTCTTACTTTATTCTTTTTATTATTTAAAAAGTTAATTATTAATCCTAATAATAAGTTTAGTATACTAAAGAAAATCTTTTAGTTAGTTAATCTTAATAATTTTATTTTTAAATTTATTTTTAAGTTTTTAGTAGAATATAAAGATCTTAATTTCGTTAGTAAAGTTAAGTTAGATACTAAGTTATCTAAAGTTAATAGAGTAGTTTTTAATAGATTTAGTTTATTTAAGCTATATAAAGTTATATTTAGCTTATTATTTCTTATTAAGGTCTTAAAAAAGTAACTAAAATATATCCTTAAATTCTTAGAAATTAGTATAGATATTGTAGGTTCTAATAATATATTTATTAAAAGTTTTCTACTTAAAATACTCTTCTTCTATTAGTTTAAACTATTTAAAAACTTCTCTTCTAAAATAAATAGCTATATATATTATTTTCTTAGTTTTATTAGTAAAATCTCTATAATAAAATCTTTAGTAGTTTTTAACTTAGATTAGGAATTTTATAAGAGTTCTAAAGGTTTTATTATAGATAACTAAAGTACTAAACTTAAGCTTTCAGTATTACTTAGTAAGAGATATTATAATATTAGTAGTAGTTTAGAAAGTATTATTCTAGTCTTTAAATTAGAGTACTTTATTTTTAAAGTTTAGGATATATTAAAGTTTATTACTAAGTTCTTAAATTATACTTTTAAAGCTTTAAAGTTTAGTAATAATATTATTATATATTTCCTAGATTTTAGTAATATTTTTATTTTCTTTCTTAACTTAGTATTAAAGTTTTTTATAAGTCTCTTTTTTAAAAGTTATTTTATTATTTAAGTTTACTATTATTAAAACTTTTTTAAGTTCTTTATTTAAACTTTTTACTAAATACTTAAATAAAACTAAGCTTCTTAGAATAAATAATTTAGTAGAAGTATAAAAAGATATTATATTTATACTATTTAGTAAGTATTAATAGTTAACTTACTAAATAGGAGTATTTAAAGTATTATAGTTAGCTATCTAGTAATAAGATGTACTAATAGAAACTAAAAATTAATATCAGTAAATAATATTATTATATTATAAGTTTAAGTTATAAATTATAAACTATATTATAGATTAATAATTAAAAGCTAAAGTAATCAATCTTAGACTTAATAAGTCATTTATAATAAAAATAAGCTAAGAATATTCTAAAAATAAATATAAAAATATTTATAAATTAATTACTAAAAAGCTATAGAAATCTAATTATAAACTAAGCTTAGGTTATATTATATATAAGTCTAATTAGTATTTTCTATCTATTTATAAGTAATTACCTAGGTATATAAAGTAATTATAATTAGTTAGTAGAACTAACTAATTATTAAGTATTTCCTAATACGCTCTACTAATTATTTCTTATCTTATTATTATATAACTTATACTATAGTTCTTCTATTCTAAGTAAATCCTTACTATTCCTATAATCCTATAGTATAAATATCCTATTATAGCTACCTAACCCCTAAGTAGGTTATTTAGCTATTATCCTTATTTATAGGTTATAATACTACTAATTACTAAACTATTAACTTATTCTCTTATATATTACTTATATTATTAATACTATCTCTATTACTGCTTTACTATCTACTATAATAATATTTTTAGAAGTTATTACTATTATTATTCTCTTATTTTGTAGGGCTAGCTAATGCTTTTATAGTTATATTTTTATTAGTAATGCTTTCTGTTTAGTATAAGCTATATTTATTAATAAGTCTTACTAAGCTACTTTAGGTTTAATATTAGAGCGGGTTTATATAAAGAAAAGCTACTTTTCAGAATAGCTATAAACTTATATAGCCTCTATTCTAATACTTTTATTAGTAGTTATTATTAGTATAGGTATAAAAGTATTTAGGGGCGTAGTATATATACCTATATAGTATAAAGTTATAGATAGAGATATATTATAATAAAATATAATAATTTTAAATATTTATAGGTATTTATTTATATAAATAATTAATAGAGAAAGTATATATTCTAATAATTCTAGTTGATATAGCTAGTAGGTTATATCTTAAAGTAGAGAAAATAATAGGGAAAGATAACCTAAAATATAAGCTATAAAGCTCTTAATTATATAAGTAGGATTATATAATATTAAGGATTATATAAATATTTATAAAGTTATAGCTTATAATAAACTAAATATTTTTATATAAGATTATATATATAAAAATCTATTTATTTATTTTATATTAAATATTTAAGTAAGTAGAATATTATTATATTATTATTATTATTATAATAAGATGTTATATATTAACACTTACTTATATTACTAATTAGAGTATATAATACTATAATAAACTAATCCTAAAAATAAATAATTCTAGTTCTAATAAAAGACTTAATAACTAAAAAAGAAAAGTAAAAAATATTAAGAAATTAACTTATTTTTAAATAAATAGTAGTAATATTTCTATAGTGTTTTAATAAACTAATAAAATAAGAATTATTTCTCTTACTTATATATAAAAGATTACTTAGTTCTTTATACTTTATATTAATACTATTAAACCTTTTTCTAAATATAATATATCTTAAATATATATAAAGAATATATAAGAGATAAATATAAATATTAATTTTATTTTAAAAGATATAATAATAGCTTTATTAAAAGGCCTCTAGTTACTTATTATGATTTTTACTTAGAACCTATACTATAATAACCTCTAATTTACCTCTTTAGCTAATAACCTATAGGTTATATAATTCTAGATAGTCTTATAGATTACTATCTTCAGCTTTAATTCCTTCCCCCCCTAATACGTACGCTTATATATACTAACTAATAGATAATCTTATTACTTTTAATATTACTTTAATAATAACTTTATAATTTTAACTTAGTTTAATTATTATAGACTCTCTTTAACTTTTTAACCTATTTTCTAACCTTTATATATACTTTCTATTAACTTAGCTATCTTCTCTACTACTTATACTACTAAGCTTTCTATTAACTAAGCTAATATTTTTATAGTTTTATAGTTATTAGTAATACCTCTAATTTAAGCCTAATTAATTTACTAGCTATACTACCTTATTAAAAATATTATTAAAATAATTATAAAAGCTAGGATTAGTAAATATATCTATATTGTCTAGTAAAAAGCTTTAATAAAATAGGTAAGTAATCTCTATACTATTACTATTAAGATTAGTTTTTAAAACCTTAAAGTAAGACTTAGTTATAGCTATTTAATCTCTAGAGCTCTATATATTAAAAGGCGTTATTTTACTAATTATAGTAAGCTTAGCCCTATATTTAGTATTAATTATAATATTTTAAAGTATACTTTAAGTAAAGCTCTGTAGTATAAAGCTTTATAAATTAAGTAATATAGAACATATTATAAAGGGATCTAAGTAGTTTATTTAAATCTAGGTAGTTTGCTTAATAAGAAGTAAACTTATATCTTAGTACTAATAGCTTTAAATATATAGCTAAAATAAGCTTTTCTATAGCTAAATACCTTATAAAGCTATCTCTATATAATATAAGTCATACAGGTAAAGCTATTAACCTTACTAGTAATAAAGCTATTATTAATAAGGCTAATAGCTATAATAGTATATATATCTAATCTAGATGCTTTTACTTAGTAGCTATAATTAAGTTTAGTATAGGTAGTTATTCTAAGCCTTTAGGTATATATACTATAATCTTCTTACTAGATAAAGCACTAGCTAAAGTGCTCTTATTAGATTTATCTATTATAAACCCTTTTATAATATAAGCTATAAAACTTTCTTAATATAGCTTTATTAAAGAAACTTATTCTACTTTAATAATAGTTAAATAAATAGTAATACTATTTAAAAATAACTTTATAGTTTTTAAATTAAGCTTTTAGTATTCTATAAAGCATAAGTATAATAATACTACAAAATAAAAAGAATACTAAAAATATAAATATTTTATTCATATAACTTAGAAAGTTAAAACTTATAAACTTCTATAAAACGGATTAAGTTTTTTAAACCTTTAAGTCTAAGAAAACTCCTTTATAAGAATATAATAGAAAAGGAAATATATTACTTACTCTAAATAACTAAAATAATTATAAAACTAAATTTAGTTATTAATAGAAAACTAAAATAAATAATAATAATAAAGTTTATCTATTTAGTATCTTAAACTAAAAAGTATATTTATAACTAATAATTATTATTAATAATATTATAACTATTATATTTATTAGTAATAAAGGTAAGATAAACTTTATTTTATAGCCTCTAGCTTTTTATAGTAATTGCTACCTATTTAGAGTAATATACCTCTTAATTCTATACCTCCTGATAATATATATAGTTTTTAGTTATATAATCTCTAATAACCTCCTAGGTTTCCAACTACCTCTTCTAACTATACCTATACTTATATATCCCTATAATATTAAATAAATTTATAATCTTCAACTTCACTTTAATAATAATATAGTTTATAATTACTTAATTACTAACTAAAGTTCAAAATATTAAAGGTTTTAATATATTAACTTCATTTATACTAATAATATAACCTTTTTTTAAGTTTACTTAATTATATTAAGTTGAAGCTATAACGACAAATAATAATAAATAGTAGTTATAAAGCTTTAAAATTAATATAGATATAATTAAAGCTAATAATAATAATTCTAATATTTATAATTACTTTATAAGCTTCTTTAAGATAGCTAAAGTAGTTTAAAGATATAAATATTAAGAGGTTAGAAAAAGTAAATATATTAAAAGTATAGCTAAAAGTAGTAAAGCTCTTTTTTAAACCTATATAGTGAAATAGAAGACATTATAATAATATAATAATATAAAAGGTTTAAAGCTTCTATATTTAATATAGCAATATAAACTTCTAAATACTAAAAGATATTAATATATAATATCTTATTATAATTATAATAATAATATAATAATATTCTATTTACTTAAATATTTTATATAAAATAAATAAAGAGACTTTTATATATATAATCTTATATAAAAGTATTTAGTTTATTCTAAGCTATAACTTTATAAATACTTATATAATCTTTAATATTATATAATTCTACTTATACAATTAAAAACTTTATAGTTTATATTTTATATTATCTTTCTCTTCTTTTTTCTCTACTTTTAAATATAACCTACTAACTATATTAACTAGTATTATTATAATATATACTTTCTCTATTAATTATCTATATATATAAATACTTATAAATACTTAAAACTATTATATTCTATTATAATATATCTCTATTTATAACTCTATATTATATAAGTATATATACTACGCTCCTAAATACTCTTATACTTATACTAATATAATCTACTAAGATCTTTAGGATTAAGTTTATTTAAAACTTAGTAAGTCTTTTCCTCTTAGGTATAAATTGTTATTTTGCTTTATAGATATTAGATTTCCTAGCTAATTTCTATAGAAAGCTATTTATAATATTATTTTTTATATTAAGTATATATTAAATATTAAAATTAAATATCTTAATTTAAGTAATCTATTATATACGAGTAATACTTAGTAAATCTAAAGTAATACTACTAATCTAATTTATAAAAACGTTTATATTTATTCTTAAAGTAAACTATATTTTATAGAGATAATTATAAAGCTTTTTGAAAATAAATAAGATTAACTAAAGCTTTAGTTTACTTATATTATAGTTAAAAGCTATATCTAGTTAGATTCTACTTTTATACTTAGGAATATATCTTTTTCCTTAATAATATTACTTAAAAATAATATTTCATCTTTTAAAACTTATACTAGTAGAAAAGTAGATCTTATTTACTTTTATATTATACATAATAAGCTAAAATAATAATAAGATAACTAAGTAAAGTTAAAAATTTTCTATAGTTTTTAGAACTTTAGATTTCAATAATACTATTCTAAAAGAAATATTACTAAATTACTATAAAAAGTAATAAGAAAACGCTTATTTAAAAAGATATTTTATAAAAAGATAAGATAAAACTTAAATAAAATAGATAGTTTATTAATAAAAGGAATAAAAAAAGAATTTTATAATATAAGCTTAAAAAAGTAGTAAAACAAAAAGAGAGAGAACTCTATTATTATTTCTACTTTTATCTATTTTTATTATCTAGTAGATATATTTATATTTATTATTCTTTTTCTTCTCTATTACTCTAATAGTATAGTTATTTTATATTTTAAATTTAGTTTTCCTCTCTTTTTATAAATAAATTAATTATTATTAGTAATATTTTTTATAACGTTATTTTATAATACTCTTCTTTTATTAGTTAAATTTAAAGTTTAATAAAAAACTTAATTAAATTATAATATTAATTATAAATATTAAAAAATATATTTTATATTAGCTACTTATTTATTATAAAAGTAAGTAAAGAAAAGAAATAATAGAAGAGATATATATCTTTCTTTCTATAAAGTTAGTATAAAATTGTTTTTAGAAAAGAGAAATATTTTTAGTTAGGTTTATAAAATATTCTATTTATTTCTCTTTTAAAAAGCTAGTATAGTTATAATATTGTTTTCTAGCTTTTTATATTTTTATACTTATAGTAATTTCTAATTTAAAAAACCTAATTCTTAATATTTCTATTTATAAGTATAACTTAAATTCTAAGCTTTTAAGCTTTTTTAGTATTTCTCTTATTAGTTAATATATTATTAAAAACCTTCTAATAAGTTTAACTAAAAAGAGGTTCTTTAAAATAGATTAATTAGCTTTACTTTTTCTAAAATTTATAAAACAAATAAACTTAATCTAGTTATTTTTATATCTTTAGTTTTAAAAATAAGAGACAAAATAAGTTTAATTTATTTTAATTAACTATACATTATTATTATAGAAACTAATAACAATTTAATATATAATAGCTTTTAAATAAGTAAATAATAAGTTAATAAAAGAGATTATTTAAATATATTAAAACCTTATATACTCTTTATTACTAAGTTGAATACTTTTTTAAGGTTTTTTAAAGTTTTATTTTATTTTAATTTAATAAAATAATATAAAATAACTATAAAAAGAATTCTTCTTTAATAGTTTTATTTACTTCTCTAAACTAATTACTAATTTTATAATAACGTAAAAGAGAAAACTTATTAATTATACTAAATATTTTATTTTAGAAAGAAAGCTTCTTAAACATATTAAAATATTTATATATTAATTTTCTAGCTAACTATAAAAGATATAAAAATAAATATATAACTATAAGCTTAACTAAGTTATATTTTATTTATAATTTCTATTCTTTTTATTTTATAAGTTATATAATTTCTTCAGAGAAAATAAACTACTAAAAAAAGGTTTAATAATATTATCTTTATAGTATTCTACTTCTCGTTAGTTTTAAATAACCTAAGAAATATAATAACGATTAAAAAAAAAACTAACTAAAGCTAGAAAAACTTAAAAATATCTATTTTTATTTACGTTTTGAAGAGTAAATCTTAATAGATTTTTACTATAAATTAAATAAAAGGTTTTAATAGCTTTTTTAGTGAACTAATTACTAAAATTATAAAAATAAATAAGAATTTAATAAAAATAAATATATTTCTTATTTAATTACTTAATCCTTTTTATTAAAAGCTAACTAAGCCTCTATCTACTTATATAAACTATTTCCCTTTATTATAATACTTAATACTTATAAAACTATCTATATAATTCTTTATTTTTAAGTTAAAATACTAGAAATTTCAAAACCCTGCCTCTTTCTAGTAACCTTTATTATTATTAAGTAATCTTACTAAGTTAAGGTTATTAAGAGTGATTTAAATAAATACATAGAATGTTGTAGCTATAACAGGTGTTAAGTTATTATCTAAGCTGCTTACTCTCTGCTTTATACTACCTTAAGGTATAAAAAACAAAAAAGAATAAGGAAAAGGAAATATTCTTCCTTCCCAAGGATTCTCGGGCATCTAAATCTAAACATTATACAGACTTTGTTATTGGACTTCTATGGTTTTTTAAGACGACCGCAAAAATCCAATTTCCTTCCAGTATTTAACATACTTTTGAGCCAGCTCGGGTCTGATGGGGCCCTGGGCAGCGAGGGTACTCGAGTGCTCACAAACCTTGGCCGTGTCCAGAATGAGCCCGCCACACGACATGCGCGGGAAGTGATCCTCGAGGAAGTCCGCCAGCTTCACGGCCGGGTTGTCGGTATCTGAAAGTGGAGAGCGTCGCACGCGGGTGAGCCATTCGGCCATTGGGACGAGCTTGCCGGATGGCACGCCGATGGCCTCCGCCAGAACAGCCGTCATCTCCTTCCATGGCTGGGTTACCGGATTGTCAATGTGGTAGATGGGATACGGCGTGTTGTCGGCGAGGACAAGGTCCGCGACCGTGCCGGCGACCACATCGACGGGGCACCACAGCAGGACCTGGAGGTTCGGATTAGTTGGCTTCACTTGAATCGTTTAGTAGATGATGCAGGGCAGGGCAACTTACTCCATCTAGATCTGGAAACGCCGAAAGTGTCTGGGACGACTTGACTAGGAAGCAGAAATGCTCGACCGGGTTCCAGTAGCCGCTGGTCGTGGATCCGGCGATCTGGCCAATACGCGCCGTCATGGTGCGGAAGCGGTCGGGATGTCTATGAAGAGTCTCGTCCAGAATCCTCTCGCACGCAAGCTTGGCGTCGCTGTATCCCGAGGGCAGCACCGATTTGATTTCGGCCCTCTCCTCTGGCGCGCGGGCCTGTCCGGTCCAAAGGGGGTAGTGACCGACGACGGCGATGGAGGAGACGAACAGGAGACTGATCTTCCCACCGGCGGCCAAGGAGGCGGATGCGGCGGCCGCAAAGTCCACAAGGTTGCGGAGCGCTCGGAATTGATTCTCAAAGCCCCTGATGGGACGTGTCGCACTCATGGGCCAGGCGCTGTGGACGATGTGCGTGACGGACTGGACTAGTTGTTCATACTCGTCTGCGGGCAATCCCAGGCCTGGTTTGGACGTATCCGCCTCGACGATTTGGAGCTTCGCAAGCTCGGTGTCGCTCAGAGAAATTCCTCTGCTTGTGAAGGCCTCGATCTGCTTTTCTCTGGGCAGCCTGCCACTGCTGCTTGGTCGATTCAGACACACTATCGCAGAAACGCCCGGCTGCCGGGACAGGTGCGCGACGAGGTGGGATCCCAGGCTGCCGCTGGCTCCCGTCACTAGCACCACCGTGTGCGAGGAATTGCGAGACAGCGAGGCGTTGGAAAGGGTAAAGTTGGCCGAGTACTTTTGGACCATTGCCTCGACATCGGCCCCGCGCGCGGACAAGTCCGTCGTCAAGTTCCGGGCCAGGGGCCTCGGGTTGATGGGCAGCCTGCTCTGCTGCGCGCCACTCGCCATGGCGACGAAGACTCTCTGGATGTTCGATTCGGCCAGGTATCCCTCGGTCCAGTCAACATGACCGAAGCCGACGGCGTGGCAGGCCTTCTCCCAGCGGGTCTCGCGGGCGATGGCGTGGTTCCTCCCGTCCTCGAATAACCACCAGCCCTCGAAGAGGCCAAAGACGACGTCGACCCAGGAAAGCGTCTCCGTCATCTCGAGCATCATGGCGAACCCATCTGGGCGCAGGAACTTGTGCGTTTGCTCTAGCGACCTCTCCAGGCTGACGGTGGCGTGGATGGCATTGCTTGCGATGACGACGTGCTGGGTGCCGACGAGTTCGTCCGCCGGGGCCTTTTCAATATCGTGAACCCGGTATTTGACAAATGGGTAGTCCCTAAATTTGCTCCTCGCGGCCGCTACGAAGCCCGAGGAGAGATCCGTGAATGTGTACTCGACGGGCACGTCCAGGCTGGCCAGGAGAGGCAGCATCCACTTGGTTGTTCCGCCGGTACCTGCACCCATCTCAAGGACCCGTAGCACCCCATCGGCGCCACCGTGGCCGCCACGGGGAATGTTGGAGACCAGGCGGCGAAGGAAATCGACCATCATCTTGTACGAGAGCATGTTCAGGGCGGAGTTGCCGTACAAGGCCGCGACGAGGTCTCTTCCCTCGCTAGACCCGAAGATGACCTTGACACCATCCGTCTTGCCGGTGATGACGTCTGCGAGCTTGGTTCCGGCGTAGTACGTGAGCTTGTTAGCGATGGCATGGTCGGGGAACCGACGGAGGAGGTCCTGGAGAATCGCCTGGCTGGACTCGCTGGGAGCTGCCACGGCTGTCCGGGTAATCTCGTCGCCGACGACGTCGATCAGGCGACCGTCTTCCTCGAGCATCCGGTACAAGTGGTCGATAAGTCTCTGCTGACTGGGTAAGCCTGTGATGCGCTCCAGGCGCTGGCCCGGTTTGGCCTGGGCAATTAAGCACCCTAACTGCGCGAACGCTTCCACCGTCAAGGCGACGCAGAGACGTGTCTGTTTGGGGTAGACCTTTTCCAGGTATCCCTCGCACCCGTGGTCGGCGATGAAGCTGTCCGTCTGGCGCTTCGTCTCCCCAAATGCGTCCAGGACTGCCTCCATCGGGAGGTCAAGAGATTGACCCGAGGCACCAGAAGCATGGTCGACCTGGACTTGGACAGGCATCGACGACGGCAGAGGCGCATTCTTGGCGACCACGGGTTTGGGCGCCCGTTTCCCTTCGATCTTGGACACGAATTCTAACACGGTAAGGTCTTCAATGGAGACGTCTTCCGCAAAATGCCGGTCGAACCGAGCCGCAACGTCCGATCTCAGCTCCGACGAGAGCAGTGAGTCGACGCCCAAATCGCGAAGAAACTGGTCAGGGGAGATGTCGCCTTTGTCGATGCCGAGAAACTCCGCAAAAAATTGCTCAATGTCCCAGCCGCTGTCCGAACTGGCCGTCAGTGGCGTGCCGGGTTCGGAGTCGGTCTGAGACCCTGACACGGCGGAGCTCGCCGTATTATCCTCTTCCCCATCACCGTCCTCGTCCTCTTGGGCCGCGCTCGGTGGCGTCCCAGTGACGGTCTCGATGGCGGCGACCATCTCCCGGAAGCTGTTGATGTCCATGAGAATCTCGGCGGGGAACGAGCACTTGAACTCTGACTCGATCTCGCGCGCCAACTCCATGCCCATGAGAGAGTCAATTCCGAGGTCGGCGGGCGTTGAGCTGTCTTTGATATCGTCGAAATCCAGGCCGCACATGATGCCGAGTAGCCTCCGGCACCTTTCCGGAACGTCCGACCGGGGAGCGCTGGTCTTCACCGTCTGGTTTCCCTTTGCTCGGGTGGTAGAAGGCTTCTTGGACTCTGGCTGACGTGCGATAATTGCCGCCGGCGTCGGCGTCGGCGTCGGCGTCGTTGCGATCTGCTGGCTCCCCGGCGTCATTCTGGAAAGCAGCTTGCTCATAGAAAGCTTCGGCACGCGATGATAATCAATGCCCAAGATGACTTCCAACAGGGTACCTCTTGTAGCGTCAAAGACGAAAATATCCGTCACGTAGCCCTCACCATCGTCGGCCGGCTGATGGTTCGCAAACACATTCCATTTCTCCGGCCGCTCGTCCAGTTCCGACGGGTAAGCCGGGGAGCGCATCCAACCCTCGAAGCCGTTGGCAATGTACATATCTGATGCATCCGTGTCAGTCATGCAGTTGACCCAGATGCCACCGACCTGACTGAAGCAGTCGGAGAGGTGGGTGTCGATCCAGGTTTTGCCGGCATGGCGCTTGACAACGCGGCCAGCGGACTCCCCGTGGCGCCCGACGAGCCTCTTCAGGCCCCGGTAATCCGCCCCGTAGTCCACCACGTCGGCGAAGGCGGTGTAGACGGCACGGCCCTGAATGCAGTCGTCGACGTCGTCGGACTCGAGCAGGCCCTTGCATCGGTCGTGAGGGACAAGACGCCCCAAGCGGGCAAACTCCGCTTGGTAGTTACTATCCGACCTCGCTCTCCACACGACACGCCCCGTGACGCACACGGTGGGTGTTCCAGGCCCGTTCGCCTTGGAACTGATGATGCTGAATTTCCAGTCATGGGAGTCCTTGTCTGTGGCTTCCACTTCTAGGCTGACGACCTTGGATGGGTCCACGCAGATGGGCGCCTGATTGCTAACGCTCCGGATCTCAGGGAGGAAACCTGACCCCAGAAGGTCTGGCTTCAGGCTTCTGATGGCCTCGACCGTCATGTCGACTTCCAGGGTTGCTGGACAGATGGGGGCCGTCCTCGCGATGGTGTGCCCGGACACGAAGCTTTGGTATTCCGGGATGTCGGTGTTGATGACGAACGTGGCCCGACGCCGGCTGTCGTTCTGGTACCCCTGGAAGGAAAAGAGCCCCTTGGGAAGCTCTGATGTCGGGGCTTGGTCGACCGGGGCCGGGATACTCTTTTGAGGGGCCTTGACCTGAACCCAGTGACGAGACTTTTCGAACTGGCACGGCGGCAGAAAAACGGGCTGGTAGTCTTGTGCCTGGGATGAGTGGTGAGCCCAGAACTTGACCGGCACACCTTCCTTCCACAGCGCCGACGTGGTGTCGACGAGGTTCTGCCAGGCGTTGTCGGTGTTGATGTTGACGGCTTGGAAGTGAAAGCCGGCGGAAGAGCCGAGGGCCCTATTCACCATGGTGGTTATGGTGGAGCTGGTGCCGGCCTCGAGGAACACGCACGACGGAAACCGCTTGGCGAGGCGCTGCACGGCGTGATCGAAGAATACGGGATTCCTCATGTGCTCCGGCACAAACGAGGCGGTCAGAAGGCCGTGCGACGCATCCCTGGTCGACCTCTCCAGATAGATCTCGGGAGTTTTGAAGGAGAGTTCCTCGCCTACAAGCTGTAGGTCACTCCACAACGACTTGACTAGGGCGGAGTGGAAGGCGTTGGAGACGCTCAAGCGCTTGGTACGGAGGCCCGAGAAGGACGAACCCCGAGAGAGGGCGTCCTGGAGTCTATCAATGGCCGCGAAAGATCCGGCCAGAGTGAAGCTTCTGGGACCATTGTAGCATGCGATGTTGGCCGTGTCTGCCTCGTCACGTCCGGCGTTGACGTCGGCCAGCAGCGCCTCGACAACCGGCAGCTCGGCTTCGATGGCGAGCATGGCACCGCAGTCACTGCCCCAGAGATCCCTCACGACCCTGGACCGACCCGCGACCAGCTTGACGGCATCCCGTAGAGACAGGGCGCCAGAAACGCAGAGAGCGGTGAGCTCGCCGAAGCTGTGCCCCACGACGGCCGCCACTTCGACTCCGCAGTCCATCCAGACCTTTGCACAGGAGTACTGCGTGGCGAAGAGCATCGTCTGGAGCTTGACCGTGTCCTCGACGGGGTCCCGTCGGAAGATGTCGGGATATATGCTCTCCAGGCCCAGAGACGTGATGACCGAGTCGCACTGCGCGAGGTAAACGCGCAGGGCGGTGATCGAGTCGTGCAGTCGGCGATCCAAGCCCACAAACTTGGAGACCTGGCCACCGAAGCACATCACAATGGGCCTCGCTTGCTGCGTTGCGAGGGTGGGGATACTCGCGTCGGCCTTGGCAAGCCTGGAGACGGTAGCCTCGAGCTCATCGACAGAGTTGCACGTGAGGACTACACGACGGGCCAGGGCGGGATTCGCCTGGCGGGACGAGGCGAAGGCAATATCGGCGAGAGAAGGCCGCGTCCAACTGGCGTGAGCCTTGGGCCTGAGAAAAGACGCGAGTCTCCCGCAAAAGTCCCGAATGCTGCGGTCGTCGCTCCCATAGAAGCAGAAGGGCAGCTTCAGAGACGCGGGCGCGGCAACTGCGCCATCACCGCCTCCGCCGCCCCGGCCCGGGCGCTGCGTGACGACCATGGCGGCGTTGGACCCCGAGGCGCCGTAGTTGTTGATGAGCGCCGCCCGGAAGTCGTCCTTCCAGGGAAGCAGGCTCGTCGGCACCTGGATCATATCCGACGGCGACACCTTGATGTGCGGGCTCATGGTCTGGAAGCTGGCCTGCGGCGGGATGTACCCGCGGTTGATCATGAGGATGACCTTGATGAGGGACATGACGCCGGACACGGACTCGGTGTGGCCGATGAGCCCCTTGATTGACCCCAGGAACAGCGGGCGGTTGCGGACTGCCGAGCCGCCGAGGACGTCCAGGACGGAGGAGTACTCGGCCGGGTCTCCCACGGGCGTGCCGGTGCCGTGAGCCTCGACGACGGTGATCTGTAAGGGCTCGAGGCCGGCGCGGCGGGTAGCTATATCAAAGAGCGAGGACAGCGACGGCGCGTTAGGGACGAAGATAGGCGTACAGTTACGGTTCTGGGTGACTGCGGTGGCAGCGATACAGCCAAGGATCTGGTCGCCGTCGGCGATGGCCTGCGGCAAGCTTTTGAGGAAGACGGCGGCGACGCCCTCGCCGCGACAGTACCCGTCAGCCTTCGCGTCGAACGGCTTACAAGGGCCGGTGGGGCTGAGGAAGGAGGCGCCGGCAAGGTTCTGGAACCACAGCGGGTTCGTGATAATATTTGTGCCGCCGGCCAGCGCGGCCACGCATTCGCCAGCGAGGATAGCGTTACAGGCCAGGTTAACGGACACAGCGGACGCCGAGCAGGCCGTGTCGAGCGTCATGCTAGGTGCCTCCCAGCCAAAGTAGTGGCTGACCTTGCCGGCGATAAAGCTCCGCAGGTTACCGGTAGCGGAGAAGGCGTTAGCAGCGTGGCAGGCGACGTTGTTCTCGTAGTCGGTGGACACGACGCCAATATAGCAGCCGACACTCTTCTCCCTCTGCGGCCCCGGCTTGCTGAAGTAGCCCGACTGCTCGACGGCCTGGTAGGCCACCTGGAGCAGCTGCCTCTGCTGGGGGTCCTGGGACGCCGCCTCTCGAGGGCTTTTCTTGAAGAACCTGTGGTCGAAGGCGTCCGGGTCGCGGATGAAGTTGCCGAACCACTTGCGCCCTGGGTCAACGTCCCGCCAGGCCGTCCGGAAGTCGATGCGATCGGGCGTGACCTCGACGTGCTGGGATTCGGCCTTGCAGAGGAGGTCCCAAAGCTCATCAACGTCGTCTGCGCCGGCGACCTTGCAGGCCATGCCCACCACCGCAACGTAGCCGTTGCCTTGGGTCTGGGGGTATGCCTGATGGGGCTTGGGCGAAGAGGGGGAGGAGGAGATGGTGGATGATGATCCCAGCTTCAGATCGGCGACATATTTCAACCTCTGCGACACGCGGCTGGAGAAGGACGGAGGGATGAATCGCTCAGAACCAAAAGCGACCAAAGACAAGGGCGCCGATGCCTTGCCGAGGCTCTCCTCCAAGGTCTTGCGGAAGGTGAGGTGCCAGTCGCAGGTCTCGGCCAGGATAGACGTGAGCGCAACGTGGTGCAGCCTGCCTTCGGCGACAGGCTCGCCGTCCAGATTCGACCGGGTTTTCAACACCGCCTGGGAAGCATTGGGAAGCTGGAAGGCCGGCTGGGAGTCACAGAAGGACATGGCGTCGTCGAGAGTGACACGGTGCGCGCCGAAGTGGAACCGGCCCTTCAGCCCGATGCGCATGGTCGAGATGCCCGCGTTTCTGAGCTTTTCATCGAGGGAAGCCAAGGAGCTCTCCGTGACTGTGATGGTGGCTCTCGTCTCGTCGTACTTAACCGAGATGAATGCATTCTAGACAAGAGGGGTGGGCTCGGTCAGCTCCGGCTTGCGAAAATAGAATTCAGGGAAAAGAAGGTGACAGAGGAGAGAGAGAGGAAAGTGCTTACTTCTGAAAACTGTTCAACTATGTCTTCAACCAGTGTCCCTGACTGAGGGCTGTTCCACATGACGGAGAGACACTGCGAGGGACCCCGATGCGCCTCATCCCCTGAGGGAGCCTCGCGTTCATCGACTAGGGCCCCGATGAGCATGGCGATGCGGATGGCGGCGGCACCGTAGTGCTGGAGCTCCATCTGGCTTGCAGAGCTGGCCACGGCAAAGGCGCTCAAGAGACCAGTGCAGAAGCCGACAGCTTCGACGGCCTCCTCTCGACCAAAAGCGGCCACGAAGTCGCCGACTGCAATATCTCCAGCGGAGAAGTGGTGGAGAGCATACTGTTCATATTGAAGCAGTTGGCACAGAACGACCATCGGCGTCAGGATGGCATTGGGGAGCTGGTCAAGCGATGGGTGTATGGCACCGGTCTTGAAAAAGAGGGAGAGGTGCTCGAGCTGGCTGGCCGTGGTCACCGGGTTGATGGAGGGGAACCTGGCGCACAGAGTATGCCAATGTGTGGGGAGCTCATGAATGGTCTCGAGAAGCCAGCGGCTACGCTGGGCTTCGATCAGGCGCTGCCTTGTCTGGAGGAGCGACTCGTGATCGATGGAGCAGAGCTGGGGGCCAAAGAGGAGGACAGTGTGAGATTTTGCCATGTTGAAGTGAGATTGTGTTGGGTTGTTCTACCTCCCTGCAGGTCCTGGGACGAGAGCTATGGCCTCTACCTTATACCCAATCTGCCAGTGTCTTGACAGAGTTTCTCGGCCTCATGGACGACCCCGTATGAAATGACAAGACACATGCACGCGCACAGCAGCGCGAGATAGGATTCAAAACCCAGATAGATGCTTACATTCATCACTCGAGGCTGACACACCAGGTTGTATCAAGACGGCAGATTGCCGGCCAGTATGATATCATTCTCCATGCAGTTTAAGCTATCAAAAACACCGAGCTATCAAAAGTCCAGCTTCACCTTGAGCTTGTCTCCTTCCACGATGGCGTCCTTCTGGGCCATCAGCTCTGGCAAGTCCCACGTGCAGTTCACGTATCTGCCACCAAGCCAGGGCCGAGGCTCCGACGTCAGGTAAACTAGAGACTGCGCACACAGAGCCGGGCTGTCGGTATAAACTGGATGGGTCAGCCAGTGGAAGACAAAGGTCGAGAATAAAAAACGGAGGGGAATAAGCATACTCGATTTGTGAAAGTCGTCCAACTCCCCGGGGCCCATGATGTCCGTCTGACAGTTGCCCGGGTGGACGGAAAAGGACGTGACCCCATCGTCGGAGTATTCCCGCTGAAGAAGCTGGGAGAACCGCACGAGAGCCATTTTGGAGGTCTGATAGGCGCTGAGGGCCGGGTTGACGAGGTGGGCGCCCACGCTGGCGACGTGGATCACGTACGAGTGCTCGCTCTGGCACAGCAGGGGCACCATGGCCCGGCTGACGAGATAGGGCCCGAGGAGGTTCACCTGGAATACGCGCCACCATTGGCCGGGGTCGGTGTCGCCGACCTTACCAAAGCTGCCCAGGACCCCGGCATTGTTGATAACGACGTCCAGGCGGCCGAACTCGGCCCTGATCTCATCTGCCGCCGCCCCAACGCTGTCCTCGTCGGCGACGTCGAGGGACAGGGGTAGGAACTGTGGCTCGGCGTGGCCATTGGCGCGGGCACTGCTGGCGACGGCATCCTTGAGCGATGCAGTGTCTCCTCTAGCGCCCGCAGCGATCTTGGAGGCCCCGGCCGCGGCGAAGGCAAGCACCATGGCCCGTCCCAGGCCGCGGGAGGCGCCGGTCACTAGCACTGCCTTACCCGAGAAGTCAAAGTTGGACAGGTCGATGGCTGGATAGGGACTGCAGTGCACGACGCTAGTCACATCGTAGTCTCCTGTAGCAAGTGCTTGTTTGTTAGATGCAGAGCGCCATCCAACGTGCATGTATGCATGCAGGGTGCTTACAGACCTGGACCTTCAAGGATGTTGCCAGGGGTACCCCTGGGAGGCGGCATGGTGATGGGCCGGGGGGTGTTCGGGAGGAGTTGTGAAAGGGCCGAGGGGGAGGGGGAGGGCAGGGGTTCGACGTGGCAAGATGCGGTGCTTCTCTGGAGATAGGTCACCCTGCGAGGAGAACAATTTGCGCCATCTTTTATAGCCGCCATCATGTACAGATAGCACGCCCTGCCGTAATGCATGGCTGCGGCTCTTTTGTGGCGCCGTCCGATCAAAGAAGGTGGCCCCATGAGAGATCGAGATCGGGTATATCGACCGCCTGCAGAGACGGGGATTGGAGATGCCCTCCCTCCTCCAATATTGCCGTTATCTCCGGAGTTATCTCCGGCTTAAAAGAACATTAATCTTCAGCCGGCCCAGAACGACACCTTGTTACAGCCCTCACCCCCCCATGCAGTATCATCACGCTTCAACATAACCACCTCTCCATCTATCAACTCGTATTCAGAAACGCACTTCCCTAAACGGACTTCCCTCAAGATCGACATGGCCCCCCAGAACTACGCCGCCTGGCAGCTGGCCCCCAAGGCTCCTAGCCTGGAGGTCAAGGAGGCCCCTTACACGCCTCCCGCCGCGTCCGAGATCCTAATCCGGAACTATGCCGTGGCCGTGAACCCTGTCGAGCCAGCCCTGCAGTCTCTTGGGCCAGACCTGTTCCCGTGGGTGACATACCCGCAGATTTTCGGAAACGACATTGCCGGCGAGGTCGTCGAGGTGGGACCCGGCGTCGACGCCTTTAAGCCAGGGGACCGCGTTGTAGCCCACGCCCTCAACCTCACCAACAACAAGACCTCCGAGGGAGGGTTCCAGCTGTACACCATCGTGTCGGACTTCATGGCCGCCCCCATCCCCGATAGCATCTCCTATGAGCAGGCCTCTGTACTCCCGCTGGCTGTGTCAACCGCCTCGTGCGGCCTGTACCAGGACGACCAGCTGGCTCTCGAGCTCCCTACTATCCCTGCTCGTCCCAGCACCGGCAAGACCGTCCTCATCTGGGGCGGCGCGTCGAGCGTCGGATGCAGCGCTATCCAGCTAGCCGTTGCCTCTGGCTACGAGGCTATCACCGTGGCATCGCCTAAGAACTTTGACCTCCTAAAGAAGCTCGGGGCCGCCGAGGTGTTCGACTACAACGCCGCAGACGTCGTCGACCAGATCGTCGGCGCCTTCGCCGACAGGGACTGCGCCGGCGGGCTGGCCATCGTGACTGGCTCCCTCGCACCCGTCGCTGAGGTCTTGTCCCGCACCAAGGGTGCCAAATTCGTCTCCAACATCTCTGTGCAGCCCGCAGACCTGCCCGAGGGCGTCAAGTCAAACGTCGTCTTTGGAGGCTCCCTGCGCGATAACAAGGTCGGCCGCGGCGTGTACGCGGAGTTCCTCGGCAAGGCCCTGGCCGCGGGATCCTTCATCCCGGCCCCCGAGCCGTACGTCGTTGGCAAGGGGCTGGAGAGCGTGCAGAAGGCCTTTGACGTCTCCAAGGAGGGCGTGTCGGCAAAGAAGGTGGTGGTCAGCTTGGCGTGATTGCAGACGATACTACTGCATACCTAAGGTAGCAACCAGCCCACACTCTTCTGCGCAAGATAAACATAAGTGGCGGCCGTCTGTGCCCAAGTCCGGTCATATTTAGCTAGTCACGATCCAATGAATCCACAAATTTCCCTGCTGCATGCCCAGTCAGTCTTGAAGTTCAAAACAAAAAGCGAGCATTAAGTCCCAGCCCATGGATGTGATGTAGACGACCCTCATCCTATCTCCACCACTCACACTGCTGCGAAGACGCGCTCAAGATGGACGGTTGGACAGAGACGCAGCCCGATACCTGGGCCAGGCCCTTTGAAGGAATCGAGAAGGTGTACCGCGGAGCCTCGCTAGGGTTCAAGCACCTCGGCAAAGAACAGTGGCAGATCTATTGCCTCTGCACCCTCCAGGTAAAGGCTGGCGGCGACATCTCGGCGGCCCTGTGCGAGGCGTGGCGGCAGCTGGGACTCGAATACCCCAACCTCACCGTCAAACCGGACGGCATGACAAAGGTGTATCGACAGCTCCGGGATACTGACCTGGACGGCCTAGGCGGCTGGCTGGCCGAGACGTTCTTCGTCATGGAAAGCACATCTCTGGTCGACGACGTGGTCAGGGAAGCCCGCGGCCCAGACGACCTGCCGCGCCTTCATCACTTCCCCGGGACCTCTCAGGTCCTGTTCATCTGCTCCCACTGGCGCATCGACGCCATCGGCACCTGCATGCTCCTCGACAGGCTGTTTAGTCTCCTGGCCGGGCACGAACCCCGGCCCAGCGTCCATGACCTGTCGCCGTGCCTGGAAGACGCCTGCGGCGCGGTGCCCATGGAGAGCTGCACAGCAGAAATGGCGCAGTACGCGCGAGACGCCATCGCCAAACACCACGCCGATGCCGTCCACGGGATTGGGCTGCCGTACCTAGGCACCGGGGTCACGCCGCCCGCAGGGTGCAGAAGCGAGAGCCTCGTGTTGACAGAGGCCTGCACGCAGGCCCTGGTGGGCGCCTGCAGGTCAATGGGGGGGTCACCATCACGGCCGCCGTCCACGCGGCACTAGCAGAGGCAGTCTTCGCGCTGGCTTCCGCGGACGACGACGATGCGGCCAGGGACTTCTCCACCGTCATCTCGGTTAACTTCCGGGATCGCCTCCCCGGGCCCTATGGCGGGGCCTCGCATGCCTGCGCCGCCTACGTAACGGGCATCACGCCCGTGGTACAGAGGCGCGCATCCTTCGTCGACCGGGCCAGGAGCCTTACGCGATCGTACCGGCAGTGGCACGGCGACATGTTCGCCAAAACGATGCGGCTGCGTTATCACTTCCATGCCCAGAAGCTGCTGGAGGAACAGCCCCCGCCAACGATGGCGCCACCCAGCGGGGTAACTTTGAGCAGTCTGGGAGTCGTAGAGAAGTATCTGGCAGAGGTCTATGTGGGAGCCGAGGGAGAGCCCGCGGTGGAGGTGAGCGACTTCAGCTTCGGTGTTAGCCTCTTGACTAGGCAGATGCTGCTGTATGCCATGACCTTTCGAGGCCGCTTTAGGCTCTCTCTCAACTACAACGAAGCTTATCATGAGCGAGCCAGCGTGCAGCGGATCTTGGAGCATATCGTGGAAGTGCTGGAGGCAAACCTCGGCTGTCAGTTGATGTCTGTCAGATTGCCAGGTTCGGAATAGCGCTTCTTAGCTGCTAGGGGCGGCCCGGATAATTAGATAATCTACCTATAAGATTAGCAGGCCTTTATATAACTATATATAGAGTTTTGGCCTCTGGCCGTTCACAGTGATTTTTACCTGCTTAGAGCGACAGACCTCCTAACTCCGCGCCTCCTGACAATAAACACAGCCTTCGGTCACGTGATCGTAACATCAGACAACCTCACGATCTTCAACTTCACTTCGACAACGACGTGGTTTGTGATTACTCAATTACTGCAGACTACTGAACTGTCGATCTATCCTCTCGCGTATCACCCGCGCCGCCGTTAAACACTATCTCTATTACTACTTCGCTGTCTGCTATTTCTCTTATTCAGTCAGGCTAGCTAACGCCTTCGTAGCTATACTATTATTAGTAACACTCTCTATTAGTTAGTATAAGCTGTACTTACTAATAAGCCCTACTAAGCTACTTTAGCCTTAGTATTATAGAGGGTCTATATAAAGAAAAGCTACTCCTTAGGATAGCTAGAAACCTATATAGCCTCTATTTTAATACTTTTATTAGTAGTTATTACTTTAATTATATTATATATATAGTCTATTTTTAAAATATTTTAAAAACTTTATTTAGTACTACTTTAATAATATACTACTAATTAGGGAAAAAGTATATACTAAATAGGAGGGTTTTATTTAGTATATAGATATTATATTTCTTAGTAATCACTATAGTATTATTTTTAAAGAAGGGTATACTTAGTATAGAGTTAGTATTCTTATATTCTTTATATAGTATAGATATTATAAAAGATTTATTATAGGTTAAATAAGGATAAATTATTAATATAAGTTTAAAGATAAAGAAAAAGAAGAGAGATAAGTATAAAGCTCTACTTATAGTAAAGCTTTTATACTTCTAGTTATAAAAACCTCTTAAAATAACCTCTTTAATTAAGAAGTTATCTATTATATAGTAGCGTTTATAGTATTTTATTAGAAAGTTTAGTAAAGCTATCTCTAAAGTATAAGAGCTTTAGTAACCTATTTAGCTTTAATATAATTAGCCCTATTATATATATTACTATACTATTTAGCTTTATATTATATAGCTAATACTATTACTATTTAGCTAATCTATTTAGCTAGGGCGTATATATATCTTTATATAAAGCTTTATTTACTAGTAAGGATATATAAGATTTCTATATTATTTTCTTTAATTAGTAGAGGGTGTAAGTTAAAATACCTATATAGTGTTTCTAGAATTATACCTATAAATAGGGTGAATTTTGCTATAGTTAGATATATTATAATTATAAACTTAATATATAGAGTTTTTATTTACTTATAAAGATATATAGATAATATATAACTAAATTAATTAATTAATTAATAGTTTAATTTATATTATTAAAATATACTAAATAAGCTATTTATATAACTAAAGAACTATTTATAAATATGTTAAAATAGCTCTAGGTAGTAAAAAAACCTTTTTAAATAGTTTTTAGGACTAAATACTATAAATTAACTCAGTTTAAGCTTTTATATATTTTTATTAGTTAGAAAGAGTTATAAACTAAAAAAGGGTCTCTACAAATACTAGTTATATTTTTAAATTAGTTTACTAGAAACTAATAATACTTTTAAAACTTCTATATATCTTTAATTACTTAAAGTAAAATATTTTAAATTAATTTATCCTCTTTAATAATAATAAAAACATAAAATATATTAAGAAACTAGAAAATACTTTAGTAATAAACTTTATATTTTATATTAATTTTAAAATAGAATATATTGTTACTAAAAAAGAGTAGAATAGAGCAATAAAAAGTGTTAATATATAACGTTATATTATAATAATAATAATAGTATAATAATATTCTATTTACTTAAATATTCTATATAAAATAAATAAATAGACTTTTATATATATAACTTTATATAAAAGTGTTTAGTTTATTATAAGCTATAACTTTATAAATACTTATATAATTCTTAATATTATATAATTTTGCTTATATAATTAAGAGCTTTATAGCTTATATTTAAGTTATCTTTTCCCTCCTTTTTCCCTACTTTGAGATATAACTAGAAAAAACTATATTAACTAGAATTATTATAATATATACCTTCTCTATTAATTATCTATATAGATAAATACCTATAAATACTTAAAGTTATTATAATATATCTCTATCTATAACCTTATACTACATAGGCGTATATACTACGCCTCTAAATACGCTTATACCTATACTAATAATACTACCTAATTATCTTAGTTATAATTAATATAAGCGTAGAAGTAGGTTTTAAAGATTTAGGTAGCTTATTTTATTTATTTATTAGTTAATAAATAAAATATAGTAAATATTTTCTAGTTAATATTAAATTATGTAGTAAATAACTTCTAAAACTTAGAAATAAAAATCTTATTTCTATTTAATATAATTTTCTTAAGTATACTATAGTTAGTAATAATATACTTAAGTATTATATAGATAAACTCTTTAGTATTATTTACTTCTTTATATAAGATAAAATAAATATATTTTATAAGTTTATTAATAATAATAAAAATACTATTAAAATAAACGTTTATAAGAGGTTTTTTAAACTTTAATAACTTAATAATAACGTTAAATAAAATAAAATACTAAGTAGTTTATAGTATAAATAAAAGTTATAATAATCTATAAAGTTAATATTAAGTAGGTTTACTTTTTAAGTAAACTTTATAATTCTTAATTACTATAATAATATATTTTCTAATAACTTTTTCTTTATATTATTATTATAGTTATTTCTAAGTATTTATAATTCTTTAGTAACTATATCTTAATAAACTATAAAGCTTTATAATAGCTTTATTATCTAGTTTATTAAATAAGCTAATTATAATTTATCTAGTTATTATAAAAGCTTTTATAGCTAGTATAAGGTCTCTACTTTTATTATATTTAAAAATTACTTAAGTTTCTTTTAATACTAAAATATTATAGTTGACTTATTAGCTAAAAGTATTAGTTTTACTATTCTCTAATTCTTTCTAATAAATAATTTAGAAATTAAACTCTAAAAAGAATTTTAACTATCTAATTTATTATTTATCAAGTTTTTTTAAAGTAATAAAATAAACTAAGGTCTTATAATCTATATATATAAATACTTAGTAAATAATTCTTAAGAGTTAAAGTTATAATATTTTAATAATTATTATAAATTCTTTATTATAGATTTAATAGTTAAGTTTTAATCTATAAAGTTTATATAAAAAAAAGCTATAAAAATATAAATATCTTTCTAAGTTTTATTAAAATAGTTATATTTTAAAAAGAAAGTTTAGAATATTTATCTTAACTTTAAACTATTTTAATAAATTAGAAATTATTAAAACTAGTTTACTAATAATATAATTCTTAATTATTTAAGAAGTAGTTTTTTTAGTTTTTCTTCTATTTAAATAATTAGTCTTTTTAGCTAAGATCTATAAAAGAATATATTAATTCTTCTATAAAATCTAATAAAGTTTTAATAGAAACTAATAAATCTAAAGAAGTTTTAGATTTTTTTGAAATTTATTAGTATTAGCTATTTTCTAATAGTTTAAACTTTCTTTTTAGATATACTAATATATCTAGAAAATAATAATAAATTTAAAATATTCTATTTCTTAAATATAAAATATATCTTTTTTAATTTTAACTAGGAGTTTAATATTTTAAAAAGTTTTAAATATAAAATATATATATTCCTTATATTACTTTATTATTAATAAGAAAGTAAAAATATTATAAAAATAAATAACTATAAAGATATTTATAAATTGTATAAGAAGTTAATTAATTATATTTTAGAAAATAGCTAAAATATTAATAAAACTAAAAATATAATAAAATATTTAAAATATTCTCTATATATTCTAAAAGTAGTTTTTTATTTTTATTTTTATTCTTTTCTAATTAAATTATAAATATTTTTAAAATTTAAAACTATAAAATAGTTAATTATATAGAAAAGCTATTATAATTTATTAACTTATAGTAGTAAATATTAATCTTTAATTATTATTTTATTAAGTATTTAGTAATTAATATAAAAGTAGAATTTACTATTTTCTTTAAATATAAATAGAATTAAACTTCTTATTAGTAATATTAACACTTTAATATAGCTTCTCTTAAAGTTCTTATTAAAATATTTATCAAAAACTTCTATTTCTATTAAATTAAATCTATAAATTCTACTAAATTTAAGCTTTTTTCTCTCTTTAAAAGCAGTTTTAGAATTAAAATCTATATATTTAAATAGTTTAATTTCTAGTTTAGTTATAAAAGGTTTTTTATAAACTCTTTATTCTTCCAAAATAAATATAAAAAGGTTATTTTTATATTTAAAATTTATTTATTTTAATAATTATAATATAATTCGTTTTATTTTAAAATAATAAATATATTATTCTATTACTTCTTAATAAATAAATCTACTTAAAACTTAGGTTTTATAGAACTACTTAGAAACTAAATTATTATTATTATTTTAATAGAATTAGCTTATTCTTTAATTTATCTATAAACTATTTTTCTTAAATTATAATATTCTTAATATAATATTATATATATTAAGTGTAATAATATAAAATTAAAGTTATTTATTTTAATCTAAATAATTCATTTTAAAAAGTACTATTTTATTACTAATAATTCTTTCTTTATATTAAACTTATTCTCTTTCTATTTTATTAAGCTAGTATATATATTTCTTTTTCTATTATAATAGTTAAATTAGTTTACTACTTAAGATAATATAAAATCTATTTTTAATTTACTATTAATTATAGTAATAATAATAATATTATTAATTATAACTATTAGTTATAGATATACTTTTTAACTAAGTAATCTATTTTCCTTCTTATTATACCTTTATAAAATAGTTTTCCTAGAATTAGAGCTTTAAGAAGTTTAATCTTTTTTATAGAAATTTATAAGCTTTTGTTAGCACAGGTATAAGAGTATTCAGGGGCGTAGTATATGCGCCTATATAGTATAGGGTTATAGATAGAGATATGTTATGATAAAATGTGATAATTTTAAGCATTTATAGGCATTTATTTATATAGATAATTAATAGAGAAGGTATGTATTATAATAATTCTGGTTAATATAGTTAGTAGGTTATATCCTAAGGTAGGGAAAAAGGAGGGGAAAGATAACCTGAAATATAAGCTATAAAGCTCTTAATTATATAAGTAGGATTATATAATATTAAGGATTACGTAAGCATTTATATAGTTATAACTTATAATAAACTAAATACTTTTATATAAAGTTATATATATAAAAGTCTATTCGTTTATTTTATATAGAATATTTAAGTAAGTAGAATATTATTATATTATTATTATTATTATAATAAGATGTTATATATTAATATCCCCCCTTAAAGTATATACGGTTAATTAAAGGGTATATAGCTTACTCACTTAACATATATATACGTTATAGGTATAAAAACTTAAAAACCCAGTAGGAAAAATAAGAAAAGTATTCCTATATTATATAATATATTTATAACTAGTTAAAAAACTCTTATAAAATAACCTTATAGGTAAAAATATTAAGAGAAAAACTAATATATTATTTCAGTAATAATATTATTGTTATTATTATTATTATTATTATTATCTTTATTATTATTACTATAAATAATACTTAATAATGCGAAAAATATAACTTTACCTAAAAGCTTAGTTAAAATATCAGCAATATTAGATTTAGTATTAATATGAAATAATATTATCTTTTTATCTATTAAAGAGTCTCTAGTAAAATAATATCTTATATTAATATACTTAGATTTCTTATGAAATTCAGGATTTTCAGCTAGTTTTTTAGCTGCAATATTATCTATAAATAGTTTTAGTTTATTTATTAATTTAAATCCTAGATTTTTAAGATTAAAATTATAAGTATTATATAAATAAATAGCTTCTTTAATAGATTTAGTTAAAGCTATATATTTAACTTTATAAGTAAATAAAGCTACTATTTTTTATTTTATAAAGCTATAAAATATAATATTATATAAGCTTTAATAAAATATATAAGCTGAAGTATATTTTCTATTATCTAGGTCTTTAGCCTAATTAGAGTTTAAATAACCTATTAAATTCTAAATTATATTATTATTATAGTTATAATAAATTCCTTTATTAGGATATTTATTTAAATAACCTTATAAATAATCTAAAGTAGAAAAATGCTTTTTAGAAAGGTTTATAGTATATCTAGATAAAATATTAACTATAAGAGCTATATTAAATCTAGTTTTTAAAGCTAGATATAGCAAAGCTCTAATTTGCTATTGAAATTGTAATATTTCTTCCTTAGTTATATAACCTTTATTTATATGCATTTTTATATTATTTCTTATAAGTAGTATTAATAGGTTTATATTAGTTTTATTATATTTATTTAATATTGTATTTATATATTTTGTTTGATATATAAAAATAGACTTATTTTACTTATTTATATTAAACTTATAACTTAAAAATATATTAGGCTTCCCTAATAGTTAAATTTTAATATATTGCTTTAAATTATTATATATATAATTACTAGTAGCAGTATTATTAGCTACTAGTAATATATTATTTATATAGTAATATATTATAGCTTTATAGTTATTTTTATTTAATATATATACTGCTTTATTATAAGGTGAAATAATAAATCCTAATTTTAATAATATCCCTTTTAAATAGTTATACTATAGTCTAGGATTTTGTTTTAAACTGTATAAAGCTTTAATAAGCTTATAGTAATATTTATTATTTTTAGATTTATAATTATAATTAGGATTAAATTCTAATTTATTAGTAGTTTTATTATAAATAAAACTTGTAAGTATAATAGTATAAATATTTATATCTATATTTATATAAATAAAAACTATAGTTATATTATATTAGAGTAAAATCTAGCTTTCTTTTATAGTAAAAGTTACTATAAATCTATAGCTTTTAGGTCTATAAATAGTAGAAAAAGTTTCTAAATAATTAATACTAATATATTAATTAAAACTTTAAGCTATTTATTTTACTTTATATTTATAAGTATTATTTATTTTATCTTTTAATTTTATAATATATATTTATCTACTATCTAATAGATAAATATTATTTAGTATTTATATAATTTTCTAAATATTAATATTTTCTATTTAACTTATTTCTAATTATATAGTTTAAATTTAATTATTTTTATAAAGAGAATTTAAAGTTTATTTAATATTAGAAAGCTTATCTAATATAATAACTAATAGGATATATAAAGCTTTATTATTATTAGTTATAATATTATTATTATTTATTTTATAATCTTTTAAGATAGAGTAGTTTTCTAAAATAAATAATAGTATACTTTTATTAAAAATATTATTTTTAACTATATTATTAACCTATTAGTAGTCTTTTTTAGTTTTATCTATTATAAAGGGGATTTCTATAAAAAACTTAGATTTATTAGTATTTATTTCTCTATTATTAATACTAATAGGTTTCTTACTATTATTATTTATTATACTTATATTAGTATTAGTACTATAACTATTATTATATAATATAATACTATAGTTATTATTATTAATATTAATATTATTATTATTAATATTATTATTATTTTTATTAATATTAATATTAATCTTATTATTTAGATTCTTAAGAGTAAAGTCTTTAGTAATATTATTACTATTTAAAGTAATATTTTTATTACTATAAGAAATAGATTAACTAGATATATCTCTTTATAGATTATATTAAGTAATACTCTATTTATTATTATTAAATATAATACTATTATTAATATCTTTAAAATAAGTATTTATATTTATAGGAAGTTCTTTAGAATAAAAAATAAAGGTATTCTTTAAGATTTTAATATTATAAGACTATAAAGCTTTTTTTAATTATATATCCTAGATTTTATATTTATTAGATTTATAATTAATTATATAACTTTAATATATTCTTATATTTAATTTCTTAATTTTAGGATCTTTATTTTTATAATAGTATAAGCTACCCTATACTTTAATATTATTTATATTAGGTTTTATTTTATTTTTTAATTTATAAAACGTTATATAATTAATAGAGAAATATAGAGTCTTATTATATATATAAAGAGTAGTATAAAAAGCTTTATCCTATAAGTAGTGTAGTAAACCTAAGTTATATAGTATTATTCTTATTTTATTTACTATAGTATATATAGTATAGTCTATAAATCTATTAAGTTTATACGTATAAAGAGGTTTTATATTATAGATAATCTTACTATTAAGATATATAGTTTTAATATATTTATTAGAAAATTCTTTACTTCTATTAGTAGAGATTTCTTTTATTCTTTTATTATTATTATTATTATTTACTTCTACTTAAAATTTAAGAAACGTATTACTTATAGTTTCTTTAGATTTATATTTAAGTAATTTTCCCTAGATAAATCAGATATATTTATCTATAAAGATAATAAATAAATTATATTTATTATAAGTAATAAGCGTTATAAACCTATATAAATCTAAAACTATATAATCTAGATAATTTAGATTTTTATTATAAACTTATAATTTACTCACCTTAGTTATAAATTTGCTTTTAAAATAGGCTTTATAAGGTAGTAATTTATTATTATTTATATTATTATTATTATTTATATTTATATCTAAAATTATATTATCTTTTATTTTTAAAAGATTTTATATATAAATATAGCTAAGATATTAGTACTATAATTAGAGGCTATTATTATTAATATTATTATTTTTATTAGTTATAGTATTATATATATAGTTATTATTATTATTAGTAGGAAATTAGAAGAAATATAAGTTATTTCGTTTTACTCCTATAGTAATAATATAATCTTTCTTAATATTATATAAAATAGGTTATTTCTATATAATAGAAGTAATACTTAATAAATCTAACTTAGACTAACTAAGTAGATTAGTACCTAATTAAGGTATATAATAAATATCTTTTAATATTATTTTATTATTATTAGGATATATAATTAAATTACTTTTTAATATAGAAATAAGACTTTTTACTTCTCTCTATTTAATAGGTTTTTTTATTATTTTTTAGTTAACTAAAAGAGTATAGTTTTTAACTATTTATATAGTAGTAGTAGTATTAATATAAAAATTAACTGTTTTTTTAATTTAGTTAAAACTCCTAACTTTTCTTTATTCTTTAATAATAGATTAGTTAATTAAATAACTTAAGAAAGAATTATTAGTATTTTTATTTATATAAGGAGGTATAGTAGTATAACTTATATTTTTAAAAATAATATCTTCTTCTTTTTTATTAGAAGATAAATCTATTAATTCTATAAAATTAGGATTATTTAAAGATATATAAGAGGTAATATTACTAGTAATAGTTATATTAACTATTTCTTTCTCTTTTTCTTTAGTAGTAGTAGTATTAGTAGGTTTTTTCTACTAACTAAATACTTTTTTAGGATATAAAAAAGTATAATTTTTTTTAGAATAGTTAGTTTTTTTATAATTTTTATAGTATAAACTTTTCTATTTTTTCTAAGGTTTTTTAGATATTTTAATATTCTTATTCTTTTTTTTATTCTTATTTTTATTATTTTTTTTAGTTTTTATTTTGTTTTTTATTATATTTAAAACTTTTAATAATATTATTAATTACTTCTTTATTTCTTTTTCTCTTATATTTATTTAGTAAACTAAAATATAAAGAGTTAAAGTTATAAGTAATAGGGTTAGTTTTTAGAGACTAAGTTATAGAAATTATAAAAGATTTATAAATCTTATTTAAATTATTAAGTATATAAGCTATAACTACTTAATTAAGTAGTTTTAGCTAGTTATAAAATAAATTATCTATTAATTTTTTAATTTTATTAATATATTCTTCTATAGAATTAAAATTATCTAAAAAAATATTAAAAAATTCTTTATAAATTAAAAACTTATTAATAAAACTTATAAGCTTATATAGCTTTTTAAAATAATCCTAGGCTTTAAAAGTATTATTATTATCCTTAATTACTTTTAAAAAACTATTTTTATAAAGTAATTATATATAGTTTAAAACTTTATTACTTTTATCTATATTATTTTTAGATTTAAGTTTAGTTAAATTAATAGTTATATCTTTATTTATAAAGAAAGCTTTAATATATATAGCTTATATTTTATAATTCTTAAAACTTAGAAGCTTAAGTATATTAACTTTAAAGTTAGCTATTATTACTTTATTAGAAGTAGTATATAGTTATAAGTTTTATAAAAGTTAAATAATAATAAAGTTATATAACTAAAGAAACTATTAGACGTATAGTATAGTAGTTTATATAGTAATATTATATAATAGCTATAAACTTAGAAATCTAAGGTTTAACTATTAAAAAAGAGTAGTTTTTTCCTTCTCTTTAATTAATATTTTTTTTAGTTAAACTAAAGTCTAACTAAAAAGATAAGTATCTTATATAATAAATTAGTTAAAAAGAAGTCTATTAGGTTATAAGTATAAGTTTAAATTAGATTAGGAGTAGATTAGAGGATAGTTTAAATAAATAATCTAAAGGATATAAGTTAAATAAAGTAGAAGTAAAAGACTATTTACTTAGAAAAGGATTAATAGAAGTATAGTTAATTTATATAGGATTTATTATATAGATTTAAAGAAAATATATTTTAAAGAACTAAACTATTAGTCTAGTTAGTATATTTAATTCTATAAAAGGAGTATAGATAGAAAATTATTTAAAAGAGTAATTTTTAATATATATAGTCTTTATATATAGATAAAGCTTAAGAGGGAGGAAAAATATAAGTAAAGAAGTAGAAAAAACTAAAGTTATCTCTAAACTAGGTTTATAACCTATTAGTATAGGTATAAGAGTATTAAGAAGTATAATATATATATTTATATAGTATAGAGTTATAGATAGAGATATATTATAATAAAATATAATAATTTTAAGTATTTATAGGTATTTATTTATATAGATAATTAATAGAGAAGGTATGTATTATGATAATTCTAGTTAATATAGTTAGTAGGTTATATCCTAAAGTAGGGAAAAAGGAGGGGAAAGATAACTTAAAATATAAGCTATAAAGCTCTTAATTATATAAGCAGGATTGTATAATATTAAGGATTATATAAGTATTTATAAAGTTATAGTTTATAATAAACTAAACACTTTTATATAAAGTTATATATATAAAAGTCTATTCGTTTATTTTATATAGAATATTTAAGTAAGTAGAATATTATTATATTATTGTTATTATTATAATAAGACGTTATATATTAACAGATTAGAAGAGAAAAAAGCATATAAATAAGTTTTTTAGAGCGTTAGTATTAATAAGAAGAATAAGTAAATACTAATTTAGCAAAAAGAAGCTAAGAAGAAGGAAATAGAGTAAAGATATTATAATAACTATAAAGTTAAATATCTAAAGATGCTTTATAAGTGCTAGACTTATAACTATTACTATCACAAGCCTTTCTATCCTTCTAAGCTTAAGCTAGCTAGACATATAAGTAATTATATATTTATAGAAACTCTTTATATATTAGATATAAAGAGTCTAAGCCTTATAAGTAGAGAAAGATATCCTTCCTAGATAATAGAATATAAGACCTAAGATTCATTATATTTACGTTCTAATTATTATTATTTACTTTATTTATATATAGTTTTAACTACCTTTACTATAGCTGTTAAGCTAGTAAGAAAACTATAGTAATTAATAGTATAATTTAATATTCTTTTTTTTCTATATAGATATTCTTCTTTATAACTTTATAGTTATCCTTAATAATAGTAAAGAGAAAATAGTATTAAAAAGAAAATAATAATCCTTAGATTAATATTTAGTTAAAGTATAACCCTAAGATCTTACCCCTTTATTAATTTTTTTATTATAGTTTATAAGAGAAAATAATAAAAAGAAAAAGAAATATATAAGAAATTTATTAAAATAGTTAATCTTTATAGTAAACTATTTAAGTTCTCTTATTTTATTACTTTTTAATAAAGCTTCACTTCTTAGTAGTAAAACTCTCTTTATAGAGAACTAATTACTAAGAAAAGCTATAATAATAAACTTAAATTACTAAACTATTACTAAAAGGTTATAGATATTCTAATAAGAATATTATAATTATTAATATATTATTAGCTTTAGTAAGAAGTTTTATAACTAAATAGTAATCTTATATTTTATTAACTAAAATATAAATAATAACTCTTTCTTTAACTTAGATAATAAAATATAAAAACAGAAGTTTACTTAAACTATAAATAGTTATTTTACTAGTTTAACTACTTTATTATAATTACTAGTATTTTTAATATTATTTTTATTATTTATTTAATATTAGTATTAAGAAGTTATTTTATCTTAATTTTTTAAAAAGAAAAGAAACTTAGTTATAATAGTAAAATTACTTTATAATTAGTTATTAAAAATATATAAATATTTTATTAGTTTATAGCTTTAAATAATAAACTATTATTAGTATTATTTAAGTTTTATAATTTAAGAGAAAGATTTAGTAGAGAGAAAGAAAAAAACTTTAAACTATAAATTAACTTCTTATTAGCCTTTATTATAAGATCTTTAAAAAAATAAAATTATAATAAATAAATAATTAGAGATAATAATAAAATTATAAAATCTTATAAATTCATTTTTAAATAACTTTTTGAAAATAAAATATATTTTATTTTATAACTAAGCTATTCTTAGTATTATAAAAAATTAGAAAACCTAATATTAATACTAAATTAGCTATTACTATTACTAAACTAATAATTACTAATAAAGTATTTATACTTTTTATAAATATTAGCTTTACTATTATAATAATTTCTATAAAGAAACTTTAGCTAGCTATTTAAAATATCTAATTTAAAATTAATATTATTTTAAGTTTTAATAAAACTTAATAGATTAATAGAACTAATATAATAAGTATTTTAAATATTAAATTCTCTTTAATAAAACTAAATTTTATAGAAATATAATATATTTTAGCTAAATATTGATAAGAAATAAAGTATTAAATTAGTATTTTATAAATAGAATATTTCTTATTATAGAAAACTAAATATTTAAATCTTTAGTTTAAATATAAAGTTTTACTCTCTAAATATAAAAATAAACATTATAAACTATCAAAACTAATTTCTTTATAGTAGTATATTAAATAAATAGAAACATTATTTAAAATAAAGAGAATATTAATAATATCTTAGTAAGAGATATTATAACTTTAGAGATATAATTTATAAGTATTTTATTCTATTTTAAAAGAAATTTATTAACTAAATCAAAAATATAAGTTTATTATTAAAGATTTTATTAGTAATATAGATATATATATATTTATATAAAACTATTTTAAATATAATTATTTTTAGATAAGCTTTATATTAACTATAATATAGTTATTAATAATTTTCTATAATACTTTTAATCTAAAACTCTAAAGATTTCTTAATAACCTTAACTTTAATAATATAATTAAAGATTATTTTACTCTTATAGAGAAGAAATATAAAACTATTTAGTACTAACTAAAAATACTTATTATAATTAATTATATATTAAATATAAAGTTAGAAAATAATACTTTTGAAAATAACTCTAAATAATAGAAAAACCTATACTTTTTATATAATACTTAGTACTAAGACTAAAGTTAATTATATTAATAATATTAAAGTTAGAGATTAGATAGCTATAATATTTACCTAAGATATAATAATTATAACTAGAAAAATAAATAACTATAAAATAGTTTATAAAATAATATAAGAAACTAGAGATTTACTAAGTATAACTACTTAGAGTAGTTAAACTTAGAAGCTTACTATATTTAAAAAGATTTTAACTTAAATAATAAAATTAATTTTTTTATTAATAATAGCTATATCTTAATAGATATTACTAAAATTCTTTTTATTTTAGTTTTAAACTTAGTATTTAATCTAATTAAAGTAGAAAGTATAAGCTAAATAATAAATTTAGCTTTCTAAGTATTAAGTAAAACACTTTTTAATAAAACTACTTTTTTAGAACTAAATAATATTATTATTCCTTAAACTATAAATAATAGTAACTTATATATAAAGAACTTTATTAAAAGTATAAACTTTATTAACCCTCTATAAATGCTATTTAAAACTAAATAAATTATAAATATATAAGTTAAGTTAATAAAGAGAATAATACTAATAAAACATATATATCTTAAACTTAGAATAAAATCTAATAATAATAGTACTAAAGAGGAGGCTTATATTAATATAAGTATATCTATAATCTTTATTAATAAAGTTTAAATAATATACTTTATATAAAACTTAAAGTTCTAAGTAATAAAACTATAAAAAATAAATATAGTTAACTTTACTTTTTAAATTATAAATTAAATAATATTTAATTTCTATATCTTAAGGTTTATTAATAATATAAGTATTAATACTTATATTATTATTACTATAGAAGTAGTAAATTTATTTAAAACTAACCTTCTTTTTAGAACTTTTTTTTATAAAAATTATAAGATTATTATTAACGTTAATAAGAATACTATAAAATTCTAATTAGTATATAATATAATAAACCCTATTTAATTTAAATAGCTATATATAATAACTTATAGAGTTAATAATATATATACTATTATTATTCTCTTATAAACTAATACTTTTATTATTATTATATATCTTAATCTATTTAATAAACTACGTTAATAAGATAAAATCTAATATTTTTAAGCTAAGTATAGTAATACTATATATATAACTCTTACTAATAATAACTAAAAACTTATTCTAATATATAATAATATATTAGTCTTACTTATAATCCTAAGAAGTAAATAATTAGAGTATATTATTAAATTAAAACTAGGAGGAAGTATTAATCTTATTAAATATATAAATATAATTACTCTAATAAATAGTTAAGTACTATCTTAAGTTAAATTCTTAGTTAATAAGTTTATTTATATAATAGTAAATACTTATAACTATATATAGTTTCTTAACTAACTAGACCTTTATAAACCTAGCTTTCTTATTATTATAGATAATATCTTATTTTATAAGATTTCTAAACCTATTAATATCTTTATAATCCTTAATAAGTATAATATAAAGGTCTATAATAGAAATACTAAATTTATAAAATACTTAAAATATATACTTAATAAATAAGATATCTATTATAATAAAGAGATTATCTTCCTATTTAATAAGTAATAAATAAAAATTAAATTAATAGAGAAGTAATAAAACTAAAAAACTATTATTAAACCTTACTTTCTAAGTATAAAAGATTTTAAGTTTATTAAGAGTATTTATAAAAGGTTTTATATTAATAATAAAATATCTTAAAAAGATAGTTTTATCTTAGTTATCTACTTAATATTTATTATCTAGAGAACTATTAATAGTATAAAAAAAAGCTATATTATTATAAGTTTATAACTACTTAACTAAATTATAATTCCTAATATATACTTAATATTTTATTAAAATAATATTATAGTTATTTTTAAGAGTATAAAATATATAATAATAATAAATATTATAAGTTTCGTTTACTAACTACCTATCTTTTTAAAATATTATAATAAAATAGTAGTAATTAATCCCTAAGAAATTAAGATCTCTAATATAATATTAATAAAATTTAAAAACTTATTAATATATATTTAGAGATTTATAAATAAACTACTATATAACTATTAATATTTTATTTATATATATATTAATAATATTATTATTTTTAGTAATAATAATAAAGATTATTTTAAGTATATAGAGATTATATTTAAAATCTTTAAGAATAATTATTTTTATATCTTAGTAAAAAAATCTTTTACTAGTTTCTTAGAAGTTAAACTTCTTTATTATATTATTAATATTAATAGTATTTAAAAAATAAAAAATAAATTTATTATATTCTATAACCTTACTTTTTTAGAAAATCTCTATAACCTTAAGAGATATCTTAAAATAGTAGAATAGCTGTACTAAAATATCCCTTAATTTAATATTATTCCTAGTATACTATAAAATAGAAAAACCTACTATAATATAGAACTTTATAAAGAGAACTTTCTTCTAAATAGTTTTAATAAATTAGTTTATATAAAAAGAGTATAAAAAATAATATTTAAACTAATAGATATAAAATATAAGTCTTAAAATATTTTCTAAGAGAACTTCTACTCTTAAATTATAAAATACTATTATAACTTAAATAAACTATTTTATTTTAAAATAGATATTTATAAAAGAGGTTTTAGTTTTATAATACTTTAACTAAATATTTCTTAAAATAAAACTAACATTTTAAAATAAGATATTATATAGAAATATAACTTATTTATATTTTTTCTCTCTAAGGTTATATTATTATTAGAAAAGTATTACTTTATAATAGAAATAGAAGTTATAAGTATTATATAAGCTATAAGAAAACTCTAAAAACTTATATAATCAAATTAATACTTAATTTAAATCTTTATAGATTCTTCTACTATAAAAAGAATTCTTATATATATATTATTAAAAATAATAAATCTAAATAAAACTAACTTAAAACTAGTTAGTATTACTAACTATCTCTTTTAGTTTAACTTAAATATTATTTATATACTAAAGAAACTTAATATAATACTTAATACTCTCTCTTAACTACTTATTTTCTAAATTCTTAGTAGTTTTAATTAATTTAATAAAAAAGATATCTTTATAGAAATTATTTATAGTAATAATAATAATAATAATAAGATAGCTAACTTTATTTTCTCTATAAATAAATCTTTATATTTTATAACTATAAAAGATATAATACTTAAAATCTCTAAAAAGTTTATTACTAAGATTATTAATAACTATAAAAATAATAAGAAATATAATAAAATTCTCTATTAACTTAACTAAATAGAGATATTACTAACTAAATAGTAATTACTAATAGAGATAAATATAAAAAAAAAAAAACTAAATTAAAATATTAATCCCTATATTAATATAAAATAATACTTTAAAACTACTTACTTTAAAAACTTCTATTCTATATATTAATAAATAGTAAAAAAAGATTTTATATCCTATATAGTTTAATATAAATAATTTCTTACTTTATTTATAATAATAAATACTACTTTAGTATTAATAAGATACTAATAAAACTATAAACGTTTTAGTTTTAAAATATATATAAACTAGTTTACTAATATATATCTAATTATAATAGTTATAAAGAAAACTAAATTAATTATACTAAACTATTAAGTTTACTTTAACTCTTATTAATTATTAATATTCTTTATAATATTATAATAATAAACTTTACTACTAATATATTTAAAATTAATTTATTTAGAATAATATAAGTATTATATAACTTTAATAAGTTTAATATATTAATAATAATAATATATAAATTCTTAAAGAAGATATTATTATTTGTAAAGTATACTACTTATAATATTAAGAAATAAGCTAAAATATTATTTAGAGGTTTCTAAATAATAGATTAAGAAATTATTTAATAGATTATTAATACTAAAGATCTTAAGTTTATATTAACTATTTAAGTAGTAATATTTAATACTTTATAAATAAAACTTCTCTTATTAATAGTTTATTATTATTAAATAGATAGATAAAGTAAGAGAATAAACTAAATAGTTAAAATTATAATCTATTTCTATATCTCTAAATTCTCTAAAATCTTATAAACTAAAATATTACTATCTTTTTAGTATAATCTTAATAATTTACTAATAACTATAATTAGTTATTTACTTGATAAAGTTATATTAGAATTTAAACTTTATAATATTCTTAATATAGTTATATAAAAAAACGTTCTAAATATAAATATATTAATCTTAAAATAAATTTATTAGAAAAAAGTTTTATTTCTAATTAATATTATAAACTCTACTTATAAGAAATATTATAATAAATACTACTTTAATATAATCTTTAATAAAAAGAATAAAATTTAAATTAAATTTAGTTAAAGATTTTATTTACTAAGAAGATATAATAAGAAGTAAATATTCTACTATATAAAGTTATTCTATATTAAATATATTATTAATTTTTTAATATATAAAATTAATATCTCTAGTTATTAGAAGATATATCTAATTCTATCTATTACTTAACTATATAAACTAAACTAGAGAGAAAACCTATTCTAATATAAAATATTACTACTATAATTTATAGAAAAAAATAATAATAAGAAATAAGAACTAAACTATATTATTAGTAATAAGACTTTTTATAAGAAATATAAACTATAAATAAAATACTTTATATAATAAAAGGAATTTATAGTAAAAAATAATATTTAGTAAAACTAAGAATTACTTCTCTTAAATATTACTAAAATTATTTATAATTATAAAACTAAATCTCTTAGTTTAATACTAATTAAGCTTTAGAAACTTTATTATTCTATTTAGAAGTAATTAGATTAAGCTATTACTTTTAGTAATATAATATTATTATATAAAAATAATAAATTATTACCTATTTTAATATTAAAGAAGCTTTATTTCCCTACTATATAGTTAATATACCTCTTTATTATTTATTTTTATTTAATCTTATTATTCTGAAAAAACTTTAAAATTAATAAAAGAGGTAGAAATAACCTCTTAAAGCTATACTTTCTTTAAATTTTAACTAAAAACTTATTTTTATTTACTTATAATAGAAAATCTTCTATTAAGTAAGCTTATTACTTTTTTTCTTTTTATTACTTATTTATATTTATATAATAAACTTTTATAAACCCTTTATAACTACTACTACCTCTATATTAATAATAATAACTTTATTTTTAGCTACTCTTTTATTAATAAATATAGTACTATTATAAATAACTATATTACTAGAATCTATTGCTATTAATATAGTAATAGGATCTAAGCTATAAACTCTAAAAATAGTAATTATACTATTAATACTAATATTAATAAAAGAAAATTAATATAAAGATATATAATAATGTTACTAATAATATAGTTAACTATAATACTTTAAATATTATTTATTTTAGTAATTATATTAATATGTATTTTAGTAACTATAAAATCCTATACTAATTAAGTATTACTTAGTTATTCATTCTTATTAACCCCTAAAATAATATTACTACTAATATAAAATATATTATTAGCTTTAAGTTTAATAAAATAGCTAGTAAAAATATCTTTCTTATTAGTAATATTAAATCTCCTATTACTCTTACTAAAATTCTTATTATTACTACTAATATTATTAGTTCTAAGTTTTCCTATAAAAACTGTAAAAAAGCTTATAAAGCTAAAACAGTTATTAAAAAAGCTACTAAAAAAGCTACTATTAAAGCTATTACTAAAATTACTATTAAAACTAATAATAATAATAAAGAAGATAATATTAATAATATTAACTTTAATAAAGAAGGGTTTAAGAAGCCTAAAACTTCTTCTAAAAAAAAGAAAACTATTTTTAAAAAAGCTTCTAAAGAGGAGACCTTTTATAAAAAGAAGTAACTTACTCTCTTCTAGAAGTATAAATACTAATAGTTAATTACTAATATAAAAGATTATACTACTATAGCTTTTACTAACTACTTTAATAATATTTTTTTAAAAAAACCTACTTTATTATTAAAATTATTAATAGAATAGATAATACTTTATTTAATATTTCTATCTATTATATTTAAAATATATTTAAATATACTTTAGAGGAGTTTAGTACTATTACTAGCTTTATTACTAAAAACTAAAATAAAAATACTAATAATAATCCTAAAAAGCTATAAAGTAATTACTTTTTTAGCTATATTATAATCCTTACTATCTACTTTATTAAAAAGTATGATATAATTAATAATACTATTATAAATTATCTTATTAAACTTAACTATTTGAATTTTATATTAGTTATCCTTTTTATTACTATTAGTAATATTATTATTACTAATATTTTTATCTATAAAGATATTATAAAAGCTTATTAATATATTAATATTTTTATTAATAATCTTTAAAACTAAGTTATTCTCTAATTTAAGAAAGTTAAAAATATTACTAAGCTAGCTATAACTATTACTAATAATATTATTTCTACTACTAAAAGTATTAATACTACTACTATTAATAAACTTTCCTCTTATATTATTAAGTTTAAGTTTAATTCTATAACTAAATAAGCTATAGCTAATAAGATTTAAATTACTATTAATAAAATTAAAAAGATAGAAGTTATTATACTTTATAATAAGATTATTACTATTTATAAATCTATTATAGAAGTTTAAAAAATAAAAACTAAATATTTTACTTTTAAAAATACTAATACCTCCTCTATTAAATATAGTTATACTTCTTTTATATTTAATAAATTAATAATATAAGAGTAAATTAGTTACTAAAAAATATTGTTAAGTTAAGATACTAATAATAAAAAGCTAATTATACATAATCTAAAAAGAAGATAGTTAGAATAACTATTTCTAAAAAGGAGGTATTTATTATAAGCTTTTCTATCTTTTTAAATTTAAGCTAGTTAGATATATAAGTAATTATATATCTATAAAGACTCTTTATATATTAGATATAAAGAGTCTAAGCTTTATAAATAGAGAAGAATATCCTTCCTAGATAATAAAATATAAGACCTAGGATTAATTATATTTATATTCTAATTATTATTATTCACTTTATTTATATATAGTTTTAGCTGCCCCTACTATAGCCCTCAAGCTAGTAAGAAGACTATAACAGTTATTATAAAATAAACTCTACTTGCTTTATTTTCTATAATAAGTGTTCTTATTATTATTATAGGGATTATATAAACTAGTATAATAGATTTAAGCACTTTAACAACCTCTAACCTACTAGCTAGGAGAATAATATTATATTATAAGCTTTAAACTTAGTTTTTACCTTAGTAAGCTTAGCTTAAGATAGTGTTTTTAGAAACTCTAGTATTAATATTAAAGCTGTTAATTAAATTAAAGTATATAAATAATCACTAAGATATTAAGTAGTGAGAAGAACTCTTTTTATCTTCTCTGTAGAAAAGCACTTAGCTAAGAGATATAGTTATCCCTTTAGACCTTAACTTTCTAAATAAGGCTTACTTAATATAAAGAAAGTTAAGCAGTATATTAGAAAACTAAACTACTAAATAGAGGGCTACTCTATAAGTAGAGAGGCTACTATAATAGAGAATATTAGCTTTATAGAGATTGCTATTAAGAATAAAGATAAGAATAGTATTAATATTTAATATATATACTTAGATTAGTATATTATATTAACTGCTTTATTAAGAAGAACTAACGCCTTTATACTTAATACTAGAGTAAGTAAATATATCTTTAATAACTTTAGAGTTTTTAAGGAAATAAGAGATCTCTCTTAAAAACTCTTTATAAACTATATAAGAAGGAAGGACTAAATATATAAAGCTATTAGTATAGCTAAAGTAATTATTACTAAGCTGAATAGTAAAATAACTACTTTCTAACTATATAGTTCTCTATATAAACTAAAACATATAGTATAGAGTATTAGTACTAGATCTCTGCGTGTAATAAGTATTTATTTTAATAGCCTCAGTAATACCTTTATATATAAACTAATAAGAGAAGTAGTTGCTTTGTTTACTTAGGATATAAATATTTCTTAGTTATATATTATCTCTCTACATAGGATAAAGAGTTTAGTATTTTAAAGCTAAACTATAACACTTTTCACTCTTAATTAATATACTTATTAAGAGAAGTTATTATTATTACTATAAGGGTAGCTAGTATTAAACTCTTTAGAGTATTAATTTAAAATTATAAATATTATATCTACTTTCTCTTTAAATCTAAGATAAAAACAGGAAATAAATATTATAAGCCTCTAGTATAAGTATTTCAGAGAGTATAAATTAACTTTTTTAAATTAATACTATTAAGCTTTAGTAGTGCTATATATAGACTTTATATTATAGAAGCCTTTATATTATATAGATAGTTTTAGAAGTTTAAAACTGAGGTTAAAGTAGTAATCTAGTTAAAAGACTAGTTTATTAGGATAACTAATATAATAAAAGGGATTACTAATTTTTCTAAAGTAATTATAAATAATAATATAGATCTAGTTAAAGTAATAAAACTATATACTAAAGAGAATAGTCTCTATCTTAAGACTTTAATACTTCATACTTATAAATAAAATAGAGGGGTAGAAAGATTAGAATAAGTTATCTAATAATAGATAAGGTTAATATATATAAAAGTAGGACTTTTAGAGTACCTTTAGCTATAATTTATAAAAATAGTAATTAATATAAGCAACCTATTTATATAACTAGGAGGAAAGCTAAGTCTCTATAAAGACCTTATTAATTACTCTTAAACCTCTTAAGTTATAAAGAAACTATATATTTAATATCTTTGCTGCTAGAGCAGTAGAGCTTATATTTATATTTATCTTAATAGTTACTTATATATTAAAGAAAGAAAGATAAGGTTAAGAGCAGAGCTTAGATACTTAATAGGTTATAATAAGCTTTATAGCTATATCTTTTATATCTTAATAGATAGAATAAATAAAATATAGTAAGTAAGGGATATAGATTTTAAGAAAGATAAGACTGATATTTTAATAGTTAAGTTTAATAATATCTAGCTAATTAAGGAAGTGGTATAAGAGGATCTTAGTTATAGAGAAAATATCTAAGTTAGCAGACTAGTATCTTAAGCTAATAAGTGTTATAACCTATAAATAAGGATAACAGCTAAATAACTTATTTAGGTGTTAGGCAGCTATAATAGGATATTTATACTATAGAATTATAGGAATAATAGGGATTTATTTAGAAATAGAAGAATTATAATATTAGTTGTATAATAATAAGATAAGAGATTAAATCTATATACTAAGAATATAAAAGCTATTTTTAGAATATATAGGTTTTATATAATTAAAGAATAAGCTTTATTAGGATTAGAAATAATAACTAGATAAAGAGTACTATTTAGACTTATATATAGTATAATTTAAGCTTAGCTTATAGTTAGATTTTAATAGCTTCTTAGTAATTAACTTTATATTTATTCTTAGAATATTTTTAGCTTATTTTTATTATAAATAACTTATTAAGTTTTAAACTAATTACTTTAGCTTTTAACTACTAATTTATAATATAACTTATAACTTATAAACTAGATTTATATTATAATAGTACTCTTTATTAGTATTAATTCTTAGCTTCTATTAGTAAACCTTATTATTAGATAGCTAACTATAATATTATAATTATTTTTATTTAGTAAATTAACTATTAAGACTTATTAAATAGTATAGATATAATATCTTTTTATACTTCTATTAAATTATTTATTCTAAGTAGTTCTACTTTATTTAAATAGCTAGTTAAAAGCCTAGCTAAAGAACTTAAAAAAGTTTTAATAATTATAGACTTAAATAATAAAGTAATTCTTAAAAAAGAAATTTATAATAAACTTCAATACTAAATTAAGAAAGAAGGTAAAGATATTATTAAGATCTAAGAAATATATAATAATACTACTACTAAATTCTAAGATTTTAAAAGTATAATTTAAAAACTTAGTACTAGATTTTAATATATTCTAAACTTTAAAAATAAAGTATTTTAGTTTAGAGAATAAAATAATACTTTTTAAAATACTACTAATATTATAATAATTTCTAGAAAAAGATACTAGAAATTTAAGCTTAGTATACTAATTATTTATAATAGAACTTTTAAAACTTTTAAAAGATTTCTAATTTAAGTTAATAACTATTAGAACTTTCATTATAGAGATTTTACTAATAAAACTAAAAAAGTAGTATATATAGCTATTTATTTCTAAAGAAAGGGTTTTAAATAGTTTAAACTAATTTAAAAAGAATACTGTAAATATAAAACTTTTAATAACTATATAACTAAAACCTATAATATCTATACTAATTTCTAAAGATTAAAAAATGTATTCTAGTTATTTTTCTAAAGCTTTAATAAAAATAATAAACTAAGTATAACTTTATATAGCTTAAATATACTAAATCTACTAAAGATTATTTTATTAATTTTTAATAATTTAATATTTAATTTAATTTTATTAAAGAAACTAAAATCTTTATATTTTATTAAGAATTTAAAGATAAAGTTAAAAATAAGATTATTAAAATTAACTAATTTAAAAACTTTTTTTAGTATATTAAACTTATTATTAAAATTAATAATAAACTTCTTAAATAATAAAAAGAATAAGGTGAGAAATAATAAAACTTAGATTTTAGATATAAATACTAATAATAGCTTTAGTATAAGTTTAATAACTAGTAAAATAATAATAAACCTTATAATAACTAGAGTAATACTTGATAAAGTATTTCTTATAAATAATATAGTAAACTTATAGACCTTACTATTACTATTAAGAGTAATAATAAAAACTTTTAGAACTTTAAATATAATTATAAAAGAATATAATATATTACGAAACATTATAGATAACTTAAAAGACTTAACTAGAAACTAGTAGTTAAACGAATTAAGTAAGTTAGTATAATAACTAAAATACTTTATATATCTCTATTATAGACTAGATATTATAATAATAAATACTTCACTTATTATAGTAATAAAGAAGTTTTAAGATATTAGTTTAGTAACTTAAACTATAGATAAACTAGTTATAATCAGAGTATTGACTACTACATACTACAGTACTACAGGACTATATGTAGTTGTAGTATATAGTATACTACAAAAACAAAATCAGTACTACAACTACACTACATACTACAGTAGTAGTAGTATATAGTATACTATATACTACAAATTATATTACATTTGAATTATAATATTATATATAATATTATATATTAATATTAATATTAATAGATTTTATTTTAATTAATTATTATAACTTATATATAATTTAATATTAAATAATTATTAAGTTATCTTTATTAGTTAAATATATATATAATTAAATATATATATTAATTATTATTAATTACATTCTATAATTAATATTAATATAATTAGTATTATAATTAATAATTATTAGTTTAATAGCTAAATAAATTAAAACTATTATTAAATTATTATTAGTTAATTAATTAGAATTAAATAACTAGTTTTTTAACTGTAGTATATAGTATTATACTACATTACTACAGATTTAAAAGTGGGGCTGTAGTATACTACATACTAATAAAAGTGGGGATGTAGTATACTATAAAATTTTTTTCAGTACTACAACTACACTACACTATATGTAGTATGTAGTATACTACGTAGTTGTAGTACTACTATGTAGTACTTGTCATAGCTCTGGTTATAATATAACTATTTTTAAAATTAAACCTAAAGCTCTTATAATAGCGTCTTAAGCTTATAGTAAGCTAGCTAGAAAAACTACTAAATAATTAGATAAAATACTGTATATTTAATAACTTAAGATAATTAACTTAAACCCTATAAGATATAATAAAAGAACTTAGTTAATAATTTGAGATTTTAAAGCTTAAATCTAATAAGAAATAAATTAAATCTATTAGTATAAAATAAGATAATAAATTATAAGTAATAATAAATAATAGACCTTATACTTTAAAGTAATTTAAACTTTATAGCTATAGTAAGCTTAGTAAGAACTAGATACCTATATCTAGTACTAATAAATTAGTATTTTAACTTTATATCTAGAATAATATAAAAATATATATAGAAACTCTACTAAAATTAAATAAATTAATTAAGAACTTGAAAAATAAATTAACTAAGAACTTAAAAAATAAATTAAAGAAAACTCTAATAAAAAGCTTAAGTATTAATATAACCTCCTAACTTAATAATAACTATTTAACCTTACTAATAACTAGACTTTTAATAAAAGAGATAATTCCTCTTATAACTTAAATAAACCTTATAATATAGCTTAATAATATACTTAGATAGAGATTATTTATAAGCTTACTTCTAGTATAAATAATACTAGCTCTAAAGAAGAATCTAATAAAGAGGAAGAAACTTACTAGTGTATCTAATATTAGAAAATAAATATAAACTATAATAACTAGTAATACTATTTCTATAATATCTTAATAAACTAGCAAGATAAAGATTATATTCTAAAACTATATATAGAAGATTATTTAGTTTTATAGATTAATTATTATAACTACTAAAATCTTTTCTAGTTTTAATATTTCTTTAATAAATATAAAGAATACTTTAGTAATAAGTATAATATTAGCTCTATTCCAGAAGACATAATAAGAACTCTATTTAAAATATTTATATTATAGCTACTATAATTAAATAGATTTTAATTACCTTTAATAATAATATAATAACTTTTAACTTAAATATATAGTATTTGATAAAATATTAGTATAATAATATTATAAAGTAGAAAGAATACTAAATAAATAAATACTTTATTTATATAACTTAAAAAGTAAAAGCTGTTAATATATAACGTCTTATTATAATAATAATAATAATATAATAATATTCTACTTACTTAAATATTCTATATAAAATAAACAAATAGACTTTTATATATATAACCTTATATAAAAGTGTTTAGTTTATTATAAGCTATAACTATATAAATACTAAAAGGGGGCAGGGTTTTGAAATTTCTAGTATTTTAACTTCAAGGTAATGGATCATATAAATAGTTTCTTAGGCGTTAGGCGTTATCTTAAAGGGAAATAGCTTATATAAATAGATAGAGGTCTAGTTAGCCTTCGACGGAAAGGACTAAGTAATTAAGTAAGAAACATACTCGTTTTTATAAAATTCTTATTTTTCTTAATAACTTTAGTGATTAGTTTTCTAAAGGAGCTATTAAAACCCTTCTACCTAACCTATAATAAAAATCTACTAAGACTTACTTTTTAAAAAATTAAGTGAAAATAGGTATTTTTAGGCTCTTCTAACCTTAGTTAGTCTTATTTTTTATTCTTTTTCTTAATCCTTATTATACCTCTTAGGTTATTTAAAGCTAAAATAGGGCGGAATACTATAGGGATAATACTACTAAACTTCTTCTTAGTAGCCTATTTTCTCTAAAAAAGTTATATAATTTATAGAATAAAAAAATAGAAGTTATAGATAAAGTATAATTTAGTTAAATTTATATTTATATATTTATCTTTATATTTTTTATAGTTAGCTAGAAAATTAATATATAAGTGTTTAGGTGTTTTTAGGAGTATTTCCTCTTAAAGTAGAGTACTTAGTATAATTAATAAGTTTTCTCCCTTATCCTATTATAAAATTAGTAATTAGTATAAGGGGGTAAATAAGACTACTAAAGAAGAATCCCTTCTATAGTTATTTTATATTACTCTACTAAATTAGAGTAGGAAAAAGCTTAGAAGAAGAAGTAATATAAGTAATACTATATTAAAAGAAATTTAGCTAATATATTTTTAACTTCTATTTTCTTAAAATAAAGAGGAACTACTTAGAGACTTAGAATCTAAGATTAACTAAGCTTATAAAAGTTTAAAAGACCTTAAGAAAAAGAGTACTTAGTTTAATAGAAGAGAGTAAATAGGGTTCTAATAAGTCTAGATAATCCCTCTTATTAACTTACTATCTACTTATTTAAAAATTATTATATATTATATTTTTATTAGTTTCTATAATAATAATCTAAAGTTAACTAAGATAAGTTAACTATCCCCCTTACTCTTCTAAAAGCTAAAAATATAAAGGTAACTAAATTTATTTTACTTATCTTATAAACCTTAAAAAAGAGTGAAACTAATTAATCTATTTTAAGAAACTTCTTTTTAGCTAAACTTATTAGAAGGTTTTTAATAATATATTAACTAATAAGAGAGAAGCTAAAAAAGCCTAAAAACTTAGAATTTAAGTTGCACCTATATATAAAAATATTAAGAATTAGGTTTTTTAAATTAGAAACTACTATAAATATAAAAGTATAAAGAGCTAAAAAAGAAAAATATTATAACTATACTAGCCTTTTAAAAGAGGAATAAGAGGAACGTTTTATAAATCTAACTAAAAATATTTCTCTCTTCTAAGAATAATTTTATACTAACTCTATAGAAAGGAAGATATATATATCTCTTCTATTACCTCCCCTCCTTATTTATTTATATAATAAATAAGTAGCTAGTATAAAGTATATTTCTTAAGGTTTATAGTTAATATTAGAGTTTAATTAAGTTTTCTATTAAATCCTAAACTTAACCTATAAAAGAGGAGTATTATAGAGTGAAGTTATAGAGAATACTACTAATAATAGCTAGTCTCTCTATAAGGGAAGAGGAAAAAGAAGTTTAAAGTATAAAATAACTATACTATTAGAATAGTAGAAAAGAGAAAAGATAATAAATATAGATATACCTATTAAATAAAAGAGAAGAATAAAAGTAGAAATAATAATAAAGTCCTCTCTTTCCTTCTTTATCTTTATCCTCACTTTCTATTACTTTTCTAAACTTATATTATAAAAATTCTTTTTTTATTCCTTCTATTAATAAATTATCTACTTTACTTAAGTCTTATTCTATCTTTTTATAAAGTATTTCTTTAGAAAAGCTTTCTTCTATTACTTCTTCTATTAATTTAGTAATATCTCCTTTAGAATAGTATTACTAAAATCTAAAGTTCTAAAAACTTTAATTTAAGCTTAAGATAAGAGTTTTAGATATAAATTAATAGATAGTAAGCCTAACTTAAGTTTTAGTAATATATTAGTAAGTCTTTTTATAGGTTCTTTATTCTATTAACCCTAATAAGAAAAGCCTCTTCTAATTTCTAATTCTAACTAAAGCTTAAAAGTAATTACTGAAGTTAAAATCTTTAAAACTATAGTTTCTAAGAGTAGTACTATAAATATAAATAAGATGCTTAGAAAGAATTCCTCTAAAGTAAGAGTAATATAAAGCTATTTAAAGCCTACTAAATTATATTAGAAGATATTAAGACTTTATAAGTATAAGCTCTAAAGATTTAAAATACTAAAGCTTAGTATAGCTAAAGTATTATTCTTCTCTAGAAATAATATTTTAAACTTTATTAAAAGTTATAAAACTACTATTAAAATAGTAAATATTACTAATACTTCTAAAATACTAAATATTATATTCTATATAGATACCCCTTTTTAAGCTAATAACTAAGCTTAACTTTCTAGTAAGATTTAGTAACAAATAAAAGAATATTTAATCTAGTAATATAGAGCTATAGATAAAGACTATTAAAACCTTCTAAATAACTAAATTAGCTAGATTATTTCCTTAATACTAATAATTAATAATTTTAACTATAAAGCTACTATAAAATTCTTTTAATAGATTAATAATATTTAAACTAAAGCTATAAAATATAACCTTAATATTATAAGCAGCTCCTAAATAATCTGAATAACTATATTAAGATTTAATTAGTTAGCTTTAAATAGAACTACTTTATTAATAAGGTTAAATATCTATAAGTTATTTAAAAAAGGAAACTTTAATAAGTTTAAAGTAAACCTAATAAATTAGCTTAGCTTTAAGGCTATTTAGAGGTAGACTTTTTATATTATAGCTCCTACCTATATCCTATTTCTTCTACTCTTAAAAGTCCTATAAGGAGATACTTCCCCCCCTCTATAAATAAAAGGAAATAAACCTAAGCCTAATTAAAGTATAAAAAATATTTAAAATTAACTTTTAAACTAATAACTTTCTAACTTAATAAAAATAATAAATAACTAGAAAATATCCTCTAGAAGAGTTACTTAAGCTTTACTAGCTATAGAAGATAACTAACTATTTTTAGTCTATTCTATAAAAATTAACAAAGAAAACCCTAAACTATTCCCTTATAAACTATATAGTTAGTATTAATATATAAGCTATATAAATTATAACTTTAAAGAAGGCTACTATTTATAAAAGATAGCTAATAAGTAAAGTAGCTTAATCTAATATTTCTAAAAGTAGTACTTTTATAGCTTTTAGAATAATAAATTCTTTATCCCTTAGATAATTATTACTTTATTAAAATAAAAAGATAAGCTTAACTAAGAAGCTATTATTATATACTTAAAGAATTAAGATAGCTATAAAGCTATAAAAGCTTAAGCTACTAAAATCTTTAAATAGAATATTAATAAACCTTAGTTTATACTTATAAAAGTTCCCTAAGATTAAAATAACTTTAATTTAATTAAGATATTTTATAAGTTTATAGAAGAAGAAAGTATAATATCTAATAAGAAAGTAAGTAATTAGGCTTCTATATTTTAGGTTTCAGTAGTTAATAAAAATAAATAGAAAAAATATCTATATAACTTAGTATAACCTAATAGTATAATAAAAGAAGATATACTTAATTTTATAGCTTCTAAATTTATAATTACTTAATTAAAGATATATAGAGTTAATTCTTTCTTTTAGAAAAAGCTGAAGTTTTTAGATTTAAAAAAAATTAAAAAGAAAGTTCTAAAATCCCCTTCTAAAAAGGTTTACTTTACTATTTAGGATATTAAAAATACTCCTACTATTTTAAAAAGGCCTTAAGCTATAAAAACTTACTCTAAAAAATCTCTAATCTTACTAAAAAGAGCTAGAGAAAATAAAAGAGTTTCTCATAACTTAGAAAAGTAAAAAGGAGACTTAGATATTAAAATAAGAGAAGAGTTACTTCTTAATTAAGTTCCTGCTCTTTCTAATACTTTAGAACTAGAAAAAATAGATAATCTAAAAAGAGAAGTAATAACTAATAATATAATTAAAGTTTTTCCCCTAAAACTTATTCTGAAAATATCTTACTTAAAAAATAACTTCTAGCTAGCTATATTCCTTAATAGCTAAAATAGAAAAACTATTAAAAATAAAAAACTAATTAATAAACTTATCTTATATAAGTTTTATAGCTTAGTTAGTCTTTTAGTTAAAAAAGTATATAAGATTTAGTTTAAGTATAGAGAAGAGTTTATTAAAAGAATATATATTTTTATAGATAATCTTAAAGGTGTTATTTATATACCTATTCCTATTAACTTTATTAACTTTACTAAAACCTCTAAAGAAAGGGCTTAATAAATAGACTAAGTAACTAAGTATAATAATATAGTTTAAATATAAAACTATCTAAAAATCTTTATAGTTAAAGCTATTATCTCTATAACTATAAACTAAATAGTACCTATAATTATTATACTATAGCTTATCTTAAAGGTTACTATTAGTAGAGAGTACTCTAATAACTACTCTCTAGTATAAAGTATTATTAATATTAACACTAAGTTTAGTCTTATTAGTTATAAATATATTTTAGATTATAATATCCCTATTTCTATAACTACTCTAACTATAAGAATAATAGCTAAGGATAACCTAAAGCTATGCTTTATTAGAGCCTATTATATATCTATTTAGATTAATAACTATAAGATTATAATAACTATAATAGTTATTAACCCTAAAATAGTTAATTATAACCTGCTTCTTAAGCTTCTTTTTACTATTTCTACTAAGCTTACTTTTAGGTATTCTAAATGCTTTATTACTGCTATAATAAAAACTAAAGAATATAAGAGTAAGAGGTTTAAAAGAATTAGTATTCTAGTTAGTTTTATATAGTTAGATTCCTTATACTAAATTTAGCGCTATTTTTTAAAATAGAAAAACTATATATAAAATATTTATAATACTTCTAAGTCTATTTATAACTATAGTAAGACTAACTAAGATATAAATAATATATATAATAAAGTCTAAACTTACTATACTAATATTATAATAGATTATAAAAAAGAGCGCCTCCTTATCTAAGAAAGAAAGGAAAACCCTCTTAAATAAGAAATAGAGATTTCTTAGAATAGCTAGTACTACACTTTAATCTCACTTTTAGTAGCACTTAATATTCTTAGTATAATTATAAAAGTAGTAGTTACTTTAGTAATAGAAACTATTAAGGCCTACTTTTTTAAAAAGACTAAAAACTAATAGTATCTTAATAGTATTCTAAAAGACTAGAAGCTTTTTAACTTCTACTATAAAGATTCTAAAGCTAACTAAAGCTTTATAAAAGTCTATATATTATATAAATAGAAGGATAAGAAAGTATATCTAGTTAATAATTCACTCTTAGATAGCTTAGTTCTAGATAGTTAGAAAGACTAAAAGAAGATCTTAACTTAAGAGGTTAAAGACTATTTTTAGTTATTTAACTCCTCTTTTACTAGCTATATATACCTATAATTTATAAAGTTTAACTAAAATATTTAGCTTATACTAGAGAGGTTTTTAAAGCTTAAAATCACTTAGCTATACCTTTTACTAAGAGAGATTAAAATACTAAAATATATCCTTATAAATAGAGAAGAAGTACTTATATAGGATTTTACTAAATATAGCTATATTAATCCTTAAGTAGCTTTACTACAGAAAATTAAAACTATCTAATATATTACTTAGTAAGAAAAGGGAATTCCTATCCTAAAAGCTTTATAAAGTAAAGTTATTAATATATTTAGATTATAAGTTATATAGAAAGTACTTAAAAAATCCTATAAGTTATATAGAAACGCTTAGTTCCTTATTACTAAGAAAAACAGCAATATAAAGCTAATTAACTTATATATAAAGCTTAATAAGATTAGTATTATAAATACTTTTATTCCCCCTAAAGCTAATAAATTCTCTAAAAACTTTACTAACTATAAGATTATAAATCTTTTAAACTTATTTTCTAGATATAACTAAATTTTTCTTAATAAAGAAAGCTAAAACCTAACTATATTTACTACTCCCTTTAGGTTATTTAAAATATATACCTTACTATAAAATATAATAAATTTAGTTGCTTAATTTATAAAGGTTATTATAAGAATCCTTTATAACCTTATCTTAAATATTTATCAGCCTTTTCTTAATAATATCTCTATTAGAAAACTAAAAATAGTATATAATAATAACTACTTTATTAAGCTCCTAAAGATATATTTATATATCTTTAAGTACCTTATAAACTTTAATATAGTACTCTAAAATCTTAAACTTACTAGTATTACTATTTCCCCTAAGAAATCTCAGATTTACTAACTTACTATTAACTTTCTTAGATATATAGTAAGTAATAGGAGATATAAGCCTAACTAAAACAAAGTTATTAAGATTTTTAAATAAAAAAGATATAATAATATTATAGCTATTAAAAGCTTACTTAGAATTATTAGGTTTTACTATATATAAATTAAAGATTATAATACTATTTTAGGCCTACTAATAAGGCTTTTCTAAAAAGATATACCCTTTAAATAAAGCCTTAAGTAGTAATTAGCTATAGAAACCCTTAAACTTTACCTAGTTAGCTCTCTATTACTTTAGCCTATTAATTATAATAAAGAAGTAAGTAAGATCTATTTTTCTACTAATATAAGTTCTAAGAAATAGAATACTATCCTTAAGTAATACTATTAGAACAAAAGATATATTACTAAGTATAAAAGCAGAATTTAAATAGGTACAGCCCTTAACTATAATATAAATAAGCTTAAACTTTAGTTAGTCTTATTTACTCTTAAAAAACTTTAAAATTATCTCTATAGAGTATAGTTTACTTTAAAGATAGATATAAAAGTCTTTATAAACTAAATTAGTAACGCTATTTTAGATTTACTAGGTGCTATCCTTATATAATAGATCACTTAAATTAAAATATTTAACTTTAATATTTAATATATACCTAATATAAAGAATAGTATTATAAACAGTCTTTTGTAAAAACTAGTTAGAGAATTTAATATCTGTAAAGTAGAATAAAAGAAAGATTTAAATAAAATAATTAATAACTCTATCTATACTATAGAGCTAAATAAAAATCTACACCTAAGGGGAAGAAATTTATTAAGCTCTAAATAAGCTTAATTTTAAAGATCTTAGCAGATTACTAAATATCTAGCCTCTTTAAGCTAACTAAAGATAGTAGCCTAATATAACTTTAATAAGTTTAAATAGCGTATAGTAAGATATATCCTTTAAGATAGCTTTCTTTTTCAGAAAAGTATAAAAATAAATCTTATACTAAAAAGAGTAATAAATAATAAAAATAAGCAAAAAAACCTTATCTAGTATATATATACTGAAAGAAGCTATTATAGAAGAGATGCTATATATATAAAGCTTAAAGAATAATATGCTTAGGAAAATATATATTAAATAATAAGTAACTAAATAAAAAGCTGCCTCTTATATACTTAAGCCTAACTGTATTAATTTAAAAACCCCTACACCTTTACTACACCTCTAGGTGTTCCTTTTTAATATATCTATATAGATATCTAAAAGATTAGTAACTACTTCTTAGCTAAAACTTATAATATATTAACTAACTATATTAAAGCCTATTAGCTACTAAAGAACGTTAACTCTAAGATAATAGCTAAGTTTATCTAAGAAGATATTATCTACTAGCATAAAATTTATAAACTTCTCACTATTAATAGAAGCTTTAAAAATAAGAGGTTTATTAAAAAGTTTAATTAAATCTATAGAGAATAACACCTTATTATTTCAGTATATAACTTAAAAGTAAACAGACTTATTAAAAAGAGTTATTAACCCCTTATCTACACCTTAATAACTTAGTTAGACTTTAGTACTAAAAACTAAACCTTAGTCCTTTATATAGCTCTTTTTGCTAATTAAATATTAATTAGGTCCTCTACTAGCTACTCTCCTTTTTACTTTATCTATAGATATAATCTAATTACTCTAATTAAGATAAAAAGTATTACTTAATAAGTATTAAACTAATTAAAAGTTATAGATATAAAAACTAAGCTTCTTTTATATATATAAACGTTTAAATAACTTAATTCTAATTACTATATTATACTTAAGTATATTATAAAGCAACACTATTAAATAGCTAAAAACTATAATTAAAAAAATAGATACTAAATATAATACTAAAAGCTATAAATAGGGGATATTATTCTTATATATAATATAAAGCTATCTATTAATAAAAGCTCTTCTAGTAAGCTTAATACTTATTAGCTTAGCCCCTTTTATATTTAAAAGATTTCTCTTTACACTTCCTCTTACTTCTTAGAAACTCTTATTAGTTTACTTATTAAAAAAACTATTACTAATAACTACTTAAAGAAATTTATAGTAAATAAGAATAGCTATCTAGATAATATCTCTAAAATAAAAGTTTAACTAAACTTTAATAAAGATATAGCTAAAGTTTTCCCTATTATAAATTAACTAAACCCTAATATACCTAACCTAGTAGAAATTTCTAACCTTAATAAACTCTCTATACTAAAAGAAATAGAGATAGATAATATTAAAGCTATAAAAACACAAATTAAGTAACTTTAAGAATAAAATAAAACCTTATAAACTAAAATTAATAAGTAGCAGAAAAAGAATAAATTAGTAGTAGATATTTCTATAAAGAATAAAGAATTTAATAACTAATATAAAAATATAGAGGAACTAAGAGATAGCTAAGTCTATATATTTATAAGTTTTTATCCGTTTTAAGTAAATAACTTTATATTTAACATATTTATTATTAGTTATTCTTATATTATTTTAATAGTAATATACTATTTATATTACTTCTTTTACTTATAATATACTTATTATAAAAGAAGAGGAAATATAAAAATAATAAAAACTAACTATATATAAAGACTAAAAACTACTAAAAAACTAAAAAAAAACTAATACTAATCCCTAAAAAATTTGAACTAAAAATAAACTAAATACCTCTTTAAATAACCCTACTATTAAAACTACTACTATAACTATACACACTTCTTATCCTACCTCTTATATTCTACTAACTCTTTCTTTAAATAACTTACCTATCTAAAAATAACTAAAATTAAAATAAAATAAAATATAGCTAAAATATCTCTAAAGATATTATATTTATATTAAGCTATTAAGTTATAAAAATAATTAAAAAGAAGATTATACTTTTAAATATAAAGCTTATTTTTAGGGAACCTCTTATTACTATTAAGAAATAAAATAACTCTACTACTATCTACTTAAAGTATACTATTAAGAATACTTTTCTTCCTATTACTTTTCTTAATATAACCTACTTACTTAATCTCCTCCTAGTTATAATTAAGTTTATATAAATAAGATAATTCCTTCTTATAGTAAATATAATTTAAATAAAACCTATCCTATTTAGTTTAATAAGAAATATACTCCTAAAATAGAAAAGTAGTAGTAATAACCTTTCTTTTAGAAGACTTCTTAAATAATATCTTTCTCTATTATTTAAAATAGCTATTATAAAACTAGAGGTTATAAATACTATATATATAGATTAATAAAGTTTTAATAGCTTTAGACCTATTAAACTTCTAATATATCTAACTAAAAGGACTAATATAGCTATTAGTAATATATACCTCTTAAGTGAAGAATAGCTAGTTAGGAAATACTTCTTTATCCTTAATTAGATCTATATATATTAAAATAAACTTTATAAGTAAATACTAAAACTATATAGTAACTCCTTCTTTATATTTATTTAGTTTTAGCTTATCTATAAAGTTAACTTTATACTAAACTATATTAATAAAACCTAAAATAAGTATCTACTTAAAAGAAAGAGAAGCCTACTTATAGATTAGTAAGAGACCTAATTAAAGCTAGAAAGGAATATACTATAACTAAAGTAGTTATAATAGCCTAATATTAATAATACTTCTTATTTTTATCTTTATAGAAAGTAGAGGTTAAAATAAGTAAAAAAGAAAAGAGTTTAAATAAGTTATTTAGAATAATCTTATAGAAGTTACTAAAGTTAATCTTAATATCTATATTATAATAATTAGAAGAGTAAAATTATTATTATAAAAAGTTAGTTAAACTAAGATTTATAAAGATAGATATATTATATAGAAAAAAGAAAAAATATAGCTAAATAGAAGAGAAGCACCCTTTTATATCTAAAAAGAGAGGTAATTAATAATAATAAACAGCAGTCATAATAATTAAAAAGCATATTCACTATATTAATTTATTAATAAAATAAAAACTAATAACTAAAAAAACCTTTTACTACTAACCTAAAGTTAACTAAGTTAAAAAGAATATATTTATTTAAATATAAATAGTAAGAGCAATAGGGAATATATTATCTAAAAAGCGCTACTACTTATAAAAAAGAAGCTTACTACTCTAAATATCTTATAATTAGTCCTTAAAAGTTTACTTTACTCTAAATAGTCTACTACTATAAATATCAGCTTTCTCCTCTTAAATATATTATTATAAGCCTAACTATATCCTCTTTAACCTAAAAAATCACTTTAGTAAATAAAACTAACTATTATAATTAATAACTAAAATATCTCTCCTCTTCTTACTCCTTACTAACCTAACTTCACTTAAAAAACCCTACTAATATCTATAATTAAACTAATAACTATAAACTAACTTCACCTTTAGTAAACTACTTTATAAACTTAACTAGCTCCTTCTATACTTAAAAAGTATAAAATCAGAAAGTATATTAACTACTAATACTAAAAGCTCCCCTCACTACTATCTATAAAAGAAGGTATCTTAACCTAAATAACCTATAATAAACTACTTTATATATAATAACTTTCCTTCTATAATAACTACTTTTATATTTCACTTTAATACTTTAACTAAGCCTAACTACTACTTCACCTATTTAATTTTTCTTTCTTAACTTTTAAAATATCCCTACTAATTATATTAGTAATCCTTCTACTATAATAACTTATTACTAAGTTATTTTATATCTTAACTCTAGCCTTAATATCTTCTCTACTTACTATAAAATATTTCCTACTTACCTAACTATATATAAGCTTAACTAAGTATCACTATATTTAATAAAGCTTTTTCTTTATCTTTAATAATAATTTTACTATATCCTACTAATCTTCTCTAATCCCTCTTTCCCCTTAATTCCTTCTTTAGTATAACTTTTAAAACAACTTATAGAACGTTAAAAAGATTAAAGCTATATATAAAAATCTTTAAACTTATATTCTATATCTATATAAAAAGTAGTTAGTTAAGCTTTAAATAACTAAATAAACTTAAGAACTTATAGAAAAACCTATAAAAAGCTAAAAATATCCTACTCTAGATATTAATTTAAACTAAAAAGGAGAACTTAATAAATAATTAGAAAAGTTTTATTATTTCCTTCTTATTATTAATAATAGCTACCTTCTTAGTATTCAGTTTAGTATAATAAAACTAATTAAAGTACTAATTAACCCTTATAGTTTAAGAGATATTTCTAAGCTAAAAACTCCTAGAAAGCTTACTACGCCTCAGTAGATATAGAGAATTTATAATATAATAAATATAAAGCTGATTAAGTAATAAAATAAGGGTTTCTATTACCCTAATAAGACTTAATACTAAAGCTACTAAAATTAAGCTATATAGGAATAAGTACTTCTAAACTTTTATAACTTATTAGAATACTTTTAGAGAGGTAAAAAGCTAATAGTAGATCATATTAAGTCAGTATATAAACTTATAATAAGAGATATTAAAAATAACAGATATACTAAAATCTTTATTATATAAACCTCTTAGTTTAATAATAACTTAGTTTTTCTTTATAGGAAAAATAATAATTTCTTTATAAGCTAAAACTTTATTATCTTTATTAGATACTCTAAAGAAAGTAGTTAAGCTATAGTTATAATTATTAACTAAAAAAACAGCCTCTACCTCTATTCAGATAGCACCTAAAATAAGTATATATAAGCTTCTAAAAGAAAATACTCTAAAGAGATTTTTTAAAACATAATACAGATAATTAGAAACTAATATAAAGTCTATAAAGTACTAATAGAAACTTAAGATCTTATTAATTACACTTTATTTATTATCCCTTAACTTTAACTTAAAAGAAAACTTAGAGAAGCCTATAATTTATAAAAGTATAGTTTCTACGCTATTAACTTTATCTACTATATTCTTTAAGAGGGAATTTCTAATATTAAGAAGTTTTAGTTAAAATAGGCTTCAAATAATAAGATCACTAATCTGAACTACTATAAACTGCTTTATAACTATTAAGTTAGACTTATAATTAATAAATTTAGCTCTTATAATAGCATAGTTAAGGGACTTTAAGCTAAGTCTAATATATCTCTAAAGGAATTCTTAGAAGCTAAAGATACTATAATAAGAAACTTAAGGTTTTATAGAACTTAAGTAGTATAAAAGTAATAAGAAGAAAGATTACTTCTAATATAGCTTAGTTAGTCTTTAGTCATAAAAAAATCAATATTAATTACAGAAAAAGATATAAAACTAAGCTTAAATACTTATAACTCTAATATCTATTTATAACTAGAAGATCTAATATATTTAACTTTTACTAATATTATTATATAAGAAGATTACCCTTTTAAATACTAAAGATAAGAGGTAGATTAATTAGTATATATAGAAAATATTTAATAAGAGCTTTATTATACTAAGCTTAAATAATATACTTAGAGACTTAATCTTCTTCTAAAATAGAGGCTTAGTAAATATACTCTAGAAAAATTTCTTATCTACTAAGATAACTCTATAGAAGATATTATATAGGTAATATAAGTTTAAGACCCTTATCTACCTCTAATTATACTTAAAGAATAGCTTAAACTTAATATATAATATACTAAAGAGGTATAGAAAAAAGATATAGATAATATTTAAGTTAAATAGGAAACTACTAAAAAGCTTATAAGAAATAAAGCCTCTAATAGTAAGGTTTTTAGAATATAAAAGAATATTATATATATAAAATAAAGCTAATTAAGTCTTTCTCCTTTTATCTAAAGAAAAACTTAGGGGATATATAGAAGGAAGTAAAGTTTTAAAATTTTTAATATTTTAACTTTAAGGTAATAGATTATATAAATAATTTCTTAAGCATTAAGTATTATCTTAAAGGGAAATAGCTTATATAAGTAGATAGAAGTTTAGTTAGCCTTTAATAGAAAAGACTAAGTAATTAAATAAGAAATATATTTATTTTTATAAAATTCTCATTTTTCTCAATAACTTTAGTAATTAGTTCTCTAAAAGAGCTACTAAAACCCTTCTACCTAACCTATAATAAAAATCTACTAAGACTTACTTTTTAAAAAATTAAGTAAAAATAGGCATTTTTAAGCTCTTCTAGCCTTAGTTAGTCTTACTTTTTATCCTTTTTCTCAATTCTTATTATACTTCTTAGGTTATTTAAAGCTAAAATAGAGTAGAATACTATAGGGATAATACTATTAAACTTCTTCTTAGTAGCCTATTTTCTCTAAAAAAGTTATATAACTTATAGGATAAAAAGGATAGAAGTTATAGATAAAATATAATTTAGTTAAGCTTATATTTATATATTTATCTTTATATCTTTTATAGTTAGCTAGAAAATCGATATATAAGTATTTAGGTGTCTTTAGAGGTGTTTCCCCCTGAAGTAGAGCGCTTAGCATAATTAATAAGTTTTCTCCCTTACCCTGTTGCAATACTTATATAATACTTAATATTATATAATCCTACTTATATAATTAAGAGCTTTATAGTTTATATTTTAAGTTATCTTTCCCCTCCTTTTTCCCTACCTTAGGATATAACCTACTAACTATATCAACTAGAATCATCACAATATATACTTTCTCTATTAATTATTTATATAAATAAATACCTATAAATACTTAAAATTATTATATTTTATTATAATATATCTCTATCTATAACTCTATACTATATAAGTATATATACTACGCTCCTAAATACTCTTATACTTATACTAATAAGTTATAAGCCTAGCTTAGAAATAACCTTAGTTCCTTTTACTTCTTTACTTATACCTTTTCTCCCTCTTACGCCTTATCTATATATAAAAGCTATATATATTAAAAAATACTCTTTTAAATAATTTTCTATTTATACTATTTTTGTAAAATTAGATATACTAGCTAAACTAATAGTTTAGTTCTATAAGATATACCTTCTTTAAATCTATATAATAAATCCTATATAAATTAACTATACTTCTATTAATTCTTCCCTAAGTAGATAGTCTCTTATTTCTACTTTATTTAACTTATATCCCTTAGATTATCTATTTAAACTATCTTCTATTCTACTCCTAATTTAGTTTAAACTTATACTTATAACCTAATAGACTTCTTCTTAACTAATTTATTATATAAGATATTTATTTCCTCAGTTAAACTTTAGTCTAACTAAAAAAGATATTAATTAAAGAGAAAGAAAAGACTACTCTTTTTTAATAATTAAACCCTAGACTTCTAGGTTTATAGCTATTATATAACATTACTATATAAACTACTATACTATATATCTAATAGTTTCTTTAGTTATATAACATTACTATTATTTAACCCTTATAAAACTTATAACTATATACTACTTCCTATAAAGTAAAAATAGCTAACCTAAAAGTTAATATACCTAAGCTTCTAAGCTTTAAGAATTATAAAGTATAAGCTATATATATTAAAGCCTTCTTTATAAATAAAAATATAACTATTAATTTAACTAAACCTAAATCTAAAAATAATATAAATAAAAGTAATAAAGCTTTAAACTATATATAATTACTTTATAAAAATAGTTTTTTAAAAGTAATTAAGGATAATAATAATACTTTTAAAGCCTAGGATTATTTTAAAAAGCTATATAAGCTTATAAGTTTTATTAATAAGTTTTTAATTTATAAAGAATTTTTTAATATTTTTTTAGATAATTTTAATTCTATAGAAGAATATATTAATAAAATTAAAAAATTAATAGATAATTTATTTTATAACTAGCTAAAACTACTTAATTAAGTAGTTATAGCTTATATACTTAATAATTTAAATAAGATTTATAAATCTTTTATAATTTCTATAACTTAGTCTCTAAAAACTAACCCTATTACTTATAACTTTAACTCTTTATATTTTAGTTTACTAAATAAATATAAGAGAAAAAGAAATAAAGAAGTAATTAATAATATTATTAAAAGTTTTAAATATAATAAAAAACAAAATAAAAACTAAAAAAATAATAAAAATAAGAATAAAAAAAAGAATAAGAATATTAAAATATCTAAAAAACCTTAGAAAAAATAGAAAAGTTTATACTATAAAAATTATAAAAAAACTAACTATTCTAAAAAAAATTATACTTTTTTATATCCTAAAAAAGTATTTAGTTAGTAGAAAAAACCTACTAATACTACTACTACTAAAGAAAAAGAGAAAGAAATAGTTAATATAACTATTACTAGTAATATTACCTCTTATATATCTTTAAATAATCCTAATTTTATAGAATTAATAGATTTATCTTCTAATAAAAAAGAAGAAGATATTATTTTTAAAAATATAAGTTATACTACTATACCTCCTTATATAAATAAAAATACTAATAATTCTTTCTTAAGTTATTTAATTAACTAATCTATTATTAAAGAATAAAGAAAAGTTAGGAGTTTTAACTAAATTAAAAAAACAGTTAATTTTTATATTAATACTACTACTACTATATAAATAGTTAAAAACTATACTCTTTTAGTTAACTAAAAAATAATAAAAAAACCTATTAAATAGAGAGAAGTAAAAAGTCTTATTTCTATATTAAAAAGTAATTTAATTATATATCCTAATAATAATAAAATAATATTAAAAGATATTTATTATATACCTTAATTAGGTACTAATCTACTTAGTTAGTCTAAGTTAGATTTATTAAGTATTACTTCTATTATATAGAAATAACCTATTTTATATAATATTAAGAAAGATTATATTATTACTATAGGAGTAAAACGAAATAACTTATATTTCTTCTAATTTCCTACTAATAATAATAATAACTATATATATAATACTATAACTAATAAAAATAATAATATTAATAATAATAGCCTCTAATTATAGTACTAATATCTTAGCTATATTTATATATAAAATCTTTTAAAAATAAAAGATAATATAATTTTAGATATAAATATAAATAATAATAATAATATAAATAATAATAAATTACTACCTTATAAAGCCTATTTTAAAAGCAAATTTATAACTAAGGTGAGTAAATTATAAGTTTATAATAAAAATCTAAATTATCTAGATTATATAGTTTTAGATTTATATAGGTTTATAACGCTTATTACTTATAATAAATATAATTTATTTATTATCTTTATAGATAAATATATCTGATTTATCTAGGGAAAATTACTTAAATATAAATCTAAAGAAACTATAAGTAATACGTTTCTTAAATTTTAAGTAGAAGTAAATAATAATAATAATAATAAAAGAATAAAAGAAATCTCTACTAATAGAAGTAAAGAATTTTCTAATAAATATATTAAAACTATATATCTTAATAGTAAGATTATCTATAATATAAAACCTCTTTATACGTATAAACTTAATAGATTTATAGACTATACTATATATACTATAGTAAATAAAATAAGAATAATACTATATAACTTAGGTTTACTACACTACTTATAGGATAAAGCTTTTTATACTACTCTTTATATATATAATAAGACTCTATATTTCTCTATTAATTATATAACGTTTTATAAATTAAAAAATAAAATAAAACCTAATATAAATAATATTAAAGTATAGGGTAGCTTATACTATTATAAAAATAAAGATCCTAAAATTAAGAAATTAAATATAAGAATATATTAAAGTTATATAATTAATTATAAATCTAATAAATATAAAATCTAGGATATATAATTAAAAAAAGCTTTATAGTCTTATAATATTAAAATCTTAAAGAATACCTTTATTTTTTATTCTAAAGAACTTCCTATAAATATAAATACTTATTTTAAAGATATTAATAATAGTATTATATTTAATAATAATAAATAGAGTATTACTTAATATAATCTATAAAGAGATATATCTAGTTAATCTATTTCTTATAGTAATAAAAATATTACTTTAAATAGTAATAATATTACTAAAGACTTTACTCTTAAGAATCTAAATAATAAGATTAATATTAATATTAATAAAAATAATAATAATATTAATAATAATAATATTAATATTAATAATAATAACTATAGTATTATATTATATAATAATAGTTATAGTACTAATACTAATATAAGTATAATAAATAATAATAGTAAGAAACCTATTAGTATTAATAATAGAGAAATAAATACTAATAAATCTAAGTTTTTTATAGAAATCCCCTTTATAATAGATAAAACTAAAAAAGACTACTAATAGGTTAATAATATAGTTAAAAATAATATTTTTAATAAAAGTATACTATTATTTATTTTAGAAAACTACTCTATCTTAAAAGATTATAAAATAAATAATAATAATATTATAACTAATAATAATAAAGCTTTATATATCCTATTAGTTATTATATTAGATAAGCTTTCTAATATTAAATAAACTTTAAATTCTCTTTATAAAAATAATTAAATTTAAACTATATAATTAGAAATAAGTTAAATAGAAAATATTAATATTTAGAAAATTATATAAATACTAAATAATATTTATCTATTAGATAGTAGATAAATATATATTATAAAATTAAAAGATAAAATAAATAATACTTATAAATATAAAGTAAAATAAATAGCTTAAAGTTTTAATTAATATATTAGTATTAATTATTTAGAAACTTTTTCTACTATTTATAGACCTAAAAGCTATAGATTTATAGTAACTTTTACTATAAAAGAAAGCTAGATTTTACTCTAATATAATATAACTATAGTTTTTATTTATATAAATATAGATATAAATATTTATACTATTATACTTACAAGTTTTATTTATAATAAAACTACTAATAAATTAGAATTTAATCCTAATTATAATTATAAATCTAAAAATAATAAATATTACTATAAGCTTATTAAAGCTTTATACAGTTTAAAACAAAATCCTAGACTATAGTATAACTATTTAAAAGGGATATTATTAAAATTAGGATTTATTATTTCACCTTATAATAAAGCAGTATATATATTAAATAAAAATAACTATAAAAGTATAATATATTACTATATAGATAATATATTACTAGTAACTAATAATATTACTACTAGTAATTATATATATAATAATTTAAAGTAATATATTAAAATTTAACTATTAGGGAGGCTTAATATATTTTTAAATTATAAACTTAATATAAATAGATAAAATAAATCTATTTTTATATATTAAATGAAATATATAACTAAAATATTAAATAAATATAATAAAACTAATATAAACTTATTAATAATACTAATAAAGAATAATATAAAAATATATATAAATAAAAGTTATATAACTAAGGAAGAAATACTATAATTTTAATAGTAAATTAGAGCTTTACTATATCTAGCTTTAAAAACTAAATTTAATATAGCTTTTATAGTTAATATTTTATCTAGATATACTATAAACTTTTCTAAAAAGTATTCTTCTATTTTAAATTATCTATAGGGTTATTTAAATAAATATCTTAATAAAGGAATTTATTATAACTATAATAATAATATAATTTAAGATTTTAGAAGTTATTTAAACTCTAATTAGACTAGAGACCTAAATAATAGAAAATCTATATTAACTTATATATTTTATTAGAGTTTATATAATATAATATTTTATAGCTTTATAAAATAAAAAATAATAGTTTTATTTCTTTATAAAGCTAAATATATAGCTTTAACTAAATCTATTAAAAAAGCTATTTATTTATATAATATTTATAATTTTAATCTTCAAACTCTAGGATATAAATTAATAAATAAACTTAAAATATTTATAGATAATATTATAACTAAAAACCTAACTAAAAATCTTAAATTCTATAAATAATTTAAGTATATTAATATAAGATATTATTTTACTAGAGACTCTTTGTTAAATAAAAAGATAATATTATTTTATATTAATACTAAGTCTAATATTACTAATATATTAACTAAGTTTTTAAGTAAAGTTATATTTTTTATATTATTATATATTATTTATAGTAAGAATAATAAAGATAATAGTAATAATAATAATAATAATAATAATAATAGTAATAATAATAATAATAATAATAATAATAATAATAATAATAATAATAATAATAATAATAATAATAATAATAATAATAATAATAATAATAATAATAATAATAATAATAATAATAATAATAATATTACTAAAATAATATATTAGTTTTTCTCTTAATATTCTTACTTATAAAGTTATTTTATAAGAGTTTTTTAATTAGTTATATATATATTATATAATATAGGAATATTTTTCTTATTTTTCTTACTAGTTTTTAAGTTTTTATATCTATAGTATATATATATATATTAAGTAAGTAAGCTATATACCTTTAAATTAACTATATATATTTTAATAGGGGATATTAATATATAATATCTTATTATAATATCTTATTATAATAATAATAATAATATAATAATATTCTATTTACTTAAATATACTATATAAAATAAATAAATAAACTTTTATATATATAACTTTATATAAAAGTATTTAGTTTATTATAAACTATAACTTTATAAATATTTATATAATCCTTAATATTATATAATCCTGCTTATATAATTAAGCGCTTTATAGCTTATATTTTAGGTCATCTTTCCCTTCTTTTTTCCCTACTTTAGGATATAACCTACTAACTATATTAACTAGAATTATTATAATATATACCTTCTCTATTAATAATTTATATAAATAGATACCTATAAATACTTAAAATTATTACATTTTATTAGAATATATCTCTATCTATAACTTTATACTATATAGGCATATATACTACGCCTCTGAATACTCTTATACCTATACTAACACTTATAATAAAAATAATAATAATAATAAAATAGCTAACTTTTATTTTCTCTATAAGTGAATCCCTATATTTTATAGCTATAAAAAATATAATATTTAAGATCTATAAAATATTTATTATTAAACTTATTAATAACTATAAAGATAATAAGAAATATAATAAAATCCTCTATTAACTTAACTAAATAGAAATATTACTAACTAAATAATAGTTACTAATAAGAATAAATATAGAAAAAGAAATAGTTAAATTAAAATACTAATCTTTATACTAATATAAAATAATACTTTTAAGCTACTTACTTAAGAGACTTCTATTCTATATATTAATAAATAATATAAAAAAACTTTATGTCTTATATAGTTTAATATAAGTAATTCTTTATTTTATTTATAATAATAAATATTATTCTAGTATTAATAAGATATTAATAGAATTATAAGCTTTTTAGTTTTAAAATAGATATAAACTAGTTTACTAATATATATCTTTTTATAGTAGTTATAAAGCAAACTAAATTAACTATATTAAACTACTAAATGAATTTTAACTCTTATTAACTATTAATATTTTCCATAATATTATAATAATAAACTTTATTACTAATATATCTAAAGTTAATTTATTTAAAATAATATAAGTACTACTTAACTTTAATAAGTTTAATATATTAGTAATAATAATATATAAATTCTTAAAAAAGATATTATTACTTATAGAGTATACTACTTATAATACTAAAGAGTAAGCTAAAGTATTATTTAGAAATTTCTAAATAATAGATTAGAAAATCCTTTAATAGATTATTAATAATAGAGATTCTAAATTTATATTAACTATCTAAGTAGTAATATTTAATACTTTATAAGTAAAACTTCTTTTATTAATAGTTTATTATTTTTAAATAAATAGATAAAATAAAAAAATACAATGAATAGTTACAATTATAATCTATTTTTATATTTCTAAATTCTCTAAAATCTTATAAACTAAAATATTATTATTTCTTTAGTATAATCTTAATAACCTACTAATAACTATAATTAGCTATTTATTTAATAAAACTATATTAAGATTTAAACTTTATAGTATTCTTAATATAGTTATATAGAAAGATATTCTAAATACAAATATATTAGTTTTAAAATAAACTTATTAAATAAAAGTTTTATTCTTAATTAATATTATAAACTCTATTTATAAAGAATATTATAATAAATACTACTTAGATATAATCTTTAATAAAGAAAATAAAATTTAGATTAAGCTTAGTTAAGGATTTTATTTACTAGAAAAATATAATAATAAATAAATATTCTACTATATAAAGCTATTCTATATTAAATATATTATTAATTCTTTAGTATATAAAATTAATATCTCTAACTATTAGAAAATATACTTAATTCTATTTATTATTTAACTATATGAACTAAACTAAAAAGAAGATTTATTTTAGTATAAAATATTACTATTATAATTTATAGAAATAGATAATAATAAGAAATAAAAACTAAATTATATTATTAGTAAAAAGATCTCTTATAAGAAATATAAACTATAAATAGAATATTTTATTTAATAAAAGATATTTATAGTAAAGGATAATACTTAGTAAAGCTAAGAATTACCTCTCTTAAATACTACTAAAGTTATTTATAACTATAAAGCTAGGTTTTTTAGTTTAATAGTAATTAAGTTTTAAAGATTTTACTATTCTACTTAAAAGTAGTTAAATTAAGGTATTATTTTTAATAAAATAATATTATTATTTAAAAATAATAAACTATTACTTATTTTAATCTTGAAAAGGCTTTATTTCCTTACTATATAGTTAATATACTTCTTTATTATTTATTCTTATTTAATCTTATTATTCTAAAAAAAAAAAACTTTAAAATTAATATAAAAAATAAAAATAACCTCTTAAAGCTATATCTTTTTTAAATTTTAACTAAAAACTTACTTTTATTTATTTATAATAAAAGATCCTCTATTAAATAAGCTTACTACTTTTTTCTTTCTTACTACTTACTTATATTTATATAATAAATTTTTATAAACTTTTTATAACTACTACTACTTCTATATTAATAATAATAACCTTATTCTTAACTACCTCTTTATTAATAAATATAATATTATTATAAATAACTATATTACTAAAATCTATTGCTATTAATATAGTAATAAGATCTAAGCTATAAACTCTAAAAGTAATAACTATATTATTAATATTAATATTAATAAAAAGATAATTAGTATTAAGATATCTAATAATATTACTAATAATATAGTTAACTATAATACTTTAAATATTATCTACTTTAGTAACTATACTAATATATACTTTAATAACTATAAAATCTTATATTAATTAGGTATTACTTAGTTATTTACTCTTATTAACTCTTAAAATAATATTATTATTAATATAGAATATATTACTAATTTTAAACTTAATAAAGTAGCTAATAAGAATATCTTTCTTACTAATAATATTAAATTTTCTATTACTTCTACTAAGACTTCTATTACTACTATTAGTATTATTAGTTTTAAACTTTCTTATAAAAACTATAAAAAAGCTTATAAAACTAAAAAAGCTATTAAGAAAACTACTAAAAAAGCTACTACTAAAGCTACTATTAAAATTACTACTAAGACTAATAATAGTAATAAAAAAATAATATTAATAATATTAATTTTAATAAGAAGAATCTTAAAAAGTTTAAAAAGTCTAAGAAGTTTAAAACTCCTTCTAAAAAGAAAAAACTTACTTTAAAAAAAGTTTCTAAAAAGGAGAGCTTTTATAAAAAAAAGTAGTTTATTCTTTTCTAAAAGTATAAATACTAATAATTAATTACTAATATAAAAGATTATATTACTATAAATTTTACTAATTACTCTAATAATATTCTTCTTAAAGAGGTTTACTTTATTATTAAAACTATTAATAGTATAAATAATACTTTATTTAATATTTTTATCTATTATATTTTAAATAAGTTTAAATATATTTTAAAAAGGTTTAATACTATTACTAACTTTACTACTAAAAACTAAAATAAAAATATTCATAATAATCCTAAAAAGCTATAGATTAACTATTTCTCTAGCTATATTATAATCCTTATTACTTATTTTATTAGAAAATATAATATAGCTAATAATATTATTATAAACTATTTTACTAAGTTTAATTACTTTAACTTTATATTAATTACTTCTTTTATTACTATTAGTAATATTACTACTACTAATACTCTTATGTATAAAGATATTATAAAAACTTACTAATATATTAATACTTTTATTAGTAATCTCTAAAACTAAATTATTCTCTATTTTAAAAAAGTTAAAAATATTACTAAGCTAGCTATAACTACTACTAATAATACTACTTCTACTACTAAAAGTCTTAATACTATTATTATTAATAAACTCTTTTTTTATATTATTAAGTTTAAGTCTAACTTTATAATTAAATAAGTTATAACTAATAAAATTTATATTACTATTAATAAAGTCAAAGAGATAGAAGTTATTATATTTTAGAATAAGATTACTATTCTTTATATTTCTATTATAGAAGTTTAGAAAATAAGAACTAAGTATTTTACTCCTAAGAATACTAATACCTCCCCTACTAAATATAGTTATGCTTCTTCTATATTTAATAAATTAATAATATAAAATTAAATAAATTAATTACTAAAAAATATAATTAAATTAGGATATTAATAGTGAAAAGCTAATTATATATAATTTAAAAAGAAGATAGTTAGAATAATTATTTCTAAGAGGGGAGTACTTATTATAAGCTTTTCTATTTTTTTAAACTTAAACTAGTTAGATATATAAGTAATTATATATCTATAGAGACTTTTTATATATTAGAAATAAAAAGTCTAAGCTTTATAAATAGACAAAGATATCCTTCCTAAATAATAAAATATAAAACCTAAGATTAATTATATTTATATTCTAATTACTATTATTTACTTTATTTATATATAGTTTTAGCTACTTCTACTATAGCTCTTAAGCTATTAGGAAGACTATAATAATAAAGTAAATCTAGCTTCTAGACTAATTAGAATTTTTAAAAGATTTTTTAAAAAGATAAAAGAAGCTTACCTAAGTATTTTAGTACTTAGCTTTATTCTAATTATTTAAAATTATAACTTTCTAAACTTTTATATTTAAAGTAGATAATTTAAGCTAGTTTTAAACTAATATCTTTAGAATTACTTATATAGTAGACTTATTACTAGTTTATTAAGTTTTATTATAATATATTTCTAAAAGAAAAAAGAGTAAATAGTTACTAATATTAGTTTAGTAATACTTTTTAGCTAATAAGTATTAAAATAAAGCTTAGTACTTCTTAGTAGTAAGGTTAATACTATTAAGAAGTATTAGAAATACTAGAAATATATTTTTTATTATACTACTAGATTAATATATTTTTAAACTTCTTATTAGAGTTAAAAAAAAACTTATTTTTAACCTTTATACTAGCTTTTAAAAATAACTATTTTTTAATATTACTACTAATATTATTACTACTACTATACTTTTATATTTTAAAAACCTATTTATATATACTTTTTAATATCTTTTTTAATTCTTTACTAGTTATTATAATATCTTTACTAACTTATATTTAATATATTAATTACTTTATTTAGTATAAAATATTATCTCTTTATAGAATTACTATTTAGATTTATATATTATTTACTACTATTAGTAATATATTAACTATTAACCTAGCTATATATAATATCTTTAAAGCTTTACTTATTAAGTTTACTAATATTATAATAAAATAGAGACTTTTAATTAACTATTTAATACTATTTCTATTTCTATTACTACTAAATACTTTAAAAATAATTATATTATTTTTTAAAATTACTCTAAAGCTAGCTATTTATCTCCTAATAACTTTTATAACTTTAAGCTTCTATCTAAGTACTTCTAACCTATCTTTATTACTATATCTAAGTAGAAAACTATTTAAATTAAAAGACTTATTATTAGCTTCTTTATTAATATAAATAACCCTCTTATAATATTTAATAATTAGTATATATAGTATATACTTAGCTTCTCTAACTTTAATATTAATATTTAAATATATTAATTAAAATCTAACTAGAAAAATTAACGTTAATAACTTTATATCTAAAAAAGTATAAATTAAAATAGAGATATAAATAGTACTTATAAAGGTTTATATATCCTTTAATTTATAAACTTTACTTAACTAATATATAATTATTACTATCTTTAGCTACTTTATTAATAGGTTAAGTAAATAGATATAATACTTCTTAGGTTTTTATTATTAGTTTAGTACTTATTCTAGTAAGAATATTACTATTATATCATATATAGTTATAAGAGAGTAATACTTACTTAATAAGATTAGTATTATAGTTTCGAATAATACTAATACTAATAGTATTTATATTAAAGTTTTATATCTATTTATTTTATATTTATATATAGAAACTAATACTTAGTATTATTAAGTTTAATATTATAGCTATATCTTTAACTTTATTAGTTATACTATTATTTCTAGAATTAATAAGGAAGTATTTAAATAAAAGTTTAACTATTTTATTAATATTAGTAGGATCTAAGAAAACTTAGCTAATTAGAGGTTTAAGAAACCTATTAGTAAGCTTTAAAATATTATTAAGTATATTAAATTATTATTATAATATTTAGAAACTTATTTATTTATTAATAATAAAACTAATAATAATAAGTATATCTTTATTTTATAGAAAAAGCTATTATAAAAACTAAATCTAATATTAAGTAATACTACTTAATAAAACTTAATATATAATATAATCTACTACGTTTTACTTAAATATAGTTAGATTACTAGTTATATATACTACTTCTTAAGTTTTAATAATAAGAATAATTATATTTCTAATTAAGATATCCTAACTAATAAGGATTAGTAAGTTATTATTAAGTTAAATAAGATCTTAAAACTTCTCTACTTATAAACTAAGTAATATAAAAACTAAAGTAAAAATAATAAATATAGTTAATTTTAGGAGATCTTAATAGATTTTAAATATTTTTTAGATTAATTTAAAGATTAATATAAGTTTTATAATACTCTTATTATAAAAAAGATTAATTTTATAACTATATAAATATCTTAAAATCTCTTATTATAATAATCTTAACTAATAAGAATATTATAATAATCTAGTTAAATATTAATCTTATAAACTTTATTAATTAATAGTATTCCTATTTATTTATAGTTTAAATATATTATTATATTACTATATCTCCTTTAAGTTATTAATTTCATTTTTTGTATATTTATATACTTATTAATTATTAATAACTAGTAAATGTTTAATAATAACTATAAAAAGTTTAGAAACTTTCTCTTTTATACTACTATTATAATATTATATTTAAGTAGAGGTTTATAATAATTTAAAAAGTATTAAAATACTTAAGAGACTTATAAATAACTTTATACTACTAAAGAAAGTTTTTAAGAGTACTAAGAGTAATAATATACTAAAATAGCTATTTATATTAATAGATTAGTTTATTTAAAACTTCTATAAGAGTTATTTATATTAATTATAATACTTTTTAAACTTAAAGACTTTAATTATAGTTAATAATTAAATAATAGTTTTTATAATATTACTATTAATAAGATTAATAAATTAGAGAAATATTTTAATTTTATAGTTATTTAGTTTATTAATAATTCTATCTAGTAATAGATTTTATATTAATAGATTTTCTTAATATTAAATAAGTTTATTTTTAATATCTTTACTATTTTAGTAATAATAACTAATTATAAGAAAGTATTTAGTTTTATTAAACTAATACTAATATTATAGAAGTTATTAATAAAACTATTACTACTTAAAGAGATATAATACTTCTAGAACTAAATTTATAATAGTAGTATTACTATTAAAAACTATTATTTTAAATAGAAAGGTTAATAGAAAGTAGGATAATTTTAGAATACTAAATAGATATATATCTAATATATTAAGATATTATAAAAGCTTTACTAACTTCTTAAATAAGTAATTTAGTTAATCTTAAGCTAAGCTAGTTAATTTAATTAAGCTTTATGTGAAAAATTAGTTAATTAATTAAGCCAGACCCTCAGGCTTAGCTTGATTGATTAGTATATAGTGCTGCTAGAAACTCCTTGATTGTATGATGTGCCAGCTTGAATCCTTCTCTGTTGTTTGACCTAGCCAGAAATATACCACACCTATCCATGATTTCGTTCTCGTCCACTTCAGGGTATTCGAACTCATCAGCATCTAGCCCGGGTATACCTGCCACCGATAACGCCTGACAAAGCTCACGATCCGTGAGTGGGGCGTCCGAGAATGCGGTCAAATTCAGAACGGATTGTATTAGGGCTTGAGTCGAAGCCGTTTGTTCGTTGCAACGCTGAAGAATCAGCTTGTAGATACCTCCCAAGTTTCGTGGGAGGGTGTTCGAAAAGTCTCCTAACGTCTCGGCTGTAGCGTATCTGGCGACGTACTGAAGCGAGCAAGATGTAAGTTGAAAGCTGCCGAGATGTCAGTTTGGGCGTTCGCATGCTTGAGATACACTACTTACTTGGGATCATCGATAGAAGCGACTTTCTGAATGACTTTGTCTTTCAATCGCGGGTTGTTGAAAACAGTATTTCCCTCCACCATTGTTTTCTCAAGCTCTGTGGCAGCAAACATCTCCAAGTGTCTCACACTAGGCTCGTATTCCTGACAATGAAGCGAGTCACCAAAAGTCTTCTTGAAAGCTGCCTCCATTCTCAACTGGTAGTCTGAGACCATAGCCAATCTGACATTGTCGGACTGTGATACCAATGAAGCCATCAGTTGCGTGACGACATCGCCGTGGTCCGGGCACTCGTCAGCTCCATCAATGACTAATAAGATCTGCCTAAACACTTTGGCTACCGCACGAGATACCAGCGTCATTCTTCCGATAGTAGGCATCTCGACTAATCTTCTACCGCTCAACTCTCCGTAGTACTTCTCGAGCACACTCATCGCTGACGGGTTCTGCACAGCGACCTGAGCCAAAAGAGTACTGAGAAGATAAAAGCAGTCATGGGTTCGTGGATTCGAGAAGCGACAAAAGATAAAGGCGACGGCGGTTGTCTTATCAGAATAGTGTGTATGAATTGCGGTTTCGATCAGTGTAGCGGCCAATGTTGTCTTGCCAACTCCAGGGCCACCTTTGATCCAAAGATGGTGGCTTATGTTGTTGTTGTTCGAGCTACCGGCTATCCAGCTTCGGACAGGTTCGCGTTCCAACAGTTCATATTCTGTCCAACGGCTCCGATGACTGAGGGTTTGCATGAGGAATTCGAGATGACCTAGTCTTAGAAAGAACCGCGTTATGGCGAACTTCTCCATCGAGTAGCCGCAGCGACCCATCATGTATTTTCTGATGGCGTCTCTGTACCTGGGGAGATGTTGGTCTTTCGCATCGGAAAAGTTTTCAAGCAGTTCGTTCATGGAGTTAGAAGTCAAAGCCTTGGTGATGGCCTCCTTGTGTCGGCCGATTTCTTCCATCAGATCCACGGTCCACGCGGTCGTGAAGGGCCATCGCAGCTTAGTTCTTCCTCTAAAGTCTTCCTCCTTGTTTCTGATATCATATGTCAGCTTCCTCCGGCTCAAAGTCGCCTGGAGCCTTATCAGTGTGTGACGGCAGGCGAATAATTGTTGCGGCAGCTTCGGCAAGCGGACACCATGATGGTCACCAAAGGCCTGGCTGTATTCCACGTCGAAGGTGGTCGCCACCAGAGTAAGACGGTGCATAATCCGGCCAGATCTTGGATCTCGGTTGCAACGCGGCGAATTTCGTCTCGCCTCTTGACGTCCATGAACGGGTCAATCCTGTCCATGGCAAAGTCGTATGTGCTTCGGAATGCATTGTCCGCGACCGCAACTAAGCCGCGAAGACTGTCAACGACTTCAGAAGGATCCATGGCAAACTGAGACTCTGGCAGGCTCCAGGTGACGCGCTTTCTTGAGCGAGGCAGCGTAGGTCTTTCCGTTGCATGTAGTTGACTGACCGGAGTCTAGCAACGAAAAATTGTCACATCGACTTGTTTCTGTGAGGGGGGGTCGGAGCGTTGCCTGTTAGGCAGATTCTTCTCAGGCAATCATCGCCCTGCATGATGTGCTGACTGCATATGTGTGTGACGTGGTGTACCATGCCCCGCTCGTTGTGTGATGTGCGGCCAATGAACCGCGACAATGTCTCATTCAACGTTCTCGCGTACTTAGTTGAGGGGAGCGCGAGCGCGCGGATGCAATTCGAGCTCGTGCGGCTTTAAGAAAGACCTACCAATCCAAAAATGTTGCCATCACAAATAGATGCAAAATCAGATAACACTACATAATTCGAATTCTATCTGTTCGCTGTGAGCTTTGTCGCTGAGGGCGGCCAGTTGCCTGTTAGTATTCAAGCACAAAGCTTGATGTTCCCGTGCTCAATATTGTACACTGCTTCCTTTTGACAGTGAGAAAAGCAGCATGCACCATAACCCAATACAAATTTCGGAGTTTGTTTTGAGGGATCTGAGGTTGAAGCTGATTAAGTTCACACGTATAGGTAGTGCAATTCTCCCCAGCCTCTACAACGATCAATCACGACTCTCGATAGCATATCTGTTATGGAGAGCTACCGATATCTCTAAAATGTCTCTTGTGGGACCCAATCCTAGAGACCGGCGTCTTGTGATTCTTTTCACTTTTGCTTTTTGCTTGCGATGTTTCATTTCGCCTGACGCTGCAATTTTCTCGGTCTCGCTTTAAATATGTTTGCATAGGTACTCCAAAATATGACAAAGTAATATCATGACTCGCAACACTGCTGCCTGTGCCAACTACCAGCTTTAGAAAGTATTCGACCTACCAAAGGCACATAGGAAGGGCGGTGGCTTCAGCCCCAAGCCCTTGGGACAGCAATTCAGCCTAGCCTGAGATTTGACCAAAGGACAACCTGATTCCTGATTCAATTGAGATGAACTGAGGTATCAAACTGCCAAATGGCCAATGTCACTCTCAGAATAGACAACTCCGGGTATGCAGACCCCGCCGGTGTCTTATTTCAACATCACCCTCTTCTCTTCTTTTCGGGCAACTGTCGCTTGGTTACGCAAAGTTTATTTCGATCTAAAGTGGGCTTCGGATGAACTCCCTGGTCCCTGGTCTCGGGAACCGAGACCGAACATCCAAGTAAGTTGAAAAAGCTCCGAACTCTTGCATTAGAAGTCTTAGTGGCTTAGCCATTTCAAAGAGAGATCTTAATAAATGGGGCTCTTCCGAGGCTTTCTTGCGAACTTGCCGTGAGTGCCCAGGCCCCATTCAAAGTCATCGTTCACACAACCTTAATCCCGGTCGTTCCGGTAAAGCAGTAGTAGCTGATATTGCCGTTTAGAGTTTGAAATTGACCGCTAGTTTCATTAACAGATGTCGAAGACTCGAGTTTCGCAGGGAGGTGCAAATTGCTGAGGCCTAGGCATCCTGACAACACTCATTGGGCTTGGCTGTCCCATTCAACTCCGATGTTGCCATCTTTGAGTTTTCTAATAGTGAAGTATAAAGAGAACATCCACGACCGACTCCTTCATGGCACTGCATCACTCAAGACTACTTTTCCAACGCGCCACATCAATAATCCAACCTCTACAAACCATTCGTTAGCCAGAACAAAGTCCATCAAGAATTCAAGATGCAGTTCCTCAAGATCGCCTTCACCTTCGCTGCTGCCCTTGCAGTTCCCGCATCCGTCAGTGTCCGATCCAAATGCAAATGATCGTCAATGACTAACAAATTCCCCAGGCCGCATCTTGCATTCAGTTTGGAGCTTGTGCCGAGGGCAACGACATCAGACAATGCACCGAGGGGAGCTGCGTTCAGAAGCTTGGCCAACCTTGCACCATTGGCGGCAACATCGTCATCTGCCCCGTTTGAGCTATGCCCATTCAGTGACTACTCCTCCAGTGGACACGGTCGTTTAGAAGCACATATCATATTCATCAAGATTTCTGCATACGTTTTGCTCGAGACCAATCATACAATGTTCTTCAAATTTCGTGACTAACACGCGACGTCGTCTTCAAGCATTCAACACCGCTGGCAAAGACTAGAACTCAAAGACTTCCTCCTCAACGTAGAATGTGCTCTTCGTAGAACTTACCTTGGACGCTGCTATTCTGACATCCCGGATAAGTCGACTAGGACCACAAACATTGACGGCTGCGTCTAGACAGGGGTGCATTCTCCTCACTCCTTCAAACCACCCCAACACATCCGGGCGGCCCTGCCTCAACTCTCCCGGAATGTCGTGCTGGTTAGTTCGACCAGCCATTGCGTATCCGCCCTCACACTCATCGGCGCGTGCAGCTCCTCTGCCGGTCACATAAACCGAGATGTTGAAAGTCGCTGGCACGCCAGGATCGGCTGCCAACGCAGCTAGATTTCTCAACTCATCGCCGAACCACTCAATGCTCTCAACGTCTTTCACAGCCCACAACATGTGAATATGCCACGACTTGCCTTGCAGAGCACAGGCATCAGCTGAGGCGGCTCGCTGGATGAGATGCGTCGCAATGCTGATGCCAGGAGTGATACCAATGCCGCCGGCAACGAGCACAGTTAGCGGCTGCTCGCCCCAGCAGACCCGACCGACACCGTACGGTCCATCCAGGCGTATGCGCAGCTTTCCTGTTTTCGTTTCCATATCTTGACACGTGGTCACGTCCTCGCTGCTCGTCTCTCCATCAGCTGGGGTGATGCCCTGGATTTTCCTCGTGTACCCTCCCAACCCTCTGATCGCCAGAGTAGCGCCCTCGTCGCCGGGCGCAGACGCGATGGTGAACGGGTGCCAGTTGAGGAACGACACGCTTGGGATCTGCACCCAGGTGATTTGCCCCGGATGCCGCGGCTTCATGCCCTCGAACTTGATCTTGACGACGTCTCCGTGGTGATGCTGCACGGCAGTAGTGTTAATTGAGCGGAAGTTGTAGTAGAAGCGCAGGAAGCGGTCGCAACCCCAGAGTAGAAGCCCAGGAAGCAGGAACTCGGGGCCTTTGGTGGCGTGGATGAGGGCGCCAACGACGAAGAGGAAGAAGAGGGCGTGGGAGTAGTAAAAGATCTCGAAGAAGCGGCGGCGTATGATCGGGGCCGATTTCAGCGCGATGAGGACGAGGGACGCCCATGCCATGGCGCCGACTTGGATGCGCAAGTTGGAGAAAGAGTCGGCGAGTTGGTCGGTCGCGATGTAGTGTTGTGTATTCAGGGCGAAGTGGATGGTTGCATGGACCATGGTTGCGATGCCGATCCAGCGGTGGTAGACCAGCAGAACCGGAGATGGAATCTGGGCGATGATGGAGAAGAGATTTGTGCGTGCGGCCAGGAGGAGGGCCAGGCCGCCGTTGGCGATTGTGAGCCAACCGTAGAGTTTGAAGTCGGTGGTGAACTCGTTGTCGTTTACGCCGAATAAGATGTTCAGGCCGAGAAGAACGGCGAATCTGAGGAAATTGGCGGCATGGTGGTTCGTGAGAATTGGTATGGGCGATGGGAGAGTCAAGAGCTTGTGCACAGCTACAGCTACACGTGTGTGGCCTGATGATGATGCTTTGATGAATGGGCGGCCTGGGCATGTTAGCATACGTGTAATGCCACACAACTAGAATAGAAGACTAACCGCGATGTGCCAAGCTGCGGAACCGCGCGGGAAGTCGCACGATGCTCTCAAGGAAAAGCATGCCGATGACACAAAGAAAGTAGGCTCTCGCAGCCGTGTATTGATCTTGAATAATAGGTTTTTCCATGTCGAGCGAGTAACGATGATATCGCAAAGGATATCTTGATCCCAAAAGCAGGATAGAGAAATGGTTAATGAGTTGAAGGTGATATGATGGCTTGAGATGATATTCCGGTGTCCTGAGGTCGTGGTCATTCTTATGCTTTTGTTATTGTTACCTGTTGAGCCTTCAGCTGCAGGTTCTTGGAATCAGCAAGCTGAGTGATAACACTGACGTGTGGTTTATGATGAGGGATCAAAACTTCCAAAGAGTGCTTTTAGGCATGATGATTGATCAATGTTGCCGAATGCAGTTAGTGCTAGAGAGGCACGGTTGGGTTTCGAGCACCCGTCTGCAGCGCCCGCAGCAACAGAAAGCTGGACGCAGCACGATGTGGCTTGCTACTAATTAGTGCACTGAATTCTCATTTGTTACTTTATACTTCCCCAATGATTTCACAGTTTACTGGACACAGCCCCAGCGTCAATATCATAATCAAGACACCTAGGATGGAATCTGCCTTGCCCAGGGGCCCGTGTTGGAGAGTCTTCAGGGTCATACGGGAGTCTCTCTTATGGAATCATTAGAGACCAAGACTTACGCATTTTCTGTCCAGTCACAGGCCTTAGAAGCGCATTTCATTATCACTTACTAGTCTTTGGTGATGGACGTCAGGACGCATGCCGTAAAGAGATTAAAGCTGAGCCCAAGACTTCCACTCCTGGGTCCATCCCGAAAGAAGTCCTACTTTTCTCTTTCAGTCTCCTCGTTACTTCTCCGCGAAAACCTGACCTCTGTCAGTTTTGATCATTTAAGCCACGCGCAAGGCGAAGATGAACGTGCGTTGTTTGGACTTGAAGGACGCAAGCCACCGCAAACTTTAAGCTTAAGCTCGGGTACCTGCTGCTAGCGCACCACCACACATCATCAGAATTTCCTATTTAGGCAAGAGTCAAAGTTGCAAAGGATTTAGCTGGATTACACATCAACATCCATGGATGCTTGTGATTGAGCGTCCTGCCACAAATCGTATGCCATTGATTCCAAAGAAGTTCAAGACTTTTCGGTATATAAACTCCATACATGTCCGCTTCGGTAGGGAATTACAACAACTCATCACTCTCAGAACACATTCACAATTAGACACTCTCACAACTCAACGTTTTTTTTTTTCCACACTCAGGTTCAATCACATCAAACTCAGCACAATGTTCAGCCAAAGCACCGCGATCTTCCTCACCGGCCTCGCCGTCTTCACTACTCTCGTCTCAGGCCAGGGCAACGACACCATGGCCCAGAAGATTGGGTGGTCCGGCAAGCTCTCCTCTCTCGACGGCGGCCTTGGTGGCACGGTCACCGTCGTCGACGCTTCAACTCTCATGATCAGTGACTACACCCTCAAGGACGCCTCGGCACCGGCGCTGTACTGGTGGGGTGCCACCGACGATGTCATCAAGAACGGCTTCCGCATCTCCAACGAGCAGGTCACCAAGGCGGCGTCCACCAACACGCTCACCATCAAGCTCGATGCCGGAAAAACTCCCGCTGATTTCTCCACCGTTGGACTGTGGTGCGAGCGACTCTCGGCGGACTTTGGGCAGGCCACTTTGAAGGCTTCGACTGGCTCCGGGTCTGGGTCCTCGTCCTCCGGTGGCAGCGGCTCGAGCTCTACTTCCGATGCCAGTACCTTGATCGGATCTATGGGCCGCTTGGGTGTTGTCACTATTGGAGCTGTCTCCTTTGCAGCCTGGCTGATTTAGGAGACGAGTGGGGATGCCATCACAAGAGGCCGGCCACATCTGTAGACTGGCTTGTTGGAGGGTTTCCAACAAGAGGATGCTTTCAATGATTTTATAAGTGCGAGGGAGATATTGGAATGTACATATCGTAATTGAATAAACGTGGTTTTCTGAATCTCCCGTTCGCTCACCAATAAAACAAAGAATCGATCATAGATGAAATTGAAGTCGAATGTCGATAGATCTCAAGCGGGCCACGGTAGTCTTGGTTCGCATGGTTCATGGGATGCTGACCGACCCTGGACGAGGCCGCCGGGGTTGTGAAGAATGTATTGAGATGGTGTGTACTGCAGTGAGCACTGTGCCAATAGCGTCAGGGATTAACCTTCTTGACAGTGCAGACACCGGAATCAGGGCACTGTATACCCGCATCAGGCAACCAGACTAGCTCTGCCGCACCACCTTCCCACCCTCTCCGCTGCCGCCCAGCTACTCCCGTCATCCTCCCCCGCCGTTCTCGACTTCTTGCGTTCCCGGCAACACCTCGAATCTCTGGCTCTCTCATTCACTTTTCCATATTCTGTCTGCCAATCGAATCGCCGGCGGGAGTAAGAACCATCCATCACAGCAACCAGCGTGGCTTACACGCCGGCTGACCTCTCACTAATCTCACCATGTCCCAATCCAGGCGCCAAGCTCCTCTCGAGGAGAGGCCGTACAAGGTCCGCAAACACATCCATGAAGACCCGCCCTTTGCCGCGGTGCCAATACCCGCCTCACTGCCGCCTTATTGGCCGCCTACGGACGAGCCCTTCGTCAATACGCAGCTGTACGGCGGACCGGCCATCTACGGGGACAATGCTTGGTCCCAGAGCCAGGGACTCGGGCATCTAGACCAAAGCTTTGTCAAAGGCTTACCTGCAGACACCCAATCAGGGCTTGACATGTTCCAGCCTGCTTCTGCCCAGGCACCTCCGCCGGCGTTGAGCACCGTGAGCAGCGTCACCTACTCCTCGTCGTCCACCTCCCAGCCATCGTCGGCGGGCTCCGGGCTGTCTCCATCACAGACTGAACTCCCATATGAGTGGCCAGCTCCAACGTCAGCTTCTCATTCTCGGGTTCCGTCGCCTACTGAGCGGACGGTAGAACGTGCTCAAAGCCGATTCGTCTGCCTCGGCCCGCACTGCGATGAGGCTTTCGACCGGGAGCAGGAGCTAAAGAACCACTTCAAAGCGGTCCACACACACATTTGCAACTGGGCAGGCTGCGACCAGCCAGCCTTCTCCTCCAAGGAAGGACTGACTTGGCATGTCAAACTAGAGCACCTTCTGGTCTGCCCCGCGCCAGCATGTACCGAAAGCTCCTTCCAGAGCAAGAGAATCTTGGAATGCCACATCAAATGGGCACATCCCGACGCCAACGAAGGAAAGGGCAAGGTCCTCGAGTCAGTCCCGAAGCCCATGGTGTCCGCAATGGCTCCTGAAAGATCCTCCGAACAAACTTCTATCAACACAACTCCAAATCCAAAGGATGCTATGGAGGACAAGGCGACTAGGCAAAGCCTGTCCGTCACAATCGCCAAGAAGAAATGTCGAGAACAGCTGCGTGCAGCTGTGGAAAGGAAGCATAAAAGGCAGAACGGTACGTGAACGCTGACATGTAGGACGCTCGTCTGACTTCCACAGGCCAAGCACCTCGCACAGTCGACAGTCCCAGTGACTCGTCTCGAGCGGTAACCTCCCGCCTGATCGAGAGCGCCAGCTTTCCGATGGTATGGGAGCACGGCGTCCTACCCTTTCTGGTCGAGTTCCTCCCAAAATGGTGCGGCCCGAACCACGTCGTCAGCGTCACCCGCGGCAAGACTCCCGGCTCCCGTCGCATCTGCATAATGACTAAGAAGCAACCATCACGAGCACGACGGATCATCATCGCGTCCCATGTCAAAGATCTTTTGCCCGAAAGCTACCGCCCAACCATCTCCTTTGACTTCTCTACCGGTGCTGTGGAACGCCTAGTCTGGGCTCGGGGGTTGGGAAAAGACATGCCGGACGACATCTGCATGGCTCGGAACCCATACTACTTCAAGGACCCATGTATGGGCGACAGCATCGGCACCGCAGGGACCGATGACTTCAGGGAGAGTACCTCAACTTTGGGGCCATGCCTGGTCATCGGCGGTGGAAATTATTGGCTGGCCAACTTCCACCCCTTCGTCGACGCGTACCAACACCAGAGCGAAGTCAGCGTGCAGCACCCTTCTCCAAGCGACCGATCCCGCTGCATCGAAGAACGTCACGATACCATGGACGAATCCAAAGACTTCGCCATCGGCAAGCTCACGGCAACATCAGGTATCGACCTCAAGACAACTCGCATCTCGCATGACCCCTACTGGGAAGACTGCGGGAAAGAACAGCCTTTGATCGTGACGGACTGGATCCTGATCGCCGCAAAGACCAAGCAAGCCAACATTCTCCGCCGCTTTCCCTCAGAGACGATGCCCCTCCTCAAAGAAATACCCATCAGGACCACATCTGCCATCGTCCCAGGCGCGTCGGTTGTGTCTACAGGCCGAACTTCTGGGCAACAGCGCGGACAGGTCTGCGAGGTACCCGCCTACGTCAGCGCGGAAGAGAACGGCACAGGAAAAGCAACACGCGAATGGTACATCGAAGAACCCTTCCCTTATGACGACGAAGAAGCGTGGATCCGTGGTGGCATCGGCGTCGAGGGTGACAGCGGTGCCGCGGTAGTCGACGCAGACACCAACGCCCTGGTGGGCCAACTCTGGGGACGGAACAAGTACTTCGGGCCTGGTCCCCGCCTCACCTTCTTCACCCCCGTCGGCGACCTCTTCGATGATATCCAAGAACGGTGCGACCAGCAAGGGCGGCCCCAACTGCCGCAGTACCGAGATGAGTCAGAATGCTACCCCGTCTACCCAAGCTGCCGACAGTGCTACGACCTACGCACCTACCTCGACAGTAGACGTAGCTCGCGTGAATCCCTCCGGTCCATGATCGGCCGACTCGAGAGCGACCACGGCGAGCTGCCCTCGCTCGGCGGCACGTCAGAGCTCGCGACGCCACAAGACCACGTCCTCTGGTCCCGCCACAACGGCGTCGAGGAGGTCGGGTCGTCATTCTCGAGCAGCATATCCCCCGCCGCAGTCCACACCTTTGGCTTCACCGCGCAGCCGGGTACGCCCAGCATCGTAGACGTCAAGAGCCCGTACGCCCTGACGCTGAGCGCGGAGGATCTATACGACGACGAGGCCTTCATGTCAACGGCCACCGGCAAACGGTCAGCGGCAATGATGCCGCGCGGTTCGGTCCCGGGTGCCAAGAGGCAAAGATTACATTAGCCGTAGTTCTGTACATTAGCTGTAGTCCTGTTGCCAATAGCCCCTTATCCAGGCAGCCCTCCCCGTCCCATCTTCCTCGCGCGCTGGTCGCGGCGGTTGTGATTCGCCCGAGAGCCCTTGCTGGCTTCCTTCCTCCTCCGCGCCGCCTCCGTGTCCTTGTCTCCCGTTGGGCCCGCTACATTGCCTCCGCGCCCGCCGCCTCTGCCACGGCCCCGACCACCACCACGGCCGCGCCCACCTCTTCCACCTCTTGACGAGCCGCCGGCCCCATCCTGCTCCGACTCCTCAGCGCCGGATCCCACAGGACTAGCCCTCCACGCCGTCGACCGCAACTCCGTCTGCGCGCCCGTAAACGCCGCGGCGCCGCTGTACTTCGCCTCCAACCTCCTCTTCTGCGCCGGGTTCCTCGCAAGCATGACCGCCCACCCCTCAATCGCCTCGTCCGTCATGCCCGTCTCCTCCCTCAACTTCGCCCGCGCCTGTCCCCTCCGCGTCGCAGCCTGGCGGTCAAACACAGTCGGATCAGCCTGGAACGCCTTGAAGAGCGTCTCCTCGCTGGCGTCGTTCTGCCCGTCGGCCTCTTCGTTGGCGCCGGCGTCGACTGTGCCGCCGACGTCGTCTGCGTCGTAGGTGTCGTCGCGCTCGTCGTCGTCCGAGTCGAAGGCCGCGAGCGCCGAGAGGATGGCCGCTTTGTTGGGCGCCGTGGACCTGTCCTTGAGGACGTCGTCGGCTGTCTTTTCGGGGTTTCGCTTCCCGAAGTGGAGTTTGGATATGTCTAGGTCTAGTCTGTTCAGTTCGTCGTCGTCGAAGACGTTGTGGCGTTGGGGGATTTGTGGTGGTGTGGGCCTGGGGGCGATGTCGTGGCTGAAGCGCCTCTCGATCTTGGGTGATCTGTCTTGTGTTAGCAGGTCCGCATCTGGGCAGAATGAGAAGAAGGGTGCGTACAGTTGCTCGCCGCGGTTCAAGTCCCTGAGATGTGGCGGCAGACTATCCTCCAATAGATGCGCCGTGACAACCTCCGTGTCGTCCCCAAACTCATCAAACAGCTTCGACACAAAGGCGGATCCCAGGTCGGGGAATAGGTCCTGGATGAGCGCGATCTGGCTTTGCCTGTGAATATGCAGCTCGGCCTGCATATCCCCCGCGTCAGCAGTCCCCTTGCCCTTGTCGACCTTCCTCTTGACGAGCCTCTTGGGCCTCATGAACCCCCCGCCAGGCTTCTTGAATCCCTCAAGCGCCGAGATCCTCGTCTTCAAAGCCGTCGACGCCGCGCCCTTTTCCTCTGCCCGCTTGAGCAGCTGTTTCAGCACCGGCGTGACTGTGACCAGCTCCGCCACAAGGGAATCGTTGACGTTGAGCGGTCTAGCCTTGTGCGTCTCCGCTGCGGATTTAAGAGAGAAGAGAACGTCGGCGAGCATGCCGAACCGCGGCGTCTCGCCCTCTGTGAGCCCGATGAGACAGAGGTACATTGTTGTGATGAGGACCTTTCTGAGAGGCGGATTTGTGATCTTGAATGCGGACACCAGACCGTCAGAGAAATCCGACCCGGCGAGGAAGAACGCCGCCGCGTCGGGGGATGCGTGCAGCAGGTGGTTCAGCCCAGCCAGCCTGCTCTCGAGCGACTTGAGGTCGGCCTTCATCCCTGCTTCGAGAGACTGAGTGAGTGACTTCTTTAACCCCGCAAGCGACGTCTCAAAAGCCGCCGCGTGCGCCTTCCACGCCTTCGTCAAAACGGCTGGCGCATTTTTCCGGAAGAGCTTGCTGAAGCTGGCGAGAAATACGGGTGTCGTGAGCGGGATCGGCGGTGGTGTTGAGGGCGTGGTGAGTAGGCGGGCTGTGAGGGTGAATGCCGTCCTGAGAAGCACCTTTGCTGGCGGGGATGAGCCTATTGTCGCAGCCGGGCTGGACTCTGCGACCTCTGTGATGAACGTCGAGAGAAAGGCGGGGAGAGAGTCGTCTTTCGAGACTGATTTTGAGAGTTTGGCATCGGTTTGCGCGAGGTATGCCTGGGAGAGCGTCGTCCAGGCATCGATGAGGGCGTTCCAGTCCTGCGGGGTGAGATGAGAGCGCCATGTGGATGAGGGGAACGGGGCGAAGGGTGGGAGAGTCGCCATTTTGGTTCTCGATCCTCGATGTCGGCGGATATTGTTGGTTGCAGGGAGGGAGGGAGGTAGGGAGGTGCTCTGCGAGAGAGCGGTCGTCGTGTATCTTATTGCATGCGGCTTAGCTGAGCTGTCATGTCGTTCGCCGGATGATTCATGGTCGATGCAAGACCCCACGGTGCCAGCTTCCCGGCTGGAGCTTGGAGCGGAAGTGGGTCCCAGACAGTACGTACACATCCCACCTCACGCTACTCCCAGACAGGCCTAGCGTCTTTTCGGTAAAGCCCTACAACTTTCCCCCACGAAAAAGTTCGCGATCGCAATTTTCGCAGCCTCTCCTCCAAGCTTCTTTTTCCGAGCCCAACCAGCCTTCATCACTTTGCCGCAACCACCGTTCGAGTCGTGAAGGACCAATCTCCCGCCCAATTCTCTTCAATCAACCCTCCCCAGAACCAACCGTTCAATCCCGCAAAAATGTCTTACAACAAGGACAAGGACTTCGGCGAGGCGCCCAAGACGCACAAGATCCGCATCACCCTCTCCTCCCGCAAGGTCCAGTCCCTCGAGAAGGTCTCTGCCGAGCTCATCGAGCGCGCCAAGTCTAAGGACCTCCGCGTCTCCGGCCCCGTCCGCCTGCCCACCAAGACCCTCAAGATCACCACCCGTAAGACCCCTTGTGGTGAGGGTTCCAAGACCTGGGACTGCTTCGAGATGCGCATCCACAAGCGCCTCATTGAGTACGTGTTTTCCCCTCTGCGCGCGCGCGCTCGCCATTTCCTCTCGATGAAGAATCGCTTTGCTGACTAGAGTTCTAGCCTCAACGCCCCTACCGAGATCGTCAAGCAGATCATCGTCAACATCGAGGCTGGTGTCGAGGTCGAGGTCACCATCGCCGCCTAAGTTTTCCTCCTAAAAAAGGAACACGACGCGGACCGGGACCGAGAAGGGACATGTTGTAAGAGGGACGAACAGTATGGGCTCTGGCTTGGGAATGTCGCGCCGCTATGCGTGAGGATGCCGAAAGGCTCTTGCGCCAGACGGCTGCGGCGGGCCGAGTTTGGAGGTCTAGATACCACCCAAATAAAACAATGACCCCAATTTGAGTATTGTTGTGATGTTGCGTTGAGATGCCATGCAAGGCCGTGATTGAATCTTAATGGTCCGCATCCCGGAACATGTTTAGGGAAGGGCGCGGAGCCACCCATTTTTTTAATACCCGGCCAAATACCTCTATCCACCAACGTTTTATGATTATCCTATGGTATTGATATAACGCCCCGCAATGCTGGTCCCTTTACAAAGAAAGTACAAGGCGATATGAGGTCCCTGTCCGCCGGTCCTGGCGTTCTCCTGGCCAGCTAAATATCCCAAAGGCAGAACTCTCTCTTTGGCGGCAACTCAGGCATGAGCCCACCTTCAAACTGGCCCGTCTGCGCGAAGGCCTGCCACTGCAACTTCGACTTTTCATCGTATGACTCGTCAGGAAGCTCCGTGTCCTTGTAATAATTCGGCGGCCCGTCGGGAAACCAGACTCGCTTCCACCCTCCGTCTAACGCGCGCACACCGGGAAGATTGTTCTGGTATACCACAGGTTTGCCCTTGAACATCGATAGCCTCCCATCCATTCCCTTCGAGCTGTAGCTTGACACGGGAGGATGCTGCTTGGAGCTACCCGGCGGGTACGGCCCGCTCCCAGGTGCTGCTTGTTGTTGGGCAGCCGGGGCAGCGGGTTGTGCACCAAATGGGTTTGCTTGCGCTGCTCCCCCAAGTCCCGTTGGCTGACCGAAGGCAGGCTTGGCTTGTCCGAAGGGATTGGCAGCTGCCTGCGGTTGAGAAGGCTGGCCAAAAGCACTTGTTGGTTGTGTTGGCTGTGCGTCCATGCCGCTACTTGCTGGCGCATCTTGTTTTGCGCCAAATGGGTTGGAAGCCGCGGGCGTCTGCGATGGCTGTCCGAACGGGTTGGCAGCCGCCGGTTGAGAGGTTTGGGACGGTTGACCAAATGGACTGGCCGACGCTCCAGGCTGAGACGGCTGGCCAAAGGCGCTTTGCGTTGGCTGCGACGGAGCCCCAAAAGGACTGGCATTCTGAGTCGCGTTCTGCGCGGGTTGTCCAAAAGGGCTGCTCGCGCTGTTGTTGGTCGACGCCGCCTGTCCAAACGGACTGGCACTGGTAGTGTTCCCGCTCCCACCGCCAAACGCACCGCCGCCTCCAAAAGGATTCGCCTTCTGCCCCAGTGCGCTCGCCTGGCCAAAGGCGCTTCCCGTACCTCCAAGTGCGGATGGTTGTCCGAAGGCGCTCCCAGAAGCCCCAGGTTGTGAAGGTTGTCCGAAGGCGCTACCAGAAGCCCCAGGTTGTGAGGGTTGTCCGAAGGCGCTACCGGAAGTCCCTGGCTGTGAAGGCTGACCAAATGCGCTACCAGATGCGGCAGGCTGTGAAGGATGGCCGAACGCGCTGGTAGATGTTCCACTGGATTGGGCAGGCTGTCCGAAGGCACCACCGCTTCCAAAGGGATTTGGCTTCTGACCAAGTGCTGATGCTTGTCCAAACGCTGACGTGCCTCCTCCAAGAGCACTAGGCTGTCCAAAAGCCGATGACGGCTGCGATGGCTGGCCAAATGCTGACGTCGAGCTCTGCGCACCGCTTCCAAAGGCTGAGGTCGGCTGAGAGGGTTGACCAAATGCCGGTGTTGACGATGCTTGGCCGAAAGCTGAGGTAGGTTGGGAAGGCTGGCCGAAGGCAGGTGCGGCGCCTCCGCCAAAGGCGCTCGGCTTCTGCCCAAGGGCGGATGCTTGACCAAAGGCACTACCTGTCGTCGAACTTCCGCTGCCGAAAGCTGATGATTGCTGACCACCAGAAGAGAACGGGTTCGAGGACGCTCCGGAAGATCCGCCCGACCCGAAGGGGTTCGCCTGGCCCAGCGAACCGGTTGCCCGCCTGCCTACCGCAAACTCTCCCGTCGTCCCGCCTGGCAACGTCCCTTGTTTGCAGATATCGACTCGATTCGGATGCTTCTGCTCGGCAGAGACGAGGAATTGAATCGCGCCGTCTAGATTTCCGACCGCGGTCTTCATCTGCTGCTGTGCTTGCTGGTACAGCTCTTGTGCTTGATTGAGCTGCTTATTGTCAGCCGCCCGCCGGCGAGACACGGAACGTGGTTCCTACCGCTTGTTGTGGGTTGCCCGAGGCCGTCGCCATGGCATGGTGAAGCCTCATCTCCTCAAAGCTCTGCTCGCGCATAGGTCCGCCGAACAGCTGCTCCGGGGCATCCCTTCCCGGTCCGTACGCTGACAGAATCCATTGTGGTTGTTCAGAGGTCAGATCCTTCTCGATCGTTTCCTTCGATAGCATGTACGGTAGGGCTGCGCGTCTGTGAGTACGTAGTGTCGCATTCGGATAAGAATGATGCACGAACTGTCGTTTCCGCCGCGATTGAACCCCCCTCCGGAGTTCCCGCCAAAAGCTGCAAATCGGTTGTTCGACTGGCCTCGGGGATGTTCGAATCGGCAATTATCTGGGTTCGCCCATGTCAGCGTGCTGATTTTGCGCGTGTTCAGCCCATTGCTTGGTTTGTTTTGGCTGGCCGATCGATGCGACCGTGGATGCGCGACGTACTTCCATACCTGCAGTTCCCCTGCTCGTAGAACTTGCAGACCACCATTTTCGGTATCGCGATCGAATCTGCTGCGCTTTTCGGTGCGTTTTGGCAGCGGCTATGTCATTTCGCTGGGATTGAGGCACGTCTAGGTGAAATTGGACCAAAAATGATGGGGGAAAATGCTGTCAATGGTCACCCGACCGCGCAGATTGGGCGTCGAAAGAATTGTTTTCAGCCTTTCGTAGCCTTGCTCGCAGCTGGCTCTAGCGCGTTCCAGAGAGCCAATGAGAGAGCCCCGCAGTGCTTGCATAACATTGATGCACATGACACGCATTATAAGTGCATAACCAGCTGATGTAGCGTAGGTACCGATGTTATGCATTTATACACCACTCCGCTCCGGTACAGGTCTGTCCGCTCCTTCTGCCCCGCCTTACCCGGGCCGGCCGGCTCGGAGATCGGCCTACTGGACGGAACACTACGGAACGTGGCGCAAACGAGTACTTTAATTCCAGATTCTATGAATACAACAATTTACATCACTATCTCAGTATCTTGAGAGCTGTAATCTTCCAATGAGATGATCATAGATACGGAATGTGGCGCTCATGTGCTCATACTCGGACAGGAACTTATATCATGATGAAAAATTGACCACGTCCGTTACCTGTGGCTAATCCAATTCTGTGAGACTGAAATGTCTGAGTGACTTTACAAATTTCATGTCTATCCATTTTGATGTCTGATTTTGTGCAGCGGCGATGTCGGACCCAATCACTGACTAGATAGACTGGAGGTGAAGGGTGAGAATCAGGCTGTGGGAGGCGCTGGGCGTTGGACTAACCACATTAGCAAACCAAAACCACCTCAACTGCAGCTACTTACTGCATGTTGGAACACAGGATCCCGAGTTACAAATCCTGGTTGACCAATGAGGAGACTTAGCAGCGTCACTGATATCAGCTGTCTCTGAAGGATCGCCGGAGGCTTTGCAGCCTGTTTACGCTGCTGGATTCTCAGTCGGATAAATAGCTTGAACAACCCTACGCTTCTTTGAAACATAATATCAGTCTCCCCAATTCCACTTTATTGACGCATGAAAACTGGGCGCGATGTATGTACACCTGCCATCTCCGCCATCTGTAGCATCACCTGCGGTCGATTCCCGAGATTCTCTTTCTATCAATTCTAGATCTCAATTATTGAATCATGAGACCTCTACCCATGACAGCTCTTCGTTGCAGCAATACGAGCTCCAGAGCTTTCCTGCTGTAAGGAGCGGCACACAGGCTATAAGGAGAAAACCATTGCCACCCTCTTCGACTCCACCGTATTTATCGACGCTTGACGGAGCAGACTCGAGTCACAGTGCCACAGTACTGAACAATCATGGCTTTACCAATGGAAACGAGACAACAAACGTACTGGACAATGACGCGAGGGAAAGTCGTAGGGACGACGAAATTCATTTTGGTCACCAGATAGACTCGGAATCATTGCTGGAAGGCGAGAGGCAACAGAAAGACCATAACATCGCTGGGAACGGTTATCATCTTTCAACTTCGACAGAAAGCCATACAATCATTCCCCTGAACAGTCAAAGAACACAGCCCAAATCATCCTTTGTACACCGTCTTTGGCTATGGGAAGTCGCTGCCTGCGCGCTCAGTTTTGCATGCATGGCATCCATAATTGGCGTTCTGTCATATGAGCAGGGGCGTCGACTTGATCAATGGGGTTTAGGCAAAGGATTCTTCTCTCCCACCGTTGTCGTATCGTTCCTCGGGACGTTGGCAAAGTCAGCATGTCTTCTTGTCCTCGCCGAGGTCATATCGCAGCTGAAATGGCTGCACTTTCAGGATAAACCGCGGAAGCTGAGCGATATCCAACTATTCGACAACGCCTCCCGCGGGCCTTGGGGAGCATTTCAACTAGCGTCGATTCGGAATCGCAAAACCATGCTTGCTTCGTTCGCTTCAGCTTTGGTGGTCGTATCTTTGCTGGTTGATCCATTCATCCAGTCAGTCTTTCGACTACCCGTTATTCTGACGCCAGTAGAGGGCGTTAGACCTGGCATCTTGGAGACACACATCTACGACCCGTCGTATCTGGAGCCGAGGTTCGGACGATGCTATGGAGCTGCATATGTCGAATCTAAAATGCAGGCAGCGATACTGGCTCCCATTTGGAACACCACACTCGCCCCATCTCTACCTTGCACCTTTGAACGGTGTCACTGGCCAACCATAACTACACTAGGTGTATGCAGCAGCTGTGAAGATCTCACGCCCACAGTGGTTCCAACCTGCACCTACGACGAACACCAGGTCTACAGGCTGGTTGACTGCAACTACACCGTTCCCTCTCGGGGCATAATATTCAATGCCGTGTTCGCAATGTCGGGCTCAGCCTCCACCCTCGTCCGTGACACCGCGGTATGGAACTCACTCGCAGGGGATGAATGGCGAACGACGCTTGATAATGCGTGGCACTATTCCAGAAAGCCCAGCTTCATCGAGTCGCGCAGAGCAATTATTAGCAATTTCACATTTGTCAAGTTTTCCCACGACATCAACCCTTGGAGCTACGTGTACAACCGGACTATCCCGCCTCTCTCGCAAGCTATGCATTGCACACTGGAGCTCTGTGCTCGAACATTCACCACGCCTCAGTACGCCAACTTTAGTGCCGCGCCACTCGCTGGGTCTGAGACGCCCTTGGTCACAACACTGGACGGGACCACGGACGGTGCTGCGAGAACTGCCTTCATTGGATTGAAGCCTGAGACCCCAGAGCAATTTAACAATGAGACGACATTTCAAATCAACTACTGCGAATATAATGCAATTGGCCAGTATCTGCAAAGTCTGTTCACAACCACTATGAGTACCAACGGTGTCGTTGGAACAACCAACGACACGGGCGTTGGGAGTGTGAACCCTTATCCCGTCACCCCACAGTTCGGCATGGCTTTCAGTCGGTTCAGAAACATCACAGAGCTCATGAACAACATTTCAAACAGTATGACGGAGGCATTTCGTACCTCGGCCAATCACACCGTTCTCGACGGGATCGCGCTGAGCAGCGTGACATACATTGAGATTGTCTGGCCAAGACTGATCCTCCCAATCTCTTTGATAATCCTGACGTCTGGTATGCTCATAGTGACGATTATCCGCAACAAGCAGCGCGGTATGCCGTCATGGAAAAGCTCCAGTTTGGCATTGCTATTCCATGACTTGGACGGTTGGGATGTCTCCAAAACTGAGGCGACTGGGCCCGAGGAGGTGGAGGAACGGGCAAAAGGTATGAATGCTAGGGTAGTGAATAGTGACGGAAAGCTATCATTTTCTAAGTCGGAATGGCTCTAACTTCAAGCGTAATGTTGAACTAGAAAGATTAAGATACGTTCGATTCTACCCGCCTCAGAAGCATAGGCACTTAAAGGCTGATATCAATTGAGTTCTGCTGAAACTTTCTATGTAGGTTTCTTATCATTTCTCGTGATATCTCTAATTTTATCATTTCCTCTGCCTAATCAATTTGGTTGATATTTGTTGGTAGGTTCATCTCAGTTTTATGTGAACTTTCCCCAGCTATCCCGCAGTAACTGGATCTCATTAATTCAAGCTAAATGATAGAAAAGTAAAACCAATCTAAAAACACCGGAAACGATCAAAGGACGAAACATACCACCCCATTCCAAGTAGAACAACCTAAGATACTAATTAGATATCCACCCCTATCGATCTCATTCCAGTTGAGCTCCCAAACTCCGCCGAAAACAGCGCTCAAAGACACCCCCAGCCTCATTTGTGGTCATGGCATCAGTAAATCATGGCGAATATCATCTGCGAAACTTCTTTCCAACTGCTCGTCCACGAGCTCCCTTGAAGCCTTTGCCACCGAGGAGTGGCTTGCGGTGTCCAGTCTGGGCCATGGCCGGACGCTGTCCACCGCCATGCTTCTGCTTCATGTGCTTCCTGTGGTTTCGAATGACCGCAGAGATGGTCGCAAAGAAGACAAAGACTGCGTTCAGAACGACAGCAGTCCACGTAAGTGTATGCAGAATGGTGCTGTCAGAAAAGACAATCGGCCCCGTTTCCAACCCCAATGTTGAAGCCAAATTCTCTTCGTTACCGAGCAAAGCCAATGCACTCGTAGTGGTTGAAGCTGCGGCGCCGACGGCCATGAGACCGAATCCCATGAAGAGTCCAGCTAAGGCCATGAGAAACATGCTTATAGTCCGTCGTTTTGCTGTGTGATAGAAGAAAAGAGGAATGATGGCAAAAATACCGGACAGAATCAACAGCACGAAGGCGGCGATCATCCAATTACCAACAAAAACCTCCTCCTTGAGAATGCGAGCTGCGAGGAGAAGCTTTTCAAGGGCGCCGCGATTAAGTGTGGCATCATTCTCGAGATTCAGTTCGTCGATGAAGTGCTCCACGATGGCAGTGCCGTCTGCACTACTGCCGTCGTTGTTGCTGCCGTCATTGTCCGGAAAGTAGTATATGCTTTTGCATTCGCTGATCGAGTTGGTCTCAGACCCTGTCTGAACCTGAGATCCCGAGTAGACACAAATGCCTAATCAGAACAGCACACGTCAACATACGCCGTTATCCAATTTGGACATTTCGCAGTACTCACCGAAGTACCCCAGGGTGATATTCATCGCCTGTCCATCGCTGTTGCTCAATCCGACAACGTAGTTGTCTTTCATACCGGTTGACGATGAACCCCAAATGGCGAGCCCTACAGCTAGATCAGTCTAAAGAAAGAGAAAAACAGAGCACACGTACCACTTACCATAGACCACCAAGGCACACACCCATACAAAGTAGGTGGTGCCACCCAGAACTGCTGATAGCTTCGCCATTTCGACTCAGTTGCTGCTTATCACTTTGTGATAATGAAAAGGAAATGAAACGCTGAAGGTAGCGATGAGATAATGTTGAGGCAATCAGCTTGAGACTTAAAAGGAATCCCGATTCAAACGATTCTTTGACCTTGTTTGCTAATTTTGTGTTGGGTTCAATATTTGATGTTGTTGTGAGGCATTCGACTGATTATGTATTTGAAATATGCGTCTGTTCTCGGGGCCACAAGACCTGCAAATATCAGGCCACCAATGGATACATGGATTCCAACAGCCGCATAGAGCTTTCATAGCTGTGATCTATGTTTATCCTTCCTGCCTCGAAGTCTCAGCCTGGCTGAGGCTGAGAGTGTCGGCAATCCCCCCCTGCAGGCGCCCACCGACCAAGCTTCAGACCAAATGGTCTTGGCGATTGAGACAAGCCCATCGCTGCAGCCTTATGAGTCTTTAAGCCATGGTAATCATTATTTGGGGGCCAGAAGAAGCTGACACTGCTTCCCCCGACGCATAACATAGAAATAAGCGGGTAACTGATGAGTTGAATTTTCGGGGACGGGTGCTTTGAGGCTTGGACCTGGGCGTAGTTGCCTGTACATGCAGTCCTGAGCTCCACCAAAAACGTTGCTGACAACAAAAATCGATTTAACATCTCACATGGAGGCATGTAGCTATCATGGCAGCCTATGACCCTGTCCATTCTCGCCTTCACATAGAATTTGACACCTTCTCCCCGCACACACCATAATTATGACAAGTGACGATGACACATGATAAAGCCGACCAGTTCATTGGCCAAGAACAAGAGAAACAGAACAGGCAGAAAGCAAACACCGGCTGTAGTCAGCGCCAAGGTGAATGGAACAAATTTGGAAATGATGTTGGTGTACGTGTGGTGGTCCGGGAAGGCATCATGTCCTGTCTGCAATGCAGTCAGCACAACCGTAGCCGCACCGAAGACGAAAAGGTAGGGTGCTCCGAAACGCGCGAAGAAAGTGGCGTAGTTGTTGTGGACCTTCTCGTAGGACTTCAGCCAAAATACTCTATGCCATAGGTTGAGCCGTGTGAGCCGAATCTCCCCATAATGATATCGTGGAGAGACATCCCTATCACGCAAGGTGGCAAACCCTCGAATAAAAATACACCACGTATTCCAGCGAACAAAATAAGGCAGAAGCTTCTCTTTCTTCGCAATCTCAAAGTCTGATTCGTGAACGATGAGTGACGAGTATGTCCGAAGGAAGCCGAGCGCGTCGAGGATCAGTCGATGACCATCCCCGTCCAGAGCCTTATCGATAGCCGCCGCCCAAAATCTGTAGCTGAAGAGGAACATCGGGATTGGTTTGATGAATATTCGATCATAATACCATACTAGATGCAGGTCTGGTTGCTCAGTTATGCAGATGCGCCGGCTGTTGAAGAGTTGGTGGTGTAGGGGCTTGATGTTCCATCGATTTGATGCCAGGAATAGCATCCAGTATAGCCGTCTGAGCCTGAACGTAGAAAGCTCTCGAATGAGGAATTTCCGGACTTCCATATAGCTGTCTACCGGTATGGTTGGGTAACCCGGCACGGAGCTCTTCAGCTGAACCAGCTGACTCCGTTCATCGAACGGGATGGCGATAGCCTCCTCAACGGCGGACCCCATCCTGACCAGATTCGGCGTTTCTGCTGATGTTTTGCACCGAAAAACAAAGTTGAGAAATCCAGTGGGCTTCATGCAGAAGAATGCAGAAGAACGCAGCTGAATAGCGTTTTAACCTGTCTCGAACGGGGCTGACTGTGAGCCCATTCCCAGATGAAAAAAGGCGTGACCTGCGGTGTAACCCTGCGAAGCTGCATAGCCTGATCGGACCGCCCGACAATTCTGAAAACTTGATGCAGGCATACCTGACGATGCATCTTATCAGAAGAATCTTGTGACATAAACCCCAAGCCTCTTCACAAGCAAGCGCTGGAACACCATTGCGAAAAAGCCACTCAGCAGCCACGGGCCGTTGCTTGCAACCACAAGACCGCCGCTCACCAACATCATGAGGGTCTAGAGAAGGCTGGCCAGTGAGAAGTGAAGTGCTTAGTGATGGCCTGATCTCTGAGGGAAAATGCAGGTTTGACATGTATGGGTGTGAGAGCGCGTGAGAGAGGCGCGCGAGGTCGTGTTGCATGAACATGCATATAGGTGGTGTGGGGGCTCTCATAACTTTGGGGTACTCGAACTCGATGTACCTTTTGTTTTCTCACGAGGCAACAGGAGTTCATCGATGCAGCTTCAGCAAGCGCCAAGACTGTCAGCCGTGGGCGAAGTCTCACTCCAGCCCCCAATTTGTGGAAGTGTAAGCCACCGCTTCAAGAGCCTGATTTTGAAGGGGAATGTGCGCGGTCAATGATATCGAAGCCGTGATGCCCTTAATAATATGCAAGCGAGCCAAGAGAGTGCACGCAAAGAGACTGCGTCTTCATCACTTGAATGATTCATCTTCAGATTTCTTTTCTATCTGTACCTAGTACCATTCACGGATCACTACAATTATCTAGGATTGCTTTTGAGATTGTCTGCTTTTGACGACTTCCAGCCGACATGGAGAAGTCTTCAACCGAACAACCCCGAGAAGCAAAGCCAAAGGCGTCAGGTGAAATGGAAAGTCTCATCAGAATACCCGAAATCAAGCGACAGGACCTTGGACTCAAGGTTCTATATGAGAATAAAGATGTAGACGAGATAGAGGTCGAGTGAGTCTTATCTCCCGCAATACGAATGAGGACCTTAGCTTTTGATGAGGGCCACTAACTCACATGTCACCAGCATTGTGGCTGTCCACGGTATCATGGCCGATCCTAACACGACCTGGACCCACAAGAAAACCAACACCAACTGGCTTTCTGACCCATCAATGCTCCCAGAATCATTGGAAAGCCACAAAACAAGAATCATGAGTTTCGGATACGACTCAAGATGGTTCGGAAAAGACTCTACGAGGCAATCTCTGCACAACCTTGCAGAGGACTTCTTGTACCAGCTAAATCAGACCAGAGAGGTGCGCCTTATGTTCAAAACTTGGACGACAACCATTATGCAGATGACTGATGTCAGACACGTTAGGCATGTACTCAGCGTCCGATGGTCTTGATTGCCCATTGTTTTGGCGGACTCATCGTTCAGAGCGTACGCGATGACCAAATAATTCTGCACAATGACTGTAGCAACTTACTGACAACTTTCCAGGCTTACAATAGGTCGTGCATGGAACCTGGAGACTTCCCGGGAGTTTGGCAGTCAATAAGAGGAATGGTGTTTCTCGGGACGCCCCACTCTGGTGTCAACGAAGGCTCCTCCATGTCCAAACAAGGCGAGATTTATGCGGCTATTGCTGCTACCAAGATGGAAATACAAGACAATGTGTTGCAGTCAATTATGCGGGATAACGATATCCTCGAGAGCACCCGCGCCAACTTCACAAGGAAAGTGAGCACGTCGAAGCCGCCACCCAAGATCTTCTGTTTCTTTGAGCTCCGGCCAACCAACTTGGGTGCCATTGTTGGAGCGCAACTACCAAAGGTAAGGGATCGAGAAAGCATGACACCTAAGAGTTTTGACTGATGCCGCCATTGCAGGAGTTTCTGGTCGGCGAGTCGTCAGCCACACTCAGTGGGCATGAGAGACAGGGACTCGCTGTGGACCATTTCTACATCAACAAGTTTGAAGACAAGTTCGACAATCACTATCGCAACGTTTCCTACCAACTCCTCAGAATGGTCAAAGAAGCCAAGATTCATTCGCAAGATGCAATTCATGGTACAACACACTCTCTATTAATATCGAGACTTTTGTCTAACCGTTACTTGAAGCATCAGGGAGTACCCCACCACCTCCTTCAGATGGTCGAATTTCTGTATTGCCCGGCCTCATCGGAAAGCGTCAAAACTTTGCTCCACGTCAGAAAATTTTGGATCGACTTGAGGAAAGACTGTCCAAGAGAGGCATGGCTGCCTTGTGCGGAGACTCAGGAAGCGGGTAGGTTGACTATTAATAACAAAATGCTCGAAATCATTTGATTGACCTCATGGCTTGTCCAGGAAAACCCATGTTGCAGTGGAATATGCCGACCGATATTTGCATCAGGTTGGTAACAACTGCCAAGTCTTCTGGGTCAATGCCGCTAGCCCAGAGGAATTCGAGGCGTCATTCAAGAGGATCGGAGCTAAGCTCCGTGTGTCACCCTTGGGACACAGCCATGACGAGTATCTTTCTGCAGTCAAGGAACACTTGAAGCATGAAGAACAGTGGTTGATGGTTCTGGATGGTCTTAATGATGACCAATCCCTGCATTCAACCAACTCAAATCCTGGGCAAGAGGCGAAGCCACTACTCTCCTTCCTGCCGAAGCCTTCGGACAACCACCGGCTGCTGATAACCACTACCCAAAGAACTTTGGCCATTCGACAAATGAATTCGAAAGATAAGAACGTTTTATCAGTTGGCGACTTGGTACGGGACGACGCTTCACGCCTTCTTCTTGGAAGGGTCGCTAGTAGCTCTACCAACAAAAAGGGCATCGAAGAGATCATCAACATTGTCGGTGATTCCGCCGGTGCACTCGAGCTTGTGAGACTCTGTGGCATCGTCACTCAGACAGCCTTTTCTTCCCAGCTACTCGACCTCTTGCGCAAGCATGGCAAGGGTAACGAGAGTAGGGAAAGCCCGAAGCCGGCTTGGAACCTGCTCTGGAATTCGTTAAAAGCCAAAAACAGTGAGCTGGCATATTGGTTCCACATAATCGGACTTCTGGATCTCCAGATGATACCCAGTATCTTCTTTTCTAACAACGAGAAGAAGACTTTACTCGAAGAGCTCACCAGATTGGGCTTAGTGGAGCATTCCGACGGGAGAAGCTTCTACCGGGTACCAGCATTCTTTCGCCAATGCCTCGAGTCTACAATTACTGAGAAGCACCGGGTGGATGCAGAGGCTGCATTGTTGCAGTCCGTGAATACAAAGTTCATTGATGAGGAGCGAAGTGTTCTCCTCCCCGTCGCCGTGGCCGCTTTGAAGTTGAAGGCCGCCCGTCCGGACGCTAAGAGAGAACAAGAAACCTTACGCAAAAGGCTGGAGAGCTACCGACAACAGAGGCAGATCAGCTTGAGCCCTGGTATCGGGGATCTTCCCGAAGATCCTATGCGGTTGTCCACAAGTAATGGCTGGGATCAACTTCGCCTACGTACCCTTGAAGGGTCATTCAATCAGCGTACAGGCCTTCCCAATTCTCACCAGCGCTCTATTTCTGAAGATAGCAGTGGCTGGTCCTCGTGGCAGCGTCTCCAGCGGAGGTTGATGGATCCAGAATGGGAGAAGAAGCGTGAAACACTCAGGAAAGATAGTAGCGTCGCTGCTCAAATCCTGTCTCACGGTAGGCCACCCAAAGGCTCTGAAGATGCGACGAGTATCTACAGACGCGTGATCGACGGCTACTCCGCTGAACCTGAAGAGTACCTCAAGTTGGCAAGCTTGCAATACAACTTGGCCATTGCACAAGGCTCAGAGGGACTGGTAGACGATGCGGCTACGACATTTCGCCAGGCACTGCAAACTATCCTCTCTGGTGACGACCCCAAAAGTCGGAACATGGAGGCGACGAAGTTGTACTACCGGATCTACACCGACCTTGCAAGCATGTACGTCTCCGACGGGCGCTTCTCTGACGCCGAGGAGACATTCATGCACTTTCTTCCAAGTCAGGCCAAAGACCTGGGACAAGACAGTCAACAGACTCTGAAGACGCGACATGAGTTTGCTCGCCTACTTCAAGAACGTGGTCAAAGCGAACTTGGCGGCCAGGAACTTGAGAGGATTCTCAAAGCCAATGAGCGTGTGCTCGGCAGTAACCACCGGGACACTCTTACGGTACGATGCAGCTTTGCGACGCACCTTGCAAAGAGTGGAAAACGGGATGAAGCTATCAAAATGTTATCATCTGTGTGGAGGGAGCAGGAAAAGGCATTGGGAAGTTCACACCGTGAGACAGCTGCTACTCGGCAGCTGCTGGACGAGCTTCACCAGTCTCAGCCTGTCGTAGGCTGATAGCACTGGGTGATTGATATTGATTCTTTTGGTTTTTGTGCTGCATCGGGGTTTCTTTTTCAAGTCGCGCAAATCCTTCTTCTGTCGCTATCGTAATTGTTCATAAGGTAGAATATTTAAATTCTTGTGTCAAGGAGTTTACCGCATGTTCAAGTTCAATTAAACCAATGTCTGCAGACCGCCTATAGATGCGAAGCTTAAGTTCCTGCGCACTCCATTGACTGGAAAATGACGACGATAGTAGAGACGACAACAGTAGGAACATCAACAACGATAGAGGTAATAATAGCAACGATAACGACAACGACGACAGCGACGACAGCGACCACAGCGACCACAGCGACCACAGCGATCACAACGACCACAGCGACGACACATAGGTAGCGACGAGTAATGGTAGAAAGGCAGAGTATAGATGGACTCAATAATAAAAAGGTAGTCGCTCTGGCACAGAAAAAAATAGAAAGCCTCAATTCTCAACTCCCCGTCTAGTTGTACACGATGGGTTTCGGAGAGGTATGAATGCAATTATATACTAATCTCTACACCACTAACCTTATGCAAACTGTTCCATTTGCTCGGAGGATTTCCATGCATATCATTCATCATCTTTGGTCCCGCCTCTGGCGATCGTAAGCGCCAGATGTTCCGTTATCCCGACTTGCAGGCTGCTGATTTTGTCGTCGTGCGTTGCGTGCTTCAGCTTGCTGCGCAGCCGCAGCCGCCTGGAGCATACTGGTCTGTTGCTGTCGCTCGAGTCTCAACTGGTGCTGCCTGCCCTCAATCTCTGCTCTATGCGCCGCCTCTTCTTGCTCGCGTCGCAGTTTATCCGCATGATCTCGGTCACGAATGCGTCTCCGCTCTTGGTCCACTCTCCGGCGAGCGTCCTCATCTAAAAGCGCCTTCGGCATGCCGACGGCCCCAGCCGGCTGAAGTGCCTCAAGCTGATGTGGTTCAAACTGGGCAAAGAAACGGTCCTGGCAGGATTTCTCTGTGAGGAGACGCATCAGGTGCGGGACATGGCTAGGATCGCCCCGATAATGCTTGTGCTTGAAGTACATGGTGGCTGAGTAGGCGTATTTGATCGAGGATTTAGGGTCCACATAAGTGAAAAGATTGTTGTCGTGGTTGATGTATCGCCAAATCTGGATATCCAGCAAGGCCTTTGTGATGTGATACGGTCGTGTATTCTCGAGCGCCAGGAACAGAGCATTCATGCTTTTATGGGGGGCGAACGGATCCGCTTTACCTTTTTCAAGCGTGCGGATGGTATCTTCCAGTTCGGGTGAGATGTTGCTGCAGTTGCAGCGGTAGCAAAGCTCTTGAAGCGCCGTGCGTCCTTCGTGAAGGCTGCTGGGGAAGTTCGGTTCATGCTTTGCCTTGATGAGGACTTCGATGACCTCGCTGTGCATGTTTCTTCCTGCCTCATGAAGACTGCCGTCATTCGGTGCAGCCCTTGCCTTCAAAAGAGCTTGGACGGCAGCCATGTTGCCTCTACCTGATGCGAAGAAGAGTGCGGTGCGACCGGCGTTGTCACGATCACCTGCCTTGGCCCCAGCTTCAAGGAGCTTGACAACAAGTTCAGCGAGACCGAGCTGGGCCGCAATTATCAGGGGCGTAACGCCCGACTTAGACCGGAAATTGACGACGTCCCCTTGAATTGTAAGCCTTTACTCATCATCAAGTTAGGGTTGGAGATGACTTACGGTGTGCTTCAACTAGAGTCACTAGCATTGGCGGCGCAATGCCAAGTTTGTCGTTGTGGAAGAGTGCCCATACAAGAAGGGGAACCCATTCCTCACCACCGTCCAACTTCATACCAATTGAAACATTCGCCTTACAACCCAGTTGTATGAGACGCTTCAAGAGCCCCTCGGCCTTTGAATGAGTCGATAGGCATGCCTGCAAAGGGCAACGGCCGTCAGGGAGCAAAGCCTCGACGTCAAATCTAGTTCGACTCCGTTGGCAGGCCGCAATCAAGATGTCAAGAACACCCAAAGCTGTTGCCTGATCCATCTTGGATGTGATGAGTGTTTGAAATGTGTTAGTAAGAGTTAGTCGTCCGGCGTTGGCCAAGCTCAGCTTTTTCAAAAAGGATACGTGGCCACGGCTCGCCGCAATCTGCAAGGCTTTGCCGCCTTGGTCGTTCACATCTGCACCTCGACCAACACGAAGCAGCGTTTCGATAAGGTGCTCCCGATCATGGCCTTCGACATGTGCGCTGACAGCATTGATCAAGGCTTGATTGACACTGGTACCTTCGCACCCCCACTGAAGCAATGAGTGAATGAGCCAGAGGTTCGCAGTCAGCTGCCAATCTGAAGAGGCCGCGATAATGAAGCTCAACACTTGACCGAGGGATGTGGGGTCTGTAGCCGTTGCCAGGAGCTGGACAGCGTCCCGATTGTAGAGACAGGCAGCTCTTGCCATCGCGCCGTCAACCTTGGGGCCGGTTGCGCCATGATCTAGGAGGAACTGAATGATGCAAAGACCCTTTGGAGACACCCAAGCATCCCCGTCTTTTGTGAGAGCGCTGAGCCCACCGCTAAAGATTGCGGGAGACGTGATGAATTCGGACAAATACTTCAGGACATCCAGAGCGAGATGCCTTGAAGCCGCAGCTACAGCGGCACCTTGGAGGTACTCGCTTTTAGCAATATTGGCGCCCTCGACAAGCAACTTCAAAGTCGAAAGGCGAGTGGCTGCCAAATCCATCTTCATTGTTGCGTCGATTGACAGGGCGAGGGTATCCAGCGAAGGATCATGTTGTAGGAGCATGCGAAGTATGCTGGCTCGATCCGGGCTGAGTGACTGCAGCATAGCACTACCCTTTCGGGCGTTGACATCTGCGCGGCCTTTCTTGAGGAGCAGCTGGATAATTCGGAGCCGATCGTCTTCGTTGGCAGGCGGTACCATCCTACCCAAGACGCGACCGAGAGCGTCAGAAACTGCATCTCCTCTGATATCCGTTGAAAGAAGCATTTCGATCAGACGATGGGCCATTTTCAAGTCAGGCAAATCAGTGGCCTGGCTAAGGACTGAAGCCAAAATCTTCGGGGACAACTTCCTCGATGTGTCATCAGAGAGAAGCTTCTGTATTGTATCGAGGCGACCAGAATTAACAGCCGACATCAAGGCAGTTTCGATGTTTGTTGCGGAGGGTGAGTCGACAGAGGGCCCGTTGACAACAACTAAGGTTTGGGTCGGGGTCGTGTTGCTCGGTGCTTCGGAGTCGCTTGCTGCAGCGTTGATGCATGCTTGTTGTATTCGGTGCTGACCATGATCGCGAGCACACTTTGCTGCCTCTTTCAGAAGGGTGGAATGCTGCTGGGCCTGAGTGCGCGGAATAATTGCAAAGGCAACGTCTTCTTTTCCTCTCCGAATGGCTTCGAGCAGAGCTGCTCCGCCCTGGAAGGAGACGTCCGCCCCCTTTTCCATGAGGATAGTTGCCTTTCTCACGCTTCCTGCCTTCGCAGCGCGCACGAGGCCTTTGTTCTTGCATTGACGACAGGCCCCTTTGACATCTCGTAAGAGAAGTAGAACCATATCAATCGTTGCCGAATCGACGCATTTGAGAAAGAGCTCGCAATGGGGACTGGCATCAGCACCTTTCGCAAGCAGAATACTCGTCTTGACGGGGTCGGCGATACGGAGAGCGACAGGCAACGCTTCATTAATCGCTTGTTCGTCCGCATCCTGGGCAAGGACGATGAGGATGTCGCTTGTGCAGTTCTGAGTGGCGTGCTGGAGGGTATCACTGCGCTCCTCGACCTGATCCTTTCCAGAAAACATTTTGAAGAGATTCGTGCTCTTTGGTTTGGCTATGGACACGTCGGCTCCATAATCTAGAAGCGCCTGAGCTAGCCCTGGGGTTGCATCTGGAATCAAGCCCTGGGCCAGTTTGGATAGTATTGGGTTTGCTTCTTTGTGGCCAAACTCGCCCGATCGTCGGTTTCCGTCTTCTTCGCGTTGTTCAAACATGAGCTGCTCCACTCTGTCATACTCTTCTTCCGTTGGGTCTTGAGTTTGATGATTTAGACTGGAGAAAGCGCCGACGACTGAGGGACTAAGGGACAATGTCCGTCTGATTGGAGTTATCGCTGCTACTGGTAGCTCTGACTGCGTCATGGTTGAGATTGCCATGGATATAGTGAATGATGGTATGGATGTTGTAATGTTTGTTGCTTGTTAGGTAGCGTGGTGATAAATGATTCTTCGTAAACCCTTCTGCTGCGATGTGAGTCTCTGAGACCATCGGAACATATGAGAGGAGCTGTAGATCTATCCTTATTGAAAATTTAGAAAAGTTCAAATTCACACTCTGGTTGACTGGGGATGCTGCGAGACCCCGAACTGAGCCTCATTCTCATATGTTTGGCAGCCTGATATTCCTTCTGGACATGGCGACTTGAAGCATGTCAGCTCAGCCCGTCGCAGCGCACCACTAACTGCCTACTACTGCATTGTGCAGTTTCATGTGGGGGCTAAATATGTCATCCTCACTCGATGGTGTGAGGGGTACTTCGTCTTGAAGTATCTCATGTAGTCACTTCGGTCATGTAGCCTGATCTAGAACCCCGCCAAGACAATATTTCGACGCCCGCATGAGACCTGCAGTCATGAAGGTTGTCTAAGCCGAGAGACCCAATAGCCCTGGGGCGGTTTGGCTGTGATGGCTTCATGGAGTTCTAAATTCAGTACGCGCTGGAGACGCGCTGAACATCTCTCACCCGCTTCATGTGCATCACTGTCAAATGACGAGTAATCTGACACCAATGAGCCTCATTTGAAGCTATTAACAATACTGTACAGCCTTGGTTTCACATGGCTATGTCCCAGGTGGGCGTTCAAATGGTTGGGGCCCTAGAGAGAAGATTCTCGCCGCCGTAATGGCAACTTCGCGTTGTCTTTAATACTTGTTGGTTTCTTTTCATCAGTGAGTGTATGGAGCTGATTCTGATGGAACTTTTCTCCTTGCTTATTTCACACCGAGAGCTACAACAATCTTAAGACGCTTCCTCTGGTCCTGGCCCCGGAGGACAGTTCTTTACAGCGTGAGCCTATCTCGTCTCTTGCAAGCGGTGTAATATCGTGTCGCGAACCTTCTACAAACCCTTCTTACAATACGAGCCACCTTCACTCTCTTTGACTTGAAGGAATTAGTCGCAAAAATGAGTTCTCATCCCCCAAACCCTTCCTATTCTGCCTATGCGGGCCCCGGAAGTCACACACAACCGCTTCATCCTCCTACTCTAAGGCTCGGCGTTCCCAGACCTATCCCTGAGGCCAATGGCAACAGCACATATGACCGTCAATCGCAGCTGGATGTCACGATAGGCTCAGCTGAGCATGTGTTCACATGCCTTCGCGGAGGTCGAGGTCTGGCATGCCCTCACTTTCCAAAGTATACCGATGGAACTCCCACCGTTCATCGGGAGTATCCAAGTCGACTTGGGTTCTTCCATGCTTCCAATCCCAAGGGGTTTATCAGCTACCTGGAAACAGCCAAGTTCTGTCCAAACTGCCTCGACCAAGTCGTTCCAAATGGGTACACCTACTGGACGATGATCCCAAGCGGCGACGGCAAGGCCATTGAGGGCCGCTGGCTAGACACCGCAATGTCATCGCAGATGTATCCCCGGCTGTACCAATCTGGAACCGAGCGCTTCGACCAGACAACTGTTCGGCCACAGTCTGTTCCTGACAATCTCATCACCCAGCCCAAGGAACTCCCTATTCCCCAGATCGCCGAGGCCCATGATGCCTGGCGGTGGATGCAATCGCAAAGGAAGCCCTTCTACATCGATGCACTCCACCTCACGAACGGTTGGACTCCATTTGCCGAACTATCAGCTCAGGAGGACTCCCGGATTGTGAGGAGAAGTGGACAGTCTTTCGTCATGAGCCGACCCTCTGGGGCTATCCAGAACTTTGCGCAGCGGCACGTCACCCAAGACCATGCCCCCCTCCACAACATAGGTCTTCCTTTGGTATCGCAACTATTGTCCGGAGTGACAAGCACGAAGGGAAATGACAAGCAGTCGACCCCGACCGCTATTCCAATTTCCATCAGGACCGACCCAGGTATCATTGCGACCGCAGCATCTTCCATCACACGGAAGGCGGTGCCAGGCACTTTCACTCGTCCGGATCTATCTCACGCATCTTCCGTTCCTGAGATGCAAAGGCGAGCCGGTGTCCCAGCTTCTACCGCGACGTATTCGGCAGCTGAAGCTGCAGGCAGCCAGACTGTGCTGGTTACCAATACGGCCACTTCTGCTGATTCAAGATTGCGACCAACATCAACCAATGGAATGCGCGCGGTGTCACGGTTTGACATGGAAGCCAATGTGAACCAGAGACCGCATACTTTGGGAAGCAGCAACCGTCCCAGTCATGGAAATCTGCAGGATATGAAGCATATATCCGCAGGCTTGCCGCGCCCCCAAAGTAGTAGTCGTCCATCTAGCTCTATGTCGAACCGACCTGTCCCCTCCACCATGTCCCTACAGACTGGAGATATCAAACAACCACGAGGGCCGGCTCCGACCTTTAACACAATCATTGCCACCGGGATTGAACATCCTGCAGGAGACCAAAACTTGAGACCAACCGAAGGCTCAGTCAAGCCACCGCCTAGACAGGCCAATAAGCCTACTGGCGGGAAAAGAGAGCACATGTCTGACCAGACAAAAGCACAGGGCACTGGGCAAGCGAGTGTCCTTAACTCAAGATTGCAAGGCTCTGACCCAGACGGCAAAACCAGACCTCCAGGCTCAACCAGACACCGCAACACTAGCTGGTACCGTCACGATCCAATCGACTTTGATGAGTTGGATTCTGGTCTGACGGTAACAGGGCAACAGCTGTTGCCAGCGCCAATGTCTGGGCATCCGTCGCCACTTCCAATGGTTCTTGAGCCAGGTAGTGGTGCGAAGGCTGTGGAAGCAACTCGTGGTTTGGATACTGCACAACTCACGGAGCTTTTCCGACTTTTTCAACCCAATGCCGAGACGCGACCTGCGCAGCCAAGCATGCCGCAAAAGTCGTCAAGCAAAGTCACAAGTGGGATCCCGCCGCGACATCCAGACAGAACCAAAAAGCTCGTACCAACAGCTCAGAGTGCTTCCAAAGACATAGCCGGGAAGAAGACAACGCCCCAGCTCAAGCAGACTCAAGCCACCCAGAAGGGAATGCAGGCTACGCCTCCCACCAAGACAGCCCAGCACGTACGGGAGGGCAAACCTCCCAAGTCTACTGAAGCGACTGCGCGCCACCCAGACTTGACACCACCTGCTCTCAAGAAGGCCCCAGCGGTGCAGAAGGATCGCTTGAAGTCCGCTGTTGATACCGGAAGGCCTAAAACATCCCCCGACGACAGGCGAGCGACGGGCCAGGGTCAAACAAAGACGAAGCCCTCATCCAACAAAGTCAGCGGGGTTAAGCCAACTAAACCAACCCCGAAAAGGGAGGCTGGTCGGGGAGGGTCAAGTGAGCGCAAAGGTTCCAGAGTTTCAGGGAAGGAGAAGAAGACCTCCAGATTGGGAGGCCCAAAGCCTCACAAACTCCCAGGCAAGGGGAACAAATCTAACGGGTCGAATTCCACTCCTGGCAAACACGGAGGAAGCAGCAGCCACATCACCAACAACAGCTCCGTGACAAACTCAACGACCAATACCACCATTCATATCATCGGAGGAGACTCTGATGAGTCCGATCCAGAGGTGTATGACACAAGCAATGGCGCATCCGGAGATGAGACCGATGGAACTGGCGAGTTCCCTGAGGCCACTGATGTTGATTCTTCAGTGCCATCTTCACCCACTGGATCGGCCGGGCAATATCCTCCGGGGCATGATCCAGAATCAGATTTGGACCATCCCCCCAACAACAATGGAGAGCCTGGTCAACAGCCGGAATGGTCGTCGCAGCTATCATCTCCAGTATCTCAGATTGCTGGTCAAACACCCAATTTCCCCGGTCAGCAGGCACATGTTCAGATTCATGGCGAAGGGGCTCAGTCGGGAACTGGCGTAAACACCTTGCCATCAGCCATGAATATCCACGCCCCATCTATTTTCCAAGAGCCCGAGAGTCACGTTACTGAACAGGACTCCCGTTTTGGTGACGCAGATGGCGCAATACCCTTACACACTGGTATGCAGACTGCGTCTGAGGCTGTTGTCACTGGGGGAAAGGACTCAACAACCCCCTACTCGACGCAAAATCCACAACCAGGATACATGCATCAGCCTATGTCTGAGTCAGAATACGGGCAAGGTGAACAAACGTCATTCCTCTCTTCAAACGGAACTGCGCCCTACGACGATCAGCATTGGAATCCCGCACCATCGTGGCCACCAGCTCGTTCATCCGCCAATGACAATCATCAATTCTCCAACCATCCCAGCCTGAATTCTGGAACTTCGGGCCCGGGTACAGACAGCAACTACCGGCCACCGTCAGCCTGGGGGGCAAACGCGATTGGCGATGCGTCCGTCAATAGTTCATTTACAAATCCTGTTGGTACGAAGCCCCAGTCAACCCAGGGGCTGCCCCCGGGCGCCCCAGCTTATGCGCCATCCGAACAACAGAACTCAGTGCCACCTCCAACCACTGCCGCAGAATGGCCCCCGAAGCAGACTGCGCTTAATGTCAACTCTTATGGTCTTCCTAATGCTGGAATGGACCGCAAAGGGCCGACACAAGATGCAGGGCACATATCAGCCTCTCAACCGGGGCCGTACTCTAACCAAGTTGACTCACCAGCGTGGCCGATGGGGGCTGGACAGGGCATGAATCAGAGTTACTTTTCTCCGACTACTTCGCAAGCTCCTGAGTCTTCCTATGATCCATGGGCATCCCAAACAGGGGCTTCACAGCAGTCGAAGAACGATCCTTGGGGAGGAGAACAGACTGCAAACGTCGTCGAACCGAACTCGGCATGGGATTCCAAAGCTGAGCCCATGTCTCCTGGCCCATCAGCGAAGCCTAACACGTCGAGTGCCCAAGCTTGGCAGCCACAGGCCAGCCTTTCAACACGATCGGATCAATATCCCTCGCCAAGCGAAGCCAAGAATGAAGATTGGCCAAATTGGAGCGATAGGGACAACGCGCCAGCAGCTCCTGGCTCCCAGGTATCTCAGGTTCCCACATGGCAGACTTCGGCGCCTTACGCAGAACAAGGCACGCACATGGGTCACTATAGTTCTCAGCCAAGGCCCATAGAACATCAGTCTTTCTCAGGCGAAACCCAGTCATCGCCGAGGACCGGCAGCAAAACCAAAGGATTGGCAGCAGCTGGTTTGGGCTTGGCTGCGGGAGCGGCTATCGGGTATGGACTTGCATCTTTAAGTCGTACCTCATCCACATCGTCCGCATCCTCAAAGACCTCCTCTCAAGGAGACCATGCACAAGATGGATTTGCCAATCAATTTTGGAACAATCCAGAGGGTCGAAATGGCACTTTGTACAACGATGAAAATGATGATGCGCACGAGACGAGTAGCATCAGAAGTAAGAGTTCATCGTCATCATCAGATCAGGAAACTATGGGATGGTTTCCACAGGAGCAGCAATTGGCGAACAGCAACTGGGATGATCAAAATGATATGAGCGGTCACTACACCGACATGAACTACGACGGAGACATTTATAGGAATGATGCTCAGCACTTTGACAGCCGATCAATGGCTTCGGATCAACTTTCCCCCACATACTACAACAACGGCCATATATCTTCGCCATCGAGCGACGTTGACCAGCCATACACATATCAAGATGGTTTGGACAATGTTGTCGGATATGGTGGTTGGCCCCGTGAGGACAATGCATATCGGCAATCATACCAAGATCAGCCTGAAAGCGAGGATGAGGACGCGTCTGGTTCGGAGCGCTCGGCCCACGATTCCCAGCCAGATCACGGCTATGAGCCACAGAATCAGTACTTTCAATATGAGGGATATGCGCCGCAGGCCTATCGGCATTCAGAAGACTTTGGGGACGACCAAAGTGATGCCCCCGCCGACGATCAGAGTGACAGCGAAAGCGAGCCTGAGGACGACAATCAGTATTCCTCGGGCATTGATAACGATGATGGGGAGGATGGTGATGATGGATTTTGCTCCGATGATGACTCAGAATAATTAGAACGAGTTGACATGACGGCATGGGCTTGTGTATTTTAGGTGTCTTATGTTAAGATTAATCAGACAAAACCACCACATCGTTAGCGATTACAGTCCACCTGGGAACCCGTGTCGCTTGAATGCCGATTGATTAACACGAACATGTTGCTAGTTTGCAACCATCTTACCAACAATAGTAACCACCTGCTAGGTTCCAAAAATCGAAGCTTCGAGTCTGCCCGCAGAAGACTTCAAGCAGCAGTATGAGTTGTTGCATAAGCCTGCATAATCTCTCGGAGGTTCGTCCTGACATACACGGAGCCTTACCATTCGCTCCCAAGTATGATGCTCGCGGTACTAGAGCGTGGAGGGTACCAGGACTACAATGTGCCCGCGAATAGGGTGAATTTGCCGTAGTCTTCTTGCGGGGGGGCTGCGTCGTATGTAGCTACAAACTCAACACCAGGACTAGAGTCCAGCATGTCGCATCGCCACGGAATGGCTGTCTTGGATAAAATCGGCCAAATTGCGACTGCCGAAAGGCAGAGGTTGTTGAGTTACACGTGCCTCAAATCTTAGACGCACGCAAGTACCCGAAGTGGGAGATGTGAGCTTTACTCCCTGGAAGGCGATACAGCACGCTTCGATCGAGGGAGTTATTTTTAAGACTCAGTTCCAAGAGACTTTGCCATGCAAACTTAAGTGAGGAATGAGGCTTAGGGTGTCAATTAATCATCCGGTAATATTGGTTTACTCTATAAATAATCAAATCGTGTGGGCTTATTCTGTCGTCTCTATCTAACCCACAATCTAGTACAATACCTACTATACGTAGCGTGGGGTCTGTGATGCTGACCATTCAATAGCCGTATCTCTTTCGCCCGTTTATTGTGAATATCACGAACAATAATAATCAGAATACTAACAAAAGCAGTAGAGAGGGCCATAGGAAAAATGATGATAACAATACATGCAGAAGTGACAACGACGACGACGACGATAACGACAACGGCGACAACGGCGATAACGACGATAACGATAACAGCAACAACGGCGACAACGACGATAATGATAACAGCAATAACGACAATAACGACAAGGACAGTAAGTTATTGTACTGAGTGTTTGTGAGTCCACAGGACATGTTATCGATCTCTCACAGGAAATGCAGAGGGCTCTCTTTTTTATTCAAATTCATATCGCTATTTGCACTTGGAATGAAGTTGGTACATTGATTCATGGGTACATCCTCTAACACGCGTAAAAAGAAGTCCTGGGCCACCTTCTTCTCCCTTCGATGAAACGTATATCTACGGTATCACAGCATCCTTCCCTCAAGCGGACCGGTCACGAGGCGTCAGGTACACCATTAGTTCGGGCTTCTCCCAAACAACCCATGCCTGCTGTCCCTCTGTCCAGCTTCTACTCTCGTCAGCGAGTCTCATCTCGAAGTTCCAGATGACCCTGGCCAGAATCGTTCTCATCTCGATATACGCAAGACTGGTTTCGAACTTTTGTCAGCCACAGTTCGCAAGCATTTAAATATGTAACAGCAGGACTTCAACGTACTTCATTCCAATGCAGTTTCTGGGCCCATAGGAAAAGGGTTTCCGGCCCTCTCTCTGATCATTTTCGAACCGGGGATTGCCCAGCCAGCGCTCCGGAATGAAAGATTCGGGCTCAGTGAAGTTGCTCGAGCTGTGGTACATTGCCCAATGGGGGATGCTGATGACGGTCTGGGGAAGTTAGCGATTGTATAGCAGATGCTTCTAACTGCGGGTGTAGAACTGAGCGGAGATGACCACTTACACCCTCAGGCACAAAATGCCCACAAAACTCATCGCCGCCTTTGCGCACCACGCGTGGTGACGTGTGAGGAAGCGGAGGGTTTAGCCGGAGTGTCTCGTCCAGGACGGCGAGAAGGTAAGGGAGCTTCTGAACGGTGTGAACGTCGATGTCTTCCTCCCTGTCGAAAGCTGACAGGATTTCTTTGGTGAGCCGTTCCATGACTTGTGGATGAGACGTAACGAAGAATGTGACAGCAGACAGCGCCGTCGCCGATGTCTCGGACCCGCCCAACATGAGGAGGAAGCTGTTGCTGACCATCTCGCGCCTCTCAATCGTCTTTCAGGGGCAGAATCTTGTCAGTATATGTTCTCGGTTTTCAATCTTGCCACACAGAGACTCACCTTTTCACCCTTCTGTCGGAGCATAGACTCTAAAAAGTCAGGACGGGAACCTCCTTCCGCGATCCGCTTTTCCACATTGGCTGCAGCCAGCGCAAAGTTCTCTTCCTCTCCACGGGCCAGCTCCTTCGGTATCAATGCCTTTAACAGGGGGGTGAAGGGGGGAAAGCGCATAGCGAGACCGCGGAACTTCTGATGCTTTACAGTGCGGCCCAAGGCGGCGATCCAAGGATGGTCTTGCTGCTTGGCGAGACACCCGAGTGGCTCTCCCCATGAGAGGTCGCTGATGATATCGAACGTGACGCGATTATACCAAGTCACCATGTCGACGGGAGACGTACCATGTTGACAGTGCTCGGTAAGCCGCCGGATGAACAGGTCGACGTGAACGGATATGAGTGGCTGCTGGTCGAGAATAGCCTGCATCGAGAACCCATGGGACAGGACACGTCGCATTCTACTATGATCTTCGAGGCTGGCGCCGAACAGGTTATGTTCATTACCCACAGTCGCGAGCGGCTCCTTCACGTTTTCGGGCTTCGATCCTTTGCGGTGGCCGTTGCTGTCCTTCCACGCGTCCGGGTGGATGAAGGAGAGTTCGTTGTCGGCGATTCTCACCACGGGACCGTATTTGTCATGGAGTCGGAGAACATCCTCGTGTGGTCGGCCGCCGATCTGGGATATTGCGTAGCGGACTCGGCTTACAGCCCATGCTTTGGGACCGGGAAAACGGCGCAGGGGGTGGAGTAGGATATTGTACAGAGCCCTTCCACAGGCGTATGCCAACCACTGCAGGTAAATGAAATATGTAAGTATCATAACAATTCCGTATGAAGTCCTCGAAACGGTGTAGTCCATACCAGTAAGGTGACGACAGCAAAGCAGGCTAGTGGTGAAGACATCGCTGTTAAAAAGGACCTGTGAGAATATACTCTTCTGGTTTTGTTGCTCATGGGAACGAGAAGGGCACAGTACGTGATTGTCTGCTCTTTTTATAAACACTCTCGGACATTTAATGTCCGTCACAATGACACTGACACGCAGGAAGATGTGAACGGAAAACTTTGAATCCCGAGATGATATCCATGGATGTAATGAGCACAAGATCCCAACTGCCAATGAACGAAGACCCTTATTCATTCCCCCCTCTTTCAAGGATGCAAAACGCCCAATCGTGACGACTTGGAGTGTAGCAGCGCTTGAATGCTTGTCTCACTCACCCTCCACTGTGTAAGGCTCGGGAGTGGGGGGCACGTAGCAAGTTGCGGGCCGTGTTAGTGGGTCGGACTCCTGAGCAGCTCAACAGGTTAAAGACAACATCCCTACGACTTTTGCCCAAATCCGTTCCCTCTTTCTCTCTCCTGTCCAAGCCTTAGGCGGATCGAGTTCCTGCAAAGCCTCACAGGCAAGACGCGATATTTCCCGGCTTTACTGTTTTAACCTTTACTGTTTTAACATAGTGGATATTCTTTCTCGCTTGCTACTTAGATTTGTCTTTCTTCCCTTCTAACTTTTCTTCTTCGCAAACACGGGGATCATGCTATCCCCGACGACTTGACAGTGGTCTTCCCGTCTACTGCCGCCGGGCCTACCACAATCATGACTCGACTCAGGAAAAGCAAAGTGTCGGGACGATAACACCTGCTCTTGACCAACTGCAGTCGTGTGTCTAACCCGTTGCCAAATTACCTAGGCCTCTTCTTTGAGGGTTTGAAACCAGAGAGCTGCTTTGCCAGCCCAGAATTGGAGTCTGCCTCCTGCCCATGATGAGTGTTGCCGCCCCGGGTCCAAGGCGATAGTCGGCACACTCTACACGGCCCGCCCAGGTCGCGCTCTCATAGCAATGATTCTCCCACATCGGAACCTACAATTGCAATTCAAGGGGCTTTCCTCGGCTGTCAAGGCGCATATACTTGCCATAAACGGCACCTGAGTTCAACCGGCTAGCCTGGGCGGGCTGGCAAAGAAGAATCCACAGACCGAGGCCCTATCGCAGTCATTACACACAAGTACTCTGCTTGAAAATGCATCTCGCCTAAGCGGGCTGTTAACACCTCAACATGCATGATACAGAGGTGTACTTGAGTGCTTTCTGCCCAAGACTCAACGCTCACGGTTCAAAACTCTACGCCACTTACGATGAAAACTTTGGAGTCGCAAATTCTTTCTGAAAGGAATCACAACTTGGATCTAGTCGGAATCCTTTGACAGCAGAAGTGTAAACATATTTGGGAGTTTCTTCATCAATGCTTAAGACTATGTACAAAATGATTAGCTTATGCCAAAGAGGCTGCGACCATGGGCGCCAGCTGCTGGTCGACATAATCCTGGTTCCTCCAGTCCGACCAGTCAGCCTTCAACAATCCCCAGCTCTCATCAAAGTTCTGCGTGCCCTGGCGGGTGTAGTAGCTTCCAACCAACACCCAGATGAACCAACTAGCCTTGTACTCAGGCAGATACTCCGACAGGCAGGTAGAGTACACATTCTGGTACGTGTTGTCGTTCATGTTGAACCCAAACTCCGTCAGCGCGACGGGGAAAACATTGACCGTCTCGGGGTCGCTCGCGTTCGCGGCCTGGAAGCCCTTGTGGTACAGGTTGTACTTGAGCGAGTCGCAGCTGCCGATGGAGCCCTCGTAGTTGTGGATCTCGAGCACGAGCTTGTTGGCGTAGCCCTCGAAGTCGGCGAGGTTGAAGGTCTCGGTGCCGGGCTCGAGCGCGGTGCCCTCGAAGACGGGCACGACGGTGGTGTCGTAGTTGAGACCGGACAGGTAGATGAGCACGTCGGGGTTTGCGCCGTTGATGGCGTTGGTGCCCTGCTGGATGTACTTGTACCAGTCTTGCCAGTGGTAGGAGGCGGAGACGAGGTCGGGGTTGTTGGTGGCTTGGCGGAGCTCGTTGCGGAGGGACATGGCGACGAAGGCGGGCCAGGATTTGCCCTAGAGATGGTCAACGGTCTGTCTAGATTGAGGAAGATGGTGTTTGTGACTTACGTGGTTCGCCATGTAGGTCAGGCCGCGGACCCAGTTCGATGCAATGAACTCAGTGTCACCCCACCAGGTGTTTCCGTCGTCGCCGGAGCAGCACCACTTGCCCTTGGACATGTGGTTGTCGAGGAGGATGTAGACCTGCTGCTTCTCGCACTCGGCGGCAATGGCATCGTAGACCTTTGACCGGTTAGCTCCGCTTCGGCCAAAGATGATGGGATGAACTCACTTCGAGGCGCGTGGTAGCCTCCGTGAAGGAAGGGTTGTTGGCCAAGACCTGAGCCAGCACGGCAGTGCCGTTGGTCTCGCCAAGACCGTTGACAAAGGCAGTCTTCAGGTCAATGTCCTTGCCATCGTTGGCGTAGATCTGGTCGACAAGCTCAATGGCGTATGTCAGGCGAATGGCGTTCATGCCAATGCTCTTGATCTTGGAGACGACGCCCTCGACGGAGAGGAACTGCAGGCCCTCGGGGACCATGACCTCGCCGTGACCAGGCCAGTTGGTGCCGGCGAAGACTACGCGGTTGCCAGAGGCATCGACGGCTTCACCTCCGTTAGTCACAAGAGGACCATTGGGCCAGCTCTGCCTGGTGTTGTGAGGAAGAGCGGCGCAAAGGCCGGCGAAGCCGACAAGGGTGCTCAAGAACTTCATTGTGAGGAGCCTGGGACTGAAGAACGACGCGTCCGGGAGGTTGTCGCGACAGACAGGAGCTATGGTATCATTCCGCGATCCTCTCCAACTCTTATATCACTTCGCATTGCATACGACCAGCAGCCGTCCATCCATCTCCCCCTCACGGACCGAGAGCGGGACCTGCATCTTCCCCCAAAACATCAACACTGACATCACGAGCATTGGCAAAAGCCTTCCCCTCCAAACTATTCCCTGAAATGCAACGCGCCAATGTTCATGACTAGCACTCAACCATGGCCGCAGCGGGGCATCTCTCGGGCGACCCTCAGGCGATTGGGCTCGGGGGTTGCTTTCCCCCGAGAACACGAGGACAGCCGAGGCCGCGCAACCCCCAGACTCAAGGCTCCCTCCGGCTAACAACCCGAAATCAGACGACGGCAGTCCAGGGACAAACAAGGGTGCGCCAGCTCTTGGATCGACCGCCGTTCGTCCCGCCCCCGCATTGCTTGTCGAATCTGCCGACCAAGGAACCCAGGGCCCAGCATCATTCCCCCACACCTTCAGCGAATCCCCGCAGAAGCGGCCAAAGCTCCCCAAATCGGCTCCGGTGCGCGATCACAAGATGTGGTGGTGAGGTTGCAGCGGTGTGGAACCCGGGCGGCAGTAGTTTGCAGTTCATCGGCTCCGTGATCCCCGCGTCCGTGACGCGCGAATCAGAGAGGAGAGAGCTTGAGCTTGAAGAAAACAGACACAAGGTTCGGACGGCATGACGGATGAGAATGGGGGCTGTACCTGACAGGGAGCTCTCCGTTTGCCGATCAAGAGCCGGATGTGGCAGTTGGAGAAGAGCTGACAGAAGCTTCTGAATGGTGCGCAAGTTCGGACGGACAAGAGCTCATGAGGGCCATCTCCACTTGCCCCTCCTTATGGAATATTTTGTTCATTCTTTTTTGTCTTCTGTTGCGCTGGCATGTGCTAACCAAGAAAGAGTAAGACTCCTCGTCCGTCGATGACGAAAGGCTTCATGCACCTCAAACACACGACTCCCAACGCTCAATTGAAACCGACAACAAAGTCCGATCTTGTTCACTAACCCGAGGCCGTGATGGAAAACATTCAGATTCTTCCAAGAACACCAACCAAGCCATCATGATCTTGGCACATCACCCTAAGCCCTCGCCCGGAATTCCACCAACGGACCGTCCTTCATACTCGTAAACGTGTCGAACAACTGGAACTCCGAAACCCTCCTCCTCCCCTCCTCCAGATCCGCCCGTCCCTCGGCCGGGTCGACGACGCCGACCGCCTTACGCATGTCGTACAGGAACAACGTGCGCGCGATCGTGGTGGACATCTCAGCGTACGCAAGCCCCTTGCCGATACACCCTCTCGCGCCGATCGAAAACGGGCAGAAAGCGCTCTGCGCCCTCGCGGCGTCCTCCTCGGTCGTCTGCCGTCCGCTGACCGGATTTGTCGCGCCGACCATCCAGCGCTCTGGGATGTACGAGTACGCGGAGTAATAGTAGTCCTCGTTGTGATGGATGGTGTAGTGCGGCGTTCCGACGACGGTGCCGGCGGGGATGTGGGCTCCGTCGATGGTCATGCCGCCGGCGAGGACCTCGCGGGGGAGGAGGCCGCCGACGGAGGGGGACAGACGCATGGCCTCGTCGATGCAGGCGCGGAGGTAGGTGCACGAGTTGAGAGCGGCGCCTTGGCGGATCTCTTCGACGTCAGTGAATTTGCTGCGGACTTCATCTGTGGCCTTCTTGAGGGCGTCGGCGTTGCGGACGAGGTAGAAGATTGTGGCGGCCATGGCGGTTGATGTGGTGTCGGAACCGGCGATGATGCTGTTTGCGTCAGTTTTCATTCTGATTAAAACAACAGGCAAGTAAACTTACAGCAGGTTCGACTCTCCCCAGAGCTCAGGAGTTGAGAAACCCTGGCCCGTCTCGGGGTCGCGCGCCTTGAGGAGGTAGTAGAAGAAGTCTCTACGATCGGTGTCCTCGCCTAGTTTTGTTCTCTCCGTCAGCTGTCCCTTGCTGTACGCCATGTACCTCGCGCGACCGGCCGCAATCGTCGGGAACAGGAACTTGTCGAGCTTGAGCTTATCAACGATCGGCATCGTGCCGCAGATAAGATGTCTCTTCGTCGCAGCCGCAACCAGATCCAACGCGAACCTGTTATCCGGGGCCTCGAGCATGTGGAATGCCTTGCCGAACGACAGATCACCGAGGATATCCATGGCGAGGTAGTTACACCAGTCGGCCATGTTCTTGGTGGAGGACCAGCCCTTAGCATCGGGGGAGCCTCCGCGGCCAATCTCGGTGGTGAAGGAGCGCACGTTGCCGAGGATGTAGCGCTCCATCTCCTTCATGGCGCTGTCTGAGAATGCGTGGGCGAGGACGCGGCGCTTGCGGGCGTGGACCTCCTTGTCGCGGGTGTTGTGCGTGTTCGCGGCCGGGTGGACGAAGGCGTTGTAGAATTCGGCTTTGCGGACGTTGGAGCGGAAGCCGTAGATCTCCTTGAGAGATGTCGCGGAGTTGAAGGAGACGGAGTTGGGGCCGAAGCGCACGATTTTGCCTACATCGAGGATTAGTCTTCATTCTCTGGGAGGTCAGAAGCCTCGACGGAAACTGGCTGGACTGGGACAAGGTCAGTACGCACCATATTTGGCGTGAAGCTTGTGAAAGTCGAGATGGCGGTCACCCTTCCATGCATGGTAGAGCTGGTAGCCATCCGTGATCTTTGCAATAAAGGGTCCTGGGTATTTCGCCAAAGGATGGAAGAAGACGCGGTAGGCAACGATGCCGGCGACCTTTCCTTCTGTCAGCTCGAGTCACATCTTGACGCAGCATCTGTTTTCGGTCATTCTCACATAGAGCACGCCTCCGACGGCGGCAAAGCCCAGCCAGAGCCAGATATGATTTGTCTCTGGCGCCATGGTCACTTGTGTACGATGATATCCGGTATCAATCCTCAAGCCTCTCTTCCCAACACAGAAGAGATAGGTCACGAGGTCAATCCAACGTGCACCGCAACCACGCTGGTGGGCAATGAGCTCTTAAAACCAAAAAGTCCAATCCCGTCTTTCCCGTCCGTGCCGGCAATCTGACATCGTCCCTACGCCATTGCCAGAAAAGTATCTGAACCCTGCCTTCGGCTTTCAGCGGTTCTCAAAGCCGAAGGTCTAACAAGCAGGGCCCCCAGCCATGGCTTACCTTGAATCCTTCGTCTTATCACAGCGCGCCCGCCAACCTTCCTGTTTCGGGACTGTCGGGGCACGTAAGCGGCTAGTCACGGGGGAAAGAGACGTCAAAGAACCGCGGGGGACCGCAGATAGCCTGGCTTACCCCAAGATTCACATCGAAGATGCGGTGGGTTGGTGCTGGGTGTGGTGGCTTTTCCTCCCCCCGACCCCGCATCCGTTTCGCACTTGGGCATGTGAGCCAACGAGAGACGGTCTGATTACACAGATCCCCTGCTGAAAATGGGGAACTTTTAGTAAGGACAATCTGGGGTTGGGGATGTTTGCTGTGGAATTTGGGGAAATTATTCAAAGCCGCGAGTCGGCTTTCGGCTTTGATGGGGTTTCGAATGCGGAGGGATGTCAGGAATTCCGCCATGGGGCCGCGCTTTGTGCTCGTTTGGCGACGGCCCAAGCTTGTGGGAGATGAGACGGTGAGCTGTCAAACTTGATTATGACGCAATTGAGACATTTTCACCTTCAGAATGGCAGTTGTCAATTGTGACAGGGCCTTTGGTGCCGCAGTCTCTTGACATAGGCCAACTGACTATGTACAGAGTGGAAGTTAACACAGGAATAGAAGGAGCCGCTTAAAGACTACCTAATTTCACTGTGCTAAATGACCACGTTTCCTGTGTGCGTGCTACCATTATCGTTGTTGTCGCCGCTGTCGTTGTCGTTATCGTTGTCGTCGTTGTCGCCGTTGTCGCCGTTGTCGTCGTCGTCATCGTTCTTCTTGCCGTCGTCGTCCGCCATGTCCTCGCCGTCTCTAGTCATCTCTATTTTTATGACTATGGATTATTGCTTCAGGTACGCAGTGCTCATAAAGCCGCATCCTATTCTAGCCACCACCAAGTCGACTGTGCTAGCGGAGAATACGACTAAGCGGCTCGCGGCCGATGAGCATGGATTGTAGGTCATCAGCCCCAAGATCGGACTTCCACCGGCTATCTGGCTTCGAAGTTCCGTATTCCAATAGCATTTCATGGATTAGATGTCAAGGGTTGCATAGCATAATGTAGTTGCCGCTATTGTCGTCGGCTGTGTACCCGCAGCGTTCGGCTTTCGTTATGAGCGGGTTTGGTCATTCCCGAGGCTGAGACCGGCAATCAGACTATCAAATGGCACCTTCTCTTTTCCTGTCACAAACAACATCGATCTAATCAACGCCATTGTCATTTGGTGCGTCTGCTGCAGTGATGATGGACCCAACCCGCCTCCGCTCCAAGCTTCTTCTTGCCATCTCCTGTCGATATTCTTCCTCTTCGAGAGCTTCCGCAGCTTCGATCCGTCTCTGTTCTTCCTGGCGCTCTTGCTCAATTATACCTGTTTAACGATGTATTGTCAGAAGGCTGCCATATGCCGCTGGTTATAAAACAGTAACTCACCTCCGCGCTTCCTCGGTCGGAAAAGATGTAGAGATGACAACCTCAAATAGTCGAGAAATCGGCGCGACTTAAGAAGCAGGTCAAATGGTGCATCATCTACCACCATGAAACAGCCGGTATTGGTTCGTGCGTCGCCGAGGCGTGACCATGTCAATTCGATTTCGAACTTCGGTATGAATGTTGTATTATTGATGCCATGCACAACGGTTTGATCCTCAACTGGAATTGGTATGAGCTCGTTCATTGGAAATCTAGCACGAAGAAGATAATCGCGTGATACCATGTCGACATCGGATCCAGTGTCGAATTTGATCTTTGCCGGCTTGTATATGAATCGGTTACTGCCTTGTTGACTAGTGTCTTCGAATATGACCGTCGCGTCTATGGTGTAGTTGGAATTTGCCAAGGACATTATCTGACGCCCAATATTTAATAGCTGGTCTCCTTGAAAGACTGCCCCGCTCTCATTTCCATCACTATGTGTAGCTCTGGGAGCATTAACAGAGTCAGCGAATTGCCTACTCCGAACATCAACACTATTCCTAGTGTAAGGACCCTCAGATCTCGGCTCGAACTGCCTCAACTCTTCATACCGGGGAAGATTATATGAAGAGACGCTAGGTTGTTGTGCAATTCGTTTAGCTTGGGAGCTGAAGATTTGTTACTTGGATGGTGCATAGTGAAGACTAGCAGCTAGTAGTCTAGACTTACAACGCCATAGCAGCAGTTGTTGCTGCTATTACTATGCTCACAGCGGCGATTGCTGCCTCCATTATCACGTGAAATGCAGATTCAATGTCGATTTCACGGAAAAGTTGAGTGATAGCCTTTTTGTAGTCTGGGCGGGAGGCGTGTTTTAATAAGATCTTTCTGTAACACAACTAAAATTGCCTCACTCAATCCATTGGCTAGCGTATCACACCAGGAGCCTAACGGCACTTTGCATCTCGGTTAGCTGGCCAACAGCCTCCCGCGATTTTCTGCTGGAGGAATTCAAAATCCAATCAAGCAGGTTTTCAAGAGAAAGTACAGGGAGCTGACCACCCTCCAAATAAGCCACTGCCTCGCCCAAGGCGGGCTCCTAGTGACGTGTCAAGTAAAATAGAAATCGCTGCCTGATGACCGCACGAATCTCCTATTTCTTAAAAAAAACCATCTTCGCCTTCATTGAGCAATGCCAGCTTCGTCCTAACTTTCAGCTAAGATAACGTTCAATGGGTTATCGACCACGAGGTTATCCCCGGCTTGCCGGTCTGATGGCCAAGGAGAAAGAGGTGGCTATTTTTCGTCGATTCGATCACTTGAATCTCCTGAACCTTCTTTCACTTCAATCAGAGATCATTCAGCTCGAAGTTGAGTTCCGGATCGCATCGCGGGCAGATGATGATGTTACGCAGGGTGCTGCCGAAACGCTAGATACCTCGCAATACACAACGAACTTCAAAATGTTACGAGAAAGTGGCTCCTCCCAACAAACCCTGCTAGAAAAGCTCAGGGAGAGATTACGCGAGTATAGTGAGTATACAGCAACTTCAAGAAGCCTAACATTGTCTCAGCACAAACTGACTGCATCCCGGAGACGACTTGGCCATACAACGTAAGGATATGCTTTGTCCAATATTTGGGTAAACTAAAATGGCGCAGTCGCACAAGTGAATCAAATCGAGCCTCCTCTGAGTTCTCAGCTCGATATGCTTAAGGACTGGCTCAGAGACCAGAAACTGAATCATCCATTTCAGCAGGGTCATGAGATGCAGACCTGGGCAGACGATGATGCGCGGCTTTACATGTGTCTACGACCGAAAACGCCAGAAGACGACCCTTTCACCCATTTCATCTCCAATGTCCTGCTACGATCCTACAACTACCTGCGACCGCGCCAAACCAGAATCGGGGAGACCGTAGACGAGATTTCCGGCCATGTCTCGTACAATAACCACTTGATACGAAGAATAAGCAACCTCGGCACTACGCTCGTGGCTTGCATCATGCCAGTTCTAACAATATTCGTTCTCAATATCGTGCCTTCTACGAACCTTCGGATTCTCGTTACATTGATCTTCACGGCAGTCTTTGCAACCTTCATAGCAGTATTCAGCAATGCTAAAAAGGTTGAGATCTTTGCTGCAACAGCCACGTATGTCGAAATAACCTAGCCGTATTGAAGTTGCAACTGACAAGTACAGATTTGCTGCTGTTGAAGTGGTGTTCATTGGAAGTGCTATTAGCAGCAAATAGAGCAAGCTTTACTCTGATGTGTGGATATACCAAACCAATTCGTTGTCTTATGCTTGTCATCACAGTACCGGGAGTTATTTGTGTCCCGTACCTCTATGTCCTTATCTTGCCACCATATTGACAAGCCTTTTACCATCAGCTTCTAGAATAAAGTGTGTGGGGTCTTTCAGCCTATCATAGTACCTCGATCATTCTTTGAAAGTGAAACGTTGGGCTTTCGAACTTTTTTCGTCTTTTCGACCGTAAAGATATTATCCCGATATCCCATCCAATTTAACCACCATCTCTTGTCAGCTACGAAAACCAACCAATTGGTTATTCTCCATCCCCAACCCAATTTTTGATACTTTCAAGCAGAGCAGCCTTCGAAAAACACCAGAACTGACGTTATGATTGTCGAAATATTCTTATTGATCGTTGTCGGAGCTCCAGTACTATGGATATTGCACCGCATCTTTTTCCGACATCTCACGGCCCCAGAAACTATCAATCCAATTGTCATCCTTTCACGCATCGCCTTCCGACACAAGCCATCCGTCATAGAATACCTGCGACACGTGGAGACCAAGCTTTCCGTGCCTGATCATATGCGCGTCATCTCCCACCTCCCGGAAGGCATGACGGATAATTTCTATCAACTCACGATTTTCTTTGTCCTCGGTACGATCGTCGTTGTCTTGTTTGCGATAGAAGTTGGCATCTCAAAGTACATCTCGGCGAAGCCTTCGCAGAAGGCTTCCACTGTATATTTCTTCGCCTTCTACATTCCATTTTTTCTTTGCATATACCTGGCGGCGTGGTGTTTTGGCGGTGCTCATCACAGAGAGATATTGGAAAGAGAATACGCCGAGACATCAGGTCTATCAGGTGTGGCAGAGCGGCCACCTATTGAGTAAGAAGCTTGCCCTTGTGATGTTATCACTGTTAATTGTTGTGCTGACATTGGACTCCCAGACTACGACATGGGGTTGCAGATGCACCAGGATCACACCTACAGTAGTTTGAAGGGTCAATTCCTCGAAGATTAATGTACAAGTATGTTAGTTGTCATACCTTTTAGCAAAGTATTGGAGGTAGAGATGAAAGCCAAAAAACCCCTCACAATATCCACAGGAAGAGAAGTACCGCGGTAAATCTAGCGAACTCGGAACAGCAGACCCTTACTACCTAGCTACAATTAAGACCGCGTAGATTAACCTTGTCTCAGCGGCTACATTTTGTAAATTCTTCTACGTGTAATTCTGTCCCGTTTGAGAACAACAGTAAGCTGTATCAGTGGAGAAATAAAAGTTTCCCTACGACTACATACTAACATATCGATGCAGTGCCTCGGAAAAATTACGATTCTTGTGTGAGCATGCTTGGGCAGTGCAGATCTCCCGGAGGCATATCCACTTTCTTCTTAAGACAATTCTTCAGGACTACGTCGCTGTTAGCAACTTGCCTCCGGTGATCCTCACTCCCCGAGATGGCGTCTTCGACGACAACTAGCGGAACACGCGTTTTGTTGAGTATTACATCGCATGTAGAGATCATTGCTAACATTTTCATCATCAGTGGTCCCAGAATAACGCCAAGTCTACTCATACGTCTACGACGTCTTGTTCCTTGCGCAATGGTGGCATACTGGTTCTCGGGAACAAGACGACATAGCCTTCCTTTTTCACAACGACAGCGGCCAAGATCAAAATGACATTTTGGAGCCGTTGGGTTACCTCACGTGTAGCCTGTGAATAAGCTTTTTCCATACTTTGGATCCGAAAAACCATCCAGGTGAGCCAACAGTACTTCCCCGAGCCATGAAGCAAAGTTCAATCACCGACTCATTAGTGGTGCTGTGAGCGCCACCGCCGTTTGGCGTAAGTACGATGCCAGCAATCCTGAGAACTTGATCTTCGACATTAATGCTACCGGGTTGAGTTGCTCTGAGACGGATGATTTCATGTGTACATCTCCGAAATATAAGAAGAAATCATCATCAATTGGCAACGATGCCAAAATTCCCTGAGCATTGTGGCGACAGTTCATGACTTAAATCCGAAGCACGAAAAGAAAGCGATTGACCTATCACGGGCGTGCCCACCGTTGAGTCGTATTGCCAAGATCGCCAAGTCTTGGCACATGAGAACGTTCCTGGATCAGGCAGGTCGCGATACGACGCTGATGAAGCCAGCCTCTCTGGTCCTTTTAAGCTTCCTTATTGAGCCTCTCGTCCCGGGATAGCGGCGCTGCCCAGAGGCTCGTGGCAATGAATTGAGTCAATCGATCCTGTCAACCTTGAACCTGGGACTTCAGACTCCCGCCGGGTTTAATTTTGACTTCCCGCGTCATTGGTTCGTGGATCCAGTTTACCGTTGGAAAGCCGCACCACCGCAAAAGTGCCAGCGTCATCAGCTTCCTTATCTATTGCCTTGGCGCGATCACGCGAGATGGTGGTGCATGCATGTGCGACCCAGTTGAGGGGCAACGCTCCTCGCACCACTTGCTTTGCGCAATTCGAAAATGGGCGCTTCTTCCTTTCCTTGTGCAGTCATTGAAGATACCGGATTGGCCAGAATCCTCTGTCAACCGCAAAGGTGAGGTGCGTGCCTAAGGTACCCTGGTAGAAAGCAAGTCGACGACAGATATTCGTACAAAACCAGAGCCCTGCCGCTCCAGTCAACCTTCGCCAGGTTTTCCTCACCAACCATCATCTTTCCAGCTGCCATCCGTCCTTTCACTAGGACCAAACGCCGAAGATGAGAACGGCCGCCCTCACTCTCGCCCTGCCGGCTCTGGCCAGCGCCGCCAAGTGCAAGCCCTACGTCGATTCCGAGTCCCTTCAGGAGCTGATCACTATCGAAGATCTCCTCGCCGGCTCCCAGAAGCTTCAAGACATCGCTGACGCTCACGAAGGCAACCGCGCCTTCGGTGGTGGTGGCCACAATGCCACCGTCGACTGGCTCGTCGAGGAGCTGGAGAAGCTCGACTACTTCGACGTCTACAAGCAGCCCTTCACTGAGGCTTTCGCCGGCTCCAAGGCAACTCTGACTGTGGAAGGCGCTGCCGTCGATGCGCGACCCATGACCTTCACGCCTGCTGGGGACGTCACCGGCGCCAGCCTCGTCAACGTCCCGAACCTTGGCTGCGAGGAGAGCGACTACCCCGCCGAGGTCTCTGGCGCCGTCGCCCTCATCTCGAGAGGAAGCTGCAACTTTGCCGTCAAGGCCACCCTGGCCAAGACCGCTGGTGCAGTTGCCGCCATCGTCTATAACAACGCCGAGGGCGCTCTATCGGGAACTTTGGGCGAGCAGTCGGATGCGTACGCGCCAACCGTCGGAATTACCCAGGCGGAGGGCCTCGCCTTCGTTGAGAAACTTGCTGCTGGCGACATCACCCTTGACCTCAATGTCATTTCTATTATTGAGGATCGTGTCAACTACAACGTCATTGCTGAAACGCGTGGCGGAGATCACGACAACGTCCTTATGATCGGTGGTCACTCCGACTCTGTCTTCGCTGGACCTGGTATCAAGTGAGCTTTTTCTTCATTATCCTTGATTTTTCGTGGTCGAATCCACTTCTCCATCCTCGTCGTCGTCGTCTTAGTCCTCGTCGTTCTTGGTCGTCGTTGTTCTTGGTCGTCGTTGTTCTTGGTCGTCCTCGTCGTCCTCGTCGTTCTTGGTCGTCGTTGTTCTTGGTAGTCCTCGTTGTTCTTGGTCGTCCTCGTCGTCGTCGTCGTTCTTGGTCGTCGTCGTCGTTCTTGGTCGTCGTCGTCGTTCTTGGTCGTCGTCGTCGTTCTTGGTCGTCGTCGTCATTCTGGGTCGTCCCCGTCGCCCTGGGTCGTCCTCGTCGTCCTTGGCTATAACTGCGATCTGCCATCAGTGTTGTCAGCATTCTTGTCGATCACGTTTATTTCTTGCTACTTTCACTGTCCACTACCCTCCTCTTCCAAGAACCCTACTCATGATTCGTGGCTAACCATTCTTTCTCCAGTGACGACGGCTCCGGTACCGTTGGTGTCCTCACCGTTGCCAAGGCCCTGACCAACTTCGAAGTCAAGAATGCCGTCCGCCTCGGCTTCTGGGGTGCCGAGGAGTACGGCAAGCTCGGCTCCTACTTCTACGTCAAGCAGCTCAACAGCTCCGAGGAGGAGATTTCCAAGATCCGCGCCTACCTCAACTTCGACATGATTGCCTCCCCGAACCCCAAGCTCGCTATCTACGACGGAGACGGAAGCGCCTTCAACTTCTCCGGCCCCGCTGGCTCTGATGTCATTGAGAAGGACTATGAGGAGTTCTTCGAGAGCAAGGGACTGGGACACGTCCCCACCGAGTTTAACGGACGCTCGGATTATGCCGCGTTCATCGAGAACGGTATCCCCAGTGGTGAGTTTGCCCAAATTAAAAATCCGAGGTTGGCGAATTTATACTAATGGTGCACCGTAGGTGGTCTGTTCACTGGCGCTGAGGGACTTAAGACTGAGGAGGAGGCCAAGCTCTTCGGTGGAGAAGTTGGTGTCGCCTACGACGTCAACTACCACCTGATTGGTGATGATATCACGAACCTGGACAACGACGCCTACCTGGTCAACACTCAGGCCATTGCGCACAGCGTTGCCAAGTACGCGATGAGCTGGGAGACCATTCCCCCCGTCAGCCAGAGGAAGCGCAGATACGCCGCCGACGTTGCTCGCCACCTCAAGCGCGCTGCGGAGCTGACCGGCCACTCTCACGACGGCCCTTGCGGTGGTGGCTCACACTTTTGAGCAATTAGAAGGATGGCTAATTTGAATAGCTGAGTATTATGACTACGGCAGCATAATTCAATAAGAATACATAATGAGTTCATGAGAGACCTTTCATCCTAAGACTTCGTGCCAACGACTCGCCAGACCACTACTTGCAGTATGAATTTGAAGTCGCTTGTTCTTGGTGGCTAATCTGATCTTCTGGTGATGTCAAGGCAAGCGACACATGGTTGGACTGATGATGTGCCCACCCCCCGCGTGAGATGATAAGTTGTGCTCTCCTATCCTTAGCCTTCGCGCTTGCCATTCCAACGACCACCGACTTTGCGAATGAGCCAACGTCCCATTGAACTCATTGAAAATCAGTCTGCTGCTCCACAACTTCAATGTTTGCTGAAAACTGCATCGTGTTCTCAACTCCATGGCGGTCAGTTAGTAGCAAAGAAGCGGGATTTGTCGTAAGTTTCATGCTTACAGTTGAAGGGGATTTGGCCTCGCCATCCGACTTCTGATCAGCCTGACTTGACTCAGAAAGTTGTAGGGCCAGACGCACTGGAGGGAAGGAATCCTTCGGATGAATAACCACAGGACGAGACACAGAGTCAATGAGCCCCTGAGAATGGATGCAATTGCTATCCCTTGGATCCGGCATTAGTTAGATATATGCGTCAAATACTTGAACTGCTACAGTCGAAGCTTGCACTTGAGAAAGACATTTCCCAGATCGCTCGCAAGACAGGGTCAGTCCTGACAGTACTGTCGACGCTCCGGACTATCTTTCTCTCGGAGAAGAGTTTCTGAACATCTTAAACCCGGAAGAGGTTTATGGGTGAACGTATATGAACCCGAGTCAGATTGGCTGAGTTATATGAGATACAAGAGGAAACCTGACTTGCAAGCTGCCGATGGCCTTGTAAAATGGTAGGGTATCACGTCCTCATTCAAGGGCGATTTGTTGCCGTGGAGTGAATTGAAGGTTATCTTGTTGGTTTCAATAACATCACCGCGAACGTATCTTCATGACCAACCTCATTGGCGTACAAAAAAGAAAAAAGCAATTTTCTTGATTGTACTGCCTTTTTGCAGCCTTTGATAATTCTTTTGGTCACATTTTCACGTGGCGGCGGAAGAACGAACACGGAAAATCCGAATCCTTGTGATTTCGGTCAAGTTGGCTATTTCAAATCGCTGACAGTTGTACGAGCAGTCTGCCAAATGCGTCTGCATGCACCATTTGCGAAGCTTCACGGCAGCTCAGATCCCAGAAATTCCGAACTGTCGATTGACTACGGCCTCGGATATTCGATGCCAATGAGAGACCATCGACATTCGCGGCTTCTACGATATAAAATCCCACCAGTTGACTGAAAGACGATACTTCATGGCTTTGAGCTTCTCCCGTTATACTCTCCTAGTGGTCGTTTTGTCAGAATCTCAATGATCGACACCAACGATCGGAGGGACTTGAGAAAGCCTCTCGTCTTGCATCCCCTGCTCATAGACCTGAAGCTTCTTGTAAATGGTTCGGCATATTCCAGTAGGGCTTTACACTGGGATCTATATCGGCATTTCAGGAACAAATTTGTAGCACGATTGACGCCTGGGAGCTTCATTGGATCATCGCGATAGAATTAGTTGACAATTTGGTTTCGGTTAAGGTAGATAGGGAAAGGGGAACCCCGTCCGGTGCGGCCGGACCAACCGCCGCCCGAAGGTCCCGCGATCCGGATGGGCGGGGCCTTCGGACTTCGTCGAGTGGTACTAGAACCCAGCAATCAACACGTCACGATTCAGGCCTCTTGGCGCGCGTACGATTTGACGTAGAGGCCTGATTTGTTAGGGATACTTGGCACGACCTCAGTAGCGAGACCTGGCAACATGAGCACCTAATGACGGATCAGCGCCCTGTGAAACAGCTGGCTTACCTGAGGTCCAATCGTTATGCCCTGGCCCCTGTCTACAGGTAATGAGCTGTCATTAGAGCGGGTGGGCCCGGGACCAGCCGCCCCTGCAAAGTGCCAACCGGATGCGATTCCAAACCAGACATTGGTGCGCCCTCCAGCCCTGCAGTCGATCAGGGGGAAGCACAATGCTTCCTTATCAGTTGCCCACTACAAGACAAGACAAGCTTCTCTCCTCCTGCAAGGCTAATCCTTTCTTTCTCCCATCCCAAGTGCCGGCGCATCACGGCTGGCAATCCGACCGACGTCCAACGACCGAACTGATCGAGAAGCTGCCCGCGCCTTTGTCTGCTCGCGTGACTTGCGCACACCATCACGACCGCTGCGGTGAGCATCGGCAGCGATGGCATGGCAAACATGGGAGAAGTTCAAGACCGACCATCCCGCCACGGCGGACCGCATGATTGAATCATGGGCCGCCGTCCGACCGTATCTACCACCGGTCAACTTCATCACAGTTCACTACGCCTACTTTATACTGACCGGGCTCATCTTTGCCGGTATCTTCCACGGACTCTCGAATCCGGTCAACAGCGTCAGCTTCATCGACAGCCTTTTCCTTGTCATCTCCGCCTTCACCACGTCCGGGCTCAACACGGTCGATATCAGCAAACTCAGTACCGCCCAGCAGGCTATTATCGCCTTGATGATGATTCTTGGCAGCCCTGTCTTCGTCTCCATCTTCACCATCTGGCTCCGCGCCCGCGTCTTTGAGAAGCGCTTCGAGGACATCGTCGAGGCCGAACGGAACAGGAGGATCAAGAAGACCGGCACCATAGTGGGCATGGCTGGAGCCATGATTGGTCTTCCTGTCATGTCGTCCTTTAAGGGGACTAAGCGGAAGCAAAAGAAGGGTAGACACGAGCGGCAGGCCGAGGCAGACGCCTTCCAACTCACAGGGTATAAATCCCGAGAGAAGGGCCACGAGCGAAGCCAAAGCCAGCCCACCAATCAAGAATCTGCACCACCCGGCATGCTGGAGCCCATCGAAGAGGGCCAGAGGCTCAACCTCTCCACCAGCTCCACCGAGCCGCTCTCGCCCAAGTCGAATACCACCGCCAGACGGAGGCCTTTTAGTCGCGACTCAGGCCGCCTGTCCGTCTCGGAAGGCTTCGACTTTAAGACGTTCATCCACGAGAACAAGACGTCGATCGGCAGGAACGGCCAGTTCTTCGACCTCACGGAGGAACAGCGCGAATACCTGGGTGGTGTTGAGTACCGGGCCCTTAAGATTCTCTTTACCATCGTCTGCGTCTACTTCGTCCTCTGGCAGCTGCTTGGCGCCATCACGCTCGGCGCCTGGTCATACGTGCACAGCCAGAGCATAACGGCCGTCAATTCTCAAAACTCCTGGTGGGCCGGCATCTTCCTCGCTATCTCTTCATTCAACAACGCTGGAATGACGCTCCTCGACGCAGGAATAGCAGCCTTTGACAACGACGCCTTCGTCTTGACCATTGTTACCATCCTTTCCCTGGCTGGAAATGCTGCGTTCCCTGCGTTCCTCAGAGCAACCGTCTACTTCTGCAGGTTCGTTCTGAAGATGTGTGTTGATGAAGACGAGCACGTTGTCTGGAAGGAGGCTTTCGATTTCATCATCAAGTACCCACGTCGTCTGTACATGATGATGTTCCCTGCCAAGGCCAATTTTGTTTTTGTCACCATGTTCTCTACCATCGCGGTCATGGATTGGGTCTTGTTGGTGGTTCTCAGCATCGGCAACTCTGCTATCGAGGCATACCCGGTTGGAAAGCGAGTTGGACTGGCTCTATTTCAGGCACTGGGTAAGTCGCCAACGGTTCGTGCTGTTTTGGCCTGGAGATTGACACCGAGTTTAGCTATCCCCTCCTCGGGTTTCGGGGTTATTGGTTTGTCAGGCCTCTATTTCGACGTTCTGGTCCTATGGGTCATTGTAATGTACATTTCCGCATATCCGGAGATCATCGTCATGCGAAACTCAAATGTAAGTGGAATACCTAGTCTAGCTGAGGCATGTGCTTTTTGCTAATACGCTTCAAGGTGTACGAAGAACGGTCACTAGGAATCTACACAACGGAACCTGAAAAGCCTGAGGACCCAGACGCAACTGCCAATGAGTCGACCGACGAGCTCCTGCCAACCTTTTCTGACCCGACATTTGGCCATGCACTTGGCCCAGAGCAAACAGCAGTTTCCGCATCAGGCCTGTCATTGTCACAAGTAAAGTCCCACATTTCCACCAAGCCCGTCAGGAGGATAGCCGCCATCGGCCGGCGTGGCACCTCCTTCGTGGGCAAGCAGATCCAGAACAGGATGAACAACTTCCAAGGCGTAGGTGTGACGACGAAGCCGCGGCTCAAGCGGTCTGCCGCCATCAACTTTGACACCCCGCACACCGGCTCAACCTCCACGCCAGAGGGCCACGTGAGCCTCGTGTCACAGCATCTCCGAGGGCAGCTGTCGCACGACATCTGGGCCATCGCCTTCTCGCTGTTCCTAGTCACGCTGATAGAGACGTCCCATTCGATCGCGGACCCGCGCTCCTACAGCGTCTTCAACTTCTTGTTCGAGATTGTGTCGGGGTACACTAACATCGGACTGTCCATCGGCCTGCCGGGCCACTCGTTCAGCTTCGCGGGCGGCTGGTACACGGGGTCGAAGCTGGTCATGATCTTGATGATGATCCGTGGCAGGCACAGGGGTCTCCCGGTCGCGTTGGACCATTCCGTCAAGCTGCCTGGATGGGACAATGTGAAGAAGCAGAATGAAGACGCTGAGATCAGGCGGAGTATAAGTAGGAGTCGAACTGCCTTAATTTAGAGATATAGACTTTTTGGTACGGCTTCTAGAGAAAATAGAATTCAGTTCATGCTCAAAACTCCTGATCAGAGCCATGCTGCTCATTGACAAGATATCACTGCATCTAGAAACCGAGAGTGGGCACTGAAAACACAGCTAAATTACATGTAACGCTAGAAATCTCCGGACACTTCGCATAAAGTAATCACGATGCCCATATCCTGTACTCCTCGGGCCTGTATGGATTCGAGTAAAGCTAGGTTCCAAGTAGGTGAGTGGCGTTATTCAGCCCCGACATCCTTCATACTTCGGCCGCGCTAGCTGGGGCTGACGCCGGGGCTATTGCCAGGCCAAACGATCGTATTCGTATGGGTGCTGCTTCTACAACGCAAACGTAAGCGAACTGGTATTCGGAGCTGAAAAAGAAAAAGAAAAGGGTCACAAATACGGAAGGACCTTGCATCGCACTATTGATCAAACGGAGGTAGTTGGGCAGGAGTGGTGCCTAGACGACCAGGCCGACGTCCTGTCCAAGCCGCCAGTGATGTGTCTTAAATATTCGTTGATCTGACCAATTTTTGCCTGCAACATGGTCGATTGCTGTCGCGATAGATGCTATTCAAAACCCTCCAGACCGATATTACCGTTGTCCAGTGGCTGTCATTTCATCATTCGAAGCTTGGGGCGTTTTGCGAGAAAGAGTATTTTCCGTCAAGATGGGCTGTTTCAACAGATTTGTCGCATTTCTCCGGCCTGAGAAAGAAAAGGCACAGCCCGTTTCAAGCGAAGCAACCCAGAGGGCAGACCTCAACGTAGATCCAGGTCGCATGGTTCAGAATGCAATCCGAGATCACGGCGCAGTCATTGGCCAAGAGCAGCTGGAAGGCGAAATTGCAACGGCAAACACGCAGCAATGCCAGAGTCTCGGGATATCTCAGAGATTCTGGGAGCAAGCGTACAAGACATTGGAGACAAGCAACCCAGCTTTGGTCAACCGATACAAAACCCTCCTCGTTCATATTACCGAGGCGGAAGATGCGACAAATCCTGGCAACGCCAACGCAATCAAAGGAACCGAACATAGTCCGACTGAAGAGGAACTACAAAACGCCGTTCAGAGGGGCCTTGGGCGTATCAACAGATGTGATGCCAGGTTGGAAGCGGCAGGTGACGTTATAGGAGTCATTTTGGGGTGCAGGGATCTCATCTCGTTGGCCCTTACTTCGGTCCCGCAAGTTGCTGCTGTGTGGTCGGGAATGGCGTTGGTGCTTCAGGTAAGAACAAATGAGCCACTACCAATTGTCACGATCGGACACAAAGAGCAATGAAGAAAGCTGACGAGTGGTTTGGTAGGGTCTGTCTAACGGCGCAACACAATCGGTAGTGAATCGCGACGGTATCCTGTATGTTGCTTCACTCGTCCGCTGGTACTGCCAGCTCTTTACAACTTCGGCCGGTAACGGAGGAGAAGGTCATGATCACTTGCTTGTACAGCTTGAAACCCAGTTTGTCGATTTGTATGGCAAGATCATTGAATATCAGATGCGCAGTGTCGTGCTGTACTATCGGAATCGATTTGTTCGTGCCATCCGTGGCGCGATAAGGATCGACGCGTGGGAAGCTGCGTTGGAACAAACAAAGACGGCCGAGAAGGAATTGCAACAACGGTTACGTCAATACCATGACCAAAGATCAATGCGGAATCTCAATACCATCGGGGAAGACGTGGACGAATTACTGGGCCATCTGGAACCCTCGCAGAGCAGGGTGAGGAGCGAAATGATTGGAATCTTCAATCTGGAGGGCCTCGACTATAGAAGGTTCATGGACGAGAATCCCGACGAAGAGGAAAACACATGTGACTGGTTTTTGGAAAACGGTAATGTCGAGGACTGGAACAAGGGTCTACTTCTTCTGACAGGTGTTCCTGGTCAAGGGAAGTCGGTCTTGGCGCGGTTTCTTGTGAAGCGCTGGGAGACAGAGAACACTGTTTGCCACTTCTTCTTCAAAGACAGCTTGGTTCGGCAGAAGTCTTCGAATGCATTATGCGCGTTGCTGCACCAGCTACTCAAGCAGCACCCATACGTGGCAGGCATCGAGGAGGTGATTGAGAAAATACGCAGTCTAGGGCCTGGGCTCTTAACTTCGACGTGGCATCTCTCGGAAGTTCTCAGACTGGTATTGAGTCACATAGACGACTCGGTCATTATCATCTTCGACGCCATCGACGAATGCACGGATGACCACATCAACGACCGAAAGGCCCTGTTGCATTTCTTGCGCAGGCCATTCAGCGAACCTCATGTCGGAACAACCAAGATTCTAGCCACATCTCGGGCAATCCATCAAATCACACAAGATATCACCCGCGACCCCGAACTTGTCGCCGAAAACTTCATTCATATTGATATCAGCCAGCAGCAGAGGGAGTTCTTACCCGTGATCAATACTGTCATCGACAGGTGGGTGGCAAGATTTCCTGACTGGACTGAGCAGCTCCGGGAAAACATCAGGTTAGAACTCAGGGGCGATGGCTCACAGCATACGTTCATCTGGCTCCGTCTCATTTTCAATATTTTGGAATCCCACAAGACACAAACTTTGAGCGACGACCAATGGCTAGCTCTTATCAGAACCGCACCCAATACCGAAAGAACGTATGAAAGGCTACTCGCCTCGGTCGACGATGTGGTGGTTGATGATGTCAAGTCGTTTTTCAGTCTAATCATAGCCGCTGCGGAGCCCCTTACGATTGCCGAGATCAACACAGCGATGTGTATCTGCAAGGGCAATGATCCCTCCGGTTCTTACATGAGCGAGGACAGCAGTATGAAGAAGTGGATTGATGATAACACGGGGTTTCTGACCACTGTTTCGCCGGGAGAGGGCGGCGGCAGCGTGCAATTTGTTCACCGGACAGCCAAGGAATTTCTGATGGAGCCCGAAATACCGACGCAAGAGGCGGCTGGAGTAAACCTAGGCGGCCGTTATGATGTCGTGCCTTCGCCTTTCAGGCGGTTTACAACCGAAAACGACGCCAACGCCCTCATCTTGAATGCGTGCGACAGGTGTCTCCAGTACAAGACATGGAAGTGGAAAGCCCAGAAGAGTCGGCACGACGAGCAAAATCTGGACAAGGCTGAGCGGCTGCACATAAGGGATTTTGAGTCGGAAGACGATTTGCAACGGGGCTTTCTCTACTACTCCCTGCGATTTTATGCCTTTCACTTCGACAAGGTTGGTGTCAACGGCCGGTGTTGTCTGATTAACGGACATCTTTCGTATCCGTTCGGAATCAACCCCGGCACCGCGACCACGGTCATGGCAGCCATCGTGTCAGGAAACGCCAGCGATATCTTGTACGCCTTACGCAGCCAGCACTTTGCTTGGATCCGTCTGGCACAGATGGCGCCGCAGGAAAGAGGATCCGTTCAAGTCCTGGAGGTGTACTGCGTGATTCGACGCGGAACCACCATCTTCGCTGTCACAGAGTACATCAGTGAAGAGAGGTGGGTTACAATACACCCTTCAGAACGAGAACTGCGAAATCGCATTGCACCGGCCATCAAATTGTTTCTGTCTTTCAACATACCCGAGGACATGATACTAGGACCGACGGAGGATGAAGACGAACTCCTTCCTAGCTTTCTTGAACATCCACGCTTCTTCAAGGGCAGCCGCGCGCCACTTGGCCGTATCTTTGGTTCCATCAAGGAACTTGAAGTCTTCATAAGCAAGGTTCGTTTGCTGCCGCCGAATTTCATTCTAAGGCTGTTTTCCCCCTTCATTCATCATCCTAAGCTGATTCGGCTGACAATGGGTTAGAAGTTGAATGTCCCCAAATCCACGATGATCGATCTTGGACGTTGTCACCTCATCTTCATTCAAATATCAGATACTGGGTTACTCGTTGTCAGAGGGGATGAGCCTGACGCCAGCGATGCAACCTATGTTGTTGATTTCCAGCATGCGGCTGTCCTGCCTCTTGCCTTCATGGATTACTATAAGGATCTATCACAAATGGTCACGCCTGATTCCAATTCTATCACTCTATGGGGCAGCGACATGTTGAACGAGACGGCCAGTTCTTATCACCCTGCGAGAGGCCGGGACTTTGTTGGAATTTTAGACAGGCTGGTCTATCAGCTTCAACAGAGGAGCAAAGAAGGGAGAGTGCAGAGAGCAAAGCAGCTTCATGGTGGCTCATCTCGCGCCTGACTCTAGGCGATGGGTGAGCTCGGAGAGCAAAAAGAATGGGCGAGAGTTCAGAAATGTTTTCATAACTAAATTAATGATGTCTTCAGTGAATGAAAATCAAAAGGAAAACATCATAGAGCCTGCTCGCTACGGAATGACCTTTAGTTTCTTACATGAAATATGTAAATTGCCATGTACTTATTTTGCTATGCACGGATTGGAGACATCATGTTCGATATATTCTTCGCTCGACAGCTGTACCACCGCCACCATCACCATGTAAATTTCTATGGGAAACGTTCCAAGCACCAGGAAAGTGACTGGAATTCTGGAATCTAAAGTTTGACGTGTCTGAGAGTCGTAATCTCGAGAATAATACTACACAAATGACGAAAAACGATGTACGCAAGTGATTTTTGAGGTGTTAAAATTAAGTATTCTGCAGCGTCGACTCAAGCGAAAGGTTTCTTGACGGAAGGACGACGGAGAAATTTCGATCGCACCTGTGGTACCAATTGTGAAGGTTGAGAACCATCAGCTCTTATGATGACGAATCTTCGTTGCAAAAACTGCATTTGCTGCGCTTGTCTTCAGATAACTCAATTACATTATGAACCTCTGAACGTGTTCCTGAACCGTCAAACGTCAGTTCACGCTGATCTTCGCCAAGTCTATGTACCCAGAGGCCTCAATGAGCCAGTGATCTGTCAACAGGAAGAAGCCCTAGCACAATTTTGCCATAAAATTCGTGGACATTGTGAAATAATGATTCTGAAATTCGAGATCAAAGCGGACCAGCTACCTAATGCTCAGGTTGTCGTTTGAAGACTCTCAACGAGAGGCGCTTCATTCGTAGTATCAGTCATGCTACTCAGCCTCAACACGCGGTCCGCAGCGGCGCAGAGTTACAAGACCCATGATCCCACCCCAGAGGTAAGGGCAAGGTGTTAACGGTGGAATGTGACAGGCGCTTGAAGTCGGCTTGTCAAGTTGTGAGTCTCAGCTCGGGACCAGGGAGTCCACCACCGCACTTTGGCGCCTTGTCCTCTTCGGCTTGTTCCGTATTGGGGCTAAATAATCTGGCTTCGAAGAACAACGCTGAGCTAGATCCGCAATTCCGGGTCGCGGGTGGCTCTCGTATCATATGGACGGAGGGAGCACCCGGCAGCGATTGGTTTCCAGAAGCTGTCCTTAGTCATATTTGGGTGACAGTTGGATAGCCTCAGGCATTATGGTCGTATCATGCGTGATCACATGTCAACTATATATGAAGTCTTGCGGCAAGACTCGCAACGTAGCACCAGGGTGTGATGTGAGCTCAGCGACCCAGCATGACACGAGCGCATCATGAGAACGAAGCAGTCAGGTGATCACCCATGCATCGTTCGAGGGCTCATTTTCAACCCTCATCTATAAAAAGGCATGATAACGGGCTGGTCCTCATTATTTGCCCGAAGCAATACTTCTCGTCGTCTGGGACAATGCCGCATTCTCGTCCTCTCTGGAAATGGACACAAAACTGATACAAAACGCTCTTCAGGCATTTCTACCCAGCAATCCTGAAAATCTGAATAAAGTCTGCAGGGAAACTGACAGTCAAGTAACATCACACGGTTATTAAATGCCACTACATTCATGATACTAAGTGATGAAGAGCAGCAATCATCCCTTACGTCATGTCCATCTGGTTTCTGTCTTGATAGTGGCTAGGCGGGAGATGTTCAAAGGTGTTGGCACTGCGGCTATGCAAATTCATCAGGGCACATCAGAGCTACAAACATTTTATCGTCTGTTGGTCTTCTAGGGTACGTGAAGAAACGCTTTTCATAGTCCTTTCTAACCACCATCTTCACAGGGTCAAATTTAAATAAGAACTCGGGCAGCTCTAGATGGCAAGACAATGCTTACACTATTTATGGGTGCTCCTATCCCCGTCGTATTTGCAGTAAATAACCCACAACTAACCAAAGATATCACACCCCGCCGCAATGCTTTGATGGACATGTACTTTGCGAATACTTAACCCGTCCACTCGTTTGAAACTACAAGACCAAAAATAGAGATAGGTGGCTCATTGCGGTCTCTGTTCACCAAAGAGTTGATCAACTCATTCCATAAAGCTACGTACAGCCCCCAATAAATCGGTTCGAGTCCCAGAGGCAGTTCAGCTCTTTCCCCGGAGCAATTATGGCTCTTCTTGTTTCATCAGGTTCCCATCACGTCTGTCGGATATAAAAGGCCATACTGGCACAATTAAATTGTCTTCTACAATGCTTAAGTCTCGTAAAACCTTGAATTACGTAGGTCGAGCACTTCTTTATTCATCGAGCGTTCAATATCCCATGTCTTTGAAGCACGCCAGATTCGCCACATGCACGCTGATTCTTACCCTCAACGTCAACTTCAACAACGTCTCCTGTCGTCAGCTCCGTGTTGCACAATGTATACACCGCGGAAGAAGAGGAAGACACCAAGTCAGCGACCTATACCGATGGAAGATGCTTTCCGGGATGCCTGGGGACGCGTGTGTATAGCACTACAAAGGCTTTCATCGCTTCTAGTGAGAGGACAGCGAAGAAAGGCTGTCGTCATTGTTGAAACGCATTTCTACTCTGCCAGATCAGGCGTTTATATACAAATCACAAAACTTGCTGTCGGTGGCATCTCAACCCCGGATTCCTACAGAAAACCACATTCGCCAGCCAAACTCATGACGCCATTCCACGCTGCACACTGTGAACTCACGTTACTTCACCCGTGCCCCCAGCACAGCAAAAGCCATAGCCGCGATGAACCACCTCTGCCTCATGAGATGCAGAATCCAGTCATCAGCGGTTATATAAACGCTCCCAGACCGCCTCCACTGCAAAATCTGAACAGACCAATGGATTCCACCCTGGGGTATGGATATGGCGCTTTCACTGATGAATGCTATGCTCCCTATCCTTGAGAATTCAACCCGAGACACCACCGAGTCAGGCCATTCACATCACCTGCCTCCATTTCCTTCCTGTTTTATGACAGTCTTCTTATTCCGAACTGCATACTCCTCTAGAACGGACGAGTGACGTTGAACAATAATGTGCCAAGTTTCCTGTATCCCGCCCTGAGACATTCCCTAGTTGACTAGGCTTATGCGACGAGATACTCACCTCTCATCACGCAGAAAGATTGCAGAGGCAAGCGAATCTGCTCACCATTGCCTGTGAATCCTACTTTGTTACGTGCAGACAGGGCTTTTATACACCAATCAACATGTCTCTACTCCCTACCTTACGTCCACAGTCACAAGCTCCCGACAATCACTGTTCGAAAGGTTTGACCTCCCGGCACGCATATAAACTCAGCCAAGAGCGTAGACACACCTCCTAGAGCAAGGAATGATTGGTGGTTTTGGTTGGTTCTATATGGCAGCTTGACATCATTACCAGACGCCTGCCTAGTGTTCAATTTATCAACGTTGAGAAATGCAGAGAGCACCACCGACCGCGTCACCAAGACCGACTACCCCCCTTATCTTCACTAAAACCCCCATATTCTGCGTCGAATACGTCCAGGAGAGGAGAGATTAACGGTGAACAACTGGCAAGGTTCGGGCGATTCGCCCCTCAACGCTCCCTTGATCATCAAGCTCATATCTCAACTCGTCTGATTCAAAGCTTGAGCGTCGCGAGAGTCACAATTTCCATTCTCATTGCTGCTAATATTTTTTGACTAGATGTGGGATGGGTCGTTAAATGCCACTGGCACCGGGCATCTTGTCGATACGGAGACCCCAAGGGCGACCGCACCCCATGCCGACACCGATACCAACTCGAGACGGAAATGTAGACATAACTCAATTAACATAAACTCATATTAGGATATACACACCACCACATGATCCGACCCCGACAAAGAAAAGCCCAACCCAGCCATTACCTCTCTTCCCATCTCTCATAAGATCAATATCTCGGAACCTCTTTTTAGTTGTCATAGTACCTTGGCTCGTTAAAGACGTGGTACCTGTGATCTCTGACACCCTGGCCCTTGAACATGTCCGGGAACTTCCATCCCTGAGGCACACTGTGCTCGCTGACGCGTCTATTCCTCGTCTCGTCACTCTGCGCCTCAATCTGCGCGACCTCGTCCTTGGACTTCGGGATGACGAACTTGGCGACCTGCAGCTCCGTGTCGGTGATGGTGCTGCGGCTGACGCGGGCGTAGCCGGTGCGCTTGAGGCCCTTGTAGAGGATGTACTCGCACCATCTGTCCCAGTCGGTGGGATCGACGTCGTGCATGCCGGAGAGCGGGCTGACGTAGGTGTTGTAGTTGCCCTGGAGGGGCTTGGTGACGAGGTAGGAGAGTAGGATGGACGGGTTGGTTGACTCGCCCATGAGCTTGGAGAGATACTCTGTTTGGAGACGGCGGTCCTCGGGGTCTTCTTCTTGTCCGGAGTGGAACACGAAGACGTCGACCTCCTGGCCGTAGACGTCGAGGGTGGCGGAGATGGCGGGTGCGAGCTCGCCGACGGGGCTAGGCAGAAGGTGGTGGGTGGACTTGAGGATGGGGAACTTAGAGAGGAGGGCGGATCCCCAGGTGTGCTTGTTGGGACCTGGGCCATAGTCCACGTACATGCCGAGGTCTTCGGCGAGGAATTGAGTGGTATCGCGGTTGCCCATGATGATACGCTGGAGGTCGGATTCAAGGAGACCGACAACATCGATTTCGAGTTCCTTGATAAGGTCACGCATGCGGTACTCAGAGGACCACATGTCGTTGTCGAGCGAGAAGTGGATGGTCCAGATGCCGGCCGTGAGAATGCGGTCCTCGGGGTGGTACGGCTTGTAGTCGTTTGTGGGGAAGCGCATAAAGGCGGCGGCGAGGAAGACGATGTTAACGAAGAAGGCAGCAATGGTGTTGTACTTCTTGTGTTGGGAGGGGGAGGGGCGGCTCTTGGCGGGGCGGCGGGCCTGCGAGGAGGTGAGGTCAAAGACACCAGCGCCGATGAGGATGAAGGTGGTCATCATGACCCAGTCAGTGTGCTCTCGGACGAGAGGGCCACCAGGAACGAAGGCATAAGCGACAACCCAGACGTGGAAGAGAACCATGAAGTTGTAAATGAAGAAACCCAGGCCGAAGGTTAGACCGGGGCTTCTCTTGGCGGCGTTGGAGAGGAAAGGGACAGTGAGACCCATGAGATAGAAGGCGGTAGTGAGAGCACCGTAGTATCCGAACCAATGGTGGTATGAGGTGAGGATGGCCGCACCAACGCAGCCAACACCGTACGCGGTCCATGAGCTCATGAAGCCGGGCCGGTAGAGGCCGACCAGGAGGCCGGCGGTCATGGCAACGATGGTCATCCAGCCGTAGGTATTAGATGTGGGGCCTCGGATCGGGTAACCATCCCAGACCCAGAGGATCATGGTGCTGGTGTCAGACAGAAGCGAGTGGATACCGAAGAACAGACCACCAACACCAAAAGCAGCAAGCAGGGAAGAACCGCCCTTGGAGTCTTCAGGGTAGTCGCCGCGGGTCAGGGGTGCCTTTCGGGTAAACCTCAAACAAGCAACCACAGCAATCGCAAAGCCAGTGGCATTCCAGCCACCATTGGCAGCGTGCATGACGGGCCAGAGCGGATTGTTCGTCCACCACATGAACTTGGCAGTGGACGAGGCGATCAAGCCGATGGTCCACGCCAGAATCTTGGACTCGAGGCGGGCCTGGTGGGCTCTCTCAGAGTGCCAAGTCGCAACCCAGCCGAGGCACGAGGTGGCCACGGCGAAACCAACGGTAAACAGACGCTTCGCGGGGTCCAAGACCAGGTAGGCCAGCAGACCAACCAAGGAGATCAAGTGGACGAACCGCTGGTTGTTGATCACCGCAGAGCGAACGGAGCGAATTCCCAAAATGCCGGGAAGGATGGTGGACATGACGAAGGCCTCGTAGCCAGAAATACCCATGTGCCACAGCGGGAAGTACCACACCAAAACGCCCAGACTGGTCAACATGGACCAGAAAATGAATCCGTGGTAGACATCGGCGGCGGTATCGAGGGCCTCAGTCCAGGTGAAGCGCGCAGTCAGCATGCCAGCGGTGGCCTTTTCTTTCCTGTGCGCACGTGAGCGATTGTCGACACACGAACGCAGGGATGGGGGGACCTACTCCTTCTCGAGAACGGCAGAGGGGACAGACGACCGGTTTTCACTATTACAAGCCTTAGAGAGGGAGCCCCGAAGCGGATTTATTTGGTCTGCTGTACTGGTATGTACAAGACTATTTCGGGAGCCATTGGACGTACCCCTTGCTGGAACCCTTGACATCCCTGATCACCACCTCGAAGGTGTCGAAGTCGAGGGCCGTCACGGCGTCGAAGGCAACGTCGAAGAGGATGAGCGACCATTCGAAGAAGGCATAGATCGTGTAGGCTGTATTCTGTTAGCAATTGGGCCCCGGCGGGCGAGGAATCCAGGGATGCCCACCTCCCGCGACGCGGTGCACCTTGTGCTGGATGAAGAAGTAGATCAGCGGCACGAGGGTGCCGAAGAAGGAGTAGGCGATCGCCTTGCGGTACTTGATCGCCTTGGGGTTCGGCGGGCTCAGCATGACGCAGCCAATGGTCCAGGGCAGCGAGGCGACGATGTAGGAGATCATGAAAATGTCATGCCAGTCGTGGTCGTCAGTGGAGGTGACGTAGGTGAAGCCGCCGCACATGAAGGTGCGCAAAATGCCCATGGCAAAGGTGAACTTGGGCAGGGTCTGGCCCGGACGGCGGGTGAGGAGGTACCACAGGCCGACGAGGGCGAAGCGCGGGCCGGAGGTGATTGCGATGAAGAGCATGAAGAAGGACCGCTCGGGGTACCGGTCGCCAATGGTCGCGGAGACGGAGGGGAACCACTCATCCGGGTAGCCGTACCACTCATTCTGGACAATCTTGTGGAAGTGCAGGGAGACGCCGACGATGAATGCGCTAATGAAGGCAGCTGTTTGCGCGGGAAGAGGTCAGTCCAGCTGGTCTTGGGGTGGTGCGCCTGTTGCCGTCCCAAGAGCGCGGGCAGGCGACTCGGGTTGTGCGCGCAACAGCATCGCGACGAGGTTCCATCGCAAACCGGAAAATGGTCCGACTTACTGTAAGCTATGGCAGTGTGCGACCAGCTCACCCACTGGCCACTGAAGGTCAGCACGACGCCGCCGTCTTTGTCCTTGTATTTCGACGACATGGCGGAAGGGACAGCTCAAGCAAAACAAAGGGAAGAGAAGGTCATCCGGGAGATCCGGCGGTGGTGTTGTGTGTGTCGAGGTGTGTGTGTGGGAGGTGAGATAGCAGAGGTGGGAGAGGAAGGGAAGATGGGAATTTGGAGGGGAATGTGGAAGGGAAGGACCTAAGCAATAATAGTGGATTAGGTTGGAATCGGCGCCTTCGTGTTGTAGGTGCCCCGGCGGGCCGATCGCGTGTTTGTGTCCGTTTGTCCAGGCAGGCGTCTTATGGTTTGCAGCAGCAGAAGCAAGCAATGAGGTAAGGTAGCAGCCGCGGCAGCTGTGAGTAACGCTGCGATGCGGCAAGTGCGGGCACTTCCATCAGCACCTCAATGACACCGCGGGCAGCGTGCGGCCCCCGGAGCATTCGGGGCGTCACAGTGGAGCTGCATGGCAGGGAAGGTGATGACAGAAACCACCTGCACCGGCAGAAACCCACTGGAGCTCTGCTCTTTCGTGCGTGCTGCCCTGCTGTTTACCACCAAACGGCACCAATGGCACCAATGGCACCAAACGGGCGCTGCTTTGGGACAGGCATGGGCGGAGGCACTTTACGGTTTAGCGCCGCCGGGGACCTTGGCACAAGGCTGAAAGATCCCAGAACCCAATCAGCGTCCACCCAAGAGCTCCTGGCGCCCCACACCGATAAAATTGGCCCCACTGGTTTGATGGGGCCCGTGCTCAGCCTCGCAACTTTTTTTTTTTTCCAATGCTGGTCAAGCATTCGCAGATCTCGATCCCGATCTGCTTCATTTTCGTCAGGCGAGCAGCAGCAGTCGATAGCCGACACCGACAGAAACGGTCACCACCACCACCACCACCACCACAGCAGCCCGTCCTCACCTGCAGACTCAAACAAGATGGCCGTCGCCGAAAAGGCCCGCTTCTACTTGGAGCGTTCCGTTCCCCAATTGCGCGAGTGGGAGGAAAAGGAAATCTTCACAAAGGCAAGTCTTCCCATCTTCGCATCCCCATCCTCGTCCTCGGCAGACATCCAAGACATTCCCCCAACCAAGCCACCATCCTAACACACCCACCACAGGAAGAAATCCGCACAATCGTCCAGAAACGCAGCGACTTCGAGCACCGCATCCTCGCACCGCGCTCCGACCCCGCCGACTTCTCCTCCTACGCGAAATGGGAAACCTCCCTCGACGCCCTGCGCCAGAAGCGCTGCCGGCGCATGAAGGTCGGCCACGTCAACTCCCAGCACGCCTCCCAGGCCCGCGTCCTCGCCATCTACGACCGCGCCGTCGCCCGCCACCCCTCCCGCAAGGACCTCTGGCTCGAGTACCTCGCCTACACCGAGGACGTCAAGGCCTCCAAGCGCTGGCGCCGCACCATGGCCGCCGCCCTGCGCATGATGCCCACCGACGCCGACCTGTGGATCCACGCCGGCCGCCGCTCCGCTAAGAACGGCGACATGGGCGGCGCGAGGGGATACTTCATGCGCGGCTGCCGGTTCTGCACGACCGAGGGCACCCTGTGGATCGAGTACGCGCGCTGCGAGATGGAGTGGCTGGCCAAGATGGACGCAAAGCGCGGCAGCGGGAAGAAGAAGGACGCGAACCCCCTGGCGGGCGAGAAGATGGACGACGACGACGAGATCCGCTTCGGCGACGAGGACGACGAAGAGAACGAGGACGGCGACGACCTGCCCGTCCCCGGCAAGAAGGTCATCGACGAGGACGCCGTTGCGAAGCTCAAGAACAACCCAGCCATGGACGGCGCCATACCCATGGCCATCTTCGACATCTCCCGCAAGCAGTCCTTCTTCACCCCCGACGTCGCCGAGCGCTTCTTCGACATGTTCGCCACCTTCGCCAAGGTCTCGTGCCTCGAGAAGATCATCGCGCACGTCGTCGAGGCCATGCGCGCGCTCGATGCAGCCCACCCCGCGACGTGGAACTGCTACGTTCGCCTGCCGCTGGTCGGCGTCAGCCCCGACACGCCCGAGTTCCCGCTGGGTCTGCGCGACGTGCTGTCGAGGCTGGGCAAGGGCCTGGACGAGACTTCGGACACGGAGGCGCTGCGCCGCAAGAGTCTGGTGTGGATCGAGATGATTCTCCTCGTCGAGGACCTGGACGAGGGCATCAAGGCTGTGTTGGAGGCTACGAAGGGCAAGTTGCAGGCGTAAAAGGGGCTGTATGGATATCGGGAAGAGAAAAATTGGCTATTGGTACAGAAAAAAAGGAAAACGGAAAAAGCGGTGCTCGAAATGCGCATTTGACGGGAATAGACGGCGCGGAACTGACGCACCACCCTTGATACCACTTGCATACTCGGCGTTAGCCCCTAATTGATCAAGTTCAAAGCAAAACCACCTGCTCCCTCACGCCGCCGAGTAATTCGGAAACTTCTTGCCCTCCTCAACAGCCTTGTCCCACTCGCCGTCCTCGTCAAGCTCCTTCGCCATGCGAATGATCTCGTCCCACTCCTCCTTGGTGACCTTGTTCACGCTCAGACGGCCGAGCTTGAGCAGCTGCATGTTTGCCAGCGGGCCCTTGGGACCGACCTCCTTGAGCAGGGAGAGCGGCACGATGCGCGGGAACTTGTGCTCGATCTTGACGTGCACGAGGCTCCATTTGCTGCCGTCGTGGGGGGCGGCGTCGTCGTAGTACGGGTTGTCGTTGATGCATGCGTTCCCTCCCATCGTTAGCTGTAGCTTAGGAACTGCGGAGGCTGGTACTTACAGTCTGGGGAGTGCTCCTTCACAATGCTGATAATCCCGACGATCCCCGGCTCCTTGCAGTTGGAGTGGTAAAAGAACGCCTTGTCGCCCTTGCGCATGTCTCTGAGGTTATTCCTGGCGGCATAGTTCCGAATACCTGCACCGTCAGCTACTGGTCTTCAGACGAGATAGTCAAGAACCTCACCCTCCCACCCTTCGGGCGTCTTCTTCGCCGCCAAATCGTCAATCGAGAACTTGATCTCATACCCATCCTCGATCCGCACATCCGGCTCCGACTTCATCAGCCAGTACCGCTCCTCCGGCGGATTCCTCCGCTCGGCGTCCGGGTTGACGTCCGGCACGGAAGCGGATGCGTCGCGGAGGGCTTTGAGCTCGTCCTTGGTCTTTCTTGGCGGTGCTTCTTTCTTGCCTGCGGCTGGTTTCTGCGGAGGTGTCAGGCTATGAGTGTTGTTAAGGGGGTTATGGGTGAAGCTTACCTTGGCCTTCTTAGCTGCGGCCTTCTTGACCTCCTCGACCTTGGGTTCCGGCTCGGCTTCCGGCTCGGCTTCAACGGCTTTCCTCTTGCGACCAGCGCCTACTACTTTTGAAGCCTTCTCTTCCGTATCTTTCTTGTTAGCAGCCTCTTTCTTTGCGGGTTTCGTCTTGGCGGGGGCCTTGCTCTTCTCAACAGCCGTCTTCTTCTCATCCGCCGGCGCCGCAGCGCTCAGGCGCGTCGACGACCGAAGACTCCATGTGACGGCAGGCATTGCAGTGTCAATCCTGGACAAAAACAATGAATAATTCACTGTCCTGTATCTCAAGGGATGACTGTATGAGATTATGGGAAGTAGTCCAGCTTTCAGAGTGTTTGATCTTCCTAATCGCGTTGACGAGATGAACCGCTTCATGCTCATGGGTGACGCGACGACGGGAGCGCACTGAGCGCACAGTGTCGCCAGATGGGAACTGTCACGGGCGCACGGTCCTGGTGTTCGAGATTTGATCACGTAATCAGATGGTGTTGATTGACCAGGGGTTTGGATTTTTGACAAGTTGATCGTGATTTTGACAGACCTTTCATTTGAATTGAGTAAATGGGTGACAAAAATCCTTTTTCAGTATGGAAACATCTTCTCAACCTTCTACCGTATGATTGCTTCACAACGTGCATGAAATATTCGTCAATACGTAGGAGCACCAATTCGTTCCGTAGTGCCCCCACATCAACCTCACCCATCCCACCAACCTCACAACACCACACCACGACACAATCATCATGGCCGCCCGGCGCCGCATGTCCCCCGTCCTCGCCGCCGCGGCCGACATCGCCGCCATAGGCAACACCCCGCTCATCCCCCTCCGGCACATTGTGCCCCCCTCCTCCGCGTCCGTCTTCCTCAAACTCGAGACCTCAAACCCGACAGGCTCGCACAAAGACCGCATGGCCGCCTCCATCATCGCCGCCGCCGAGGCCCGCGGCGCCCTCACGCCCGGCATGAAAGTCGTCGAGGCCGCGGACGGCAGCACAGGAACCTCGCTCGCCTTCGTCTGCGCCAAGAAGGGGTACCCATTCCACGCCTTCTCGTCCAAGGCGTTCGCGGTCGAGAGGCTGCTCGCGATGGCTGCGCTCGGGGCCAAGGTGGACATTGTGCCCAGCGAACGCTACAAGATCACCGCGGAGACTTGGGCGAGGATGATAGAGGTGGCGGCGAAGGAGGTGCGCCGGGGCGAGGCTTTTGCGGTGGACCAGTTTCATAACCGGGACGCGCTGTCGGGGTACGAGGCCCTTGGGAAAGAGTTACTGGAGCAGGTTCCGGGGGGAAACATCGATGCGTTCTGCACGACTGTTGGAACGGCGGGGATGGCGATGGGTGTTTCGGGGGCTTTGAAGGCTGCGAATCCTGCGACAAAGGTGGTTGTCCTTGAGATGTGGGCTTCGCCGGCCATCACGCACGGAAGGGCCGGGGAGCACAAGTTTGAGGGGACTGGGGTCGGGTTTGTGCCGCCGCTGCTTGATCGGGGATTGTATGATGAGGTGAGGGATGTTGATCAGAAACCTGTGCGGAGGATGTGCAGACATCTGAGGAAGAAGGAGGGTATTTATGCGGGGTTCTTGACGGGGTTGAATGTTCTTGGTGCGCTGGAGCTGGCTAAAGAGTTGGGGAGGGGCAAGAGCGTTGTGACTGTTGCTTGTGATTCTGCGCTGGAGCATTTGAAGGGGGTTCGCACTTTAGTTAGAAGCGAGGAATTACCTGGTGATGGACTACCCGAGATTGATGGAACCGACACCCCCGAGATTGATGGAACCGACACCCCCGAGATCTCATAGACACTGTGACATACGGCCCCATACCACATACCTACCTAAGAAAGAAAACTAGAAAGGGGGTTTTGTTTTCAGCCACGTAGCACTGTCCTGTAGAATAGCTAAAGGAAGCTCGCGGAGAAATCCAATACTTTCAGGCCGTTGAGAACATATCATGAATCCTAAACCCCGAAAGAAAGCCCAAACCAAGACAGGGGGCAGCCGAGGTGACTACGACGACGAAGAAGATGCGAACGAAGGCTTTCCTCCGGTTGAAGAAACGATCACTTAGACGATTGTCGACGTATTTAGAACAGAGTCTCAATCTCCTCAAACACGATTCGGATGAAAGCTTCCAACCAAAGAAATCATGAAGGAGACTGCCTGCGTCATTGAGTTCATCAACATCATTCGTTGAGGTTGGCTTGTTACTTTGCAAATTGAAGCTAGTTGATTAGTTTCCAGCTGACTGGAACCACCTCTATTGCAGGTGTTCTGGATTCAGCAATCTCAACGCCTTGTGTCCGTTGTAGATCTGAAGGTTTCATTCATAGTGGACCGATTCCTTACCTGTTGACCGAAATCAGAAAATGCGTCAGCTCTTGGCTCAACCAACGCACTCAGACCCTTGTCTTCATGTTCAGCCTTCCGCATTCCTCCATGATTGGTCGAGTCCCCTGTCTGCTGCTTGTTGGCTCCTCGATGCATACGGAAATCGACCCATACCTTCCACAATTCGCTTAGAGCCTGCATCTGAACTGAATAAAAATTGTTTCTAATTCGTGCGCGGAGGCGGGCGAAGACTTCGGTATCTCGGGTGGATGCTCGCAAAGCGAGCACCAACAATGGCAAATAACTGGTTGAAAATGAGGGGTAACTTCCCTGTTCACGGCTATGTTGCCTCTTCCTCAGGTCATTTTAAAGACTGATGTTCCCTCTCGTGTTCTTTTCTCCATGACTCTTTTCTTCTTCAACATTGACTGCGCGGAAAATCAGGCCGATCAAAATGCAAGCTCCAGCTCAAGCCACTGCCGCCAACGAGGCGCAAATAGCTCCAGACCCGGCCCATAATGTAAGTTCACCATAGCTAAGCAATAGCTTAAGGCTACGGAATCGCAGTATAGCGATAGGTATGTTGACCGCCGTCTAGGACCAGGGCATCGCGGTTGACGATGGGGTGTCCCAGGCGGATGGAGCGAGGTGATTTGGAATCCTAGGCTCTACGCGCATGGGAATAAAAGCTGATGCAAAATTCAAATGTTTGGTTGCAGTGTCCATTCAGCTTCGACAGCATCTCTGAGCGAGAGTATCACTGAGTATCGGCGCATTCACGGGCGCACTTACACCCAAAAGACCGATTACTGCCTCCCGAATGACGAGAGGCAGAATGAAGGGCTTGAGATTGCGTGAGTTTCTCGGATTTCAGTACCGATATCCTTTGATTATTGGATGTTATCTTTCCAAAACTTTCCGAGCTAAGGCGTCCTGTTGCAAGGCATTACTGGGAGACTCTGTTTCTCGACGATAAGCTGTTCCTTGCACCAATTGGTGATAGCCCCCAGGTAAGTCTCAATGTCAGAATACCTGCCCCTAACAGTTTCTGATTGGAATAATAGAAGGTTCTTGATCTCGGAACGGGCACAGGCATCTGGGCCATGTGAGTCTCAGTGCATACTGCAGTCCTTCCCCACAACTACTGACAAACTCACAGCGACTTCGCCGACGAATTCCCCTCGGCACAGGTGATAGGCGTTGATATATCGCCTATTCAGCCTGGTTGGGTTCCCCCAAACTGCAAGTTCCAGGTCGACGATATTGAGCAGCCATGGACATGGGACACCGAGTTTGACTACATCCACATCCGCCATCTCGAAGCCAGCATCTCGGACTGGCCTGCCCTCTACAAACAAGCATTCGATCATCTCAACCCGGGCGGCTACATTGAGATCAAAGAGCTTGACATTGAAGATCGGTCTCAGGCTCTAGGCGAGGACCTGCCTCAAGATCACATCTACCGCAGATGGGCAAAGGTCTTCTTCGAGTCCACAGACAAGCTCGGAAAGACCCTGAAGCAGTCCCGAGACCACGGCATCGCCAAGGCCCTCAAGGAGGCTGGCTTTGTCGACATTGTCGAGAAGAAATGGCCTATCCCTATCGGCGCGTGGCCCGCTGACCCCAAGCTCAAGGAAGTCGGCGAGTGCAACTGGATGTATATCGACCAGTCTCTCGAGGGATTTGCGCTTTTCCTTCTCAAGGAGATAATGGATTGGGAATACGCCGAGATCATTGTCTTCGTGGCCGAGATGCGGAAAGCTCTCAAGGACCTGAAGCTCCAGCCCTTCTATCACCTGTAAGTCGGTTCATCGGGAGTTAATGTACGCAACTTGAATCGAAGAGAAACTAACCGTGTCGCAGTAATCTTGTGTATGCGCGTAAACCCGAGGAGACAGAGGAACCTCAATCTTGAAGCTCGGGCGGAATAGGGTTATCTTGACGTACGATGATTTGAAGATCATAGGTGGAAGTCTCCTATCTGTGCTTATGAGAAAAGGGCCTTTGCAAAATATGGTGTTCATCATGACTCATGAAGTTAGGCGGTTTGATGTCAATTGCCACAAGACTCTGACTGGGGAGCGGCAGAGCGTCGAGTGCGCATGATGTGATCACCATACCAACGTAATGAATGCACGAGAAACATTTCCAATTCGTATAGTACGCATAGGCAACATGATCAAAACCGATAATGTGGCCTCCTTTTCCCACTGCAGACTGGAGGTGCGTCGAAAGCTAGGTATTGGTTCCTTCCAACCCAGTCACCTTATCCTGTTCTGAATGAAAGAAGGCCGATACTAGAGCTTATACCGAGGCGCATCTAGACTCCAAACAAGATTGCCACAAACCATATAGCTAAGCCTAGTTACATACTTGATAACATTCTCAGTTGCGCGCTCGTTCTGGGTAAGGTCTTGCCACAGACGTAGGAACTCATTCTCATACGCCTGAGTCTTCACCTTGATGGCTTCCTTGGCTTCGTCGACACCCATCCCGTTCAGATACATCATGACCCAGACGCCATTCGTGAAAGCTTGGAGTGACTCAGCTTCGCCGTCATCTCTGAAGATGGCGTATTCAACGTCGAAGGAGACGTAATCATTGTGCAACGCCGCAATAAGGTAGGCCAGCCTGGAAAGTGGCGCAGCGCAACGCTCTTCTTCGTCTGTAAGGTTCAGACTCATGCCGAAGCGCATAACATAGTCTACCCACCTGTTCCCAAAACATCAGACCATATGGTTTCGTAGTGGGAGGGATTGCCAAGGCAACTGTGTACTCACTCGCCCGCGACATCAACCAAGCGATAATTGACAAATGAATCAAAGCTGTCGAAATGAATGTTCTTGCCGGAGCCCGCCCCATGCGAGATGAAGCGCTTCCAGGCCTTGAGGATCTTCATCCCCGTCACTTTGTCGATGGAGAGAATTTTCTCCGTCATGAACTCATGCATCTGCTTCATGCCACTTTTGGCTTCAGCGACCGAGATTTGAGCCTTCATTGCTGTGCTGAGGCTATTCACAAGCTGCTCGTTCAATGCGTCTGTTTGCTTGGTGGCATCAGTGAGGTTGTCGTGGAGAAAGGCGTCTAATAATGGGGTCGAGTTAGCATGACGAAATCGCCAGTTTCAAATACCTGACTTAATGCGCCTGCGACAATGGACTATTTCTTGGAATAGCCAAATCCCACGATCACTTACCCTCTGAGACGCCAACATGCACCAAGGAAACATGATGAACTTACATTCGAAGATATAACCAGTGATCCACATGCGCTCTGATGCAATCATCGGCAGGCAGAGAGTAGCAAAACTTCCAATGACGGCGTTCTCGCAACCTGCTCGGGTTGATTTCAATCCAACCATACGTCCCCAATCGGCCCTAGCGGCTTCGCAGCCCGCGACCGCAACGTCATCGTCGAAGCGTTTTCTCAGCACAAATTCAGAACAGAATCCCTCTGTGGAGTATTTAGAAGGATTCAATGCCTCCGAGTGTTGATATTCTGGGTAGTATTTGGAGTAAAGCCTAGCGATAGCCATGGTTGTTGGAGATGAGTTATAGTGTTGGTTGAAAAACATTTGGGAGGGTGAAAGGATCGTAACAGTCAAGTCTCTGCTATCTCTGAATCCGGAGTGATTTATGAGAAAAGAGCCAGAAGTCATTGATGGATTTTTTTGTAGCCATATTTGGCATTCCTGGGACGTCAATTGCGGCAGAATTATTGCGGATTCTGTGAGCATAAATTGGTGGAAATTGAGTAGTTTTCTCAAACTCACAATCAGGTTGCCGAGAAATTTCCAGCTCACCCACAACGCTACTGGCAGACTACTTCGTTCTAACGCAGAATATGGCAACTTGGTGGATCCAGTAACTAGCTGAGTCTGTTGGTTGAACTGCGCGTGTAGCGAAGACAAGGGTAGTTGTTCAGCCGCCAACCGCAGTGGCATACAACGATTGGTCTGCTGGAGCTGTTAATTGAGCAAGCATGTTTGCCCTAGTTGATAAACGGTAAAATCCTGTGTTGAAGTTCGGCGGAACCTCCAGATGCTGCCTCCTTTTCTATTGCGGCATTAACTATTCTTGGAGTGAGACAATCTCAACGGAAATCAAGTCCTCGTGGTCTGAAGCCTCAGGACCGACAAGCGAAGAGGGAAGAGGGAAGAGGGGATTTCTAATCCTCTCCTCGAATCTCGCCTCGATCTTACAGCTGTCCCTCAGGAGGGAAGATGTCCCCTACATCCTCTGGCTGGTGGGTCACCGACGAGGTCCACGCCATCTCGTTCGCCTCCTCAGTGGTCAACAGAGCAAGCTCTTGTCCGGCACGCTCACTCCACCCCAGGACCTTGTCCTCCAGATCAACCTCAACATCTCCATCTCCAAACAGAACTCTCGCTGCATCATCCCCGCCACTAGAGCTAGACAGCACATCTTCGTCAACGTTCACACCTCCATTCAGGGTCATCATGACCATGATACGGTCCCTCAATTTCAGGAGCTCCACACTTGGAAGCAGATTGGGGTCGTCTGAGGTGACAGAGAAAACATGCCCGTCATTGATTTGATACTGGGTGTTCGCGGAGACAAAGCGCAATTCAACGGGCTTTTTTGCTGCGTCCTTGGTAGTCTTGCCTGTCGAGTTTATATAGCCTTTCATCTTGGTTCTAGGATCCGTTGCAAGGCCGTCGGGAAGCTTGGATCCTGCTCTCTTCCTTTTGCTCCAGACCAAAGGCTTCATGACGCGAACTGCTAGGTCGATTCTGTTAGGTAAGCACAGAATAGGGGAGAAAGTGATCTTCCCAGTATCCCACAAATGGTGGGGTGCATTGTTAAGGGCGATCATATTCTTGGGAATGTCAAAATCATTGATGCTGAGTGCGTTCTTGAACTTGTCGTACGTGTCACCTCCCCAGATGAAATCCAAAGCGTAGAGTGAGACCTTACATGCTGCTGCTGCCTTCATCTGGGCCACCGGATATATGTGGACAGCCTCTGCGAGGGTGGTATGAAGCAGTGCGCACTTCTCTCCATCCCTCTCTTTAGTCTATGAACAAAACGTTAGCACGACATAACGGTTCGATGGAATTAGACGCCAGCAAACTTACCTGGTCAATGGCAGACTGGTTGCGTGTCTTCTTCTTCGCCTCGCCTAGCAGATTTTGAATGCCGCTGCCAACGCCACTCTTGCTCGTTGCCGGTTTGGAGGGTGTTGCCTGCTCGGAGGATGCTGTCTGCCTAGAGGATGTTGCTTGTGAAGATATTCCGGAATTTCGCTTGTTCATCACTGCGATTATGTTGTATTCATTACTAAACTTGTTTCATCACCCTTTTGTGCGTCCAATCGATAAACCAGCTACTCACCAATCGATATGACCTTTGAAACTGTGGCGTCAACGCCAACAAGTATTGTTTCAAACGTTTCGACGAAGAACCTGCCACTTCTAACCTTGAAGTCAAGGAACTGCTGGAGTTCTTCAACAGTTGCAACCCAAAAAGCAGCCCAAACGTTCTGCGTGATACTAGTCTGGTCAATGCGCCTTGGCGGTTTGTTGGATGTCTGGCTGGGGATCTTCGTCTCGCTGATTGCTTTGAGTATGGCCAACCTTTCACCCAGACGATCAATATACGATATGTCTGGTAATGAGGACCCATTTCTTTCCGCGACGCCGATGTTGTCCATCTCGGATGGCAGATGGGAGTCCCCGTCGGCAGACAGCTGGACGGCAGAGCTGGACGACAGAGCTGGACGAAAGAGCTGACAACGACGATGACAACGACGACAGAACCGTTAACACACCAGAATGGCAGACACGGGGCTGCCAACGCTAGGCTGTAAATGATAGGATGACGTCGCTAGGAAAGTACGGATGAGATGGAATTGGCGGAGGTTAAAGGTCCACGTCCATAAAACCAGGAAGGAGGAAGAGTGTCTTGGGCGGGAAAGGTGCTCCTATTAGAGTCGAAAATTCTTAAAGATGGATGAAAAGTACCTTAGTAGGTACCTAGTAGGGACCCCACAACAAACTCAGTCGCAGGGAATCTGCAGTGCGATGCTTTCCATCGGGAAAGGGTTGCCCTTCAAGGTACACAATGCTGAGTGAGCCACACTTGGAATCGCCCGCCAAGGTAACCGCGAAAAATCTTTGATCTTGGTGCAGCCTTGCGCAAAGGTAGTTCACAGCGTAAGTAGTGAATAATGTGAATAATCAGTATTCGTGGCTCTCCTTATTTCCTTCACTCAGATAACAAAATCTTCTACTTACTCAAAGCAAGTAAAACCAGGAAGAAAATCATGGTGCACTCATTGACACTAGATAATTCCAAGACTTTATATTCAATGAATATCAGAAGAAAAAGCCCTTCAGCTCTCGTCTGCTACCCCTTCAAGCTCCACATACTCCCTGGCCACCATAGCATCCAGGTCGACGCTGTTCATCATCGTCCCGTCCATCGCTTCAGAGTCAATAAAGTACACGTTCTCGGGTCCGCAGGGAAAGTATGTATCTTCTGTAATTAAGTAGCCTGACCTAATACCCCATATACATATTAAATGAATCTCGACAATATTTCTGAACCGTCTGCCAATCAAGAGTGATTCGGTGCGAGAAAAGTACTCGTCATCGAGGTGGCGCCTAAGCCGTAGCCGGCGAATCTGGTAGGCTACAGCCAGGAACTCGTGTAAATCTGTGTCCTCAATCGAGAGCATATCACCATCGAAGTTGAACCAGACATAACGCTCCCGGTCAGGGTCACCCTCACGAAGAGGGCCGAACGAGTCCCAGGGTTTCGTGGTGATCCCAGAAAAGGCCTTCTCGTAGCGATATTCATCATCGGGGTGTGTTGTCAGGTGCTCGCGGGCCTCACGGCAAGTTTGCAGCTGGGCAGGAACTGGGGTAGGCGAGCGCAAGTGGCGCATCATCGGCGGACGTTTGATCCTCCAGGCCACTGTCTGCGCCCCTTGCTCAGGTCCCTTGACGTTGATGGGGCCTAGTTTATGGATGCACTCGCGTACCTCGACGATGCGGGGCTCGACAGTCAGCTCCCAGATGCGATTGCGTAGCTTGGCGGGGAGGTAAGGAAATAGGTGGAACGTTGTGGGAGGGGTAGTCATAGTGTCTGGCCGACCAAAGTGCTTGCCGGTAGAGAAGTATGAAGTAGTGAGGACAGAACGTGTGGGATGGAGATATGCTTAGGACTGCTCGCTTGGTTAGGTAGTGAGATCAGACAAGATGGTTGGTGATGCTGGCTTTGGTCACGAGGTAGAGATCGTGGCATGCTGCCTTGCACCAGCATGCCAAGACCCATCAATCCAATCACGCTACATGTACGTGGCGACGAATCAAACCCAAAGATGTTTAGCGCCCCCGCCTAAAGAAATCCTTCCACCACGAAATCCTTCGTGTTTTTGACTCGGTTCCTGTTCTGCAAAAGTGTTCGATCTCTTTCATTGTCATCTTCAGCCCAAACACGCAACTCGTCGTTTATTACAAAGCAATCGTTGCCCATGAGGAAATGACATCGATTTACGCAAGACGTCTGCCAAGTCGATGCATCAGAGTCCTTGTCCTCCAACCTGGAGCTGATTCCGACCCCATCACTACGAACCTGAGAGAAACAAGCATTGACGATCCACCTTCGTTTCATGCCTTATCGTATGTCTGGGGCGACCCATCGCAGCGCGAAGACATTCGATGTCAAGGCCAACAAGCTTCCGTCACAAAGAGTCTGTTCGACGCCCTTCGCCACTTTCGACTAACCACTGAGGAGGTACTCATCTGGGCCGATGCCCTTTGCATCAACCAGGACGATATGGAGGAACGGGCAGAGCAAGTCCAGCTGATGCGCGACGTTTATTCGCGAGCTTCTCTTGTTGTAGTATGGCTCGGTCTTGATGAAGATAACGAGACTGCGCATGCTGTGCCGCTGATGGAAGCGATCTACCATGCATGCGAGGATCAAGCCCTGGCTCGTGGGGTTGAGCTACTGAGCATGGCCCACTTCACGATTGCCACGGAGAAGATGGAAGGTTTTGCTGGTGTCTCCATCTCTGACATCGCCTCTGCTGCTCAACGTTTAGGCCTGCCAAAGCCCGACACGAAGAGTTGGGACGCCCTCAAATGGCTCTTATCGAGGCCCTGGTTCACAAGGGTGTGGTGTGTCCAGGAGATCGTGCTGGCGCGTTCATCTAGGGTTTATGTCGGCTCTCACTCGTTCGAATGGGACAGGCTGGGCGTCACGGCCGCCTGGCTTAGCGAGCAGAATCTTGCAAACGACTACGATGTGCCATCTGAACTCGACGGAATCGCCTGGGAAAATGCATACAGCATGTTTGATAAAAGCGAGCTTTCAGAGTTGAGCTTTCTTGAGATTCTCCTGAGCTTTCGCGACTTCAACGCTACAAACCCCAGAGACAAGGTCTATGGTTTACTGGGGCTTGTCAATGAGGCAACTCTCGAGGGATTCGCTAGTGTTGACTACAGAAAGACTGTTGCAGAGGTCTACATCGATGTGGTGAAGGCCTCGGTAGCAAGCAGCGAAAGTCTTGCCCCTCTATGCTATGCTAAGCATGGTGTTGAGTACGAGCGCACAGAATTTCCGTCCTGGGTCCCTCGGTGGGATGTCAGCGAGGACGTCTGCAACGTTCTTCACAGCATGTCTGTGACGGCGTGGGAGGAGGGGGATAAACACGGCCTGCCAAGTCTTTTTGACTTTCAGCCTTCATCAGATGGCAAGGTTGGCCTTCCTGGTGTACGTTTCGATACGCTCGCCTGGACCACAGAGGTCTTTGACATCAGCCATTTCAAAGAGGACATATCTCCCGTGGAAGCTAAGACGCATCCTTTCCTTGAGATCTGGCACAGAGTCTCATCGACTAAATCTTACCCACTATTTGGTTCAGAAGATGCCCCATTTGGGGCAGTCCTCGAAATGGGATTGACACTCACCACCAGCTTCACGGAAGGCTACGAGTTTGTGTTTGATTTGGAACAAGATGAACGACATCGGTTCTATGCCGACTATCTGACTTACATCAACAAACTCTTCAGCGTTGCAGGAAAGACTCCGGATACTTACGATCCTTTAGAGGTGGCACTCTGTGACGGCGATGCGAATCGCTTTCGAATTGCAGCCTCAAGATCTTGCGACCAAAGACGCATTTTTGAAACGGCTAGTGGCTTCTATGGACTCGCACCAGCCTGTGCAAAACCAGGCGATGTGGTTGTTCTCCTGTATGGTGGACCCATTCCATTTGTTCTCAGACAGACTGACGATGGTTGGATCCTGCTTGGTGATACCTTCGTGGGGCCTCTGATGCCAGAGTCTGATAATGAAAGCATCAGGGAGATGTTCGGCGAAGAAGAGTCATTTCTCCTCGTGTGAGGTGCTGGCCAATGTTTCAGAAATTTTGGTCCTCCAGGAGATGCAAATGGCAACATCAGTCAGACAATCCTACAACGGCCATTTTGACCGTTTTTGAACTTGGTCATGTGTTCGAAGTTGCTGCGCCGCCAACTTGCGCGCTGGCTGCAGATGTTGTGGTTATTACATCATTTTATGTAAGTGAATCCTTCGAAATGGTGGACCAACCAGAGGCATTCCTTTAACCCACATCAGTTGGTTATTTTGCTTGCCGGTTCCATCTGTCCATTTGCCGCGGGCGGAAACGTCGAGCCATGAGCGGGGTTGAGGGCATCGCTTAAAGACAGACTCACGATTATCTCGTGTCTGACCCCCCTCTTTTACGTGCGCTGATTTTCATCTCGGTCTTCATTTGTCGTCGTAACCTGCCTGGAGCTTGAGCCTCGGCGAACACTGAAGTGGCCCTCTACCCTTCCATCAGCTCTCAAGATACCTGGCAATTGAAGAAGCTTGAAAATGTCCTCCGAGCCTCCCACGATCCGCGAGCCATACCAGGACGTAGATTTGGACGGCATGGACGGCGACTCTCTACTGAGGCAGCCCAAGTTCCAAGAGAGTCTGAAGTTCTTAGAAGATGTGAAAGTCGGTTGCATCCAGTTTCTCACGATATCATCGTCTAACACGAGTGATAGAATCGGTTCGAGACAACGCAGCCGGATGTTTACCCGACGTTCATCCAAGCGCTTAGTAAATTCAACCAGGCTGCTCCGCAGACACAGGAAGAAGCCGACAGGAACATTGCGGAGATCCATGCCAAAGTCACAATCTTATTTCACGGACACCAGGATCTGCTGGACAGATTTGAGAGTACACTTCCGGCCGAATATTTTCACCAAAGGGCGAGATCTGAGGGTCAGATGTAAGGATGGCTTATTTTCAAGGGTTTCAAGGGTTTATATATAGGCGTTTGTGAAACTTCGGAGGTTGAATTAATGTCCATTTCTACCCACGTGATGATGTTGAAGTGTGTCTGAAATGCATGTCGGTCGCTTCTGCTCACGGACGTCGAGGTGCATTAGTTCGAAGTAGCAGTTGTGGGACGTGGCCCGAGTTTCGCAGGTCTTGCGGCTTTTCTACTCTCCTTTTATTTTGCGTCCTGGAAGCTTCGTAAGCCTCGTCACCGCATTCTAGGTTAACTGGTCCTAGATCAACCTTGTTTACGATTGAGGAGGGTGGCAGAGGACCCAGGTTCTCCACATCGTCGAACAACGATGAAGCATGCCGCAATCCACAGGCTGACGATCACCAGGCAACTTTAAGTCATGATCAACCTCATCAAGAGCTAGAGCTCTATGTATGACCGTGGCCATGTTAGGAAGCCCGCGAAGGGCCAGGTGGTCATCGCGGAGGGGTTTCACGAAGCACCACCTCACGAGCCCAACAGCCGGTGGCAGCCCTCGGGTTTAACAAACCCCGCAACGGATACGTCCGCACTCTCAACTCCAACATGCCGGTTTGTCGACCTTTTCCGGGTATGTTACCTTGGCAAGCTCCCTTTTCCGCAAAACAGCCTATCAGAGTCTTGAAGTCGCTCAGGGAATTACCCCGAGTTCCCCAGGTTAACCAACAGACTCACGCGTTCGTCAGTTGGCCCCGTTCTAACTAGCGGAGCTTCTCCGCAATCTCCAACCTCTGCAATCTCTCGACCAACCACAGATCATCAATGCCGCATCCCCGCAATGACCCAATGTTCTTGGCAGACTACTGCTCTTCGAACCACTCTGAAGATGAACATGTGCTCACAGTGACATCTGTGTTATGGTCAGCTGTTTGATAGTAGGGTCTGCTAACAGAAGTTAGGGATTGACGTTAGTAAATAGTATAGTTGTATTATAAGTCTAGGTTATAAATTATAAACTATATTATAGATTAGTAGTTAGAAACTAAGGTGATTAGTTTTAAACTTAATAAGTATTTATAGTAAAAGTAAGCTAAAAATATTTTATAGATAAATATAAAGTTAATTACTAAAGAGCTATAGGAGTTTAATTATAAGCTAGGCTTAGGTTATATTATATATAAATCTAAATAGTACTTTTTTAGTTAGTTATTATTTTTATTCTTAATAGAGCTTATTTTTTAATTATATAGAACTTATATATAATAAGGATAGCTTCTATATTCTTAGTATATAGATTTAATTTCTTATTTTATTATTATATAATTTATATTATAGTTTTTCTATTTCTAAGTAAGTTTTTATTATTCCTATAATCTTATAGTATAAATATTCTGTTATAGCTACTTAATACTTAAGTAGGTTATTTAGCTATTATTTTTATAAATAGGTTATAATATTAGGTTTTTTCTCTAAAAGTCTTATCTTTAAGACCTAATATAAGTAGGTTATTAGTTTTAGGTTAGAGATCTATTAATTATATTTTCTGATTTATTTATAATACTAATACTATATTAGGTTATATTTAAAAATTAAAATTAAAATAATTTAAGTTAGTATTTTATTCTATTTATAAAGATGTTTTTTATTATTTTAGTTCTAATAATATTATACTTTATATATAGTACTTTTATATAAAGTATATATACTAAATAGTAGAGGGTGTAAAGGTTTATTAGAGTTATAAAAACTTAAAGTATTCTTATAATAGTTTTATAGTAGTATTAAGTTATAAATCCTTTTAGTGTTTTAAGTAGTTATAAGTATACTAATTAGTTATAATAAAAAAGCTAAATAATTAGTATTAAGAATAAGAAGAGAAAGAGGAGTAAGCTAGTAATATATTACTAAACTTTTATAAAAAGTTAGTATAGGTTTAAGCTAAAGTAGCTGAAGTAGCTAGTTATTTATTATAGATTTATATAATCTAAAAAAAGGTAAAGGAGTATTATATAGAAATATTTTCTTAGGGGATATAGGAGTTAGAGGAGAATAATATTCTTCCTATATTAGATATTTATAAGAATAGTATAGTTAGTAACTTTTAATTCTAGGGGGTAGAGAATAATTTAGATTAGGTAAGTTTTAGTATTAATAAGAAGTTTATAGATTTTAGTTCTCTATTAGGGGACTTATAGTTAGTATCTTTTAGAGGGTTTTAGTTATTTTCTAGTATTCCTAAGTAGATAAATAGTTTTCTTTATTATAGTCTATTTACTTTTATTAGTAGTTATATATATTAGTATAAGTATTTAATTTATTTATAACTATTAGTGTTTATTAGTATTTATATTATAACTAGTATAGATATAATTTTATAATTTTATTATATTTATTAATATTATATAAGTTTGTTTTAAGTATTTATAATATTTCTTATTAGTTTCTATATATTATCTTTATATTTATACCTTTTCTATTTAATAAGGTATTAATATCTTTTTAGTTTTTTAAAGTAGTTAATAATTTATTTAATTTTATATTTTAGTTTATTATCTTCTATAATAATAAGGTTGCTTATTTATAACCTTTATAGTATTAGTTTTAGAAGTAATATATAAAAAGTTAGAAAGTATTTTATTATATCTAGTAAGTTAAGTTTATAATTAACTAGTGAAACTTTTTAGAGGATTTTAAAAAGTCTAAGTTTTTTAAAGTTTAGTTTATTATTTAGTTATTTTATTTTAATATTTTACTATATAAAGTAGGTATTATCTCCCTCTTTTAAAGTTAGTCCCTTAATTCTTTATTTATTACTAAAGTGTATTATTTATTATTATATAAATTTAAGTTCTTTTTATATATTATCTTAGATTTCTTTAATTTAGTTAGTTATAGTAATAGCTTTAATTACTATAGATATACCTAATTATAGTTCTCTATATATAGTTAGTTTAAATCTATAGTTAAAATAGAAGAGAGATTCCTTAATACTTTCTCTAACTATACTATTATAGGTAAATTAAGCTATTAGTAGTAGTACTACTTAATTATTTTAGTTATAACTAATATATATATAGAGGTAAGTTTTAAAGATTTAGTTAATTTATTCTATTTATTTATTAGTTTATAAATAAAATATAGTAAATATTTTCTAATTAATACTAAGTTATATAATAAGTAACTTCTAAAACTTAGAAATAAAGATTTTATTTCTATTTAATATAATTTCTTTAAGTATACTATAGTTAGTAATAATATACTTAAGTATTATATAAGTAAACTCTTTAGTATTACTTATTTCTTTATATAGAATAAAATAAATATACTTTATAAGTTTATTAATAATAATAAGAATACTATTAAAATAAACTTCTATAAGGAGTTTTTAAAACTTTAGTAATTTAATAATAAAGTTAAGTAATATAAAGTACTAAACAGTTTATAATATAAGTAAAGGTTATAATAATTTATAAAGTTAATATTAAGTAGGTTTACTTTTTAAGTAAACTTTATAATCTTTAATTACTATTATAATATATTCTCTAGTAACTTTTTCTTTATATTATTATTATAGTTATTTCTAGGTTTTTATAATTTCTTAATAACTATATACTAATAAGTTATAAAACTTTATAATTATTTTATTATTTAGTTTACTAAGTAGGCTAATACTAAATTATCTAGCTATTATAAAGAGTTTAGCTATAGGTATTAAGTCTCTATTATTATTATATTTAAGAATTATTTAAGTTTCTTTTAGTACTAGAACATTATAGTCTAGTTATTAACTTAGAGCGTTAGCTTTACTATTTTCTAATCCTTTTTAATAGATAATTTAGAAGTTAAATTCTAAGGGGAATTCTAACTATCTAATTTATTATTTATTAAGTTCTTTTAAAGTAGTGAAATATACTAAGTTCTTATAGTTTATATATATAAGTACTTAGTAGATAGTTCCTAAAAGTTTTAGTTTTTATTCTTTAAAAGTTTTAATAATTACTATAAATTCTTTATTATAGATCTAATAGTTAAGTTTAGGTCTATAAAACTTATATAAGAAGAAAGTATAAAAGTATAAGTATCTTTTTAAATTTTATTAAGATAGTTATACTCTAAAAGTGAAATCTAATATATCTATTTTAAGTTTAAACTATTCTTATAAGTTAGAGATTATTAAGATTAGTTTACTAGAAATATAATTTTTAATTTTCTAAAAAGCTATCTTTTAAGCTTCTTTCTATTTAAATAGTTAGTTTTTATAGCTAAAATCTATAAGAAATATATTAATTTTACTATAATACTTAATAAATTTTTAGTAGAAGTTAATTAGTTTAAAAAAGTTTTATACTTCTTTAAGATTTATTAGTATAAGCTATTCTTTAATAGTTTATACTTTCTTTTCTAATATATTAATATATCTAGAAGTAATAATAAATCTAAGATATTCTACTTTCTATATATAGAAAATATTTTTCTCTAGTTTTACTAAGAGTTTAGTATCTTAAAGTGCTTATAATATAAGGTGTATATATTCCTTATATTATTCTATAATAAGAGAGAAGATAAGGATATTATTAAAATAGATAACTATAAAGATATCTATAAACTTTTAGAGAACTTAGTTAATTATATTTTAAAAAGTAGCTAGGGTATTAATAAGACTAAAAAGTATAATAAGGTATTTAAAATATTTTCTATATATTCTAAAAGTAGTTTTTTATTCTTCTCTTTATTTTATTTAGATAAGGTTATAAATATCCTTAAGGTTTAATACTATAAAGTAGTTAGTTCTATAGAGGAGTTACTATAGTTTATTAATTAGTAGTAATAGGTATTAGTTTTTAATTATTATTTCGTTAAGTATTTAGTAGTTAATATAAAATTAAAGTTTTCTATTTTTCTTAGGTATAAATAGAATTAAGTTTTCTATTAGTAATATTAATTCTCTAATATAGCTCTTTTTTAGGTTTTTATTAAGATATTTATTAAGAGTTTTTATCTCTATTAGGTTAAGTCTATAGATTTTATTAAACTTAGGTTTTTTTTTCTCTTTAATAAGGATTTTATAATTAAAATTTATATATTTAAGTAGTTTAGTTTCTAATTTAGCTATAAAGAGTTTCTTATAAACTCTATATTCTTCTAGAATAAATAGAAAAGGATTATTTTTTTATTTAAGATCTACTTACTTTAGTAGTTATAATATAGCTTTTTTTACTTTAAAGTAGTAGATATATTACTTTACTACTCTTTAGTAGGTAGGTCTATTTAAAGCTTAAGTTTTATAAAGCTACTTAAGAACTAGATTACTATTATTCTAATAGAGTTAGTTTATTCTCTAATCTATTTATAAATTATTCTTTTTAAGCTATAATATTCCTAATATAATATTATAGTCTCTAAGGTTAGTAATATTAAATTAGAGTTATTTATTCTAATCTAAGTAACTTATCTTAAGAGGTATAATTTTATTTTTAATAATACTTCCTTTATACTAAACTTATTCTCTTTCTATATTACTAAAGTAATATATATATTTCTTTCTTTATTATAGTAGTTATAGTTAGTTTACTACTTATAATAATATAAAGTTTACTTCTGCTCTACTATTAATTATAGTAATAGTAATATTATTATTAATAGTTATTATAAGTTATAGATATATTTTCTAATCTAGAAATACTAAATAGATAGACCTTATTATTATTACTTATTTTAGTTCTTTATTAGTAGGTAAGTTTAGTTTTTTAACTACTCTAGTTATTCTAAGTAGGTAATATGTTTTCCTTCCTATTATACTGCAATAGGGTAAGGGAGAAAACTTATTAATTATACTAGGCGCTCTACTTTAGGGGGAAACACCTCTGAAGACACCTAAACACTTATATATTAATTTTCTAGCTAACTATAAAAGATATAAAGATAAATATATAAATATAAGCTTAACTAAATTATACTTTATTTATAACTTCTATCTTTTTTATCCTATAAATTATATAACTTTTTTAGAGAAAATAAGTTACTAAGAAGAAGTTTAGTAGTATTATCTCTATAGTATTCTACTCTATTTTAGCTTTAAATAACCTAAGAAGTATAGTAAAAATTGAGAAAAAGGATAAAAAGTAAGACTAATTAAAGCTAGAAAAGCTTAAAAATATCTATTTTTACTTAGTTTTTTAAAAAGTAAGTCTTAGTAGATTTTTACTATAAGTTAAGTAAAAAGGTTTTAATAGCTCTCTTAAAGAACTAATTACTAAAGTTATTAAGAAAAATAAGAATTTTATAAAAATAAATATATTTCTTATTTAATTATTTAGTTCTTTTTATTAAAAGCTAATTAGACTTCTGTCTACTTATATAAGCTATTTCCTTTTAAAATAACGCTTAATACCTAAGAAACTATTTATATAATTTATTATTTTAAAGTTAAAATATTAGAAATTTTAAAACCCTACCTCCTTCTATATATCTTTTAAGTTTGTTTTTAGGTAAAAAGAGGAAGACTTAATTAGCTTTACTTTATATATATAATATTCTTCTATATTTTAAGAACTTTACTATTAAAGGGTTTACTTTTTATAAACTTCTTAGTAGTTTTCTATTTAACTTAGGTATTACTTATATCTTTTTCTTATATCTCTTTAGTATATTATATACTAAATTTAAGTTATCCTTTAGGTATAGTTAGGGGTAAATAAAGGTTTTAAGCTTATATTACCTATATAATATCTTTTATAGAGTTATTTTAATAGATAAGAAATTTTTCTAAGGTGTACTTATTAAGCTTCTACTTTAGAGAAAGATTAAGTTTCTAAGTATATTATTTAAGCTTAGTATAGTAAAGCTTTTGTTATATATTTTCTATATATATTAGCTAGTTTACCTCTTATTTTTAGTATTTAAAAGAGTAATTTTCCTATATAATAATATTAGTAAAAGTTAAATATATTAGATCTCTTAGTTATAAATAGATATTAGGGTTATAAATATTTAGATTTATTTTTATATTTTTTTCTGTAATTAATATTAATCTTTTTATAACTAAAAACTAATTAAGCTATATTAGAAATAGTTCTTCTTTTTGTTATTTTTATACTACTTAAGTTCTATAAAACTTTAAGTTTCTTATTATAGTATCTTTAGTTTCTAAGAATTCCTTTAAAGATATATTAAGCTTAGCTTAAAGTTTTTTAACTATACTATTATAAAAGCTAAATTTATTAATTATAAGCTTAACTTAGTAGTTATAAAGTAGTTTATAGTAGTTTAAATTAATAATCTTATTATCTGAGGCTTATTTTAACTAAGATTTCTTAATATTAGAAATTCCCTTTTAAAGAATATAGTAGATAAAGTTAATAGTATAGAGGCTGCACTTTTATAAGTTATAGGTTTCTTTAAGTTCTTTTTTAAGTTAAAGTTAAGAGATAATAAATAAAGTATAATTAATAAGATCTTAAGTTTTTACTAATACTTTATAGACTTTATATTAATTTCTAATTATTTTTATTATATTTTAAAAAATCTTTTTAGAATATCTTCTTTTAGAAGCTTATATATACTTATCTTAAGTACTATTTAAATAGAAATAGAAGCTATTTTTCTAGTTAATAACTATAGCTATAGCTTAACTATTTTTCTTAAGATATCTAATAAAGATAATAAAGTTTTAGCTTATAAGGAAATTATTATTTTTTCTATAAGGGAAAACTGAGTTATTACTAAATTAAGAGGTTTATATAATAAAGATCTTAATATATCTATTACTTTTAATATCTCTTATTATAAGTTTATATACTAACTTAATATAATTTGCTATTAGCTTTTTACTTCTTTAAAAGTATTCTAATAAATTATAAAAGTTTAGAAGTATTTATTTTTATATAGCTTAATTTTAGTAACTTTAGTATTAAGTTTTATTAGAGTAATAGAAATTTTTACTTTATTACTTAATTAGCTTTATATTTATTACGTTATAAGTTCTCTATATCTATTAAGGTATAGTAAGCTTTCTAGGAGTTTCTAGTTTAGAAGTATTTTTTAAATTATAAAAGTTAATTAGTACTTTAATTAGTTCTATTATACTAAACTAAATATTAAGAAGGTAGTTATTATTAATAATAAAAAGGAAATAATAAGACTTTTCTAACTACTTATTAAGTTTTCTTTTTTAGTTTAAATTAATATCTAAAGTAGGATATTCTTAGCTTTCTATAAGTTCTTTTATAAGTTCTTAAGTCTATTTAGTTATTTAAAACTTAACTAACTACTTTTTATATAAATATAAAATATAAGTCTAAAGATCTTTATATATAGCTTTAATCTTTTTAATATTTTATAAGTTATTCTAGAAGTTATATTAAAGAGGGGATTAAGGGAAAAGAGGGATTAGAAAAGATTAGTAAGATATAATAAAATTATTACTAAGGATAAGAAAAAAGCTTTATTAAATATAGTAATATTTAGTTAAGCTTATATATAGTTAGGTAAATAGGAAATATTCTATAGTAAGTAGAGAAGATATTAAAGCTAAAGTTAAGATATAAAATAACTTAGTAATAAGTTATTATAGTAGAAGGATTACTAATATAATTAGTAGAAATATTTTAAGAGTTAAAAAAGAAAAAATAAGTAGATAAAGTAGTAATTAGGTTTAATTAAAATATTAAAGTAAAATATAAAAGTAGTTATTATAAAAGGAAAGTTATTATATATAAAGTAGTTTATTATAAGTTATTTAAGTTAAAATACTTTTTTTTATAAATAGTAGTAAAGAAGATTTTTAGTATTAGTAGTTAATATATTTTCTAATTTTATACTTTTTAAGTATAAAAAAAGCTAGTTAAGCTTATAAAGTAGTTTACTAAAAGTGAAGTTAGTTTATAGTTATTAATTTAATTATAAATATTAGTAGGGTTTTTAAATAAAGTTAAGTTAGTAAAAAATAAAAAGAAGAGGGATATTTTAGTTATTAATTATAATAATTAGTTTTACTTATTAAAATAATTTTTTAAGTTAAAGAGGATATAATTAAGTTTATAATAATATATTTAAAAAGAAAAAGCTAATATTTATAATAGTAAACTACTTAAAGTAAAGTAAACTTTTAAGAACTAATTATAAAATATTTAAAGTAATAAGCTTCTTTTTTATAAATAATAGTATTTTTTAGATAATATATTTTCTATTACTCTTACTATTTATATTTAAATAAATATATCCTTTTTAGTTTAGTTAACTTTAGATTAGTAATAAAAAGTTCTTTAAGTTATTAGTTTTTATCTTATTAATAAATTAATATAGTAAATATACCTTTTAATTATTATAACTACTATTTATTATTATTAACTACTTCTCTTTTTAAATATAAAAAAGTACTTCTCTTCTACTTAACTATATCTTTTCTTTCTTCTATATAATATATCTATTTTTATAAATCTTAGCCTAACTAACCCTTTATAATAATAACTTTACTCTTCTAATTATTATAATATAGATATTAAGATTAACCTTAGTAACTTCTATAAAACTACTCTAAATAACTTATTTAAACTCTTTTCTTTCTTATTTATTCTAACTTCTACTTTCTATAGAGATAAAAATAAGAAATATTATTAATATTAAGTTATTATAACTACTTTAGTTATAATATATTTCTTTTTAGCTCTAATTAGATCTCTTACTAACTTATAAGTAAATTTTTCTTTCTCTTAAATAGATACTTATCTTAAGTTCTATTAATATAGTTTAGTATAAAGTTAATTTTATAGATAAACTAAAATTAAATAAATATAAAAAAGAAGTTACTATATAGTTTTAATATTTATTTATAAAGTTTATTTTAATATATATAGACCTAACTAAAAATAAAAAAATATTTTCTAACTAGCTATTTTTTATTTAAAAAGTATATATTACTAATAGCTATACTAATCTTTTTAATTAGATATACTAAAAGTTTAATAGATCTAAAGCTATTAAAACTTTATTAATCTATATATATAGTATTTATAACCTCTAGCTTTATAATAGCTATTTTAAGTAATAGAGAAAAATATTATTTAAGAAATCCTCTAAAAGAAAAGCTATTACTACTACCTTTCTATTCTAGAAGTATATTTCTTATTAAACTAAATAAAATAGGTTTTATTTAAACTATATTTACTATAAGAAAAAATTATTTTATTTATATAAGTTTGACTATAACTAAGAGAAAACTAAATAGATAAGCTATATTAAGAAAAATAATAAGAAGAAAAATATTTCTAATAGTATACTTTAAGTAGATAGTAGTAAAATTATTTTATTTCTTAATAGTAATAAGAGGTTCCCTAAAAGTAAGTTTTATATTTAAAAGTATAATCTTCTTTTTAATTATTTTTATAACTTAATAGCTTAATATAAATATAATATCCTTAGAGATACTTTAGCTATATCTTACTCTATCTTAACTTTAGTTATCTCTAGATAAGTAAATTATTTAAAAAAAGAGTTAATAAAATATAAGAAGTAGAATAAGAAGTATATATAGTTATAATAGTAGTCTTAATAGAGAGTTATTTAAAAAAATATTTAATTTATTTTTAGTTTAAATTTTTTAGAGATTAATATTAATTTTTTTTAGTTTTTTAGTAGTTTTAATCTTTATATATAGTTAGTTTTTATTATTTTTATATCCTCCCTTTTTTTATAATAAGTATATTATAAATAAAAGAAATAATATAAATAGTATATTACTACTAAAATAATATAAGAATAACTAATAATAAATATATTAAATATAAAGTTATTTACTTAAAATAGATAAAAACTTATAAATATATAAACTTAATTATTTCTTAATTCCTCTATATCTTTATATTAGTTATTAAATTTTTTATTCTTTATAGAAATACTTATTACTAACTTATTCTTTTTCTACTACTTATTAATCTTAGTTTATAAAGTTTTATTTTATTCTTAAAGTTATTTAATTTATATTTTTATAGCTTTAATATTATCTATCTCTACTTCTTTTAATATAAAAAGTTTATTAAAGTTAGAAATTTCTATTAAGCTAAGTATATTAGAGTTTAGTTAATTTATAATAGAGAAGATTTTAGCTATATCTTTATTAAAGTCTAATTAGACTTCTATTTTAGAGATATTATTTAAATAACTATTCTTATTTACTATAAATTTCTTTAAATAGTTACTAATAATAGTTCTCTTAATAAGTAACTTAGTAAGTATTTCTAGAAAATAAGAGGAAATATAAAAAGAAATTCTTTAAATATAAAAAAGGCTAAACTAATAAGTACTAAGCTTACTAGAGAAACTTTTATTAATAAATAGCTTTATATTATATATAAGAATAATATTTCTAACTTATAGTTTTTAATATTATATTTTATATTTATTTTTTTAATTATAATCCTCAGCTACTTATTAGTATTATTTTATAATATACTTAAGTATAATATAGTAATTAGAATTAAGTTATTTAAATATTTATATATATAAAAGAAGCTTAATCTCTATATCTATAACTTTTAACTAGTTTAGCACTTACTAAATAATACTTTTTATCTTAATTAGAATAATTAGATTATATTTATAGATAAAGTAAAAAAAAGAGTAATTAATAGAAAATTTAACTAATATTTAATTAGTAAAAAGAGCTATATAAAAGACTAAAGTTTAGTTCTTAATACTAAAATCTAACTAAGTTATTAAAATATAAATAAGAGGTTAATAACCCTTTTTAATAAATCTATTTACTTTTAAGTTATATACTAAAATAATAAAGTGTTATCCCCTATAGATTTAATTAAGCTTTTTAATAAACCTCTTATTTTTAAAGTTTCTATTAATAATAAGAAGCTTATAAATCCTATACTAGCAGATAATATCTTTTTAGATAAACTTAGCTATTATCCTAAAGTTAATATTCTTTAGTAGCTAATAAGCTTTAATATAGCTAGTTAATATATTATAAGCTTTAACTAAGGAGTAATTACTAATCTTCTAGATATCTATATAAATATATTAAAAAGAAACACTTAAAGGTATAATAGAGATATAAGGGTTTTTAAATTAATATAGTTAAGCTTAAATATATAAAAAGCAGCTTTTTATTTAGTTACTTATTATTTAATATATATTTTCCTAAATATATTATTCCCTAAGCTTTATATATATAGCATCTCTTCTATAATAGCTTCCTTTAGTATATATATACTAGATAAATTTCTTTTATTTATCTTTATTATCTACTACTCTTCTTAATATAAGATTTATCTTTATATCTTTCTAAAAAAAGAAGCTATCTTAAAAAATATATCTTACTATATACTACTTAAACTTACTAAAGTTATACTAAGCTACTATTCTTAGTTAGCTTAAAAAAGCTAAATATTTAGTAATCTACTAAGATCTTTAAAATTAAGCTTATTTAAAACTTAATAAATCTCTTCTTCTTAAGTATAAATCCTTATTTAGCTCTATAGTATAAATAGAGTTATTAATTATTTTATCTAAATTTTTCTCTTATTCTACTTTATAGATATTAGATTTTCTAGCTAGTTTCTATAAAAAGCTATCTATAATATTATTCTTTATATTAGGTATATATTAAATATTAAAATTAAATATCTTAATTTAAGTGATCTATTATATAAAGATAGCACTTAATAAATTTAAAGTAATACTATTAATCTAATTTATAAGGATTTTTATATCTATCTCTAAAGTAAACTATATTTTATAGAAATAATTTTAAAGTTTTTTAAAAGTAAATAAAACTAACTAAAGTTTAAGCTTATTTATATTATAATTAAAAGCTATATCTATTTAAATTCTACTCTTATATTTAGTAATATATCTTTTACTCTAATAGTATTACCTAAAAATAATACTTTATTTCTTAAAGCTTATATTAGTAAAAAAATAGATCTTACTTATTTCTTTATTATAATTAATAAGCTAGAGTAATAAAAAGCTAACTAAATAAAACTTAAAGGTTTTTATAGCTAATTACTATTTAAAGCTCTATTTAAAAGGTATATCTTTTTAGAGAAGCCTTACTAGTAAGCTTAAAATAATACTATAATCTTTAATCTATATATAGTAAAATCTAATAATTCTAAATAAGTTTTTAATAGCTATAATATTATTATATCTTTTCTATTTAAGGATCTTAATAACCTTATTTTAGTTAGGTTTATATCTTCTACTACTTACTATATATCTAAGAAGGTTAATAATAGGTTAGTAAATCTAAGATTTCTTAAGGGAAATAGTAATACTAATAAATTTAAAATTCTAAAATACTATATTAAGGTTTATAAAATACTTAAAAATATATAAATATATTTTTAGAAACTTAATAAAATAGTTATTATTATATACTATTTTTAGCCCTCTAATAGGGATATTATTAAGAAAAAGCTAATAAATATTTAAGATAAAGTTATAAAGAATTCTTATAATAACCTTTATAAACTAAATAACTAAATTTATTATACTTTATAGTAAAGTATATATCCTAAATAACCTAAGAGAAGTAATAAATATAGTTAGGTTTTAACTTTCTTTATTAAAAGAAACTTAGTTATATCTAGAAAATAAGTCTAAAAAACTTATAATCTTATAGTTAATAAAGTTTTTAGAGAATTTATTAGTTCTAGGGGGAATAAAAGTATCTCTAATACTAATCTTATTAAGTTTTATATATAAGTTAATCAGCTTTATATTACTATCTTTCTTAGTAATAAAGAACTAAGTATTTCTATATAACTTATAGGATTCTTTAAATACTTCCTATATAACTTATAATCTAAGTATATTAATAACCTTACTTTATAAGACTTTTAAAATAGAAATCTCTTTCTCTTACTAAGTAATATATTAAATAGTTCTAATCTTCTATAGTAAAGCTACTTATAAATTAATATAGCTATATTTAATAAAATTCTATATAAATACTCTCTCTTTACTTATAAAGATATATTTTAGTATTTTAATCTCTCTTAGTAAAAAGTATAGCTAAGTAATTTTAAGCTTTAAAAACCTCTTTAGTATAAGTTAAATACCTTAGTTAAACTTTATAAATTATAAATATATATAGCTAGTAAAAAAGAAGTTAAATAGCTAAAAATAGTTCTTAACTTTTTAAATTAAAATCTTTTTTTAATCTTTCTAACTATTTAAAACTAAGCTATTTAAAAATAAATTATTAACTAAATATACTTTCTTATCTTTCTATTTATATAATATATAAACCTTTATAAAGCTTTAGTTAGCTTTAGAATCTTTATAGTAGAAGTTAAAAAGCTTTTAGTTTTTTAGAATACTATTAAAATACTATTAGCTTTTAGTTTTCCTAAAAAAGTAAGCCTTAATAGTTTTTATTACTAAAGTAACTACTACTTTTATAATTATATTAAGAATATTAAGTACTACTAAGGGTAAGATTAGAGTATAATACTAGCTACTCTAAGAAGTTTTTATTTCCTATTTAAAAAGGTTTTTTTTCCTTTTTTAAATAAAGAGGTGTTCTTTTTTATAGTGTATTATAATATTAGTATAGTAAGTTTAAACTTTATTATATATATTATTTATATCTTAGTTAGCTTTACTATAGTTATAAATAAACTTAGAAGCGTTATAAATATTTTATATATAGTTTTTCTATTCTAGGAAATAATACTAAATTTAGTATAAGGAATCTAACTATATAAAACTAACTAGAATACTAATTTTTTTAAACTTTTTATTCTTATATTCTTTAGTTTTTATTATAGTAATAATAAAGCATTTAGAATACTTAAAGGTAAGTTTAGCAGAAACAGTAAAAAGAAGCCTAAGGAGTAGGTTATAATTAACTATTTTAAAGTTAATAACTATTATAATTATTATAATCTTATAGTTATTAATCTAAATAGGTATATAATAAGCTCTAATAAAGTATAGCTTTAGATTATCTTTAGCTATTATTCTTATAGTTAGAATAGTTATAGAAATAGAGATATTATAGTTTAAAACGTATTTATAACTAATAAGATTAAACTTAATACTAATATTAATAACACTCCACACTAGAAAGTAGTTATTAGAGCGCTCCCTACTAATAATAACCTTTAAGATAAGCTATAATATAATAATTATAGGTACTATCTAGTTTATAGTTATAGAGATAATAGTTTTAACTATAAAGATCTTTAAATAGTTTTATATTTAAACTATATTATTATACTTAGTTACTTAATCTATTTATTAAGCTCTTTTTTTAGAGGTTTTAGTAAAATTAATAAAGTTAATAAGGATAGGTATATAAATAACATTTTTAAAATTATCTATAAAAATATATATTCTTCTAATAAACTTTTATTTATACTTAAGCTAAATCTTATATATTTTTTTAACTAAAAAACTAACTAAGTTATAAAACTTATATAAAATAAATTTATTAATTAGTTCTTTATTTTTAATAGTTTTTCTATTTTAGCTATTAAGAAATATAACTAGCTAGAAGTTATTTTTTAGGTAAAATATTTTCAGAATAGGTTTTAGAGGAGAAACTTTAATTATATTATTAGTTATTATTTCTCCTTCTAGATTATCTATTTTTTTTAGTTCTAAAGTATTAGAAGGAGTAGAAATCTAATTAAAAAGTAGCTTTTCTCCTATTTTAATATCTAAATCTTTTTCTTACCTTTTTAAGTTATAAAAAACTCTTTTATTCTCTATAGCTCTTTTTAATAAAACTAAAGACTTTTTAAAGTAAGTTTCTATAGCCTAAAACTTTCTTAAAATAGTAGAAATATCTTTAATATCCTAAATAGTGAAGTAAACCTTCTTAAAAAGAGATTTTAGTACCTTCTTCTTAATCTTTTTTAAATCTAAAAACTTTAGCTTTTTCTAAAGAAAAAGATTAACTCTATATATCTTTAATTAAGTAATTATAAGTTTAGAAGCTATAAAATTAAGTGCACCTTCTTTTATTATACTATTAAGTAATAATAGGTTATATAAGCGTTTTCTCTATTTATTTTTATTAACTACTAAAACTTAAAATATAGAAGCCTAACTACTTATTTCTTTATTAGATACTATACTTCCTTCTTTTATAAACCTATAAAATACTTTAATTAAATTAAAATTATTTTAATCTTAAGAAACTTTTATAAATATTGTAATAGAGTAAGGGAGAAAACTTATTAATCATACTAGGTGCTCCACTTTAGGGGGAAACACCCCTGAAGACATCTAAACACTTATATATTAATTTTCTAGCTAACTACAAAAGATATAAAAATAAATATATAAATATAAGCCTGACTAAATTATGCTTTATCTATAACTTCTATCCTTTTTATCCTATAGGTTATGCAACTTTTTTAGAGAAAATAAGCTACTGAGAAGAAGTTTAGTAGTATTATCCCTATAGTATTCTGCTCTATTTTAGCTTTAAATAACCTAAGAAGTATAATAAAGATTAAGAAAAAAGATAAAAAATAAGACTAACTAAAACTAGAAGAGCTTAAAAATACCTATTTTTACTTAGTTTTTTAAAAGATAAGTCTTAGTAGATTTTTACTATAGGTTAGGTAGAAAGGTTTTAGTAGCTCCCTTAGAGAACTAATTACTAAAATTATTAAGAAAAATAAGAATTTTATAAAAATAAGTATATTTCTTATTTAGTTATTTAGTCTTTTTTATTAAAAGCTAACTAAGCTTCTATCTACTTATATAAGCTATTTCTCTTTATAATAATATCTAATACTTAAAAAACTATCTATATAATCTATTACTTTAAAGTTAAAAGTATTAAAAATTTTAAAACTCTACTCCTTTCTATATATCCCCTAAATCTTTCTTTAAGTAAAAGGAGGAAGATTTAATTAGCTTTACTTTATATATATAATATTTTTTTATACTTTAAGAGCTCTACTATTAGAGGCTTTACCTCTTATAAACCTTTTAGTAGTTTCCTATTTAACCTAAGTATTATCTATATCTTTTTCTTATACCTCTTTAGTATATTATATACTAAGTTTAAGCTATCCTTTAGATATAATTAAAAGTAAATAAAGGTTTTAAGCTTATATTACCTATATAATATCTTCTATAAAGTTATCTTAGTAGATAAGAAATTTTTTTAAGGTATATTTATTAAGCTTCTACTTTAGAGGAAAATTAAGTCTTTAAATATATTACTTAAGCTTAGTATAGTAAAGCTCTTATTAAATATTTTCTATATATATTAGTTAATCTACCTCCTATTTTTAATATTTAAAGGAGTAATTTTCTTATATAATAATATTAATAAAAGTTAAATATACTAGATCTTTTAATTATAGATAGACGTTAAAGTTATAAGTATTTAGGCTTAGTTTTATATCTTCTTCTATAATTAATATTAATCCTTCTATAACTAAAAACTAACTAAGCTATACTAGAAGTAATCTTTCTTCTTATTACTCTTATACTACTTAAGTTCTATAAAACCTTAAGTTCCTTATTATAATATCTTCAGCTTCTAAGAAGTCCTTTAAGGATATATTAAGCTTAGCTTAAAGTCCCTTAATAGTACTATTATAGAGGCTAAATTTATTAATTATAAGCCTAACCTAATAGTTATAAAACAGTTTATAGTAGTTTAGATTAGTAATCTTATTATCTGAAGCCTATTTTAACTAAGACTTCTTAATATTAGAAATTCCCTCTTAAAGAATATAGTAGATAAAGTTAATAGTATAGAGGCTATATTTCTATAAGTTATAAACTTCCCTAAGTTCTCTCTTAAGTTAAAGTTAAAGGATAATAAATAAAGTGTAATTAATAAGATCTTAAGTCTCTACTAATACTTTATAGACTTTATACTAGTTTTTAATTATTTTCACTATATTTTAAAAAATCTCTTTAAAGTGTTCTCTTTTAGAAGCTTATATATACTTATTTTAAGTGCTATTTAAATAGAGATAGAAGCTGTTTTTCTAGTTAATAACTATAGCTATAGCTTAACTACCTTCTTTAGGGTATCTAATAAAAATAATAAAGTTTTAGCTTATAAAGAAATTATTATTTTTCCTATAAGGGAAAACTAAGTTATTACTAAACTAAGGAGTTTATATAATAAAGATCTTAGTATATTTATTACTTTTAATATCCCTTATTATAAGTTTATATACTAACTTAATATAATCTGCTATTAGCTTTTTACTTCTCTAAAAGTATCTTAATAAGTTATAAAGGTTTAGAAGTATCTATTCTTATATAGCTTAATTCTAGTAACTCTAGTATTAAGTCTTATTAGGGTAATAAAAACCTTTACTTTATTACTTAATTAGCTTTATATTTATTATATTATAAATTTTCTATATCTACTAAGGCGTAATAAGCTTTCTAGGAGTTTTTAGCTTAGAGGTATCTCTTAAGCTATGAGGGTTAATTAGTATTTTAATTAGTTCTATTATACTAAACTAAATACTAAGAAGGTAGCTATTATTAATAATAAGAAGAAGATAATAAAACTTTTTTAACTACTTATTAAGTTCTCTCTCTTAGTTTAAATTAATATCTAAAGTAGGATACTTTTAGCCCTCTATAGGTTCTTCTATAAGTTTTTAAGTCTATTTAGTTATTTAAAACTTAACTAACTACTCTTTATATAGATATAAAATATAGGTCTGAAGATCTTTATATATAGCTTTAATCTTTTTAACGTTCTATAAGTTATTCTAAAAGTTATACTAAAGAGGGGATTAAGGAGAAGGAAGGACTAGAGAAGATTAATAGGATATAGTGAAGTTATTACTGAGGATAAAGAAAGAGCTTTATTAAATATAGTAATACTTAGTTAGGCTTATATATAGTTAAGTAAGTAGGAAATATTCTATAGTAAGTAGAGAAAATATTAAAGCTAGGGTTAAGATATAAAATAACTTAATAATAAGTTATTATAGTAGAAGAATTGCTGATATAATTAGTAGGAATATTTTAAGGGTTAAAAAAGAAAAAATAGGTAAGTAAAGTAGTAGTTAAACTTAGTTAAGGTGTTAAAGTGAAATATAAAAGTAGTTATTATAGAAGGAAAGTTATTATATATAAAGTAGTTTATTATAGGTTATTTAGGTTAAAATACCTCCTTTTATAGATAGTAGTAAAGAGGACTTTTAGCACTAGTAGTTAATATACCTTCTGATTTTATACTTTTTAAGTATAAAAGAAGCTAGTTAGACTTATAAAGTAATTTACTGAAAGTAAAGTTAGTTTATAATTATTAGTTTAATTATAGATATTAGTAGGGTTTTTAAGTAAAGTTAAGTTAGTAAGGAGTAAAAAAAAGAGAGATATTTTAGTTATTAATTATAATAATTAGTCTTACTTACTAAAATAATTTTTTAAGTTAAAGAGAATATAGTTAGGCTTATAATAATATATTTAAGAGGAAAAAGCTAATATTTATAGTAGTAAACTACTTAAGGTAAGGTAAACTTTTAAGGACTAATTATAAGATACTTAGAGTAATAAGCCTCCTTTTTATAAGTAGCAGCGCTTTTTAGATAATATATTTCTTATTACTCTTACTATTTATACTTAAATAAATATATCCTTTTCAGCTTAATTAACTTTAGGTTAGTAGTAAAAAGTTCTTTTAGTTATTAGTTTTTATTTTATTAATAAATTAATATAGTGAATATGCTTTTTAATTATTATAATTGCTATTTATTATTATTAACTACCTCTCTTTTTAGATATAAAAGAGCACCTCTCTTCTGCTTAGCTATATTTTTTCTTTCTTTTATATAATATATTTATCTTTATAAATCTTAGCTTAATTAACTTTTTATAATAATAACTTTACTCTTCTAATTATTATAATATAGATATTAAGATTAACTTTAGTAACTTCTATAAAACTACTTTAAATAACTTATTTAAATTTTTCTCTTTCTCACTTATTTTAACTTCTGCTTTCTATAAGGATAAGAATAGAAAGTATTATTAGTACTAAGCTATTATAACTACTTTAGTTATAATATATTTCTTTCTAGCTCTAATTAGGTCTCTTACTAACTTATAAGTAGGCTTCTCTTTTTCTTAAGTAGATATCTATTTTAGGTTTTATTAATACAGTTTAGTATAAAGTTAACTTTATAAATAAGCTAAAGCTAGATAAATATAAAGAAGGAGTTATTATATAGTTCTAATATTTATTTATAAAGTTTACTTTAATATATATAGATCTAATTAAAAATAAAGAAGTATTTTCTAACTAGCTATTTTTTACTTAAGAGGTATATATTACTAATAGCTATATTAGTTTTTTTAGTTAGATATATTAGAAGTTTAATAGGTTTAAAGCTATTAAAGCTTTATTAATTTATATATATAGTACCTATAACCTCTAGCCTTATAATAGCTACTTTAAGTAATAGAGAAAGATATTATTTAAGAAGTCTTCTAAAGAAAAGGCTGTTACTACTACTCCTCTATTCTAAAAATATATTTCTTATTAAACTAAATAAGATAGGTTTTATTTAAACTATATCTATTATAAGAAGGAATTATCTTACTTATATAGGCTTAACTATAACTAAAAGGAGATTAAGTAAGTAAGCTATATTAAGAAGGGTAATAGGAAGAAAGGTATCTCTAATAGTATATTTTAAGTAGATAGTAATAAAGTTATTTTATTTCTTAATAGTAATAAGAGGTTCCCTAAAAGTAAGCTTTATATCTAAAAGTATAGTTGTCTTTTTAATTATTTTTATAACTTAATAACTTAATATAAATATAATATCCTCAGAAATATTTTAGCTATATTTTATTCTATTTTAACTTTAGTTATCTCTAGATAGATAAATTACTTAAAGAAAGAGTTAGTAAAATATAAGAGGTAGGATAAGAAGTATATATAGTTATAGTAGCAGTTTTAATAGTAAGGTTATTTAAAGAGGTATTTAGTTTATTTTTAGTTTAAACTTTTTAAGGATTAGTATTAGTTTTTTTTAGTTTTTTAGTAGTTTTTAATCTTTATATATAGTTAGTTTTTATTATTTTTATATCCTCTCTTTTTTTATAATAAGTATATTATAAGTAAAAGAAGTAATATAAATAATATATTACTACTAAAATAATATAAGAATAACTAATAATAAATATATTAAATATAAAGTTATTTACTTAAAACAGATAAAAACTTATAAATATATAGACTTAGCTATCCTTTAGTTCCTCTATATCCTTATATTAATTATTAAATTCTTTATTCTTTACAGAAATACTTACTACTAATTTATTCTTTTTCTATTATTTATTAATTTTAGTTTATAGGGTTTTATTTTAATTTTAAAGTTACTTAATTTATACTTTTATAGCTTTAATATTATCTATTTCTACTTCTTTTAGTATAGAAAGTTTATTAAAGTTAGAAATTTCTATTAAGCTAAGCATATTAGAGTTTAGTTAATTTATAGCAGAGAAAACCTTAGCTATATCTTTATTAAGATCTAGTTAGACTTCTATTTTAGAGATATTATCTAGATAGCTATCCTTATTTATTATAAATTTCTTTAAGCAGTTACTAGTAATAGTTCTCTTAATAAGTAACTTAGTAAGTGTTTCTAGGAGATAAGAGAAAGTATAAGGGGAAATTTTTTAAATATAAAAAGGGCTAAGCTAGTAAGCACTAAGCTTACTAGAGAAACTTTTATTAATAAATAGCTTTATATTATATATAAGAATAATATCTCTAACTTATAGCCCTTAGTATTATATCCTATATTTATTTCTTTAATTATAGTCCTCAGCTACTTATTAGCATTACTTTATAATATACTTAAGTATAATATAGTAATTAGAATTAAGTTATTTAAACGTTTATATATATAAAAGAAGCTTAATCTCTATATTTATAGCTTTTAACTAATTTAGTACTTACTAAGTAATGTTTTTTATCTTAATTAGAGTGATTAGATTATATCTATAGATAAGGTAAAAAGGAGAGTAGCTAGTAGAAAACCTAATTAATATTTAATTAGTAAAAAGGGCTATATAAAGGACTAAAGTTTAATTTTTAGTGCTGAAGTTTAACTAGGTTATTAAGGTGTAGATAAGAGGTTAATAACCCTTTTTAATAAATCTATTTGCTTTTAAGTTATATATTAAAATAATAAGGTGTTATCCCCTATAGATTTAATTAAGCTTTTTAATAAACCTCTTATTTTTAGGGCTTCTATTAACAGTAAGAAGCTTATAGATCCTATATTAATAGATAATATCTTCCTAGATAAATTTAGCTATTATTTTAGAGTTAATATTTTTTAGTAGCTAATAAGCTTTAATATAGCTGGTTAATACGTTATAGGTTTTAGCTAAGGAGTAGTTACTAATTTTCTAGATATCTATATAGATATATTAAAAAGGAACATTTAGAGGTATAATAAAGGTGTGAAGGTTTTTAAATTGATATAGTTAGGCTTAGGTATATAGGAGGTAGCTTTTTATTTAATTACTTATTATTTAATATATATTTTCCTAAGCATACTGTTCTCTAAGCTTTATATATATAGCGTCTCTTTTATAGTAGCCTCCTTTAGTATATATATACTAGATAAGTTTCTTTTATTTGTTTTTGTTATCTACTATTCTTCTTAGTATAGGATTTATTTTTATACCCTTCTGAAAAAGGAAGCTGTCTTAAAGGATATATTTTGCTACATGCTGCTTAAACTTACTGAAGTTATACTAAGCTATTATTTTTAATTAGCTTAAAGAGGCTAGATATTTAGTAATCTGCTAAGATCTTTAAGATTAAGCCTATTTAAAGCTTAATAAGTCTCTTCTCCTTAGGTATAGATCTTTATTTAGCTTTATAGTATAGATAAAGTTATTAATTATCTTATCTAAATCTTTCTCTTATTCTACTTTATAGATATTAGATTCTCTAGCTAGTTTTTATAAAAAACTATCTATAGCACTATTCTTTATACTAAATATATATTAAATATTAAAGTTAAATATTTTAATCTAAATAATCTATTATATAAGGATAATGCTTAGTAAATCTAAAGTAGCACTACTAATTTAATCTATAAAGATTTTTATATTTATTTTTAAAATAAATTATATTTTATAGAAATAATTTTAAAGTCTTTTAAGAGTAAGTAAAACTAACTAAAGCTTAAGCTTACTTACGTTATAATTAAAAGCTATACCTATCTAAATTCTGCTTTTATACCTAGTAATATATCTTTTACTTTAATAGTATTACTTAAGGATAGTATTTTATCTCTTAGAGCTTATATTAATAGAAAAATAGATCTTACTTACTTCTTTATTATAATTAATAAGCTAGAGTAATAGAAAGCTAATTAGGTAAAGCTTAAGGGTTTCTATAGCTAATTACTACTTAAGGCTTTATTTAAAAGATATATCTTTTTAGAGAAGTCTTATTAGTAAACCTGAAATAGTACTATAATCTTTAATCTATATATAGTAAAACCTAATAATTCTAAGTAAGCTTTTAATAGCTGTAATATTATTATATCTTTCCTATTTAAGGATCTTAATAACTTTATTTTAGTTAGGCTTATATTTCCTACTACTTACTATATATTGAAGAAGGTTAATAATAGGTTAGTAAATCTGAGATTTCTTAGGGGAAATAGTAGTATTAGTAAGTTTAAAATTCTAAAGTATTATATTAAGGTTTATAAAGTACTTAAAGATATATAAATATATTTCTAAGAGCTTAATAAAGTGGTTATTATTATATGCTATTTTTAGCCCTCTAATAGGGATATTATTAAGAAAGAGCTGATAAACGTTTAGGATAAGGTTATAAAGGATTTTTGTAATAACTTTTATAAACTAAGTAACTAAATTTATTATACTTTATAGTAAGATATATATTCTAAATAACTTAAGGGGAGTAATAAATATAGTTAGGTTTTAGCTTTTTTTATTAAGGGAAACTTAGTTATATCTAGAAAATAAGTCTAAAAGATTTATAATCTTATAGTTAGTAAAGTTTTTAGAGAATTTATTAGCTTTAGGGGGAATAAAAGTATCTCTGATGCTAATCTTATTAAGCTTTATATATAAGTTAATTAGTTTTATATTATTGTTTTTCTTAGTAATAAGAAACTAAGTGTTTCTATATAACCTATAGGATTCTTTAAATACTCTCTGTGTAACTTATAATTTAAGTATATTAATAATCTTATTTTATAAAGCTTTTAGGATAGGAATTCCTTTCTCTTACTAGGTAATATATTAGATAGTTTTAATCTTCTATAATAGAGCTACTTAAGGATTAATATAGCTATATTTAGTGAAATTCTATATAAGCGCTTTTTCTCTATTTATGAGGATATATTTTAGTATCTTAATCTCTCTTAGTAAAAAGTATAGCTAAGTAACTTTAAACTTTAAAAACCTTTCTAGTATAAGCTGAGTATTTTAGTTAAACTTTATAAATTATAGGTATATATAGCTAGTAAAGGGGAAGTTAGATAGCTGAAAATAGTTCTTAACCTCTTAGGTTAAGATTTTCTTCTAATTTTTCTAACTATTTAGGACTAAGTTATCTAAGGGTGAATTATTAACTAGATATACTTTCTTATCCTTCTACTTATATAATATATAAACTTTTATAAAGCTTTAGTTAGTTTTAGAATCTTTATAGTAGAAATTAAAAGGCTTTTAGTCTTTTAGAATACTATTAAGATGCTGTTAGCTTTTAGTCTTCTTAAGAAGGTAGGCTTTAATAGTTTCTATTACTAGGGTAACTACTACTTTTATAATTATACTAAAAACGTTAAGTGCTGCTAAGAGTGAGATTAGAGTGTAGTATTAGCTACTCTGAGGAGTTTCTATTTCCTATTTAAAAAGGTTTTCCTTTCTTTTTTAGGTAAAGAGGTGCTCTTTTTTATAGTTTATTATAACGTTAATATAGTAAGTTTAGATTTTATTATATATATTATTTATATTTTAGTTAGTTTTATTGTAGTTATAAATAGACTTAGAAATGTTGTAAATATCTTATATATAGTCTTCTTATTCTAGAAAATAGCGCTAAATTTAGTATAAGGAATCTAACTGTATAAGACTAACTAGAATGCTGATTCTTTTAAGCTTTTTGCTCTTATATTCCTTAGCTTTTATTACAGCAGTAATAAAGCGTTTAAAATATTTAAAGGTAAGCTTAGTAGAGATAATAAAAGGAAGCTTAAGGAGCAGGTTATAATTAACTATTTTAGGGTTAATAACTATTATAGTTATTATAATTTTATAGTTATTAATCTAAATAGGTATATAACAGGCTCTAATAAAGTGTAGCTTTAGGTCACCCTTAGCTATTATTCTTATAGTTAGAGTAGTTATAAAAATAAGGATATTATAGTTTAAAACGTATTTATAATTAATAAGATTAGATTTAGTGCTAGTATTAATAATACCTTATACTAGAAAGTGGTTATTAGGGTGCTCCTTGCTAATAGTAACCTTTAAGATAAGCTGTAGTGTGATAATTATAGGTGCTATCTAGTTTATAGTTATAGGGATAACAGCTTTAACTATAAAGATTTTTAGATAGTTTTACATTTAAATTATATTATTATACTTAGTTACTTAGTCTATTTATTAAGCTCTTTCCTTAGAGGTTTTAGTAAAGTTAGTAAAGTTAGTAGGAATAGGTATATAAATAATATTTTTAAAATTATCTATAAAAGTATATATTCTTCTAATAAACTCTTCTCTATACTTAGGCTAGATCTTATATATTTTTTTAACTAGAAGACTAACTAAGCTATAAAACTTATATAAAATAAGTTTATTAATTAGTTCTTTATTTTTAATAGTTTTTCTATTTTAGCTATTAAGAAATATAGCTAGCTAGAAGTTATTTTTTAAGTAAAATATTTTCAGAATAGGTTTTAGGGGAGAAACTTTAATTATATTATTAGTTATTATTTCTCCTTTTAGATTATCTATTCTTTTTAGTTTTAGAGTATTAAAAGGAGCAGAAGCCTAATTAGAAAGTAATTCTTCTCCTATTTTAATATCTAAGTTTCTTTTTTACTTTTTTAAGTTATAAGAAACTCTTTTATTTTTTCTAGCTTTTTTTAGTAAAATTAGAGGTTTCTTAGGATAAGTTTTTATAGCTTAGGGCTTTTTTAAAATAGTAAGAGTATCTTTAATATCCTAAATAGTGAAATAAACCTTCTTAAAAGGGGATTTTAGAGCTTTCTTTTTAATTTTTTCTAAATCTAAAAGCTTTAGCTTCTTCTAAGGGAAAGGATTAACTCTATATATCTTTAATTAAGTAATTATAAGCTTAGAAGCTGTAAAATTAAGTATATCTTTTTTTGTTATACTATTAGGTTATACTAGGTTATATAGGTGTTTTTCCTATTTATTTTTGTTAACTATTAAAACCTGAAATATAGAAGCTTAACTACTTACTTCTTTATTAGATATTATGCTTCCTTTTTTTATAAACCTATAGGATATCTTAATTAAGTTGAAGTTATCTTAATCTTAGGGAACTTCTATAAGTGTAGACTAAAGTTTACTAATATTCTATTTAAGGATTTTAATAACTTAAGCTTTTATAACTTTATAGCTATTTTGATTTTTTAGGTATGTAATAATAGCTTCTTAGTTAAGCTTGCCTTCTTATCTTAATAAAGTAATAATTATTTAAGGGATAAAGAATTTATTGTTCTGAGGGTTATAAGAGTACTACCTTTAGAAATACTAGATTAAGCTACTTTGCTTATCAGCTATCTTTTATAGATAGCAGCCTTTTTTGAAGTTATAATCTATATAGCTTATATATTAATACTAACTATGCAGTCTATAAGGGAATAGCTTAGGGTTTTTTTTATTAATTTTCACAGAATAAACTGAAAATAGTTAGTTATCTTCTATAACTAGTAAAGCTTAAGTAACTCTTTTAGAGGATATTTTCTAGTTATCTATTATTTTCACTAAATTAGAAAGTTACTAGTTTAAAAGTTAACTTTAAATACTTTTTATACTTTAATTAGGCTTAGGTTTATTCCTTTTTACTTATAGAGGGGGGGGAGTATCCTCTTATAGGACTTTTAGGAGTAGAGGAAATAGGGTATAAGTAGGAGCTATAATACGAAGAGTTTACCTCTAAGTAGCTTTAGAGCTAAGCTAATTTATTAGATTTACTTTAAACTTATTAAAGTCTTTTTTTTTAAATAACTTATAGATATTTAACTTTATTAATAAAGTAGTTCTATTTAAGGTTAATTAATTAAATCTTAATATAGTTATTTAGATTATTTAGAAGCTACTTATAATATTAAGGTTGCATTTTGTAACTTTAGTTTAAATATTATTAATTTATTAAAGAAACTTTATAGCAGCTTTATAGTTAAAATTATTAATTATTAATGTTGAGGAAATAATCTAGCTAATTTAGTTATTTAGAAGGTTTTAATAGTTTTTATTTATAGCTTTATATTACTAGATTAAGTATTTTTTTATTTATTATTAAGTTTTATTAGAAAGTTAGGCTTAGTTATTAGCTTAAAAAGAGGTATCTATATAGAATATAATACTTAGTATTTTAGAAGTATTAATAATACTTACTACTTCTATAGTAGCTTTATAGCTTTTAATAAAGTTTAGAATATTATTTCTAGAAAAGAATAACACTTTAGCTATACTAAGCCTTAGTATTTTAAATCTTTAAAGCTTATATTTATAAGGTTTTAATATTTTCTAATATAATTTAGTAGGCTTTAGATAGCTTTATATTACTTTTACTTTAGAGGAATTCTCTCTAAGCGTCTTATTTACACCTATAGTACTACTCTCAGAAGCTATAGCTTTAAAGATTTTAGTTTTAATAATTACTTCTAAGCTTTAATTAGAATTAGAAATTAGGAGAGGCTTTTCTTATTAGGGTTAATAGAATAAAAAACTTACAAAAGGACTTATTAATATATTACTAGGGCTTAAGTTAGGCTTACTATCTATTAATTTATATTTAAAACCTTTATCTTAAGCTTAAGTTAAAGTTTTTAGAACTTTAGATTCTAGTAATACTATTCTAAAGTAGATATTACTAAATTAACAGAAGAAGTAATAGAAGAAGGTTTTTTTAAAGAAGTGCTTTATAAAAAGATAGAATAAAACTTAAGTAAAGAGGATAATTTATTAATAGAAGGAATAAAAAAAGAATTTTTATAATATAGGCTTAAAAGGGTAATAGAAAGTGAGAATAGAGATAAAGAAGAAAAAAGAGGACTCTACTATTATTTCTGCTTTTATTTATCTCTTTTATCTAATAAGTATATTTATATTTATTATTCTTTCTCTTTTTTACTATTCTAATAGTATAGTTGCTTTATATTTTAAACTTCTTTTTCCTCTCCTCTTATAGGGAGACTAGCTATTATTAGTAGTATTTTTTATAACTTCACTCTATAATACTCCTCTTTTATAGGTTAAGCTTAAGATTTAATAGAAAACTTAATTAAACTTTAATATTAACTATAGATTTTAAGAGATATATTTTATACTAGCTACTTATTTACTATATAAATAGGTGAGGAGGGGAGGCAATAGAGGAAATATATATATCTTTCTTTTTATAGAGTTAGTATAGAATTATTCTTAGAAGAGAAAAATATTTTTAGTTAGGCTTATAAAATATTCCCCTTATTCCTCTTTTAAAAAGCTAGTATAGTTATAATATTTTTCCTTTTTAGCTTTTTATACTTTTATACTTATAGTAGTTTCTAATTTAAAGAACTTAGTTCTTAATATTTCTATATATAGGTATAACTTAAATCTTAAGTTTTTAGGCTTTTTTAGCTTTCCCCTCACTAGTTAATATATTATTAGAAACCTTCTAATAAGTTTAGCTAAAGAGAAGTTTCTTAGGATAGATTAATTAGTTTTGCTCTTTTTAAGGTTTATAAAGTAAGTAAGATAAATTTAGTTACTCTTATATCTTTAGCTTTTAAAAGAGTAAAAGAGATAGTTAATTTATTTTAGTTAACTTTAGATTATTATTATAGAAGCTAGTAAAGATATAATATATAATAATTTTTAAATAGGTAGATAGTAGGTTAATAAGGGGAATTATTTAGATTTATTAGAACTTTACTTACTCTCTTCTACTAAACTGAGCACTCTTTTTCTTAAGGTTTTTTAAACTCCTATAAGCTTAGTTAATCTTAGATTCTAAGTCTCTAGGTAGTTTCTCTTTACTTTAAGAAAATAGAGGTTAAAAACATATTAGCTAAATTTCTTCTAATATAATATTATTTAAATTACCTCTTCTTTTAAGCTTTTTTCTACTTTAATTTAATAGGGTAGTATAAAATAATTATAGAGGGGATTCTTCTTTAGTAGTCTTACTTACCCCCCTATATTAGTTACTAATTTTATAATAGAGTAAGAGAGAAAACTTATTAATTATACTAGGCGCTCTACTTTAGGGGGAAATACCTCTAAAAACACCTAAACACTTATATATTAATTTTCTAGCTAACTATAAAAGATATAAAGATAAATATATAAATATAAGCCTAACTAAATTATATTTTATCTATAACTTTTATTCTTTTTATCCTATAGGTTATATAACTTTTTTAGAGAAAATAGGCTATTAAGAAGAAGTTTAGTAGTATTATCCCTATAGTATTCTACCCTATTTTAGCTTTAAATAACCTAAGAGGTATAATAAGAATTAAGAAAAAAGATAAAAAGTAAGACTAACTAAGGCTAGAAGAGCCTAAAAACGCCTATTTTTACTTAGTTTTTTAAAAGGTAAGTCTTAATAGATTTTTGCTATAGGTTAAGTAGAAAGGTTTTAGTAGCTCCCTTAGAGAACTGATCACTAAAGTTATTAAGAAAAACGAGAATTTTATAAAAATAAGTATATTTCTTACTTAGTTACTTAGTCCTTTTTATTAAAGGCTGATTAGGCTTCTATCTATTTATATAAGCTATTTCTCTTTGCAATAACGCCTAACGCCTAAGAAACTATTTATGTGATCTATTGCTTTGAAGTTAAAAGTGCTAGAAATTTCAAAACTCTGCCTCCTTCTAATATAAACTAAAGTCTACTAATATTCTATTTAAGGATCTTAATAGCTTAAGCTTTTATAGCTTTATAGCTATCTTAATTCTTTAGATATATAATAATTACTTTTTAGTTAAACTTACCTTTTTATCTTAATAAAGTAATAATTATCTAAGAGATAAAGAACTTATTATTCTAAAAACTATAAAAATACTATTTTTAAAAATATTAAATTAAGCTACTTTACTTATTAGCTATCTTTTATAAATAATAGCTTTTTTTTAAAGTTATAATCTATATAGCTTATATATTAATACTAACTATGCAGTTTATAAAGGAATAGCTTAGAGTTTTCTTTATTAACTTTTATAAAATAAACTAAAAATAGTTAGTTATCTTTTATAACTAGTAAAGCTTAAATAACTTTTCTAGAAGATATTTTCTAGTTATTTATTATTTTTATTAAGTTAAAAAGTTATTAATTTAAAAGTTAACTCTAAATACTTTTTATATTTTAATTAAGCTTAAGTTTATTTCTTTTTATTTATAGAGGGGGGGAAATATTCCTTTATAGAACTTTTAGAGGTAGAGGAAATAGAGTATAAATAGGGGCTATAATATAAAAAGTCTACCTCTAAGTAGCTTTAGAGCTAAGCTAATTTATTAAGTTTACCTTAAACTTATTAAAATCTCCTTTCTTAAATAACTTATAGATACTTAACTTTATTAATAAAGTAGTTCTATCTAAAGCTAACTAATTAAATCTTAATATAGTTATATAAATTATTTAAAAGCTACTTATTATATTAAAGTTATATTTTATAGCTTTAATTTAAATATTATTAATCTATTAAAGGAATTTTATAGCAACTTTATAGTTAAAATTATTAATTATTAGTATTAAAAAAATAATCTAGCTAATCTAGTTATCTAAAAGGTTTTAATAATCTTTATCTATAGCTTTATAACACTAAATTAAATATTTTTTTATTTATTACTAAATTTTACTAAAAGGTTAAACTTAATTATTAACTTAAAAAGAGATATCTATATAGAATATAATACTTAATACTTTAAAAGTGTTAGTAATACTTATTACCTCAGTAGTAGTTTTATAGCTTTTAATAAAGTTTAAAATATTATTTCTAGAGAAAAATAATACTCTAACTATACTAAGCCTTAGTATTTTAAATTTTTAAAGCTTATATTTATAAAGTCTTAATATCTTCTAATATAATTTAGTAAGCTTTAAATAGCTTTATATTACCCTTATTTTAGAGAAATCTTCTCTAAGTATCTTATTTATATTTATAGTACTACTCTTAGAAGTTATAGTTTTAAAGATTTTAGTTTTAATAATTATTTTTAAACTTTAATTAAAATTAGAAATTAAAAGAAGCTTTTCTTATTAGAATTAATAAAATAAAAAACTTATAAAAGGATTTACTAATATATTACTAAAGTTTAAGTTAGGCTTACTATTTATTAATTTATATCTAAAACTCTTATCTTAAACTTAAGTTAAAGTTTTTAGAACTTTAAATTCTAATAATATTATTCTAAAAGAGATATTACTAAATTAATAGAAGAAGTAATAAAAGAAAGCTTTTCTAAAGAAATACTTTATAAAAAAATAGAATAAAACTTAAATAAAATAGATAATTTATTAATAAAAAGAATAAAAGAAGAATTTTTATAATATAAATTTAGAAAAGTAATAGAAAATGAGAATAGAGATAAAAAAAGAAAGAGAGAACTTTACTATTATTTCTGCTTTTATTCTTCTCTCTTATCTAGTAAGTATATCTATATTTATTATCTTTCCTCTTTTCTACTATTTTAATAGTATAATTACTTTATATCTTAAACTTTTTTTTTTCTTTTTTTATAAAAAGATTAGCTATTATTAGTAGTATTTTTTATAACTTTACTTTATAATACTCCTCTTTTATAAATTAGACTTAAGATTTAATAGAAAACTTAATTAAACTTTAATATTAACTATAAACCTTAAGAGATATACTTTATACTAGCTACTTATTTACTATATAAGTAAATAAAAAGGGGAGGTAATAGAGAAGATATATATATTTTCCTCTTTATAGAGTTAATATAGAATTATTTTTAGAAGAGAGAAATATTCTTAGTTAAGCTTATAAAATATTCCCTTTATTCTTCTTTTAAAAAGCTAATATAATTATAATATTTTTCCTTTTTAGCTCTTTATATTTTTATGTTTATAGTAGCTTCTAATTTAAAAAACTTAGTTCTTAATATTTCTATATATAAGTATAACTTAAATCCTAAGTTTTTAGGCTTTTTTAGTTTCCTCTTTACTAATTAATATATTATTAGAAACCTTCTAATAAATTTAGCTAAAAAGAAATTTCTTAGAATAGATTAATTAGTTTTACCTTTTTTAAAGTTTATAAAATAAATAAGATAAATTTAGTTACTTTTATATCTTTAGCTTTTAGAAAAATAAGAGAGATAATTAACTTATTTTAGTTAAATTTAGATTATTATTATAGAAGCTAGTAAAAATATAATATATAATAATTTTTAAATAAATAAATAGTAAGTTAATAAAAAGGATTATTTAGACTTATTAAAACTTTATTTACTCTCTTCTACTAAACTAAGTACTCTTTTTCTTAAGGTTTTTTAAACTCTTATAAACTTAATTAATTTTAAATTCTAAGTTTCTAAATAGTTCCTCTTTATTTTAGGAAAATAGAGGTTAAAAATATATTAGCTAAATTTCTTCTAATATAGTATTACTTAAATTACTTCTTTTTCTAAGTTTTCTTTTACTCTAATTTAGTAGAGTAATATAAAATAACTATAGAGGAGATTCTTTTTTAGTAATTTTATTTACTTCCCTATACTAATTACTAATTTTATAATAGAATAAAGGAGAAAACTTATTAATTATACTAAGTATTTTACTTTAGAGGGAAATACTTCTAAAAACACCTAAATACTTATATATTAATTTTCTAGCTAATTATAAAAAATATAAAAATAAATATATAAATATAAGCTTAACTAAATTATACTTTATTTATAACTTCTATTTTTTTTATTTTATAGGTTATATAACTTTTTTAGAGAAAATAAGCTACTAAGAAGAAGTTTAGTAATATTATCTCTATAGTATTCTATTTTATTTTAGTTTTAAATAACCTAAGAAGTATAATAAGAATTAAGAAAAAGAATAAAAAATAAAACTAACTAAAACTAAAAGAGTTTAAAAACGTTTATTTTTACTTAGTTTTTTAAAAAGTAAGTTTTAATAGATTTTTACTATAAATTAGGTAGAAGGGTTTTAGTAGCTCTTTTAGAGAACTAATTACTAAAGTTATTAAGAAAAATAAGAATTTTATAAAAATGAGTATATTTCTTACTTAATTATTTAGTTTTTTTCGTTAAAAGCTAACTAGACCTCTATCTACTTATATAAGCTATTTCCCTTTAAGATAACGCTTAACGCTTAAGAAACTATTTATGTAATCTATTACCTTAAAGTTAAAATGCTAGAAATTTCAAAACCCTGCCCCCTTTTAATACCTTTATAAAGTAGTTTTCTTAGAATTAGAGTTTTAAGAGGCTTAGGCTTTCTTATAGAAGTCTATAAGTTTTAGCCTTTTAAGTTATATATATAAAGTATTTATCTATTTAGTATTCTTCCTACTTTATAGTGTTATTATATTAGTATTTTATAGAATATTATATATTTAAGCTAAAAGTTACTATATTATTATTAAAAGTAGTTAGAGTCTATCTAACTATAGTAGATATAGTATAGATATTCTAAATAGAGTTCTTATTATACCTTTTAGGGTAGAACTAGTATTTATATTTATCTCTAAGGTGTTTTTTATATTTATTAAAAAAGTATTAAGGCTAGAAGAGATTTTAGTAGTTATAATAGTTATACTTAAGTATAAGGTGATCTTCTATATAAAGTTATAGGATATAATCCCTATCTTATTAGTTTACTAGTATACTATAGAAGTAGTATTACTAGTTATTATAGTTTATATTAATCTCTTAGTATTAGATAAGCTATTTAATTTCTTTTTTATTATCTAATTCTTCTTTAGAACTAGTATTATCTATTCTTAGGATTAGTCTTTTATAGTATTATACGTTTTAGTTAGTAATATTAGTGTGAAAGTTAGAATTATAGGGGATTCTATTTGAGTTAAAACTAGATTTTAGTTTACTAAATTTCTAACTACTAGTTATATTAAATAGTTACTGTTCTTCTAGGGGGTTGTGTTAGTGTTTAAGTTTTTTATTAGATTCTTTTTTAACCTATTCTTTAAGTTTTTAGTTAATTTACTTAATCTTAGTAGGGTTTCTATATGCGTTTTTACGTTGCTCTATATATAATATTATAGCATTAAGTTGTTATTATTATAAAGGGTTATGAGGTTTTTATTAGATTTATAATAAGTATAAAGCTTTAGCTCTTTATAAATATATAAGCCTTTATTTATTATTAGTTTTTAGTTCTTACTCCTTTATATTATTAATTTATAGTGAGGGTAGATTAGCAAGCTTAAATTATTATATTTAAAGTATCTTATTAAGTTATTTAGTTATCTTTCTAAGTATTTTATTATTAGCTTAGGAAGCTATAATAAGGGTTTTAGCTTAAAGGTAGTATCTTAAGGCTTTTTTATTACTGCTATATATAGGGCACTTATTATTATAGTATACTAGCTATAATAAGGATATATAAGGTGTCTTAGTAGCTATATTAACTTACTTATTTCACTTTAGTATTAGCTTCTAGTTAAGTTTTTTAGGTTATCTATAGTTCTTAGCGATATATCTTATTTTCTTACAGTTATAGCATTTAGGGTTCTAAGGTTTCTTATTATTATTTTTAGTAGCTATGCTAAGGTTTATAGGTCTGCTATAGTAGCTAGATACAGTACTACGTCCTTATTATCCCTAGTGCTAGGGTTTCTATATATATTTCTTAGAAATATTTACTTTTCTAGAGGTTTAGGATTATTATCCTTTTTATTTAAAGCGTTATTTATAGAGTTAGTTATTAATCCTAATAGCTATATTTATAAAAACATAAAGTTCTTTTAGTTAATTATTTTATATAAGTTTATCTTTTATATCTTCTTAAAATTCTTAATAGAACTTAGTAATAAAAGCTTTATTACTCTATTTTAGTTTAAATATAATTTAATAAAACTTAGAAGTATATTTACTAGTAGAGCTTTTCTAAGTAAAGCTTATAAGCTTATACTTAGTAATATATTCTTTATTAGAGTTCCTAAAAGTATTCTTAAGTTACTTCTTAAATTTATTATATTTTTTAAAGATAGCTTAGGTATTTTCTTCCTAGTTATTATAAGTGTTCTTAAAGTAGTTATATATAGTAGGTTTAAACTAAGTAAGAGTATTCTTCTTAAGGAATAAAGCTATATAGTAAACCTTATTTACCTTAGTAGGGAATAAGTTGCTATAGTAGTATAAATAAGTATAGGTTTTAGTAAGAAATCCTTAGAGAAGTTTAATAATATTATTAAATAGTTCTAGCTTTAGGTATTTAGCTTAGGAGGTTATAAGTACTTAGCTAGTATTTAGCTAAGTATAAAGTTAAACGTTCTCCTCTTAAAGTTAGTTAAGTATATTAAATAGTTACTAGTTTATAAGAGGTGTAGTAACTAGTTAGGTTAGTATAATAGTAGTAGGCCTAGCTATAAGAGTACTTAGGGTTATAGGTATATACTAGGTATTGTTATTAGTTAATATATTATCTATACTATTAGTAACTTTAATAGTTAACTTACTAAATAAGAGTAATTAAAGTATTATAGTTAGCTATCTAATAGTAGGGTTTGCTAATAGAAGTTAGGGATTAATACTAATAAATAGTATAGTTATATTATAAGTCTAGGTTATAGGTTATAAGCTATATTATAGATTAGTAGTTAGAAGCTAAAGTAATTAGTCTTAGACTTAATAAGTATTTATAGTAAAGGTAAGCTAAAAATATCTTATAGATAAATATAAAGTTAATTACTAAAGAGCTATAGAAGTTTAATTATAAGCTAGGTTTAGGTTATATTATATATAAGTCTAAATAGTACTTTTTTAGTTAGTTACTATCTTTATTCCTAATAGGGTTTATTTTTTAATTATATAGAACCTATATATAATAAGGATAGTTTTTATATTTTTAGTATATAGATCTAATCTCTTATCTTATTATTATATAACTTATATTATAATTCTTCTATTTCTAAGTAAGTTTCTGTTATTCCTATGATCCTGTAGTATAAATATCCTATTACAGCTGCCTAACGCTTAAGTAGGTTGTTCAGCTATTATCCTTGTGAATGGGTTGTAATAATCTGCCTGCAGGCCTCAGCCTAAGGTAACTGCGTTATATAAGCTATATTATTCAAAAAAGAAACTTTTCAAGACTAATTAATAAAGTACTTATAGCTACCCTACTATAAATCCTCCTACGCTTAATACTACTAAATCTTAGCTAATAAAGCTATTTACTATATTATAGTTTCTAGTATATTTAATTATACTATATCTAATACTTTATATAAAGTACTATTATTAATAATAGTTAATATAGTTTTAAAGTCTTACTAAGTTTAATAAATTACTCCTCTATATTATATAATATCGAATAAAACTGTATAAATACTTAGGAGATATATCTAAATATTCTAGTAATTAATTAAATTATTTACTATTAAAATATTAATATTTCTCTTAAAACTAAAATAGTAATTTAAGAAATCTAACTAGAAATTAGTATAATAGTAGAAATCTAAAATATAATTAGAGTTATTAATAATATTATCATATATATTAATAATATTATACTAGTTAAAATTAAGAATTATTAATATCTTAGTTATACTAAAAGTAGTATATATAATAAAGATAAAATTATAATATTATAATCTTTATTTAGCTTAGCTAGTTATAGCTATATTAATCCTTTTCTTTAGGGTTCTCTATAACCTTAGGAGATAAAGCTAAATAGTAGGATATTACGCCTCGAAGCTTATTAGTAAAAAAAAAAAAATCTCTTTCTAGAACACTAAAAAAAAAAAAAAAAAAAAAAAAAAAAAAAAAAAAAAAAAAAAAAAAAACTGGGTAACAAAACCAAAGCTCACAGTGACATCTCGAGAGGACCCATAATTATTTAGCTTATTCTTTTTGACTGATTGAATCCCTCAATCTCGTCGAATTATCCATCACATCCATCGAGGTCATAACCCCATGCCCGAAACCGGGAGTTGCCCGGTCGCTCCCGACCATCGACCAATAGTGTGTCGTGGAGCTCTCCCCATACCCCAGACTTTGCTTCATTCACGTGTGGGGGCCGGCCAAGTTCATGTGGAGATGGGAAGTCTAAATGTTCGGATCCTTCTTGAATGGGTCTAGAGAGCGTGTGAGATTTAGCCAGAATTCACTGAGTGTGTGCCGAGTGCTCGGCTCTTCCAGGGACATGCGTGGCTCGGTAGTAGTAACATCCAATGTCGGCCGATTCTAGCACCCCTACAATCTTGAGTGAGATGGTTCGGGCTTTTATAAAGCCATGACAGCCCCAGCTCCTGGATGTTGGCGTTGAATTCGTGGAGACTGTCTCCTGCGAACCCAAATTGTGTCAATCATCATGGCGTCCAAGGGCGAACACGAGGTTCAGCATCTTCGCAAAGCAGCCGAGAATGAAGTCGAGGAGAAGTTGGGCCAGTCGGCCATCTTTGAGGCGAAGCAGGCCTCTGATGATGAGCATGCACAGACATTGATGCAAGCCCTGACCCAGAACCGAAAGGCGGTATTTTGGTCCGTCATGATTTCAATGTCTATCGTCATGGAAGGGTGAGACTGAACACGCCTTGTTAATCGTCTGGGTTCTGACTCATTTCAACTAGATACGATGTCATTCTGATCAACAACTTCTTTGCCTACCCCGAGTTCCAGAAGAAGTACGGCAGCTGGTATGGCGATGAGATCGGATACCAGGTCTCTGGGCCCTGGCAGACTGGGTTGACCATGGCCGCCACGACGGGTGCCATCTTTGGTGAGCTGCTATCAATGGTGGCAAGATCTTAAATCACAGCACTAATGCAAACAGGCGGTCTGCTGAACGGTTTCTTCGCATCCAAGTACGGCTACCGCTGGGTCATGATCATCGCAATGGGGTTTCTCAATTGCTTCATCTTTGTCGTCTTCTTCGCCCACTCCGCCGCCATGCTCCTTGTCGGACAGATTCTTTGTGGCTTTTCGTGGGGCGTTTTTGCCACACTCAGTCCAGCATACGGTAGGCCTCCATCTTAAACCCTTTCTTGATCCAATGCTCACTTAGAAATTACTTAGCATCTGAGGTCTGTCCGACGAACCTTCGAGGATACATGACTACCTACGTGAGTTGGTACCTAGCGACTCAAATTTCAAACATTTGCTGACACCCTCTAGGTCAATCTTTGTTGGGCGACGGGCCAGCTCATTGCCGCGGGCGTACTTCGTGGGTGTCTCAGTATCGAGGGTGAGATGGCGTACAGGATCCCCTTTGCAATCCAATGGGTAAGACTTTCCAACCCAAACCAAGCGAGATGATGTAGCTCACTACGAATGGAAACTAGTTGTGGCCCGTTCCTTTAATGGTCGTCTCATACCTTGCCCCCGAGAGCCCCTGGTTTCTTGTCCGCAAAGACCGACTCGATGAAGCTCGGCGATCCATCGAAAGACTCAGCGGCGACAAGACTCAAGACCAGATCAATGCTCAATTGGCCATGATGGTCCATACCACAAAAGTTGAAGCTGGCGTCACGAGTGGCGTCTCATACAAAGATTGCTTCAAGGGTGTTGACCTCCGACGCACGGAAATCTGCTGCATCGCCTTCGCTGGACAGGTCATGTCCGGAAGCAGCTTTGCATACACACCAACGTACTTCTTCACGACCGCCGGCATGAACACGGCAAATGCTTTTGAATTGAGTCTTGGTGCGAAGGGAATGGCTTTCATCGGTACCTGCCTGTGAGTTCCAAGTTTCGAGGGGTGATAATATTTGTTGAAGATTACTCACAGTACACGCGCAGTTCTTGGTGGCTCATCACCCATTGGGGTCGTCGCCAGATATATGTCGCTGGCATGGGTATTCTGACAGTGATCCTGTTCATTATCGGTATTCTTGACGTTTCTGCTGGCAAGAAAGGTTTATGGCCGTCTGGTGGCTTGTGTGTTTTCTGGCTCTTCATCTACGTAAGCTATTCATGATGCATTGGAATTATCGTGAGCGATGACTAACAATGCACCAGTCCCTTACCATCGGTCCAATCACTGTAAGAAATTCGGATTGTGCCTACAAAGCCTTCATTACTCACCTCATCTGCAGTACAGCGTGATCAGCGAGACTTCCTCAGTCCGCCTTCGGCCGTTGACTGTGGTTCTGTCTCGAAACGCTTACCAGCTAGTCAACATTGTTTCGCAGGTCTTACAGACTTACATGATGTGAGCATGCTCAACTTTATTCTGAAGGCATCAATCACAAGAACACTGACATTGTGCGCGCAGGAACCCTACAGAGTGGAACTTGCGCGGGAAGGCTGGTTTCTTCTGGGCCGCCACCGCCTGCACCATCTTCGTTTGGTCCTTCTTCCGTCTACCTGAGGCTAAGGGAAGGACATACGAGGAGCTGGACATTCTCTTTGCACGTGGTGTCCCAGCCAGAGAGTTCTCCACGACTCATGTGGATGCATATGCGTCTTCCAGCCAGGTTGAAGATGTTCACCATGCGGCCCCGCCGAAGGAAGACTTATGAAAAGGACGTTGATTAGACGGACCCGAGACCGAGAGTTAAATAATCGTTATTGGGGGCACCAACTTTTACATTCTGCGTAGTCAGGTGCAGCCGGATCACTCGGTGAGCGGGGCTGAGCAGGTAATTAGGGACCGCTGTTTTCGCCTGTCAAAATCCAGAAGTGTGTTTTACATAAGCCTAAGTTTATGCCAGCGATTCCGGTTCTATTTATACAACGTATTAAGAACAAACTATGTTTTCGCTTATATCCGAACTACCCACTATGTCAATTGCTCCCTGAAATCCCACCGGACTCAGCGGATACAGTTATGAAATGTTGCTATCTAGCTATGATGTATTTAGCTACTAAGATCAAACATGCTCTCTACTGAACAATAATCAAAAGTGTCAGATTTGTCCTCAATACAGTTGAGAAATTCTGCTCATCCTTAGTTGCTGATCAATTTGATCAAAACCACGCTCGTTATGGCATCTCCCAACTTTTTGGCTATCGCCGCTGTCATTCTCTTGTTGAATTTAGTCTTCGCAAATCCGCTCCCGGCCTTCGAAGACGCATCGGCCACCCAAACTCTACGGGCACGTGCGGACGAACCGGAACTGCCCGAAATGGGGTATATGCAACTGACCATCCCGCCGTCCGACACCACCCAAACCCAAGTCCGCACCGACGCAGGAGCTGGGGGACTCAGGGCGTACGCGATTTTGAATGACGGTGGAAGCATTTTTCTGGTAGTCGAGGTGGACGAGGACTACACATCTGACGACTTCAACGGTTTTAGTGGTTACAGAATCACAGTGAAATGTCACGATACTACTTTCCAATTCGAGCAACCTCATGATCTGCTCTTCCGTGCCAGACACTCACTCTGGGCAAGAGTCACTGCCAGACAACTGGACTTGTGGAGAGAAGAATACGAAAGCAATGAGGAAAGTAACATTGACATCACAATTTGGTGGAGAAAGGACAGTGTGTATGAAGATGATTGAAAAGACACCTAAATCTATTTTGTGTTATGTTAAAGCTTGCGAAGAGTTGCTGGGGTCTTATGTAGCTGAGAGCCCAGGAACCAGTTTTTGATGTCTCTTTGCAATAGGAACTAGAAAAGAACAGGTTGAACTTTGTCGGCATACCTTCATAGCGCACTGTTTTGAGAATTTAAGCGGTGAAGCGAGTAGCTTATTGTTCCTGGGATTGTGTAGAGGGGTATCTTATTAGTCGTAATATGAATGGGACCTCACGCATCACTTTCCTAGACTAAAGCAGCCGTTTCAACGTGGAAATCTTGGTAAGGCAATTGCATCTGAACAATAGAGTATATTGCTACTATCTCGGTCAGCCCGACTTGGGCTTCTGGCCAGTCACAACGATGAAGTCGAAAATAGGGTGCGCGTCCTTCTTGTGGACTGCCGCTCGGACTCCAGCGTTGAGAACAGTCACCTCCTCTTGGGACCAGCCCAGGACATCTTTGAAAAGGGCGGCTGTAAATGCCTCTACTCCCTCAAGAAAGTTGTGACCCATCAAAGTCCCGATTTCCTTCAACCGCTCATCCCTAGGCCAGCTGCCAATCGGCAACTTGAACTTTTTCTCACTAATATTTTCAAAACCAGCTTGCTCTGTCCACTGCTTGAATGAGGGAGCAGGATCCATGGTCCGTCCAATCTTCTCGCAAGCTTCCATGAGGCCGTCCATCATCTGAATCATGGCGTTGTCGGGCTTGAGCGAGCCGTCTTCTGAGTAGAGAGTGTTGGCCGACTCTTGAAGCTCCACCCATCCTCCGGGCTTTAGGTTCTCGTAGATCTGGTGCAGCAATCGAGGCCAGTCTTTGATGGATCCGGCCATGTAGCGGCAGTGAATGTAGTCATATTTCTCCGGCTCCATCCAATCGAGTTCGACGTCGTCGATGATGAACTTGACATTAGGTGGGACCCAGTCCGGCTGGATGGGACTCAGGTCGTTGCCGACGATGACCTCAGCTTCAGGGTGTTCGTCGCCAAATTGAATGGGCCAGATACCAGTGCCCGTGCCGATGTCAAGGACTTTCAGACCCTCGGTGTTGATGGGTGCGAGGTAGAGGCGATCGTGCATCAATCGGTAGAAGACATGGTGGATCATGTCCAGACGGTCTTGCTCTTGCTCATCGTTAGGGAAGTTATAAGTACCCGACTGGTAGCCGTGGTATCGGCGACCGTGCTTCCATTCATATCTGGATGTGATGGACTTGAGCGAGGTGCTGGCGCGCGAGGCTTCATCGTCCCCGTAAGAGGAGTCGATTTCCTCCTGATCGACCTCAACCTCCACTTCCGGGGCGGGCCGCGGTGAGACGGGTGCAGCCGTTTCAGTGACTGGGGACGAAGCGGCGGGAGTTGGTGTTGGTTCGGCCATTTCAGGGTTGTTGCGAGTCAGTGTTTGATGGCTTTTGCTGGCAGACTGTTGTTTGTTGGGTCTTTGTTGTTGGAAGGGAACGAGCTGACCCGAGAATCCGGTACGCCTCGTGGAGAAGGGATGAAGATCGGGGTGGGAAAGAAGAAAAATGAGACGACCGGGAGCGCCCAAACCCATGGAAACCATGCACGCTGCAGAAATTCCGCAGCGGGGCACGCCGGCAGATGGTGCGGCCACCCTGCAACTTCGGTTGTATCCATGATGGAGCTGGATAAGCGGAGCGCGACGTTTTATCAGTCCGAAAACCCGAGGCCTGCGCTCCTTCGTCGACAAAAGTTGACTAGAGCTCACTACTGACAGGGGTGACGAGAGTTCTGCCAACTGTGGACGTTTGATTCGATCAGTGTCTCGTTGAATGATTGGAGAATCATCGGATGAGGTGGGGATTTTATTTGAATCGACTGATCGAGAAGACTCCAGGCTGGCTCCTTCTCTTGGGTCAAGAGACACTTTTCCTGGTACTCATTTCTCTTTTGTGGTTCAGAAGCCCCTGAAATGAACTTTTCACCGACTCAAGCTTCAATTTTGCTGATGTCAGTTCCAACACCTGGGTAGAGCTAAGGCAATGCCCTTTGCATCTGGTCAATATCACCATCTCTCCTCTGGTCACAACAGGGCCCCTTGAAAACATGTGGAACTTTGAGCTATTTCTGGTGGAAGTCGGGGTATTGTACAATGTTAGATAGCGATCGCTACCCGCGGGGCGAACTTCATAGTTTGAGTCAACAGGGTAACCGCTCCCTCTGATATGGGGTTTGCCGTTTCTTTCACTGTATCCGTTACCTCACTTTCCCTCCATTTCCTCTCGCTTTCGCCGCCTTCTCTGTTTTCGTAGTAATATGTGCGCAAGGCATGTTTCTCAGAAAGTAAAACGATCGCCCGCTCTGCGGTTTGCCTGGTGTACATCTTTTCTTTCGATGCCCCAAACATACCAGTCACATGAAGGATGTTTTCCAATGTCTTCCATTCCTGCAACCCTTTTCATCGCACCAAGTAAGATGCTTGGTTTCCTCCTCATATTCTTGCGTGTGAGAGCTCTGCTCTAATGCTAACACCTCTGATAAACACCGGGGCGTTTTGCCGGCGTAAACATCCACGTCGGTTTTTCGATGCAAGAACACATGTCCACCATGCCTTTTCAATAGATACGATGTGTCGCAGAAATTGCATAGCATATGGTGATTCCAAGAGCGTGACTCAAATTGACCGCCATATGGCATTAGTCTTCCAATGGCGTGCCTGCGGCAACTCGTTAGTATTCGTGCGCTTACAGTGTTCTTTGAACCGTGATCCTTTTGATTTCCCAAACGATTGTCTTTGCCGAAGCAAACGCAAACCCGAGGATCGAGCATACGAAGCAGTTGGCCATCGGTAAAGCTCAGGTGAGGACAGGTTGTGATCCCATATTTGCTCTCAACCTCTTCCAACGACCTTTGAACATCCATCATTGTTAGACGTGCATCTTGCGAGATCTCTAAGAGGGGTACCGTCCATCTAAGAGACAATTGCACCCGGTTTTGAAGTTTCCACCTTACCCCGGTGGAAAGATGTAAGCTTGGAGGCACCAACTCGCTGCGGCAACCGTCCCAGCCACTGTGGAAGCCTTCACTGTGGCATTCGTCACACCATTCTATGGTGTAACTGTCGCTGTCTTCCAATCTTGTCATCCCATCATTGTGAAAGCAGAGGTTCCGTATGGATTTCAAGGATACCAGTCGGTGCCGGCAAAGACAAATAAACCCGTCGGAAAGGATACATTGCCGTGCCGAGCCAGAACTGGAACGTTTCGCCGGTGGGAACTGCCATTTTCTATGGGCTCTTTTGCAAAATGAGCAGAGGAGTTGCATTCGCAATATTTTCAAGAGGTCCCTGTGCTTTCCCGACTCCAGGACTTGAAAACAAGGCTCGCAGAAGGCGTTGCGTCTCGCTCTTGTTACTGTTTTCTTGTCGCGACGAAAGCCCTCTGAACCCGCCGATGGCTGCTGATATTGTCGGCAAAACCTGTCGAACTCACGGCCCTGGTACAGGCGCCAGAATGTGAAGGAAACCTGGCGAAGCATAAACAAGTCGTCGATGGAGGTCGCGTGCATGATTTCAAGCAAGAGCTCGTCTGGCAACTGCAAGACCCGAGACCTCCGAATATTTCCATCGAAGGCAATTTCCCAACTCGAAAACCCCGGCGCAACCCCCTTCCTCTTGCTTGCAAAAGGTTTGTCAATAGGGACGATTGGCATCTTGAATAGAGCGGGGTGTCGAGTCTCCGGTACCAAGACCAATGGCTTTATCATCAGTGATAGTGGAACAGGGGTGATGTCTGCCGAATCTGTGTTCTTCAAAGAGCCGCACGTTGCTTTCGTATTCCTCTTGTCGACAGATGATTCGTCATGAGACCTACCCCCCGCGTTATTCCGTTTAGTAGACTGCAATGTGACATTGTTTGTCGAGAGGCTCGACAGATTTGCCACGCGTGTGGAAGCCCCTGGAAGGGACATCTCGAGCTCTCTTAAGGCCTCCTCTATATTTACAGGGCTCTCCACGCGTGTGGAAGCCCCTGGAAGGGACATCTCGAGCTCTCTTAAGGCCTCCTCTATATTTACAGGCCTCGCCACGCTTGTGGAGGCCCTCGGTTGGAGTATCTCGAGCGCTTCTCGCGCGCGCCTGGCCTCTACTTGCGCGCACGCTTCTCTCCTGGCCTCTACATTTTTAAGAACCGCACGCGCCATTATCGTGAGATTGTCCCTCTGGTTGCGAGATGATTCGTCATGAGAGCTGGTCCCTGGTTCGATCTGCTTCGCATACTGCGACTTAGTATTGTTCCGACTTTCATTTGATGGAATTAGCGGGGAAACACTGGCAGGTCTTTCTTGGGCGTAGTACTTATGTGTCGTGTCTTCTTTCAGAGATGGATACCATTCGCAAAGGCAAAATTCGTGGAAGGCCTCCAACGCAACTCTGACCAAGCAGAGGCCAAAACAAATGAGGAAAAGCTCCTCTGGCGTCGGCTCATACATGATGATCGATTGTCGGCAGGATTATCGTAGAGTGCTCCGAAACGCCGAGGTAATTGTAGGTCTGATAGTTGACACAAGGCGTCGAACGTATCGATCACGAAACGATGTGTGTTGAGGGAGTTTCTGGCCGTCTTCTCAAAGAAAGAAACGTTTTAAATGAGTACAGAAATTTCTTGCGCAGAATAATTTGAACTTTAATCATACCTTTTGAGATTGTACATATGGGTGCCTGGGCCCAAGAGGTCATGCCCTGTGGTTCTTTGAGCAACCTTTTGCGTCTGAATACGTGAAGGCTCACAGTTGACTGGACAGATGTAGCCTTCAGCTTCCTGTTTTTAACTTACGCAATGAGATGGGAGGTAGGTTGTGTCAGCTCCTCGCGACTTCTAAATGCAAATTTTGACAGTGGATTGCGTTGTTTTATTTCTGTGAGGTTGCCAAACTCTCAAAGTCTCTCTTTCGTATGTGAAGGCCTCGAGACAAACTTGGGCACCTTTCTGGTGGAAATCAAAACTTTGGTGTCTCAGAAGCAAAAACCGTCCGCCAGGGTGCATAGGTGTACTGAAAGACATTGGTAGCACCTTGAACTTCGGAGATGTTGGAACTGAATATACATACCTATCTTTGAGCTTTTCAGGAGCAGTCGAGTTTGTAGCCAGAAAGTTCCCACCCTCCAGCTCGATATAATTTTCCCTGCCGCTGCATTCATCACTAACTACCTACTCTCGTTTCCTTTGAGCCTCTCTTCATAATGAAGCTGCACATCTTGCGCCAGAAAGCCGCCAGGCTCAATAAAGGAAAGAAGAAATCACCTAAGGCGGAAGAACACCTCACAGTCACCCAGAAAGAGGTCCGACAAACAGACATGGAAGCTCCCGTAGAGCAAACTGATTTCCGCGAGTGCCCAGAGGCTGAGAGCCCAGAGACTCAATCAAGCTGTTCCAAACTGTCGACGTGGAACAAGAACCACATACGCAACATGCGGGAAAGCTGCTTGCTACAACTTCCAGAGGAGCTTCTCATCAACATTATGCGCAAGGCGCCACCTCACGAGCTGTATATACTCCGGCAGACTTGCTTCACCTTTTTCCGTCTATTCCAGGACGTCGCGTTCAAGGCCGCTCACGCTGTCCAAGAGATCCAGGGACGAGACGTGGTCTGCTTCAACCTGGATTACCAACCCCCAGGGGCTATCTATGGCTGGCTCCCACTGCTACGGGGGCCTGTGACGCGTTTGAACCTGTGCGACGACTGCTACGCGTTGAAGGCCAATCACGCCAACTTAACCGTGTTCCAGGAGAGCTGTGATTACCTACATCGCCTCTCTCATCTTGAATATGGGACATGCGGCTATACGGGTTGCCACCGTCGGTGGGCTTACCCACCGGCGAAGTTTTCCGAACGTTTTGACACACCCCTCCTTTGCCGGGATGGCGCCGTCAGTCTTTGCGGGCATCATTTCGTCTCAATGACAGACATTGAGAACCAATTGGTGATGGGTTTTCGTGCACCAAACGACACAAGCAGATTTACATTCGTCGAGTGTGAGAAATGCGTGGAGCGGTGTCATTCTGGTGTTCCTGCCGCTAGGGGCCACCGCCGGACCGTTCCGCCCTCAATATCAACTATCAGCCGTACTTTGGGGTTCAAAATCGAATGGACCCTGCCCATCTTCACTTTGGGTGAGGAACGGGTTACGGACACATTTCTACTGGACCGGTTGCGCGAATTTGGGAAGAGACATGGCAAGGGGCTGCTCTGCCCGCATTTCGACTTCCGCCGACTCCTGCAGTGCTTCGATCCGCGAATTTGCAGCTGCCTCGGGATGGACCTTCGTATCGGCGGGAGCAGTTCGATGGCGTCTTCGAGGCCAGGACTTGGTGGTTCACCCAGACCCACATGTAACAAGGCGTCGAAACTTACTCCTGGGGACCAGTTTATTCCCGCTTCGTGGAACAACGCAATGGAGCAGCACTCTGTGAGTTGTGAATACTGCAATGCTGTTTACTGTTGGGCGAGGGACGGCTGTGTGGTGTTCCTCCGGCGTTCGAGTCCGGCAACTTATGACACAGAGAAAAAATCGTGCATGGAGGGCGTGATTCGTCAAATTGATCCGACCTCATATGGCATATGTTGGGACCCAAATTCCAAGAACATTATCTGGTGTGAAGATGACAGCTGTAGAAACGGGAGAGACTGGGCGCCCGTGACGAAGAAGCTCAAAGCAAGGACGACGGGCAGAACTAGGTGGTTGACGTGGGGTTATGAGGTACATGTTGGAAGAGAATCCAACTTGGTAAACAGAAAACTGATCTTTTGTTGCAGCCATTCCCAGTCCTGTATCAACTGTATCTAGGGAATTTGACAGCCCACCCGGTTGGAGGGAAATATTTAGGATAACTTCAGCAATGAAACTTGGCCCTGTGTGAAAAATTTTGAGCCCCGGGATGGTGCTGATTGTTCCACGTAAACACGATCTTTTCCCAAGTCCCCTATCTTCCCGCTCCTGCCTGCAATACCACTTGGGGTCAACTTGGTAAAACCATTTCTAAAACCACATCAAGTTGGATGCTATTTAATCGATGATGGCGTCCATGACAGCCACATGTGTGGTTGGGAAGAGACCGGACGAGGGGTCGGCCGGGTGGCGGCGCTGGTTGCCGGCTACGGGGGTCGAGGCCTCAAACGGCCGGCGTCCATGAATCGACGGTCAAGATCCAACCTCCCGGCTATCTTCACTAATCACCCGCTACTCCAGACCGCCCACGTGCTTTGTACGGGGTAATCTGTCGGCATGCTACCCTAATCTCTGTCGTGCCCATGGGGTGTGTTCTTTTCTTCCGTGGTTGACTGGGCATCATGTGCTTGGCTCAGGGTGCCTGCCTCACCATCGGTGTGCGTCCTTACCGTTCGAGGGGCGCGTCGCCGTGCCACGGGCAGCAAAACAGCGGAACGGGGGTAAAGTGGGCCTTCCTGACCAACCCCGCGCTGCTCATTGGCCAAGGTGGTCGCTGCTAAAAAAGATGCCGAGGTCCAGGGCCACTTTTGGAAACAGCAGGTCGCCGGGTCGATGACATCAGCAAGCGACGTTCCCGAAACAGAGAAAAGAATCACATGCGACGCCCCCGGACGCAACGCAACCCCCAAAGGAACGGCCAACGCAACGAGAAATTCAATCAATGGGGGCACTGACTGGTCAGACAGGTGCAGGAAACAGGTGCACATGACACGCCTAGCGCCAAAACCAGCCGACAACACGGGGATAGCGGAAGGCTATCTGTCTGCACCAGCGAAAGAAGGGCCCCAGCCTCCAGATGCACTTCTCACTTCTTTGGTGGTTAGGCAGGCGGAACGCGTCCGCCACTGAGAAAAGAGCAATTAGCGACTGACCGAGGAATGGTTCAGCAGGTTTCCCCACACTCGCTGCCCCGAGACCAGCGTTTCCATGCTGCAGAGCGTCGTACAGATTGTGGGGGCCACGGGGTGCCGCTGCACGGCGGACATTGTGCCTGTATTCGACATGGCGCCATGTACTCCCCCGCATCGTACGGGTGCGGAGGTACCTCTCTGGCTGCCCATGCCATGAGGGAGCTGCTGGGTGCGGCTGTGTCCGCTCCTGACTCCTGAGTCCTGCTGAGGTCCAGCATCCTTAGTCCACCACTGCTACTAACCTGGAAGGCACTGATGGACGTCCACGGCGGAAGCTTTACCGCAAGCATGTGATCGCCTTGACCACCCCCAAAGCCCATCCTCATTGCCGACCGTGGCCGTCGCGAGTCGTTCTTTAACACTTTCTCCCCTGTGCCACGCACGACTCGACGCCATTGTCTTTAAACATCACTGTCCCCCCCTCGTCTGTCTTGAAAGGAACCTTGTCTCTCTTCCCTACCTGTCCAGATACCCATCAATCCCATCATCCGACGATAGTTGCCCTCGCATCGCAACCATGTCCAAGACCTTCTCAACCAGTGACGTCGCGTCGCACAACAAGCCCGAGGACTTGTTCATCATCGTCGACGGCGATGTCTACGACCTCACAAAGTTCCAGGATGACCACCCTGGTGCGTTCTGCCGTCCATCCTACATCGTGTGCGGCGTCAGCTAACCAGTCCACAGGCGGCAAGAAGATCCTCCAGCGCGTTGCCGGCAAGGACGCCTCCAAGCAGTTCTGGAAGTACCACAACGAGGGCATCCTGAAGAAGTACCAGGCCAAGCTGCAGGTCGGCTCCCTCGACTCCAAGCCCAAGGCCGCCGAGCCCGCTCCTGCTGCCGCTGCTCCCATGCCCACCAAGCAGGCCGAGAAGAAGGTCATTGCCAAGACTGAGGAGTCGGAGCCTCTGGACCCCTTTGGCGACATGATTCCCTACGCCGACCCGGCGTGGTACCACGCAGTAAGTCGGCCCCCAAAGATTGTGAATGGCTTGTTCTGACTGACATCGTGAAGCACCACTCCCCCTACTTCAACGAGACGCACGCCGCTCTGCGTGCCGAGGTCCGCGAGTGGATGACCAACAACATCGAGCCCTACGTTACCGAGTGGGACGAGAAGAAGGAGGTCGACCCCGCGATCTACAAGCAGATGGGCGAGCGCGGCTACTTGGCTGGTCTGCTGGGTGTTCACTACCCTACGCAGTACACCAAGAACACCGTCGCCTCCGTACACCCCGAGAACTGGGATCTCTTCCACGAGATGCTCCTGACCGACGAGCTTTCCCGCTCCGCCTCTGGTGGTTTCGTCTGGAACGTCATCGGTGGTTTCGGTATTGGCTGCCCGCCGCTCGTCAAGTTCGGCCAGAAGTCTCTGGTCGATCGCATCCTGCCTGGCATCCTCAACGGTGACAAGCGCATCTGCTTGGCCATCACCGAGCCTGATGCCGGTTCTGACGTCGCCAATCTGACTTGCGAGGCCAAGCTGAGCGAGGACGGCAAGCACTTCATCGTCAACGGCGAGAAGAAGTGGATTACCAACGGTATCTGGTGTGACTACTTCACCACCGCCGTCCGCACTGGCGGCGAAGGCATGAACGGCGTCAGCTTGCTGCTCATTGAGAGAGGCCCCGGTGTCACGACGAGACGTATGGACTGCCAAGGTGTCTGGTCTTCCGGTACCACCTACATCACCTTTGAGGATGTCAAGGTCCCCGTCGAGAACCTCCTCGGCAAGAAGAACCAGGGTTTCAGAGGTATGCCATCAATCCCCATTTACAGTAGCGAACCCCACTAACAATTGTAGTCATCATGACCAACTTCAACCACGAGCGTATCGGCATCATCATCCAGTGCCTCCGCTTCTCCCGCGTCTGCTACGAGGAGTCCGTCAAGTACGCCAACAAGCGCCGCACCTTTGGCAAGAAGCTCATCGAGCACCCCGTCATCCGCCTCAAGCTCGCCCACATGGCGCGCCAGATCGAGGCCTCCTACAACTGGCTCGAGAACGTCGTCTACCAGTGCGAGAAGATGGGCGAGACCGAGGCCATGCTCAAGCTCGGTGGCGCCATCGCCTCCCTCAAGGCCCAGTCCACCGTCACCTTTGAGTTCTGCGCGCGTGAGGCGTCCCAGATCTTTGGCGGTCTGTCGTACTCCCGCGGCGGCCAGGGTGGCAAGGTCGAGCGACTGTACCGTGACGTCCGTGCCTACGCCATCCCCGGTGGCTCTGAGGAGATTATGCTGGATCTCAGCATCAGGCAGAGCATGCGCGTGCACAAGGCGTTGGGTATGAAGCTGTAAGGCTGTAATGTGGCGGAGGATATCGAAAGACTTTAACGTCGTGTATGAATAGACATCTTGGATATTTTCTTTGTCGGGCGTTTTGCATGGTGGCAAAACTGGGTTCAGAGTCTAGATGAATACATGGCTCGTTGATCATTTACAGATATCTGGCACGTTCCTATGGTGAATAATGACAGGCTACCAGACTGACGTTTGCGCTTGGCTGTCATTAATCCGTTCTCGCACAGACGTCTACCAACATGGATGTGGTAGAATATGCGAGTACGATAAGATCTGCCTTACACGTACCCGTCAACGCAAGCAAAGCTCAACATAAGCAATGCTAAGGTGACAGTCACAGGCGCACATTGTACCAATGCATATTCTCCGCACGTAGAGATCGGACCATCCACTCATACGTGGCCTGGCCTAGATATCAGCCTACGGCGTGTGGCTGCTGCTGTCTGAAGCTTCTACCACGGTCATTGAGACTTTCGGTTTGACTCTATCGGTGACGATGTTTCTTGATGCTGGGTCTCTGAAGGTGCTGGGGTGATGGGCTACTTGGAGGTCATAGCAGAGAGACAAAACGGAAAGAAGATGACAGTTCTTGGTGTTGATGCCTTACTTTGGTGAGTTGAGTGGGAACGCGTAAATAGATTGGAGAGGACTTGCCGCCTCGTGCAAGGCACTTTCAAAGGACACGGTATCTGTATGACGGTTGCATGTGGGGAGCTCTCTTGGTCAGAGGCGATGTACCTTCTCCGAGCTTTGGCGGTGTGCCTGGGCCGAGGATGCATTGACTTGAAGGTTGAGCTGAGCAGCAAGTAACCATGAATCAACTTCCTGTATCCTGACGCCATGCTCATATTGTATCTAACGCGGAATCACGCCGCGGACTGGATGTTTGCCGTATTAACCAACTCTAGCTGAGCATGTCCACAGTCAGCGTGAACACCCGCTGAGTAGTCCTTTGCAGTCATGCCGTTTACTATTCTCGTATACGTCGTGTACTCTTGTTCTTCATCTGGGCGTCATATACAACCCCAACAACACGTCGTCCACCACCTGGCATACTCTCTTCTCTTCTCCATCCACCCAAACCCTCAATTCGGCCTCCCCTCCCCCTCCCCCGCCCTCCGTTCAACAACCTCAACCCCCCACCCCTCCCCCTCCCAAAACCACACAACCTCCAACCCGCCCAGCACGCCCCGACACCTCTTCCACGCCCCGCCCCCCCGTCCTCGAACACAAACCTCCCTCATCCACCGCCGTTGCACCCACCCCAGCCTCCGCTCCCCGACCAGAAACCTCTCCATGACCGCCGCGCTGCCCCAGCTCCACACGCACTCCCTGTACGGAATCAGGTCCGTCTCGCGGTACAGCTGTCTACACACGCCCGCGAGCAGCGTCATCCCCCTCGAGAGCACATGCCGGCGTTTATGCGCCCACGGGTTCGCGGACGCGCGGAGCGTGAGGCAGTGGAACTTCGGTGGATGGGCGCGCGGGGCGTGCAGCACGTGGATGCGCCGGTGCGCGAGGAGGAGGGCGTAGATTTTGTTGCGGATTTCGGGGGGCAGGAGGAGGAGAGGGGATGTGGTTGCGTTTAGGGCGTATCTGTCCACGTCGTTGTTAGTGACAATTGAGGAACAGAGGATGGGGAAAGGGGGGAGAGATTACAGCTCGGCCTCCTTTGAGCCCTGCTCCGGGAGATACCCCAGTATTCCATACCGTTTTCCCTTGCCGAACGTCGCGGAATGCATGGGGTTCTCGCCGCGACGTCCTCCGGAGCGGAGAGGAGGCGGGATGGCATGTCGTTCAGGCGCGGCGCGCGGCGCGTGGGGGAGGGGCGAATCGGGGGCCGTGGCGCTGATCTGCCGCTGCGGGCCCGTGCGCGAGGCCCGCATTTGTTACCTAAGATTGGGATGTAGACACTACGATACATGTAGTGACAAGATTGAGGATCAAAGACTTGAAAATGGACAGGCTATCCCGCCGTATGCTTTCAGCTCGCTATAATTACAACACCCGCAGCCTACGCGGGCAAATTTGCGCTCCGGTGCGTGCAGACAGGACATCCCTCCCTAATTCGATCCTTCAACAACCGCGCGTGTGTGACCTTGCTTCCCACCCTGTATCCACTGCGAATCGACTCCTCGCTGCTGAGTCCGTAGTCGTTATCCAACTTCCTGCCGGGGTACAGTACCTCAAGGAGGTGCGAGAGGTGGAAGACGTGGCCGCATGCGAAGCCAACCAGCGTCTCCATCTCGTACTCCGTGAAAGACTCGCGGCATTGCGCGCAGTGGCCTGGTTTCGGCGCCTCGTGCGTGTGGCCCGGCTGCTCTGTCTTGGTTTGGAGAAAGTTCTCCTCGACTTCCTCGGCGCTGACCGGCGCGGGAACGACGTCGCGGACTTGAACGTCGACGTGCTGCGTGGATTGAAAGACGACTTCGAACTTGATCCCCTTGCGCTGACCTTGCCGCAGTTCGTTCTGGGCGGCGGCGACTTCGCTGCGTAGCACCTTAGCCACGCCGGAGCTGATGCTGTGCTGGATTTCATGCTCCTTCATAATGTGCTTCAGGCCTTCGCGGAGACCTTCAATCTCGAGTCCTTCCGGAATGCGTCGGACGAGTTTGATGGGGTTGATGGCTGTGCCGACTTCCTCGAGGAGACCGCGGATGAAGCTCGGCTTGTCCATGCTATAGTCCAAAAGGTCCTCCCACAGGTCCGGGTCGTCCTGCTGTTTGGCAAAGTCGATGGCCTTCTTGACGTCTTTAAGTCGGTCAATAATGAGGTAGAGCGCACGCTTCATCTGGCCCGTCTTGGAGTAGAGGTGGACCAGCTCGTCGTCGTACTTGTACTTCTCGCACTCTTGTACCGCCTGCGGTTGTTAGTATGGAATAGGATACCAGAGGGCGTCTGCCTTACCTTTTCAAATGTGTATGAAGTCGATGACCGCAAGAAGCTCATCAGTAAGGACTGGTCGTACTTGGCAAACAACTGGACGGTCAAGTCTGCAAACTCATCAACCAGTGACTGGCTATCCATCAGAATCCTGTCGCGGTTCTCGCCCGAATGCTCTTCGATGCCTTCGCCCTTGTACAGGCCACGCAGGTAGAAGAAGAGATACAGCTTTAGGTCCTTCTCGAGAAGCTGTGACACGACCACGGAAGGCTTGACCAGTCCGTGCTGGGCTTCGTCGACAAGCAATGTTATCGCTTCAGCCGTGGCCGCCTCAAAGTCAGGTTCTCGCATGAGCTCTCGGTTTTGTGGTACTCGCAAGCCAATGAAGCTGGGAATGTCATCTGCAACGGCCTCCGCAAGATGGTTGTCGCGAATGAGCCGGAATGCAGAGTCAGCATCTTGAAGCTTGATGTAGCATTTTAGCGACTCTCGGAATCGGCCATTTGCCTCATGCAAGCGTGCCAACGATTCCACGACAATCTTCCAATCACGACCCCTCTCGCCACCCTCAATACTGTCCTCGCGCACATCGCGATATTTGAGCTGGTTGTCCAAGGCTGTGGTGACAATCTTGATGTCAAAGAGGTCTGTTGACCATCGATCCAGCAATTCTCTGAATCGCAGCTTGTCTGCCTGAATGTAGTGATTAAGAATGACTTCGTAGATGGTGCGCGGAATTGGCGGGTACATGGGCTCGGACGGGATGTAGTTGGTGATTTCGTCAAACTTATCGGCACCGGCAAATGTCCAGACCCATTTCTCCCACCTCTCGGATGATCCAAGGACCTTGCCGCAGACGCGACCGGCTTCGGACCAGTTGCCGGCTTCGATAAGCTCCCGTATCCAAAGCTCGCCGATCCGTCGCTTTTCCTTCTGTGCTGAAGAGTTAGGATTCTTAGCCCAGCCCACTGACCCCATGACCGACGATCCATCGTCCAGCAATTCATCCTGGCTCGCCGACTTCCTATCCGGCGTTGTCGGGACTAGCTCATGCAGGTTTTCAGGGGGCGCAACCATAATCTCTGGGTGTTCATCAAGGAGCTCCCAGGCCTTCTGGTATTCTTGATGCTCGAGTAGCCACCCGAGATGGTCCCCGAGATCGCGCTTTGTGGCCAGAATAAAGTCAAACGGACTGTGGATGAAGACCTTCACTCCGGGCTTGATCAGATTCGGATGGACTGTTTGCTGAGCCGGTCTGCGAGGGCCTGCGGCCATGCTCGGGACCTGAGTGCTGGACACATCATCTCCGCTGTTTTTGCTCTTGATGCTCGCGCCAGAACTAAACAGTGCCCTCGGGTTGGTGGCGGCATTCCACATGTCCGAACCAATACCCGCAATGGTGTCGAGGGCTCCTTTTGATGCAGACACGGCCGAGGCGGCATTTTGAGCTGGAAGCACACCCAAGTGGTAGTCGCCGGACGTGAGACTCTCATATCGGCTCACGCTGAGACCATCTTTATCGACTTCAGCTTGCGATGTAAGATCGATCAGCCTGAGCTCCGGCGGCAAATGGTTTTGCCGACGCTTTCTACCCCCTGAAGGCTCGCTGCTTGTGGAGGTCGTGGAAGGCTTCGATTTGTGGCCCTTTGCCAGCTGGTTGTCATCGTCGCTATCTTCGTCGTCGTCTGGTAGAACATATGCTAAAACAAGGAGGAGATTTTGGGTATATAACGAAATTCCAGAAATGATGCAATCCATACGGAGGCTGCGTCACGTTAGCCAAAATCCTTCAATAGCACGATAATGGACTCACTGCTTGGCGATCTCAGCACGGCCAATCGTCTTCTCACTCCCACGCTTACCCGTGGCAGGGCTGCCGGGGTGCACATGGATAATCCATATAGTACCTCCCCATCCCACTACAAGCCTTTCGATTTTCTTATAATGTGAGGTGGCCTGGGGCTTCAAACTCTCGGTTGTAGGAGTGCCGACAACATCGGTCTGAGCGATTTCGGTCTCATCCGTTTCGACGGCCTGTTCGTCGATCCACTCAGCACGGCCTTTCCACGCGCTCGCCATTGCTTCCCACTCGTCGGTCTGCGGGCGGTCAATATGCCCTATACGCTTCCACGCATCCTCAGAGTCTCCGCTGTCCAGATGGAGCTTTGAGCGCATGATCTTGACTCCATGTTCGTTCAGCCACACGACATATTTGCCCGATAAGGACCACTTGATCGCGCTGATGGTGCCTTCGCCGGAATGCAGAATAGTATCCTTGCCAGTATTCGCACCCAACCCCATGCTGCCAAGCCATCCAGATGCTGTGGCCGCAGCTGTGCCCACAGTGGTGGATGTACTCCTTCCAGGTGATCCTCCGACCGTCAGGATAAGCTGGCCAGCCAAACCACCTGAGAGGTATGTCCGATCGTTCTTGTAATCGGGGGAGAGGGCCACACCCTGAACGGGCCGAGCAAAGTTACGCAGTTGGGTGTCCTTGGGATCGGTCAGGGAAAAAACGCAGACATTTCCATCCATAGACGACGTCGCAACATGGATATTGTTGGAGGGCGTATTCGGGATAGGCGTCGGCTCCCTTGGTCTACGAGAAGCTGCTGGCGAGCCCGATTGCTGCGTTGAGGGCCTTCTGGCGACACTCTCGGCTGCTTCTTGAGCCAGTCTTTGGACAGCTTCTGCCCGGGCTGTTGGGAGCGGTGGAGGATTCGGTGATATCGAAATGCTCGTGACGGAGGCGGAGAAGGTCTTGTAAACTCGAAGGGACTGAAACATGGGCAATTGAATTACGTGCTAGACGTTGTAAGCAGACGTCGTCAGAACGAAGAATGAACACCTACGATAACGCCATTATGCGTTCCAATAATCTGCGCAGACATTGTCAGCTAGCATGAAGTGCGAGACGGGTATAGGTGCATACCATCTTGTCTCCGGCTACGAGGAATGCGCTGGTCGCGTCGCCATTACGATAGATGGGGGCCAGATGCTGGGTCAACCTGGCGTATTTGAGCCTCGGCTCTTCGTCTTCTTCATCATCATCGTCATCATCATCATCCTCATCGTCTTCATCCTCGTCCTCGTCTTCGTCGTCATCATCTTCGGCCTCGTGGACCTCGGCCTTCTTCTCCGCCTTTTGCCCCGCTACATCTGCAGGTGTGATCTCCTCTGGGACATCGGGCGCCTTGCCCTTCTGCGCAGCACTCGGTGGTTCGGGAGACGGGCTGGAGATGTCGCGCTCGGATTCGGAGCCGGAGTCCTCGACGACGGGCTTCGTTTGGGCCTCGACTGGGGCTGGCTCTGGTGAAGCGTCCGTCATTCTGCCAATGATGCCGTCGGCATGGACAATGGCATGGCTAGCCGGCAGTCGATTGGGCAGCGCTGTCGTCTCGCGGGCGAGGTTGAAGGAGGGAGGTCGGTTCGATGGATGAGAAGGTAGGCGGGAGCAAAGGAGAGAGCAGACGGGAGCAACCTAAGCTACCGAAGCTAAGCTGCAAGTTCGGTGAGCTAAGGTACCAGACCAGGTGCAATGCGCCGGTCCCGCTACGTCACGAGGCGTGTGTTCGGTACGTACCGAGAGCTGCGAGGGAGCTGCTGAGGAAAAAGTGCCCCGAGCGTCTGTCGTTGTGCACAGCGGAGCGACAAGTGGCAGCGCTCCAATCACAGTCGCAGGGTGAGATGCCCCTCCCCCACCGTCAACCCAAAATTTAGTGGACTGGACCTGGCTGTTGAGCGCTGCAGTGGAAGCACAGCTCTCGCGTCTGGCTGCCAGGCAAAAGCGCGACTCCAAAAAACGAATCAACACACAGGCGGCCGCCCAAACACCACAACCTCGACCACGACGGCAGCCCGCTGCTCCGATGGCGAGTCGGCACTCCACAGTCACCGCATACACCGAGACACTCTGACAAGCCAGTCTTCTCCGCTTCCCGCGCGCATGAGGGAGCCCAATGGCGTCGGTCAAGTCTCTGGGGCTGCATCAGCCAAGCGGCCTCCAACACACCGTCCACGAGGATGCCCCGCCGACGACATACACCTGGGAAGTCACCACCGACCCAGACCACGACGAGTACGATGATGGAGGCGAGGTCGAGGACGAGCTTCTGGTGACCAAGGACTGCGTTGTTTGGAGCCGCGGCGGCGTCTTCCGCAAGTCATACAATTTCACACTCGAAAAAGAACCCATCACCCAGGCATTGCTTGCCTCCTTTCCCACCTCCGACTACAGCAGGAAGAAGAATGCGAAGCAGACACCGCCCGACAGCACAGACGGCCCCCGCCGTCTATCTCGAGCATTGGTCGTGTTCCTCCGGACCCAGGCCCATGTCTACTTTCTCTCCGGTACCAGCCATGTCGTCCACATGCCGTTCGAAGTCGAGGCCGCCTGCGCCGCTCCTCAGGGAGTCATCATACAGCGAAAACAACGAAGCGACAACACCGCCCCCGCGTCTCTCAAGTTCCCGAAAGTGCCGCCGAATTCTTTCGTCTCCTCGCAGATCACCGTCACCTCCCCCCGAAGCTCACAACATACCGCCTTCTCCGTCGACGGCCTGAACAAGCCCAAGTCTTTACCTCTGAGGCTGGGGTCTACCTTGGGAAATATGTGGGAGCCGTTGCTAGACCAGCCAGACTCCCACTGGCCGCGGTTAGTGTCTTTGATGGACCCCTTGCAAGACCTAGGACTCGTCGTCACACGACCTGAAGCTGGCACTCGGGAGACGAGGAGGAAGAGCACGCCCAAGTCACCCTACTTTCTCGACCCCGCGGAGGAGATTTTGCATATCGAAGAGATCAAACACCCAGGGGCCCCCAAGACGAAGGCCACGGAACCGCTGATTCTTGCTGTCACCATCAACCGCGAAGCCAGCACGTATGCCGTGTGGAGGTTAGCATACATCAAGAACCAGGACCCCTTCATCGGCCGCCTTAAGAAGGACAAGAGTCGAGCCGAGCGTCGTCGTAGTTCTATGCAGCCCAACTTCGCCAGTGGCGCGTCGACCCCGGTCCAGACCAACTTTCGTGAAAGCTTTGGCGCTCCTTTGCCGGGGAAACGCTCGAGAAAGAGCGAAAAGGTCGAGAAGCTCGAAAAGGTCGAAAAGCCGCTCGACTTGGTGTCTTCGCTGGATCTGGAGAAGGAGACGGGTGCAACCAGAAGGCAGTCTCGGCGCGTTAGCTCCATGCTGGCCCGAGCCGATCTCTCTGCCTCCCAAGATCGGTCCGTCTTTGCAGACCAGCCGGCGCTCGGGGGATCCAAGGGTAGTCAAGGACCTAGACTTAGTGGTGGCTACGGTTCCTTCAACCACAATCAGACCATCCACCCTAGTTTGGGGAGTCTGTTGGAAGCCCCAATCGACGGCGTGTTGGAGGAGCTTCGAGCCGGTGGCGACTTTGAGGGTTTCCACAACATGGGACTGGATGATCACGTCTTTGATGGGCTGACTGAAGAGGTCATGTTCACCAAGATTCAGACCATCTCCCTGGACAACACCAATGTGCGCTACTCACTGTCCAAGCAGCCTGCACGCGGTCACTGCAAGGTTTTCATCTTGACCGCACCGCAATTTGCAGTCGACGACCCCCTTCGTGGTGAACTGTTGATTGGAATCCAGGACTCACTCGACAAGAGACTGCAGCTTCTGACGATTGACTTGCAGCGAGGGCCGCGATTCCTCGTTCCGCCAAAGCCCGGGAAAAGTGCGACCTCGTCTGAAGATCCCGTTCGGCTGTCATGCGGCGCTCTCCGACGGGCACATCATGTGGTGGACTCTTGCAAAGTGACCGATGGAGACATCTCTGTCATCCTAATCCTGTCGGAAGGACACGAGGGCCGTCGAGAGCTCAGCATACAAGCACCATGGAGCCAGATTACCCCGATCAATCTACCCCTCATGTCCTTGGAGAACGTCAGAAGTCTTCACTATCGTGGCCGCGTGGTGGACCGAGATGTCCGTCATCGCAAATCCGAAGTCATCGAGGTTGCTAACGGTAATGTCGGAGGCCTTCGGTATTCCAAAGCCAAAGGCATCGTTGATATGGTTGACGGCGAAGACAGACATCATCAGATCCAGATCCAGCTTCAACCCCATAACCCGCTAGTCCGCAAGGTGTTGGATGCTTGTCGCAGCATTCTCCCTGCATCTCATGCCGAGAAGATGTTCCCTGGCTGGTGGCACGTCATGATTTGGCTGAGATGCGAGGACTTTGACGTCGCCGACGCTGAATGGTCAGCACTGGTTATCCAGCTGCTAGCCATTTACCTTGCTCTCGGCAAATCCGACTCCAAGCATCCGTTCCCAACGAAATCTTCGAGGAGCAAGCGGCGGCAGCATTCAGGCTCCTTTGGGTCAATACAAAGCCTCGAGGACTGGAATACGCTACAGCTCCACGAGACACCTAACGCTCTGGGATGTCCGAGCTGGCAGCAGACTGGCGGCTGGGCGTGGACCCTCGACGAGGAATTCGACGATGACCTGGAGACACCCAACCCTGGTATTAGGGAGTCCAAGTTCATGTCTACCCACATCCAGTATGCTAGAGGCTACCTGTCCTCCACGTTAGGAGAAAAGGCCGTGGGCGCAAACGGGTACCTCCCCACTGGTATGCAACGGAGTGCTGAGAACCGCGGCAATGCTGCCTGGAACATCTTCGTTGCGCTTCATCTCTTGCTTGAGGAGCAGAAGCTAGAGATCATGACCCCAGAATATGCGTCCCCTGGAACAACGCAGTTGAGAGTGGTCATGGGACAGATTGCGCGATGGCTTGGGTGGCAAGATTTCGTGGACATGTACGAGCTGGGCATCCAGGAGGAACTAGAGCCTCGCTACGACACAGGTTGGTCTATATTCAATCATGAGAAAACACTCGCTAACTCATAACAGAGCTCCACCTCGAAGTTCCCCTCATGCAGCCGTCAGGCGTCGACTTTGACATCTTCCACTGGATCCAGGCTTGCTTCTCCACAGGCCAATATCATCCTTTCCTCACCTTGGCCAACCTCTATCACTCCCAAACCTCCAAGCCAGAGCAAGACTCGCTCAAGGATTCCAGATGGGCATCAATAACCCCCAGAACACTCATGTTCAAGCGTCTTTTCGAGAAACTGACCCCAAAGACGAACTCTGTTGGCATTGTCGAAGCCATGCACTCGGCCGGCATAGACAGCCGAGTGCTGGAGACCCTCCCAGAAGCTGTCCTAACGCCTTTGAAAGACTCGATAGCTAGGTGTCAAGCTCGGCCGCCGCCTTCGTGGCCCAAAGACCTGCTTGAACTCGTCAATCGCGGGGATGTTAGTATGATTTTGGCACCTAGCAAGAAGCTAGACAAAAGCAGTGCCAGCATTCTTGTGAGTTACTTATGCTCTTGCAGTGCTCATGATCTAACCAATTACAGACACCCACTCACAACGCGTCTTGGGATTATCGAACTATTTGCCAGAGCGTCGAGGAGTACAACAACACCGGCTTCGATGAAGGAGAGGGCACCGAACGCCAAGCAGTCATTCGAGCCCTCTTCAAAGAAGACCGTCGTCTCAACGAAGCACAGGAACTCTTGTCGACACACCGAGCCCGTGTCGTCCGCCTTGAGACCAGGCCCAACTGGTCTGAGAGCGAATATCTGGAAAAACAGAAGGAGCTCGTTTCGAGGATCGCCACCGGCACCCTGGCTATCCCGGCAGGCCGCGCTCTGTTGTACTACAGCCTGCGATACCCGCTGCTCACCCAGAAGACCCAGGTTGGCGGCTTCAACCTCAACTGCATCGTTCGCCCTACCAACGTTACCGTCGGTGTAGACAAGTCGCTGTTCACCGAAGAGAAGGTCTGCTGGGGCTTTTTCCACCAAGGAGTCGCAGCTGGTCTAGCTATTTCGCCACAGGCCAAGGGCATCGACACCTCATGGATATTATACAACAAGCCGGGGCAGGACCTTAGTAATCGTCATGCGGGCTTTTTGTTAGCCTTGGGACTGAACGGCCACTTGAAGGGCATCGCGAAGTGGGTTGCCTTCAAGTATCTCACTCCCAAACATACCATGACCTCCGTCGGTCTTCTTCTTGGTCTCGCCGCATCCTACATAGGCACCATGGATTCTCTCATTACCCGTTTGCTATCGGTGCATGTTACGCGCATGTTGCCTCGCGGGGCTGCGGAGCTTAACCTATCGGCACTCACGCAGACTACGGGTATTATGGGAATAGGTCTCCTATACTGCAACAGTCAGCACAGACGCATGAGCGAGATCATGATTTCCGAGATTGAGCACGTCGACGAAGAAGATGAGGATGAGCCCCTGCGAAGCGAATGCTATCGGCTTGCTGCTGGCTTCGCATTGGGACTCATCAATCTCGGCAAGGGCAACGACCTGAGGGGCCTGCACGACATGAGGCTCACTGAAAGTCTAATCAATATTGCGACAGCCACCAAGAAGGTCGAAATGGTTCACGTGCTAGACCGAGCAGCTGCCGGTGCAGTGATGGCGCTGACATTGATATTCATGAAGTCCGAGGACCACATCGTCGCTCGCAAGATTGACGTACCAGACTCCATCGTTCAGTTCGATTATATCCGCCCCGACATCCTCCTCCTGCGCACTGTCGCCAAGAACCTCATTATGTGGAGCAAGATTGAGCCCACATTCGATTGGATATTGGGCAGCTTACCCAAACCATTCCGCGTCCGTCACAAGCTTACAGGCATCTCTAAGCTAAAGAGCACCGACCTGCCCTTCTTCAGCATTCTTACTGGCCTCTGCTTCTCCGTCGCGCTGCGTTATGCAGGCAGCGCGTCGACCAAGGTCCGAGACCTCCTCATCCACTACCTCGACAACTTCATCCGCATTTCCCGAATCCCTGGCACCGGCCGCTTGCAGGAAACCCCCGTTTACGACGAAGAACTTGCACGCTCCAACGCGCGCATGTGCCAGGATGTTCTTGCTCTATCCGCTGCAATCGTCATGGCAGGAACGGGCGATCTTGTCGTCCTCCGCCGCCTCCGCCTCCTCCACGGCCGAGACGACCCTGATACTCCGTACGGCTCTCACCTAGCCGCCCACCTTGCCATCGGATCTCTTTTCCTCGGTTGCGGCACAGCAACATTTGGCACAAGCAATATGGCCATCGCGTCCCTCTTGATCTCGTTCTACCCCGTCTTCCCAACCACGGTCCAGGACAACCGCTCCCATCTCCAAGCCTTCCGCCACTTCTGGGTCCTGGCCACCGACAATCGCTGCCTGGTTGCAAAGGACGTGGCAACGGGCCAGCCCATCTCTTCATCCATCTCGATCCGCCGCAAGCGACAGAAGGGCGACCCGGAAGACTCCGACGCCGCCGTTGTCAGGCAAACGCCCTGCCTTCTGCCTCCCCTGTCCGAGATCGCAAGCATAAGAACCAACGCCGGTCCGGCCTTCTGGGACCTCGAGATCGACTTTGAGAAGAATCCAGCCCTCATCGATGCCTTCAGACAGAACCAAAGCCTGTACCTACGTCGCCGCCCTGCCCAGGAAGCTCCATTCTCGTCTACTCTCCGCGCCTTGGGCAGAGATGCTTTGGTAGACGTCACGGACAACGGCAAGCGCGACCCGCTCGAATGGCTCTTCGACCTCGACGCCCTTCGCGACCTGACTTACGCGGAACGTGCCACGGTACTGGACCGCAGCGCAAGCACAGAGGGCGCAGCGGGCGAGAGCTCCGGGTCATCGGTTGACGCCCGTCTCGTGCTGGAGAGGAGCATGGATGGGACCAGCAGGGAGCGGCTGTGTGGTTTGAAGATGCTCTTTGAGTGGGCTGATCGCCGTGCACAGATTGGCGCGAAGGAGAAGAGCAAGGTTGCGGATGAGAAGGATTTGGAGTGGTGGATGAGGGACAGTGTTGTTGAGGAGCTCAAGGGACGGGTGTTCCTTGCGGGACGAGAGGAGGAGAGCATGCAGCAGAGTTTAAGGTGAGGTGTGTTATTAGAGTAATGAGATATGGTTAATGAAATGCCGAGATGGCTTCATGATAAGTGCGAGTTGTATCTGATGGCTCTTGTGTGTTGTTTGCACTTGCCCTTTGTGCGTAGTTGTTACAGGGTTGGTATATTAATGAGACCGGTTGAATGATATGCCGGACCCCGCCAATTAATCTCCTCCTTTCCGAATCACAACCGCAAAATCCGAAAACTAATGACGATGCTAAGTGATACCCAACCCTGAACCACGATCATCAGACAGAAGGCTATGGCTATGACTAGCAACTGCATGCGGAATACAACGACGATGGGGAGGGATGATGAGCAGGGGAATAAGGTGCGCGTCTGGAGAGGTTGGCATGGTATGTTTGGGGGTCTCGGGAGTGTTTAGCTAAGCAGGGATTGTTTCTCCAACTTTGAGGGCAGAAGCAATTGTGATCAGACATGATTGTCGGCTGTTGAGAAGGGTTTTTGGAAATAATTTGCTGGGGCTTTTATATATGTCCCTGAGGCGGGGTTGAGATGAGGTTTGGGAGCGTGTGTGAATACAGTCAATAGCGTTCTTACTCGTGCCACGGGTTGGGCCTATGGTATAAATGGCTTGGAGTCCTGCTTCAGATGACCCTCAACCGGCAATGGCTCTAGACCAAAGATACCGTCAACAGTGTATGAAACTGTCTACGTTGGTTTGCTCTTGGTAGGATTCGATGTGACGCTGTATGAGTCTGGTCTTTTAAGACACCAGGAATGCCGGGGGATTATGAGGGTTTATACTTTGTGTATACTCTAGTCCTGACAGTGGCAAACACTGGAATGGGGAGATCATCGAGAAGTGATGGATGATTCGTAGTATTAAGGCCAAAGGCGCTGTCTCTCACCACCAAACGGGAGATGGTGTCGTTGTTAGATTAAGATTACCAATCACCCTTAACGAGAGCATCGGGGGATTTGGCTGAAGAAGAATGAAAGCGTATCAACCAGATATGTGACGACATGGCTTATCAGAGCGCGCTCGTGCGGGCACTTGCGCCGGTTGACACAGGAAAGGTCTTTAAAAGCGTCTTCTCGGCAAATATCGTTCCCGTAATCCAACAACAAGAAATCCATGACAGAACTCGGCGAGTACTTCAACAGTCTAATATTCTAGGCACATAATAATGCATTTTGTTGAAAGCAAAGGTTGGTTCGACGTTCGGTCGACTCCGTTATTTCTGATTCGGAAGAATACGCCCGCAGCAGTGGGTAGAGTAGACAATGGGGGATTTTTCCGACTCACGAGGTAGTAGAAGCGATTAAGTAGTGTCCATGGTGTGTTCTGACTCTAAGATATGTAAGAAGGCATTCACGCCAGATCGAAGTGAGTGAAATACCTTTTATAAAAGCTTTGCTGATTCACAGAGAGACGGTTTCAACAAACAATGATTTCGTACTTGTTCGTTTCTCGTGCCGAGACGTCACGAGTTGACTGCATGTTTGTGAGTCAAGACTAGTTTCCTCCAGCTGCCCCTTACTCCACGAGTCCCGAGTTATTCTGAACCAAATTTGGTCGAGATAGAAGCTCAGAAAGACGGAGAAATATTGTTGAAGCCGGCTATATATACGTGCCCTTGGCGATCAGGCAACCATTTCGGGATTTCCAACTGTTAAATACCTCTAGTCAGCCATATGAATCGGGCGGCTCTAGCCTTACCTCACATCACATCGTAGGCCACGTTTGAGCTAATCCACCTTTCAGGGCGTAAAATAAAAGATGATGGGTGTTGAGCGGACGTTGGCTGTACACTGAGTCCAGGGCGCCTGCTAAGAACGACTACGACTTGACAGTGTGGTCAACCCTCCATGAACACGACTATAAAAAAAAAAGAAAATAGGCCTCCACGGCTTTTCTGAGTGACTTAACGCCACAGAAAGCCGAAAAGAATACAGGGACTGCGCCAAATTCTTTCAAGTGACATCTGCCACCTCGTCTATGGCTGGGTTACAAATCCGACTGTCTTCACATCAGATGAAGTCAGTCTCAAGCCCCCATCACCTGATTTGTCGGTATGACTGTAATCGGTCTTGACTAACCGGGAGAGATGAATGACTGAGACATGGGCACGCATTCTTGATTGCAAATCTTCTCTCTGCTAGTACCTACTTTCAGAAAATATTTTTCGTGGCGGTGGGCGGCGTGGTTGAGTAGTACGTCCTCACGCCACGACCAGAATGCAGTCCGCACTAAAGAAGAACCATTCATTGGCTGTGGTTCTGTTTACTTGACTGTGAGTCAGAATTATAACCTTTTGTACTTTTAAGACTGCAGGACCTCTTTCAAATCCGAGAGCCTCCAGAAGCTATTTCGCCCTTGCTTGGTGACTTCTCAAACCCTGGATAGTATTGCAAAGCGTTTGGCTAGTGTGGATAGCGGCCGTCACGATGGCGATCAGTGCCAAGGCCACCCCCAGCGCTTCGGCCATGGCCTTCGAACGTCGCTGTTTGTTCTTTTTGCTTCTTCTTTTGCTCGCCAACACATCATGCCATAACCTCCAGCACATTAGTCAGAGATACACGTTCCGCATCAAACTTTGTCATTGGAAAGTGAGCCGAAGACCCGACCCGGCGGCATTCTATCCACTTTACACATCACTATCCATGGATCTCTTCTGCAAAGTCACTTCGGAATACAGACTGAACCCTTTCTATTCTTTTGGCTGTTAATTATAATTCCGCTTGCATACTTCGCTATGGCAACTCAATTGTCTGCCTTTGGCTGGCCAGAATCTAGTAATCTGACGGCCGCTTGCAAGCCCTGCAATCACAAAGCTCAAGTTGCTCAACCAGACCATTGCAACCTTCAAGCACCGGCTTCTCTTCGTCCTCTCGCTTCAGCACACCCCACGTCTCTCTGCGCAAGAAGACAATATCGTCATGCTTCTCAGCAAAGTACTCCGAGGGACAGCCTCCACACTCGCCCGCGGAATACGCCAGTCCATCAACATCTCCACTCGCAGACATCAGCGCTGTCAAGATGTCCTCCCTCTTGACATGTGAGCAAATTATGTGCTCGCGCGTCCTGTCGAACTCTTGAAGCTTCTCTCCCATGGTGGCCACCGTGATCCTACTCTCGTCACCGTGATGCATCGCCGCGACAGGCAAGGTCCACTCGATGTCGAACTTTCCAATGTCATCGAACCATTCTTTCTCGCAAAGGTAAAAAGTATAAGTGGGCTTTCTCGTGTGCTCTTTGGCCTTGGTGAACTCCGACAAGAAGGGGATACAGAAATGACACGCCTCAGTGATAGTTGGATCCGACTCCATCTCGCCATCGCTGTCCACGTCGTCGCAACAACTTTCGAAGTACTGCCAGATATCCATCATCGACATCGTCATGTGAGGACAGAGCCTCAATGTGCCGGTGATATTGATGCACATCCTCTCACCGTGCGCTTTCTGTTGCTCGGTCTCTGAGAACTTAGATGTCGGATGCACGGTTCTGCAGAAAGAGCAGAATAGCTCTGAGGGCAACTGCGGCGCGGGTTTTTCTTCGCCCAACGTCGGACACTGCCTTGGAAAAATGAAGCCATCTAAGTTGGGATATTGGATGCGGTGTGGCTTCTTTAGCCCTCCGTCACTCGTCGAATTCCCTTCGGCACAGTGCTTTGCCCGTGGATTCTTATACTGAACGTGGCACTTAGCCTTGGTCGGATAGTTCTCGTCGCAGATGTGCCTTTCGGACTCGTTGACTGCAATGGCTGACTCGCTCTGTGTTTGTCTGGTCGAGCGTGGTGGTGCCTCGTTTCTGAGGGCGAGCTCTGCGCGCAACTCCTGCGTGATGGAAAAGGATTTCAGTTGCGGGATGATACCCTCGTCTGAGGCATTGTTCTTGGGTGAGGTCCTGGCCGTAGATGGCACATCGACTGTTTGAGAAGTGTCTGAACTGGACATCGTTTTGTTGAGGGTCGAACGATGGACTGTGGGTGATAGGAAGGTTGGGTGCAAACGATGCTAAGAAGTTTGGGTACGGACGAGAAGGTGCGGACGAGACGTTAGGACAGAATTTCGGAGTGCCGGGGAGTCAGAGATTTAAATAGTTGCCGTGAAAACATCTGGGCATCGACCTCAGGGTGCGTGACATTTGCAAAGGTTGTTCGTTGGAACCCGGAAAGCCCAACCTCTATATCTTTGACGCAACCCTTGTGTCTGTTGTCGGTCCAGTAAATGGACACCGGGATAAGACATTTCTATGAGTGGAAAGAGCCCGAATTTCAGACGCAGGGGTATATTGTGGTTGCCTTGACCCAACAAGGAAAAGACCTTCCTTTGCATCTGTCCCAGCCCATGAAACGAAGCCCTTCGAAGCCTTGTGCAAACTAGGATCAAGATACCCATTATTGAGACAGCTAATTTTCAACAGATATGAACCCTTCTGGTTCCAGGTTCAAACGCTTACGTGACCGATGAAGGCAATTCTGTGAAATTTACAACGTTGCCGCCAAAAAAGGGGGGATTGAGAAGCATCGTCACTGTTATGATGTGCCTCTCACCATAAGCAAGTTATTTCGAGGTTCTTATAAGAAATCGAGCTGTTTTGTTGGAAGGATGCAATAAGCGGAGAACGACGCAGAGCATAAACTGGAACGGCAGTCCCAGTATCGTCAACCTCTAACATCATCATAACATGTCAAACGATTCATGCCATGGTCGACATGTCTGCTCAAGTTCGTCCAACTGGGAGCTTATTCACCCTCAATTGTCGAGGACCCTGGACGACACCCATGAAAAACGACATTACGAAGACCTTGGGAACTACATCTCGTTCAGGATCAGAAAAGCTAAGCATGGCAACAGACGCAGCAATTCCACTCTTGCGTGCGCGCGTACACATGCACCAGCGGTCTCAAGAGCGAATTGTGGAGTTGGCATGACCGTGACGCAAACCCTATTTGACGCGATTGCATGGAGCCAAGATGTGTTCGATGTAATGAGGAGACGTGCGAGTGAGAAATATGAAGACCAAACGGGTCAGGCCACTTCGCATTGTCTGAGAATTGCGATGCTGTGAAAAGGTATGTATCTCCTATAAAAAGACCCACCACGACTTTCGCTAGAATCCTGCGACCCAATGGGGTATGAGTCTTTCCATGGACGCGCTCAGAAAATGTTGCCTTCAAGGGAAGGAAGATTGAGGACAGTCGCCATCCCGATCTCCGCGCGGGGCATCGACGTCATAAAGCTGGCCGGCACAACAGGCTCTTCAGTCTTCCGGGTCTAGTTTTAACTTTTGCAGTCGTATCCGAATGAATACCTCAGGAGGAATGACACCCCGCAGAGAAATAGAAGAGCCAAGTAAACAAGATGTTTGCCGCGTTGGATCTACTACCACTAGTATCGATTTCGAAGACTTCCAGCGTCACACAGCAGGGCGCTGCCTCATCACACACCAATCATCAGCACTAAATGTGTGCATATCTTTTTGGATAGCAGACCCAGAAGCTTTCAGACATCTCTCATATATCTCGACAAGTGTCTCATTAAGGTAGATTACGATTATTAGCTAATATATCGATATAAATGCCAGCCTGTGTCATGAGGTGTTTGCCTATCACACGAGACCCCCATGAGTCTGTGTTGGTTTGCTTGCGGAACGTCAATGTTGATTAAAAAGTTGGAAACTCCGTTATCATGACGAAAGGAACTCCTTCAAAGCAAAACCGCGTCGCCAATCCTTCATGTCTGTCGTATACTTATTCTTGTCGCAGACACTGTATAGACGGACCTCGGTGACGAGCAGCGTCACTGATAGCGGGCGTCCCATTAGGTCTGGGGGTGAGGATGGTAAATCTCTCTAAATTTACAATTGAGCTAGTATTTCTTGCCTGGATCCAACCGCTCGAAAGTTAGAGGTCATTTGGGTCGCAGCCAATTTTTGGATCACGAAAAAGGCATACTTATGCTGGTGACACGACACCAAGATCCCAGGAAGATCAATACCGCCGTGATGCATCAAGCAGGCCAGGGAGCCTGGCTGAGTACCACAACGCATCCGATCTGCCTAGGTACGACGCGACTCAGAGCTGCAGAGGAGACGTGATACAAGCTGGTAATGACAACAAGTGCTTCAGGTCGAAAGTTAATATAATTTGGAAATCTGTCAGCATCACTTCAATCTTTCTGCAATCGCGCTGGACTTAGCCCTCACCAAATCATGGCTGCCTAAGACTAGGTTCAAACACAAGCTGCCTCCTCCATAGGAAGCCAAAGCGGCGAACCAGCCAGAACTAGACGCTGCGTATGACTCTACTGCTGTGCGAAGGTCGGTACTTAGGTAAATACAAACGAATAAATCAGAGAAGACGATACAAGCCAAACAAGAACCACTCAAACGCCAATTACAGTCAATCTGTTCTGTATGATCATTCGTCCACAAGACTTGATTTATGCCACTTGAGCTCTTGTGCATCGAGACAGCTCACGAGGTCTCATTATCTCAGATTTGGGTTGTTCGTAGGCAACATATTAACTTCCAGAAAGTCATTAATATACTCCCACGGCTGCCATACCGCCTGCAAGTGATCAAAGATCCTTTAAATTGAGCAGTCGCTCAGGATAGTTACCTCTCCCGCCAAATTATTCTGTTCTTATATAGTAAACACTGGTTAATTGCTTTGGTCTTAAGCATAACACGGCCGTGATCCATTCACGGAGTGTTCATACCACAGAACATCATTTTGAGTGACGCACACCATTATTCTCACTCTTGTCTGGAGCCTCAAGGTTATTCAATCTGAATAACTCGTGAGCAACCCTGAAGAAAAGCGACCAAACTTACTGCATACTGAAGCGCAGAGTCTCATGGATCCGGTGGATACTACATTTTCAGGTGTTGGGGCAATATTTCATTGCAAACCCGTTTCAATTTAGAGAGTTCAATTGTGGTGTCGATGAAAGAATGTGTTTGCTTGCGTCCTTATATGTGAAGCCCCCGTCGAGGCGTTGAGGGTGCCCACAACGCATCATCCAGCACATGTGAGGTTCCGCAAGCCCCACATGAGGTCAGACTGCCTTGATCCACAATCGAGCGAGCGAGACTGTGAGCGAAACCGCGTGCGGGAGAGTGAGCGAGCGAGTGAGAGCAATTCGCCTTCTATTCAAAGATTGAAACCACGATGCTATGCCCCAAGAAGGGTAAGGTCCTCAAGATTTCATAAACGCCCGCGCCGAGAAAATGCTTTCCAGTCCCCATCTAATCCCTTTTAACACCCCAAGTCAAAGCAACAAGCGGCGTGATTTCATCATGTGGTGTCTTGTTGTCTTCATTTTAGATAAGAACCCGCCCCCGCGTCTCTAGCGTTAAAACGTTCAAAAGGAAAGCGGTTTTGCACCCAATTCCGAAAAGGATTTCCAGTTCTTTCGTGCCCGCCAATGTTCTACTTTATACCCGTTGTGTGTATCCATCTTTCAGAAATACCCGCAAGAAAAATGCTGTTGTTAGTGGTCATGGTGTTTTTAGACGACGTGCTTGACGCCGTTGGTGAGCTTGGAGGCAGCGAGCTGCTCCTTGATGACCTCGTCGAGGCAGCCGGCGGCGGCGGCGATGAAGCCGAGGTAAGGTCTCTGGGATAGGTGTCAGCGGTGGTGGTACAAAAAGCAAGGGGGAAGGCGATCTTACGCTGGGGTTGAGGACCTTGGACTGGTACTCGGCGTGGAACTGGGTTCCGACGAAGTAAGGGTGCTCCTTGAGCTCAAAGATCTCCATGCGCTCGCCCGTCTCGTCCTTGCCGACGAAGTTGAGGCCGGCCTCCTGCAGCTTCTCAACGTGGGCGGGGTTAGCCTCATAGCGGTGGCGGTGTCTCTCCTCCACCGACTGGGCCTCGCCGTACAGCTGGCGCAGCTTGGACCACTCGCTGCCGGGCTGGAACTCAGTGGGACGGAGACCGAGACGCATCGTGCCGCCGAGGTTGTTGCGGTTCAGCTCGGGCATGTAGATGACGACCTTCTCAGCGGCCTCGCCGTTGAACTCTTCGGAGGTGGCGTTGGTGAGGTTGAGGAAGTCGCGGGCGTACTGGATGATAGCGGTCTGGAAGCCGAGGCAGACACCAAGGAAGGGGGTGCCGTTCTCACGGGCCCACTTGGAAACCGCCATCATACCCTCAGTGCCTCTCGTGCCGAAACCGCCGGGGACGATGATGCCGGAGGCGGTGCAGACGGAGTGCCAGGCCTTGTGGTACTGGGCCTGGTCCTCGGACTTGGCCTTGGGCTCAAGGTGCTCGGCGTCAACCCAGATGATGTTGAGCTTCTTGCGGAGGTGCATTGAAGAGTGCTCCAAGGCCTTGACGACGGAGAGGTACGCGTCCTGAGACTGGACGTACTTGCCGACGAGGGCAATGTTCAGCTCACCCTCGTAGGGGCGGCTGACGACGGATGCCCAGGTCTTCCACAGAGCCGCGCCCTGCTCGATACGGGCCTGGGGAATGTGGAGAGCGTCGAGGTTGACGGCCTTGCGGAGCCAGGGGATCAGGCCCTGCTCGCTCAGGAGAAGGGGAACCTGGTAGATGGTGGGCATGTCACGGACCACCAGAACCTGGGGGACGTCGACCTGGCAGAGGAGAGCGATCTTGCGGATGGTGGGCTCCATGAGGGGCTGTTCGCATCTACAGGCAATCTGGGGGAATTAGCGAGGCGGCGATTTGGAGGCAAGAGGCAAAATACCATGTCGGGAACGAGACCGTAACTGCGGACCGTCTTGACTGCGTGCTGTGTGGGCTTCGTCTTCTGCTCGCCGTGGATGGTGGGCACGTAGGAGACGTGGATCTGAATGAAGTTGCCGCTTCCCGCTCTGTGGCGCACTATTGAGGGTTAGAGATTTGGTCATGGGGAGAGACTTGACGGGTACAAACATTGAGTCAATGCCTCGACGTAGGGCATCTGGTTTATTGTTAGTGGTTGCCGCTGGGCAGAATGTGTGGTGCAGCACATACGCTCTCAATGTCACCAACAGTTCCTCTGTTGAGTTTCAGTCAGCCTAATCCTACAAGTTGCCGAGGCCAAGACCACGACTTGGCTTCTGGTACCCCTGGATAGGAGACTCAAAACTTACCCCAGCTCAATAATGCAGACATCAGGCTCCTCACCCGAGTCGTCGGTAGGAATCTTCGCCACGCGCTCAATCCAGTCCTGGATGGCATCGGTGACGTGGGGGACGCTAGCCCAATGTCAGCTACCGCTCAAGGCCCCAAGCAACCTTCGCAAACGTACACCTGGACCGTCTTTCCAAGGTAATCACCGCGGCGCTCCTTCTCGATGACGTGACGGTACACCTTGCCGGTGGTGATGTTGTGCTCGCCCGTGAGGCGGATGGCCAGGTAGCGCTCGTAGTTGCCGAGGTCTGTGTTGCGAGCATCGGAGTCAGAGACTTGCTGTCATGGTATGGCAGCTGTGTTGCCCCTGGAAAGGGGAGAAGATGTCGCTCCTCTTAGGAAGGTCACCTACCGAGATCTACCTCCATGCCATCTTGCAGCTGGTTGAAGTCAGCGTTTCTGTCATGAGTTAAGGCTATGTCTGTCCCGGTCCATTGGTCTCATTGGTGTGAGTAAGGGGCACTTGCACCCGTTCATGGCGGGACATGACATTGAATTGGGCTGCTAATACGAACCACGAAACATTCACCGTGCTCGGCAGGAGCCATGAGACCAGCATCGACCTGCAAGTCATCGTCAGCAAACTCATGTTTCACACAGATGGTGGGGCACGAGGGGGAGTTCACTCACCGACAGATAAGGGTCGATCTTGATGCTAGTCACCCTCAATCCAAGGGTCTTCAGGAGCTATTTATCGACAGTCAGCATTCCTGTCCTATTCATCTGTTCTAACCACATGTCGGCCATCCTCACAGCCCCTGCCGGCATCCTCCCACTCAGAACTCAAAAACTCACAAGACCCGTGGACGAGGCGATGATGCCCTTGCCCACTCCGGAGATGACACCGCCTGAGACGAGAACGTAACGCATGGTGGCTCTGTTGGGGGGTTGAATTGTCCAAACAAAAATCAGTAAAGATGTCCTCGGCGGTTCGGCTTGCGTTTCGTTTGGGGTCGTTCGGCGGTTGCTCTCGCGGCTTGACTATGGAGGGGGAGGGGAGGGAAGAAAGAGAGTCAAGACAAAGGCGGGACGCGAACGCGGTCGGAGGTAAAGAAATTTTTGGTTATCGATAAGCGATTTAACGCATAACAGGAGGGGACGAGGAACGGGGGAGGAGCCCACCACACTGCAAGACCACAGGGCGCAACTGCCTGGGGTGGGACCCCGCGGCGGACGGCGGGCAGCTGAGGGCGCTTTGCAGCAGGGGTTTTTGCAGGGCGACTTCCTCAGTTACGGCAGGGGGTGGTCCATGTTTTCGCGTAAAGTGCATCACGTGGCTGGATGGTCTGTTCACCGAAGTGTTCACCGAGACGGCTTCATTGTGTGGTGTTGTGTTGGGCCACGACTGTAGCATTGTCACCACCTCGCATTAGCCAATGAACATTTCCAGACGAATCCTCTTACAAAACTAGGCATGAGACTATCAATCCAGAGGTGCAGCCTTTGGATAATTAGAAGTATCATCGAGATCCCTTTCCAGCACCTAGATGATGCTGTAATGACCTGGACAAGGCGAGCACCTTGACAGTGGCCCTAAATCTGGAGGAACCAAACTTGATGCCGTGGGATTTGGCGAGATTTTTGATGTCGACAGTAGTTTCAATCAGAAAGATATGATCAACTACGGACCTCCACGGCACGAGACTGGGTTTTGAGAACGACCACATCAACAGCCATTGTCCCAGACTTGGCCTGTCAAACGAGCTGCATGGAATTTCAGTCACTGGCAATGAAACAGTCAGCCGCGAAGGAGAGCTACAGAGTTAGCATCACATGACACCGAGTTACATGCTACCGTTGCCATGGAATTATTTCACTGGCGAGAGCAACGTACTATCTCGTTAGATGATGCATAGCAGCAGTCGAGAAACTCACCCATCCGCACCAGCTCAGGATGAGCTACCGGTGACAGTGCTGAAAACGGGAAGAACATGTCCATCAAGCACAATCGTCACTGCTTCCCTATGCTTGTGACTGAGACAGGGGAAGGGTAATAAATCATCAACACACATCGGGCATCCAGGTTGATGGCGCCGCGCAAGGTCTGTGCCCCCGCTCCACTGCTTCTATGGGGCCCGACGTTTGCGCTAGACGACGGTGCACTGGATATTCCCTCCATTCCACTAATAAAACCCGCCCAGCCCAGTGCAGATTCACTGAACCGTCACAGGGCGGGCGTGCAGGGCGGGCAGACAGGGAACATTGACATAAACCTAAGCCAAAATGGAGGTGGGGGATTGGACTGACTGGGAAGGGCATGCCGCCTGCAGGAGGCAGGTCCGAAGATCTCCAAAAGGTAGCTACGACTCGACGAACTCTGCCCAAGATTCCCAATTGCTTTTTTTTCGTCCGTCTCGATGGCACGCCAATATTGCAAGGTCCGGAGCAGAGGCCCGCGGCCAAACTCACTTTCGGTATCTTCTCCACACCAAGCCTGGGCTTTCATGAGACGGTTCATTTCGTCGCAGCGTCCTGTCAGGCGCCCTTATTTTGCACCTCGGACAACCAGAGAGCGGCAGGTTTCATCCTCAGAGAGATGCTTGTGTTTGCGTTCCTGGATATCCAAGATCGACCGTCTTGTGCTCTCCGTTGGTGGGTTTGAAATCGATGCATCCTTACCATGCACCAGAATCATACTCTGAAAATCTCCCGGAAACTTTGCTCATGACAGGATTAGCGACGCCAACGAACATGGCTGCGGCAGCCTGGGGCCACGGTGAGGCCAGGTGGGTCGAGATCGAAGATGGCTGGACGCACAGCGATGGTCAGATTGATTCGGGCCCTTCCCCTTGGCCTGGTCTCCCTCATCTTGGGCAGATCGGCAACCACCAGGAGAGGACCATCACCACCGCTGTGTTTCAGGGAGTGCTCGGAACGTCCTGACCATGACTTTCATGCCAGTAACGCTCTTTCGACCAAATGGACTGGAAGCATAACGTGCCGCTGCACGCATGCTGGCAATTCTGGGTGCAAACAAAAGGCGAGAGGGGTCTTCAGACCGGGTGAGAGAGAAAAGGTGGGAGGTCCGGCATCTTGGGTGCTTGGCCATGGCACCAAAGGTGCAAAGGTGGGGAGCCATGGCATCCATCCAGGCATGCGTCCGAATCGGCTCAAGCGGTGAAGCCAATGCGGAACGGTACAGGAACTCGACGGGTCAAAGGCAAACAGTTATCGTTCACGATGAGGGTCGTACAGGCTCGCGTGGGAGGCGTCGTGGGCAGGGATGAATGGATTTCGATGAATCGAGCTGGTGCGAAAGGCGCAGCAGACGCCGTCAAGTCGTTGCAAGCACAGGACGGCAGTCTGCGACTCTGCGTCTCGTCTCTCGTCCCATCATCTCCCGGATGGGGCCGGTGCTGGGCGTGGTGACATGCACGGATGGAGACAACCTTGGGCTCCCCCGACCACACGGCGAGGGATGGCAATGTGAAATACATTGTGGTGCATGTACTGTGTGTGTGAGAGATCTGAACAGGATGGATAGCCGAGGAGGTAGAGGCTAGGACGGGGCAATCCATGGGAATCCAGGCAGATGAAGGTGTCGAGGCACATCCATTCCACCCACTAAGAAAATGAGACAAGAAAAGGTAAAAGAAAGAGGATGAGAAAAGCCACCCATCCCGGAGGCGTGACAGACACGGCCGTCCAGCAGACCAACCGACCAGGCACCCAGCCAGCCAGTTAGCTCCCGACAGGTCAGCCAGCGTGGCAAGACTGTGCAATTGATCGAACGGCCGGCATGGAGGGAGGGGCTTGGGTTGATTTGAATTGCCTGTGCAAGTAAAAGATGCTACCAACGGAGGAGGGCTTGAGGCCGAGAATGTTGAATGACACGACGGAGACGACGACCGGAGAAGGCGACGAGATGAGATGAGGCAGGAATTGCTGATGTCGGTCAATGCTGGGGGAGTTCGGGGAGGCAGGCCATGTTTCTCGTAATAAAACGGGGAAAGGGGGCACACGTGGATATTGGTCAAGCCGAAGCGAGAAAGTATGAGACTGGCGATATGACGACCTTGCAGTGATCAGTCAGACTGTCAGTCAGTAGGTCGGGTTTGTGAGGGTAGCATTGGCAGTGGGAGGCGAAAAAAAAAGTAAAAAGGCAGGCATTGAAGAGAAATAAAGCAAGTAAAAACAGGACGCAGATCGGAAAGCGAGGCGTCTATCAAATTGGCTTCAAAATGGGACGGAGAGGTGATTGAGAACGAGGTGCTGCGAGGAGGTGACGGGGACGGGACAGGAGGGGCAGCCATGCAATGCCACGCCTCTAGCCAACGCCGGTTCATTCCCCAAGCTGAAGAAAGAGCCGTCCATGTTCTCAGTGAGTGTGGGTGTGGCAGTCGCACAGCAGATTGAACCGCCCAGGACATCACGATTCTACCATACCTTACCTGACAAGCCTTACCTTCCTCTATTTGATTCGAATATTTATGGAAAGCAGGAACTGAGAAGGAACAGTAGGTGTATCGCAAGGTCGTTAATTGGGAAGGAAAGACCAGCCCATCGAGAGTACCTGCAGCCATTGATTGAATGTGTGGCAGCAGAAGATGGGCAGGCACCGGGGCACCGTGAGGCAAGGACAGGCAGGCACTGTAAAGTGCAGGTGGTAAAGCACACAGCACACACACAGCATAGGCTGGAAGGAGGAGGAGGAGACAGGCAGGTCAGGTAAGGTAGGTACCTCTTGCCATGTACTTCACATAAATCGCCCAACCTGCCCCCGTTCCTCTCCTCTTTCTCTCACTTTTTTCCCTCACCTTCCTGCCGCCTCTGCTCGTCCTTTTCTCGCTGTTTGCCGTCTGTCGAGCTGCTCTCATCTGCGTTGCTGCGTATTCGCGGCTCTATCTGTCGCCCTCTTTGGATTCCACTGACCTGGAAACGGTACCTCCAACTGGCCCTCACCACCGTTTTCCCACCGTCGGAGACGTATAAGTCGCAGGCCGACCTCGATCCGTTCAACACCAAAACCAGCGCGATTAGGCCTCAAAAATGACCGCCACAGCGACAGACGAGTGATTGCCGGATTGAAGGAGATTCATCCAGAGTTCTCGCATTTCCATGAGCCTGCCAACCCGGAGGATGCGCAGAGAGGGCAGACTCCCTCCACGGACGGGGTCGACAAGGGTGTCTGCCGTCTGGCGTCTCCATCCCTCAGTTGCGGCCACTGGCCAGACCGTCTACCATCATCTCAAGCCAGTGTTACTCCGACCACACGAACAAACACAACAAGAAAATCAACCTGGTGCGAGCCAAATCCAAGCCCGATCCCGGCCCAAGAACCCAAGCACCAGAAGGCGCCAAAAAGGGCACCAAAGCAGCCCGAAAACGCAGGCACGAGCAGAGACACTTCTAGGACCAGCCATGCGGGCCATTACCATGACGGGCCCGGCACCGGGCCTAGCCAAACCACGCCAGACATGGGATCCCGCCAACAAATGACGAAACAAACCCTGAGAACAGCCCGGACCCTACCTGTGCCTTTCAGCGGTACGATCTGGTTTTTCCATCGAAAAAACTCCCAAGAGTTTTACAGCTGTTTTTGTCTCGATTTGCGCCTGCGGAGAGGGGTTGAGACACCTTCCAAGGTCCCCTGGCAGCGTTTACGCTTCTGATGACGGCTGGTTGGTCATTGTTGACACCGGGGTTGGGCGGTTTGGACTGGTGGGTGGCCCGCCTCGACCTGAGCCATGTTACTGGGAAGGATGCGCCTTTACCGCATTGGCGTCCTTCGGGCTTCATTGGCGGGGCATCCTGCAGCAGTCAACCATGAACAACGAACGACAGCGGCAGTCCTCAGATGCAGCTTTTATCGCTTGCACGAGGGCAGCCAAAACCGGGCGGCAATTCGTCTGTTGTGTCTTCGAAGTGTCGACTGCTACCAGACACTTTATCACTTGCCCAGCCTCAAGCAGACCAAGCCAGAAGCCCCCGCTTACACCGATGGTGGTGTTCACCACCCCTGCGGTTGTGATTGGGATTCTCAGGGCCACCATCACATCACGTTGGTCTGCTGGTGTGACAAGCTGCCAACCTCGCATCGCCGCGGTCTGCATCGGATCATTGACACTCAGTCTGATGTCTTGCTTCCCCTTAATGATATCTCGGCATGAGCCTTGCATACCGGCATCATTCTGTCATACCTCGTACGACGTCAGCCATTTCGGATCAACATACATCGCGACAGTATCGTTTCTTACTCCCCGCCCAACACGCAGTCGACGCCCTTTCCAAACACATTTTGGCCATGTTGGAGGTCTTTTGTTCTCCCTCCGAGTTCTCTCCGAGTATCGTTGCCCTTAGATGCCGTTATCGAACCAAACACTCACCAAGCGGTCAGCATCTCCTTCAGCAAAGCCAGCCGAATTCGCGGACGGCGCTTTGCTCCTCCAGCGAGTGCTTGGGGCAGCCCGTGAGAATACCCGACCAAGATCATCATACGTTGGGCATCTTTCCATTTTGCTACAATATTTCCATTTGGCAATGGCGCTCTATGTGCTCAGCCGTATTACTGACTCGCAGATCTCTTGGCTCGGTGCTGGTTCGTGGCATTTTGATGTTTGCTGCAGGCAGGGGTAAAGAGGAATGACAACTGGGATCGACATGAGCTGCGTGGCAGCATCAGACAAGCCGAATGGCCTCTCGGAAAGCCCGTGGGAGGGACGGTCAAAGATAATCGAGCACGAGGAATGGACGGTGTCGCACGGCATTACTTCGGGGAACGGCTGGGTAATCATCATGCGTCGGATCTGAGGGGCAGCGAAGAAACGGCGACGAGATGAAGATGAACACTCGACTCCGAAACCCTCATTGAGGATGCGGCAACGACGACAAAATGATTGACCAACGAGACCGAGTGGATGGACACCAACACCATCACCACGACTGTACGCACGTCAGGGAGCATGCAGGTGCTGGAGAGGAAGCTGGACCGAGCAGGCACACCACCAATATGCCGCTGCTAAGGGGTGGAACCCAATCTGGTAGTGATGGGACGGATGTGCTGCATGACACTAACGGATTATCCATTGCTCCCTATTGCAGTGCTAACACCCACAGCTCATTGGCTGTCGGCTTGTTCCGGCTCTCGGCTACACGAGGTCCAAGCGAGGCTAACCAGAAACAGCCAGATGGCGCGTCTGGGAGCATTTTCGTGGAGCAGGCTCTGAAACCAATCAAGCGGCAGAATCAGGGACAGAGGGCGATTTTGGCGAGTCGTTCCCAGCAGCAAGAAAGACTCGCCCGATTCCCGTTCATCCACCGGCACCCTCGCCCAAACCCGACTCCAGATCCAGCTGCAGCAGCGCGCACATTGAGCGCGATTCCTGCGTTGCGTTTTGAGAGACTTTCCACTCACTCTACGGATACCTTACCTAGCCTTAGGTAAGACCAAGCCGGACCACCTTTCATTCAGCCTCTCTGATTGCCTATTGCTGGCCGGTCCCCATCGGTCTGCCCTTTCTCTGTCCGCTGTTCGTTTTGTTGTTGCTCCTGTCCCGTCCTGTCCAGCTGCCCCGACCCGAGCAGCTCCTGCCTCCCTCCCGCCGCCGCCCCGAAAGTCGTACCCTTTTTTTCAATCCTCGCACCCCCATCCCGATCACCCCCGGGCCGCCGATAAAGTTGTAAGTTCTATTCTAATTATCTCGTGAGCTACTTTTGATGATGCCGCGCCATCTTCTGATGGCTGGTGGTCGATGAAGTTGATGCTTGCTATTGTGGATGCGCGACGTTCGCGATTGCTGCACTGCAGGCAGGCATTTGCTTCATCACCCACCTGCCTGCCATTTCCTTCCTTATTGCTCTCTGCACTCTTTTCCCCATCCCCAAATAAGCAGGTAGCCTATCGCATTGGGACGAGAGGAAAGGAAACAAACATTTCCCGGCAAGACGCGAGTCGCTGGCGTTGGCAAACCTCGATGGTGCCTGCCTTGGCCTGTGTCGCGCTCTTTCTTGGGTGCCCTGTCTCTCCTTCCTTTATTTCCCCTACCTATTTTTTTTTTTTTTTCTTACTCGCCGCCTTCCTCCCCTCGCTTCCCACTCCTGCGGCCGCCTGCTCAACTCACTCGCGCCTTTCCCCCCGTCGTCGCTCCCCCGAAGGCAAGTGCAAGGCCCAGGCACAGCCCGGTCCTCCTCCTTCTCCCCAAGCCCGACGGCTGCCACCAGCCCCAGCACAGAGCACTCCAGCCAAAAGCGGCCGCTCCACTGCTGATTTCCCACACACACCCGCTACTCGTTCGCTCGCTCCCCCCAGCACAACGCACCACGCTCCAAGGCCACCACGTCCACGTCCACCACACACAACCGCGACGCGCGCGACCAAGTCTGCATCGCGACAGAGCCTACTGCCGTGCCACATCCCATCACGATCATCCGTTGCTCCATCTCAATGGACCTTGGCCTATTGAGTCCCTGTCGCTGACGTTACAAGTAATCGCTCGATGGGTCGCGAAAGCCGACCACAGCCATGAGCACCTGGATGAACGAAGCCGCGGTCCCCAACCATAATGGCAACGGCTTCCCTCACATGAACGATCCTAATGCCGCCGGAGCCATGATGGATCCCTCGGCCTTCATGGGCAACCAGGCCCATTTCAACCCGGCCCAGTTCGCCAATCCCCAGCAGGCGCAGCAAGCCCAGCAGCATCAGGCCCAGCAACAGCAGCAGCAGATGGCTGCCATGCAAAATGGCCAGATGCGCAACGCTTCGCCATCGTCTTTTCAGAATCCAGCCTATCAAACAAATCAAGTGATTCCCTCGAAACGACCCCGTCCTCGCGAAGACAGCCTCGCCGGCTCACCACGACAAAATCCCGGCATGTTGCCGACGTCGCGCTCCGAGACGCCACAGACGTTCCCCGGTTATCAAGGCGCCATGTCCCAACAAGGTCAAAGTCAGCCATCGCCGTATCCTCATCTGCAGAATGGCTCCGCGAATGCGACGCCATCCCCGATAATGGCAAACCAGCTTCGTCCCGGCAGCGTACCTCAAAGAGTCGCGACCGCGTCACCTCATCCATTTTCGCCTGGCGCGCAGCAGTTTGCTCCCCAGGCATCGCCGAATCCATCCGAACACGGTACGCCTCAACCGAATCACTACATGCAAAACCCGAATATGCCCCCGGGCTTCAATCCCAACTTCACGCCGACGCAGCAGTCCCCGGCGAGACCCTCCCCCAATCCGAACGCGATGGCAGGCGGGATGATGCCCCAGCAAATGGGACAGATGCCGCAACACATGGGTCAGATGCCGAATCAGATGCTGCCGCCCAACATGCAGCCGCGAAATGCGATGGAGCAGCAACAAATGGCCGCATACCAGGCTCGTCTCCAAAAGCAGTTACAGCAGGGCAATATCCAGGGCATGCAAAACATGCAGAATATGCAGAACATGCAGAATATGCAGATGGCGGCTCAGATGCAGGCCCAGAGCATGGCTCAGGGTCGTGGCATGATGCCAAAGCAGCCTATGCCGATGCCAAACGGCCAGATGCCCCCAGGCGCGATGCGTCCCCAGCAGCAGCCACCGCAGCAGCAGCGCCCGATGCCCCGAACGGATCCTGACCAGTTTATGAAAAGCCTCACAACGTTCATGACGGCTAAAGGCCTTCAGTTTGACCCGAACCCTGCCATTGGCAACCGTCCGGTTAGTTTGTTGACGCTTTTCCAAGCTGTTCAAGCCAAAGGTGGATATAAACCTACAACTGCTGGCAACCAATGGCCAAATGTCTCCAATCAAATCGGATTTCACCCCGGACAGATACCGCAGGCGCCTCACATGATGAAGGAGATCTACGAAAGGAACCTGCTGAGGTTCGAAGAGGCTTGGCATGCTCAGACAAATAGGCAACGTATGATGCAACAGCAGCAGCAGGGCATGCCCAATCAGCCCATGCCCGGTCAGCAACCTCAAGGAACTCCAACCAAGCAGATGTCTCCCCAAGGCCAGATGCCCCAGCAACAGATGATGCCGCAAGGCCAGCCGAATATGCCTCCGCAAGCCCAGACGCCCGTTAAGCAAGGGTCGTTCAGTGGTCAGCCTCCCGCTGTGAATGGTTTCCAGACTCCCCAACCGCCAGGACAACAGACACCAGCGAACGTGCCGCCAGGCCATGCGCGCAACAGCTTGTCGCGGAGTGTCGAGCCGACGCCTGGTCATCCCAACTTCCCCGCAGCGTCTCCTGCCTCCGTAAAGGGCGGTGGTATGCCGATGCCCGCCCCTCCCGTCATGGACCAGAACCCAATGGCTGCTTCGATCAAGCCTCGTATGCTGCGCCTTGCCCAAGAATCCGACGAGTACACTCCAAGCGCCCGACCGCTAGAGGCTTATGGTGGTATCAACGTTCGTGCTTTCGATCTCAAGGGGTTAGAGCTTCAGGCGTTGAAACCCGATATTCCGCCGCCGTATGAGCTTGGCTATGTGGACTTACACGCCCTTACCCGCAGCTTGGAGTCCGGTATACATGGTGAGGTTCGCCTCGCGTTGGACACCTTGGCAACGGTCACGGCAACCCAACATCAGGCCCTGCATATCCATCTCAAGTATTGCGAGGAGCTGATTGAGGCCTTGCTTGAGTGTGCCGAGGAACAGTTGGATTTCCTAGTGGAAAACACGGAAGAGTCTTCATCGGATATCCAGCTTACACCGTACGAAGATATTGCACGTGCGTGCTGGACCGAGAAGATGGGTGTGAAGGAGTTGCCGAAGTTCGGGTCGCCAGAGTATGAGCTTGACCGAGCCGTTGATCGTTTCTCCTGCGTCATCACAATTCTTCGCAATCTGTCCTTCCCGGAGGCTGCCAACGAGAATCACATGGTGCTAGGTGACGAGCTCGTCATCAAGTTCCTGTGCGCCACTATTCGATACTTGGGAACGCGCAGCATGCTTTTCCGAACAAACGCAAACACCATCGAGTTCATGAAGGACGCCATCATCCTGCTGTCCAACATCGCGGGTGCGGTCGAGATTCCCGGCCGCGAACAAGCCCTGTGCTTGCTACATTTCCTTTTGGCCTTCGCACCCGCACCCGGCCCTACGGTGGTGGAAGATAAGATGTACTTCCCTCCCTACCAGCCTGGTGTCCACACCTACACCTTCCACGCCGTGGATGCGTTGGCCAGGTTCCTGGCGAGAGACGAGCCGAATCGCACGCATTACAAGACAATTTTTGCCATGGACGCGAGTAGCAATCCACCGTTCGACCTATTGACACGGGCATTTGCGCTTTCGACAACCGTCATCCCCATACAGACACCCGAGTCTGCGGTGGCACACGTGGAGGCCCCGGAAAAGTTTTTCAGACTGATCGAGGACCGCAAGCCCTGGCTCATGCAGGGTCTCCTGGCTACCGATATTATCGCCTCCCTTGCGCCGGGTCACGAGACGGGTATCGCGAAGGCCTGGCTCACAAGCGGAAATGGATTCGCACAGAGTTTATACCACTTTGTGCAGGTACTCGGCGCCCAGTTCGAGCAGCCATGGCAAACGCGAAATGGCCAAGGTGATCCCGCTGGTCGAGATAACGGACTGGTGTACATTGCCACTTGCGGCATTTCAACGCTGCGGCGGTTGGCCGAAAAGGCTCGGGACCCTAATGACCCTAAGTCTAGCCTTCCTGCCGACGCGCTGCCGTCAGAGGAGTCCGTCTTCAAGATGATGCTCATGCGGTCGCCCGAGTGGACCAAGGATGGTGTGATCAAGAACCTATCGGCGTACGCAGCGTTGGATTGATAGACTTTTCTGGCGTTACGACTTTTAGGATTGTGCATGGCATAGAAACGGAGTCGGGGAGTGCGTTTTGTTTGGAGGGAGCTTCACTGATACCAGATGGGCCCTGAGTGGGAGGGTTTATCCAAGCCTTGTGTTGCCATGGGACAGGCACACATCCTGCAGTGGTGTGGATCGTGTATAAGAGTGTAACTAAAAAAAGAGAAGGAACTTGACGGGAGTTTATTGGGGGCATGGAGCGAGGATGCTTGACGGGAGCCATTCTTTCATAGGTGTACAAATGACGCGACAATGCAAGAATACCTCCACTGTTGTCAATTGTTGAGATTGCCTGAGGAGACCTAATACTCTACATAAACGCATGTAGCCACACCGTCGTGGAATATTTTACCATGAATTCCTTCTCCCCGAGAGTAGGTTATAATACATTCGTGCTTCAATCTAGCTCACCATGGTGCTTCTCGGCCCATGTGTGCTAGCAACGACGCAGCCTCTCTTTATTTTGTCTTCCGCCAGTATGCTACACCGGTTGATATACAAGCTGCCGCGCAGCCTCGTTACGCCATTCCCAGGCCTCATGCCTTGACCTCGGTCGGTGTCGTCTTAGGAATTTTCGGGTTGCCGAATGTGGTTGCCAGAAACTCCTTGATTTCTGTCGTGTGGTGGCCCTGATATGCAAGTCAGCTCACGCCCTATGTTTTGACAAAGCTTCATCACGGCAATTGGGAGATGCGGACCTTGATCTCAACGTGCTGTGTTACGGGATTGATTCTGAAGTTCTCCTTGGGAACCTTGATCGCTGCGGACACGTCGGTGATGAGGGCCTTGCGGTTGCCCTCGATCTTCTTGATAACTGTGCGCTTGCTAGATCCGGCGGCCTTGTCGTCCCTGTAGACGGGGTAGGAGTTGGAGGCCGTCAGGTTGACCAGGTACGGTTTTGAGACGGGTGTCGCCGTGGAGGAGAATCGTACGGTGGGAAGAATGGCGGATCTGGGGAGGAAGGTGGCTGGCCTGGCGAAGGCCGTTCGGATAGTTGTGCAGTTCATGTTTGCGGCGGAACGAGCGGATCGGTGCCGGAAGGAGGATTGTCGTCGTCGTCGTGGGGGTTCCTCTGGGTGGCCGTCGATAACAGCTTCAGCATCAGAGGTTTCCAAGGGATTCGCGCCGGTTGAAGCTCGGCTCAACCCACGTCCCTGGCCCGTGTCCTGTATCCCACCTTACCTAACCAGGGACCTCACGGTAGAAAGCAGACGCACGGTCCATCTCTGAGTGAATTAGGCGGACCGGCAAAACCACGGCACGCCCAAAACCCCCCACCAATTCTTGCCTTTGGCGAAAATGGCCAAAACTCTTCTGAGCCTGCCCCTCAGCCGGAGAAAACAAATCTGAGCAAAAAATAACGTGCGACTTGCGAAAGGACGGCCGAACCGCGACACCTCCCTCCCCCCGCCTCCGATCACGATCCCGACGACGTCACCCGTCTTCCGCACCGATTCATCCATCTTCCCTTAGCCGAGCCCGAAACACCCTCACCAACCGCCGCCCATCATGGAGGAAGTCTACGCCGCCCTCGACGGCGAGAGCATCCTGCCCAAGCTCGCGTCCCAGCTGTCCCGCCACCTCGTCTTCCCCCTGATCGAGTTCGAGGCCGGCCGTGCCGAGGAGAAGGGCGACGACGACAAGGCGCGCAAGATCCTCGCCGGCAAGATCAAGCTGCTCGAGGACACCAACATGGCCGACTACGTCGCCCAGCTCTACCAAGACCTCAACGGCGGCAGCGAGCCCCCCGCCGAGTACACCAAGAAGCGCAACGAGGTCATTGCCCAGCTCGAGAAGTACGAGGCCGACACGGCCAAGATCTCGGAGCTGCTGACCCGCGAGGACGTCGTCGGCGCGCTGCGAAGCGACAAGGTTGCCAACTTGGAGTTCCTTAAGAAGGACCACGATGTGAGTTTGTCCCGCGTCTGTGTACCCTGGCGGAGATAAGCAAGCTGACACACGCTTTTCAGGTCACCATCGAGATGGTCAACGCCCTCTACGAGTTCGGCCAGTTCCAGTTCCGCTGCGGCAACTACGGCGCCGCCGCCGAGCTCCTCTACCAGTTCCGCGTCCTCTCCACCGACAACGACCGCGTCTCCTCGGCCACCTGGGGTAAGCTCGCCTCCGAGATCCTCACCACCAACTGGGACGCCTCCGTCGAGGAGATTGTCAAGGTCAAGGAGGGCATCGACTCCAAGCTCTTCAACAACCCGCGCGCGCAGCTCGACCACCGCACCATGCTCGTCCACTGGGCCCTCTTCCCCCTCTTCAACCACGACGGCGCCCGCGAGGCCGTCCTCGACCTCTTCTTCTCCGCCCCCTACATCAACACCATCCAGACCTCGTGCCCCTGGGTCCTGCGCTACCTCATCGCCGCCGTCATCACCGGCCGCTCCCGCTCCCGCAACTCCTCCCTGCACCAGAAGCAGATGAAGGACGTCATCCGCTACGTCCGCCAGGAGGCCTACGAGTACAGCGACCCCATCACCGAGTTCGTCTCGGCGCTCTACGTCGCCCACGACTTCAACGCCGCCCGCGAGGCCCTCCGCAAGGCCGAGGAGGTCTGCCGCGCCGACTTCTTCCTCATGAGCTCCTCCGACGCCTTCGTCGACGCCGCGCGCCACCTCATCTGCGAGAGCTACTGCAAGATCTTCAGCCGCATGAACATCCGCGACCTGTCCGCCAAGCTCGGCCTCAACCCCGACGACGGCGAGAAGTGGATCGTCAACCTCATCCGCGAGACCCGCCTCGATGCCAAGATTGACAGCCAGGAGGGCACCGTCATCATGAACCACCCGCCCAACAACGTCTACCAGCAGGTCATCGAGAAGACCAAGGGCGGCTTCTTCAGGACCCAGGTCCTCACCGCCGCGGTGTCCAAGTCTTGAGAGAGGCGTTTGTGTAAAAAGGAAACGGTTGGGATAATGAATGAATTCAAAGGGGGGGTTGGTGTGCGGGGGACATATAGATCTCTACGAAGAAAAAACAGGACGCCGGGTTTTTTTTTCTCTTCAAAAGATAGGTAGACCACATGCAAAGGAAGCACGCTTGGCCCTCGACACCCCAGCAAAAAAAAACAAAAGCCCGACGAAACTTCCCCCTCGGGCAAAGGGTTGGAGGGGGACACGGAGGAGATTTGTGGGTTACCCAAAAGGCTGGTTATGATTGAGCAAAGATTTGACGTATCACCCCCCCTCGAAGGCTTCTTTTTGCATTGGCACGGCGTTTTCAGGGCAAAAACGGGGTATCTTTTTACTCTTTATCCTAAAGGGGGTCAGCAGCAGCAGCAGCAGCTACGAAATGGCAGTGGGGAGGCAGGAAAGGGGAAGATGCTTTCTCCGCTTGCCCTTTTTTGCTGCTTTATTGAAATGTTTACAGTTACGAAGTTTCGTGTGTCTTGCTTTGTGTGTCTTGCTTTGTGTGTCTTGCTTTGTGATGTGATTGTGTTGTGTATATATATATATATATATATGTTGCTTGGGAAAGCAGTTCTTTTGCAGCCCAAGAGACAATTTGAGCGTCACCTTTTCCTTCATTGATCACCGTGCCCTTTTACTGGAGCTTTCGTCAAGCCGACTGGTTTGCGGCGTGGGAGTCCCGGGATCGTGTTTGCTCTGAGAGAGCCGGACATCATCTCCAACGTTGGGTGTATCTGGAGATGAATACTTGCTGTTCGATGGCGATGAGGGGTGGTGACCTGATCATCCTGCAGTTACTTCTTACGCGTCGTCGTCGAGTTGAGACTGAATCTCGGACGGATGGTCCAATGTCCCAAGTCTGGAGACATGCCCACACTCAAAGATCATCTTTTCCTTGGTCTTTTCATTTGCTCTTCGTTGTCTCTCGGTTTGGAAAAGGCTCCGGGCTTTGAACTTTTATACCGCCGCTGGCTTGGGCTCGGAGAGTCCACCTGCTGGTGTATAAATCTAGCCATGGAAGCGTCATCACTATGTCAAGCCACCCGCAATTTAAAGCGTGAAACTCCGACAAGGCTCTATGCTAGTCCAGTCAGTTTCTCGTGTAGTCTGCTGCAAGGTGCTTAAGCTATCTAATGTGCTGGATCGCTAAGGTCTTTGGGGGTGTGTTTACGTGTATTCCGATATGAAAAGGGTTATGACCTGGTTGGACGAGAGAAGGCTTTGGATATTGCTATGGGTTACGATTATTTAATTGTTTAGAGTGGGCAATGTCTGTGATAGAAACCTTGAAAAGTTGGAAACTCCCGGCTGGAATAATTTAGAGGCTGCTGAGGCGGGTAGATTGTTGTCTCTGAGGTTCTGTAGCTTGCCACCTACTGTTGTCCCTCTTAAGTAGTCTCAGTATGCCTCAGGGCGTGCCGATTTCCTCCCGAGGTGGGAAGCTAATTGTGATATAAAATCGTGTGCCTGAGTAAATTGCAAACTGCAGCACGAATCGAATGAAATTGGTACATATCTTGGTCGTTGATAGTATCCCAGACCGTGGCAATCTCCAGGAGACGTTAACAGTGAAGTTAATTGTAGTCTGTGGCTTTTTATCAGAAAATCCTGCGGGTTCTGTTCGTCGGATGTGTTGCTATCGTGGTATTCGGAATGAATGCGCTGAGAATAGGAGATGATGATTGGCACGAAGGATAATTTGGTTTGGGTATATGCGACTTGTGCAACTTCGTGTCATGTTGTTTCATGTGATGATGCAAAGAGAACAACGCAGATACATTGTGTTCCATAATAGCTCGAAGGCGATGAGAGGTTAGACGTTCCTTATGTACAAGATACCGGCCAGTGTTGGTGTGGGTGTGCTGACGACCACTCACCAATTACCATTCATCAGGAGATACACGCCATCAATGCGAAGGCATGCAGTCTTCTGTATCCTAGTGATGTGACTTTAAAATGCTTTTTTGGAGACGAGGGCAGTCACAGCCCCAACCGCGATTCAACAGTAGCACTCCAAGACGCGTAGATAATGTGGCATCGTCTTATGTGGTTATGAAGCAACCTGATTTGCGATGGTTGTTGCTTTATTCCTAACTTGGAGCCCACGAATCTCAAGTTTGTTTGTGGTGTATTTTGGCACGACTACTCGCCTAGTGAGTAAGAGAGATAATAGACCTTGCTCCTGATCCTCGGGGCTTTCATCCTCCCGTCTGTCGTTGTTAACTTCGGTCTGGAACTCAGAAAAAACAATACAGAGTCCGTTGCATAGGCCAATGACGACGTTGATTGCGGCATCAGCTTGTAATGCTTTCCAATTCAGGGCCTTTTATACCCAGCTGACTGCGATTGGAGGTTCCTCTGTTTCGCGTATAGCGCGGCCTGGGAACTATCCTTACAGTGAGAAGTCACGCGCAATGCAACTAGACTCAGAAACAAGCCAATGGCTCCCATGTTGGAGTATCAGGGAAGCCTCTGTTCCACTGCTAACTTGAACCCTGTATCAGTCGGTAGACTGAGCCGTATACAGCGAAGAACCGTTGATGTCGGGTATTTGACATGAATATAGCCATGAAGATGTCGGACGAGGGGAAGCCTTCACTATTATGTTTGCAGTTCCCAGCTGTAGATGATTATTTGTACAAATATCCGTCTTGGATACTCAATGCTTCATCACATTTGGCAATCAACGCATTCTGTGGATTGTACCTGGCTCGAGCGTTGCTGGCCTCTTTAAGTCGTCTTAATATGCCTCAGAGCGGGCGGTGCAGGCTTGTTTGCAGATGAAGGGGTCGGTAGCGATATAAAGCACCGTGAAGGCAATTGGAAGCTTCATTAACCGCAAAATAATCCCGGCTTCAGAAACGGGCCTTCTTCTTGATTGTGAATGCAATCTTTTCGTGAGACATTTACCTGATGTCCGGAGCCGGAATGAAAACGTTTCGTATTGTTGAGGGGCATTTTGGGGGTCTTCGTCAGGGCAAGAAATGGGAAAGATACGGGTGGCGGCCAGCGGAAGATGCGATATTGGATTTGGGTGGATTAATCTATTACCTGTCCATTACCACAAACATGTTTTCCGGGCTTGAATGATCAGGGCTCCGTAGGTTAGCCAGCACAGAATATGGTGAGCTACAAACATATCGTTGTAGGGATTCGGAACTCAAATTGCGGGACTTCATTGTATAACCGCGAGATTTGCGACGGAGTTTAGGTTTTGATGACGACCACTGTCTTCTGGAAATTCACGGCAGACCATCTTGTGACTTGTCCCATACCTCCATAGATGAAGTTGCGGGGGACGATGTGATTCAGCCATGAGGTATCAGAGATCGGCAGTATAAAAGGGTACAACGAGTACGATATTGAAGGCAAACCGACGCAACACACAATACCGGGATCATATTGACTTAGGGCCTTCATCAAGACACTGCCACTCTCGGAGTGTGAGTGAGCGGATTAGAGATTGTCATGATGAGGGCTGGCATCGAGGGACGCAGTCACGTACATCCGGCCTCGGTCGTTGGCCATTCTGCACTTATCCAGCCATAATAATAGAAAGTTGACAGAAGTGACGGTGTTCATTTGAAAGAAAGGCTAGTAAACAAGGTACTCAGAAATTCTTGAGCTGCCATGAACCACCCTACAGTATCAGATGGTGACGCAAAGGTTGAACTACGAGCCGACCGTTTGCCGGTGCCTTGTGGCATTCTCAGCCTAGGTCACTGCATCAACTGCAACATTTACACGGCTTGGTCTGTAGACATCTTACATTATCAGCGTCTATAAATGGGTTGCGGAGTAGTAGTCTTGCGTTATGACCACACATGGGCCATGCTCGGGAAGTGACAATTGTCGTCAACGTACGCAGGCATGGAGATGTGCCATTTATGAAGTCCCCGAGACAACGTCAGCAGGGCTTCACTGCTCCACGAGCCAAGCAGGAAGTCAACAGTGTTTTGCGCTCCTAGGATTTGCTTATTCTCGTGATCATGCCATTGGCTTCATTTGAGGGTATGTTCAGTTCATCGGGCTTTCCCTAGCTCGATAGCCGTCGGTAATGGATCTCCACGAATCTCAAGATCATTTCTATTACTCGTGTCGTGTTTCTGCTTGCGAATAGGGAAATGTTGTTCCTTAAGTATGACTGCGACGAAAACTGAATGTTCAATTACCTTGCCATATGGGTTCTCACAGGGGCAACCTCAAGGCACCAGAGAACTATGATAGTAGAAAATTATGGATTCCATGTGACCAACATGTGAAGAGACACCACCCCAAGACAACATCCACTTCAAAACTGTCATATCTCAATTTTGTTTTGAAAAATAAGTCAAGTCTCTTCCCGACTCCAAGAGATCTTAAGTGCGGAAATTGATTTGAAATCTCAAGATTATTCGATGTACAGTGAGAGTTGCGGCGATCATATCAATAATCATTTCATCTTTGATCAACGGCAACACAACGATATTGATTGTGTGTAAGCGAGGATGCCAATGTTGCCACACGCTACTGCGTTCGACAAGACCCAAACGAATGGCTTCACTTTCCCGTAAGCCGGGATCGGAAGAGGTACCCTGGTCTGACGCACATGCATGAGCAAGGACGCAACGACAAGAATGTCGGACAGAACAAGGATTCAGCCGCAGCAGAAATCAGGCTGCGCTGGCATTGCATAATTGAACAAGCAAAGGACCATTGGTAAGACACAAAGTCCTTAGCTCGGCGCCACGCCTTTACCATTTTGGGGGCCAAACGGGCATCCCGCCCCCTTGTCTAGCACCTGCAGGCTTGCGCTCGCGTGGCGCAGGATCCAATCGTTCAGCCCTAGCAGCGTCAACTCCCCTCACATGAGGCCGCCTAGACTGGCTTTTCTCTGCAGTCATCATCATGAGAAAGACATTGCAGCGGCTGCCTGATCCGGGCGGAGTAACTGTTTTTGCTGACTGACGGGTCGTCTTTTCAACTTCTCATCGTCCCTGATCGTGGGATTGCAACTTGCTCATCTATGCTGACATTGACAGAGGCGCAAACGAAGCAGGAGAGGTACAATCGCGAACCAGGCTGCGACGCGTCGAGAGCTCATCATGATCATCCCGAGCTTGGAATGCGTTTACCCTCCAAACCTGAATCTTGTGCCGCCAAGATGGCGACCTTTGGTGAAGTAAGTAGGCTTTTGGGCGTTGAAGTTGCGACACTGATTTCAGATAGCATTATTTGCGTCCATGACATAGGAGGGTCGCCAAAGACGACATGGCATCATGATGAATCTGGCAAGAATTGGATCTCAGATCCTGAATTTCTCGGCAACTTCGCAAACTCGGCGCGAGTATGGTCATACGGATACAACTCTGACCCGGCAGTCAATATGACGCCCTCCAGCATTGCGCTCCATGCCAATGAACTCCTCGCAGTAATCATGGCTGGTTACACAATGAATGGGGTACAGTTTGATTCCATGTCAACGTATGCTGAGCATTCGCAGCTGACGAGAGTTCTAGGGAGGAGGACCGACAATCTTCATAGCGCATGGTCTCGGCGGGGTCATTGTGAAGAAGGTAAGAAGACAAGAGGCGCCGCAACTTAAGGAACGTAATTAACTTAAGTTAAGGCCGTAATACTCTCCTTGAGCTGCCCAGAGTACTTCAACATCCGAGATTCCATCGCCGGCGTTGTCTTTCTGGACACGGTTCATCATGGCACTGATTCCGAGGGCGTTCTGAAGGCAGTCAAAACTATCGCGGCACTTAGTCTCCAAAAGGGATCCTTGAAACCATCATGGGACGACACAAGGCAATATGCAGATGCCGTCCGCGAAGTCAACACCGCGTTTCTCGACAGGCTGCCTTCGGAGCTTGAGATGCTCAATTTCATCGCAGTGAGGCGAGTTGAGCTGACTGTTCATGGTTCCGAAACACACAAGACTTTGGTAAGAGCTCCAGATGCAGGATCGTCTTCAGGTTTCTCACATCAAACAGGTCGTTCCGAAACGGCGCGCTGAGCTTGATTCACCCCAAAGCAAGACATTTACCATAGACTGCGACCACTTTCAACTCACAAGATTCCCGTCCCCTGAGGATAGGATCTATCTTCAACTGGCTGAACAAGTTGGCGAGTTGATGACGAAGGCCTCGGCAGATACGTCTAGGAGGGTATTCTTCCCGCCCGCGCCGCCGGTACTGCGAAACTCCCCAGTTCCCAGACCGCCGTCGCCGGATCCAGGTAGTTATCTCCCAAGACATGGGTCTCTGAGAGCCACTGACAAAAGAATAGACATCCCCGTCCGACCACGCCCCCCGCCGGGCCGACCCATGGGGCTGCCCCCAGGCGTGATTCCTGCTGCACACAGTGGCAACGCTCACCAATCCTGGGTGAAAAGGAAGAGCATCGGTTAGTTCCCCTCAAACCCTGAAGTTGTGGACTAGTTCTAATGAGAATCTAGAATACATGAAAGAACGCCGGGACAGACTCATAGATAGGCTTGGTAATTGGGACGATGCTCATCTTGGCCACGACATCAATCCGATGCCAGGCACGTGCACATGGATAGAGACGCATCCATTCTTCCTTGAATGGTCCAAGTCCAATGCGACCGAAGATTTCTATGTTTACGGAAGTGCCGGCTGCGGCAAGACGTACCTTGCCAAGTCTGTTGCAAATCACCTCTCTCGGGATACATCGAAACCATGGGATCTGGTCTTCTCCTTCTTCTGCAATGCAAGCACAACAGGCAACAAGAAACCGCCAATCATGGAGTACTTCATCCGAGAGATGCTTCGCCAACGTCAACAATGGTTTGAATGCTTGAGAAGTCAGTTTTTGTTTCCAGATGCCGACGGGGATTTCAGCATGGCTGCTCTCTTTGGCGTTCTCCGGGACCTCATGTCTCAGCTGCAGTTGGGCCAGTTGGGCCCGGGTCCTGGGAAGTCTATCACAGTCTATTTGATAGTGGATGGGCTCCATGAATGCGAAGTGGGCTTTGTCAAAGAGTTTCTCAGTCTGGTGGCTGTTCTTACTGACCATCCGGTCGCTCGTTCAACACCACCGTCGCCTCCTCCTACAGCACCGCCCGGACCATTTAACCAACTCTTCCCACGAGATACCGTCAGATTTAAGTTCTTCATCACTTATACCCCGAACGAGGTGATGGCTATGGCTTCTGTAAGAGCCACTCGTATCAAAATGAAAGACCAGGACATCCGGAAGGACATTGCTACCTACGTGGACAAGAGGGTCGAGGACTTCAGTACCATCAAGTCAACAAAAGAGCCGCCCGCAGATGTGGCAGATTCGATCAAAGAGCAAGCAGAGTCATTCTTCGTCTACGCCAATTGCTCCATGGAAGACGGATTCTCGACAGCAAGAGACGACGATGAGTACGGGTTCTCCATGAGCCGCCGGATCTTTCCATATCCGCAAAAGCTAGGAAAGTACTATGACTACAACCTGCTACCCCTGTTCCAGAACATCAGCAATGACAATTACGCCCTCTCAGCGCTGCATGTCATCCTAGGCACCATTGGACATGTTCGTGGAAACACCTTGCGCGACGCTCTCGCGTGCCTTCACGACAATCCCCGTCTGAAGTTCATGGACATCCAGACAATCTTGATGCATCAATGCCCTCGGCTAATCAGAGTCACCGATGACTTCGAGGCCTTCCCCTTACACCCCTCCCTCAGGATCCACTTCAATTCTTACATTAGCGAAGATGAACAACATGTTAACATGGTATCGCTCTGTCTCAAGTATCTCTCGCAGCCCATCTTTGGAGGAGGTCTTTCGAGAGATGTTCAACGGGATACACCATTTTACCTTTACGCAGCAAGGAATTGGCGGACACATTTCAAGCTCTCAGGGGACAAAAGCGCAAAGCTAATACCCCAAGTGCGCCGTTTCTTTAACTCATCCTCATACGGTACTTGGAGTCGCCACGTAGACGGAACAATCTCATCGCCCTATGGTATTACTCCTCCTGTCGTGGCTCTTATCACTGCAAACGCTGCAAACATCACGCATCGTGTTGTCGACTTGTACCTTATGGACGATCCAGAGACATACCCATGGCAAACCGGAGTATGGGGCTTCTTTTGGCGGCTCAAGCAAAATACGTGGAGAGACTACCCTCGGTTCGCCATGTTCATTGATTCATTCAGAAAGAGACACGACGAGATGATAGTCGACGAAGCGGGTCTTTCTCCGTTGATGCATGCTGCGAAGGAGCCGGTCGGTCTGCCAGATATGGTTCACTATTTCCTGCAGCGTCCCTTCAACATCAACCGTAGGGACCACGCCATAGGCGCCACAGCGTTGATGTTCTTTTGCAGATTCAACACCGATCCAGATCAAGATGTCATTTCAGAGATAATCGATGCGTTCATGAAAGCAGGAGCAGATGTGAACATGTCTACTTTCAGGGGAGAGACCCCTCTGTGGCTAGCATGCAGCAACGGAAACCCGATCCTGGTCGAGAAGCTTCTTCGAGTCGGGGCCAACCCGAACATTTCAGACCAAGACGGGTCGACGCCCATACACCAGGCATTCAGCAAGCCAACGAAATATTCCTATCAGATTATCGACAAGCTCGTTCGAGCTGGAGCCGATCTGAGCATCAAGTTTCCCGTGCCAGACAAATTGATACCCTTGACAGCAGCAATCGTTGACATGCATTTCGACATTTTCCTATTTCTGTTGGACAACATCGACGATATCAATCAGAGGGATGATGCGGGCTTTGCTGCCATACACTTGCTGATGCAGCCAAAATACGCCGATTGGCTACCTCATCTGCTTGAACGACGGGACTTGGACATTGATCTTCTCACCGACTCTGAGTCCGATAAAGGTGCACCGGCTCGGCTGACGGCTTTGTCTTACGCGATTGCCGAGCAGAACTTCCAGGCCGTTGAATTGCTTCTAAGGGCCGGAGCAAATCCAGACCGGCATCCACAGGCAAGCGATGAGACACCACTATTTGTCGCCGTGGACTTCGTTGCGGGGAGGTTAGAAGACATGTAAGCCATCAAGTACTCGAAACTTACGGCTCAGACTGACAATAGAGTAGCGGCGATAAAGACCCGAATGGAAACCTCGATATCGCAGAGCTGCTGATCTCATACAACAGCTCCATCAATACTCTGAATCCCAAGGCGAAACGCCATGCAAGATCACCATTGATGTTGGCAGTCAAGAATCAGAACTACCCAATGGTTGAACTTCTCCTGAAGCACGGCGCAGACCCCAGCTTGGAAGAAGCTTACAATCTCCCTGGCGTTCTGGACGCAGCCGTTTACGGGGGCAATGTGGAAATTCTCAAGTTGCTTCTGGAACATTCGTTACCTCCAAGTATCAACTATGTCCCGAAAGACTTCGACCATATCCTTGTAGAGGCGGCGGAGAAGGACGTAGAGTTGGTCAAGCTACTCTTGGATCATGGTGCCGATACAAAACGATTCTTGGCGCCTGGTGATTCCAGGACCCCGCTACAGGCTGCAGTTCAAGAGGGGAATGTTGCTTTATGCAAGCTGTATGCTGAACATGAGCCAGAGCTGGTGAACTACCAGGCGGAAGAGGGTTTGGTGTGCGAAACGCCTCTGAACATTGCAGCCAGAGAAGGCCACATGGAGATTGTCCGTTATCTCCTCGAAGCAGGGGCCAAACCCGACCTCCAATCATTTCACTACCAGGAAACACCACTCTGGTCAGCATGCTCTCAAGGAAAGTTTGACATCGCCAGACTGCTTTATGAGAGAGCCCCTGAAACAATCAACATCCCATCTTATGACGGCGAAACACCCCTAATGGGAGCATGCTCTTCCGGTGCCATCAAACTCGTTGCCTTTCTTCTCGAAAATGGAGCCGACTTCACGCCTAGATGCGCATCCTGCGGCTCCTGTGTCTGGAAAGCCTTAAGGAATAACAGGGATTCACCAGCATACAAGATGATTGAACTGCTGATTCAGCACGGTCTTGGCGTGGACGATGTCGTCAGCTCGGTCGGATTTACCGTGCTGGGCGAGGCCTGTAGGAGCGGGGATTTGCCGGCGGTGCGGTACTTGTTGGACCTGGGTGCTGATCCGGTGAAAGGACAACTCTGTCCCGGAAAGCGACCTTCAGACAATGTTTGGAGGAGTGCCGCGCAAGTTGCTGTGGACAACCGTGAGCCTGAGATTCTCGATGCCTTGCTCCAGCATCCCAAGGTTGCCGAGTTCATTGGAAACGCCGATGTTTACGGGGAGACGGTGTTACATACGGTCGACCCGCAAAAGGAGGTACCAGCGATGATGACCATGATCCATAATACGTGTGAGAGGCTGAGAAGGGAGACCGGTATGGATCACTGGGAAAAGATGTTGGGTGCTAAGGACTTCGGGGCCCAGAAACCACTTGATACCGCACTGGGAGGATACCACAAGCCGCTGACTGACCAGGCTGTCGCAAACGCCGACGAATTCATCGCACAGTATGTCGCACAATTAGTCGCAGCTCAGCATAGGACGATCGACGACCACTTTTACATCATCAGAATGCTATCGCGGCTACTCCTCCTCCGAAATGGGTACGACGATGAAGCTGTAAGGCTGATACAGGCGTTCGTCGTGGATCCTTGGGTGAGAGAGAAGGACAACCGTGTCGAGGAAACAGTGTTCTGCGAGTACTGCTGCGATGAGTGTGGCAAAGATGCCGAGGAGGAAACGCTCTACTTCTGCCGCTTTTGTGTATGGACTAGTGGACGGTGCTGCTTCAACGACCACAAAGGAGTACATGAACCGATTGAAGTCCCATTGGTTATGGATAGGCGCATTGTGGATATCAATTCGGAGGAGTTCATGGGTGTGCTCAGAATTCTTGAGCAAGACTTTGTCACCAACAAAACCCCCCGTGCCGCGGAACCCACCCAGAAAGAGCTGTTTGAGGCGGATCCTGAATCCGAGGACACCACACTGTCTCTCGCCTTTCTGCATTCATTGGGGTACCTTGAATTTCCCCGTCGTGCATGGAATCCTTACCTTCCCTTGGCACCCAAGATCTACAAGCGTATCGAGCCGTGGGAATCCTTCATGAAGCAAGAGAGGAAGGAATTTCAAGAGTGGGTTTACCGGACGGAAACGGCACCGTGGAGACTGAAGAACGAACTTCAATATTTCCTCGAATCAGGCAGGAGGACTGCTTACAAGGACATTGGCACCACGATAGCCGAGGAAATCATGAGAGACGTGGGTGTTCTGTTTCACGAGCCTCGTCGCAGCAGAAGCCCGCGGATGCTGCGGACGAATGAGAGGGGCGCGAAGGGGCTACGAATGCTTTCTGACGAAGAATCCGACTGATTTGATGGGACGCTAAGATGAATATTTGCAGGACGTTTGTCAATTTCATGAGACATGATGAAATGAAAAGGGGTAAATGGGCAGCATCAGAAAACAAAAGACCGGCTCAAGAGTTGAGGTGATCAATCGGAAAATACGCATAATTGCGGAAAGTAAGAATGCTTCTCGCAACAGGACTTTGCCAGTTGATATCATTGTTAGTCTTGTTTGATATTTTGGCTAATCTTTCATGCTTTCTTTTCATACTTGCTACGGTGTCCCTTTCGCGGTTCTCAGCCTGTAATCAAGCGGCATCATCACCGTTTCCAACACAGACCGCCTTCTCAGCCATGTAGGAACTTCTCCAGAAACCATGAGTACTTCTCAAGCTGCTCTAAGTGAACAATATGAGCCCCGTTGCTGATAGTAATCCATTTAGAGTTGCGAATGTTCTTGACCAAAGGTTCAACCACTAAGTAAGACGCCTCATCAAACTCGCCATGAATTACCAGAGTTGGGACTTTGATTTCTCTGCACTTCTCACTCCAATCGTAACCTAATGCAGATTGTTAGCTTACACTAAAGGAGGCTGCGCCGAGAAGCAAGACTCACTCTTCAGGTTCCCGACGACAGTAATCTCACTTGGTCCATTCATGGTAGAATATACCGTTGGATCTTTCTCCAGCTCATCAAAAGCGTCCGCCAAGGCCTTCGGGAACGGCCAAATTCGACACATGTGAACCTTGTAGTACTCCATCACGGCTTCCTGATACTCATCCGATCCGTAATCGCCGTTCTTTTCCGCCTTCTCGATTGCCTGGCGGACACCTTTAGGCATCTCTTTAAGCCAATTGCGCTGTGCCGTTTCCCACAGCTTCATACTCGCAGGGCTGCTGGCCAAAATCAGCTTCTCAATCCTCGGCGCCAGGACTGGCGATGCAGATTCCGTCGCGATGACGGCCGCAAGCATGCCGCCCCATGAGTGACCATAGAGGTCAAATTTGCCAACGCCGAGGTGAGTGAGCAAGTTCTCGAGTTCGGAGACAAAGAGCGACACAGTCCAGAAAGATTCGTCGCCCTGCTTTTCCGGGTAATGCGTCGATTTGCCGCAGCCGATCTGGTCATACAGAATCACGGGAGTCTTGGTTTGTTTGTGATAATACGTGAACAGAGGGGCCAGGTAAACGTGTGGTATCCCGGGGCCGCCGTGAAGTGCGACAAGCGGCTTACCAGCAGACAAGTCGCCAAGAATACGATAGGCAGTGTGAGGGTTCGAGTCCTCGGGAAATGATGGATGGGGAAAGGGGACTGACCCCTCGATCACTTGGATAAGAACCATTTTGTTGACAAGTAGATGTGTGGGTGATTTCCTTTTGTCAGTAGTGGAAGGAGGTGATTGTTGAACAGCAAGAAGCGGGGATACGAAACGGGGCTTGAGCAGTGAATGATCAGCCGATCGTGCCAGTAAAATTTGTGCTGTATGTCAGAAGCATGAAGCTTACGGTGGCGCATAAGCTCCTGCCGATCCGGGAGCGAAAGTTCATCAAATAATCCTAGGCTTACTGCGATTGGACATCGACGAATGACAATGAGGTAAGAAAGGGCTCGGCAAGGCAGGGTGTCATTGTGTTTGGGGCCATGCTGCAGTTGGAAGCTGTGATAGATAAAATAGGCTATGTGATGGCATTGCCGTTAACAGCTAGACTAACTCCAGCAGGCGAGGCTGATGGATTACTTTTGAAGCCTTTTCCATTACTCACGGAGACGCCGACATCGATTGCATACGATAGCGAGAAGATTTACTCATTGACTGCCTGTACTAACATCTAAAGCGATCGACATCCGCAATGCGACTGGAGTGGGCTATTGAAAGCTATGGTTTTAGAAAGCTTAGGATAGATTTCGTCTTCCTCTCCTGCCTTCGTACTGAAGGCATCTGGGGCAAAGCCCGAGTTTCATTACTTCGCCCTGCACAGTTTCGCTCAAGATCTGACCACAGGGATGGCGCTGGCAGCATGTTCCAGGGCTGTGGTTGCTTGTTCGACGCTCCCTCCGCGTCGTGTAGCTGGCGCCGCAGCTGGTGCAGTTGACCGAGTGAACCACGAAATAACACATCCTCCAGGAGTAACTTCGCGAATGTTTCAAGATGCAAAGAATAATTCTAAGATAGAGATCCCGACTGTTTCTTTTGTTCTCTTGCACAGAGAAGTGTGGTTTCGAAACTTTTGGAAGTGGAGGTTGATCGAAGAAAGCCAACAATAGAAACAATGATCCTTTATATCCTGAGACAAGTTTCAAAGGAATCAAGTGATTTGAGGCTTAGTATCCATTGAATATGGGGCCTGCCTTGGTGAATAGGCCAGGTGCATCTTCTTTGTGGCTGTGATTCAGCGATTGTTAAGGCGTCACAGCGGGCACTAGAATGCACCATGAGGAGTCTTCATACTCTGAGGACCACGAGTGCCCGAGATGACTAGAAATATGGAGAGGAACCCTGCCCAGCTGTAAAAAAATGTCCCATCTCTAGTTTCCCATTTCATCTCATCAGGCAAATTGTGTCTACCGTCGAGCAGAAAACAAAACCTCTTTAAGTCATTGACAAACAACAGCCCTTTTCAAAATCAACATGTGTCGTTTTATTTGGAGAGACAACCAGTGCCAGGTGTGCGGCCAGTTCTTTGATCGCAAACTTATTTCTTGCAACCAGGCACAAACGCGCAAGCGTTCGGCTTGCAACAGAGTCTACTTCCGAGAGAACGATGCTGATTTCAAATGTCAACAATGTTTGGTAACAGAAGCCCCTTGGAAGAGAGTGAAGTCGTTGGAAAATCAGAATACTGAAGAGTACTACAGCGATGATTCTGGGGACGAAGACTACGAGGATTCTGATAGCAGCCTCTCGGACAACGATGAGAGTACTGATGATGACGGCGACTACCAGGACAACAGAGGTAGTGGGCCTTTGAGAAGAAACTCTCAGGAAGCCGGTTTCAAACTTTGCCGGAGGAAAATGCCTAAGAGGCAATGCCGAGGAGATGGGGTTAAAAGCCTGTTGTTCAACTAAGTATTGAGATTAAATCCCGCGCTCTTCGGACTATACTTTGTTTTCTTATGATTCAATTCAATAAAACCTCAAGGCAAAGAATTGTGATATCAACCATAGTAAAAGTCCTGTGTGATGACTGATACCCAAGACCCCAAGGAATTGCATCATGGCTTCGGAAATAATTAATAATTCAGCGTTGTGCAATCTTGCATGGAAGTGCGATAACACAAACAAGTGAAGGCACGAAAAATGCCAAATGAGGGCTCTCTGAGATTCTGGACATTTCTTGCGATTAGTTGCTGGCGAAAAGAGAAGTGAGGCTATGAGACAGTTCCTTGTCATCGGGGTCCAACACTGCCCAATCACGACCACCAAGCACCAAGGCAGAACCCCAAAAACTTGCCAAGTCCTCTTAGTTTTAGTCAAGTTCAAGGAAGTAAAAAGTCCATCATTGTGAGGAGCAGGAACTTTGAACAGCAGACTGATCAGTTAAAGCCACAGAAAGAGCCATTGTGGCTGTTCCCTTGCTGAACCTCAAAGCAACCTGACGTCGGCCAGTGGACCCCATTGTTGCTCTCAAGCAGGTACGTAGTCATCGGGCTGCCTTTCATTATGCTTTCTTTGTCACAAAATCAAGCTTCCTCTTCTATGGAATTCTCAAGACTGTTCGTCAACACCCCATACAAGCAATGAACCGCAGTTGCGCCTACCAAAGACATAAATGCCGCAGCCGCCGCTCATCCCTTCCCATAATTGAGCTGCAACCGACTCAACAAGAACCATCTCAACCGAAAATCTTCATTCTCACATCAGTACTTTCAACCCAGACTTCTTTCACAGCTACAATGGACGAACCCAAGAGCCCCGACGCCGGCGCCTGGACACTCGTCGTCCCCAAGCGCAGGAAGAAAATTCTCGTCAAGGCCAAGTCAAACGAGGACACCAAGAAGAACGACATAAAAAACACCGCAACCCCTCAAGCAAATGATCAGGAAGTTGATGCCGCGTACGATGCCTCCGCCGAATATGATGCGGACTTCGAAGACAGCGAAGTCGACAACGTCGCGGTGGACGTTCCAACTGAGCATCCCACGGCAGGCTTCGACGACTTCATTGAGGACTATGATGAGTACGCTGGCATCGAAGACAAGATGCTGGATCAGGCGGTGTATGACTTTGAAAAGCGAGAGAAGCCACTGACTCGATTTGGAGGTCGGAAGCATGGGACCATCGCGGAAGCTCGTGGCATTCGTATGCAAGGCGTCCAGCGCATCTATCTGAGAGATGACAAGAAGGCTGCCTATTGAGAGAGAATGGGGAGAGTTGAACGCTTTTCTAATGCGATGAAAGTGGGAGAGCCAGGAAAAAGAACCAGAATGTTTATTTAGATCAACGATTGGATATCTGATGAGCCCAATTGCACCCTATCTGCTTTTGCTTCTGGCATGTTTAGATCATCAAAAAAGGTTGCATCTATGGCTGATCAATTTCGTCCACCTCGCGGGCTGAGAGCAAACTCAGTCTTTATCTTCAAGATTCACACCTGTGATCTCTGGCCGTTATAAATGAATCCATCAGACTAAAATTGATACCAGTGAATTCATAGATCCGACACCCTTTCTTCGCATCCCCCGCTTCGGCCATTGAAAAAGAAAAAAGACCTTCCCGACCAAAATCGCACACAAAATTTCAGCCGATCGCCGAAGATGACATGCTTCAGTTCAAGGACTCTTAGCATGCTTCTTTTGGTGGAGGGCCTTCACTTCTTCCGCAAGTCCAGGAATCGGCCCTTGAACCGGGGTGTTGGGAGCGATCTGGCTGATGGGAAGTGCCGCCACCTTCTTGCCAGCTGCAAGTCCAAATTCTTCCAGCCATGATGCATATTGTTTTGTTGACGACACATAGACAATCGGCCCTAAACCCACCCAGGCATGTGCAGCAGCACACATGGGGCAGTGCTCCCCAGATGTGTAGACAGACGCCTTGGCTCTCTCCTCAGCGCTAAGGTTGAGTTGCGCCCATCGCGCCAGAGTAAACTCTGGATGTAGAGTTGCATCGGGCTTGCCGTCGCCATTCTCGCCGGTCTGTGTGCGGTTGCGGTCTTCGCGGATGATGGTTCCGTCGGCGCCTACGAGGACGGAGCCGAAGGGGTCGTCGCCGGCGTCGAGTGCTTCCTTGGCGAGTTCAACGCATCGCTTGAGAATTTTGTAGTCGGGGGTTTGGGCCATGGTGGGCTTTGGGGGGGAATGTGATATTGGTCTTGATCAGGACAAGGCGTTGTAGTAGTGAGTGAGTGAATGGTGGGGTAAACTCGTGATAAGATCGTAAGTCAGCATTGGGCATAAGTAGATGACGTATCAGGAACGGATGAAAGTTGTTGCTGGCCCAGAGAACTTTTTCTGCTTCAGACATTAATTTGGCTGGTGACTCATAACTTGTGGTCTTTTCTGTCTATTCAACTTTCAATAATGCTGCGTCTCGGACAGCGTTCTCATCTGATAGCGGTGTCGATGCCCCCTAGACTGAACACGCAGCGAAGAGACATTTCTAAGTCGTCGAGTACAAAATCTAACTTGATTCTACGCAAATCTCATTTCTCTGAAATTCAGTTCATTGGTCTTGGCGGTTTCAAACCAGTTCTGGAGACTGTCAGGTAAATCGAGAAGACGCGATTGTGAAAGTCGTTCGGAGACTGCGGACCCAGGTGCCCACATTTGAGGCCGAGGACGTCCGTAGAGATGTAGCCATGCCGGGAGATGCAGATGGATCAAGAACGGGATCTCATGCGCCTGAGCTCTGGGCGTTACCACATGACTTTCTCGCCATTTTACCACTCTTATTAATGCATCAAATTTGAATACGCATTCTTCATTAAAGCACCGGGTAAGCGCTGGGTTCTACTTTTTGTGTAAATAGCAAGGCTTGTCCTGCCACAAGCCAATCACCGCTCAAGACTCTGCAGAACCATCTACAACAGGTATCTATAATCAGGAGACAGGTCTCCCAACTCGGTCTTCTCTTCTTCTGACAACGTAGATTGTCCGGCAGCCCGATCCCTGCTCTTGTTTGCAGACCAGCATGCAATCGCATAGATGAGACACGCAAGACCGCTCAAAATGACGAAGGCGATACAAATGCTGTATCCGGGGATGTACTTGGGTGCGTCCTTCTTCAGGAAAGCAAACACAGCGATGATCCCACCAATGTTACCGAAGCCAACCTGCCAAGCACTGCCAATCGAGCGACGGTGATGGCCTCCCAAATTCATGTTGAACCAACACACTATGATGGGCATGGCTGTGTATGAACCCATCGCCACGAGGAATAGCGACGCGTATTGTACGGAGGTGTTGTTATGCACGGAGATCAAGATCGCAAAACCAGCCATGGCGACGCAGATCGCGAAGATGGCGAATAAAAATCGATGGCGCGTCTTGTCAGAGATAAAGGCGACGATCATCGAGAAAACGAACGCCACAGCCCATGGAGGGACACTGTGCAGCTGGGTCTGGATGCTGTCGTAACCGTACGTCTGAATGATGCCAGGCGCGAAGTAGGCGTAGCCATAAGCGGGGACGATCAGACCGAAGTACATGAAACCTCCGACAATGACCTTGTAGTCTTTGAAGATGTTGCCGACGTCGCGGAGGGTTGTGCTGCGCTCCACGGCGGAACGCCCCTGATCGGCACGGAGGCGGGCCGAGACAAACGCCTTTTCGTCGTCGGTGAGCCACTTGACCTCTTCGGGGAAGTCGGGAAGCCAAAAGTAGAAGAAGAAGCTGACAATGACAGTCAACAGACCCTCAAGGATGAAAATCCAGCGCCATCCAGCGTAGCCGCGAATGCCACTCATCTTTCCGATCGCTGCGGCGAGGAGACCGCCGAAGGCGCCTGCAAGAGTCGTGCTGTTGAAGAAGAACGAGTATCTCCTCTGCGCCTCGTGGCGTCGGTACCACATGCCGATGAGGTAGAAGGCGCCCGGGAACATGCCCGTCTCGAAGACTCCCAAAAAGAATCGAGTGGTGCAAAGTCCGGCGTAGTTCGTGACGAAGCCCTGAAGCATGGTGACGAGCCCAAATCCGAACATGTTGATGCTCAACCAAACGTGCGGCTTGAACTTCTTCAGGAGGATGTTGGAGGGGATCTCCAGGAGAATGTAGGGAACGAAGAAAACGACAAGCGCATTGTTGTAGAGGGTGCCATTCAGGTTCAGTTCCGTGCTGAGGCCGAAGACGTTCGCATTGGCGATGTTTACTCGGTCTGCGAAAGCACATGGCGATTAGCATCTGAATTGCGATCGTGGCTTGATGCGCGGGCGGGGAAAGTGAGCTTCTTACCGAGGAAAGCTAGCAGGTACATGACACAGAGAAAGGGAATGACCCTCATGTCCTGAGCAAGTCAGTATTCGTATCGCAGGGATCATTGCGCCTGGGAACACTCACAATCTTGTTGACGAGCTTGCTCTCCGTTGTGTGAGGGGGACACTCGACGTGCTCGTCGCCGTAGCCAGGGCGGTCAAGATCGGTCGCATGCTCGAGGGAGCGCGACGGCGACTCGGCCGGCTTGTTCTCCTTGTCGTACTGCATCTTCGGGGCCGTCGACTCTGAGAAGCTGGGACTCAATTGAACTCTCTGCAACCAGTAGAGGCGCGCTCGCGACACAGAACGCGGCGAATGACTGACAAGAGGCAGGTGAAGGAGCAAAAGGGTGCGGCGCAAACAAGACTGACGACGATCCTCCCAGGGTCGCAGCCTGCTTTTATTTCGTCACCTACTTTTTGACCGTCGCAAATGACTGTGAGTCGCGCCGCCGACCTCGGGGTGAAAAGGTTCCCTGGAGGACAAGGCCGGTGATCCTCCCGTCTCCACACGACTCCAAAAAGTACGAACCAACACCACGTTGGACGTGGAGCGTGTTTGGTGTCTAGCCCAGCAGCGGTAAGGAGTAACATGGATGGGTGTCCTAAAGAGAAGTGATCATCCCCCCAAGCCTCCCGAGCCGACCCCGCGTTTTCTGACCGTGGCGGGAGTTAATAATGCAGCACTAAGCTCGGGCTATTGCTTGTAGCTGATTAATGTCATGCAGGGCATTGGATCCAGTCAATGACTTGTGCTCGTAACCGATGCATTGCATGCTGCTCAAGAGACACGGCAACTCTGCATAACTTGTACAAGATGTTCAGGCAGCAAGAAACCGTCCAGACTCAGTGTTGGATCTGCAAATCTTAAAAGGGCCCCATTCTACCCTATTCACAACTCCACCCCGGCCCCGGGTCGGACTTGGCTGTACTCCACTCCGTCCGCCGATGCAGGAACTGTGACTCTGTGAGTAATCCCTCCACAAATTCCTTTTTGCGTGGTTGGCTCTTGGCTGACTGCATGCTGCGTCGGACGGACGCCGCCGCCGCCCTCGTCCTCTGAGCAGAAAAATCCTCACCTAGGGTTTGGTCCGGTGGGATTGATAGGATGCAGGTGTGAGACAGGCCGGACTTAAGCTCGAATTCGACCGCCGGACGCCCGGAGACCATCCGTTTTGGGCCTAGGTCAATAGGGGACCACAGTGACTCAAACCACTGATGGTTCGTCTGGTTTTCTTACTCAGGGAGGCCACAAACACACACCTCGCTTGAGCGGCAGCTTGACTGTCAAGCCTTGACAGCTCGCTTTTTACCCCGCGAACGCCAAGCCCAGCCACGCCTGGCGATGCCCTTTTGTAGCTTCTGTGAATGATTGACACCTGACCTCGGCTCTGAATGTTGTGCGTCGCGGTTTTCGATCAAACGAATCGAAAGCAACTGCTCAATCGGCGTGGCCTTAGTCTCGCTTTTGGACCCTCGTATGGCGACCAATCAAGGGGGCAACTCAAGATCCTTCTCGAAGTTTGCGCGTATTTTTCTTTCGTGGAGCAATTGATTTCTTTCTAGCACAGTCTTCCGTAGCTCTCAAGCTTCAAGCCACAGTCACACACTCTTCGCAAGCCGGAACAAGCGGTTTTTCTGAGTGGCCAATCACGAACCACCGAATGCTGTTATTGTACTCGCAGGTGTTTTTTGTTTCCATCTTCGTGAGAACATCTATGAACTCCATATCGATTATTTCCATACGGAGATTAGTTCATTTCACCTAATACCATTACTATAAGTGAGGCCACCAGTTTGAGCTAACAGCTGGTTGAAAGAGCGACAATCGTGCTAATTGAGGCTCGAATGATCGTATGACGGCCCACGACATTGAGATTCACGACAAATGTGGAGTTCAATCGGGAAATAATTTTAAGGCTCAAACAATGGTGACTTCGGCATTCTCCACAACGCTACCAAACAAAGCCCCATCTGCAACGGCCGATGCTCCATTCCAGAAGATATCTTTGGTGAAGACGTAGCCGGATCTCTGGTAGACCTTCCCCATGGTAGGGTGCTCCCAGGTGCTCAAAACCAGGCACCCAACATGGTGGCGCGGCAAATGAGCCGGCGCCGAGCTTTCAACCCCGGTGGGAAATCTCATAATTGGCAGCAACGTCATCCTCCCTGCTTGCTGTAGTGCTCTATCTGAGGCGTCCGGAAAGACCATCACCTTCCTGCTTCTATCACCAAGCAGCCCGAGATATTCACCTAATGCCAACCCCCCTCCATGATCACCGTAGTCTGTCCAGCAATACGTAATGAAGACAGTGCCTTTCAGATGGAGAAATCCACTCTTCACTTCAACTGTTGAGTCTGCGCCTTCGGTGGTTACATCCAAGTCAATCACTTTGACCACCTTTTCTCCACCTAGGAGGCTGTCACCAGAACGTGAGAAAACCGGCCCATCGACGGAAGCCCATGACCAAGAAGGCGCTCGATATTCTGAAGGAGTAGGTAGCATTCCATGAGTGTACCAACACAGCTGGTTCACAATCACAGATTGCCACATGCCCGCCAGGTACCTATCGCCTGTGGCTTGCTGGAATAGCTTCGAGATTCCTGAGAACGCGTAAAGCTTGTCTTCGGTTCTCGTAAGCTGACAACGCGAGTAAGACTCAACGGAAACTTCCCAGGCGCTGAGCAACTCGCTCGACATGAACCCTGAAGGGCCTGATATGAGATCTGCCAGGCTTCCCAAAGTCTTAAATCCCTTCATATGATCGGCTGGGTACGAATTCACATCTCCTCTTGGGAAGCCTTCGCAACCGCTCTCTTCGAGACACTCCCACATGACCTGCTGAGGCGAGAAGTAGATGACTCGCGACGCAAAAAAACGCTCTTGATAAACCCAGCCGCGGCAATGCAATGGAGCCTCTGGCAAGTGATCATCCCAGTACCTCCGTGGATATATGTAACATCGCACTGGAGAGGTTGTTGGCGCGATGGTCAAAGTCGTGTCCACAATACCCGGCGCAATGCCTTTGGCTGCACGATTTCGGAAAAGCCCTCCCTCTGGGCTGTCTGAGGCAGATGCACAAACATTGCACATCGAGTTGCTGTAGACACTGGCCATCATTGGTGCCTCTGCTTTCCAATCCTTTTCGTCATCTTGGATGATGCATAGGCGGTCGATCCATACGTATCGGACCCCAAACTGACGGGCAACACGTATGAAATCCTGGAAGGTCTGGGGTAATGTTTTCACCGGCCAGCCACCTTGAAGGTCGTCAATATTGTCAGTCAAGAGCAAATGCTCGGGGTTGGGCCCCCAGCGGTAACTCAGAGTCATGTATTCCAGTGGGGATGTATTGTGTAAGTCCTTCGTTATCTGAAGCTTCCAGTCCGGCTCGCCTGGAATGCCGATGTCGACGAGGCGAGTCGGTAGCCACCCTGATCTTGCAGTTGGAGGGCTTCGACATTTTTCGTGATTCGTTTTGCATTTCTTAAACCAATTGAGAGCCTGATTCATTGATGAAGGGGATGCGGTATTCCCCGCCAAGATTATTGGAGCCTCTGGTAAAGGACTGTCTGCGTCCAAACCATCAGCAACTGTACGCTGGACTTTGGGATGTAACCTACCTTACCTTCAAGACGGTTCAAATGAACCATGAAATGGGCGTCTACCATGCCAGACCAGAAGTTTGGGTGTCGAAACGCTACAACGACCGTTTGATCCACCATTTGAGGAACGTCAACACGTGTCGTACTTTTGTGCCGGAGGATTTGGAATTTGAGTGGTTTCCATACGGTCGCCCATTCTTCCGGTGCAACGAAGACGTGATCGTGAGTCCATATTGTGGAGCAAATGAAGCAATTGTCCGAAACTGCCCTCTTGAAGCTTTCGAAGCTTTGGTCGTCAGGGGTAACGACCCATAGCTTTTCAACGCCATCGAATAGGATATGTTTAGATCGCAAGCCGTCTTCAATTTGAATCACCCGCTTGCAGGTAGAACATAAAAAAGAAGTAAGTTGTTCCATTACACTAGACTGAGCGTGGAACCCGACGAACACAGCTTCGTTGCGCTGGTCCGCTGTTAATTTCTGGAGATGAGTGATTATTCGATAGTGTCTACCCTGCCGATGTGTTCTAAGATCACCTGACTTGCTGAGTCAGGATTACGTCCACAAGGGAGACCGACATTTCGTCTTTATCATTGTGCAACAGCTAATAGAATAACCGCTGTGGCAATGAATTAAAGCTGCAGTCTCAGGGATACCAGCAGCAAAGCAACCAACGTGGGAGCTAAAGGCTACTCGGTCCTAGTTGAACATTGCAGATCCGCTAAGACCAGATGTCTATCCACAGCGTACGAGGTTGAAAGTTCCTGATTCACGTGGAGAAAAGAGGATGTTTTGACACACATAAAACCAAGTTGCCATCGCAAAAGTCGGTATCTCACATATCCTTCGACACAGCCGAATCAAAACCCAAGCGCCCTCCTAAGCCACAACCACACTCCCGTGTCCAAACCCCATCCAGCTGTCTTGAAAAGGCCACGAATGGCTCCATGCCTTGGGTCATTTACTGGACGATCTGTCTTATCATGGTGCGTGGTGTTACTCTCTGACCCGGAGACCGAACTGGCGGAGTTATCCTTCGTGGCTTTTGCCATTTCTTCGTAGGCTTTCTCCATAGCCTCAATCGCAGGGAGACCCCAATTCTTCATCCAATCTCCGTTCATGAGATCTCCTGCTTTGAGCCTGTCTTCTGGAAGCCAGCAGAAAATCCCCTCCAGCATGGACAGCAGATCTCGCAACTCTCCAGGTGGAACTTTCTCACCTTCATCCCCGTTTTCCCATATTCCAGCCACTCTTTCCGCTCTATCTTTGTCTATGAGCTGCAAAATCCGGTCCGAAAGGCTGGTAGGGTCTCTGTGTCGAGGTATCTTGTTCTCGGGGCTCGAGCCGTCATCATTGTCACCGGAGTCGGCGGCCGCCTTCCAAACATCCCACCACGCCTTTGGGGGCTCGCCAAGAAGATGGACCATTTCGCCCCAGGCCTCATCGTACCCAGGGAAATACGTTTCGAGAAGGTCGATGGTGGCGTAAAGCTCAACAACAATGCAGCCTAGAGCCCACACATCTGCAGGAAACCCAATAGGCATATCTAACTTCTTCGCAACCATTGCTTCAGGAGCGCGAAACTTCTCTGGTATGTTGAGTTCATGTCTATCCTGTTGCGCGGGTCGCCATGATTCACCAAAGTCGCCAATCCTGAGCCTTGCATCAGAAAGTCGCAATTTGTGAGCGTGCTTGTCGTTGAAATACATCTTGCCAACTAAGTAAGGCGGAGCGTTCTCTGGGATTGGTTCGTCAAAGTCGCTTGCCTTCTTGCAAATGTCCATCGGGTACTGCTTCGGCAAGTCAAATTTGGTGTAAATGTCCTGAACGCTGCACTCCGCCAGCTCGGCATCGGGAAGAGTCAGCATGAGATTGCCGGTATGTAAATCTAAATGTTTCGTTAGGTGGGTCATTTTTGAGGGGGTGAAATTTGGATGTCACCTACCACCGTGGACAACCCCTTTGGAATGCATGAAAGCGACCCCTTGTATGAGCTGAGCAACCAGTGCTCGCGCAACCTGGAGACGAAATAGCCAATATGGCTCGCTTCTGAATTTGCTTTGACCGAGATTGATACAGGTCGGGTCACTGACAAAACATCGATGACTTCCATTTGGTCCTTGTGTCATGAAAGAGTCCAGACAAGGGTGAATGACTTCTGCGCCAGGATGGCTTCCAGGGTTGTCCCGCAGTCTTTCAAGGATTCCAAGCTCGTCGGTGGGAAGGTCGCCACGTTCGCATTCAGCCTCGGCGCAGGCGATTTTGATAGCAACCTTTCGACCCAGAATTTCGTCGTGTGCAAGCCACACCGTTGAAAACGATCCGTTCCCCAGCTTGTTGATGATGGTGTACCTTCCATCAGAAAGCTGATCTCCGAGTTGCACTGGATGGAAAAAGCCCTTCTGATAAAACCAGTATCGTTCGTCAGGCTCTTCGTCGTCGAAGAGAAGGAACTGCATCATGTTTAGATCTTGTTGGGAGTATGGCTCACGAGCTGCCAACAAGTACAACATTGAATTCCTCTCAGAAGAGACATAGTTCAGCGTGGTAAGCTGAGAATCTCTGGCAGTCTGACTCGGTAAATGTTTAGACATCACAGAAAGTGTGGAGCCCATGGTCATTGAATGTCGTGGTGAGAAGTAAAGAACGTTGCAAGATGGACGAGAAGAGAAAGATCAATGCAAGATGCAGAAGGTCAGACGGCAATTTAAGGTTCCAGGGCATCTGCTACCTGGGATTTGTGTGCCAAAGGTCTGTTTCAAACCCAGATCCATCGCAATCCGTAAGCGAGAGGTCTTGAATGACACAAAGTAGCTGCAAGGAAATTAGGCGCGTTGGAACAAAGAAAACTGTGCAATGAGCAAGTTCCGATTGAGAATCAAAGCAGCGACCAAGGTTGTCTCTGGCCAAGAAGAGAAATGCACAAACATTCAATGCCCGAGTGAAAGAAAGCCGGGAATGTACTCCAAGAGGATACGTGGATACTGCAGGAAGCTGGCCAGACGAGGCCATTGTCCATTCAAGACGCAAAGAAAGTTGGGACGACATCCCTACAATTCCAGAAATACGTTTCTGTCTTGTGTTGTGCCCTTTTTTGGACGGCAACATTTTTTTATCCACCTTCAGCCCAAGGTCATACTGCATCTGTATTGATGACTTGACAACTTCGCCTTGATCAACACAATCGCATTGTTTGAACTAATCCTTGGTTCGCGAGAAATCATACCACGCAGCATGGACGGGAGTATTAACTGGGTAAGCATGGCGGTCAAAAAACTACCGAACACCAAACACCAAACGACAGCAAACAGCAAGATAAATTTTCTTTTCCTGCAGCAGTTCAGTCAATCAAACACTTCAGTAAAGCCATGACGACCGAGAATCCGAAACTGGGAATGGTAGAGGTCATTTGGAAGATTCGGATCCCATCAGATGAATCTCACGCCACTGCACTGTTGGGTGCCCATTGGAAAACAGTCACTGACAATCAGAGTTCCGGATGCAACTCGATGCTGATTAGGTGAGCCTGAATTATACACTGGATCTATTGACCCAGCTGCAGACTGACTATGTCTTAGGTCCGATCTTCACAATTCAACGAGAATGACTTTTCAAACAAGCAGATGTCCCGTCCGAGAGGTAGGATATATCAAGGACGAATGGCACATAACCACTTCATTCAGAAACGGGAATGAGTTTACCACCGCTCATGGATATACAGCAGGAAAAGGGAATTACGATGTTCATCGAACAACAGTAACATGTCCCATGCCAGCCCCAATCACGACGACAGGTCAGAAGGGATCCAGGGTATGGCCGACTGAGCCGCTGGATTCCACTTACACTCGGCGGATGTACCATGAATCGTACTTGGACTCGCTTATTTGTAAGTGAAGCGCAGTCGAGGGTCAATCGCGATGTGCTGTTTTGGTTGTATGCATTCATTCGACGGTGTGGCTCTAGTGCAATAGCAAAAAATAAGAGGTATAATTTGTATGGTCGCAACGAGGATGGAAGTCTTCTGAGATGAGCCGTCGCTGGGCACATTCATACTTTGGAGCGAAATCTTTGGTCTGGTCATTGTATGTCTTGATTCCCCAAGTGGGAAGGATGCTTGCTCTGAGAAGAAACTTAGGAAGCATAATCTGTGGTTTTCTTCACGAAAGCATGTTCGTCATTTCCGAGAGTGAAGGACGTCAGATATTTTCGAGTTGCATGTTGTCAGCCTCCACGAGAAGCTCAATGCATCTGCTCTATGCAGCTCCAGGAAGGCCTTCATATACCGATGGAGCTGAACTGTAATGGTTGGGCAAAGGTTGATGCCCGCCATATGCTTTATTGTGGGCTCTGCATGATCTCTTGAAGAATCAGACTAAATGGAGTAGAAGATGATCGATTACCTATGAATGAAGTATTTATGATCAATAGGTGAAAGGGGAAATGAAGTCCCGAAAAGATGAAATCTGCGTTATTTTGCAGATGCCTTGTCGAATGCCTGTTGCCCCAGTCCATTTGTTGGCCCTTGCCTGACGACTGTACAAATTCTTACTTGACTCCGATGATTAATTTCCAATCCATGTCTCCGCACGTTCGCAAGTCGTTGGACTTGTCGAATCGCCAGAGCCTACGGCATTATTCAACCACCGCCTCCAACCTTCAAACAAACACAACATATTCGCCTTCGCCACAGGCTGTAGTATTGTCAGTACTGACGGACTCTTATGAACTTACCTTCAATTTCCGGGAGCTTTGGATCGTTTCGTTCTTCGTGATGCCCGGTGTTCTAATTTAAGGTGTGAGAAATCCTTTACCAGAACGCTGTTCAAGTAGTCCACACTCAAGGACTCCGTCAGGCAATCGGAACTTGACGGCCACAGCTTCTTTTGACCTCTTTTCTTATCAAAAGGTATGTTGGCGGCTACTGTTGAGCTTACGACATCATAATTCTCCCTACCTTTTGTGTATCCATGTGCTGTGGAGAACGTGCGATCAGTGTCTGGCCATGAGGTTGTGACGTGCCAGTCGTCAGGCACCGGTCCTGTTTTCGTCATTTTGGTGTTATGCAATCCGGATCTGATGCCGCCTCAGTCAGTAAATTCGCATCAGACTAGTGAGTTCCGGGAATACTCACCGGATTACAACTGTCTTGATGTCGTCTGCTTTTCCATCATGGCCATGCAAAGCATTAAGCCAATGTGCTTTGAGAGCTAGCTCAGCCATATCTGGACGTACTGGTTTGTCACACTTCCATATTACCTCGACAGTAGCAGCGGAATCCGAGTCTGACGAGGAGGGTGAGGACATTGTTCTGAATGATGATGGGATTGGGGTATTGCTGGGCGGGTGTTTTGTTATCTATCTCGTGATATCCTTCAATTCAACGCCTGAACTTACGCATCTAGGGGGCCATTATATGTAGATGCGCAGATAGGAAGTCATGTTGTTGAAGACCAGATTCAGAAATAGGTAACTTGGAAACGAGATACTGTGAGGACAGAGACATTGTTTCCGCACAACTTCCCTTTGAGGTGTCTCATTCACACCGACTGTAGAATTAATGAACTCGGTTTTGAAATGTCCGTTCGACAGCTAAGACGAAACATAACACTGGCGACCCTGAAACAAAAACGACAAAATGATTTCTGTCTCATACTCCAAGACAATGAATGGACAGAAATGCGTAAGGAATGGCCCTCACTCCATTGTGTCTTTGCTGTGTTGACCGTCTAAATGCAGCAATGCTTCAATGAAATGAAAGGGCTTGAAGCAAGGAGCTTCTTCCATTAATACGATGATGTTATGGTCAAAGGAAGAACAACGTCACCGGATCCGCGTACCCGTAAGGTCCAAATCCTGGTGAAAGAAATCTTTCTCTTTATTAGGCCTGTCTGGTCGCGTCCAGCGAAGTCTGCCCAGCAGATAAATAAGCCCCGACATCTCCCGCATGAACAACGCGACTGTGTCTCCCGCAAATACACTTTCTTGACAGACAGAAACTATCACATCACAAGCCAATCATCCCATCTCACACCCGCCATGGAAGCAAGTCCATCAAATGAAGACACAGCCACATACGTGATTGAGGTTGATGACTACAAATTCTACTGGGAAACGGAGGACGAAGAGCGACCCCAGCACTACTTTCCTGGCAGCTACCATCCCGTTAAAATTGGCGACACATTTTCTAATGGGAGATACACCATCGTACACAAACTTGGGCACGGAGGCTATAGCACAGTCTGGCTAGCTCGCGACGAGAGTCAAGACCAGTTCGTTGCATTGAAGATAATGGTCCCCGAGCAGCAATCACAGTCTCAAGTGCAGAAGTATGGCATCGAAATCGACCTCCTACGTGAGATGAATCAAATTCCCACGGACCACCCCGGAAAGCCGATGCTTATGTCTTGTCTGGACTCATTCAGTCATGATGGACCCAACGGCACTCATCTCTGCTTCGTGAGTCTGCCCCATCGAATCAGCGTTGGCCAAAGCAGACATGAGTCCCAAGGTAGTGGAACATTCAAAGTTCAAGTGGGAAGGGCAATGGCTGCTCAGATGATCATTGTCTTGTCTTTTCTCCATGCGAATGGCGTGGTACACGGAGGTAGGTGACAATCACAAACCTCAGATCATGGCAGGCTGACCCTAAAACAGATTTTACCCCAAATAACGTTCTTCTTGCACCACCTGACCTGTCTGGCATGACAATTGATGAGCTCTACCGCAAGTATGGAGAGCCGTTCAAAGCAATGACGGAGCGCCGCGACGGCAAACCAATTCCCCGAGGTGTTCCGCCGTATATTGTGCCGGAAATCTGGTTTGGCGACCGAAGCACGGAATTGGAGCTTTGCAACGCAAAACTTACTCTGACTGACTTGGGCGAGGCCTGGAGACCAGCGCTTCGCTCACGATATCAGCTCAACATCCCAGACAAGTATTGCGCCCCTGAAGCAAACTTCGCCCAGGAAGAAAACGTTCCTCTAGGTTTTCCATCGGACGTCTGGTCTCTAGGAGTAGGAATCTTCGAGCTGTTCGGCGGTAGTCTCTTCGAGGCTTCATCAGACCCAGATGACATGCTCGAAGATATGATCAATGCACTCGGAAAACCGCCGCAGAGATGGTGGGATATTTGGGAGGCCAAGGAGGACTTCTTCAGTGGAACGGAGCAATGGGACGAGAATGGACACAGTCCCCAGATCACGCATGTTTTGCTGGAAGAAAGACTCCGGATATGGGTTGAACGCCACCAGAGGGGTAGAATGACGACGGATGAGAGAGAGGACCTGTACGAACTCATCAAGCAGATTGTCCAATGGGAGCCTGAAGATCGTCCAACCGCTGACGAGCTACTTCGAAGTGGTTGGATGACGAAATGGGGGCTACCGGCGTTGCAGGCAATGTATGAGACCCGCGGGGAAAGCCGCAACATCATTGCGGAGATCGACTGTATCAATCGGATGAGGCAAGCAGCCGCTGAAGAAGGAGGATCAAACAGATGGCAAGCCGGCGGACTTAGGGCAGTTATGCCAGAGTTCGCAACATCATGGTGGGCGAAGGTATGGGGGATATTCGGTTATCCTGGAGCATAGATTCGTGTTTCATAGGTTTAGTCTGGCGTGGGTAACTCTTCTTGCAATCTGTTCAACATGATCAATAGTATTGACTCTACTGCACTATTTCATCCTTTGTTTTATCAGTTTTTTCCCTTCGGGTTGCCTTTTCATACCCCACCCTGAAACAACACATTCCAATCTGTAGCCAGCAAAGCTTTCAACAGTATCAATAGTTCGCTCCTGCCTTTATGGTATTTTGGAAGACGTCCGACGAGTTCCCCATCTTACGGGATAGGTCGTTAGCATAGCTTGGTCAGGTGTTGACTGAAATATTCAGAGTGATTGTTGTGACGTCGGAAATATACTTCAAAGTAAGATTTTGCATGATTCTGTGCTAGAACGTAAAGAGGCCTGTTTCTGCTTCTAGTAGATACTTCAACACCGGAGACATTCATGTCAATTTACTCGTACTCCACCTTACAGCCAGATGTTGACTTTTGATGACATCCATGGATAGAGAAACCAATATCGAAATACGAAGTTCCCTTTCCAGTTTTATCCTCCCACTAGCTCATCCAGATACTCCTCTGTGAACCACTCTGTAATTCGCTCGTCCTCGACCCAAGATGAGCTGCCCCGATTGGGTTCGCCATCCAAGGGGATTTTCCTGCGTCCCCCAAATACATCGCTGACGTCGAAGTTTTCCGCCCCGCGAGTGTATCCATGGGCGGCATAGAAGTGACTGTCGTTTTCCTGCACTTTCCAGGATGCCGTCACATGAGGCCGGTCATCTTGGAACAACTGCTCGTTGTTTCGTCCGTAATTGACAATTGTAGTAAAATGAAGTCCAGACCTGGCGGTGGAAGTACTCAGTTAGCTTGCCAGTCCATAGCAGAACGTACCCGAAATTGAACAAGCGCATATAAGTCTCGCAAATATGACAGTTTGGATGACCAACCTGATAAGCAAGACTTCTGGCTTCTCCCCAGACGCGTTGCACGCAGTTTTCCAGTGAGATTTGAGTAGTTGCTCCTTTGTGCCTTTGACTCTCGAGTCATTTGGTTTTACCTTGAACATGACTTTGATCCATTTCTTATCCGATGAGGGCATTTTCGGTCGTTGTCTGTCGCTAATTCGATGAGGTTGTATAATCAATGGCTAGCTCCCATTTCGTGCCGCTAGCACCAGCGTTTTGTACTTCAGGACTCTTGGTAATTGACCACGTCGATCTGAAGTCCCGCAAAGCATCGGTTCGTGGATGTACCCCCCCTTGACCTCCCGATCCGGAAAAGAATACAATGTCATAGCTACACAGACAGCGGAAGAATGAACAAGATAGAAGCCTTCAATTCAATTGATACCATGCCCTTGGAGCTGTCATGTGCCACGGAATGGGCCCTAGACAACTATTTTAGCAGAAGACTTTGTGATTGTATTTGTCTATATGTATTGGTGGTGGTTTGAACGGACCGAAATATTGATTGCTTTGAGTTAGGTTACATGGATGCGACAACGCATTTCTACCATGTCCATTCCTTGTCTATGCATTTGTATTGGCAAGCTCCCATTCCCGACACCGCAATAATAGTAACAGACCCTCTCAAGATCTGGAAAATGTTTGCTGGTTGTTCAACCCAAGACTTCCTTCTCGAAGGGCCCTCCCTGGAGAGAACTCTGGCTTTGTTGGTGTCGTTTGTACCTTCCATTTATCCCAGCTTGCATCCAAACAGACCTGAAATCGGGGTCAGTTTGATTTTACCAGGTCCATGCTCTGCTTGGTATGAAGCAATCTGCCTCTTTTGATTGAAAGGTGAAAATCTGTTCGACCTGGACTTCACCTCACACACCCTAGCTTCCCACATTCACCACAGCATTTTCGTCCCCCACTTTAAAATTCAAAAGACCCCCAAATACTTTCTTCGCATTTTATTTCACCTCTATCATCAACATTCTCTTCATATCCAATTTCGTTCCTGCCAGACGACTGCTGCCAGAAAGATGGCCGATAACTCCTCATGCTCGACCACCGCGGCAATAGATACGTCCACTGGTAGCTCTTGCCCCGACAGAACGAAGGCCAAGAGCCAATCTGAGTCGCGGCATTCGAACATCGATTTCACCTTTGGGGAAACATGGACGCAGGATGATCTGGACGAACTAGACATCCTGGTCTGGAACGATGACGAGCCAGAAGAGTTCTATGCAAATTACTATGAAGGAGGGCTGCACCCAGTCCGGATTGGAGATCAACTCGCCAATGGAAGATACACGATTTTCCACAAGCTTGGCCGTGGAAGCTTTTCGACTGTGTGGCTCGCGCGAGACGAGAAGATGAACTGCAATGTCGCGATCAAGATCACCGGAGCCCAATTTACCAAGTCATCAAACGAAGCCGATGTTCTCAAGTTCATATCAAGCAGTGGAATTTCTAAGGCCGGCCGCGAGTACCTGCAAACCTTTCTACATCACTTTGACCACCAAGGGCCCAACGGAACCCACAGCTGTCTCGTGAGCAAACCGGCTTCGTTTACAGTTGCCCAAGGCCTGTTACGTATGCAAAGGAAACGAGTCTTGCCCGTGGAAGTAGCCCGAGCTATTGCAGCCCAGATCATCATTGGTTTGGATGCTTTGCATTCTATCGGCATTGTTCATGGAGGTTGGTACTTCCGACAGATTCATATCGAGAGTATACTGATTCAAAAACTAGATTTGCACCCCGGCAATGTCATACTAGCACATCCAGATCAGACATTCACAACGCAAACCATCGAGGAGATTTACAGATCATACGATCGCCCCGCAAAGATTCCACTGCACCTATACCAGGCAGCAACTCTCAGAAAGCCCCCGATCCCCGATAATGCGCCGCCATACATCGTTGCGGGCTTGTACGTCGCAAGCGGGTTCGATACTATTGAGCTTCCGGACGCAGAGGTAATGATTGGTGACTTCAGCGAGTCATGGAAACCATCGCAGGAATCGAAGCACGAACTTACAACGTGGCCTCCCTCCCGAGCCCCCGAATCCTTGTTTGGGAAGAGACTCAACATCGCCATGGATCGACCTTCAGATATCTGGTCTCTCGGATGTCTCATCTACCAGGTGTTTGGAGTTAGGGTCATCTTGGACACGGTGCATTATGACCCTGAGGTGAATTTCGCAAGAATGGTCGGAATGATTGGAAAGCCACCAAAGCAATGGTGGGATCTGTCGAAGAATAAGGACGGGTTGGACAGCAATGAGGGCGACAATGATGTAATCCGCGATGATTCGGACGAAAACGAAACCATCGAAGACGAAACCAAAGCATCTTTGAGACGACGGGTGAAGGTTTGGCTCACAAAGGATCGCGTTCACGATATGAATCATATGATGGACGAGGAGCTCGAAGACTTACTCGCTCTTCTAGAATCCATCTTTCAATGGCTTCCAAATGAAAGGGCGACTGCCTCTGATATCACATCCTCACTATGGATGAAGAAATGGGGACTACCAGCCATAGAGGCCATGAAGAGGGAACGGGAAGCAAAGAACAAGGAGGTTAGAAAAGCATGAGCTTGAACTTGAGTCATCAAGCTTGCGTCAAATAGATACTGGCAAATACGAAGTACAAATTGAGGACCAAAGTCAGATCGTTGAATTCTAAGTTGTCCTGTAGCCCTTCTTTCGTATCCACATCAATAAGACATGCCGTGTTATGACAATTATCCTGCAGCCCTCCGAGCCAAGTTCCGTGGAAATTACGTTAGATGCCAAGCAGTGCACTGAAAAGCAAACACCAAGGGCGGTCACGTATTTATCCAGGCTCTCCGTCCCACAAAGTTGCCACAAACAAGCAGTCACTGGAGGGCCTCACGTAAAGCGACAGCATTCGCGCTTGCCCTTCCTTTCAACTCTCATGTTCTATTTTGCTTCTCTTCGACCCATTCCTCTCAACCTCATTTCTCCTTCGGCAAATCCCCGTTGTTTCAAATTCATCTTTCCGGTCTCAGTCAGTGCGAAGATCCTGGCTACTCCCGACAAGGTCACTGCAATGATTCCTATGGCCAAAGTCGATTCTGAAGTCGTTGCTATTGAGCTTGCCGCCGCCAGTGGAACATGGACCCTGGAAGAGTTAGACGAGGCGGATGCCATGCTGTTTGATGCGCCTGAAGAAGGTTTATGCGATTACGAACAGGGCGGATTTCACCCCGTTCAGCTTGGAGATCGACTGGATAACGGGAGGTATATTATTTTCCATAAGCTTGGACACGGCGGATTCTCGACCGTCTGGCTTGCCCACGATGAGAAGTTGAGTAGCAACGTTGCCATCAAGATTTTGAAGGCTGATGTGGCCGAATGCACAAATGACGGCAAAAGTTTCGGCCACTCAATGTCTGACACACATATACACATTCAAAACGACTCCTTCTGGCACGATGGACCCAATGGTTCTCACCTGTGCTTCGTCAGCAGCCCAGTCCGCACTACGGTGGCTCAAAGTCAAGTCGAATACCAACGCAGTCGATTATTTCCACTTGAGACAGCGCGGGCCATTGTGGCACAAGTCATTAAAGGACTAGCGTCGCTGCATGCGCTTGGAATCGTTCATGGAGGTACGTTTAGGAAACTGAAGACCGCAATTTCGTGCTGACACAGATCTTAGACTTACACCCGGGCAACGTTTTTCTGAAGTTCAGAGATGCGGAGATGGTTGACCGCAAGGTCTCTGACATCTATGCTACCTATGGAACCCCGGAGAAGGTCCCTATTCGCAAGTATCAGACTGCTGTTCTGGACGGAATACCACCGGCTCCAGAAAGCCCCCCTTACATCGTTCGCAGCATTATCACGAACAGCGGATGCGACACTATTGCTTTGGACAGAGCTAAGATTACTGTCGGTGACTTTGGAGAGTCATGGAATCCTGGCATGACCACGAGATACGAGCTTGGTACACCGGCATTCTACCGAGCCCCCGAGTCGAGAAATGCCAAAGAGAAGAATCGGCCCCTTGGATTCCCTTCAGACGTGTGGTCTCTTGGCTGCATCATCTACAACGTCTTCGGTTCCCGAACTGTAGTTGAATCCATCGGTCCCGACTTCAACTACATACATGAGCAAATTTGCCACATGCTACTCCAAGACCACGATTCCGACGACTTTGGCCCGTCATTGAAGGAACGCGTTCTTGTCTGGTTGAAGAAAAGTAGATGCGGGGATATATCAGATGAAGAGCTTCAGGACATCTATGAACTTTTGAAGTGCATATTCTGCCTGGAGCCAGAGGACAGGATCACCGCTCTTGAGTTGCTGTCCAGTGACTGGATGAAGAAGTGGGGAGTCCCAGCTGTGAAAGCTATGGAAGAGGCTTATGCAGAGGCACCCAAAAACAACGAGCCGGCAGGACCCGCTGCTACCCTTGACACAACGAAGGCGGTGCCTGGTGCTGAACGGTGACGCTGGCATGGGAAACAAGGCAGGAGGGGTTGTCGAATCCACAGCCGATGAGGCGAAGGATGAGGAGGGGAGCTTTGATAATAAGGCTCATGAGGCGCAGAAAGATGTTACCTAGAGACTCTGAACAATGATGACATTTCAAAAATTTTCATTCCCTAACTTAGATAGGGGACCGAGGAAATTTGTGCATAAGACTTTGATTCAATGTGGTTAACTTGTAAACAGTGAATTGCTGGTGCAACTTGATATCAGCTGCAAAAGCCTTTTCAAATCAGTCCAAGCCATCCAGTCGGCCTTCCACCACGGCAAACTCTGGCCATTACTACAGCCATAGTCTTGTCCCGAACAACTGGGGCCCACGTCTTTTCGAGACCCATCCTTAGAACAGGTTTGGGAGTTCCTACTCTGACCTTGAAACACAGTTTTCTTTCTCCGTCCGAACTCTCTGGCTCTATACTTGTATGTATCTTTTCCGCTGGAACGCTTGCTCCATCAATCGTGACCTCCAGCACCAGATCCTCCTGGCTAGAGGCGGTGGCGTTCACGAAACCGTTAATAACCACGTCTAGCAATGATCCGGTGCCTTCTTGAACCTCAAACGTCTCGACGACTACCTGGGGACGAGGGACCTTTGCATCCAGCGAGTGATCAAGCTGCAAAACATCCGAGGCAAGGGCAGGTGTATGATGCGGCGGTATCCGGTGCTGCGTCTTCGATTCAAAGGCATGCGCCCATTTGAGCAACTTGACATCATCGTATGCTCTTCCAGCAAAAGTCAAGTTCATCGGGACACCCTTATCAGTAAGGATACCCATCGGCACAGATACCGTCGGGATGCCCAAATGACGAATGACTCTGTTTCCATTACTGTAATGAACGCCGTTTCGCCATGCCAGATCCGCGCCCTCGAAGCTAGAGTCAGCATTGGCAGGACCGACGTCTCCAGCCGCTGGGAATGCGACAAAGTCACAGCCCAGTCCTGTGAGCCAGTCTTCGAGAAGGACTTTCCGCATCCCTTCCAAAGCCTTGACAGCCACATCAAGCCCCTTGATGTCGTTGGGGCCGCCTTTGCCAATGTAGTCAACCAGTTTATGGTAAAGAATGGCGTTCGGTTTGTCAAAATGTCTCAATTCAGGCTCTGTACGCAAAGAGTCTGGATAGATATTGAATGGGTCGACAGCAGCGAGATCCGGCATTTTCGGGTCCTTGAAGCTTTTGAGAAAGTCGTTCCAGGCATGAGCAATTAGGGCACTCCTCTCCACGTACACCCAATCTTTCGGCCTTCTTGGACAACCTTCGGGCAGCAAGTCGTCGTTTTCGTACGCCGTGACTGCAGGAAAGTCATCCACCAAAATTACTTCCGCACCAAGTGCCTCGAGGTCCTTTCTAGCTTGCTTCCAAAGCTCGATGGCTGCTGGGCTTGTTGTCACGGGTTTCGCCCCAGATGGGGTAGGACCGCCGATGTACATTTCGGGAACAGCAATTCGCAAACCTGCGAGGGACTTGCATTCAGCCAACTCTCCGAAGGACGTGGGCTTGTCCTGCCACGGTTCCGGAAGCTTAATGAAGGGCTGTTCACGCCAGAAGTCTCCATCTTCAACTGGATCTTCCACGGCAATGACATCCAAAAGGGCAAACATGTCCTTCATGGTTCTTGTGTGAGGAACAGGAACGTCGCATGTTGCGTATAGCGGCCAGCTGCCCCTTGGGGAGAGGAAATGTCGAGATGGAGTGTACGCAATGAGCGCATTATTAGAGGCGGGTGATCTTCCAGATGACACCGTCTCTCCACCGAGTCCGAAAGAGGCGAACGACGCCGCTGTAGAGACCGCAGATCCATTTGAGGAACCCGAAGCGAACCCAGCTGCGAGATAATCTGGGTTATACGGGTTTTCCGCCCGGCCCCAAATACCTCTCTGCATACCACCGCAGGCAACTGCCGGCATGTTTGTCCTGCCTACCAAAACGCCACCTGCTTCACGAATCTTTTCAACGAGAAAAGCATCCTCGTTGGCGATGAGATCCTTGAATGCGGGTGATCCAGCTGCGGCGACGAGTCCTTTAACTTTGTAGCTGTCCTTGACGGTGTAAGGGATGCCCTCGAGAGGTCGAATTGGAGCACCTGATGCGCGCCTGTCGTCGGACTGAGCTGCTTCTTCGAATAGCTTGTTGTTCAGAACCGGGATGGAGTTCAATGCTGTGTTGCGGCAATCGTATGTACTTATGCGGCGGAGGTAGCGGGCGACTAGCTCAACGGTGGTTATTGAGCCCGAATTGAGAGCATTTTGTAGGTCTTCAATCGAGGCTTCGACGAGGTTGAGTTGCGACATGCTGGGGTTGAGATTGGGCGGTTTGAGCCACGTCAGACTAGGTTCCTGAAGCGTGATATTGCGAAGCGATGAACTTCAGGGAGCCTCAACTGTTGCCCATTACAGAGAAATCCGCACCAGTGAAGACATGTCAGCCAGGCGATAGGCGAATATGTCCCGCGGCGAACCTTGTAGACTTGAATCAACTTCATTACCGAATTTGCGGGGAAATTGATACGTAAGAGATAGTGATCATTCTCAACGGCGTTGACTCCGATAACAATACCACTTCGGCGACTGAGGCCGATAACTCATATCTGCGGGTTCCCAAGCCCCGCTAAGGCCGCTAGCGGTTTCCCGAGCGCTAGCGAATCTCCGCAAACACATGGAGGTGAATGATTAAACTTGCCTACCTTATCTAATGGAGAGCACTCATCGCTACAGGAGTGAACAACAAGAAGGCAACTCCTGTCAAGCGGCTACTCAGACAACACCAACAGCTCAATCAGAACATGAAAACACCACGACATATATCACAATGTCTATGTGTATTATTGTAAGATTATCTAGGTAGGGCAGGATGTTTAGTGCACCTACGGCATTGTACTATGGTTGAACAGTGTGTGGCATCGACATTGCAGCAATACTGCAATCCATCCTGCTGTCGCGTGTGATTTGATCAGAATCATACTCGGCCTCGGAGACGGACAAGGACAGGCGGCCGGGTGTGGGGCTCTGCCTCTTCCCGGCGCCGGTCCGCAGCCACCCGGTAGACCTGAATCGTCCGGGCCCCAGCATATTGCGCAGGGCCCGGCAGTAATTCCCGGTCGGCCTTTGACACCGGCTCTGGGCCTTGGCACGGCGCTGAAGTCAGACTACGCCCCCGTTGGCGTATGCGGCGAGAAAGGCCCGGAGCAAGTGTGTCCGTCGGCCAGATCGCTGGACTTGCCAGTACAAGTCAGGTTCCTCTGAAATTAACTAGTTACTAATTGGCGGAGGATCATCTGTTTGAAACCATACCTCCGAATAAAGTACCCTTGGGGTCTCGTCAAGTCGGCCGTTAATGTCCAAGAAAGGCACCCCGTATCCATATTCTCATTCAGTGCTGTGGAAGGGGCGCGACCCACCGCATGGGCGTTGCCGAAGTCGCTGTTGAAAATATGGATGTGCTGATTCTTGACAACGTCTTCGGCGTCTTCATTAAACCAATATCTGCGCATGAAATTTGTCTTCACGTTCCAGTTGACAGAACCGGGTCTGTAGTAGGAGCTAGACGATGCGTTATTCCGGCGTATATCTCAGAAAATCTCTTCTCTGTGAATACCACAGCGTACACGGTCACCCGCAAAGACGCAAACTTGTGTGGGGACCTCGGACTCAAAAAGAACTTCGGTAGGTTGCCTCTCCTGCTTTTTGACGGGAAGAGTGGGGTAGATCCCTTGAACGAATCAAACGATGTCAGCAAAGACAGGCATTAGGTTGTCAAATTTTTATCAGATCGCACCATCTCACGGTGGCAATTGGGCAGAACGCGGTCTTTTGCGGGCTCCCTCGTGTAAGATGCTTGGCTGCATTGGCTTGGTTCGTCCGATTCGCATCCTTCGCCGCCGGGATGTGTTTAGAGTTACCATTTCAAGACACCCTAATTACCCTCCCGCCGGGTTGTTGAAAATTATGTAAAAGATGGGCTGCCCGCGTTGTGGTTTTCTCTTGCTGAGGTCTTTCTTTACGTCTTCATCATCTTCGCCACCGTCGCCAGCCTAGTCTTCCAGCCGTCTGGCCACAAGACTAACGAGGATGTCATCACCAACTGGAGGTCAAGAGGCCCCTTCGAAAGCCGCCGACCGCTTTCCGCCTTCGGTTTCTTCCGAGGGACCGCTCGGTCATGAACAGCATCTCGACGGGGACGGCAAATCCAGCGACTATCCCAAGCCTGTATCAGACGCATCGCGCTCGGCTGGCGCTGACAATGGGCACGCTGGCATCGGTGTCAGCAGGGTTGAAGCCTTCAACAAGGTCCTTTACCAGTCTGGGAAGTCGGGCAAGATCATCCTCTGGCTTCTGGGCATCTCCATCGGCTTGACCATGTTCGCCTACGCCCTCGACCAGGGCATTACCGGAACCATCTTCACCACCATGGCCAGCTCGACGTTTGGCCAGCACAGTTCGCTCGCCGCTGTCAGTACTGCCAGCCAGATCATCCGCGCCATCAGCAAGCCCTTCATCGGCAAGCTTGCCGACATTACCTCCCGTCCAACCACCTACGTCGTAATCCTCGTCTTCTACGTCGTGGGCTTCGCCGTCGCGGCTAGTTCTAGCACCTTTGCTGCCTACACGGTGGGCATCTGCTTCACCTCGGTTGGCAAGTCCGGCCTCGACCTCCTCAGCGATATCATCGTCGGCGACCTTACCCCCTTGCAATGGCGAGGCTTCTTCGGCGCTGCCCTGTCGCTCCCGTTCGTCGTAACTGTGCCTGTCAACGGCTTCATTGCGGAGGGCTTTGTCGATAACTGGCGGTGGGGCTTGGGCATGTTCGCCATCGTTGTGCCTGTGCTCTTAGTACCGGCTATCTTCACTCTGTACTCCATGCAGCGGCGGGGAGAGAAGATGGGCATGGTCACTATGGCTGCCTCGAAGCGTCTGAGGACCGGTGCAGCTGAGGGCTCTGATTCAGCGGGTCTGTTCTATTGGATGAAGTTGTTGGGCGAGGGGTTGATCGACATTGACATCTTTGGGCTTATCATTCTTGGAACGGCATTCTCGCTGATCTTGCTGCCCTTCACCCTCGCTGAGAGCGCCGACGGCGGCTGGGGTAGCCCGAGAATCATTGCCATGCTCGTTGTCGGCTTCGTCCTCCTTATCGGTTTTGTTCTCTTTGAGATGTATGTCTCCCCGAAGCCGTTCATGACGAAGCACATCCTCCAGAACCGCACGTTCCTCGCTGCCGCCGCGATCTACACATTCAACCAGATGGCCTCGGCCGTACGAAACACCTACTTCTCCTCGTATGTATACATCATCAAGCAATGGTCTACTTACGAGTGGACTATTTTCTTGGGCATTACTACAATGGGGCTCAGTATCATGGGACCCATCGTTGGACTCATCCAAAGATCCACGCACCGTTACAAGTCCATGATGGTCTTTGGCGCGGTGGCCAGGCTCATCGCCTACGGTCTGCTGGTTCAACCCAACGGCAACATGGTGCAGGACACGGCCCGACTAGTCATCGCGCAACTACTCTACTGCTTGGGCTCGTTCAACGTTGTTGGCGCGCGCGTGGGCAGCCAAGCATCGGTACCGCATGAGGACATGGCCACTATCATCGCTGTGCTCACGCTGTGGTCTACCTTGGGTTCATCAGTTGGCAGCGCCGTCTCATCCGCGATCTGGACGAGCGAGATGCTTGACCGTATGCGGAAGGAGATGCCTGATGTTGATGAGAAAACGCTCGCGAAGCTGTACGGGAGCATCAAGAAGCTACGCACCACATACGACTTTGACGACCCTGTCAGGCAGGGCGCCATCCGCGCCTATGCCTATGTCAACGGCCATATTGCCATTACCGCACTTCTTCTGGCTGCGGTTCCTCTAGTTGCTACTTTCTTCATGCCAGACTTCTATCTGGGCAAGCAACAGAACGCCGTCACGAACACGGGTCTTGATGGTGAGGCGGTTGACTTACCTCAGAGAGAGTTGAGAAACGAGGAGGCGTCTGGCACGGCACAAGAGCAGTCAAGGCCTTTTTACTACAAATGGCTCGCCATATACCGCAAGGAAGCTTAGCTTGGCATGGTGATGAAAATGGTCGTAAAGATGTCGCCGTGAGGCGAGTAACATAGTGGTAATACACATTATTTCTTGGCCTCATAACCATGGCAAATCAGACCCGAGCAAGATCACTGGCGACAGGTTACATTGCATGTTGTTCTACCTAGTACCCGTATCCATAAAATGAGCCGCCTCGGAATTCTGTTGTGGGTTTACGCATCGCTCGGGTTGGTTCGCATGCTCTGGGTGCCTGGGTCTCTGCAGGCGTATCCCGCATCGGTACGGGAACACCCTGGGCTACCCGGTGGCCCAATGCTAGATTCCATTATTAATAACAGTCTGACGATAAGTGAATCAAGGAAACCGTCCATGTGAGGGATGTAGCCATGGCCAGGTGAAATATTGCGACTCAGGAGACAAGTAGGCCGACTTCGCTGGAATTTTACCTTGGAGTTGCGATAACGTTCAGGCCAATTATGTTGATCTCCAAGGGCCCTGGCAGGATGATAAGCGCCAGATAAGACGCCAGCTCCAGATTTGGTGAAACTTGCTGCTCAAAGCCAGGATAGCCACCCATCCTCCAAATTGGTGCATAATCCTTGACGGGGGCACTGGGCTATCCTGCCGTGTTCTTAAACCACGGACTCCGCGCAAGAAAATGATGACAAGGTGGATATAAAAGTGTCTTCAAACCCTGAGAGAATTTCTTTCTGACTACAGCTCCTCGCAAAAAGCGGTTCGCATCAGCAAGATGGAGAAGTCCGCAGCAAACTTGAAGCAGAGCTCCTCGAACGACCTCGAGTCGTCATCTGTTCAGCAACCAGGGACTAGTGCCACAGTTGATGCTGAGGGTGAACGGTCTTACGGTATGGAATATCCTTGAGATATGCGTCATAGAATCACGAAAGCTTACAAACATCGCAGTCAAGAAACTGGATTATTTCCTCCTGCCGTTTCTGTCCCTCATGTACTTTTTCAACGCTGTCGACCGCTCAAATCTCGGCAATGCGAAAACCGACGGACTCGAGAAAGACCTCAACTTCACGGGCAACGAATACAGTCTTCTGATCCTTTTGTTCTACATCCCTTTTGGAACTCTCGATCTACCCCTCAACCTCCTGACTAAGAAATTCTCAGCCAGATGGGTGTTACCAGTCTTGATGGTCGTATGGGGTGGGATTGCAACCGTACAGATCGCCACGAAGAATTTCGCGGGTATCTTAGTCTTACGTCTCCTTTTGGGAGCATGCGAGGCAGGTTTCTTTGCAGGCGTCGTCTTTTACTTCACCCTCTTTTACCGACGTTCTGAGCTCGGCTTCCGGGTCGCGATCTTCTTCGGCAGTGCTCTCTTGGCGGCGGCTTTCAGCGGCTTGATTTCCTACGGCGTTTTCCAAATTGAGGGCACAAAACTTCAGGGTTGGCAATGGTTGATGTTGATCGAGGGCGTCCTCACCATCATCGTTGGGGTGATCGCGTTTTGGTGGCTGCCTGCTTCTCCTTCTACCGCATGGTTTCTCAGCGATAGAGAAAAGGCTGCAGCTCTGGCCCGAACCCTTCGCGACGGATCCAATGAGGTGGAGTCCAAGTTCAGCTGGAAGGAATGCTTCATTTTCTGGAAGGACTGGAAGTTTGGACTGTGGTGCATCATCAGCTTCACCTACCCTGTGGCGTTTGCTACTACCTCGAACTTCCTACCCCAGATTGTGCAGCGGCTCGGGTACAGTGTTGTCAAAACCAACCTCTGGACCGTCGCTCCCAACGCTGTCGGATTTGTCGTTCTTCTTATCTTCGCCAAGTCTTCAGACTATTTCCACGAACGCACCTTCCATGTCTTCACTTCTCTGGCCATCTCACTGATTGGCATGATCATCCTCATCACAATCGATGTTCTCAACCACAAGGGCGTCGCCTACTTCGCGACCTTCCTGATGGCCGCTGGAAGCTATACGCCGTCCTGTCTTATTCAATCATGGCATAACAACAACAATTTGAACGAGAACAGTCGAGCGGCGACCACAGGTCTACTCGTTGGCTTGGGCAACTTCGCGGGCATCATGTCTGCAGCAACGTTTCGGACCGAGTATGCGCCCAAGTACATTCCGACTCTCATCGTCACATGCTGTTGCAACGTTATTGCTATGGTCTGCATTCTTGTCTTGGGAATTTGGATGAAGTGGGAGAACAATAGGAGGAATAAGGTCCAAGGCGTGAAGCTCCGAGCTCAGGACGTCGACACATCCGAGTTGCAAGACGGAGAGAAATCTCCCAAGTTTCGCTACTTCACTTGAAAACAAAGTCTTGGGTGTTTATCGACTTGAGTAATCTTGCTTCGCTATGAGAGAATTGAGTTTCATCTGACTCTTAACAGAGTTTGGTTAGTTGCGCTAGCTGGGCCGCGAAGACGGGAGCTCAAGAACTGGAATTTTTCTAGTTTGATTCCCTTAGCTGTAGAATGCAATGGAACCTATAGTTGCTCGTATCGCCTTCAACAAGCATTCCTATCGTGATCTCTCTCTATTTTTCTATCACCAATGCTCCTACGGCTTAGTGGATAGATGTTGGATGTTCTCACTTGCAGTACCTTCCCAGCATGTCTCATGAGCTCTAACATATTCTATTTTCGAAAGTCCCCGTTACTCAAGACATCTTCTACCTCGAAGTCTGGCTGAAACTCTCGATACAAGCTATCGGGGCTAGACGTCATCCTGAACGTGTACGCAGCAACGTTGTCCTCGATAATTCTTTTTGGTATGCCATTAGCAGCCGCGGCTTCGGCCAAAAGCTGAACTTGGCAGCTCTTCTCCATGAGGGTAAAAAGGTACGCTGCCTCATCCACCGTCTGACCCACAGTCAACAGCCCGTGGGTCGTCAAAGTCATCACCTTTCCCTCTGGTCCAAGAGCCTCGGCCAGCCTCTGGCCCTCTTCCTCATCAAACACCACTCCCCCGAAGTCCTCATAAACTGCCTGGGCCTTGCCGTAAAATATGCAAGCATCTTGATTGATCATCTCCAGCGGTCTACCGAAGGCGGACCAGGCTTTGCCATATATGGTATGCGCATGACAAGCCGCGTTGACGTCGGGCCGCGCCTTGTGCAGAGCGCTATGAATGAGGAAGCCAGCCGCGTTTGAAGGTAGGCTCATGTTTCCGCCGATAGCGTTGCCACTGTAGTCCACCAATATCATGTCCGAAGCTCGCATAAGTTGCCATGGGCGGCCAAGGGGGTTGGTCCAGAACGTGTGCAGATTCTCGGGGTCGCGAACGGAAATGTGCCCCGCCATACCCTCGTTGAAACCCTTGCGTGCAAAGATGCGGAACGTGGCGGCCATGTGTTCGAGGATGTGCGTGCGATGCCCATGGAACGATGGGAAAGTCGGGATGCCGGAGAGAGGTGTGCCTTGAGACAATGCTTCAAGAGCTGTCTGACCTTCTTTCGCGTGAGGCTCCCAACCCTTCTTCACCGGCACGGCATCGGCGGTGGCAGGTATCATATCCGTATTGGAGTGTGGTGCCATTATGGGAGTTTGAGACCAGCGACACTATTCCCCGACTGACCAGTAATGTTCGTTGCACGAATAGTGAGTTCAAGGACGAAGGCAGCTGCCTGGAGTGAGCGGGCTTTTGAGCTTGTGGAAGTTGCGGTGCCTTGGGCACTTGTTCTTTGAAACCCGTGAGCGATGAGGGTAGACAGTCAAGCCGAACATTTCGGTTTCAAATGCCAGCGGAGATGATACGAGACGATCTGATTACGAATAAAAATTACCTCAATCCTACAATGCGGAGCTTGACTCGGCCCCACTTCATCGGAGCATGTCGCCGGAAGTCTTCCGGAAGTCTCCCGAACTCGTTCCGAACCCATCCATCTCAGCTGCCAAATGCCGCAGAAAGGGTCGAGAGACAGCATACCCCAAGCGAAAGCTTTCAGTGTCCGCAAAAGTCTACTTTGAACAAAATTAGACAAGGGATGTTTGCCGACAGAGCTAGTAAGCGCCATCGCGACGCTAACGCCACTGCCGATTGCTTGGTGCTGACTTCCAGCACAACCGCCGTTTGGTGACGGCACCTGAGCAGCGCTTGTGCAGCCACCCACCGCCACAAACCCTCAATAACTATGCTGCCTGTTGCATAGACTAATTTCCAGGATTCCAGATGCTCAAAAAAGGACCTCGAAGTCTCTTTTGTGAACTTCCTCCTGCAGCTAGCGGGTCTTACAAGCTACTAGGCCGTTGAAAGATGGCTTGGAACGACTTAGGAACACCGGCTAAGGCTGAATGAAGGATCAGTCTTGACTCTTCTCTCCAAGCGACGAGGCTTATGAGCAGAGGCACCTCCGTCTGCCGCTGGGACCGAGCATGAGAAGTCCAAAGCCTAGGCCACAGAAGGGAGATTGGAAGCACCATAGATAATACAAAATATGTGATTACCCCTGAGACTTCTCGAAGCCCAGGATGTTATCTCAAGATCACTCTTCTACTACCATCTCTCGGCCAGTATGGAGACTCCCACCAACTACCCTCGGCCATACTCAACCAGGCAGAGTGCCTACTCGGGGGAGGGATGGACTGAGCCCTCCGCAAAGCCCTTTTTGGACAGCACCACGACAATTGCTGAAGTCAAGAGTCAATTCGACTATGACGAAGACGAGCCTAAGCGGCGGCTGTTTTCAGGACGCAGCATCAAGACGGGCCCCAAACCAGTCATTCGCGGAACAGCAAAGCGATTCTTCCTGAGATGGCTTGTCCATGCTCCAGCTATCGCCGTCACCTGTGGCATTATCTGGATCAGCCACATGCAGCTATTTTGGTACCCAGAGCACGGCGTCGAGCCTTTCAGCAATATCCACGTCAAGCTCAGCGCGACTGTCATCAGCAACCTGCTACAACTGGCATCCAAAATCCATGAGATCATGATCGTTGCATCTCTGGCTTCCATCTCTGTCGCCATGTTCAAGCGGAGGCTTGTGGGGAAAGGTGTCCGCCTTGGCTTCCTTACTGGTGGATACCGAGTCGGAGACCTTGAGTACCTTCTGAGTGGTGCCTTTTGGAAGCAGGGCAAGGGTGTCACATTGAATATCTGGGAGATTGGCTTGGTCGCTTACCTCGTCTTTGCGACCATCATGTCCACTGTCGTCGGACCGACTTCCGCAATTCTGCTGGTGCCGAGTCTGGGATGGTTTGAACTCGACGGTGCCTTCCAGAATGTGAGAATGCCGCTCAGCTATGGAGCTTCTCCGGAAGAAGCTTGGCCTCGAAGCCTGAATAGTTCCATATTCGATTCAACACCAGAATGCAATACTACTGAGGCACTCTATACATATTGGTGTCCGGTCGGCGGCTTCTCTGACATTTGGAACTGGGCCGAAGGATTCCGATATGCTGGACTTACGGACAACATCACCTTCCAACATCCATCAACGGAGCTCCGTCGTCGTTTGTCTTTATCCGAGCACGTTACTCAGAACGACGGATCCGTTTTGATGTTCACAACTCCTTCCAGTTCCATAATGACTACCATTGGACTCTTCGCCAACTACATTTCCCGGAAGCCAGTGCCTATCGGGACTGTTACGGACGCAAAGCGATACCAACTTACGACGACGACACCACTGCAACAACCCTTTGTACACGGGAGATGCGTCTTGTACGATCGCGATCAACTTCTTCAAGAGAAGGCTCTCCCATATTTTCCGGTGTCGGCTCTCAACTGCTACGGTGACGCTGGGTGTCTTCGCGTCCAGCAGGACAAGCCTACTTTCAAGTCCAGAACCTGGAACGATACGAGCATCCCTCCTAGGATGACTTATAATCTCCACTACTACGACAAGAAGTCCCCTGGCGGAGCAATGCTCATAGCCGGTACGATCCCTTACGTCGGCGACGGATCGAAACAAAGGTTGTGGGTTTACACATGCAGCTTTCTGCCTCGCTGGGTGCCTGCTTCTTTCACATTGGATTCTGGAGATGCTAGCATGCTCATGTCCAACTTCAGCTCCGCGGATGATATGACTGCGATGTTACAGAACACTACAGCACAGTCGGACCGGGTGGTACAGGCTGACCCCACTTGGGTCAGGCTCATTGACCCTGAGTTCAACATGACACGGATAGTGCCGGGGAATTCAACCCCCAGCGTTTCGGCAACATCACCGATCAAATTGATCTTGAACCAATTTCTAGATAGCCGAGAGCAGAATGGGACGAAATTTACGTACATGGACACGGTAGACGGGAATCAGAAGAGCACTGAAATCTTCTTGACAAAGGTTTTCGGTGTTTTTCTGACGGACAGTCTGGCACGAACGTCCTCTCACGAGAGAGCCGCTCTCATTCTCGAGGATACAGATACCTCCATGAAGTGGATTGACCTCAAAGAGCAGATGGGCTACGAGTCTGGTATCCATAGGGTCGAGACTCAGAACAACAAAACTTACCCATCTCTGTCTTACTGGAACAACTACACAGATCCGATGCCCCTCGCTCTCTCTGTTCCGGAGGTCACACAGGAGTTCCGCAACACAGTCCAGATCGACTTCAAAACTCAGCGCTACGGATACGGATCTGGCCAATTCACCAAGACTCTACAGTTTGCTCTGGTCATGATGTACATCTATCTCGCAGTCGTCGGCATCTACGGCTTCACCATCTTCTCGTCACATGCCACCGAACTCATGGGCCAGCTTATGGGTCGAAGACGGTTTCACCTTAGAAGTGTGGTTGGCTGGGGTGATTTGGCTGATTTGATGCTACTGGCCTTACGGTCGAGTCCGCCGGATGACGTGGAGCTGAACCATGTTGGTGCGGGTGTTCGGAAATCACCTGGAGTGTGGAACAAGGTTGTCAAGGTTCGGATTGACGAAGACAACAAGGTGCAGATGGTACTGCATGAGAGGAGGGGCATGAGCCCACCAAAGCGCAATGTTTTATACTCGTAGCTAAAGGTACTCAGGGAGCGTATGAATTTCAAGACTGATTCACAAATCTGTATCAAAGCCATCCTCAATTGTTCTCACCATGTTTGGTGTCATCCGCGTCACCTCTGCCCCCGACCGTGATCCAAATTCCATCGACGGGAAAATTGCCTCCCGACCCAGAAACAATCTCTGAGACAACCTCTACGATTTGATTTATCTTCGCTCACATCCATGACCGCGTAGGTATTTGTTAGGTATGTAAGTTGGTTGGCCCTGCGGAACATTTCTCCACTCTGCCGGCAGGGGTTGAGCTGGGCCCGTACCAGCTGGTCTGGGCAAAGCCCTAGCCAGCTTGGCTCCATATTCACAATTCCGAGGCGACCCGTCAACAATCACCGGTTCATCAACCAGGTGCCCATGGAAGGGTGGCCGAGTTGGTTATGGCGCCAGGTTAAGGTCAGCTTAACATCTGTTTCCTGGTGGGGCAACCCGCGCGAGTTCGAGTCTCGTCCCTTTCATTTCCATTTTGCTTGGTGCGAAGATGGTGTAGTAGTTTTGCTACATCTAGAAAATGTTAGTTCAGTCATCATCATCATCATTATTGTTGTTGTTGTCATGCTCTAGACTCAAACTCCAAATCTCAAAAACAACTTTGTCTTCCTTGTTGAAAACGCAGGCATTTGATCGTGCTCTCCTTTTACTGACAAGGGTTGCCTACTGCGTCACTTGGGGCTCTAGGCGCTGTTGTCTCAAAACTAACCCGTCATCTGATATCGAAATTCTTCACCTCGGTGAGGAAATTAAAGTTGTCGGTGAGCCGCATGTTGCCGCGGCTCTAGTCCGTCTACGTCAGGTGCCCGAGCGTGGCAGTGCATGCTGATCGGATCGCGTTAGTGCTGTGACACTTCATCGAGTCAGGGGGACGAGCGGCGTCGTGTAAATAAACCCCTCACGGGGGAGGCAGCCCAAGCTTACCTATTTGCGACTCTTCCATCTCTTTACCACCACTTTTCAACATGTCCAATACGAACGGCTGTTTCGCTATCTAGAGTTGCTGGGCTAGCGAGGGCGTGCATCGGACCGGGTTGGAAGGGAAGTGCTGGAGAGGTTGTCCCGTAACACGCCAAAAAAACCGCCACCAAGTTAATTCTCTGAAACCATTCAGACAACATTCCGATACCGAATCTTTGACGTCAGATGGAAGAAGCCGAGGCCCCCCGGACCCCGGATCTCATCGACTGGACTCGACCGCTGTCGCCATGGGGTGATGGAGATGGAGAGGCGCCCGGTGCAAATGGCATCGAACCTGATTTAGAAGCTGAGAGGCATATTTCAACGAGCGCTACTGGGAGCGTTAGCACGGAGATCCCGCCCTCGGTGTACTTCACAATTCATCGGTGAGGCTTACCGCATGTTGACGAGCGACTACACCGATGACTGACATAACCCGACAGGATTCGACGACTCATCCTAGCAAGCATAGGTAGGCCGCTTTCATTTTTGGTATGAGAATAGCACGCTGACATGGGCTTCAAGATGACCCCTACACGTTGGATCAACTGCGAGAGCCGCGGATGAACTCACTCGTCGTCCGCCCTCTCGTTGACAGACTTTATGATCCTGATGACCCCACCATCGGTACGGCTCTTTGTACCCACTCTGCATCTCAATTTGTGAATTGACCTCGGTGTAGTCTACTGTCTACTGGCGAATCGCATCCAATTCTTGAGGCAACATACAAGTACAGCTCACCAGACTGTCAACGTAGCACGCGCTGCACTCTGCGAGCTGGTTGCCAGCCGCGTACTGCGCCGATATCATGAAGATCATCCAGGTGAAATCGGCCTCCTGATCCTTGCGCACGTCCTTGTCGAAGGCTTCGATCCCTTCCAAGGTGCGCCCGAAGAAGTGGAAAGCGAATGCCGACAGCTCCAGTGGCCGATCCAGCGACGCGATGGACATGAGAGAAAGCTCACCGCTCTCGAACTAGCCATCATATCCGAAAGCAAGGTCTTCCTCAGCTCTTCTGCATGTCAGAGGCTGGTCGACGCTGTTTATCTAGGGGCTGTGACGTACACGCCCCTGTCGTTTGTCGACATCTTGCCCGACCACTACGAGTTCATCTCAGTCTCGCTCTACGAGCCACATCGAGCGCCTATACTAGACGAAAGGCGGATGCTGGTTCCTTGGATACGACGGGTGACCGAGTTCTGTCAATTTGTGACTCTCGTCGCGCTGTACATGTTCACCATGGTAAATCGCAGCAGTCCAACGTTAAGCGCATGGGAGTGCTTCTTCGCCATTTACACAGCCGGGTGGACACTGAATGAGTTTGCCGCGATTATCGAGCATGGCTGGGCTGTCCACTCTCAGACTCTGTGGTCATTCCTCGACATTAGCTTTTGCTTCATCTTCAGCTGCTATGTATTCGCCAGGGTGTACGATGTGCTGGGGTATGGAGGAGTGATCGCGGATGGGTATGGCGTGCATATCCTTTGCGTTGCAGCCCCTATTCTTCTCACGAGAGTGGCCTTCACCATTATGCCCGACAACATCGTCTTTATAGCAATGCACGCCATGATGAAGGACTTCACTCTCTTGACGTTCATTTCCATCTGGTGTTTTGCGGGCTTCCTCCTCGCTCTTCAGTGGCTAATCGGAAGCAACGCCGCCACTTCGGGAGTTGGAGACCAGGCATCTCTGACGTGGTACGAGACGTGTAAGTGGCTCATTTGGACCTGGTTCGGTCTTGACGGTACCGGCATCGATCGGTCTCCCGATTTCCACCCAATCCTTGGGCCCGCTCTCATGATTGCGTTCGCATTCCTTGGCAACATTCTCTTTCTGACCTTGCTTGTTGCCTTGTTGAGCAACACTTTCTCCAAAATTATCGCGGATGCGCCGGCAGAAATTCAATTTCGCCGAGCTGTCATTACCTTCGCCGGAGTAAAGAGCGACTCGATCTTCGCATACCCGCCTCCATTCAACCTGCTCGCCCTTGCCGTGCTATTACCGCTCAAGTCAGCACTCACATCTCGATCTTTCCATAACCTCAACGTCACTCTCATCCGGGCACTCAACGCCCCGGCGCTGCTTCTCATAAGCGCGCTCGAACGACGAAGGGTGGCGCACCCACGACGGGCGCGCTCACAATCGCTGCTGCATTGGAACTTCAGTGGTTTCAACCCGCATGGCGACATACAGGCAGTGTTCAAAGCCGAGCCTCCGCCTGCAGTGGAACGAGAGTTGGAGGAGATGGATAATCTGAGTGATGTGGGGTTTGCGGAGAGCGAGTTGGGCTCCAGGGTAGGATCATGGGATGTAAATGGTCGGTCACGGTCCAGACGACGCCCTTACAGCAGAAGAAGACGCCCGGGGAGGATGACGTCGCCTATTAGCATCGTATTCCCCTTACCTAGCGTCAACCGCATGGGAACAAACGACTTCGAGCCCATGTCTGGGTCACCTGCGCGTCGTAGTCAGTTCTAGGGTAACACAAGCAAGACAGCGACAAAGACTGGAAAACAACAAATTTCTCGCAATGCGAAGTTTCTTGAGGATGAAATAGCAGGACATGTTGGCGGTCTCGGTAACGTTGCAGAGTAAATATTCTATGCCGTTTTCCGATCAACAGGCTATGGTGTAGTTGCCGGCTGAACCGAATGCGACCCTACTTGACAACAACCAGCTAGACTCAGCAACCCCCTTTCCCAACATCTACATGAAATCGACAGACAACGTAAGACTTTCTGATTACTCAAAATCCTCAGTTGTTGACAATACTTGCATAGCCATCGAGGACTCTAGGTCCCGTTGAGTGGGCTCATAGCGGCCTGAGCAACTGTGTTTCCAAACGAAGATCCTGGTTTCTCGATATTGAGGGGGAGTTTCAGAAAGATCCACACGCTACCGACTCAACCGCCAAGGATTCAACTCAGTCCTGGCCCCAGGGCACTAAGATGATCGATATAAACCAATCAATTAACCTTTTGTGAAACCATCTGATCGCGGGCATTCGCGAATGAATCGGGGTTTCCATGGATTCCGTGGGTGGGTAACGGACGGCGTTTTTTCTCCTTGTCAATCTTTCCCGTGCACACGTCAACATGTCTGCGGCTAACCGAGGTGCACGATGTTGCCATGAAGTTTTCTTTTCGGGACTAGCCCATCTATGCCAGATCACCAAAAGAAAGGCCAGCGGCATCTCGTGATCACGGACGTGGCGTTCACGCAAGAGCCTGGTTGGTGGCATACGCGACTCTGCGTCCAGCGAAGCAAACTTCTCCACCAATGGACTCGGAGATTCTGGAATTCAGCCGCCCTTGCGAAACTTGACTCGCCAATTTTCTATCTCACGTTTATTTGCGTTTACTATGGTGTTATGGGTAAGTATTACCCCCAGCCACGTATCGTGGGGATTGACGGTCCCACAGGAAGCTCTGGAATAACTGCTGAATGGCCGGTCTTTCGCCTGCGATCGATGTACCGCACCTGGTCTGCTTGAGCCACAGCTACCTGTACAGGGGGTAAAACTTTGGCCTGATACCGCAGTATGTGCCTAAAGCCAAGAGCCGCACAGTGGCTTTTGCAGTCCCTTACCAGGGGAGAAGGGGAAACCGAAAGAGGCGTGTGCTTGGCATCATTTCGAGGGGGGAGACGCCGCCATTGGCGGAATGTTCCTCCACACGCTCCGTATGCACTGTCTCTGCACTCCGCATTTGCAGGGCTATCCATGTCCCAAATGCCGTGGCCCCGGCGGCGTAATTGGATACTACCCTATTGACAGCATTCAGATGAACCCAATTGAGCAGGGCGCAAGGATACGCCCCGGAAAGGATGTCGCGGAGGAAAAAGAATAGTACCAGATCGGCGGGTTGTGGAAGACTGGAACTCCCGGGTGGCCATTTAAATACCCGGGGGGCAAGATCTTCACGTCCATCTGAGTTCTGATGGCAGTCTACCAACCTCACGTTCCTACCTTTACACTCTTTTGAAAATGGTTGCGCTACTCCCTGTTCTGGCCCTGGCCACTTTCGCGGCCGCTATTCCCCTTGAAGTCGCCCTCGACGTTGGAACGGATGATACTCGTAAATGCGGAGGTAAATACGCAGAGACCAGCCTCTCTGGAAAGGGAGTCATTGTCGACGCCTCGGGCAAGACAGAGAACAGCTTCCCGACTTTCAGCCAGGCAGTTGCTGCTCTGACAAACACCACGGAGGAGCAGACGATCTTTGTCTACCCCGGCAACTACTCTGAGCAGATTCGCATTCCCAACCATGCCGGTCCCATCACGATCCAGGGCTACACCTGCGACGGCCGTTCCTACGCAGCCAACCAAGCCACCCTGACAGGCAACCTCTCCCGCCAGATTGCCAACCTCACCAACAACGACCAGACAGCTACCCTCCGCCTCTGGTCCGACAACATGAAGATCTACAACCTCAACATCGAGAACACCTTCGGCCAGGCTGACAAGCTCGGCCAGGCTCTCGCCGTCAGCGCGCAGGCTACCAACCTCGGATTCTACGCCTGCAAGCTCACCGGCTACCAGGACACCATCTACGCCAACGAGGGCCGCCAGATCTACGCCAAGTCCTTCATCGAGGGCGCCGTGGACTTCGTCTTCGGCCTGAGGGCCATCGCCTGGTTCGAGAAGTGCGACATCAACACCATCGGCAAGGGATACATCACCGCCAGCGGGCGCGACGCCGAGAAAAACACTGCCTTCTACGTCTTCAACAAGGCCAACGTCACCGGCACCAGCGGACCCGCGTCCGTCACCCTCGGCCGTCCGTGGAGGACGTTCGCCAGGGTCGTGTTCCAGGACAGCGAGTTGGGCGATGTCGTCAAGCCCGAGGGATGGTCCACCTGGGACAAGACCTCCCCGACGGACAACATCTACTTCAAGGAGTACAACAATGTTGGCCCCGGTGCTGCGGGACCTAGAGCCAACTTCAGCTCGACGCTTGACAAGCCGGTCAAGGCTGACGACCTGTTTGGCAAGGACTTCAAGAAGGAGTGGTGGGTTGACTCTGAGTTTTTGTAAAATGGGGTGGAGCTATTTCCTTTTCTTCAAGTACATATTGAACAATTCAAAACTTCGAATACCATCTGCGCTGGCCGGCAGAGCTCGGTGCAGTGGCCCAGGAGGCTTTCATTACCACAAATATTCTATGGTGAATGCGTTTTCATGGCATGCAAGCTGCAATCCGGCAAAAAGTCCCATGTAAATGGTGCGGGAGATGAGCGGGCAACAATCGTGTCTGCAAACCCCTTTCTCCAGTCCACAAGGGTGGACAGGATTTGATGAACTCATAGTGGAAAGTCTGCAGACGTATATGGTTAGGAAAATTCACAGCTGAATGGAACGCAACGATATGGTTTCTATGGGGCTTGACCTGTCCGTGTAAGCACCTTCCTGGCTTCACACATCTTCGACAGCAAAGCCATCTCTTGTATCAGGCAGGCTTTCAAGAATCTACAGAACCCTTTTTCATTTCTGCACATCTCACAAATTCCAAACCACATCAGCTTCATCCTCGCGGCATCGAAACAAAATATTGCTAGCATCGGTTTGCCTCACAACAGGCAAGACAGACTTCGTCATCATATATTCTCCTTTCGAAAATCCACGCCTCTTTCAACGCAGACCTACCACAAAAATGGCAGACCAACAGGGCTGGATGCAACGAGCCTTTGAACACTTCATCGCGACCCAGGAGCGCTGCATCATTCGAGAAGCGGAAAGCAGACTATTGAGGTGGTTGATTCTACCACACAAGGTGGCATTCGTGCGACAAGTGAGGCAACCAGATGACATGCTGGGCCTACCCAATTCTATGCGCATCACAAGCGATCTCGCAGACGGCATGAGCGACAGCGGTTGCGTGCACGGCGTCGTCGGACTCATCCTCATAGGTCTCTTGTTCAGCCTCATGCTTATAGCCGCAACATACGACCCCCGATTCACCGTCAACGGCGTCTTGATCGCTCTTCCTTTCGGCTTTGCTTTTTGGGTTCTCATGGGCATTGCGGCTCGAATCAAAATGGAGGCACGCCACATGCGGAACACGAGACGACATGATCACGGAGTCGTGGGGAGGAAGCATCTCGGAGCGGCTTTCACGAAAACAACTTCGCTGCCTAGGTAGGAATAAGGCCGCGGATAGAGCTCCTTGAGGCCCGAAAGAATGTGGGATGCTTGGTCCCGTAAAATCTAGAAGGGCACTGGTATCCAACAAGACCAAGATATTTGTCAAAGCTCTCTATGGATGGAACAATCTCGTTCAAATATTGTCGCAATTATTATTCCCAGCATTCCTCGGTACCCATGCTTCCGAGGATTATCTGCACCACTTTGCGGACGGTGTCGACAGACGCATATGATAGCATGTGTGTCTGGGAGAAAGCGTGGTCGAATGCCTGTTAGAGAAGTGCACACCTGGTCGCGGGTGCGGCCAGGTGCGCCGCAACATGCCAAGAATCACCAGGATTGTTACTCAGCAAGTCTGATGCCTAAAAGTCGCGTCACACCGCGTCAACACGCGTCGCGTAATCTTCCTCTTGTTAACAACCTACTTGTTTTTCATGGTACTCATACCACAAATCAATCACACCCATTCACATCTTTCAAGACCTTCATAAAGCCTCAGTCACAGCGACATCATGGATTCTCGTCAGCTCCAGGTTCATTCATGTGACATGTGCCCCCAGCTTGAGCTTGAGCTAGAACTTAATGTGGAATGTAGCACGCCCACATATTTGCCATTCTTTCGAGTGGTCGAGTTTGCCATGAATGGATGCCTTTTCCTCGGGGAACGCTTAGAACGACTTAGGTCATATTTGCTTTGGAGGTACCCTGATGACGGCTGTCTATCTTGGAGTACACTTCCCTGGATAGAAGTCTCGCTGAAGATTACCACATCCCTGTACCGCGGTCGTTGTGTGGTTTATTGCGACTGGGAATGGCCTGGTGGGTCCTGGGAACCTGAAACTGAAGACAGCCTCTTGGCGTTCACAAATACAGGTAGGCGTGTGGCTACTATATGCTTTGTAAAACGGTCCGCTCACATACCTAGTAGAAAACATGGGAGACAACGTCAGTGATATTATCCGAACTCGACCGCCGAACCCATTTCCCTTCTCCGAAAGCAACATTCGATGGTTACGGAATTGCCTACGCACCTGTCGAAAGAACCATGATATTTGCAACAGCTACAGGCAGCAGGCGCAATCTCTCCGGCAGCCGAGGTACCTGCTTGATCTGGCTTCCTGCAGTGATGGGCAAGTCCGTTTAGTAGAGCTGGGAAAGGTCGTGGACTTTGCTATCCTAAGTTACTGTTGGGGTGAGAAGCCACATTACACAACAACGTCAAAAAACCTACAACATCACCTGACTGGATTTCCTTTGAATAATCTCCCCGAGACGATTCAATGCGCCATGAAGGTTACTCGAGCGTTGGGATTGCAATATCTTTGGGTAGATGCGCTCTGTATTCTTCAGGACCAAGACGAAAAGACCATCATAGAAGAGGTTCGCACTGCGCACGAGTACTACGCCCGGGGAGCCATTGTCATTGGGGCCGCCTCGGCAAAACACAGCGGTGCCGGCTTCTTGGCATCTCGAGACTTATCGTATCGCAAATATGAGCTTCCTATTGGTCTGATAAATGGAGAGGATAGGAAAGATTGCCGTCTGAGCCTCCTAGAGCGAGCTTTTCACAAGAAGCCGGAACCACTGGACACAAGGGTATGGACGTTCCCAGAGGCCAAGAACGCGTTATGCATCCTACGTTTTGAGTCTGAACGAGTCGTGTGGAAGTGCCCGCAAGCGAATTTCGCAGATAGCGATGTTGGTGAGCTTGACAGTCCAAGTCAGACCTGCTTCAGCACTTCTCCTTTTGACGGGTCGAGGTTCATGCTCCCAAACACCGGAGTTGGTAATGATGAGCCGGAATTGCATCTGGCAAACTGGTTCAAGGAGGTTATCATGTACTCTGCGCGTCATGCAAGGGCGCCACTTGACAAATTGCGTGCGTTTGGTTGCCTAGCCCCCGCAGTCATGGCGAAGACAATGGGCTGGGATCTGTCGGAGTTCAAAGCTGGATTATGGATGACGGATATGCCGAGACAGCTGCTATGGTCCCGTGATTGTCATGCCGAAAACGATACTGTAACAAGCAGCTCCTCGGAGAAGTTACTAACGCCTTCGTGGTCATGGGCTAGCATACAATCACCTGTTGCCTGGCTTGACCAGAACCAACTTGACTGGAATGACTACACTCTGAAAGTTATCAGGTGTGTTGAAGAGAAGCGGTTGATCGTGAATGGATATGTTCTGGACACTTTTTGGGATGGACAAAACATGTACCCCACTGGGCCTCGTGACAACAACGCAGGGGGGGTACGGCGAGCGGCCTCGAGGCCGACTACCAGAAGCAGAAAGTTGTCGCCTTCTGCAATAAGCCGTAAAGATACTCGGTATCACCAAGGGGTAAAATATGGTACATGGCCAATAAAGGTGGTGTGGGATAAGCCTTTACTACCACTACGACAAAACATGAGGTGTTTGGAAATCCGATCTAGCGTTAAAACTATCCGACAACCACACAACACCGGCCGATCTTATGGGATAATCCTCACCCGCGATGGCAGCAATGCTTCGAAGAGATTGGGTTACTTTGTGTTTGAGCATGAGGGTATAGATTCGAATCTGCTTCACCAGAAAAGACGGCGGACGGTCCTAATCTACTAGAGACACGGTGTGATTTAGCATTCGGCTTATAACAGATTCTGTAACAATCTAAAAGTGTTGGATCAGATATCTATGCCATCTGGGTTGGAAAGCTAGATTCTTGTAGGATTTTCACTGCCTAGTGGTAGGTAAATAGTTAATTAAGTTATTCATTCTGAGAATACGTGATAAATCAACCCTTACCTCCCTATCCAGCCTTCTTCGTCATGCTTAGAGAGACGTTAATGTTACCAACTAGTCTGAAAGGTATTCTCCAGAACCAGTCAATTGTGATTTTTTTCATCCATCTATGCTTGAGACCGATTCTTCCCTAAGATTCTCACTGAATCAGCTGAAAGTGGGCTTCGCGGTAATGCTCACTTGACACGCTAGGCTTTAACTTGCTGAATATGTATATACCAGTCCCTATCTGCCTCGAGTAATGTAGCTTGGGTCATTGTGAAGAAACAGCCGAGCAAGAATGCCTTGTGAGGGTGGCTCCGCCTCTCACCTAATAGGTACCAAGCTTAGCGAAAGGCCTGCTCAGAGATACCCCCCTGATGGATCCTCTGGATATCACTGAGAGCCTCCTTGGGAAGAAAGCAATGTATTTGATCACCTATTGCTTATGGCATTGATTTTTGGATAGCCTTGCCTGCAATTGGCAGTGGTTAGGTAAGTGCTCTAGAAAGGCGTTGAGCGAGATAGTACAACGATGCATTTCCCAAGCGCAATAGGAGCGAAGATGAGGATAAAGAAGCTGAGTTCGCACCGGAGCGGTGGAGAAGCAACTTGGACCCTTTTCAGTGTCAGGTTATGGTTAGTATTGAATTATCTGCTAAGCATTCTACTCAATATCTGATGATGGGCGATGAAGACGGCAAGCTCCTCTTTTACCTGACAGGTGTCCTAATAGCCGAGGCCCCGAGACCGCACCAGGAATTGCGAAATTAATCAGATGACGTGGCGGGATTGCGAATGAACCTGAGGCTGCGGAAAGTACTTGTAGATTTTGGTATCGCAACTTCAAAACCAGACCACACAGGTTTCCAACGACTTGTCACGAGTTTGAACATCACAGCTTCTCAATTTCATTCCGGGCACCCACCCTGATTGCAACCCTCAAAGCAACACGTTCGACATCAGAATGGTAACGAGATGGGAGGACCTTCCTTCTTCGACCAAGGAACTCGACTTATTCATATAATGCCCTTCGTCCGTAATAGTCCGTCGTCCGTCGTCGGCCACGTCCATCGTTTTTATTTTATTTCCTCTTCAACATTGCACTATTGTATAGTCTCCCTAGACTAACAAGCCATAGGAATGCGTTCATCACTCTCCAGCGCTGTATCATTCCCACCGCGCGTGTTCACGAGAACTCAGGCTTAGATTATTTAACTTGCTTGGCGCCTTTAAAACTGTCCTAGCCGAGCGTTTTGACAGCCCGTCGACTCTCTCCCAGTACAACTCATTCACATTTCTCTGTGGTGGCTCTGGCTGACTCCTTGAGCTTCATGGGTTCCGTGGTCGCTCTACAGGTTCCGATCGGCGTTCTCGTCTTTCAGATGACAACGACAATGGCAGGGCATTACTTGATTGAGCAGCCCTTCTCCGCCCACAAAATCTAAGACGGAGTATCAAGCAACAAGGTACACAGCTTAGTAACTCATTAAATACGTTGAATGTTTTGATGACTGTGAATATCAGGCATCAGTGTCTCAATTGTAGGCCTGCGGCTCCCTGCGAGACTTCCACCTCCCCACTCTGAACTTCCTAGAGCATTGTTCCCAGCGCTGGCGCCCCGGGTTGATTTGCGTGGTTTCCCGTACGTTCAGCTATTCAGCTTCTATCCCACGATTCTCTCTCCGATCGCCTCAGTGTAATAATATTCAACGCCCATTAATCCACAGAGAGCAGCACTTAGGACTGAGGGACACAAGGCCTCTGATCTCTCATTTATGTTTACATAGTCAGCCAGAAGTCGCGCCGAGCCGAGCCGCTGAGATGAAGTTCGACGCCTGCTATCAAGTCCCATTGCCTGAGTCGTAGCCTTGCCGGGCTGTGCAGGCCGACAACGGAGTAATCTCGGCGATACGGAACGTTGTTGTAGTGGACTGCGCTAGCACGTTCTTATGTGACAAAGACCAAATTCAACAGCCGATCATTTGTTGAAGTTTATTGTCCAGGTCTTGATCCCCACTGACCTTTTTACAAGCCAAGACGCCAAGATAAGATATCCCATCTACTAGACTACTACGGAGCCCAAGATATTGAATAGTCATACGAGGTGAATCGTGCGGTGCGTTTCCACGTCAGACCAATGCTCCTGCAGGGAGAGACACAGAAACCCAATTCGCCTAAATTCCTCGATTCCATCGAGACCATAACCTGTCGACTCCAGGACAAGAGCCCCTCCCACCCAGTCGTTGTCGTTCTCCTCGCATACTGAATGGCTTGCTCCTACTAATAGGCAGGGATACGGACCAAGGGTGAAGTCCATGGCCTCTCTTGAGTCCAGTTTGAGGACATGAGATGTCGAATATAAAATAGGTTTATGGTGTGACCCACCAAAAACATTGCGCCACCTCGACCCCTCGACTTCAATAAACCCTAGGCTTGATAAGCCTTTCGTCGTAAACTTGCCCGTCAGTCTGAGCCGTGCCTGCGACGTCATCTCGCCCCCGTTAAGCTCTACGTCACAAGACTCTATCTCGAGCAGAGGGTTCCATCCTCTTCCCTGACAGAAAAGAAACTCCACCCCTCCCCTCGCCGAGGCCCATGACCATGAAGGCACACTGTCTCGCTGGCCCATGTGCTCCTTGCCGTGGCCGGGCGGATCCCATAGGAACGGCCCTGACGCACCCCAACTGAGCCCTACTGAGATGTCAACCTCCCATATTCCAGCCAGGTATCTGCGATCACGGCCAATTCGTTTGTGTACAATTTCTGCGAGGCCCGCAAGCGCGGGAAGCCTATCCAGCTGATACGTGAAGTTCGTCGTTGTGTAGTATTGCACGAATCCGTACCAGCCGTCCAACACGGAACCGACATCATGGTCGTCCAGCCTTCCAAACTCGTCAATCATCCAGCTGCCACCAAAGCCATGCGATTCGTCTTCGAGATGGAGGCCTTCCGGGTATACTTCCGTGGCCCTAAGGCCCCCGCATTCCCATAGCACACAGTTCGTCGCGAAGTGGACGACTCTTGTCGACAAGATACGTTCCTGGACCGCCCAGCCCCGCAATGCAAGCGGGGAGTTGTAGATTTCGTCCGACCGGGTCGGCATGGAGGGAAAGATGGTCATGGGCGTCAATGTTCCTTCAGCGGTCCTTCGTTGCAGGGTGAGCGGCTGCGGCTGGAAGACCAACCCCGGCCGTTGAAGGAACAGACCGCCAGCCGAGTCCGCCACTCCCGTCGCAGCGATAGTCAGCAGAGAGTTCCTGTAATACCGGCCGAACCGCTCTGCTTCTCGATGCCAGTCATCCTGGGCGGCGGTGTCGTCCGGTCCGGTTGACTGCATGATGCAGAGGGCGTCGATCCAGATATACCTCACTCCCAACTTTCGCGTGAAGATAACAGCTTCCTGGATGGTCTTCGGGAGACGGACCCAGTCAATTGCTTCAGTCATTTGGGAGATGTTGGAAGCAGTCAGCTTGATGTCCGACCCCCGACCTCCCCAAGCATAGCTGAGTGTTGTGTACTCCGTGACAGGATTCTCTTCGTTATTGAGGAGTATCCTGGGGGAACTCTCATCACCCTCTTCCCCGACATCGACTAGTCGAGTAGGAACATCACTTCTAGCGGGCTGGCCTTGCATCTGCTTAGACACCGCGGTATTGCATTCGGCATGTCCCTCTCGGCAGTTCGCTAACCAACCCTTTACCAGGGCTGCCACTTCAGTTATTCCTTCATCCGAGTAGCTGGGCTCAGCCCCGTGTTCCGTCGAGCAGAGCCTGCTGGGGATTCTCGGACATCTGGGGTCGAGCTTGATTAAAGGCGTGTCAGTAGACCACAGCAACAACCCACGCCTTCGGAACCAAGCCCGGATGCCGAAGCCGTCCTCCTCATCTTCTGGTTCGGACAGATAGTCGGACAGCTCGACGAATTCGAGTTTGACGGGTTCCCCGTGGAAGTAAGACATATATGTGCTGCCACCACCCGGCTCCCCGTGGTACAAGATGGCCTGGAAGAAAATCTGGCACAGCGTACATCCGTCAAGGGCCCTTTGCATCAGCTCATGGAGGTCCGCGGCGAATGGCATGCTGGGGCCTGGTTTGATGGCGGCACTATCAGCGGCCTCCAGTTGCAATCGCTCTGCAAAGCGCGAGCATACCGTGCATAAATCATGTGCTGTCCGCTCCATGTTTGCTCGACTCTTTCTGTTGTGGACTTGTGAGATGCGGAGTTGTGAGAGGGTGCGGGTGAGATGTCCTGTCTTGAAATGAGGATGACGGGCGGGGATTTGGATAAGCGTGACCGGGAGGTCACGGGAGTTGGCCTTTGTGCGAATTCAATGAGAGTCTTGGTGTAGGGGTAGTCCATCCATACATGTAGCCTGAATAAAGTCTTGCTTACTGCCTATACCTTGTACACGAAGCAGAAGGCTCTGTATATAGACGTATGTACGTACCCATATGATACTACTTTTGCATATCAATACCTCGCGTTATTGCAAAAATAACGTTTACTAATCCTCTCAGCCTTATTTTACCAGATGGCTGGCTAGACCTATTCGTCAGCTGCTTCTGCATATCTCCTGTTTGATTAATTCGTTTCTGCGCTCAATTACTAGGAAATTTATTTCTATATGCTTTGATAGCAAGGTTTAGAAGTGAATTACGGATGCAAATCATGCCCAAAACCTGAGTGTGGATAAGGCCCCTCAAAATGTCAGTTTCGGGTCGCCGGGTCTCAGTACGACCAAGACTTTGTCCCTCAAATTTATTGATGGAGGCCGCAACTAGACTCACTTTCTGTGTATGTGGTATACTCTTTACCCGACTGTATCAGACACTATTCGATGGAAGAGTACTCCATAATCGTCCTCCTTTCCCTCCCGCCCATACCTTTATCTGGGCTGTGTAGAAATATCCAAGCCCATAATCCCAGCACAAGTGTTCAGGCCACAGAGGCCAGGGGAGCCAAAATGGCAGTTCGGATGCCGAGGTTTCTCCACACACTCAAGCTTAATTCCGGGCGAGAAGTTGGGAAATCACCGATCATGAGCAGACTAGATCGACGGGCTCGACGGCCTTCAAGCCCAGACCAGTTTGGACCATGAAGCGAGGCCCTTCCGTTGTCTTGAATAGATTGGCCGGTTCAAAGCAGCCGTCACTCAATGAGTTAGTGACTGAGGCTTCCAGACCAAATCGCATGGTCCATACTGACTATTTAAAGTTATCCAGCTTCCACTCGACAGACTAGCCATGCCGGTCCAAATCAAATCAGACATTCACGATGAAGATCAGCCATCTTATTTTCATGACTGCCGTCTATATTTCGACGGCAACGGCAGCCGTTGGAAACGTCCACTGCTTCAAACCGACGCCAGTTTCTGTAGGTTGAGCAGCAAGCAACAAGGGAACTATGACTGATGTAGTTACTGTTCAGTGGCAAAGTAATTGCGGCGATGCCGACAAGGCGGCTTGTAGTGGTCGTTGCAGTTCCATGGTAAGCTGCGCCAAATAGAATTTCAGCCTTTCCCTGCTAGTCCACCCTACTAACAATGTCAGTGCCAAACAAGGAACTTCCTGGCGATGGCGACTTCAGACGGCAAATGCGACTGCTGGTGCGAGGGTTGATGGCAGGAACGACCAAGCATCTTTAGGATGAAGGAAGTATTTTGAACGAAATCGCTTTCAGGATGAGAAAAAGAGGTTTGCTTTTCTGCAGAGAAGGCCATCAGGATGCCTTTGGAATCAATTCTTGCCTGGTACAGTGTGGTCACACTGGTTTTATGCATACTAGTCCCGGATTCTTTCTTGTCTCTTGTGTTACTTGAAAATCATATCATAAATTTTGTCATTGTCTACTGCGAAAACGGTCTATGCTTTTTCTTACTCGTCTGTGATCGGATTTGGCGCAGGACCTGGTGCCATGGTGGCATCGGGATCGCGAGTCAGGACGAGTGGTCCGCGTCAGCCACACGGCTCTTCGTGCTGCTGCGGCCACGTCTCGCCTCTATGCCTCACCCTTTGAATTACAATGAAGCACCACGTGCCGTCTTTTGAACTGCGTCCGAGTGGAAGGAGAGTTTTCAGTTCGAGATACTGTCCTACTGAATCCTTACGCCCGGGAAGATGTGTAAGAGCCCTTCCAACGACTCATGTTGATTAAGTGGAAATTGGCAACGAACGGCAGGGGGAAGACATAGATTGTCGAAAACCTTAAGGCAAAGTCAATACATAAGACAGCTTTTTCCCTTTCGCCCAATCTAAGTGCACTTACTCCACTAATAGGTCGACTTCTTCGTAGCCACACCGCCAATTACTCATCATGCGTATGAACATACTCCTGTCTCTGCTCACAGCAGTGCCCATAGCCCAAGTTGCAGCGAAAGACTTCTCAGGGTCATGTTCTGGAATGACCTATTTCTCAACCAGCATCAAGGCATTCTGCTTCACCGCTGACAATGAATACTCGAACGACGCAAGCCTAGACTTGAGAAGCTGTCTCGCCAATGTCGGAAGCCAAGTTGTCGTAAGCCTCCCTTCAGCATACGTTTCCCCGAACATCCCTTGTTTTATCCAAGTATCTGATTTCACTTCTAACAACGCAATTCTCTGCGATACCTACAGTGCCGCCCCAGCAAGTAAGTTCCAACACTTTCCGCTCCCTGCTTCCAGCAAAATTAACAAATCGAAAGTCCGTCCTTCAAGTTTTGTGACTGCGGTCTTGCTGGCGATAAGAAGACGCTGAACTGTCGTTGCACCGACGCTTCTGGCACAAAGAAGCCTTCGTCCTTGAACTTGGGTAAGAGCATGAAAGCAAAGTATCATTAGACCATGCACTAACAAGGTGCCAAGACACGTGTTTGAGTAATACGGACGGCAAACTGACCTGTTGAGTGGAACCATACGTCCGAAGAGTCTCCAAGCTAGGCAAATGAGACCAGCCAATAGTCAGTTCCAAATTATACCCAGCAAATAGTTTGATCGTTTGTGGATACGACTGGAGCACTTCCCTCGAGATGACGATTGATGACGGCGAGCTTCGAGATTTCCTCAGGGTCATCCTTGGGGATGAATTGTCACATAGATTTGGATAATCGCATCAACATGTTATTGCTTAGGGTGCGGCTTCATGTCAGATTATACCCACTGGAAACGGAAGAATTTCCTGTGCAATCATTCTACCATTGCTTCGGTATCCGTTGACATCTTATGGTGCATCTGTCCATGAAGAAAGAAGAAGAAAGTCCCGGGGGCGACGTGGGAGAGAAGATATCTCCCGGCTACCACATCAAGAGACGTAGCATGGTCATCTCCTGAATCTGCCTGGGAATTGCCTCCGAATCACCGCTTCTAATACAAGCTTCGTGTCCAGGCGTAGTAAAAAGAGTAATTTCCACTTCATTCTCTATGGTGTCGCTCCTGGATACACAGCGAACGTCATCTTGTTAAGTTATAAGATTTTATCTTCCATGAAGTACTAGTCGTCGCGCGGTCCATGTCTGCAATGGGTCAGCGGGTGTTCTGCTTGACATAATACTTGCTCGGATAGACGTATGCTTTGTCCCGGTGATGTCTGCATTTGTCGAGTTTCGCGAAAGCGAGGGTCTCCCGGGTTGAGCCACAGGTACAAGTATATATTGCGCCCCGAAATCAGCATGGCGACTTCCCATTCCTTAGTACAGAATACGATCACAACCATTGTACCCTCGTGGCTTTATGTCCCGTGTATCTCTCACATTACTGCTGAAGGAAATTTGTTTATCACAGGCTACGGACCTTTAAAAATCTGTGCGGACCACCTCGTTATCACAATGAAAGCAACTTTGATAGCAGTTGCTCTAGCAAATGCTGCGTAAGTTCACACCTAATCCAATATTGACTGAACTTGGCCGTAGGACTTGCTAACCAGCCACTACAGCATCGTACTCGGCGGAGTTTACAAAGGCTACATCTGCATAATGCCTAACGGCGCTCGGAATCCTTCGGACAACATATGCTGGGGAGCATATGGGACACCTCTGCCCGGTTCGCCCGGGGTGGTACGTCCTTGTCCACCGTTCATCCAATCCAAAGAGACAACGCTAACGCGATGCAGTGTTTGATCTCTAACTCAATCACCAAGCAGACTTTTGATAATGGCTGTAGTGACAACGGTGGCAAGACGGGGGTTCTCAATGACTATTGAGGTTTCTCCGTGCAGCTAAATCACAAATTTCGGTAGTTATTTGCCTACTTCGGTAGCTATCTACATAAGTCGGTATGTAATTGCCAGATTGGGATCGCTCGACGAGTCAGTCTTCATTTAAAAGCCACAATTTGATGATTCGCAAAGACCGCCCGGGAGATTTACATCGACATGACAGGCTTTGTGATACCGCAGGGAGAGCTCCATTGTTCAAAGTTTCCATCCTTGACGCATGGAACTTTATTTGCATGTCCGGCCTCAATACACTACAGACGCATGAAATATACCGACCGTGAAAGATTGGTATTAAAATGTTACTTGGGCAAGCCCAGGGTCAGCCAATCGAATCTCCCAGTCCATTTTCTTGCTGCCTCGCAACGTACACCATCAGTACCTAGGTTATCATCACAAAGTGCCCTGATTTGACCGCATCATACGCGTTGCACATGTCATTAGCCAGTACTCAGGATATCTTGTATTGAGAATCAATGCAGACGAAATATCAATGGCTCGGCGAGTTTGTACATGCTACTATTGTTGCAGCTCCGGCTCGGTTCGGCCCCACCTTTCTCGGATCGGCTGCTGCCACTCGATCCCCGTGGGGCGTGGAGCCGGAGGGATAGAGACACTGCCAAATGTAACTTATTGCCGAAGATGAGTATTCCTGTTGTTTTATCCCTCCTCTTCTCTTAATCTTTCCAGGTGGCCACACAGTTTCGGCTGGTAAGGTCATTGGTATCGGATGCACGTTGGCCTATCTTACAACCATTTGTAAAGATGCGTCTTTCAGCTTGGGTTCCCTTGGCAATGATGCCAATTCCTGCCATTTGCCTTCAGGAAAACACGTCATATACCAATCCCATCCTTCCGGGATGGCACTCGGATCCCAGTTGTGCATTCGTGCCCGAATGGAACGACACGGTCTTCTGCACGACCTCGACATTCATGGCCTTCCCCGCAAATCCGATTTACGCCAGCAAAGACTTCGTCAACTGGAGGCTCGCCAGCAACGCCGTCAACCGGGTGTCTCAATTCCCAAGAATTCGAAGCGGAACTCAAGGTAATGGAGGGGGAATGTTCGCCAACACGCTGCGTTACAACAGTGGAACCTTTTACTTAATCTCGACCTGGGCCAGTGCGGAGCTAGGGGGGCCCAGATTCGTCATGTTCACCACTACGGATCCGTACGATGACCTTGCCTGGTCTAACGTCATATGGCCTCAAACACCTGGTTACACGATCGACCCTGACATCTTCTTCGACGACGACGGCTCCGTAATTGTTGCGTCGGCCGGAGAACCCATTATTGCCACTTATCTTGACCTGGCTACGGGAAACACAAGCGAGCCATGGGAACTTTGGGCTGGTACTGGCGGCCAGAGCGCAGAAGGACCTCACATCTACAAACGCGACGGATATTACTACCTCTTAATTGCGGAGGGCGGAACGCAGCTGAATCATTCTGCGACCATCGCCCGATCAACCAGTCTTAAAGGACCTTGGGAAGCAGCACCTCATAACCCATTGGTCTCGAACAGGGGCACGGACAACTACTTTCAGACTGTTGGACATGCGGATCTTTTTCAGGATGCACAGGGAAATTGGTGGGGCGTTGCATTGTCGACACGTGGAGGTCCGGCATTATACAAGGAGTTGATCTATCCCATGGGAAGGGAGACAGTCCTATTTCCCGTCTCCTGGCCTTCTGGAGGTTGGCCGGTTGCGGACCAAGTTCAAGGTCGGATGAACGGTCCTTTGCCTAGTCAGTCATTGACAAGCCAGGGCGTTGGACCAGTGGTAGGCAAGCCCGATGTGGTGGACTTTGAGCCAGGATCCGAATTTCCTTCGAATTGGGTGTCTTGGAGGGCACCATTTGATGCATCCTCTTTCTCAATCTCTCCGACAGGCCACAACAACACACTGCGCCTTAATGCTTCACGCGCCAATCTCACTACCGATCCGAATTTCAACGCCAGCACCGAGGGTGTGACTGCAGTATTCCGCAGACAAGAGCACACATACTTCAACTTCAGCGTTGACATTCATCTCGGCTTCGGAGTGTCCTCCGGTGACGAGATGGGCGTCTCGAATTTCGGCACTCCTGATCAGCACGCCGACTTTGGGATTGTGTACTTGGAGGATAGCTCTGATTCTGTCGGAAAGCTGCAGCCTTACTTTCGAGTGCGAGCTCGTTCAGTGAACGCATTCGCAGCCCCTGATCCGACAACAAGTCCCGTTCCATCAGATTGGCTTGAAGGGTCCATCCGACTGCGGATTTCCTCGAAGAATGAAAGTCACTACGAGTTCTTCGCATCCCCGGTGGGCCAAAATGGCAATGAGCAGGCGATTGGATTGTATAGCACGGCCCTGTTGTCCGGCGATGGTGCGGGAACAGGAGGTGTACTAGGTATCTACGCGACCACGAACGGCGGTAGCTATCCATTTGATGGCTACGTGAGCAGATGGAGATACCAGCCTGTCGCCCAGCAGATTGACTACAACTCCACGATCTTCGTACCAACTTGAGCCGTCACATGACCTATAAGTATCATGTCTGGAACGAGCTAAACGTGGCCAACTGCATTTCAAATCCTTCATCGGATCATTTCAATCTTTGTCTATTGTGGAACTTGTCAATCAGTGCCATTATGATTAGACATTCGAATTCAATCGTTGTCGCCTGATGACAATCAGACATGGAAAATCATCAGAAATGATATGAAACCTAAATATGTGCAAGATCAAAATCCCCCCCAGCCTTCAGCTATGTTTTAAAACCGAGGGCCGTACCACATGTGTCGCCCCTCGGCACTAACATCTGTCCGCTGATTCATGGCATCCAAGCAGCTGAAATGAAGTAGAATACCAAGAGATGGAGCGTCACCCATTTTAAGTCTAAAACCTTAAATAGGCTGAATCCATCCCATTGGGTTCCTGTTGCAAGAGAAACATATCTGGTGTGGCACCACCGCCACGGGCCTCGGGCGGACTCAAGCGCCGATCTATGCGAGTGGCCGGCACATCTTGATCCCTCCGACACCGATGCCGGGCAATAGGGTGCGCGTATATATGCTCCACCGGCATGATCAAAATCATGAAAGACATATGTCTCATCAACACAACTTGGCACCTGGGCAGAACGTCGATGTTCTATTCGACTGCTCTGTGAATACCATTCAACATCCGCACCGTATCACCGCACATAAAGCGTCTGTTGCAATGACAGAAACTATAGAGTGGTTTGGTCTGCCATTCCCTTATATTCATATGGAGTAAGCAGTGTGCTGATGGGCATTCAGGGGCCACAACATTCCGCTTGAAAGCCAACGGTCTTGTGATTTTTCTCGATACATGGCTGGAGAAGCCCTCCGTACTCCCGAAGTACTTGGACATCGACGATGTCACTCAGGCGGACTACATATTCATTTCACACGCACACTTTGACCAGTAAGCGATGTTTCCTTCCCTCTTTGTCGCAGCCATTTCTCTGACCACATGTAGTCTACCAGGAGCCGACAGAATAGCAAAGAGAACTGGGGCAATTGTCATCGGCAATGGTGAAGCCATCAATCTGCTGCGCTCTGCCGGCGTCCACGAGTCTCAGCTCTCTCCTGTTGCAGGCGGAGAGCGGATTCCAATGTTTACCAAAGCCGATCGCGATGCCGCCGTAGCAGGGAAAATTCCTCTCGCCAATGGCCCACCGGGAGCACCCGCAAGACCGCACCATTCGAGGGCGGTCATGTCTGTTCATGTGTGGCCGTCTTTGCACGCTCTCATGCCGGGAAGTGGACACCATGACATCCCGGATGAGATTGACACCGGAACAGAGTACACAGGCGAAGCAACACCATACGTCTGCACCCTTGACGTGACCATCGGAATGAGATACGCCTTGATGAGACTGAAGGAAATCATCCCGCCAGGCCAAATGGACGAGGGCACTCGATCAATGGCAGATTATATGCAAGACCGAGAACGTCACGTCTTTTCGAACTATGATGGAGGCCAACTGGCGTACAATTTCCTCATTGGACCTGGGAAAACGCTGTTCTGGAATGGACATTTAGGAGGCTATGAAGGGATTCTGAAAGCCATTGAGCCCGCCCCTGACGTCGCGATCCTCGCCATTGCGGGGAGAGCAAACCTCAATGGGCGGCCCTACAACGGGTCTGCTGCTTCATTTGCTGTGGACGAGATTCGGTGGCTTTCGCAACCAAAGAAAGTCTACTGGTGTCTACACGATGAAAGGTAGGTTCAAATTGCCACTAGATTCGAATTTCACTGACTGTCTGATACTGTCTAGTGCGATTAAGCCGTTTCGAGTAAACACCGCCGCAGCGACCGCGATGGTTCACTCCAAGACCTCAAGTAGTGTGGAGGATTTGTTCCCTGCCAGACTGGTGCAGCTATTTTGATTGGCTGTTACACTTTCGGTCTGGCGATGTAGAATCAGAAGAGCTGGGGATACACTTCCTTGGACCTCACTGAGTGCATTCGGTACGATAGCAATTTGTCCACTTCATGACTTGTATCTGCCGCTGGTGCCCTACCACCGCGAGATCGTGACGTGCTCCGAACGCTGTGGGCGGGCAGCCGGAGTCGTCCACTTACCGACCTCCGAGGTGTCGAATCGTGTTGGAGGAGAAGGTGAACGTGACAGCTTGAGCCAAACCAGAAGCTTCAACCCTGTCACTGAGGCACATGTGTGGGGTAACATCCCGCGGTGGAGGTGGGGGATCTTCGCGGGGTTCGCAGTAATATGACACTTTGACCACCAGTTTTCTCGTTAGACCTTTAGCCAAGGGGATGTTAATGCCGATTATGAATGCCGAAATATTTTGTAACACGAGATATGCTATTGGCCGAGTTCGCCGGCAATCGCAAATGTTCATGTCCGAAACCGTAGGTCTGTCTCACAGATATATGGTACTGACATGAACCTATCTGAAATAGTGCGTCTATAAGCGTAATACATTTACTCAGCTGCCAATAATTTCACCCTTCATACACAGCGTGCTGCCCTTCTCCACAAGAACCTCATACTTCTTATCATCTTCCACCGATGCCGTGCGAATTGTGTACTCATCTCCAGCGTAGAGCGGTGACATTGCCCTATATCCAACTTGTCGAACTTCCCTGCCATCTCGCCCGTAGACATCCCTCCAGTAGTCAAGCATGTTGATCAGGTTCAGGGGTCCATGGACCACAACTTCAGGATGCCTCTCAATATCCTTCGTCCAAGGCTCGTTGTAGTGGATCATATGGCCATTAAAGGTAAGGGCTGAGAAGCGGAAGAGGCCAACAGGTGACCATCGAAGATGCCGAAGGACACCGCCATCTGAGCCCTTCTCATCCGTGATGGATGATGGCCCAAAAGATGGTTGCCTGTGAGCTCGCGGGGGAGCAGTCTTTGCGGCTAGAGATACATTGACTTCTGGGCGGAAAATCCATGACCTGAGTATTTGTAAGTCATCTGAACGAGCAGGATAATGTAGGTGGCGGGGACAACGTACCTCTGGTCCTTAATAACCAGCCCATCCCGTCCCCAAAACTCCTTTTCAACATCCACGAGAACCATCTCATCCCCACTGCGGCTCTTCTTTGGTGTAGCACCAACAAGTCGCGTGCGCTCCTCAACTTCCTCGCCAACTTTCAGCGATGTGCCCTCAATGAACTGCATCTTTCCGTCAGCCCACATCCTTCGTGTGAACGGTGCCGGCGCATTGAATGTCTTGTCCGTCCCGTCCATGCCCAATTCGCTTTCAACACCTGTCGGTGTGAAGTAAACAAGGTGATACCCCGGTGGAAGCGGTGTACCCTCTTTGGGCGGTTCAGCGGAGACGTCGATTCCCGGATGCAGCTCCTTGCGATTGAGTGTCAAGCTGAGCCGCTGCAACTGGTTGGAATCGAAGAGTTGTTTGCGCGTAACATCTTTCCCGGCAAAGCTCTCGAGGAGTTTTGATGCTGCATCGGTTGCATTGCTGGTGATGGACCTCCTGCCGCGTGGTATACAGCGTGAGATTGCCGGTCGTATCTGATGAGCAAGGGAGGCCATGTTGGCGGTTGCAGGCGCGATTGGTGTTGAAGTCCGAGTGCAAGATTGACAGAACAACGACCATTGGATCGTTGAGAAGGTGAAAGCATATGCAACTACCTCGAAAGATATGGAAGCCGACTAATGTCCGTCATCCGACGTCAAGCTTGCATCTCGGCGAGTAAAGCCCGGCATGGAGAGAGCTCGCGCCGAGGAACCATGCCAATTGGGGCATGGCTGAGCACAGTGTGTTGCGCGGGGTCTGTGGGGGTAAGCGGGTTCTTCGGTTATATGCTCTCGGCTTCTTCTTCCTGTAGGTGGCTGAAGTAGCCGAATTGCGACCCTCGGCTCAAGAAGCCGAATTGTGCTATGATGCTATCGGAATTTTCGCGCTTCTGACCAAGGCAGCTCCAGGGAAAATATGAATGCTCAGAAGGGAAGCCTCTTTTGTTCTTTGACTTTGAATTTCGCTGGGCCGATTCCAGGGCGCCATCATAGGCACCGCTGCAAGAAGTTGAGACCCTCAACTTGCATTGGGCCATTGGCGTAGAGTTGCGGGTCAAGGAAGAGGCCGAGATCACCAAGGGCATGCTCGCCTTCCCAATTAGTCTGCATCAGGTTAAAGTATTGGTCCTCTATGGCATCGGATCTGCTTTGCTCCACGGTGTCCGTGGAAAGATTCTGGGGTGTGCTGGTTGTGTTGAACGGGCTCAGGCCTGCCGTGGATCCTGATGCCCCATCAGCTGTCGCAGTATCGGCGTCTTCGTTGTAAATCCTCTTCGCAATTGGCTTGTCCAGATACTGCAGAAAGAGATCCAACACATTGTTGTTGATGCGCCAGTAGTTTTGAATCTCTTTCAGCCCTAAATGACACATCTGGGCTCTGTGAACTGCGAGTTGGCGGCCTATCCCATCAGCCGACTTGATATCGATGGCGTGGATGCAGAGTGCCGCGAATAGGCTTGTTAGTCTGAGATGTTAGCGACGGAGTCAATAGGTAAGACGAAAGAGCACTCACAAATGCATTTGGCCGTATTGTAAAGTTTTCTGTGCAAGCATGTCTTCCGCTATCCTGCTGATTCGACAAGCAGCGGCGAGGGCGGCCTTCTTGTCCTCTTCATCCCGATTTCGAAGCCATCCGTTGCGATGGACTAGGATGCGCAGATGACTGTAAGGTCTGTCAGAATTACACACATGATCCATACTGAGGGCTACGCCATACTTGTAGGCTAGATGAATAAGACATGTCAGGACTGACGATTGCCCCTCTTCGGGTTCTCTCCTCAAATCTTCTGGCAAATTCTGCTTCCACTGCTCGAGTTGTTGTTTCAAGTCGCGCACTTCACTTGGTGCAGGAGGACCACGGCCCGGCGCAAAGTGGGTATCCGTTATCCTTCCGACTGTACACCAGTTAGTTGAATGGCATCGGGGATCAAGCAAATCTGCCCAGCTTACGTAGCCTTGCTATGTCTACCATATTGATAGCGTAATGTACATGCTCGGATTCGGATGTGCCAAAGGCTGTGGCTGGTTGTTCATCCGTGTCGCACTCCAAATCAGAGGCGGTAAGAGGCTCGATGTCGCAATCATCGTCACGTATTCTACAAGGAAGACCTAGTGATATCGCCGCTTGCCTTTCTCTCACCTTCAAGGAGTGAGTTAGTGAAACCTTAACGGCGTTGAGAAACAGCTTACGTAAATGGACCACCAGACTCTTCTCCTCATCCGGGCAAACTGAGGTTCTCTAGTAATGAAGCGTGTTCTTTAGGATTGTTAGCTCGACCCAATAGTGAAATCACATCCGTTGACTTACGATCTATGAAGGCCATGCGTCTGCGCAAGAGTCAAGACACATCCCAGCCAGTATCTGACATCTCTCCAGTCGGTAGGGCCGCCCCTCCAAAAGCTGCAAAGGAACAGAGATTGAATGAGTGTGAATTCATCCTTTTCCCAATTAGAGTGAAAGAGAATTCTTGCACGTGAATATGTCACACTCTTTGCCTCTGAGCGGTCTTTGAAGCCCATGGCTGTAATCGTAGCCTCATCGCAGTATGTCGACCCGATGAAGAGCATCGCTTGCAATAACAGTGGCGAGATATCCATCGTCGCAAGCCTTCTCGCCACGTCTGCGCGATCCAGGATTGGAAAGCATGGGTGAAACCATTTGAAGTATGCCCGAAGGGCAGGCAGACAGCTCTGCATATCGGGAAAGGTCAAGGCCCCTTCATCCCTGAGGTATCGCTCCGTAGCCGAGCTGATGTGGTTGACACTGGCAGGTGAAGTCCCCAAGTCTTGCGACTGAGGTGTTTGGGGGACTGGAAAGGCTAAGCGCCCCTTCAATACAGCGTCTCCCGCAGTCGTGTCGGACCCTGGCTCAGAGGCACCCGGAACGAGAGTGAGGAAGTTGGACTCTCCAAAGAAGCGGCTGCTTCCCGTGCCAGTTGCAGAATGTGATGACGCAGGTGTCTCAGCATGGAATGGTGTTTGTGATGCGCCGGAGTTAGAAAGACCACGAGACGGTGAGGCACTGCTCATCGAGGCAAGGGTTGCCGCCACAGCAGTCGTGAGCGCGGAGGGCGGAGGCGCCACGACGGCTTCCGGAGTGCAAGACGCTGCATCTTCTGATCGCTTTTCCTTCCTCGACTTGCGTGGATATCTGCTGCCCTGTTATCATGTTGAACGGGGAAGATATTGATTGCGCTGTTGACTCGCCTGCCTCTTCTCGAGGGAAGAACTTCGCATGTCGCGTTTGAGCTCTCACAATTTGAACAGGGAAGACGCTCGGTAACGTTGCAGCGGATTCGTCGCGAGTTGCACTCTTTGCACGCGTGCTTTGCGCGGGGCTTCTTGAGGCCTTTTGTGGGCATTGTAAGTTGACTCCGGCTACCCGCTATCGCGTCTTAGAATGATGGAATGGTTATTGTCGCATTGTTTATTCGTCAAAGACGGGACCAAAAATCATCGCTCGGCGCCACAGTTCGAACTCCACAGTGTTGAACGGCGCACTGTACCCACATGGGCCACATTCTCGGCTATCACATCCGTGGTGGAAGCCGGGGGTTCTTTAAGAGCAGCTACTCCAAGATTGGACGTCATCTAACATGACCACTCAGATATACCTTGTCTGACTACAACGATCACGATATCACAGCCACTGACTGGAAGCAAATACAGCCGTTCATATGAAGATTTAGGTATGAAGATTACATATTCTGATGCTGTAGTTTCATCCTGAGGGTGTTCTGGATGCTAAACTGTACAAAAACACCGAACCTTGTATTCTTCAGCCATCCAAATGATGCAACCACTTGTTGACTATACTATCCCCGGGGATGGCTCTTTGGCACCAGCTAATTGGGCTTCTATCATTGAGCTCCGTCAAGTTTGCGACCATTGGCTGCACCTTCTCACATATTCCGTCAATGTCGAAAACTCAACTTGACACGAGTAATAGAGGAAACATGTCAAAGAATCAAAATAAGGTCTGTTACGCTCCTGCTTGGGTCTACTGTGTCACTATGCATTGTAAATGAGTAGAAAACATTCAAAGTCGAGCTTTAAGGGTCAAACATGATCTATCCTCATGTTATTAAATAAGACACATCAGTATTTCTTCTTTAGTCTTTGCTATTTCTAGTAGCTACGAGGCAACTGAAGGACCTTCTCTCCAATGTAGTTTAGAATCATCTCTCGACTAACAGGGGCAATACGAGGAACCAGGCACTCTCTGAAATACCTCTCCACATCGTACTCGGCCGCGTAGCCCATGCCTCCGTGTGTGAGAACGGCTCTCTCACATGCCGTGAAGGCCGCTTCTGCGGCCATGTATTTAGCGCTGTTACAGGCCACTCCAACCGCATCCTGACGAATGGATGAGTCCTCCTTGCTGGCGTCATAGAGTCTTGCCGCGTGGTAAGTCGCCAGCTTCGCAGCCTCCAACCGCATGTAAGCGTCGGCGAGTGGATGCGCAATGGCCTGGTTCTGTCCGATTGGCCTCTTGAAGACCACTCGGTCTCGGGCATACTCCGCGGCCTTGGCTATCGCGGCGTAGCCCAGTCCCAACGCTTCGCCCGCGAGCAGACAGCGCTCCGCGTTCATGCCGTGGAGGATGATCTTGAAGCCCTGGCCCTCCTGGCCAATCAGACTGGAGGCCGGGATGGCGTAGTTGTCGAAGAAGACCTCGTTGGCGTCGACGGCACGGCCGCCCATCTTCTTGATCTTGCGCATGTCCAGTCCAGGCTGAGAACGGTCCAGGTCGATGCAGAAGAGAGAAAGGCCCTCACTTGGCTTTTTGCAGTCTTCGTAGGCCTTTGTGCGGGCAAGGAGGATCATTTTGGATGCGACTTGCGCGCAGGTGATCCAAATCTTCTGGCCGGTGACCAGGTACGAGCCGTCTGGTTGCTTCTTCGCTGCGGTGGAGAGGCGCAGGGTGTCGAGGCCAGCGTTGGGCTCCGTTACTCCAAAACAAGCCCGCCATTTGCCGGAGATAATGTTGGGGATTGTGCTCTCGAGTTGTTCCTGAGTCCCAAACTTGGCAAGTGGTTGCGTCGCGTAGACATTGGCGTGGATGGACTGGGCGCCGGCCATGCCGGCGCCGGACTCGGTGATGGTCTGCATCATCATCGTTGCCTCCGAGATTCCCAGGCCGGAGCCACCCAACGATTCTGGAAGGGCAATACCGAGCCAGCCATCTTTTGCGAGTGCGGCGTGAAACTCTTTGGGATCCTTCTCTGTTTGGTCGCGTTCTTGCCAGTATGTGTTGGGAAACTCTGAGCAGACTTGATTGACTGCTTCACGGACTGTCAATTGGTTTTCTGTGAAGCCCGTTGTCTCCATTATCCTCCGGCGTGCTGAGGTCGAGAAGGCTGCTGGACGCAGGCATCCGGCCGTCCTGACCGCCGGTCGGGCAACGCGCCAAAGACTACGGGCGAGAGGTTGTGACATGATGAATAATAGAGGAATGATGGACTCGAATGAGTTGATTCGCTGGATCGAGAGCAGCACGAATCCTCTGACTCTAAATAACAAACATCCATTGACTCCAAAGGCCGACTCACTCCTCTGAAAGGCATTTCAGGGCAACTTCAGATTCGGCAAATGGCCCCGACAGCATGCATTATTCCCGGGCAATTAGCGACCGGAGTGACGCCACTGAGTGGGCGATCAGCGGCCGGTGATTACGCTGTTCTGCATAAAGCCGAATGGACAGAGAAGTAGCCGACTCGATGTGCATGCAGCACTGACGCCGTCACTTGTTGCTGTTGGTTGACCTCGGCCAGCACAGCAGCTGATGAGATCTGGTCGCGGGGGGCAGCTTCACCATGGGGAGGGCTTAGAAAACTCATGTCAATCCCTATGTACATATTAATTCGGGATTTAAATCACCAAGCCAATCAGCCCTCATTTAATACCATCATCCTCCTTCGCTGAAGACCCATTTACTTTTACCATTACCTCCGAACACCCCTGTCTCCAGAACAGGATGCCGTCAGGACGTGCCGCTTTATCGCTCTTGGCTACCAGGGCATCTCCATGCCCGTACAGGGGCGTAAGGGGTATCAAGCCCGCGATGCGACCAGCGAAAGCTCCCGTGCGATCTCCATTTCAGCGAAACTCCATCGCCGACGTTCACTTGAGAACCATGGCGACCACAACATCAAAACCTGAGAAAGAGCCACTACCTCTTGAGGGCATCACAGTCGTCAGTCTCGAACATGCCATCGCTGCGCCTTTCTGCACCCGTCAACTTGCCGACATGGGCGCTCGTGTCATTAAGATCGAACGTCCAGGCGTTGGTGACTTTGCAAGGGCATACGATACCCGAGTCAACGGCATGGCATCGCATTTCGTCTGGACCAACCGTTCAAAAGAAAGTCTAGCACTCGATCTCAAAGACCCGAAACACTTTGAGGTCCTCAAGAAGCTTCTTGCCAAGTCCGATGTATTAGTGCAGAACCTAGCACCGGGCGCCACGGAGCGGCTTGGGCTGGGCTACTCAACACTCAAAGAGTCGCATCCGTCCCTGATTGTGTGCGATATCTCAGGCTATGGGTCCGACGGGCCTTACAGAGACAAGAAAGCGTATGATCTTCTCGTGCAGAGCGAAGCGGGCTTCCTCTCTGTTACTGGCAATGGTCCGGATCCAGCGAAGGCGGGCATCTCCATCGCCGACATATCGGCCGGCATGTACGCCTATTCCAACATTCTGGCCGCAATTTTGAAGCGCGGCAAAACAGGCAAGGGGTCACGGATAGACATCTCGATGCTTGAGAGCATGGTGGAGTGGATGAACTTTCCACTCTACTACACATATAATGGGGCTCCGGGCCTGTCCCGCTCCGGTGCTTCTCACGCCTCCATCTATCCGTACGGCCCATTCGAGACAGGTGGCGGAGGCTCGGTCATGCTTGGCGTGCAGAACGAACGAGAGTGGGCTAACCTTTGCCGAGACGTTCTTGGCAATGAGGCTCTTGCCAAGGACCCAAACTTTGTGAGCAACACACTCAGAACGAAGAACCGTGATGAGTTGAGAAAGATCATCTGCGATGCGTTCGCCAAATTCTCGGCGGATGAGGTGTTGCAGAAGCTGGATAAGGCGTCGATAGCCAACGCTAACGTGAATGATATGCAAGGCGTATGGGATCACCCGCAGCTCAAGGCAAGGGGCAGATGGACGGACGTCGAGACAGGTAGTGGAAAGGTTCCTGCTCTAATCCCACCGGGTTTCGGAAGCGTTGAAAGCTCGAGGATGGAGAAGGTTCCGGAACTCGGAGAACACAACGAGGCCATCTTCAAAGAACTGGGTATCGAGCAGTGATGCGGTAGATCCAGATAGCCGTTAAGACATTTCGTCAAAGCAGACTCGCAATCGCCGTGTCCGTAGTCGTCAACTTGGCCTATAAAGACTCCAGGCTGGGGCCTTATCGCATCACGATCACTAATTCACGTCATTGATTGGCTTATCAGGCTGACCAACCTCAACCCCGCAGGAAAACTGTCGGCATCTTCGATTCTGAGATGGCTATTTGGAAACATTTGAGCTATCAACCATGCTTTCCCCGCACGATGACCCCGTGGGGTGATGGCAACCCTGGTTCTAGCGGATAAGAAGCGCGGGGAACTAATCCCGAAGGATGCTCTAAGGTGGCATTGATGGGTCCGGCTTGGGAAAGGTGACGGGGAAAGGGAGGCTCCAGGGCGAAGTATGAATCCGTATAAATCCCAAGGACCTTAATCAGTGGATCAAATTCTTTGCTCTGAAGCTGTCTGTCACTTACGATAACGTATCCAATCTCATTTCTTGTATCATCACTCCCTGGATCTTCAACGTCAACTGCCCACTTCGCCATTATTCCCCCAGTGCCCAAGAGCCAGAAAGATGGCCGAGAAGACCCATGATGGCGACGGTACTTTTGACATCCACGATGACATTGAGAACAGCCAGCCTTCAGACAGCCATGTCGAAAATATCAGACAATCGCAACCTCACTTCGACATTGACCCTGTCTTGAGCAAGAAGCTCGACCGCAAGTTCGACTTTCACATAATTCCGTGGCTTTTCGGTATATGGTACGATCTCCAACATCACCATGTCAAATTCCCAAACTGACTTCTTCAAGGCTATTTGCTTTCATCGACAGAAGCAATATCGGAAACGCTAAAATCGATGGCCTTACCGAAGACCTCAACATATCCACCGGAACAAAGTTCAACATAGCGCTCTTGGTGTTCTACATCCCCTATATTCTTGTCGACGTACCGAGCAACTGGATTGTCAAAAAGGTCCGGGCGGGTATATATCTCCCGACTTTGATAACGTGCTGGGGCATAGTAAGCACTTTCCTTGGCTTCACCAAGAGCTTCGCCGGGCTGGTAGTATGCCGCCTCTTTCTGGGCCTCTTTGAGGGAGGACTCCTGGGAGGCATCGTGGTATATCTTGCCATGTTCTACCGAAGACATCAGATGCTCTACCGTATTGGCCTTTTCTACTGTGCCGCTCCTCTGTCAGGGGCTTTTGGAGGGCTACTTGCGACTGGCTTAGCTACGATTCGTCACGGTGGCTACAATAGATGGCCTTGGATCTTCTTTAGTGAGCGATTCCAACACTGTCTACAATTGTATGACTAGACCCGCTAATCAGTTGTAGTCGAGGGAATAATTACGACGGTGTTTGGCATAACATGCTTCTTCTTTATGCCGAGCACCCCGGCCGACGCGAGGTTTCTCACCCCTGAAGAACGAACACAGGCCATGAGACGTTTGAGAGAAGATTCTCATGGGGCAACAAACGTTGAAGATGTCAACGACGAGCACTTCAGTTGGCACTGGGTCAGAATGGCCGTGCTTGCTCCGCAGACCTATTTCTGCGCCTTGGCATGGATCTTTCTCCTCATTCCGCTCTATGTACGTCCTCCTTGACAACTCACTCTGCAAACCCTTCATCTGACCTTTTTCCGAACAGAGCTTCTCGCTGTTCCTACCGTCAATCATACAAGGGCTAGGCTATCGCAATACGACACAAGCGCAGCTTCTCACTGTACCTCCCAACATGGCCGCCTTCTTCGTTGTGCTTTTAACCGCCAGCTTGTCAGACAGGATCAAAGCCCGCGGACCCATCATGGCTGTGGGAACTCTTGTTGCTCTGTGCGGATATATCATGATTTTGGCATCGAAGTCAAACGGAGTTAGATATGGCGGGACCTTCTTGGTTGCAACTGGGGTTTATCCAGGGTCGGCAATGATTATGGTAAGTCTGAAGCTTGTTTTTACCGCTCGAATCATGGATGAGAGATCTCTAACATGGCCAGGGCTGGCTTTCGAACAATCTGGCGCCTCACTACGTTCGTGCTACTGGTTTAGGGCTCCTCATTGGCTTGGCAAACATGGCTGCGTTTCCGGCAACATTCATCTACCTGCAAAAGAATGCGTAAGTTCTCGGGTATTATACAGGACTACAAGTGATGCTGACCCCCTGATGTCCAGTCCGGATTACATCCTTGGCCATTCTGTCTGCATCGGGTCTCTAATTCTATGCTGCGCTACCGTCTGTATGCAGATGCTGTACTGCAAGTGGGAGAATATGAAACGGGAAAGGGGTGATCGAGATAGCCGGTTGATTGGCGGTCGAGTTCATCTTCTTGGTCATCGTCATCCAGCCTATCGCTACACACTATAGTTCGGAGGCCTAGAAACCTGCGTGATGTAGATACTGTACCTATACCCCTTGTTGGGAGCTCGCGAACAAAGTTGCAGGCCGTAGCTGACGGGGTTTCACGAGTCTTGTAACGTCTATTTATCTTTGTGCGTGTTTCTTCCGGAGCAATATGTATTGGGAAGGTAATCCAACCGGATTCAGAGTAGTTAAGTATATTGGAGGTAGGAAAACACTAGGGATTAGATGGACTTCTCTAAGAGTCTGAGCCACTCATCGACACGGCTGTCATCCCGCCGCTCAAGGATGTGGTGGTTTACCGAGAGCTCATAGCTTCTGTTTTTCATTGCCGCCTCCGTCCAACAATCCACAACTTCCTGACTGGGTGCAGACCTCCATGTCGTTGAGATATTCATGACAGCATGTGGCTTGTTGCGGCTTCGCGCATACTTGAAAAAGAAACCGACTTTGTTTTTTGTGTCCCATGACCATGTCATCATCGTCTCCAACTTCGGCATCCGCATCGCGGCCTTTCCAGCCGCCAGAAGAACGGTGTCCATTGCGTTCTCGGCGCATGATGAACTTGACAAATCGCAGGATAAAAAGAGTTCACGTAGCTCAGGCCAGGTTTGTCTCCGAGACATATTGGATTCTCCCAAATCACCCGTGCAGCGGAAAAAGTCGAATGCGTCGACGACTCGTGATGTAAGCAAGGATTTGAGTTGGAGACTCGCATTGTAACAGGCTAATGCGAGATCCTCGCTCTTCGTCTTGTACTGATTGTCCTCCTTCGAGAGAAACGCGCATTCTTTGACCACCATGCGTTTCATGCAAGCACTGTGTTTTTGAAACAAGAGCAGAAAGGCATCGTCTTGCGAAGACTGGGCTTCTCCGGGTTGCGAGTAATGTGGGTGATAGACCACTCCGCTCAGGTGGTTCATGCTCTGAAGCAGAATACGAATAGTATCTGCTGAAGCACTTCGTGTTGATTCAGAACAGAAGATCCACACAAAACCATTCACAATAGGAACCAGCGGTAGTTTCATTGGAATGAAATCTAGCAGATTGCCTTGCCATCTTGGGGGCCAGTCCTCAGCATCGTCCGGGGACCAGACATTAATGCGAAGCGTCAAACCACGTTTTCGCTCTGGTTTGGTCCATTTTGCCAAAGTTTCAAAGAGCAGAACCAGGGCAATCGTGAAAAGGACATTGTTCTTCCGAATCTCTGTTTCGGTTTCGGCCTGGCTGTCGTCTGAAGAGTGTCCTCGAAGCTCGATATGGAGCACAATGTTTTTGACGAAAGCCCTCCGGTAGCCCTTCACCATGTCTCCGAGGTCCACAAGGTCAGTCGAAGATCTGTTGAAGATGAGCTCCAGGTTGCGGAATGCGTGCGCCTCGAAGAATTTCTGCCATTCTTTGGACACGCACGCCAAAGTTGCCAAGCTTTGAGGCACCGGAGCGAGATTGTCGGGCACCATGGTGTTATCGAACGCCGGAGCTAAGTTTTTGAACCCCGTAACCATTTCAGCCATTTTAATCCTTTCATTGTTCAGTGTGTTTATTTCGTTTTGAAGCGCACGTATCGCTGAATTGTCGTCCAGTGCAAGGGTTTCGCAACTTAGCGCAAACATGTCATGATTCAGCGCCTTGAGCTCTGCCTGGATGTCGTAGTGTTCCGCCTCGGACTCCGGCTCCTTATCGACTTCGGGTTCGCCAACGGACTTCTCGCGAAGGTAGTCCAGAACATGCCTCAATACCAGGTCACGAAGTTCTGGCGGCAAGTCCGTAAACCGAAAGTGAGACTTTGGCTGCGCGCCATTATCATGGGGAACCTGTGTTTGGCAAACTGGATTGCCTGGTTCCATGGTGATGAACGGAGCGCTTGGCGATGTGTCACAGAATCAAGCCCGTGTTGTGTCGTTCCGCGTCGTAATTCGTGGGTATTCCCGGCTCGTAGTAAGGTAGTAAGGTCACTGTGTATCGTCTGTTTACAGAAAACAATTGATTTTGGGCACAACTGGGAGTCAAGCATACATATATATCTACAGCTTGGTTGCTTCGAAGCGATCAAGGTTTAGACCGAAGATTCATTTGGGAGATGACATGGACGGGTTTGCAGGATGCTTCACCGAAGCCATCGCGCCAAACCGTGGAAACCCGGAATCTTTTCAAACCGGAAAACAAAAGGTCGCATATTGTAGTTACAGTTCCTTATCATCTTCAGCTCAGTAAACCCAACCTTGCTAGGCAATTTCAAAACCTTTCTGTCCATGCCATCAAGGGACAGGACGCGAATGTCGACCACCCACTTTCCTGGCAGACCTCAACATAAACGGTACGCCACAGTAGCGAGAATGATCAACCTAGTAGGCGTAAAAGTTGGTGGCCTCCTCCTGCGTAGTTCTAATTTGTCTGTTCATCCGCACCAAGATGAACTTCATCAACCACGCCGTCATCACCACGCCCATCGAAAACGCAATGCTTGCCAACATGGCCTTCCTAAAAAGTGGGCTGTCGCTGTCGGGCCAGAGATAGGGCGTGTACACGAATGACAGGTTGCCCAGTGTGTTGACCATCGCAATCGCAGCCGCCTTCTTCTCGTCCGTTTGGCCAACCGTAGCGGCCGTCCATGCGACGTTAATGTTGTTCACGCCGTACGTGGCCCCAACGAACAGAACCATGGCAAAGTACCGTGCACCGATATTCATCGTGCTCGTCGCGACTGCAAAGCCGATGCTCGCCACTATCTTAGAAACGGTTATGTGCCATGTCCGCTCGTTGTATCTCCCAGAAGACCAGGACACTAACACAGATGCTGCACCTGCGATCAGATAGGGCGGGCATGTGAGTACTAGCGTGATGGTAGTATTGAAGCCGAGGGACTTGACCGCTGTCGGCATGTAGTTCTTGAAACCGTTGGCGGACAGATGGAGGTTGCCCATTAGAGCAAAGACCCAAGTACGATAGTCTGTAGCAGCTTCCCACAGACCAGACCATGTGCTTGTCGACTGACGCTTTTCGGTGGTGTCTTTGGCGACGCGATCGTGGGCTAGTTGTCTTTGCTCTGGCGTAAGCCATCGGGTCTCGAGAGGAGCGTTGGGAAGTAAGAAGAAAGCGACGGCTGCCACCCCAACTGCCAAGCATGTTAGCAGACATAATCCTGAAAAGACTGTGGCTCATTTTGGCGTACCAGTGGCAACTCCTTGGATCAAAAATAGCCATCTCCAACCAGCGAGACCGTGTTTCCCGTCAAGACCAGCGAAGACACCAGCCGCGATCAGACCTGAGAAGGAGCTAGCAAGGAGGTTGCCGGTGTAGAACACAGCCAATCTAGTTGCAGTCTCCTTTCTGGTATAGAAGAGGCTGACCATGTAGCAAGCCCCGGAATAGAATGGCGCTTCTGTGATCCCAAGGATGAGCCTGGGTGCATAGGAATAGTCAGCTATATTACGTCGCCCGAAAGGTTACTGCATATAGTAGTCATACCTGCAAGCCAACATGCCATGGTAGTCTTTGACAATGCATATGAGAGTTGACACAACTGCCCAGGCCATCATCCACCCCGACATATACCAAGCCGGCTTAACGCGGGTGACCAGCATGTTGGAGGGAATTTGCCCGGTGATATATCTGGATCATCTTGTCAACCATCACATTTCAATTGTCTAACGTTAATGTTGATTACCCCACGAAGAAGATGCTGACGCATGTGTTGTATTGAGAGCCGACCATGTTGAGATCCTTGTCGAGATTGTTGAGTTTTCCGTTGACGATAGCGTTTCGGTCAAGGAAGTTCTAAAAAGGGTTAGAGAACAGCGAAAAGAAAATCTCAATTTTCTCTTACAAGAAAGTACATCACCCATAAAATTGGCTACGGAGGAAAATTTAGTGAGTTGTCATCAATATAGAACCTCGTCGCGAGGAATAACGCACCATGAGGTACAAGTCGAGCTTCTTCACCAGAGCAATCTCTTCAGGATCGACCTTATCCACAGACCCAAACTTGTCGGGTTGTCGTCTGCCATCAACGGGCTTCAGGTCTTCTTGATAGTCGACATGATCAACGACACAAGCTTCTTGGTCCTTGATCGGATTCACCTGAGGTGGTTGACTGACAGCCATGATGATGAACTTTCGGGAAATTCGACAATGCTGATACAAGGACAGTCAGAGCAGTATATCCACAAAGTGTTCATCTTGGTAAAACAAATAATCGAGAGGACTATTTAAGTCATGTCGTCCGCGCGCGCGGCGCTGCTACAGACGCTTAAAGATGGACGGATACGTCTCAGACCAGATTCTCATACTCAATAATGCAGAAATATTATTCGCAATATCGCACCAATCATGTTCACCTCACGCGAGGCTCTCTCCCAGGCGTAGGTAAAATCGCCGCCGCAAGTGGGCAAGTCTGGGGTAGGAATCCGGGGTACATATGTGATATCTTGGCTTCCCCGTGGGGTATACTGGACCCATCAAAGGGTGCTTGCTAGCGAAAGCATGATGGCGGGCCAGAGTCTTGGTGGCAGCTAGTCAGTACACTCCATCTGCAGCCGACCAAAGAGCGCCGTCTGTAGCCGAAAACATGGGGCTGCCTGTTTGTCTTATGCTCCAAGACTCGGGGCCATGATTGCCATTAAAAGTAACGGAGCTGTCATGACGGCTATGCACACCGGCATCAACTACGCATGCTGGCGTGGATCCGATAAGCTGAATCCTCGTTGTTATTGGCTTCTTGTTCATCCGGAAAACAGAGAACAGCTAACCTCTTCTTGTTTCCGGGAAGTAAGCGAAACAGCCGAAGAACCGCTGGATGAATTATGATTGGCTACTCAAGCCCACTCATCCCTCCTCGAGATCCGTTCCTCTGGATACTTTGAGCTCACACGACAGCGACCCCCAATCATGTCTACGAACATCTGGTATCAATTGAGGTACAAGAGTCCGTCGAAGTGGACCCCTCTGTAGCCGGCAAATCCACAACTCTCACGGAAGGTTTCCGCAACACCTCATGGACGCCTTCCATCCATGGATCTCAATGCCCGGAAATAACAATCATCCCACCGGAACGGTTACAGACGCTCGTAGCTACGAACATCAGCAAACTTCCCCGATCTCAGATCCATTGTAGGGCAGAAAAAAACGTCATGCGGGAAACGCGGGGTTCGCCCCGGGCCCGGAGCGCCAAGCATGCCCTTGCATGCGGCGGGGACGGAATTGCAACGGATACGTGCTGCCGATCGGGTGGGGGGGAGCCAACTACATAAATTGGGCTCGACCATCTTCACCCCTCGACATCCTGCACCACATCCCTTGTAGAGTCGAACCTGCAAGTATCTTCAACATGGCGACGCAAACAACCACGACGTCGTCAAAGTTGACGGTGTCAGAGCTCGACCGGCCCCTCTACACAGTCGACGAGCTTGTCCGCCGCCGCGCGCTGGAAATCCCCGATGCGGTTGCCATCGGATATCCCAAAGAGGGACTTTTGGACTTTGAAGAGCACAGCTTTCGCGCGATAGACAGATATGTCGATGCGGCGGCACAAAGACTTCAGGAACTGGGCGTATCTCCAGCGGTAGGCCACCCTAAAGTCCTTGGCCTTGGTCTCTACTGACAACGAGCAGGACCCGGCGTTAGAACAGTCCCCCGTGGTAGGCATCCTCGCCCTATCCGGACTTCATGTTGCAATCACAATCATGGCGCTGAACCGTCTGGGTTGCGCGGCATTTCTCATCTCAACCCGTCTCGCAAGCCCGGCAATCACCCGCTTGTGCGATCTAGCGAACTGCAGCTCCATGTTGACAACGCCAAACTTCCACCCCGTCTTGTCAGAAGTTCAGAAGCAGCGCCAGCTCGAGATCCTACCGCTCATCCAACATGCGGATTACTACGGCAAGGAAGCCCCCAGGTTCACACGCTCTTACGACCCGGAGAAGGAGAACAAGAAGATCATGGCCATCATCCACTCGTCCGGCTCGACGGGTCTCCCGAAGCCGATTTACCTCACGCACCGCAGTGTCATCGGCGCGTCCATGACAAATATGGGCCTGCGCGCTTTCATCTGCTCGCCTCTATTTCATAGCCATGGTTTCTACGAGATTTTCAGGTCCATGTACTCCAAGCTGCCGATTTACATGGCTAATTACAGCATTCCGCTAACGAGTCAAAATCTCATCAAGATGCTTGATTACGTGAAGCCGGGTGTTTTCCACGTGATACCTTACGTTGTCAAGCTTCTCGCGGCGTCAGAAGAGGGCATTCAGGCGCTCGCGAATGTGAAGCTGGTGCTCTTTGGTGGAAGTAGTTGTCCAGATGACCTCGGTGACCTGTTGGTGAGTAAGGGCGTGTACCTCGTCGGGAACTACGGCTGGTAAGTGGCCCTCTACTTCTCTACCCCTACAACTTACTGACGACAACACAGCACGGAGATTGGCAGAATCATGAATTCCGTCCGCCCAGCTGGCGACAAGGGATGGAACTACATGCGTCCCCTCGCCGTCGCGAAGCCCTACATCCTCATGGACGAAATCTCCCCCGGCATCTTCGAGTGCGTCTGCCTCGACGGCTGGCCCTCCAAGAGCACCAACAACTCGGACGACCCGCCAAACTCCTTCCGCACCAGGGACCTCTTCACGCGCCACCCGACGCAGCCGGATATGTGGAAGTACATCAGCCGCCTCGACGACCGGTTCACCCTCATCAACGGCGAGAAGGTCCTGCCCATCCCCATAGAGGGGCGAATCCGTCTGGAGCAGATCGTCAAGGAGGCCATCGTCTTTGGGGAGCAGCGGGACTATCCTGGCGTGCTGATCATCAAGGCCGACAGCGTGGCTGATATGCCCGATGAGCAGTTTCTTGAGGAGATTTGGCCCGCTGTGGAAGCTGCCAACGCCCAAGCTGAGTCATTCTCGCGGATTCCCAAGGAGCTTGTCGTTATTCTGTCGTCTGATGCCGAGTACCCCAAGACGGACAAGGGAACCTTTATCCGGGTGCCTTTTTACCGAAAGTTCGAGAAGGAGATCCAGGCCGCGTACGACGGGTACGAGAACGACAACGACAAGGGCGGGTCACTCTCTCTGGAAGGCGCCGACCTTGAGAACTGGCTCTTCCAACAGCTCAACGAGAAGTCCGAGAATGCTCTCCCATCGGTGGAAGCGGATTTCTTCGCGTCCGGCATTGATAGTTTGCTGTGCATCCAGACGTGGAGTCTGATCAAGAGGAAGCTCGACTTGGGTGGCCGACAGGGGCAACTCGGCCAGAACGTGCTGTACGAGACTGGCAACATCAAGCAACTTGCTCGCCACCTCGAGGGGCTGAAGAGTGGCAGAGAAGATGCTGTCAAGGATGAGTTGGAGAAGATGGAGGAGCTGGTTGCCAAGTACTCATCTTTCAAGACACATGTGCCAGGGTCAGCTCCCAAGCCTGCAAAGGACCTTGTCGTAAGTTTCCTTTTCAAAACTCAGTGACCTTCACTAACAGTCCCCAAAGCTCGTCACCGGAGTTACAGGCGGTCTGGGAGCACACATCTTAGCCCAGCTCACGTCCCTCCCGAACATCGCTCAAGTCTACGCCGCCGTCCGCGCCCCCAACGACGCCGCCGCAGCAACCCGCGTCTCCACCTCGCTCTCTTCCCGCGGCATCGCCCTCACACCCGCCCAAGAAGCCAAGATCGTCCCTCTGGCAACTGACCTCGGCGCCCCAGACTTCGGGCTCGACCCGTCCCGCCTCGCGGAGCTCAAGTCCAACCTCACCCTCGTGATCCACAGCGCCTGGGCCGTCAACTTCAACATCCCCGTGCAAAGTTTCGAGGACCAGCACATCAAGGCAGTCTACAACCTCATCCAACTCTGCCAATCCGTCGACACACCCTCACCGGCGCGCTTCTTCTTCTGCTCGTCCGTTTCCTCAGCTGGTGGCACGCCGAGACCGGGCACGGTGGAAGAAGCCCCTGTACCGACGCCGAAGAACGCCCAGGATACGGGGTACGCCCGTTCCAAGTACGTCTCTGAGCACATCACGCGGAATGCGAATAAGAGTGTCGGTGCGGCTGCGCGAGTGTTGAGGATCGGGCAGTTGGTTGGAGACAGTAAGGTCGGGGAGTGGAATACCACGGAGGGAATCCCGTTGATGATTCAGACTGCTGCAACGCTGGGAGCCTTGCCTAAACTCGAAGAGGTAAGCTATGCTGCGATTTACGCCTTAGGATTCATTGCTAATTAGTTTCCAGGAAATGTCCTGGCTGCCGGTCGACTTAGCCGCGGGCATCATCCTCGATATGACAAACGCCGACAGGAGCAAGTCAGACGACGAGATCGCCCGACGAGACTCCGACGCAGATCTCGTCTACCACGTCCTCAACCCAACCCGCTTCCACTGGACCAAGCAGATGCTTCCCTCGCTAGCCAAGGCTGGCCTGGATTTCGAGGCGCTGCCCACAGACCAATGGATGGAAAGATTACGAAGCTCAGAGAGAGACCCGAAGAAGAACCCGCCGATCAAGCTGCTGGACTGGTTCGAGAGCAAGTACGGCAACAAGGCCAGCACCTTCAAGGGCGGGCTGGAATACTTGACGGAAGAGAGCAAGAAGGACAGCCCGACGTTAAGAAGTTTGCCTGATGTTACGGATGTGGCGTTTGTTCGCATGATGATTGACAAGTTGAAGACTCGCTGGGAAGCCGGAGCATGATGGGCATATCTCGCAAGCATGGAAGCGTTAGAATAGAGGCACATACGAATACCCTCTAGATCTAGAGTAGCCGAGTTGAAAGATCTAATATCAGTTCTATATTGTTGAGAAAGATTCGTGGTCCATCTATCAAGAGATTTCACAGTATGGGGAAAGCAGTAAAAGCACTTCTGGCAGTGCTCCGTCTGTTATTTAAGTCTTCTAAACCATCATTATAAGAATGTTTCTATCGTCGCTGCCATTGTTGTATGTCAATGTTGCTATTTATCGTCGCCATTGTCACAGTCATTATTCTCGTTCTCTTCGCTGGTATCATCTGTCACTATACGCCAAAGGAGCCAAACTCTTGTAGGATCGTCACAATTGACTTGTCACCGAGTGTCGCGAAGCATACGTGTGCGTGAACCAATGAATGGGAAAACAGCACCAACAAATCTGTAATATGGTGCTAGCAAGGGTATGTGGTGCGGACGCGCCAATGCAATCCCACGTGAAGAACTTAGAAGAGAACAGCAACCCAAAGCGGTGCTACCAATCGCCCAAAACCTCGTCGAACCCCACCAAAGCTCAAGTGTCATGAAGAGAACGTCTAAGAGGGCCTTGTACCCGTCTAAAGTCAAATGCAACCGGTGACAACCAGTGAACTCGTGCCCCAGTGGTACCAATCGTGTCCCAGTGGTACCAATCAGCCCCAAAACGCCAGCGACCCAAGTTAAATCCAATATCATCTGCACTTTTCGCCGTTCAGAGCATCGCGGCACCAAGGATGGCGGCGCCGATCATGCCGAAGCCCATCTCCGGACGCACGGCAGCGGCGGTTGTAGCGGTAGCCGGGGACGCGGAACTAGCGGTCGCGGTCGCAGACGCCGTCGCGAGGGCACCGCTGAGGAGGTTCGATGCGGAGGCGATGGCGGAGGAGTCGGGGTTGGCTTCGACGTAGCTGCAGATTTGCGGGGCGACCTTGGCGGCAGCTGTAAAACGATCCAGTTAGCCATGCATCATTCCTGATATCTACACGGTCTTCGGGAAGAAAGACTTACTGGCAATCTCAGTGGTGGAGCATCCGGCAGTGAGGATGCAGGTCGTCAAGCTGGACGTCAGAGTGTCCTTGCTGTTGCAGAGACATGTGAAGTCGGTCGCGGAGCATCCAATGGTCGTGGCGGCTTTGGTGAGACAGCTGACTGCGCATGAGGGAAGCTGGGCGACGAGGCTTGAGAGGTCTGTTGAGCTGGACGAGGCGGCGGTCGTGGTGGCGGACTGAGCGGCGACGAGGCCGGTGAAGATGCTGAATGCGACGGTGTACTTCATCTTGGCGGGTGTTGGTCTGGATGTTTGGTTCGTTGGTTCTGGAATCGGCTATCGGTGATCAAGAAGATCTTTTGTTGTTCAGTGCGCGGTGATCAACGGTGTCGTCTTGGGGTCGATGTTTGGATTGGCGTTGGTGTAGATGGACAACACGTGGGATGGCACGACGGGATAACGAAATGAAACCGAAAGAGCAATTACACACGACTTGGAAGGGAAGCAGGGTAAAAAGTGGTGCTTGCGGGTATCAATCTTATTCGTAGCAGTTGGATCGAGGGGAAAACTGGGAAAGAAGCAATCGGCAAAGAGACGACGGCGGCGGGTACGGGGGAGTAATAAACCAGAAACAAGTTGGCTGCTGCTGGTAATCTCTCTCAGTCGTCCGTCAGCCGTCACCTCCTCTCAAACGCCGAAACGACGACGCAAGGAAACCGCCGCCCAGAGAAATACGAGACGGTGGTTCACCAGGGTGCGCCCGAGCCAAGGATCTAGGAAATGCACCTGGCAGATACGACTGACTGGGCCCAGCCGATGGCGAGTGCGACCTGGGCTTGGCTTCTGCTGACTGCTGCAAGTGGTGTTGTGCGATCAGCAGCTTGGAAGCTCCAGTCTTTTTTTCTTCGTCGTCGACACTGCCTCGATGCCGCGCGGTCCATCCTTGGCGGATACGGCTCTGGAGAGGGCCACTTGGGCATGTCGTGAGCCAATCTCAGTGCACTGTTTGGATTACACGGGCTGTGATGGCGATGGTGAGTTACAGGTTGAGAACGACTTCATGCGGCGGCAATTAGTCTTCAACCGCAATGTTCAATGGCGAAAGCGAAGTGTGCATGGTGCAAACGCGAGTCACAGAACACTAAACAGCAAACGGGTTCGTTGCAGAATGCGCACTCACTGCATCTTCCCGTGCTGTTCGGATGACACCCGTCTGATGAAGACATTGGATGGGATGCTAGATGCACCACTGTCGTCGCACAGATTCTAGACTTCCAATCGAACAACCATCGCCCGGAACCCGAGGAATAGGGGCCCCGTCCAACGTGCACATCTTCTCCCCTTTCACCCTGATGTCAGATTCTTATTTTAGTTGTAGACCCCCCTGACGTGGCCCCCGCTGAGCCGCCCTTGGCAAGGGTTTGCGTGGGATGACCGGGTCTCTCCAATCTCCAATCTCCATGCCGCGCCCATCATTGTTGTCTCCCATCTCTGACAGTGGGCGCCGTTTGACCATTGCAAAAAGGCTGGACCGTGTCCATTGACGCGGAGGGCTGACGGAAGCGACGACGAGGGCAGCTGGATGCTGAAATCAAGCTTCGGTTGCTCATCAATTCCCCCATCCAAGCGACCGGCACTGCAGGAGGGTCTGCCCCTGATATTCAGGGGTTCGTGGCTGAATGTTACAGATCCCTCGCGGGCCGATGTTTCCATTCCGACATCCAGGGTTCGCGCTGTTTGAAAGCCTGCCGAACGGCCGGCCGTTGGATGTCAAACTCCAGTAAAGTTGGCAAGCTCTTTTTCTGACAGCCATCGAGCGCATCGAAGATCCCTTGTGTCGTCTGCATTACTGAGCTGCTGATGGTTCGTTCTGAAGCTCGAGCCAAGCCGGTCCGGTTTTTGGCAGCGGCTTAGCAGAGCTTGGGACCAAGATGGGAGCATCTGTACCACTGACGCGGCAGCCTGGGCTGAAGTCATTTCGCCAAACAGTTTGGAACGGCTGCCTGTGCGGTGGACTCAGGTGAAGCAAATGAGAGTATTCGTAGTGGTAGCTCCTACGGCGCAGTCGCTGTCTTTGGGTCGGTTTGAGTGGGAGACACTAACGACTCAGCCTCTCACGAAATGAGTGAGAAGGATCGGTTCAGGGTTTGATGTACGATGTAGGCCGACACTCGCGAAGCCAGGCTTCGTGGGAACATGAATGCTGCGCCATCTTGTGGAAGCTGATTACGATAGATCGCAATCTTGTAAGTGCATCAGAAACACTGAGCAAAGGCCTGTATCTCAAGGTGCGAAATGGGATAACGGCTTTGGTAACCGCCTGCTCGGCCCAAATGAAGCATTGCCGACGGCCAAATCCCGCGATGACCGAGCCCTTCGGCACCCATCCTCATCAGTGGCCCCACATCGGCGGACCTCCCGTCAAACACGGCGCCGAAGAATTCTTGGCCGGACGGAACGCAAGACGGCGACTTACACGATTCTTCCGGGCCGGCTGGCTTATAAACCCAGCTGACTCTGTCGAAATATTGGGTTTGTAGACAGTCACATCAGCTTGCCTCATTCAATTCAACCCATCGCCATCTGACTGCGTTGTGACAATGACCACCCCATCAGCACCAAGCAACGGCGCTCAGGCGAGCCAAAACCTCGTCTGGGAACAGATCTCGCTCAATGTAAACGGCACAGACACCTCAGTATCTATCGTACGCCGTGATGGTCCCACGGAGCCAATTCTCTTCCTCCATGGCTTCGGCAGCACCAAGGAAGATTACACCGACATCAGCCTCCACCCGTCGCTTTCCGAGTACCCAATCATTGCATACGATGCACCAGGGAGCGGCTCCTCCACCATCACGGACTACTCTGCGCTATCGATGCCTTTTCTCGTCGCCGTCGCCGAAGCAGTCTTGAAGACCTATGGTGTGAAAAAATACCACCTCGTCGGTCATTCCATGGGGGGGCTGACAGGCTTGCTCCTCGCCCAGCGGAACCCTGATTCGGTATTGAGCTTCACCAACATCAAGGGCAACCTTGCCCCCGAAGATTGCTTCCTGAGTAGACAGATCCTCGACTTTCCCGCGGAAGACCCCGAGTCGTTCGTCACGGAATTCATCGAGCGAACGCGGCGGTCCGCTTTCTTCGGTAACGGGGTCTACGCCGCTGCCTTTCGAGCCAAGGTCAGAACGGAGGCTATACGTCCTACGTTTGAGAGCATGGTGGAGTTCTCGGACAACGAAGACTTGCTGGAGATCTTCAAGGGCCTGACGTGCCCCGGGGTGTTCATGTTTGGGGTGCAGCACGCAACGTTGTCGTATCTCCCCGCCATCGCCAAAGCCGGTGTTGAACTGGCGGAGATTCCCAAGAGTGGACATTTTGTCATGTATACCAACCCAGTGGCGATGTGGGACCGTATTGAAGACTTTTTAGGGCGGGCGTCGGATGTGACCAGAAAGGTGCATGCACGGTCAACTACGTAGATGGGCAAATTTACAACATTTACGGTCGACCTCTGTGTCCAGCTCCAAAATTGAAAGTGCGATGACTTTCCTGCCGAATGAGTCATTCCCAGTTTTTGTTTTCTACCTATAAAAACATTCATTCTGCTTGATCTCATCGCTGGCTCATTTCTATAGTAAGGTACGTTAGACTTACTAAACCTCAATCGCATCAAACATGGCGCGCCGAAAGTCGCACTCAGCGCGGCGTAAATGGGGATTCAAAATTCTTCCATGTGAGTTACGGCATCAAATACTGGAACATCTTAGAAAGCAAGCCGGTGAGACAAAACGAATATTATCCGCCTGGGCCCACGTCTCTCGGGAATGGCAACGGTTCTTTGAGCCGGATATTTTCGACCGCTTGAGCCTCCAAGTTCCCGGCCCTGATATTCGGCAGCTCAAGTATATCGTTGTAAATGGTCGACAGAAGCTGGTTCGAAAGATTTCTCTTCATGTGCATCTGGCGTGGTACTCCAGACAGCAGGAAAACGAGTTCGAGGATGAATTCACGAAAAAGTCAAACACCAGGGTACTCTCTGACGCAATACTCACCTTGTTCTCGGTCCTGTCGGGATGGAAACAGGATGCCTCGGCTCAAGGCCTCGCATTTGAGTTGAGCGCTACCTCGCCCAGTTACTACCTTCATCAAGAAGGCAGAAGATACCGCACCGAGATACGACTTAGAGCATCAAAGCAACGCTTACTGGGAGCCCTCCTTGACATTCGTTTCAACTCGCCATCAGTCTCAATTTCCTCTGTTCCAATCATCACGAGCTTCTCCATGAACCAACGATCCCATCGGAAACTGTCTGCGTCAGCTTTGGCAATGCTCTTGGCCTGCATGCCTTGTCTAAGAGATGTGAACTACCAGCCAGTTTGGGTAGGCCTGTCGTTTGCGGACCACGATAGCGAGCGCAAGCGTGAGTGCGACGCACGCAACTTGCCTATATCAACCCTCTTCAGATCAGTCTACATGTCCCCGAGTCTCCAGGACTTATCCTTGTGGGAGGCACAGTATGATGATAACCCGATCTATCAGAGAACAGTCCCAGAAATCCTGGTCTCCGTCGCAGTTTTGGCGAGTTACCGGCTCCGAAACTTCACGATATCGAACGTCATCGATGCTGCGCAATTTTTCAAGTGTCATGAGAGTCTTACTCAAGGTCCAGGCGGCTCGTTAAGCTACGCATACTGGCCGAATCTCATGTACTTGTGCTTGACCACCAAGCGCGGCATGGACAATCTGGGCGACTTACTTGAAAGAGCGGCAGGAGCTGCTCGTCAGATGCCAAAGCTTAGGATAATGGAAGTATGGTGTCCGAAGGTGGACACCCAGGGCCCAATGTCATTCTTCTTTCGCTATGATGTTAGGAGAACCGACACGAGACTCACTGTGTCGGCGACTTGGGGAATCAGCCTCACCGAAAAGATTCTCACCGCTTGGCAGCGAGTGTCTGACCTTCATTCGCAGCACAAGCTCGATTGTAGGGTCAAGTTCATTGATGCACGTTATTATCCGCGGTTATACAAGCGTCTTCGTTTGTACAATCTGTTACGAGATTGGGGACTTGGGATTGAGCATTAATTGACGAGTGTCACTGTGGCAAAGCTTCGACACAAAGGCATCTGGTGATTTATATGCCAACGCAATTAATAATCATCAAAATTTTATGAAAGTCACATGTAACGATCACTAGGTATGATGTCCACTAGCAGCCAGCCAATTTGGAAACAGGTTGCAAGCAGTCTTGGCAGCAGCCAAGTTCACAAGTGTATTTACAAAATAGCAAGGTGCCAAATATTTACAGGCTGAAAATGCGCAAAACTGCGGCCCCAGGCGTTTGTTTACTGAGCCCATCCATCATCGCCCCAAACTGGCCCACCAGGGGGAGTATACTCAGTGATCTTGCGGTAGTCAAAAAAGATCTAGAGCGTCGTCAGTTGACATGCTTGGGGATTATGTCCACATAGGTCGCAGATACTCACCGACTTGGTATCATCAGCCTTGTATGCTCCAGGAAGCGCGATTCCTTCGGGGAGCTTGGTCGTTCCGTCCCCGGTAACAGTGATCTGGTGGCAGCCCGGGTAGAACTGCGCCAATTTTCCGTTCGTGTTCGTGCGTTGCAGGCCGAGAATTTCGTGTCTGTGAGAATGGAATCCAAGTCAGAAGATCGTCCAGTAGCAGAGAGTGAAGTTCCACTTACCGAAGAATGTACTCCCCAGGAGCGATCTTAGAGGGCAACTTGACAGTGTAGGTGCTGTTGTTCTCTGGAAGTCTCTTGCTAGCCCATGGAATGGCCTCCTTGGCATCGTAACCAGACTGGTCAATCTTGACCCAGACGTTGCCGGTGCTGCCGTCAAACTCGCTGCACTTGCCTCCGCAGCTGGCAAGGTACGTCATAACTTCTCGTGTATTAGAGCTCGTAACATTTGATCGAAGCCGAATGGCGTCCGCGACTTACTCGGGCCGGGGTGATCGCTCTTCCACTCAGTCCACATGAACTTGACAGTGCTTCCAGCAGCGACGCTGGCAGTTTCTGTGGCGGGGACGTTGTTCTTGTCGCTTCCGATGTTACAGGTGATGGCGTCGGTCTGCATGGTTGAAGAGTCAGCGCTGATGCAGTGCAGGCGGGCAGGTTGAGCCTACCTCGAAGAGCCCATCGGTGACTGGGCCGTTGTCCTTGAACTTGCGGGTGATCTTCTCGACCTTCTTCGACGGATCTTTGTAAGGGTTCCAGGTGTTGACGAGGTTCTCACCGAGCCAGATCTGCTGGACAAACCCGTGGGCCGACACGGTCGCGACCAGCGCGGAAATAACAGTTGCTGAAGTAACCTTCATCTTAGAACGTGGTTGAAGAAACGAATGAAAGCAATTCAAAACAAATGAAGACCCGGCTCTGAAGAACTATCAACAACTCTTGATGTCGTTCTTCATCACGACATTCATAATTCTTGGACAGCGCAGAATTTCTCCTGGTTGGTGGACTCCCCTGCGATGTCTTGGCACGTTGCAACCACCATCCCTTGCCCATTTCATTCTTGTCCAGAGTCCGAGTTCACGTCTTTGTCGTTCCACTTGATCACAAGTCCACTCCTGCGATTGGTCTTTTCTTGGCATCCATATCCGCTCTTGTCGCTGACTGGCAGTGGCTCTGTTCGATATAAACGATGGGCCTCTCGGGATGTGTTCCGGACCTGGCCAAGATTGGTGGGATTTCCCCAAAACAGCACCTTTGCGACCCTGCAAGTATATCCACTCGGCGCAGATCTTCCGCAACCCAAATGTTTTCAAGACTGAGATTGGTGAACGGCCAGATAACGGTGTGAGCTTAATTACTTAGGGTGTTGACAGGTACCTCGAAATGGTTAGTAGAGTCTGAAGCTTATTGAGGAGACTGGAGTTCTTGGCAGGGCTTGACCGTGCTTGCATCAGGTTGGCGGACCACACCCCGTTCTCAGATTGATCCAGGGGCTTGGGTGGGGAAATTTCTCCCATCCCACCGGACAGGACTGGACTTCAGAATAACGTCACCTTCTACATTTCAAGAACGAGCGGGAGGTCATCTTTGACTAGGTAACGTTCACAAACACACTCCAGAATCGATTCAAGATGATTTAGGTACAGACAAACTGACATTGTTACTATGATAATGAGACTATAAACAAGAAGGAGACGCATTCGTTCATGCATGTATTTGGTGCGATCGTTGGTGAGAAAGTGTGGACAAGAAAAGAAAACGGAAACGTTCAGGCTGATTCGTGAATGACATTCAGCGGATGCATCAATCAGTGAGATGACCAGTACTGCTCAAGAGCGTCGTTGACTTCATCAACCTTGCTGTAGGCTTCAGTATTGGCCATATACTGGATGTACTCCTCGATAGCGCTGTCGGAGAAGGGGCCAGCGCGGGTGCGCAAATCAGCCATGACGTAAGGCTTAGCCCTCCAACGATCTTCCATGGGGTCAATGAAAGTGGTCTCGTTGTAGCCCCAGTCAGGAAGAGTGGTGACATTGAATGCCGCCATCATGTCGCTGTCCTCGTGAATCAGGTTGTGGCAGTGGAACATGTAGACTCCATCCCATGGCGCGTAGTGAGCCTCGACAAGAACAGACTCGCCGCGACCGAGCCAGACAACATCCTTAAGACCCTCTGCCTCGTAGGGCATGACACCGCGATCACCATCTCTGGCAATGACCTTGAAGTCGACGAGGTGGACATGGATAGGGTGGGACCATCCATCAGAGCTGTTCTCCAGCTCCCAGATCTCAACGGTGCCTCGGGGAACATTGGCGAGCATGCGGTTCTCGACATCAGCGAATCCGACACCGTTGATACGCCATTCACCGTTGGTGCGGTGGAATCTGAAGTGATGGTCGATGACGTTTCCGGTTGAGGTTGGGAATGGGACAGTTCGAAGAGTCTCCGGAACGCTGGATGTATCGGGGGAGGAGTTGGTGGTGCCTACGATGAACTTCATGACCTTGTCGGTGTTCAAGTAGTCATCCTCGACCCCGACGCCGCCGGCCTTGGGGAAGTTTCGGATCTCAAGTTGTTGTCCAGCGTACTTGGAAAAGTCGATGATAATCTCGTACCGCTCAGCACCGGACACGTACTACAACAGGTTAATCCTGCACTGCAGACATGAGAGCAAAACTCATAGATCAAATTTACTCACAAGATCAGAGACCTGCACAGGCTTGGTCAAGAGGCCACCATCAGCTGCAATAACCTGGAAAGGCAGCTTGCCATTGGGAGCATTGGAGTTGACGAGGTAAAGAGCAAATGCGCGTGAGACGGAAGCGTCCAAGAGGCGGAATCTGTACTTGCGGGGTTCGACGTTCAGGAATGGCCAGGGTTGACCATTGACATGAATCACATCACCCCACAAGCTGTCCTTCTCCCCAACGGTTGAGAAGAGTGTTCCGTCGTCATTGTACTGTTTGGAAGTGAGAACCAAAGGGATGTCGTAAACGCCGTAGCCAGTAGGCAAGTTCAAAGCGTCCTCAGCCGCATCGCTGATGAGATAAGCCCCAGCTTGACCCATGTATGCGTTTTCCGCGGTCTGCGTTGCCAAGCGTTAGTCTAACATATCCTTTGGGAAGCGCATCTAATGACTCACCAAGTGCATTGCGTGATCATGGTACCACAGCGTTCTTGCGGACTGCTGATTGGGGTAGTAGTAATCCTTGTACTCTCCCGGATTGGTAATATCCTCCGCCCAGCCATCGAAAGCTGCGCGGGAGTAGGATCCATGGAGATGAACAGAGTTCTCATGAGCAGCGTTGTTGATGAAACGAACCACAGACTCGGTGCCACGAGGGATGATCAGAGTGGGGCCAGGAGACATCCCGTCGTAGCCGACAAGAGTGGCGGGACGGAGGTTGGGATAGACCTGGTGACTAAACGGCTTGATCTCCAATTCATAGTACCAGATCTCCTTGCCAGTTACAGGACTGATGACTTTCCTATTTTTCTGTTAGATACATCGTTACTAAGACTAGTGTTTTGTAGATTGTCCTTACTTGGTTGGCTCCTTGACCGGAGGAATAGGAAGAGAAACTTTGTAGATCAAAGCGTACTCTGGACTCAACCAGTCCTTCTGGAGGGTGAAAACATCTCCGGGGTCATCTTCAACAATCTGAGCCAGAGCGACGACCTCTGACTCGGGAATCTCCGAGACGTGTGTCTCGCCAAAGGAAGAGTTCTGCGCCTTTACAGAACTGAAAGATGCGGCAGCTTGGAGAGCTGTGATAGCGAGTTGATAACGCATGATGGTGAATGCTTGACCACTCAGACTGACAAAAGCTGATGCTTATGTTTGAAGGTGTGCAGAAGACTGAAGTCTGGAGTTGTTTGGTTTCGTTTCTAGCAAGTCTTCACAGGAGAGATTCATAGCCTTATATCATGATAGCTGACTGCACTTGGTTGTCCGTCGACGGAAAGTCATGCGAACAACTTGGAAGTTGGCGGAAAAGACAACCCTCAGACGCATGCTAATCACCAAGTTGCAGTTTAGATCCGATATCGTCCGTCATCCCCTCCAACCTCTCCACCTGGCATGTGCCTCATCCCACGTTTTGCTCGCGCTCCATGCTCTGATAGGAAATCAATAGCCGCTGTGACTTCTGTCTCCTCTTGCAGATGTGTCGCATGATTCTGCGAAATCCCTCAATCTCATAGGAGTCTGGGCCGCCGTTCCGGTCGTGATGGAGTCGACATGGCAGCACAAACTTCTGTCATGGCTCTGCAATGTGACAGCAAGATCCACCAGTATGGCGGTCTGTCCGGGTTTCCCTTTTCTGCATTACGAGATGCTAGCCTCATTGATGTTGCTTGCAAGTCTTGTCATACCAGTGCTAGGTATGACTGACTCCGGGATGGAGGATGAGTGCCCCTTGCCAAGAAGCTTCCCTTGCAGCGATGGCACAGAAGACCCGCGGTTAACGAGATGATTGTCTTGGTAAATGGAACCCTAAAGTCAAAGACGTCAGTAAAAGCACAATGGCATTCGAGTAGTAGGAGAAAATACTTAGGGGCTCAGTGATTTCCATGTTACGGCTTCTTGCAAACATGTGTTGTCGATGGTTGGTGTCGTTGAACTGGCCATGGCACGGTCACTTCACTTACGACTCTGCTTTTAGCACTGTAGATCGACTGCAACAGCTCTGGAGAAATTGAAGGATTGCTTGTTGTAACATTTGCAACTTCGTCACGAATCGTCTGTGACCCAAAGCAACGGAGCAACACGCGCCATGCTGCAGCACGGTCAAGGCATGCAGCTAGTATCACGCAAGTGATGTGGATGCATGTCGTCGGAGAGACCTTCGTTGAATCCCATGATTCGATGTTGCACTCATATCCATACGAGTCCCAGACCGAGGCTCAAGGCTTTCTCTTTCGCGATTAATACAGCCCAATAAGGGTGGGCATGGTCTCCAGCCTCCACCTAGTCCTGAGTCTTGCCAAGACAAGTCCAACCGTTGACTAACCTACCCGCACCTCCATGAGCACCATGTTGATAAGCACTCTAAAGAGACGATGAACCATCGATCTTAACATGAGGTTGAGGGGTCTTCGGGATGGGGACGATCCGGGTGACATCGTGCTAGTTCCGTTGAGGCTGCCTGCTCGCCGGTGGTTGGTTGGTGTTCTTGGGTACTGCCGACTGCTTGCGCGGCAAGCCAACCCGGGACTGACTAAATCCCGCAATATTGACCGCTGCAAAAGTCATTAGTGTTCTGCTGGGGTCAAGGGTATTGACTCCTTCGTGGACAGTCGAGGGGATAATGCCACGCACGGTTCAGGGGGGATCCAAGCCGCGAAGGCTTTTCCAACGTGCTTCGGTTGAGCCCCTATTACCCGAGCCCGAGCTAGCAACGGCGATTCGGGGTGTTCTTTGAATTTCGATGGAATCGAAACTTTGCCATGGCCGTACTCTCGATCGAGCGGAACTTGGAAAGATTTGCGGTGATATGCGCCATGTTCTATCCCTCGCATACACAACCTCCCGCAGCAAATGGCATTACACGGAAGCAGAATTGGCATCCCATGGCCACTTACGGAATCAAAAGCAAAAATTACCAAGCAACTGGTTTTCTGCGGACACGTGCTTAGACAGCATCAGCTGCCGGTGGCGACTCGTGAAAACCTGCCTCCTTGCCGCCAAGCGTGTACATTCAGGTGAAGATTAGGTCGTGTCATGCATCTTGACTGCAACTATATCACGCCGCATCCGGCCCGTACCCTACGTTAGCCATAGCTAGTTGGAAGAAATGCCCCGGGTGGCATATGGAGCCGAACTCTATATGCCTATGAGGGTTGCGGCGAAGCCTTCAGAAAGGAAGGTGGTAAAATAGGCAACCATTTGACCCATTTTTACGGTAGTTCTTGGCGGGATGGGCTTGTCAGGTCCAACGATTCCCACATGAAATACGCGGGGAGGCTCCAGGTGGAGGGTCGACGCGGGGAGTTCCATATTGTTTGGGCCCGAATCGGGATAATGGCCTGGAGAGCCCACGACGCACGGTTCCACTTGTCCTGTCCAAACATGCAGTTGTGGAATATCGCGTAAGTATCAGTCATGCCTGGAACGTGATGAGTCGTGATGCAAGCCGTCTGTGGAGACGGCATCCATGTTGGTAGTTGTCTCTGACTGAGGAGGAGCAAACCTCTTTGACCGTGATGGTGGCAATTGCCAAGATGTAGCATCACCTCGAGGAACGGCAGGTTTTGACTAGCGAAGAATCCTGTTTGTCGGCAAAACCTGCGACTGTTGCATGTGAACAGGGGAGCCGGAGCGAACCCCGATCTGTTTGAGTAGCGTCTAGCAACAGATGCACGGACTGATATGATTTGCGACTGCGCTGATGTCTATTCTGAGAAGAAAATGACATCTCATCCGATCATGATCTTTCACATTCATCTGTAGTTCGCGAGTTGGTCTTCTTGGCTGGTTCACAGAACTGTATCCAAAGTGCGGTGGGCGAACTTTGATAAAGTATGGCTGAGACTCATGTGGCTGCGCTTGGATGCCTTTTGTGGACGAAGGTTTAGGCGACTAAATGAGGCCAAGAGATCCCTGTCACCACCAATGAGGGGTTCCCTATTTCCTGCTAAAATGCGTCCCTGGGCAGGGGTCGTTCAGGAGCCTCCTGTTACGAGCCTCTTTCTTGCCGTCCCACGATCCTACTTTTCGAGTGACAACGTGCAAGTCGCAACGTGCAGCAATGACCAGCAGTCTAAGCCGGCCCAGGAGGCTGGGTTGCATTCCCCCGGTTGCTATGAACTCCGCTCCAGGGGTTTCTGAATCAAGATCCTGGGCAGGCAGGTTTTGACGACTCGGCTCCCCTTTCTCCCGAGCACCAATCCGGCATAGGTCACCAATTATAGACATGTAGCGCGCGGCGCGGAATCGGTCCCGGTGACAACACCATGCAGTTGAGATGCGTTGAGTGGGGCCCGATCAAGGGATTCTCACGATACACTTGCTGTTTACTGCGAGAAAGGGAGCGCCACAAGTTGAATTTCTGCTCGGGTTGTCACGAGCATCGCGCGTTAAAAAATGGCTCGCCCAAGTTGGACACATCTCCATCTTGGCAGAGGGTCACGATTCCAGGAGGCTTGCGAACATGGAGTTGGGCATGGGCCATCTGCAGGTTTCCCAGTGCTTTCACAAGCGACTAGACCGTTCTATGACAGAAGGATGAACCGAAATGGCTTTTCCGAGCCACGCCTTTGTTGACCGGTCTCGGGTTAAGGTCGGAGGCCTCGTCCTCATTGCTCACCGGCGTCCGCACCGGCTCTTCCGGGGAACAAAACGGCCATTGCGCAGTGTCACGTTGCAGGGTCCCATTGAGTGCATATGTGCTTTGCTAAGAGAAAACGTTTTCTGCCTCCTTGAGAGCCAAGACAGTCCAATGGCAAAGCCAACTGAACGCAATAGTTCGCCTTGGCAATGGTCGACAACGTTGAAGCGAGATCAATCTTGAGCGTCACGCAGAGCTGACATTCGCTTTGAAGCAATCTCGTGAGCAAAACGTATGGATAATTCGGAGATGGCTCAAAAGAGTAAATGCAGATTTGGAGAAAAGGGAGTGGTAATCAAATTCATTGTGATTAAGATCATGATAAATTGGCCAAGAAGCCCGCGGTAGAACAAGAACTTTTTGGTATCACCACCCTCAACTTCTCTCGGCTCCTCAGTCTCTTGTCTTTAGCCTCCAATGCATTATCTTCAGCTGTTCTTTGCCCTCTGGGCTCTGTTCTATACCCCTGTGTGGTCTCAAGAATCGCCAATCTGGGTTCAGGGCGCTCTCGAAGATGCCATAGCCACAGATGACACTTTCAACACCGGCGGCACCATTGTTGTCAATGGCTTCACCATGAATGTTCCCAAGAATCTCCTTGTCCAATTTCCTGCTGCCTGGGTTCCCTGGAAGGAGTTCGTCGCCAACAAGGCCGACTTCACTGGCTATGAGACTTTGGTATGTCTAGTCCCTACGCGTGTAGCAAAAACAGACTGACGAACCGCAACTTGCATTAGGTTATTGGAAACAGCATCAACGGAGAACCCCGAGTCGCACAAGTTCAGCTCTATGAGTTCTTTGAAGGCTTGAGCAGTGGCTGGGTCGAATCTGTTGACTTCGCGGACGGAAGTCTCAAGATCCAGAACGGCCCTACTGTGCGCATCTCGGACCCCAACGCTGTCTTCTCCAAGGGCTTCACTGGCGCACTGCTAATGACTGCCGACGACCAAAGCCCTAGCATCACGTCTTTCTCCGGTTTCCCCATGTGCATCCCTAGGAACGAAACTGATCCGCTTTGCCCGCTGACCAACCGCCCTTTCGTCGGCCCTGGCACTTTGTAAGTACTATGCCTAGTCTATTAAAGTCGCCAACTAACCGTGAAAAGCACTGCTCCGGACCCTCTGGTCATGGCGCCGTTCCAGGCTGGTGACTTCATCACATTCTCGGGATTCCGTCGAGGCAGCGAGGTTATTGCTTTCAGCATTGTTGCCCAGAATGTGCAGATTAACACCCTTGGTGATATTGTCTATGTTCGTATGGAGCTTGGGCTTCTGGGAATTGACAACCCTAGCCCCAACGCAGAGATTGCGGAGTCTCGAGTAAGCTTACATGTGACAACCATCTTTGACATCATGTCGGTGCTGATATGATCCACTTCCAGTTTATCGGTTTCGTGTCAAACAATCGGGCCACCGTCTCACTTTACGCCATGGACGTTGATCCCTGCACCGGCACCACCTCCGACCGGATCATCGCTTCCATGGGACTCCGCGGAGGCCGCAACGCGCAGAACAAGTTTGAATACCGCAACGAGATTCTCTTCAGATACACCAGAGAGTACCGCGTTATTGCCGAAATCGACGGTGTCGCGAAGACTCGCGTCACCAAGAACAACCTCACTGCCGGAACATACGTGCAGCCTGTCAACGTCTGGGTACCCGGAGAACAAGACGTTCCTGGAGTTCCCCCCGTCTCGTATGACTTCTCCCAGATGGAGTTCCTGACCAAGGGCGTCGGTGCCGATGATGCGGATAACGTTTGGGGTCCTCTGGAGCCGTTCCCTCAGACGGGTGTCTTCATTGAGGCTCCTGTTTGTGCCGCTACTCCCGCGGCCCGCGACGTGAAGGTGGAAAAGCGGGGAAGCATCGGACGATGGTACGGCAGAGCTCGCGCCGATGCTATTTCTCAGCTTGAGAATGTTGACACCACGGACCCGGTCGTCGTTGTGGCTCCGGAAGAAGCTGCCGCGATCGCCGAGAAGAAACAGGAGGAAGCTGCCAACAATGACTCGCAGTGAAATGCGATTTGGCGACAGCTCACAGAACCTTCACTTGACGGGTATTATGACAGAACTTTGGTGCATTGTCTGTCACCTGAACTTTGAAGTTCGGACATCGAGCATGGGACGAAATTCAACAACGCCCCAGACAACTTTCATTTGTACATCTGAGTGGATTTGGAAATAACTTCTTGTACATATACTGTCAACCTTTGAACACATTTTTGCGTGCCTGCTGGCTTAACGTTCTATTGTTGGAGGAGCCTGAAACACGGGCTTCTCCATCCCGTAGCTGTCAGAGTAACCAGGTTCTCCCTGCAGCTTTCAACTCAAGATGGTGTCAATTGATGCACTGTTCACTCGAGTTTTACTCTCAAAAAGGGGCGGTCTGAGACCAAACCACTCAAGGGCTTATGCCAACTTGTCATTGTTCAAAAGATCAAGGAATTCAACTATGTACATGAAAGAGACTTTGCAACAACACTGCCGCGACTTAAGATGATTGGGCAACTGTGGGGTGTCATAAGGGACCAGGAGAATCTCGACTCGAGGATGAGGACTTCAGGGAGGGCTGTTGACAGTGATTGAGGCGCTACCACTGCTGTAGTATCCCTCCGTGGCAACAATCATGTAATTGTGAGTTCCCAAGTTCAACCCGACTGAAGCCCAAGCTGCGAAGTGATTGCCAGTTGTCACAGTACCCCCAACACGCTTTTCAGTTCGCTAAATTGACACAGTTAGCACATTGATCCTTACCTAGGTTACGGAATGGGAAGACACACAATTGACCAGTACTGCTGAAATGTTGCTGTGCCTTCGATACTAGGCTGCTGCACGCGAGTACTGACGTAGATGTCGTATGTTCCGCCGTCACTCGTCAGAGAACCCTTCTTCGTAGCACCGGAAGCCGGGTTGTATGTGCCGTAGGATTCGATGATGTAGTACTCGATCAAAGGGTTTTGAGTCCAGCCGTACACAGCAAGGTACTTTGAAAATATTAGCCAATGTTTCGCGCCATTAGTGTCTTCTATTTGCGCTTGTTTCCAGATATGACACCATTAGGAGCACATACGCTGTTCCCATTTGGATTGTAAGTTCCCGAGTATTGGATCGTCCTGAGTGGAAGCCTTTAGCCATATTCTTTTGGAATCGGTTGCATTACGTCTTACTTCGAGCCACCAGGGTTCCAACCCTTGCCGCCGACAAAGTTGCCGCCTCCTCCGCCCCAGTTGACGCTGTAGGAGCCGCCAGCTCCGTTCGTGTAAGTGACCTGAGAACCACCGTCGGTCCACCAAGAGTAGTAGTATCCATTGTGGTAGCCAGTTGAGCTCGGCGTAGACTGACGTTTGATGAGATCACCGCCCGTAGGGCTGGCAATGACGCCCATGAAAGCCGCAACGGCCACAAAGAGACTCGAAAAAGAGACCATGATGGAAAGATGAGTGAGTGTAACAGAGATTGACAAAAGGATGTAATGATTAATATTTTGCTTCAGGAATCGCAATCGGCGCAACAACTTTTATACTTACAAATGTGCTATGCTTCTGGAGCCGCGAACTACTCCGCCATTTCATTGCTAAATTCATGTCGTGATCACGCGAGACACAATGGATAAATTGTACTTAGAGAATGATGATCTTGCATGACGCGCGTTCAAATGGCATCTTCTTTATGACATTGAGGGGAGATATTCGAGCGTGCAAATTTGGCTAAATTCAGACCTATGATATCTAAGCCAGAAAAATCCGGGGTAAAGAGTCCTTTGACCCATTCGGTAAATGAACATGATGATCTACATGTCTTCCCGCCCTTGCAGCGGTAGAATTCAAAAGTGCCGAGTCACCCGCCATTGAGGTTCCATTTCCTGGTGAGAGATCATCTTGGCATAATCTACATTAGCAACATTTACCGCGCAAACCGTCTGTTCATGACTGCGCTGTTTCCAGCCTGCCAAACTAAGTGGTGGCTTTCTAGTGGTCTAAATCAAGGCAAAAGCGACTCGAATAACATGGCGAAGCACACGTGCGCTTTAGCCTGAATTTTGAAGTCTTTTGGCGGAATGTCATTATGTACAAAAGTATAATGGTGAATCTTACACACACTGCGCAACGTCGGCATGGATGGAACAAATCGAGAATCATTTGCTGCCTGGTTTTCCGAAATCTTCAATGGATACGAACCAAAGGCTTCAGTTTTCACCAGAATCCAAATTGGATGCTTTGATGCTGCCGACGCATCCAAGCGACCCAAGCTGTACCAGACTTGGTGGGAGCCGTTGTAGGGGTAAACTGTTGCATCGTGGCTGACTTCTGTGACAATCGTATTGACCAGGGTTTGAAATGGCTCGCCCTTCACCTACTGCCCCATCGTTCGGCTAGCCTCAAAGCCTTGGCCCTGATTTCTGCTGCAGAATCGGTGAAAGAAATATTCGGTATGTATTATGTCATTGCCCGCGAAATGTCTCCTGTTCATTCGATGTTAGGCGAGGCTCGAGAAAGCAGGTCAGATGTTAGCTATTTTTGGCTCAAACAGTTCCGCCCACCGGCGATTGGCAAAATCAGAACCATGGAATCGGCATCAGTCTGAGCATGTAAGAATTTCTGGCTGATCTTCAGATCATGAGCCAAGTCGCAAATTCTTGCTCCAGAACTCACTTGCAGAATGACTGCTGTGCTCTGCGTCTGACGCCGTGCAGCGGTCTCGCGCTCATCGTACGGCAAAACTTGCCGCAAGCTGATACAAGCACTGTTGATCTTGGCAGGGGTGTGAGGCCCTCAGCTGCTTGATGAGCGACGATCTGGAAGCTGTCGGCAAGAATGACCACCCAACAAGAAAAGCGAGCATTCAAATTGTGGCAGTGCACATTGCTCATGTGACCCAAAAGCTTGGTGGGAGCTTCTTGATTAAAAGTGCTCGAGAGGAAAATCATGAGCTGATTCGAGAGCATTAATGACGTCTCAATAAGTCAGCTTTGGACGATCAGCCTCAGTAAAGGGGTACGAGATGAGATTAGTTAAGGGATCCAAGGTGAGACGAGGAAACTCGCTACCAGAACCAGCAGGCCGATTTGGCGTGAATGATTCGTTTATCGAGGTGGGCGTTTCTAATATTTTTATCCCGAATCCCCTTAAACAGTTCCCAATGTTACCCGAGTCATTCCGTGACAAATTCGACGAAATGGCAAAGACGGAAGGCAACTCGGTGGCCGGCGGCACCGATGGTCACAGAATGGGGGCTGATCTAGGCCCGCCAGGAGTCGGAGAATAATGCATGGCATCTGGGGGAGCCCAATTTTTCCGTTCATTCTTGGCACAAACAAGTCTGCAGCTCTCGCCTAGCACTTTGCGTGTTTGAGAGGGGGCTCGGTTTCTCCATCCCCCTGGCCATCCAAAAACAAGCATCAAAATTTCCAATAAGGGTAGCAGCAAGCTTAAAAGACGGTTCCATCATTCATCCCTGTAGCGTTCCTCTTGTCAAGAGGCAGGCCTCTCTCAAATCATGCGCAGCGAAACTCCCAAGTGCGGGGGTCCGTGAGGCTTGAAGAGGGTGCTTGAGCGTCAGGACCCCGGAAAAGTGTGCCCATCTACGGCCCAATTGCAGTGTGTGTTGCATTAACTTTAAAGCTTGAAACAGCGATGCGGACAGTTTTTGTGGCAGGATTGGTCGAGTCTGGTCAAGGCAGTCCGACATAACCGAGCTTCGCGTGTGCCGTAGATCCGGGGCCATCCTAGTCTGCGGCACAATAAGCCTCGTTTGAGCTAATGATGTGACGGGATGATCAGGCATCTGAACAGGTGCCTGTAGCAGGATGAGGCTCCAGGGCTGTCATCTCGAGTCAAAAAACTCATCCTTAGTAGAGTTCTGTATTGACCGGTGTCGAGGCTCAGGTGACGCCGCCATCCGGAGTTTCAGAGTGTGGCAGCTATGGCTGTGAGGACATGAAGAGACGAAAAGATATAAGACCTCAGCGAACGATGGCTCCCGAACTTCGATTTTGTTCCCACTCTGAGCGTCTACCTGGATAACTCCTTCAACTTCTTACTATTACATTCTTTCCGTGCTGTGCGCGGCTCTTTTTAATCGAGCGACCATTCATTACGACCTGGAGTCCACTCTCTCATATTGTCTACTCTCGTAAAACTCACACCAAACCATCAACATGAAGTTCTCCGCTGCTGCTTTTGTTGCTCTCGGCCTCTTGGCTGGCAACGTTCTTTCTGGTATGTGCACTTGATGAGCCCTGCCGCATGTTTCTTGCGGCTAACAACCCAAAACAGCCCCCACCGCCGATGCTAGCGACGTCGCCCTCCCCATCGAAGTCCGTGCCGAAGACTTTGTGGCAAACGAAGCCGCTCATCTCGAGACCCGAGCCAAGAAGAAGAAGAACGCCAAGGCCGCTGGTGCGAAGGCAAAGGGTGCCGCAGCTAAGGCCAATGCCAACGCCAACGCGAAGAAGGCAGCCAACAACAATGCCGGAGCTGCTGCCGCGGCCAAGAAGAACAACGGTAACGCGAACGCCGGCGCGGCTGCAAAGAAGAACAATGGCAATGCGAATGCGAAGAAGAACGCTGGCAACGCCAATGCGAAGAAGAACAACGGCAACGCCGCTACCGCGCCCCCCGCCAACGCCGCGCAGTTCTCTGGTCTGGCTTGCACCGATGGCAAGGGTGCTGGATCTTGCAACGCCCAGGGACAGTGCGCTGTCAACGGAAAGACCACGGCGATTGCAGGCCAGTGCGGCGTCGCGGCTGCGAAGAAGAACAAGCGTTGGGTCTCCGATATTACTCATCTGATCTAGATGGCCTTCAATGTGTTCTTTCTTTTACGGTTGGGTGGAGCACGGGACTTGGATGTAGTTAGTGGAAATGACCTCATGAATAAGGGCGGGTAGCCTTGGAGTAATGCTTTCTCCGAAAACGTGTAATCAAAATGGACTCATGCTTTTGGTTTTAATCCGGCTCGCTCGACTATTACATCATGATCTCGGCCGACTGCCGTAGGAATGCTAAATATCATTCGACACCGTACATCATTCATCAAATAATCAAGGAATCGCAGAATTCAAGCCCGGTTCAGTCAAGACTGGACTCTGTGCTACGGAAAATATGAGTTTTACATACCGCTTGATTCAAACCGTGAACAGTACATTTGCCCCATCAGCCCTTCCCACCTCGAACTTCTTGTGGCCTTTGATCTGAAGAGCAGTGCGCATGAAATCTCGTGCAGCTCCTACACTCCTTCCAAGGGGAGAAACCATGTGAAGTGGAAACTTTTGACACCACGGACAGTCGTCTTCGATATGATGGAGGTCCACGGAAATATCGTCGAACAGCTTCTGCCAAAACACCATATCTCTCTGTTGGGTACTCTGTTCCCATTCTCCATCATCTCCCTTCAAAGGGGCGGCACATTTACTGTCTCGCCTGCTCGTTATCACCGTGCCCATAATAAGTAACCATTCCTGCTCGCTGCACTCGAAGCCCCCCTTGATCAGAATATGAGCTGATCCAATATGCCAGTTCTTCGCAGCGGATATCATGGGCATGAGATGGGTTATGCTCAAACCAGGCTTTTCTTTCTTTGCATATGCCTCGACGCACCTCAGACTAGGCCCGTATGGACTGAAGCCTCCGGCCAGCAGTGAGTTCAACTTGGACTCATCCCCGCACTCGGCCGCGATCTCGATGGGAAACCTCCCATCGCAGGGCCGTTCCGCAGACAACCAAGGTAAGCCGCAAGTCTTTTCCCATCTGCACATCCAGTAGGTTCTGTCGTTTGCGTGGGACGAATCTATGATCATGCCGAATATCTGCGCATAACCGTGGGAAACGGCTTCCTCCAAGCCTGTTTCTACTCCTCGATGCTGCGACCCGTACGCCGGATACCGATATCCCCAAACAGGTTCTCGTTCAGGAGGCTCCTGGAGTGAATGAGGGCAGTTCAGCAAGAGTCGCAGTGCTTCCATTTGCCGATTGCATACAACTTGCATAAGCAAGTTCGCGAACTCCCCTCGCAGCATCCGGCCGGCCGAGCACTCAAGCAGAATGGAGAATGTCTCCACGTCTCCATACTTTAGTGCCATTCGACAAAAATAGGTATCGTAGTATTTTTTAATCTTCTTGTTGCCATCTGGTGCCTTGTAACTTTTGCCCCGTGATATGTCGATTTCGTATTTCACCAGCAGAGCGGCGAGGTTCTGGTTGCCACTTCGAATCGCCGCCTCCAGAAGAGATCCGAGTAAAGGCTTCTTCGTCGTCAGTTTCTTTCGTTCGGCATGGTTGGAGGACTCGTCTGTGGCAATGGGTTGATAGGTAGACAGAGCATTTGGTCCGTTTGTGAGAATCTTTGAAAGTATCGTATTATCGACATCGGGCCTCTTAAGATAGATTTCGGCCACAAGCAAGAGGCTATCGATAGTTTCTTTAGTGATGGCAGACTTTAAGGGGAACAGGGCGGATTGAAAGTAAGGATGAAACAGCATCCATATTCCGTATCGCGTCGTGATATTTGCTAGTGATGGCTGAGGATGAACAGAATAGCGACACAAGTCATGTATGTAACCGAATCTTCGTTCTCCGGTGGGATCTATGCCATCCTGCTTCATGAGTTTATCCGCCAGTGAGTTTATTACGCTCGACAGGTTCGTACTCCACGGCAGGTGTTGATATGGCTGTTGGTAGATGTAGCGTGCCAAGAAAGCACTCGCATCACCGCTTTCCGTAAGTCTGCAGTCTGCGGAGGCCCTGCTGGCTGTAGGTTGAGCCCTTTGATGCAGGATGGTGGCTTCGCTGTTCTTTCGCATCCTTCTTAATAGTCTCGTTCGCGAAATTGCCCGAATGACCTCTGTTTCGAAAATTTATACAGTTGTCAGATTATGTCATGTCATTCATAGATTCAGGTTTCCTCACTGCAAACTCTCATAAGCCGGACTGCATCCCGGAGGTTGGTGTCACTTTCTTCGCGGTACTCCACAACCTCATCCAAAATCTGGCATAAGCACTCTGTTGGAAGACACAATAAGTCAAACCCCTGTGTCGCCATCGGTAACTTGAGCCGGAAGGCCAACTCCATGGTCTGTTGTTTCTTCATTTTGGGCAGTAAACACGTGTGGTAAAAGAAAATAATGCCAGAAGGAACGAGCAGGCACAGCGTGAGTGTTTGGTTATCTTAAGCGGCAATAAACAAAATCCCGGGTTAGTGTGTAATATGTTGGTATTTGTACTAAGGTCATTTGGATGGATGAGGTCGATAGTTTTGTGCTTTGGATGACTCTGGTCTATTTTGACTCACCACGCACCACCCCTGCAGACTGAGGCCAAATTTCTCACAGGGAGCATCATCCCGGAATCGCTACCAAACTTCCTTGCGATAAACACTTGACCCCATGGCAAGTGTCATCCCTTGCGATAAACACTTGACCCCATGGCAAGTGTCATCCCTTGCTCTACTCTTCCGGCGCCTTTCATGATCAGGAGCCCCCGAGCTGTGTCAAGAGACCCTCATTTCTCGATGGCCAGACATTCCCTACGTTCGGAAGTGCCCGGAGAGTGTCAAGGTTGTGATTGCCCGTCTCGATCACGACACCCGAGAAGATCGCATGATCGAAGCGTTTGACTACCTTGGTCCTCTCATCGGCAGTCAATTTTCCGATAAGCTCTTCTCTGTCCTCATCCTGGAGGCAAACGTCAGCCATATGCAATCAAGATAGCGGGGCTCTGACAGCGGGGAAAGCGTACCTTGCTGCTGCCAAACTCCACGATGAACTTCTCGCCCATGATGGCCAGAGTGCAATACGTGACGAGGAAGAACAGATGTGGCAGCATTGATTGGTTCCGGTCAAAGGTTGTTGAAGGCAGTATTCTCAGCTTGTTGTCACGATGGAATCATGAAATCGCGTGTTTTTTTCTTTCTGCAGCACGATGACGCATTGACACGTGCAGCACAAGAGCTGTTCACACCTTCCTAAATGGGCATTTTCCAGAAATAGGAAGGACAGCAGAGGCCAAAGTCATCACAAAACGAAAGCAAGCAATAAAAAAAAGAATGGTAAACTTTTGGATGATTCGCTTTTTTCTGAAATGACTCGTTGTACCATAGTAACATTTAATTATGCTGCGACGAAGCTGCGATGGCAGGTAAACCTTGTGCGCTCGAGCAATCCCTGGGAACTCAGTGCTCGGACAGAGTTCATCCTGTCAACTCTAAAAGTTCACTATCACATCCGCTGTCAAATATTATGAATTAATAAAGTTAAGCTCAGAATTACGCTTGAGTAGCTTAAGTAGATTTTGGCTGCCCACGGAAATGTGTTCGCATTATGGAAACTACAGTAACAAATTATTGGTTGACATGACCGCTGTGTTCGCCCTCATCCAAGTGCCCATGGGGTATCCAATGACGCTGTCATCTTTATGGGCACAATTCAGCAAATGGCGCATTCATGCGAGGCTGAGTAACCATCCTGTTTGCAACTCAGTCAGTATCTGTACCGATCCTCAACAGTTATTCGCGAAATATCTCACCAAATTTCCTCTTCAAGCAGAGCACTTGCCCTTGGCGTAGTAGCCGCATCGCACAGCGTAGTTGCCAATCTTATCGGGGATTTCATAATCCTTCGTCCCGCTTCTAGCACCCCGGCAGATACCGCATCGGAAGTCCGGGTTGGTAGCAGAGTTGGAGAGATTCGATTCGTCACTGGCCATCTTCCCGCCGATATCGTTTTCGCAGTACCAAATGGCATTGGAAGTGGGAATGCCTTCGTACAGAGAGGTATCGACATGCGAGTTGTAGAAGAAGGCGCAGTCCTTGGCTGCGACGGCTGCGGCCAGGGTGGCCAGTATCAAAGTACCGAAGCCTTGCATGGTGATGATGTTTCTTGCAATTATTGTAGAGATCGTTCGTAAATCTTGAAACTTAGCAGACCGACCGTCCACTTGGATGGCATCGATTCACATTTATAAGAGCATGACGCTGGATTACTGAACGTCGGACCGGGCCTTCCTTGCACTGACTCGTGGCATCACCAAGACCTGAACGTGTTCATTAAAAAGAGCTGCGGATCTACGTGCCATGAATCAGATACAACCCCTAAACCCAATTACAGGTCTGCCTTGATTGATTAAATCTAGCTGCAAATAGCCTAGGAAGTCCCAGTCAAATTACCAGGTCTAATCTTTGACACGGATTCTCGCATTCGTTATCCGAAAAGTCATGTGCACTGCAAACTTATCAGAGGAAATATGGTGCGCGATGACTGCCACGATTGAGTACCATATGGGGTTTTCAAGTCAGGGGCCAATGTCGTGTCAGAATACGTCTTCGTTATCGGTCAACGTTGGTCAACAGATAAGTCCGCACCTCGTGTATTCTTCATATCATAAAAATTCAGGGCCCCGCAAACTTCTGCTCAGTCCCCCGTAGATGGATGGCGCAATTAAGCAGATTTGCACACACGACAACGCTCCTTCAAAGCTGGCGGGTTTGCTTCCAAACATATATCTACAGAAATATCCTGCAAGTACATGGGAATAAATTGACTTTTAGTCACTCTCGGAACCAGAATCTTGTTCAAAATTCTTAAAAAAAGTGGCAGGGCAGACATGATGGGAATGGGATATGCTGAGGCAATATCAAAGCTTATCAAGGTGTGGTTTTGGTGCACTATCTTGACTATTAAGGGAGAAGTAAAGCAACTAGACCAGTCGGTAGTCGGGACTTCCCTTGCGGTTCTGTTGTTGACAGTATAGATAGAAACGGAAAGGACAAAAGCAGAAAAGGTTTTGTTTACCTCGCGTGGTTCTTGCCAGATCTCATACTTATAATATTCTACTACACAGAAGATGACTTAACTTTATTCACTAGAATTTGCGTAAACGGGGATTGTTTCAACTTTATCCACATAACTTCGGCATCAATGACTCTAAATCAACAAAAGACTTCCACCGTAAGTTCCAAGGTCTCTGCTGGATGCGATGCACAACTATAACAAGTCTTTAATTGAGGTACCGGTCGCGATTATGGACAATCAAGACTGTCTCAACAGGGGCAACTGGATTGTTGCAAGGTTCTTAGCAAGAGCGCTGTGGTCTAAGTCGTCGTGACAGTTGAGCAGGAAATAAATTATCGTCTCAAAGCATTGTGCGTTGAGGTCGGCTCTAGTTCGCGACTAATTCCGAGGTTGCGGAGTTTTGCAGCTCGGTTTTCAATCCTAGCTATTCTGGGTCAATATTCCGTGCCGACGGGAGCGCCACGTCATAGGTGGACATTATTACTCAAAAGGCGTGGAAGACATCTGCGCATTTCTGTCAGGAAAAGACTCTTCTCAACCGTGCATCGCGCAAATCTTCAAAGCGCGCAACACCAGATTTGTAAGCTCTTGACGATTATAAGGGCTGTTGTCGCTTTTTGGGTGCCGCGAATCCCAAACATCAATCCACTCTGCCGATCGCCCAACATGGCTTACAGTGCGGAGCAACTCGACCAATACTTCAACCACATCAACTACCCTCGTGAGAAGCATGCATCAGACCCGCTCCAGCGTCTCACGGAGATCCAGGCACATCATCTTGCCAGAGTGCCGTTCGAAAGCTTGACACTACACTACTCGAAACACAGATTGATCTCACTAGATCTGCAAGACCTGTTCCGCAAGATAGTCGTTGAGGGTCATGGCGGCTACTGCATGGAGGTGAACGCCTTCCTCGGCGCGATTTTGAAATGTATGGGCTACACGGTTCTCAGCGTTGGGGGAAGGATCAAAGGAGATGAACGTTTCGGTGGATGGTGAGTTCCGCGGCTTCGACTTTGCGAATTGTCTATTGATGACTCATTGATCCCAGGTCTCATATGGTCAATCTCATCCGCATTGGTGAACAGCGTTACATGGTCGATGTCGGCTTCGGAAAAGGCGCAGCAATGGTTCCCGTGCTTCTGAACAAGGATGGCGGCCATGAGTTCACGACCATCGCGCCATTGAGGGGCAAGCTTGTCTACGAAAAGTTGGACCAGCACACAGACTCCGACCAGCTCATGTGGGTGTACTACTCCACAGACAGCGCCGACGGCCCCTTCAGGCAACGTAATTGCTTCACCGAAATGGAGTTCTTCCCGGAAGACTTTGAGATCATGAACTTGGCCACTATGAGCAGGCCGACGAGTTACTTTGTCAAGACCGTTCTTGCCATGAGAACGATCTTAGACCCCGAAACACGCACAGCGGTGGGGACTCTCGTTTTGCATAAGGACGAAGTGAAGCAGAAGGTTGGCGACAAGCTCGAGCTTCTGGAAACGCTAAAGAATGAGGCCCAGCGCGTTGCAGCTTTAGAGAAGTACTTCTCAATCAAGCTGAGGCCAGAGGAACAAAGAGCCATCAAGAACATGCCTACGGAGCTGTTGGAGAGTAAATAGACTGATCTGATTAATACATCATTGGATGATACATTATAAAGTTCTGCAATTTCTATTTCATTTCTGCAGTCTCCGCGTGTGAGCCTTCGACAGTGTCACGCTCCTTCTCGTGTAGTCTGTTCTCCAAGTCTCGACTGTGGTGTCTCCTGGTGGTCTTGCCTGCTACGAACCAGCTGTCACTAGAAAATAGTTCGTTCATCTCTTCCAAGGGACGGCCCTTGGTCTCGGGAAGGAAAGCCCAGAAAAAGATAGCATTGGTAATGTTGCAGACAACGAACAGGAAGTAGAACCTGTAGCCTACAGACTCCATCGCCTCCGGAGTTACTTGGCCCTGCAAAGATTGTCAGAATCTGTTCAAGCACGCTTTAGAACCAACTCAACTTACGATCATAGTGTTGAAAGCAAATGATACCATGGTGGTGATGCTGACACCCTTGGCACGAGTTCTCGTATCGAAGACTTCGGCGCAGATGATCCAACTTAGTGGCCCATTGGTCGCGCTGAAGGAGAAGTTGTACAGCCAGGTGACAACAATGAAGCCCCACTGAGCGCTCAAGTTGTTAGATTCGCCCGGAGGAAACTTGGCCAGAAGGACCGCAGCAATGATGAAAGTCACAGAGTTGAACAGACTGCCTCCAATAATGGGCCAGCGACGGCCGAGTCTGTCGACGAGCAGCATCGCGCAGATTTGGGCGATGATCGCTAGCCCATTGCTAATGCCTTGATACTTCAGCGTGTCATCGGTCGCAATTCCTATTTGTTCGAAGATACGAGGAGAGTAGTACTGTATACGTTAGTCCAGTTCAATTGGTGTCATTTCCATGTCGCAGAATACCTGAATGGCAGAAACTCCAGTCATTTGAACCGATGCTTGGACAGCACAGCAGAGGAACAGACGCCGAAAAGAACTCTTGGAGCGGAATAGTTCCATATAAGACTTTGCTTCGTTGTGGTGCTCGTGAGAGATGGCTGCTTTGATTTGTTCATACTCGGCTCGGACGAAAGGGTCGTCGACATTGTGGTTCGCGTGGAGTCGTGCCAGGGTCTTGAGCATATCCTCGTCTCTTCCCTTGTCACCAAGCCATCTATAAAGGACGTCAGGTTTTGTGGCTTTCACTTGGAGAACCCTACTTACCTAGGACTTTCCGGGAACAAGAAGGTCAGAAGAGCGAGAAGCAGTGCTGGTATGTTCTGGATCGCCAGTGGAATCCGCCATTGCGCACTCGTCGTGGTAAGGTTTGTGTAGCAACCCCATCCAACCCATGTTGCAACGAATGCTCCGATACCGATCATGAGTTGCTGCAAAGCCGTGACAGTTCCACGGATGCTCGGGTGGGCTAGCTCGGCCTGGTAAAGGGGAACGATCATGCAGAGAGCTCCGACACCGATTCCGGAGATGAACCGGCCAGTCCACATCATGTGGATATCATTGGCACCCGTCTGCAGACCTCCGCCCAACAGGAAGAACAAGGCTCCGGTGACGATGGTTCCTCGTCGGCCGAGACGGTCTCCGAGAGGACCCGCAGCTCCAGCCCCGAAGAAGGCGCCCGCTGTAAACATTGATACGACGAGTCCCTCGGTGGACGTGTCTGGGTTGAAAGCATCTTGGAAGGTGTTTGATGCTACGACTGCCGCGATAACACCTAGGTCGTAGCCGAAGAGAAAGGCTCCGAGGGATGCAAAGACTCCTACGAGCCACTGATAAACTTTGGGGGAAAGAAGCGCCATTGCGACAGGAGATCCGTAGATCTATGGAGATCACTTGGAATACAGAGTGCTGTTCTCTCCATAATATTGCTGTCATTGATCCATCCTGTCTACCTCTTATACCAACGCCGATCCGGGGAAGTAGAGTAGCCGCTTGTTGTGGGGCAGAGTTCCGGGTCCGCAATTTCGGTCGCTTCGGTAAACTAACACCCCGGAGTCAACTCTGGTTCGCGCGGCTCTGAGTACGGGTCTTGGAACCTTGCTTGGCTCTCAATAGTGACGCAAAAGGCCAAGGGCTGCTGAACGCGCTTCTTGGACATAAACCTTGCCGAGGCAGACCACCTGACAAATCACACCATGTTTTCTTACGCGTGTTGAATACCGAAGGGAAATTTGAGCGCGTCGTGACGTCGATACTTTCCCTATGGAACTCGGTACCCGCAGCACGGTGGAACCCGACTGGACCTCGGAGGCCTTTGACAGCAACAGCGCCAATCCGGATTAGTAGCGAGCTTGAGGATCCTCAAAAGTTCTCGCAAATGAAATGATCGAACGCCTTCACAGAAACGCGACAAAAGGAAACGGATTTCCGAGGCGTTATAAGAGGAACAAGCATCGACCGAGGCCGAACGCGGGAGCCGGCGGCCGGCCCGGGACCCACCTGTCGGCCTTTGGGTCCGGCCCCAGGTTTCGGCTCAGCGGCCAAGAAGATGACAGATGGGAGCCTAAGGGAAAACGTGACTTCGTGTTGCACATTGCCCCGCACGCGTCTGGGCGAACGCGTCAACAAGAAAGCAACAAGCACGACTGAAGTGGGTTCTCCCAGCTTCGATACTGGCGTCAGTATAGGTATTCTTTTCTCGCGGCTACTGCGCGTCAAACTTCACATCCATCAGTCGCTATGTCCGATAATCATCTCGAAGATCATCCATCTGAGGAAGGACCTCGACCCAAAAAGAGGAAGATTCGGAAGGGCACAACAAGCTGTTGGGAATGTGAGGACGCCGGCACCTACGCCAGAAGATTTGTTCGCATGCTGATCGGTATATGCCAGGCAAGAAGCGAAAGATACGATGCCAATTTTCCTCCGCATCTCACGAGGTTTGCGAAGGGTGCGAACGACGCGGAACAGTATGTTTGACGCAAGAATACGACAACGAGACCACAGACCAATGCGCTGCCGAAACGAGCAAACACAAGGAAACGGAAGAGAGGCTGAAAAGGGCCGAGGAACTTCTCGAGAGAATGATGGAGGCGGCCAACCGTTTGACGCCAGCGACAGAGTCCTTCGTTCCACCAGGGAGGTGCTCGCCATCTCACATCCACAGAGAGCGTCAGTTGCCTAGCAGGGTTTTATCACAGTCGGCGTCTCCATCATCATGTCCCAGCATCCAGGTCTTTGACAGCACCTTGGTATGTTTCTCAAAATTGGCATCATGGGCAGTGAACTGAATGAAGTAACAGGTTGACGAAGGTGTTGACTTGCCGGACATTCTTAGGCAAGGTTCCCCCCAGACTCGCCGAGATCGATATCGGGACCTCTGCACACAGCTTCACGAAGCCATGCCTACTCAACGAGAGGCCGACTTCATTATTTCCGCAGGGCATACAGCCGAGTTCTTGCAGTTCTTCAAACTCTCCTACCGCGATCTATTCAGCGGCAATATGCGACCGTCTTCTTCGCTCTCTGCCCTGCCAGATCAATCAGGTCACCCCGTTCTCCTGGCCAGGACTCTCTTGTACCTAGCCAACGGTCTTCAGAATCTTCATCCGTCTACTCCCAGTGCACAACTTCTCAATGTTGGCCGGCCAATGCCTGAGGTCATGATCGGGTTCATATACGCGGCTTCCCTGGTCACCAAGGACGATGAGCTCATATGTTCCCTAGAGGGTCTCGAATGCCTGATCCTCGAGGCCGTGTTTTACACCAATGCGGGAAACCTCCGCCAGGCCTGGCTTATCATCAAGCGAGCCGTCGGGCATGCTCAGCTCTTGGAGCTCCATGGCAAACACCCGAAGAGCTATACCATCCTCGATCCGATGGCGAAGGCATCGTCCTCCATCATGTGGCATAGGATTGTTAGTCAAGATAGATACTTGTCGCTCATGCTAGGTCTACCTGCTACCACAGCGAGCGCTGCATCCTCTGAAGTAGCTTTTGTGCCAGGGGAGTGTCCTAGCGAGTATCTTGAGCGTGCCCACTCCATGTTGATGGGCCGCATAGCTGCAAGGAATGACGAGGATCATGATATGCATGACCTTTCCACCACCCAAAGCATTGATCAAACCATTCAGAAAGCAGCTCAAAGCATGCCTCCCGAGTGGTGGTTTCTGCCTAACACCAGAAACAAGAACATGTCTGCTAAGCCGGATGGTTCACAAACTCTCGAGGATATCCTGCGTGTGCTTCTTCAAATCACACACTTCAACCTGCTCATCCTTCTCCATCTGCCATGCATGCTCCGCTCATCTGGCGAAAGCATATACAACTACAGCAAGGTTGCATGTGTGAATGCCAGCAGAGAGCTTCTAAGCCGATACATCAAGTTCCGATGCATGAACCGAGTTACCTTTTGTTGCAGAAGCATCGACTTCTCAGCTTTTACAGCCTGCCTGGCTCTTGTGCTAGCGCACATTGAGAGATGGCAAATAGGGACGGAGGCGGTAGACTTCCTGGCCCATCAGCGGCTGAGCGATCGGGCTGTAGTTGAAGAAGCCATCGAGCTCTTCTTGGAGGTGAACGCATCAGGCAGCGATGGCTTGATGGAGCACACTGCTTCTATACTGAGGTCTTTATTGGACATGGAGGCCGATGCTGCCACTCAAGCGACTGTCCCAGCTGGTCTCGTCGATGTAGAGACTCGGCACTCCCGCCGTTGTCTATGTCTCAAGATACCATACTTCGGAGCACTGACTATCACTCGTAATGGTATATCTTCAAAACCAACACCGGGCGCCTCCTCAAATATGACCCCCTACGCAGCAGATAACACCGATTTCCGCATAGCCCATCCACAATACTTCCTATCCGACGGCTCCAGCTCGCTTGAGCCCGTATTTCTCCCACATGACTCTGAGCAAAGCAGCCTGTACTCAGGTCTGCCTGCCATTCCAGAGGACTGGTTGCTGTACGTTCACGACGGTGGTCATGTTGGCGATGGCACCACCTGTCCATCCGCTGAAGTTACCACAGATCTGCCAGAGGTATTGACGCATTCTTGGCCGTAGATGGTCTCGAACCGTTTGCCTCGGCATCAGTCTCTCTCTGGTCACGATGGTACTCAAGGACTGGTCTTGGTGGTCTGGAAACCAAGGCACGTAGGTGAGAGAGAGATCTCATCTTTACAATGTCTTTAGACCGTTATCGTCCTACTGCAATTCGGTCCTTAATCAAGCTTGTTACCCAACGTCCCATCCATGAATCTTTGTCGTAGCACTTTCTCCTTCGGGGTCCAATGAGGTGTTTGAGAAGACTATTGCAAAATAGATTTAGAGGCGTTCTTGGTAGTCTCAATGGTTCCTAGATCTATTATTGACAAACGACTATTGATATTACGTAGCGATTATGTGCAGGTAATCAACAACGACTTGATGTCTATACTTGTAAACGAATTTTAATCACAGCAATCTTGGTTCCTTGGAGGTCTTCCTAGACATGATCTTTGAATATCTGTCAGCCCCATTGCAAACTCTAGCTCAGTTCAAGGCAGGGTTCACTGTTCATGCCTCAAGGTAGCAGCACTTTCCTAACACTACCACATTCCTCTCAACTCCTAGGCATATTTGTGCCTGGGTCAAGATCATGATAGCACAAAAACTTGGGCATCATCATGCGCTCATGTTTACCGTAGACCTGTTCTCATATTTAGTCCCGGCTATATCGCAACTCATACACTCAGCCATATCCCGATACAAGCCTCTGCGTACGTTTCTCACGAAGCTATCAAGCCTTTGCTAGTCACATTCGGGCCGTTCAAGAGTAAATATCACAGAGACTTTCCTTCTCTAGCAGATAGTCTCTTCAACATGACTGGTAAGGACAGCCTCGCTCGCCCCAAATGGGCGATTCCCGGTCCCGTCGGCCAATGAACTGTGAGAGAAACAATTGAGTTTAGACTCTGCCTTCTTAATTCACCACTACTGCATACCGCATATCTTACTCTCCGATGCTGATCCATGCGCCAGGAAAGGGGCAGTGAAGCTCTGTAATTCAGCCGAATAACCCGGTTAAAGCGAAGGAGAGAGCGAGAGCGAGAATCTCCCGTCGGCTGCCTTCCATTGCCCGCGAACAATATCCTGCAAGCGCAGCCTTTCCGCCTTGAACTCATTCAGGTGGAACAAAATAGACCGACCGCTTGGCAACGCTTGGCTCGACACTTCAATTGAGTTTTTAATCCAGCTTTTGCAGCATTCGTGACTTTCCAATTTAAGATTGAGTACGAGCTCTTCGCAACCGCCATACCATGACTCAACCCCGCTTTGCCCGCGTCCCCTTTCCGCTTCTCAAACGCGAAAAAATGCCCCCAAGAAATGATCGTCGTGTCACAGTCGCAGAAGATCTCGTCTCAAAGACCGCCAAGACAGCAGGAGCTGTGTGATCTGCACGCGACAGCTCGTCAACTCCTGCCTCCTTCACCCCCGCCCGGTGTCGCACTAATGTATGCTTATAATAGTCTAAACGACCTCACCCTTGATCCCGTCCCCCAGCCGCATTGGAACGTTCAGCGTATGGTTCGTGTAAATCGCCTCGGGATCTTTGCCGTGCGGTCTGATACCGAAGTCTAATGGCGGCGGCGGCGCGGAGATTGGAAGTTCTTTTTGAAGGGGGCGTGGGATGCAAGTCATGCTGACTGACAACTGACACAGGAACCGGTTATCGAACTGAGTATCGCAAGACGCATGGACCGTCGGAAAGCCTTGTTTTCGCTTGTGTATTTGTCAAGTGATCACCATCGAAGTTTCCAAGACCGAGGAACTGGTTAAAACAGGGCGCCCAAGAGCGACCATGCTCTCGTCCCAAGGCTCGGACTCCGAGCCCTCACACGTGCCATGGGTATCCTTTCTGCAACCCCAAGCGTCGAGTCGCCGATAGCATGTCAGCAGCGACGAACAACATTAAGGTTATTCCCTATTTTGCACCGACGAGAGACTATCTGAACTGCCGAGCTTCGATGAGGCTCTGGCAGAACACCCACAGCTGGACCTAAAAGACCTTAAATGGGCGAGAACATGATGGCTTCAATCACGCTTACTAGTTGATGACACTTCTTGATAATGCATTTGTCAAGAGCAATAGCAGAGGTATTAAGATAGCTTAAATGACTTTGACGGGTGTCACCAGAAACCGAATCTTTGAGCTTCCTGCTGCATGCGGCCACATGAACCTCCCTTGGTTAGCCCAAAGGATATTCACAACGATAATGGCTCCAACAGCAGCAACCTCCTGATCATGGTTTGTCCCAACTAGGGCTCCCATGGCGGAAGCAGCCAGACGCGATAGAGTTGCAAAACTGACGTTCACGTTATTCTAGTTTCAGCAATTCAAGCATATTTGGAGCAAGGCTACTCCTTGAGCCTGGCAACGTTATCTATCAGACCCGACTTCAAACGCCTCGAACTGAACTGCGACCTGCCAAGAAGCTCGAATCAGATGATGAGCATCTATTTGCTGATCTGCAAAGGCAACGATACTGATAACAAGAACTGGCACAAGAGCCTGGAGAAACGGCTTGTACTTGGAAAGCCGCCGGGGGAATCCAGCTGGGCTCGTGATGTTCATGTCCCAATCGCTCGGGTCGATCTCCAACCTTCGTCTAAAGCCTCGCCCGAAGTTCGAGATCCCACTGGCCGGTTGGACCTGCTTGCGGCCGCCGCGGGCTGCGAACACCATCTCCACCCATCGCTTGTAAAGTTACGCTCCCACGCGAGCCTTTCGTTAGCTAAGCTCACAACCTAGAAGCTTAGGCACGACTGCGAGATCGATGACGAAGACTGCCAACCAAACTAAAGACTTAACCTTGACGGGAACTTAAATCCAGCGGATGGGTGTCTATTCGTAAATACGAACCGAACCGAACTGCTCCTGTTGTTGCTGATGCTGAGCGTGCGTGCTGCGGCTGTGTGTCTCTGTGCGTTCATTGCGTGTTTCCTCCAGACGGAAACTCTCATCGAAACAAGGTGATGGTTCGCGCAACTTTAGGCCTACATAGGCTAAAGCCTGATAATTAGCCCAGAAAGTCTATGCTAAAGTGTCTATCTGTACTACGGTCGAAAAAACGCAAGGTTAACCTCAAAAACCGTTGGCACCACCATCTTCGGATCACTCGCACCGAACAACCCCCTTCCTGTACACCCGGGAGAGCAGACCCATGTTGGGAAGCCTGTGCCGAACAACGGTCGTCTCAGAAAATTCCGCCTCCCAACTCCCGTCCCATCTGATGACGCAAAAAGGCAATACCACAACCACCTTAAATCGTTTTAGCTTTTTCATTCTTCTTGTTTCCTAGAGGCACTCCCTCCCACCTTTCCGATGTCCCCTGTCCCCCCCAACGTCCTTGCGACGCGAGGCAAGCACACACCAGAAAGATACAGAGATACACACGCGACACCGGCAACGCGAACTGTCTCGTCTAGACATGCCCTCTATTTTTGGCTCTCCCTTCAACCCCCAGAATTTGGCTTCGCGAATTCATGCCCTTTGGGCAACTTGCGCGGCACTTTAAAATCACCCGCATCGACATGGGATGCCATCCCAGCGTGTGGTGTTCCCAACCATCAAAAGAACCCAAATGGCCCATCCATCCATCCATCCATCCCCCTTTGTACCGTCTGCGGGTTCGCAGGGGGTGGGCGTAGATTGGGGGCCGCGCGGAAGTGAACCTTACCCAGCTGCGAGTGCAGCGTCTCCACGACTTGCGCGGGCAGAACCATACAAGAGTGAAAACTCCGAGGCAGATTGAATTAGATGCGTTTGGCGCCGAGCATCTCGGCCCCAAAAGAAAATGCACGCGAACATGGGGCCTGAAGGATCTTCCCCTGCGTCCGTCTTCGCCTCCCCCCCGGTATTGTTCGATTAACCTATCGAACTAGCGGGTAGTGAGATTTGGGCCACTGCCAGCCGGGAATCTGACAAAACGCGCGTAAGCTCCAAAGTCGACGACTCCGGCGCCGTTCTGGGGCCATGATCGAGCCACCTGAGTACCCACCCCCACCGGCCCGAGACGACTTGTCCGGCGCCGCGTCCGCGCCGACCAGCGAGGCTGCTGTGTCCACCTCTGCAACCGTTCGTTGGGTTGGAGGTGATATCCAGAGACACACATTGGTTCGCTGATGGGACGTGTCACGCCTTGGCATGGCTATCGCTGACGAACACCAGGTTGAAAGTGGATGAAGGAAGCGTCCCAGACCTCCTTAAGGTCTCCATTGCGTTCCCACTAAACCGGGTTTTCCGGTGCCCTAGTTCAGCTGGGCCACGGCTTTCCATCCTGCTCCAAACCCATCGGCCCCGAAGATGACGGACGAAGTGGACAGGAAAATCTCGAATATGGAAATGAGTATATTGCAGCTTGTTTATTTCCCCTGCGTAGCGGCACATCGCGCCCTTCAGTCCCACGTGGTTTAAATCCGTTTGAGCCGGGGAGCGCCCACGGAAGAAAGGGGAGTTGAGGCTGTGCAAACTCGCCGCGTCTGCCGTCATCCCTCGCGTCCACCTCATTTCGGGGGAGCCTCCTGTATCTTCACATCCCCGAATCTCACCTACAGCGGGCATTGACGGCTCAAACATGTTGTGCTAACGTGTATCGAAAGAGACAGAAGGAGAAAAAAGTGGCCATCTTTCCGAGGCGTCTTTCCGAGCCCGCGGAATAGACAATCGCTCGATGGTAGGTGGGAAATGGGACCACGCACGACCGGGACCCAGGGCCAACTCGAAACGAACTGCGATCCCATCAACTGGGTCGTGGCCCTCAAGCTTAACCCTCCTCGGCTCAACCTGCCCTCTGCATCCATTTGGCTCTCTGATCCATGCTGTCAAGATCTCACGCTTCTTTAGCGGAGCCTCCCACCCAAAGACACACACTCGAAGCCCGTTGCTCCCTCGTCCGCGGCTGCACACGCCCGGCTCCGTCATAACTCACAACCCATGGCACCAGAAACACTTAGATTACCATGTCGACGGGCTCGAACCTGCAATTCCCCAAGGCTTGCGTGTCCCCCCGGTGCTGATGGCGTCCCGCCGGAGATGCGACGCCGGCGCCAGTGCGCGTTGCCGCTTCATTCGATTCCAACCACTCCCTCCCTCCCTCCGTTTGTATCCGTCTCCCGTGTACCGAGTGGAACGCCCAATTCCAGTCACCATATTTTTGTGGGAATAATTGGGGACGCCGTAACGGGGGAGTTGGTCCTTCTCGCAGCTCCAACCGCTCGCGTTTTTCTCGCTTCTTGCATCTCGCAGCATTCCAATTCTCCACAGTATTTCCTCATAGAGTAAAAAATACGGCAGCGTGCCGTTCAAGGGTTTATGTCTCAATGATACATACAGTGGCCACTCTCGCTAGAAGGATTCGAGGGTTGGGAGAAGTATCCGTACCAACTTTGGCAAACAAGCGCCGTTGTGTGGTGCTCCAATATCCATCGCCAAACGGGGTTGAACGGTTGACGAAGTATACTCTGTACGTATCGTGACAGTCGATCTAGGCGCATGTCAAGAATGCAATGACAGGTGTGTCTCTACAACATCAAAAAAGACAGATCCATATTTCGGGGCGAAGCTTTGAATAGACTCGCCCGTCAAGGGCGATGAAACCGCAAATCAAGACTTGGCGTCCCAACGTACGCTCTCGATCCTTCAATAGGAATCGATGGAAACGAAGTTGAACAATCAACAGGGAAATCCGCCCTTTTCTTGGCGAAACCAATGAGGAGGCCATCGCAACAGTGAAGGGGGGAGGGAACATGGAAATACGACAGGAATAGTAAAATTGAATGAGGTTAAATCCACCGGGCAAGAATTCGCGACAGACCATCGGCCGCCAAGCCTCCTTTATTCTGTAAATCTCTCCTAATCCTTCCCTGCCGCCCGTCTAACCCGCGCCGTTCGGCCCGCCAAGACAACCCAAAATGCTCCCTCTGTGTGCAATCTGAAGCAAGTTTACCCTGCCGCCCCTTGCCGATCCCCGCCCAGGCGGGGGCGAGGGTCCCAACTCAAAACGCAAACGAGGCAAGCTTTGACGAAAGGGTGAAAGGCCGCTGCTCCGCGTTGGCAGTCTGTAGTGGCAGCCTGTGGCCTGTCAGTGGGTGGGTGAAGAGAGACAGAAAGAGAGAGAGAGAGAGGCACACACAAACAGGTACCGTAGCCAGTTGATTACCCAGGGGCAAGAATTGACGATGCTTGGTGGGCAAGGCCCCAGAGAGCTAAGACTTGAGCGACGTCTCAGGAGGGCGAGTGCAGGCGAAAGATCCACGGCGGCTAGCGCACCTTGCACCCAGCACCTTGCCAATCCCACGGAATGCGACCACTGAACCGTGCTGTTGGCCGTTGGGAGCTCGGCTTTACTTGCGCTTTTCTTCAAACAAGCTTGACGACAGGAGACTTGGCTCCGTCCCAAGTATTTGGCAAGTTGCAATCGGGTTTTTCGAGATGCGAAATACTGGAGAACGCGGAGACGCTGGGCCTCTTTTTTTTTTTTTTTCTCTTGTCACTCTGCCAAAGATAGATGACATGCGGGATTCGAAACGGTTGCTCCTGGAGGTTTGCGTTGAATCGTACGCCCTCTCATCACCGATTCATGGGCGCCTGAGGGGGGCATCGGAAGAAGCCCGATTGAGTGTCTTCACGCAAGACGTCGATCCCATCGAGAGCTTACAGAAAGGTGACAAGTTCACAGAAGGTTGACGATGGGCTCTCATTGGATTACACCGTGCTGTTTAAGTGATACTTGGCAGGATGTCTGTTGGAAGGGGTGTCTTCAGCGGGCGTCTGATCGCGGCCTTCTAAGCTGGTGAGCGGCAAAAGAATCTAGCGTTGTTCGTTTGTCGTTAACCAAGTATCTTGGGCCTTCTGCTGCTCGTGTTCATTGCTTTAGCATGCTTGGATAGTGCTCTTGACAGTGACACTGGCCAGGGCTGTCAGGTCCGCTGAAGGAGCGCAATTTCGCGCTGACTCGAAGACATGAAGAACCCACGATGAACAATGACATTGGCAAACCAACATCGCCTTCATTGTCGATAATATACAATTATCTAGAAGGCAGCTAAGTGCCGGACGGACATACGGACTTTTGGTGCGGTGTAGTTTCAATCAAACATGACATGTCCTCGGAACACGAAACCGCCTGCTGGCGCGTCCATGACGGGGTGCCTTGCCGTACTTTGCCGTATTATCGCTGCATTGCCACCCAAGACGATGCCCTGGAGGTGCCAGAAGAGCCTGCCTCAGAACTACAGGCTAAACCTCTCGGGCAGGCGCGCCAAGTCCGTTTGTCCATCGGCAATTGAAGGCTTCACAGCAGCGCTGCACATAGCTGCTTAACGCTCAGAACACCACAATGACAACCGTTTGACACTTTTCACCCATCACGTAAAATTACCCTACAAAAAACAGCGTGGTTTTCTCCTTGGTTAATCTCGTCATGAAAAATATCATGGTACGTGGTTTATTGATCAATACGTACATCACGGCACCAACACGCCGAACATCATCGGAACACCTCCACTCCTACCATCGGCAAAACCTCCCAACGCAGCAAACGCAGGTCCTCCTGCTTGCAAGGGCCAACGCCCCAGGTCCGCGGCACGCTAACCGGACAATCCGCCGAAAGCTGCCTGCGTACGGATAGGCGGGTTTGCTTGAGACTGCATTGCAGCGCAGCTCGGCCGCTTGGACCAACCCACGACGACGCAGGCGGAACATGAAACTGCAGAACGCTGACGGCATCTCCTAGACGTGGGTGCCACTCTGTGGAAAAAGAACGAAGAAAGATCGGCAGAAAATGGCTATCGCATGCCGTGAAGTGGACTGACTGATTTGCCTTACGTGGGCGTGTATCGGCCGAAATATGCGATGTCTGGTCTCGTCTCACTCAAGGGTCTTTTTTATCCCATCACTCACACTCACGACTTTGTCACGGAAACCTTATACACGAACGAGCCCCTCGTATCAGTATCGCGGCAACGAGCTTAACTCCGCGGAACAGTCAGCGGGATGTTGAAGAACAGGTCATATCAGTCGTTCAAAACTTAGGCCGGTAGAAGACGGAAAGAAAAGCCAAGCCAGCCAACACCAACGCCCGGAAGCAGAATAAACCTTCGCCAGGAGTTAATAATCCAACAATTATACATGAACCACCCTCAAGCCACGAGATATGCGTAAAAATAAGGTCCGCTGCGCCTCACCGAGACACATACGTACACAACCACCATCACCCTATCAACAACAACCCCCCAAGGGTATGTGACATTTACCACGCACGCAGGTCGCAGAACATGGTGAGAGCCGCCTCGAGAGGGTGAAAGAAGCCCACTTTGCACAACGAACTGACACAACCAAGAAATGTGGACCAATGACACGCCGCTGACCTATACGAATCCTGGCCGTCCTGCATCCTGCGGCCTTTGCCTCACCTGGAACATGAGCACCATAAAAAAAACCGTAGAGAGGCATACATACAGACTGTGTGTGCATACGTCGTCTTGCTAGCCCCCCCATGCCACCGCCAAGAACGGTATAGATAGCAGTTGCTGGCCGGCCAGTCGTGCTTTTGTAAGCATCACATATGCAAAGTCAGCAGTGTCGGGCATACGTAACGTCCAAACACCCTCCAGGCCAACGGTTCCCACACAACCTTCTTTTTCGCTCTCTTGCGTGACAGGCGTGAGAGAACCACCATAATCCATCCCCCGGTCAAACCCGTGACAAGCTTCCAGCAGACGCCTTATCAAGTAGGAACACAATGTAGAATACACGGACATTATCTTTTTTTCCCGCGCGCGTCGCTGGACGGGATGACGCCTGTTTGCTCTTACGTGCCCGCCTACTTTGTAGCAGAGCATGGGGCCTGTTGAGGTGAGGAAACCTTCTTTCTCCAGTGATGTTCCTCCCCATGCACCTGTTAAAAAAAAAAAAAAAAACCTGCTCATCCCTTCGACGACGATCATTGATGCCAACCACCTTAAAACCGCATAGGAACAGACGTCGCGGTGATCCTGCTTGACTAGCGCCGCTCCGGATCTTCACCGACGACCGGGGGCATGCTCGGGGGAAGGGGGCGGGCGGGCGGCTCAACCAAAAAGAAAACCCAAAATAAAGCTGTATATCATTCATCGATCTTTCCAAAGGAGGAAAGCGTAACCTGCACATCACGTCGCATGAGTACCTCTCCAACGTCGCTTTCGACAAATAATTAAACAAGGCCAAGCATCGTCGAAACTCCACAGACGAGGCCACTATTCCCAATATAATAGAAGAAGAAAGAAAAAAGAAAATCCAAGCAAAGAGGAAAACCCCACAAACTCCCTAAACAAGTCAACATATTCGCAGCCCATGTCCTTGCCTGCCCCCCGAACGGCGACAGAAACCGTCCGTTCAAACTGGCCCTCCCCTTCCTCCACCCTTCATCGCATCGCCCCCACAAAACACGATACTGGCACGTTCCTGAAGGGGGACGACCATCAAGTCAGATTCTTACTCAGCGCCGCCAACGGACGGACGCCCATTTATTTTCCCACAAAGCCAAGACCTCGTTGCCCCAGTTCTCACCGTCCCGCGAATGTGGGAAAATGGGCGAACTGTGTGGTGCTGCAGCCTGCTGGCATACAAGGTACCAACCAAAAAGAAAAGTTGACCAGCTGAAGAGTAAATGGTGATGAACCCTGAGAGGTTCAACGCCGGTATAGAAGCTTAACATGCCCCCAAAAAGGTCACGACGTAAGGTATATCCGAGCTGTAAAGTAAAGAGTTTAGAAGGGAAGCCTCACATAAGAAATAAAGATAGGCAGCCCCAGGTGATGGCAGACCAATACCGCCGAATGGGAACACCTCCGTCTCTCCACAGTCCCAAAAGACCAACCACAACCGTTACACGACCCTCCCCCGTCCATCCATCCACACGCAGCACACACACACACACACTCGAACGAGGCCGTTTCATCTACGCGTCTATCGGCAGTCAGATTCGGGTACGCACTCCCAAACTACCTCCTCTCTTTCCCACACTGCATTGCTCACTCTCCGTTTTTTTTCTTTCTTATTTGTGCGGCGTTATGAACAATGCCTTACCTAAGCCGTCCCATCCCATCCATAAGGTACCTGACTGAAAACGGCAAACTCCACACGGCGGCCGCGCGCAATTTGTATCCCTCGGCCACCGAAAGAAAGAGCCCCAATGCAGGAGAACCCCTGTGATGGACAAAAGACAGCACAAGGGAAAAAGGGGGGGTCCCCTAACGCAACCGCAACGACAGACGACAGACACAAGGTAGGCGAGTACCTCGGATTTTTTTTTTCGTCTCATGGTACACCCTGCCACGCGGTTGATGCTTAACACGACATTGAGCCTAAAGGTTCGAGTGAGTGATCGACGGGGGGAGGAAGGGGAGATGGTGGGCAAATACTCCGCTGTCAGTTCGCCTCCGTTTCGGGGCCTCAGAGCTTTTTTTTGTACGAGGGAAAGGATGGAGAGAGGTTCGCTGTTGTGCTTAATCCCACCCGTTCGAAACCGCTTTGCGACGTGTGGCGGCTGTCACGATCTCAGAGCCATTGGCGTGGGAACTGTAAGCTTGTCATGGGAGAAAGTGGTTCACGATTGTGGAGTAAAGACTCGGAAGGTGGTTTGAAGTGATGCCAGTCTATTCCGCTGCGGTCGTAACCGGCGCTTGGGGGCAAATTCTGTAAAACTATGTACTGGTTCAAGTAATGACTGTAAACGACGCAAAAAACTACTGGTGATGGGAACCGTTTCTTCCCCCCGTTTTTCTGTCCGTGATGCAAAACCCAAGTGTCCTCCCCTGTGAGGTTTGTGAAATACGCAAGACCCGTGTCATGATCTGTGATCCGTGGTTCCCTGGACTGCCCAAAGTGGCTGGTCTGATGACTCCCGTACGCCGTGGCGATGCAAAAATAAAATCAAAATGAAAAGGTGGAAAAAAAGAATCGAGGCTAGTGTGACAATGCAATAGTGGCCTTCACCACATGCTGTACCCCTACTTCTTCTAAATGCAGAACTTGCGGTCCAGCATCTGGAGTGCCTTGGCGTCGTGGCTCATGCCCGCAGGGCGGTCCATTGGCGGCGGCAAGCCGGCAATGGCACCTGCTGTTCTCGGGGAGCTGTTGGCACTGCTGATGGCGTTGGCGCTGCTGGCCTCCGAGCTGGAGGGAGTAGGGTGCAGGAGGAGCGCGGACAGGCTGGCCTTGTTCGCTGGGGCTGCAGCAATACCGTTGGTGTCCGAGTGCGTACTCCTGGGAGGAGAGACGGACAGGGTGCGGTTTGGAGGTGTGTGGGTGATGGGGTGGCTGGTGGAGGGAGGTCCAGAAACGGCGTTGACTCCCGGCAGGGGCCCTTGAGAACCGCGGTTGCCAAGTCTGGGATCGATCATGACGGCCTGGGCTGCTTGGGCCTGCAGGTGAGAAATGCGAGGAGATTCTGAGGTGCCGCGCATCTGGATCTGGGCGAGACGAGGGGACTGGTGTTGAGGAGCGTAAGGCGGAAGGGTCTGCTTCTGGGCTGTTGGCGGCGGGAGAGGAGCTCTCTCATAAGGAGAGAGGTGGTGAGACGGCGGCGGCGGCGGCGCGTGCGAGTAGTGAGGAGCTGGTACAGGCGCGTGCGAAACCTGCGGAGGAGGCAGGTGATGTTGAGGAGGTTGTTGAGGAGGGTAGGGAGAGGTGGTGTAGTGGCTGTAAGGAGGAGTGGCCACAGGCGAGGGAGGCCAGTAGCCGGTCTGCTGCTGGGCGTACTGAGGAGGGTACGGCTGGGCGGGCATCTGCTGTTGAGGGTGTTGCTGAGCCATGTAGGGCGCCTGGGTCATCATCGGTCCTCTCGTGAGGGCGGGTGTCGGGTTGCTCTCGTGGAGGCTGGACTCGGGGTACATGCCCTTCATTGGCGTGATGTGCCTCAGCTGGGGGTCGGTGCTGGGCTGTTGGAGCTCTGGTGTTCCGGGGTGTGGCCTTGAGTAGTAGGAGATGAGGTGAAGGTGCTGGCCGGTGGAAGTGGTGATGCTGAAGGACTGCTTCATGAGACCGTCCGCCTTGTATCTGTAGCCCTCAGGCTCGCCGTCCTCCTGGTCTTCGTCGCTACCGCGACCAGAGTCGGGAGTCTTGCCGGCACCACGTCTGCCGCCGCCGAAGCCGCTGCTACGCTTGCCCTCCATCTCGCGGTATGTCAGGAAGCTGCCCGACACTCTGCTGGCACTCCACGACTTTCCATCGGTCCATCTCCTCATACCCGCTTCCCTCTCGTCCCAAACAAAGACTGAGCCCGATCGGATGGATTGGCGTTCCTTTTCTGATAGCCTGCGCTGGACGCGAGGGAGAAGGCCGAGTCTGCAAGCCTCGAAGAGCTTGATAGCGTCTGCGGGTGTCCGCACAAAACCGTGATATGTTTCCATTGTGGTGAAGTGTAATGAAGGTGAAGTGAAGAAAGAAGAGCAGGTCTACCAAGAACCTCCGATGGAAGAAGGTGATGGCTGGACAGAACCTTTTTAAGATGAAAGTAACCCTCCGGTGGTCCTCCACGGCGGCCCCACTGGGTTCGTTTGGGGCAGGGGTGGTCCGAGTTGGTATCGGCACAAGTTGCCCTCGACTTCGTAAGATCCCTGACAAGGTGCGCCTTATGGGAAAGTCGGGTAATCCGCGGCCACAGACAGAGTTAAACCGAGTCGCTATGGTTAAAACCCTTGTGACCAGGCTGATGGTATCGGCGGTCACGCCAAGAAATCAACACAAAGTGCAAGAACAGGTGAGACGTCTCGTCAGGTTGGTTGACGGTCCAAGCTTGCCGTCTGGCGGTCGCGTTTAGACGGCGTTTGTCGTAGATGTTCCTGGCAAACGCTTCGTGAAGAAACGGTGTTGCGTAGGCTAGATGACGCAAAGCGAGAGTGGGTTAGCTCCTCAGGTTCGGTTCGGCGTGTGAGGGCGAAGGCGAGGATCTCTCTCAAAGACACGATGAAGGTGTTTCGCAGGCGGTGATGAGAGGTGATGACAGAAGCTTATTCACAACGCGATAAAGTGATGAGTTGCGGCGCATTGAGTCGCACGTCAAGCTTCGAAAGGGTGGATCTTGTAGAAGAGAACGGGATGTTGGAGTTGGTGAAGAGCGCTTGCAGCAGGCTTGCGAGACGTGCCGGGTATGAGTCGAAGCTGTCTGACTGGGCTGGAGCAGCACCTGTACCATATATATCCTGATACAACACGCGCAAGCCCACACTAGCAGTCGCACCCCCCAGGCAGGCCAAGCTTTTACCGACAGGGGAGTCTGGGTAAGGGAGGGTACTAGAGTGGACAGGGTTGGCAGGGGGAGGGGTGCGGGAGGGGTGTGACAATAAACGGAAAGGAGGAGGGGGGGTGTGCCTGGCGGGGAATAAAGTGACTTTGGACTTGACTTGGGACCTCCACTCTACAAGAGAAGAGGAGGTGACCCGAGTGACCCAAAATTCCTTCTGGAATCACCCTGCGCGCACAGCACTTGCGCCGTCACAGCCGATCCACTGAAGAAGATGACGGGGACGAGGGGGCATTGGCTCTCGACTAAAATTGCCTCTTGGACCATCCCTGAGCGGGTTGTGTAGAGAGGCCGAGATGACCGATGGCCGAGTGACACTGGGCCGACCATGGGAAAAAAGGCGATGTGCATAAAGATGAGAAGCCAGACGAGTGAATAGACTTGGGACGACGATCAAGTCGTCGGAGATATGGGAGATGTGCGGTGCTAAATGTGCTTACTGGGTGACGATGCTCAGCCGAGCCGATAAGCACTGGGAAATACATCGGCTCAGACGTATGATCTGCCTTTGACAGGTCTCTCTCTGTGCTGTGCCTTTGGACGACGACTGCTGCTGAGCTGGGCCTGGAGTGAACTCACTCCCTCCTCTGTCTGCCTGTCTGTCTCTGCCCTTTGCTGGTGCCTTGCAACACCACTGGTGCATCGGGACCAATTGCTGACAGGCCCCTGCAAGGCTGCTGTGGCCCCCAAAGTCGCTCGAGACGGCTGGCAAGAGGGTGACACTGGACCAGCTGAGGGAGACAATAGGTGACGCAGGTGCGGAAGCCCAGCTCAAACAAGGAGACAATGCACCTGATCGACGACGAAGCTTGATTACGACAAACCGAGGGAAGAGGGGCCGAGATGGGGTCAAACGGGGGCAGAACAAAAAAGGGCAAAATGGATTGGTAATGGTGATTGAAACGTGAAGCGCAGACGTACCTTTCACAGTGAGCAGAATGAAATGCCGTTTGATGCCTGCCGGTGAGGCTGGTGTATGGATGGGTACCGCAGTGCGGAAAGGTGACCACGATGATGGCGGCGATGTGGGTGCGAGTGGATGCGTGCGTCAATGTCGTGTGTCGGATCGTCATCCAAAGTCTGGAAAGCTCGATTTTGATGGGCGTCAGGCCGCGGAATGATTATGGGGAATCTTGACACTTGTTATAAGAGCAAGACACGCGGGAGATGAACGACAAGGCCCGGTTTGCGTGTGTATGGTTAAGATGAGATTGGCTGCGGCGAGCCAGGAGCTGCCGATTGCGTGGGCTTCTTTATGCTTGATCCAGTGCCGAAAGAGCGAGTCTGTCGGCGGGCGGTTCTTTGGCGCCTCTGGGGGGAGGGTGACGGGGCCACAAAGTTAACGGTCTTCAGGGATACCGCCGCAAGTCAAGGCCCGGCGGATCGGGGACATAGGACAGAAAAGGTTGGGTGCGCAATGCCGATTTTGGGTTCCCTGCTGGGCGTGTCTGGGATGTGACCTCGGGGGCGGGTTGGGTTTACGCGGACAGGCCGTTGGTTGCTGCAGTTGTGTCTGCAGTAGAGTTGGTTGGTTGGCTGGTGGTGGTGGTAATGGTGGTCACAATGGTATCTGCCATGTATTTGCAGATGTATCCCGCAGTGGTGACAAGCTTTAGGACGGATGGCCGGTGGGTTTGCTGGTTGGACGGGAGTGAACAAGAGGCCGAACGGACGGAAATATTACTGCGTAGAGTAGAGTTAGGGATTTCCGGAGCTCCACAGTAGTCAAGTTTAAAGGACACTTGTGCAAGTGAAGTGACTGGTCAGCATGTGTAGCGTTAGCGTAGGGGAGTGTGGACGGGAGGGATGACGACGCAAGACGGGCGCAGTTTGGGATGATTGGCAACGGGGGAGCAGCATCGGTATGTTAACAGTAATATGTGGGAACATGGGAATATGCAGTGGGCAATGATTGACGGCGGAAAAAATTAAGGTGAGGAAGGGGACGAGGGACTTGGGTAAGCTATCCGTACCAGACTGAGGGCTGCCAGAGTCTGGACGTCCCTGGGGCTCCAGTCTCCAGAGTGAGAGAGTACAGGGCTCCTTGGGTATGCTTGAGATCCCAGGGCTGCGTCGGCATCGGGATGTGGGAGGTGGGTGGGTATTGCGAACATGAATCTGTGTGTGCAGTGTGGTTGTTGTCGTCGCCCGTCACCCCAAGTCAAACGCAAGCCCCAACTTTCCCGCGGCCTGAATGAGCTTGTTCTTGATCATCGGCGTAAGGCGTAGCCACCGTTCAGGGGAGAGCCAGGCTGGGCCACGGATGGGCAGAGGGCTGCGTACGTCTTCGGGATGCGGGAGGTGTTCGGCGACGGGAACTGTAGATGGAGACGGAGGGCAGGATGGGGCCAAGAGCGACGGAACAGACGAAGTATGCAGTGTCTTGTGTAGAGAGAGCGTGGTGTAGCGTTCGGTGCTTGTTTACCTACCTCGGATAGTGCGAAGGAGACGCGGTTCCCAGGAGTCAGAACGGACCAAGTCCCAACCAGTCGGACTGATCTGTTCTTTTTTTGGGGTATGGCGCTGGGGGAGAATGGAGACGGTTCAAAGACTGGCGTGCGGTGGTGAGGCTGATGATGACGACGAAGGCTCCGGCGTACGTATGTCAACGGCGGTTGTTAATTAAGTGCGTGCAAGTAGGCCTCCCTTATTCTTTGCATGCCTCGGCCGGCTGTATGGCTCAGGAGAGAACTGGTGGTAGTAAAAGACTTTGCGTGTTTGATGGCCGCCACAGCCAGTAACTCAAGTCGGCCGTGTCTCTCGGTGCCGTACTTGACTCTTGTCGTATTAGGGTGCGGATACACGGCAGGACCAGCGGCACAGATTGATGAGATTGGGGCAGAAGCGATGTCCGGGTGGAATTGGGGCTCCCACGGGAATAAGCTAAAATCGATAGGCTCAGGCGGTAGGATTGGTTCCCAGGGTCTGGCGTTTCTGGCGTGCCGAGTGATCCAGATGGCGTGGGTTTGCGTGTTTGCACTCTGCAGTAAATGGTGCTGTGCCTCAGGGCGGACGCGAGGAAATGTGCTCACTGGACTGGCAACCTTGAATCAAGGGCGTGAGTCGTTGGAAGTGGTGAGGAGTGACAATCTTGGCTCGGATTTCCTCCACAATGGTCTGGCCACCTGCACCAGCGTGGTGTCTCTGCCACAATGGAAGAAGCTGACGACTCGCTTCCCTTCTTTTTTTTTCTGCCCCTGGGTGGCCCTCGCGCTCTCGGTCTTTGACGAACAACGGCTCCGCTTAAGCTTGTATCTTGTATATGCGGTGGGCAGACGAAAGTGCCTCTGCCGATTCGGCTGCGATCGTGGGTTATGGTATCAGTCGAAGGAGTGGTTGGGGTGAGAGTGGCGCCAAGAATCCCTGATGCCCCAATAAGTGGTTATCTACTATGTAGTATGGATATCTCCACGACGATGGTGAGGGCGAGAAAACCGGGGAGTGGCGGACGGTGATTGCTGAGGATAACGGCGGAGGGGGGGAGGCCGTGAGTGATTAATAAAAGCTCAGCTCAGGCAAACAGGGCCTTCGGTCGGCAGAAATGGCAAAAGTGCACGAGGTGGTAGTTGTAGAGGCGGCAGCGGATGGAAAGCACGAATGCGACGACGGGTGCGGCAACGGCTATGGCTGCATGTGTGGGATGCGATGCGATGCGATGCGAGCATGGGATGGCAACAAGGTGTCTGTAATAACCGTCCGACCCGAGAGTGTCAGAGGCAGAGTGTAGATGACGCCGAGTAAGAAAGCAGGAGCAGCATCTCACAGCCAAGGCCTGAGTTGATGCCGAGACAGACGCTGCAGGCAGGACTGACGAATCGACGGACTTGAGACGATGGGATGCAGATGACGGAAGACGAGGTGAGTGGCTGCGGGAGGTTGACGAAGACGAAGATGGTGGTGTTGATATTGGTGGTGGTGGTGGGGGAGACCACGGGCTGCCATTCGGACGAGATGGAAGGCACCGACCTCCCTTCCCTTGAAGCTTGGGTGGAAGGCGCGGCAAGTTCATGTCACCTGCGACTTCCTCGAACCTTCTCACTCTTACGGTCTCACCTTCCTCGTCTTTGACTGAGGGACTGGTGATATCTGTGAATGGGCAAGAGCACCTAGCTTAGGAGGAAGGAGCATGCACTCGCACCTGCCTGAAGCCTGAAGGCACCATAAGCAGCGCTAGAAATAGAGGGTCTCCGTACCTAGTGCCTGCCATTGACAGAAGGTGCAGCTACGGTACCTAACGCAGGTGCCTGCCTGACCGTGGAAAGTACGGGGGCCAGGCAGGCAGCAACAGCATTGGTACCTCCCTCGTTGGTAAGGTGGTGCTGAGGGAGGGACCTGACTGAAAGGAAGGGAAGGAACGGTCGGCCGGGGTACGTACACCTGCCGTATCGTTTGGTTCCTTCCCTCCCTTCTCGAAAAAAAATCAAGCTTATTTCGACAGTCGCTGCACCAAGCTTTTTTTGAGTGGAGGTCCATGTCTCCGTGTCCGAGGCCGGTACGTACCCTTTCAATTGCTGACTGTCCCATGCCTCTCGTTCGTCGGCCGAGTCAGGGGTGTGAGCTTATTAGGTAGGCGGACGGGCTTTTTTGTTCGAGTGCATTTACGTACAGTACAGTTGGGAATAAGGTGCCGAAAAAGGAAAAAAGGCTGCAATTCTGAAGTCGGAGAGACAGACCCTCGACTCGACAGATGGATATTCTCTCCTCTGCCTGCCTCATCTGCTCCACATGCGACTGGCTGCAAATGCAGCTGCGACTGCGACTGCAACTGCAACTGCATACCAAGACAAAAGGAACGATTACGATGCGCCGCCGAGGCTCTGTCTCTGTCTTGGCTCGCCTCTCAGCACCTCGCTCAGCTCAGCTCAGTCTCTCTTCGCGCTCGCTTTCGCCCTCGCCCAGTCACTGTGCCACCTTTGCCTTTTTCTTAACCTCACCCCCAACTCCCATGGAACTCGACATTTGATAAAAAAAAAATCCATCCTGGTCGTGGAAAGCCAAGCCAAGCCCAGCCAAGCCAAGCCAGGCCGAGCAAGCCACCAGTGCTGGCCCGCCACTGGAGAAGGTATTCTGGCCAAATAACCGTCAAACAAGGTGCGAATGGTCTCCAGAAAAACGCCAAAGTTGTTCCGTGCTTCCCGCGGCCACACGAAAAAACAACGTCACCACCACTGTATTCGAGATGCCGGGTTCCACTTTCATTTTCACTCTCACCTCTCACACCCAATTCCCATCTCATTCCCATCTTCGGTGAGTCTATCTGCCTGCTAGGCCGCTATTTCCCCGACTTGAGATGCATACAATGCACGCAAACCCCTCTCTCTCCTGAAGCACTCCAACGGGTACGGGTACCTTTACTGCATACGTTGACTACCTAGCCCGGACACTGTAACCAAGAACCGCTAAACAGAAGAGAAGAAAAACGGACACCAACTCCGATCGCCGATAGAGTGTGCTTCCCATCAACCCGAAATCTGGAGAACAAACCACCGCGACGAAACGTCCGCCCTCAGAGGAAGACCCGACTCGTGCAACAGTTCGTCGCTACCGAAACAAGGAACCGCTCCAGAAAAAGAACAAGCTTCTTTTTTCCATGCGTCTGCACACTCAAATAAAAGAGCCCAGTCTCAACCCCCGACCGCCGGCGTCTTTTTTTCGTTACCTTGACTGCGCAGTGCAGCAGTACGGCGAGTAGCACACATACGCATCCCGTATCCAGTATCCCGTATCCGTCCAACCCCGTTAACTTCGGATACGGGGTGGCTTGCTGATGCCCCCCAAGAAACGGACCCAGACTCCGAATCTACCTTACCTAGGCATGCAGCAGCCTTCGTGCAAATACGGAACTTTGGTGGTCGCTGACTACAATCACCTAATCTCTACCTAATCACCAACAAATCAACCACAACCATCCCTCCTCCACATCCCGGAAAGGCACGCATCATCTCAAAATTCCCACCGACAACGAAAAAGCCAAGGTTCTGCCGAGCATCAACCCAACCTTGTTCTCCATGCACCTAATGACAAAAAAGTAAAAAAGAACGGCACACACGCAGCGCAGATAGCGTACCGTCCACCCATCCCATCCAATCCCACCTCACCCGCCGCAGGACCATGCAACACGGCAAAGTCCGCCTACCACTTGCTTGTCGTCTGCCAATGCTATTCTACAAACGGCAACCGCTAGCATGTCATCTTTTTCCACGGATACCTTTCAGAAAAGGCAACCTCGCGCTGTGGACTGGCCCTCAGCCCATGTCCAAATAGCGTCGACACGCCCCCCTTCCTTGCCTCCCCCTTCAGGCTCCCCCCGTTCCCGACAGGACACTATCCAAAACCCTAAATCTTCTATTGGCGCATCGTCAATCGGAGGGGAGCCACTCAGAGGGAGGCGGCCTTGGCGAAATGACACATACCAAGGCTAATGTGGACGTCCCAAGACCCCGAAGACTCTCTCTGCTCTCCAGTGAAAAGGAAACAGGGCGGCCGGTTCAAGACATTTTCTGCACAAAAACCATCAAAGTCCCCCCCAAACATTTTGACTCAGAAAAATGTCCATGGACATGCTTGGCTCCGACACCAAGCGTGGACTGGAGAGACATCTCAGCCACTCAGCCAAAGAACCCACCCAGAGACCAAGTGAACAACCACCGCACACAATGCTGAGCCAAGACCTTGAGACCAAGACCGCACCAACCGCAGCGAGGCTCCAGGCATGACTGCTCATCATATCGGCTCACCCTTTGTCTCCATCCAGTATCTGCATGTACCTCTGAGGCGCAGAAGAAGCATAAACCGAGAACGAGACCCACCCACATCCCATCCCATCCCATCCCCAATGGCGGCGCCCATCCCCCCCATCCCATCCTTCGCAAATCCTGCGACCCAAACCAAGCCTGCATCGCCCGACGACCCGTGGAGAAAAAATAAATAAATCTGACGACAAAAACTCACAACGCCATACAACGAAAAGCCCAGAATCTCATCGAAATAAGCACCAAGTGTACCTAACTCCATCCGAGCCCGCAATCTCACCCACCCCCCATCACCAAATCATGTCATGACCAATTTTCCGGCCCCCATCCAATCAAAACACCCCGATGTCAAGCACTTCAGCAAGGTCGATCATCAACCACATCTTCACTCCCGCTGGGCAAAGCCTCACAACGGCTGCCCCTAACCTTGCCTTCTCGCCCACGGGACCAAGAACTGATAACCATAATACCAAGCATCCTTGCCATCCTTGCGGTCGACCTGACCTGACCTGTCCCCAAGGCCGCCCGTAACAGCCCCCCTCCCCTGATCCCCATCCCATGCGGCGCCCGCCCACACCCTTCCCGTGCCGTGTGCCGTTCGTGCCAAATAGCCAATCACGCAGGTCCCGCTGAATCTGACAGGTTCCGGCAGGGGGCATGTTGAGTCCACAGCACCTGCGTTTGGGCAAACAGGTTGTCCGTCCCTCCCTCGGCAGGCAAACTGGTTACCTGGTACTCTGTACAAGTAACTAATCAACTGGTTGATTTGAACTGACTGAGACTGCTGCAGCAGTGGGCTACAGTCCCACGGTCACTGGGCTTCATTCATCGCGCGCCCTGAGTCAAAATATGGATAGGCGACCCTAATCCTGAGGCGAGGCTGGGGGAGGTGGAGGGTGGGCGCGAGGCGTCCGCCAAGCATCGGCTTAGCTCCAAGTCAAACCAACGTTAATTTAGTGCTTCTTTTTAAGGTGTCTCTCCTTTCCCCTTTGTAATTAGGAAATGTCCGGTTGAATTGTAACTGCCAGAAAAAAAAATCTTACGTTTTCTATACACACACGAGACATAACAGCCGCACAAGCCGGACTATTCGTATTTTGAATTCTCACTTGTGAAACTCTCCGACCAAATGTCTCGGTCGCAGGAATGCGAACGCAAAAGGAAGTCGGTCATCAAGATCAATAGAGCATACCTACCCAAGATCAAGAAGATCCAGCCCAGGTGTTTTCCCCCCTTCCCTCAGCCGCAAGGTTTGAATAGATTGGTTGCGTGAACATGACAAGTGCGTTCTGCTCTGGAATACCAGCTCAAACCACCGCTGAAATTTCCCACAAAACCGCCCCCATCTCCATCTATTCACGATTCATGTTGAAGAAACCCCCCGATTCATGATTCGCCAGGACCCCCCATATATCCCATTTACGTTCATACACGGTTGAATAGAGAAGAAGTGATGGGTCCCGACGGACACATCCAGCGGCCCACGTTGACAAGCTTCCTGACAACAAACCGCCCGCTGCTGACTGGCCCTGCCTGCTCTAGTCTTCCGTCCTACACGCCCATCCTCCCACGTTCCATCGGGTCACTCCGCCAGCTACCAGCAAAGGTAATCGACAAAGGTTGTTAAAAAAAAAAAAAAAAATCCAAAGATTCCAATTCCCTCCCCAAGCGCCGTCGACTGACTGCCGCCCCCGTTCGCCGGGTAAGCCCTTTTCACGAGCAACCTATTCCAGAACGGGGCATAGACGAGAAAAAGACCGCCTCTATGATGAAAGGGCCAAGAAAGAAAGAACTTGTCCAAGTGTCCTTCTTTCGTTTTGACGTTCTTCGCATCCGTCTCACCCAGATTAGCACCAAGATAGTACAGCGAAGCCCCCCCCCCCCCCGGGAACGCAAATAAACTCGGGGACGGGTGGGAACTTTTTTTTTCTTTGGTTCAAACTCGGAATGTAGATACTCAAATAAGCCAAGCCCGACGATCAGGAAAAATAAGGTACACCTACTTCACCAGGGTGGGGGGCGTGTCCGGCCGCCCACGGTGTAGCCTCTACCGCACGATGGAATCGCTGGCAGAAAGGTCCTTCGTCCCAAAAAGAGAGATCGGGCGAGATCCCTCTGAAGCTGACAGCTGCAGCGGGAAGTAAGCCGCAGAGTGGGAGACGCATCCTCCAACACGTAATCTGAGCTGCGGCTGCGAGGAGGAGGGCCAAGGCACTAACATAAACCTCATCATAGCCTAAAAAACCCACAGCCTTGACAATCCCTCGCATTCCAACGGACAAGACTCAACCCAATCCCGAATGGGGGAAAAAAAAGGTTGTACCTTGGTCTCAAAGAGTCTTCCCAAAGAAACTAGAGCTCCGGGTTATAGCCTCCGTAATCAATTCGGTCTCGTTGTCTCTGCGCTCTCCCTTGAGCCCAGACGGCAGCAAAAACGCTAAACAACAACCACAATACGCCGACACCGACACCGAAACCGTCATGTCGGCAGCCTACCTCATCCAACCCCAACACCATGAACAACAGTGACACGTCAAGCAAACAGTCCCGCATCAACGAGCAAACGTCCTTCCTTCATGCACAGGCAGTTGCAAAGAGAAGAGTGGCCTTACACAGACCACCGCCACCCAGCCGCTCGGTCCCGGTTTCCCTCGCGGCCCTTCTGAACTTCACACATCACCAATGAAGCCGCGCCTTGACTCAGGCTGTGTATTATCCCTTAACTTATCGACATCACCAAACCCTCTCTCTTTCTCAGAAGTCTAGTTGTCCGCGTATTCCATCAACCTCCCTTCCACAATCGCACGCATCAGGGCACGCCCGCCAAGCCCAGAAACCACACACAATCTCGCCTCGCCTCGTGTACCCCCCTTCACCTTGGCAAATCCCAATATCAAGACTAAAACATAACTGACTCCGTCACCACTCACCAGCACCCCCTCCCCCTCCCCCACCGAAACGACATCATCGTCAGTCAGTAGGTAACAAACCCCCCCCCTCCCCTGGGCCCCGCGCCCGTCCGTCCGCCCACAGTCCGTTCCGCATCGCCCTCGCCGTCGCCGCACCGGGTCTTGGCCTCCACCGGGTCCCAAACCAAGTGGCTGATGCTCACCTCCCACCCCGGCCGCGGGGGGGGCCACCTCAGCCCAGCTGTCAAAAATAATCATAAATCATGCAAAAACAAGAAAAATGCGAAGCCACCAAAACGCCCGCGCCCGTCCACCGCAAAACCCTAAATCCAACCGCTGTCCATAAGATAAAGGCCGCTATTGCTCCCCCCATCATCACCCCTCGCCCATAGCCGTGCTAGTAATTCTCCGACAGCTGGCCCTTCTCCCTCTGTCTGCCTCCCTCTCTCTCAGCCCGGGCGTCTGCCAGACCCCCCCATGCCCACAAAGCAATTAACCTTGGCATCGTATACGCCGTAGACGCGTACCGTTTTTCATGCGGCTGCTCTACCAGAAACGCCGCCGCTGTGGGGGGCGGGCAGAGGCAGGGCGTGTACCGTTCAGCCCCGAAAATAGCATCCCTCCGTTCATGCGAAATGCCGTTCAGCCCTCTCTGATGGCGATGCTGATCTATGTTAATCGTAACCTCCTCCCCCCTCTCATGATGAACATGCAGTGGCGATGGGACGTGTGCAAGGGGGAGGGAAGGGGGTGGTGGTTGATGTCGAGAGAAACGTTCATGCACAATCCACGGACACATCCGCGCGGCTGACGCTGACAAGCCGATGCTGGGCTGGGCTGCCTCTTGCGAATGACATTCCCTTCTTCTACACGCTCTGTATGTGTTTCCGCAATAGGAAACTCAAGGTTCTACCCAAACCATCCGATGTGCCCCAATCAGCCATCCCTCGGCGTTATTCCATCCCATCCTCGCTCTCCCAAACAGCAACCCAAACCCAGCCGTCTGGATCGCTCTTCTCCAATAGAACACGAGGGAAGACAGACGTAGAAGCGCCAGAATCAATCCGAACTTGCAGAGGAAGAGAAGCACTGGTCACACTGACGTCCCAGAAACCGAGTGTCAAAAACGTAAATTCCACACACAGTTGAAGCAGCAGACAGACAGATAGACAGACAGACACCTGCTCAGACTTGCCGCATGGGGAGTAAGTACCTAGGTTCACAACGCAAACCCGGCTTGAACGATCTGAACGTTCAAGCAGAGAGAGGCGATCCAATTACACAGCCTCCCTCGCGCCTGGTCACGTCCGGTGCGCCGTTATGTGCACGTCACAGCCGTTGCGTGGCACGGCGGTCGTCGTCCCAGGTGGGAACCCTCCCTCCCGTAGGTAGACACGTACATCACAACGGGCAGTGCCAACAGACAGACCAACCTACACCGGCGGTGAGGGCGCAGACAGTAAGTAATATCATGAGGCTCGGAAACCTAGGTACTACACCCCAACACCGTAGCCTCCGCAATCTCCCACCCTAAAGGAAACTTCATCCCATCAAAAGCCAAAAAAGCGCAAGCCAGAGAGCGAGCGAGCAAGCGCCCTCGCTCGGCGCCCTCGCTCCCTAAGAAAGAGTAAAATGTACAATCGCACATTGTGTAAGCGTAATCTCAGGCCAGCAGCAGCCCGAGTCCCAACCCGGTGCATCGTCACCCCCCTCATCCCACAGAGGGCCGCCCAGAACAGAAGGTTAAGACTATCCAACTAACACCCGTCCCGCTACCGCAACACCAGGAACAGGAACCTCCAAACCGCCCGTCCCTCGCAATCAAACCTCCCTCGGCCACCGAAAAGGAATCATTACTCAAGAACACTCGCCCTCCAAGACGACGGCCACACACACGCGCGCGCGCTGTGCCCGGGGCGGCCACATCCCACCTGTCACCAAGCATCCCCCCGGCCGAGGCAGCCTTGGCAGTCAATCATACTTCAAGCTTAATTCTCCCTTGGCGGGCGACGAGTTCGTCTCAGGATTCTTTCTCACCCGGCCATTGACCCCGTGCCGCGCCCCCTTATTTCTCTTTTAACTTCTTGGTTTAATTCGTGCGCCCAGGATTTGGGGCCATCGTCACACGCCCGGCGGACTCCTCCGAGATGGGAGGTTTCTCGCGGTACTCAACTTCTGACAGCAACATCCGGGGAAGATGAGCCTTAAAAAGAATCGTCGTACATTGTTGCCTCGACATCTCAAAAGAAAGCCTACCGGCCACGCCGCAACTCGCCGGCAATGCGTGCCCCTGCAACTAACAAAGGTAAGGCGAAGAAAGTACAAGAAAAAAAAAGTCAGATTGATGAAGATTGTCAACGGGGCCCAGGGAACAGAGGCCGATCAACGCAACGCCGCCCGGACGTGCCGGAAGGCCGGCCGTAGCAGTCCGTCCCAGAACCCCGCGCCCGCCCCGGATCAAGCTTCAATCCCTAATTTCTTTTTTGCCTTCTACCCCGCGAAATGCACCGTTATCTGGAGGGTATCGAATCGCTCGCGAGCAGGATGGGAGGGAACATCGCAGAAGGGGACATATCCCAGACGCTGCGAACACTGCGTAACTTCCAAAAAAGTAAAGGCGATGAGATCCAAATTGCCATCATACAGCCAAGCCCGCAAACAGGACCCCCTGGTGCTACCGCCAACAGTCAGTCCGCCACCAACAACTTGAACCCAACATCCAGACCCCCGAAGAGATCACCAACCCGTGCCGCACCGGCGCACCAACAACATGCCCAATCCGTCTCCTCACCTTCCCGAACCGGACTCGAAATCAACATGGGGTGTACAGAGGACGGTACAGCCGAGATTGGGAGAGCTTGACACATACACACACACACACAGGAGACAGAGGTAAAACTTGGGAGGTCGTACGCCAGACTCGAACTCGCCCATTGTGTTTGTGTATGTGTGTCTCTGTGTGTGTGTCGACATGTCACACTCACACCCGGTCCAACGACGTTCGGCTCCCAAGTCTCGCCAACGAGCAACCGTCTGGGCGGTGCAACAGGCTCCCTGCTCCAAACCCGACGGGGTCCAACGGGAAATGATACGCCAGAAATGGGCAAAGGCAGTTGGGAGCGTATACATGTGCAACGCCCTGATTGCCCGTCACAAACGTTCCCTCCTGTCCCGTACAAACCGTGATGATCCGAACGTTCGAGTACCCGCGTGGACCGCTCCCCCAACGGTCCCTGTTGCTCTCTCCCAGGATCCCGGGTGTAATGACCAAAAACGCTCCCCAGGCTCAGAAATGCCCTGTGGCCCATGTATCCATCCCGTCAACGGGAACAACGGCAAAAAGGTGTTGCGGCGGTACGGATACAAGGCACGCAGCATCGTTGCAGCATGGACCACGGGACACCGGCATGTGCTGCTGCAGCGCCGTTTGGGGAAATGCTTCTCGAACCACACGCCTAACAACCCATGGTGCACGCACCTGACTCCCCGTCCCCCCTCCCCCCAAGGAGCGCCGTGGTATTAAGGTTGTCAGATAGACGACCCCTCAAATTGGACGAACGGGATTTCCGGTGCGTGTGGTGGGGGTGGGCGTTTAGTTCTTCTGGTAGGTTGGTAAAACCCAGGTGGTAGCCTGTACGAATAGCGCTGGGCCACCAGCAACCAGTGCCTTCGTTGCCCGTTTACCCGTGTTGTATTGTATTCCCAGGCCCCCAAAACAGGTAGAACCTGCCACCACGCCCCCCTCCTCAAGTCTAAGGGCGCCGACGATCCGGTTCATTCGTAACGCGCGTGCGCAATCTCGGGAAACAAGGCATCTATCTCCTCGTCTTTGGCATATTTCACACACTCTTTCCAAAGAGACGACTGATGATGATGATGATGTATGTGTGACGGCCGAGTCGGTGCCGGCGTGTCAGCGGCCCAAGACCGAGATCGTCCTAGTATGTCTTCGTTTCCCCCCTTCCCTTAATAATGGTGCTGGAACACCTCGCACGCCGTCGTGACTAGGCCGCGGAGAATGAACTGAGATAGACTTTTGCGTTCCGTTTTTAGGGGTTCTCCGTCCTGACAGCCGCGCAGCAGCAGCAAGCTTGGAATCTCGAAACAAGCACTAAACCCGCACGGCTCATGGAAGCCGATCAGGTCGCAGCGAAGGCGTCGCAGCCGAACGACAAAGGGAATGCGCGTGCGCGTCCTTTGGTTGGAGAGGGAGACCATCAGCCCTGCGGAGCTGATCCGAACCAACCCCCAATGAGCAAGGAAACCCCGAGAGCTAATACGCTATAATCTATTATGGTTGATTTGAAAGGGTAGCAGCTGCTTAATTGCAGCCGGTGCCGTGGCAGCCGTGCAAGTGTGGCACGCGGCGGCCGTCCAGTCCAGCAACTTGCAGCTTTTTGGGGCCCTTCCCGAGTCAGCGACTCCGCGGGCCACGGTCGCTCGACTCGTCAGCACGGCATGGATAGTTCCGGGCTGGGGGTGGTGACTAAACCCCTTTCTGCCTCTCTTTGCTACCGCTTCACGATCTTCATCTCTAGGGAACCGCACCGATCGTCGACGATGCGGGCCCACGGAAGGTGAAATTGCCTCGTTTCGACGGGGCCAGGGGCAATGGATGATCTTCCTCGTTCAATGACAGCTGCGGCGGCGGTGGGTAACGAGGGCGGCGGCGGCACGGCAAACCGTAAAAGCGGTCTCTAATCTACCCCGGGCACCAGGCATCGGCTGGGCCATCTGTCGTCGCCGCCGGGATCCCCCTCTCTCTGGAAATCTAGGTAGCGTAGCGTTGGTAGCCGTACTCTAACGCAACTCGGCAGAATTGACACAGTGAGAGAATGTGAGCGCGCGACATTTTTCTTCCTCTCTTAAAAAATGTTCCGGGTCTTCGGCCTGCGTCGTTCCCACTCTGTTCGAGGACCGTTCCTTGGAGTTGAGCCGTGAGCGAGGGGGGGAAAGGGGGGGCGTGAGGCAGCAAAGCGGAGAACTGAAGGGCCGGCAAGATCATCGCTCATCAATTCCTCGGAATTGCCTGTAAATTGAACCGCATCGGGCCCCGTTGCATCCGTATCGAGTATTGGAAATGTGGACTTTTGACAAGAAAACGCCGCTGTTTCTACCGCCTCGGCGCCCTGGGCAGCCAGCAGACAAGAAAGGGCCACCCCTAGCCCCAGGGCATATCTTGGCGATGATCCTCATCGGGGTCTTATCAGGATGATGCCTCGAAGCGCCTGCGCGCAAACGAGGAGGCATGCACCAAGAGCTTTAGCACCGGGTCTAGCTGACTGGGGAGCCAAGGCCAGGCTGGCATTCCCACGGGCACAGCGTTCGTATCCCTGGGACCAGGCCGGGGATACAGTTTGTTTAGGTCCAACATGATTTGACCGTTCGTATCTTCTTTGCGCCTCTTTCTCAGTCTCCTTCCCGCTCGAGTGCATCGCCCCCCATTTGCTCCATCAAATGCGAGAAAAATTGCGAGCGGGACCTTGTGAGGTGTGTGTGTGTGTGTGTGTGCCGCAGGAGAGGCGGCCGGGCATGCGGTGCCTGATGTCTGCAGTGTGGGCTTTTACGAATACTTGGTAAGCGAAGAGGCGCCAGATGCAATGGCCCTTGGCGGGCCGTCCAGTCACGATCCCAGGTTGACAAAAACGACCGAGCCTAGTCTCAGGCGAAAGGGTCGAGCTAAACAAAAAGCGGCTTTCTTGGATTACGCCTCTTTGGTTGGATAGCAATGTGGAATAACGCAGCAGCTCTGAGAAGAAAAAGACGACCGCTGAAAATTGGCCTGCTGCTGCTGTGTGCTGCTGCTGCGCTGAGCCAAGCAAACGCCATTGCACCACGAGCAGGTTTAAGCATGAATTTAAGCGTTGTCAGCCACTGCTCCTAGCGTCGTCTTGGTATTCTTGGCATACCTCACAGCTCCTCTGGGATCTGGCGATGCTCCTCTGGGAAGGACGAGGGAGAGGGGGCGTGGACGTAGTGAGCATGTACAAAAACGAATGAGACCGAGAAGAAAGGTCTTGGCCCCATCCACGCCCACCCCTCCCCCCTTCAGGCTTTCGCAGCTATGGGGGCCTCGTCGGACTCTGGAGTGGCACCGGGTCCGAAGAAAGGTTTCTGGAAAAATAGAGACGCGCCCGGCGAACGGTCAGCATGACATCGATCCCTTTTGCTCTATACGCCGGGATTCTGCTTGGCCCACGGAAGCGAGGCGGACAAGCGCGCAGTAGAACGCCAGATAACGGTACTCGAGTAGGTAGGTCTTCCACAGCAGCTTTGGTCTATCGACTCGGGGTGTGCGTCCTGGGGTGGCCCATGTTTTCGACGTTCTCCCAAGTCGGCCCAAGGTTTGCCTTCCGCAGCAGATAGAGTGTGCCATCAGCGCAGCCCCAACCTTCTTTTTCGTGCCATCCGTCCCGAGTAAGATGCTTAATCAGACGGGGCGGCGGCTTCCACTCGTCGTTCGCTGTGAACTGTGTGTCTGTGGTGGCTTTTGGGCAACCCAGGACGGGGCAAGGAGAAAAGCTTATTGTTAAGATCGTTGCGACCTTGTTAAAGTCCGGGTCACTCGCTTTCGGGTGAGCCGTGCTTGCCCGCGCGGGTATCTATTCTCTGACAGGATCCCCCAAGGTCCAAAGGCTGATTGATGGCCGGGTTTGTCTGAGGAATCAGGATGCCGTGGGTATTCTCGCCCTGCAACGGATCGCCGCTGTACATAAGCGCAGAGAGGAAAGTCTATATCGCTGTTGGCTGTTACCCTCGCCGAATCAGCCGCCACACACGATTCCGCGGCAGCCGGTGGGAGCCTTTTCCGAGGCACCAGAGCCTCACCACTGGGCTTACTGCATGCCGTTTGCAGTTTCATAATGATGATCCCGCTGCAGAAGCAGTCGAATAGGCTGAAAGGACGCGCCGTCGGGCGGGCGAAACGGCTTAGCAGCCCGCGCCCAGACGATGACTGTGCCGCCGCCGCAGTAGTTGTAGTCGCAGTCGCAGGCGTAGGCGTAGGCGTAGGATGGAGGGAGGGAGGGCACAGGATGACAGCAGCAAGGCGTCAGCCCAACCAACCGCAGGCCTTCGATTTGCTTGCCCAGTGCGACCATCTCGCCCGAGCTTACCTTAATCGAACCTGCCCGCCATCCCATTTGCCTGTCTGTTTGCTTGTCTGCCTGTTCGACTCCGTCTCAGGGTGCCGCTGTCCAGCAGGCTTCTTTCGCATCGGAATCTGACATGCCCTCCTTGCTGGAAGAGACAGAGTGTGTGGGATCGATCCTGCAGGAGGGTACGAATAACCGTATTTTCCTCGCTGCAGCCTGCATGCCTGTACGGAAATGTACTTGACGTACGAATACGCTTTCCCAGCCTCCAGGTTACTTTCTCAGGGTCCCGCTGGCGTGTTGGCGTGCTCCAACAAGTTGACTTGTCAACACGATTGCCAACCATGGGCTCTCGTAAGGTTGCGACCAACGAACCCTCTTCTGGACCTTGCTGCCACGCTGCACGCCGTCCGACATGTCCGAAAGAAAGTATCGCGGTATCCGAAGCTCAACTCGATATCAAGATGATACAAGCATTCGACAGGGCCAAGACTCAAGCATGTCCAGCAAGTATACCCTCAATAACAACAGAAGGTGTATCCGTAATCAATGAGAAAAGCCTCCGACTGGGCACATCATCGCTCCCCTGCTCGCCCTAGCCGAAGGCTGACATTGAGCCTCCAGGGCCCGGTGCGCTTTCAAGCGGCGGCAACAGTTGGGCGATAGTCAGCTGAGTCAACGCCTAAAGAAAACGACCTTAGCACGCCGCCAACCGACTCATACGCCCCAGTTCGCCCACAATCCAGCAGTTCGGCCGCCGACGTTCTGTTGCGTCAGGTACAACAATGCTTGGCTGCCCACCCTGACTCGCCGCATAAAAAGGATGTGTCGTGACAGCAAACCCTAAATCAGAGTGTAAAAAAAGAAGGGATGTCGTCTCGGAGAAGGGAACGATAGTTATCGAGAAATAAGGATTGGCGTTCAGGGACAAGAGGCTGCCAAGGCCCCCGCGCATCAGACACAAGAATAGATGTCGTAGACACCGCTGGGTGTGTTTTGCTGTTGAACCCGAAGCGACCGAGCATCCCGTTTCCCTGAGAGTCTCTCCCCAGATAGATCCTTGGATGCAACCTTTTTGCCGCTGACTGAGCGGTCATATCAAACTTGCATGTCATGATTAGTCACGTCTAGTCGTGCTGCAGCAGACGTCGTAACGCCGTCGACCACGAATGGCATCATGGTTTTCAGGTGTTGGCGATGTTACAGGCGACTGCTTCGACATCTTTTTCTTCCACATCTGCCAAATCTCTGAGCAGCCTGCTTTTCGAGCAAAGTGTAAGATGCCTTTGCCACGCAGGTCGTCGACGAGCTACCGCGATGTAGTGCGGTACATGCATAGCACTGGCTGCCCGCACTGGAATGCAACATTCCACATTGCATGCTGAACAGCGGAACTCACGGGTACCATGATGTGACAGCTCAAGATTAAAGCGACAAAGACGCAAGAGTTAGTCTTGCGAGCCAAAATGTGGTCAGTCTCAGCCAGCCTGCAAACTTTCTCGGGGCCACGAGACTTTTACTTAATTGCTCCAGTGTGCGCATCAGACAGTACTTGCCCTCGCCTAATGTATCCAAACGCAGCTAATCATATGTCGTCTAGTTGCCCAGTGCTTCCGCGTGAAGATGCCCGGGTTATTGTCGACAGCGGTTAAGAATCGCCTGTCAAGTACATCGCATGCCGGTGCTGTACGCTGTACGCAGTGCAGACTTCCGTTGGCGTTGTGACCGGAGAGGGCAACTTGAGCCGTTGGTGGTACCGACGGTCAGACAAGAAGGTCAGATCAAGCAAGCAGCCGTTGGTCACTGACAGAATCCAAATCTTCAAGGATTGGATACTGACAGCTTGTGGCCGTCTTGCGCCGACAGGTCGACCAGCAGGCCGTTCGTTGCCAGATACGCATTCCGTGTTGGGCAGCTGAACGCTCACGCCCTATGTCATCAAACTCAACGCCAAGTTATGCTTGCTTTGAGACGCATCGTCAGAGTCTGAAGCCTCCTCTGTATCATAACCAAGACACCTTTGAAGTGATATCATGGCGAACGAATGAGCAGCAAACGACGTGTCGTCGCCTATCGGCGTCCTCAAAGCCCGTTGACGAGGAAAATATTCCTGCGGAGTTTCACGTGGCTATGGCATGCCTAATTGTGGGCAATTTGCGGCTAAGGCATGCACCAAATCTCGCCTGCTTTAGGCAGCACCCTTCTTCTGGGCTCTGTACCTGTCGTGCTATTCGTCAAGAAGAAATCGTCAGAGTTCAACGAGATGGTGTGTGAGATATCTTGGTCAGGCTTAGGTTATGCACCAAAGCCGCGGTCAGGCGCAGGCTAATATGGATAACGACCAGAGGCTAGTTCCAGTCCGCTTGGCGTCAACCTCCCGGCCAAGGTCCGCTTGAACTGCAGCTAGATCATTGGTATCGCTTCTGCAACCCAAGGATGCGGTCGACCGAAGCGTGAACGACAGCCACTAGCAATGATTATGCCATATTGGGCCCGCCGCGGAAAGGGAAAGACGGTCTGTCAAAGAAATGACTATGCCCACCACAAGCTTTCGTCTTGTTGCTGAAGGGAGGATGAACAGTCCGCCGTGAGATGGGTGTGCAACCCCTGCCCAAAGTGCATTAGCGGCCTTGAGAAATCGACTCGTCAAGAGCTGGTCCATCCTCTCACAACTCTAATCTGTCGTCGAGATATGACTGCTTCACATGGCCGGGCACGGCTGCCTGCTGCATCACGAAAGCGTTCGGCCGTGGAGTTCAAGGTCTTGTCAGCAGGCCCCGGCGCCATAGCCAGATCCGATCACAGCGGTGAACATGTCGCACGCCGCTCGTAGGATGCAGGCCGTACGTAGCGTGACGTTCGAGGCCGGCCGATTCCCCGGGGAACTTTCGAGGGAACTTCTCGCTCCTGGTAGCTTTCTGTCGCGAAGGACGAGATCCTTGGTTTACCTGTTGGTGGTTGACTTGAGCTTATTGCAAAGTTCCTTTGCCATCAGTCCCTTGCGGGCAGGTGGCCGGGATACGGGTGGGCAAACGAGCGGAAGTCGACAAGGGGTCCCGCTTAAACGGCACAGAACGGTGCCGCTTGACAGTCGATTTGCGGCCTGGTGCCCGGATACGTCGGCCACCGACCAACGGTTGTTCAAAGGTTCCAGGACGTTGGTTAGCCCTAACTTTTGCAGCATCGTATTCCGCTGGTGGCCGCCCGATCGATGCATTGGCATTGAGGCAGTGCTGGCCGCCATCCACTTGCGCATGCCACACGGACGGAGATGAGATCGCAAACAACGCAGCAAGTAATGTGAGCATATCAGTCATGAGGCGGCCGTCTTAGCCAACAGCGGCGCTTGGTGCAGAGTCGCCGAGGGCCCTGACAAGGATGGAGATATTGGCGACTGCTCAGTATCGTAGCCGAAGGCCCAAAAGGCTTGTCGCATGCAGCTTGGCGGCTTGTCAACAACTCAAAAGAAACACAAACGGTGTGTTTTCATTGGCGACGAGCAGTCAGTAGACTCGGCGCCGGTGAACCACCACGGAGTCTTGGAAACGCCGTCTCGGCGGCAGCCTGTGGGAAGCTTGGATCCCCTCGCGACCGATGGCCGCATCATCGAACGTGAAGGCCGGCTGTTTCTCAGCGACGGATGGGAGTATCACCCATTGCCAGTGGTTTCAACCCTTGCAACAGAGCAGCGTATAGCAAGCGTCTCCCCAACTCCGTAAAGGAGAATCGGGCTGTTTCGACGATTCGCGATGGAATGCCAGATGGGCAGATCCGAAGAGCTGAACGTCTGCTTGTCAGGCCACATCATCGCCAACGGTCCCCTTGAGACCCCTCGTTTGCGTTCCCCCGGGAAAGGAGAGCCAACTCCGACAAGCTTAAAGTGGGTGTGATTCACCACGTTCCTTGGCCAGGAAAAGGCGCACAGGCCGGGAGTCTGCGCAAATTAATCGTCCCTTGGTCATTTTTCCACAGGTAATCCCGAGGGTGTGCTTAAGCTTAATTCGATACTGAGTGTCATCACCACGCCATGTCGACCTTCATTCGTTCGACGCACGCCGCGAGACCCACTACCTCGACTATTATCCCCTGCTTGAGCCCGAAAGCGAATGCTTCTTCCGCGGTGGGGAATTCTGTGCCCGTGGCTTAATAAGGGGGAATTTCCTGTCGAAGAAGAGAGGGATGGAGTAATCCGCACTAGTGTTCGACGGCAGACCGCTATCGATAGCGCCATCCTGGATACCTCGTGGTGTGGCATGCGGGCCGGCAAAATCGGAATAAGCAGCAGCTCTGAAAGGCCTTTCGTATCTTTGATGTTGGTGTGAACGTCTAGGCAGACTCCCACTGGAGAGGCTATCCGTACGTACTGCGCATAATGCTCCCTCACCTACAGTACTCGCAGCGGGTTGTGGGGATGAACGGAATCCAGGCAGCGGGTTCAGCCAAGGGTCTTGTCTGTCATGCGTTATGGTTGATAAGAAAGGATGCCGGATTTGATTGCCGTGAATGAGGATATCTCGCTCTCCCTGGTAAGACGGGCGCTGTGACATGGGCGCTTGAATGCCAATCAAGGTCTTGCCCCAGGCCTCCACTTCAGGCGAAGCTTTGGCTGATCTGCTGTCCTGTTCAGGTGCACTCTGTTCAGCGTTTGTGCTGGAGGCCTAGGAGATGTTGTGGTGAGTGCGGAACTTGGAAGGCGGATCACTTACCTAGCCAACGGTCACCGTCCAGACCCGAAAAGCAGCGAAAACGACCTCTGAAGCAGTGGATACTGTCCAGGGACATAGCATGAATTGATGTCATTTCGGTGGGCCATCCATGATGCACAGTTTCTGGCTGGTAAAACAGTCGACAGTCCTCAGCCAGTGGATGGGCGTTTTGCGGCTGGAGTAGTGACACGGTGTCAGTTGTGCGCCGCCCTGCTTCGGTCGCCAAAACCTTCCTTAGTCGGGGCTCGGTGCCGTGATGCGCACTGTCTTCAGTCTTTGCATCACCTTCAAGCCAAGGAAGATTCGCGTCTGCTCTTGGATCAATATTCTTGCCAAGCATTCTCCAAGATGCTTGGCAGATTTGGCGTGCGCATGTTTATTGCAAAGCGGCGGCTTGTTCTCAACATCCGCTGCCACTTTGGGGCTTACAGGGGCAGCAACGGGTGAAGCTAAGAGAGGCTCATCCCTTGGCGGTGCCTGCGTCGAGCCCTGTTCACTCGGTGGAGATTCATCATGGTTGGCGGTTATCCTCGCCCTTGAATCTATTGCAAGTATCCATCCGTATTGCCGTCTCGTCTGAGGGCTCGCAAATGCCCCAACTGATCTTCGTCCTGTGTTGCGTTGCCGTCATGCCGCTATGCCGCAATTCCGATGTGCCGAAAATCCGCATATGTAATCAAAGTCCAATCAAACTCTAGTCAACTTGAAAGACGACACAACTTGTTCCTTGCTGACAGGTCGCTGGTGGGTTTAAGCTTTTCTCTAGATGAAACTAAATTGGACGGGTGCGATGAAATTGTCTGGCGTTGGGGCAACCGGGACTCGTGCTGCGTATTCGCACGCACGCGCAGCGACTCAGCAGCGCTGAGACTTTGCAGTTGCAAGTGATCTTGTCTTTGGAATGTGGGGAAGTATCACTGGCCGCGAATTCGTTACCGATGCGAGCGCCCCGGTGGTCTTACGTCAGCTTGCCCTAGCTCTTTGCACTGTTCGTGATGTACAGGCCGTGCCTCGACGTCTGATGCTCTCAATCTTCCGCATTCTTCGGATGCTTCGTCATTTCCAAGCGCGCTTGGGCTGGATATCTCGTTGCGGGCTGACATAGAAAAAATAGCGTCCAGCAACCCGGCGGCTGTTGAGACAATGAGGTTGACTCTTCAAGACTGGGCAATATTGCTGTTTGCAAATCCAAGGTTCTTTGCACATTGGCGTCGCACGAGAGCCGCGAACCAAATACGTGCTTGTGCGTGTAATTTCTCACTTGTCGCAGCAGTGTCACTACAAGAGACATGTTCTTTGCTGGCTCGAAGTTTGTTGTTAGTACCGTACAATTGGCATTGGTCGTATGAAGACTGTTCCCATGGTCGTTGACGTTTCCTGCAACTCAAGTGGAAGGCCGTAGCTGTTGCGTAAACCGCCAATATCCGAGTGGAACAGATGCTCTGTCAATGGTTATTTAGCTGTTTGTCAGAGACATAAGTCAATGCAATCCGCAGTTTGGGGAGAAGAGCCGCAGTGATGTTGTCAAACTTTTCTCGAAAGTGATGTAGTCTTGATCCCCTGCCACCATGCATCGCCGGGTTCGCCGGGAAGAACTCATTGCTATTAAACAACCGACGGGTAACCCTGTCATGTCGCACGATTCCAGTCTCAAGTGAGGTAACGTTCCGGTGGATTGGACCTCGAACAGTCGACGTGCAGAAGGTTAGGTCGAGACAAATGTAATTCAAATCTTGCGGTGTCTTTGCTGAAAGAACGGTGAAGAGATCTGTGCCAGGTAAAGGAGAGCTCGAGACATCCAGAGTTGTATTGTACAGGTATGGTATAATGATACAGGGTCTTGCGCTGTGTGACGTTCCACGAGTGTCATACTTAGTGTGGCCGAGTCGATGAACATGCAACTCGTGCAGAGGGCCAATCTCACCACGACTGTAGCCAGCTACTGGGCACTTGATGGGCCCAACGATTCGAGTCGATTTGCACAGTTCCCGTAATGATCTCCGGGACAACAGGTGGATGGCATTCGTCAACCCAGAGCTGCTGAAGATGACGATCGCTTCCCTGGGATACAAGTCTGAGACTGTGGTCGAGGATAACGGCACCCGTCTGTCGTGCAACCTCGCGTGACCATTCCGTGGGCTTCTGAATCTGTCATCTGCAAGCCACCGGAGGATAAGACATTAGGTTGTATGCCCAGGTCTCGGGCAACAGGCGGTTTGAATGGCGACGCTGCATGCATGGCACACAAGCACGAGTTGACTCGGTAGTGGACTCGGTCTCCAAAGGTAACACATGGCAGTCGATCGCCGTGTAACACGCGTCGTGCTTGTTTCATCGAGCCAGCTTCCAGAATCCAAGGTAGGCAAAGCTTAACGAACTCTCATTGCTGGGGCCGCCAACCGCGATTTTGGCGATTGCAGTTCAACAGTCGCACCGACCAAACCAGCGAGGGAAAGCCACCACGTCTCTGACATTTGGAACTCCCACCAGGTAGCTGAGAAGCCTGTCAAAGCCCAGACCAAACCCACCATGTGGGTTGGAGCCCCAACGGCGTAGGTCAACGTACCAATCGAGGTTGCCGCCGGTGTTGCTCGCTTCTTTGCCGTTGGACGACGGGATCATGCCACGAGCCGCCATGGTCTCCAACAGATCTTTCAGGCGATGCTCACGCATAGAGCCACCAGCAATCTCGCACAAATCAGGCACTAGCAAGTCGAAGCAGTCAACCGTCGCACCAGCTTCATCAGATCCAAGATTCGAAGAGGCTGATGTACGCATATAGAAGGCTTTGATCTCGCGGGGGTAGTGGGTGACGAATACGGGCATGTAAGCGCCGGCCTCATTGGTAACACCCAGGCTTTTGGCGAGGAACTTTTCGTGCTCCGAATGCAGGCCTCCTTCCCAGGTGGGCTTGATCTCGAAACGGTCTCCCTCTGCCTGAAGCAGCTTGATCGCGTCACTGTAGGTAATGCGTGGCCATCTAGATGATGGGTTTTGCATAATGCCTTTCCATCGACGCTCAACTTCTTCTATCGGAACAAGATCATCCTCGGCGGTTCGTGTCTTGCCCGGGGCTCGCCTGTGACGCAACTCCTGAGCGGCTCGCGTACCGTATAAGCCCGTGACCAGCCCACGCAGCATATCCTCAACCAGGTCCATGACGTCGTCGAGATCGTCGACAAAGCTCATTTCGGCTTCCAGCATGTAGAACTCGCTCATGTGGCGGGTGGTGTCGCTCTGCTCAGCTCTGAATGTCGGAGAGAGGGTCCAAACATGGCCAAGCGACTGAGCCAAGGCCTCGAGATGAAGTTGAGTAGATACGGTGAGGTACTTGGGCGAGCGGAAGAACAATTCGGTCTTCTTGTTTTGACTATTGGGTGCCGGGGACGATGTCTCGGCCGGCCCCGTGGTGACATTGAAGACCTCCCCGGCCCCTTCGCAATCAGACGATGTAATTATAGGCGGATGGGTCTGAATAAAGTCTCGAGAGGCGAAGAACTGAGTCAAAGTAGCGACGGCCTCTGAGCGCAGACGTAGGATGTTGGCATTGAGTGGTATTCGCGGTCTAAGATGAGGCATTGTGCGGAGGAATTCCGGTGTCTGGTACTTTTTCTGGATGGGGAAGGTCTGTCGAAGGGTCGATGTTAGACGTATGGTACAAGAAAAGAAAACGAGTGCTTTCGGAGACATACCTTGGCGTCGGAAGGGCCGAGAACTTCAACGTTGTCGACCTTCAACTCGTGAGTCTGGCCGTCGGTTTTGGAGGGAACCCATGAGCCCCGTAGGCGGACTGCAGCACCGACTCGCAGGTGTGAACTACTCGATTATGAATAATCAGACGTTCCGAGACATGTACGAAGCTGGGGCAGCTGAGTTTGCCCACCTCTCGTCTTGGCTCCTCGAGACCATGGCCTGGAGAGGGGTCCTTGTTGAGCCATCACCAATGTTGACAAACTGCTCAGTCTTCATGTTCCGGACCGAGCGAACGTAGCCGTTGACAACGACGTTCTGGACTTCTGTTTCGGGTTTCCAGTCCAAAAATTGCGCAACTGTCCGGCGGGACTGTGTCGTGAGCTGTCGTCTACCAATAAGTTTGGCAGAGGGGAGGGCCCTCGTGAATTGGCGGGGTATCGTCATGGCTCGTAACAGAGTCGCCGAGCAGGGCAATTGCCTTGGTCTCTCTTTGGCAGGAAGACCGGTGTCGCCTGGCGCGAGCACGATGCGTCGGCTGCTATTCTCTGAGGTAGACGATGTTGCGCGGTAGATGCGGCTGCAAGAACGATGTCGAAGGTGACGTTGACATGCGACAAACAAACAGGAGCTTCAAAAAAGCAGCTTCCACTTTGGTGGTGCTGCGCCAATGGGAAGCTCCAATGCCGCCGTACCTTCCCTCTCACTTTAGATAAGATAAGGAACGTGTTATCGCTGATTAGATATGGTACGTCGCGGATAAGGAAGTTGAGGCCCGCCAGGTACGTACCCACTGGCGACATTGAATGCACCTCGTCGAATGCTCTTGCTGCTGCTTCTTTCCTCCCGTCTTCATTCAATCAACTTCAAGACAAGCCGCCAACCCTCTCCAGACCCTCCTCTCGGTTCATTGTCAAGAAGAACAGAATCATCAATAACACTGCCATGCCAGGCAGCAGACAAACACACGCAGGCGGCTCCTGTTTTGCGGACCGACTTGTTGTCGCAGGGACCCGGCTCAGCTCCGCCGGTCCTCGACTCCCGAGACACCAAACACCAACCCACGGGTGACGACCTCGGGATAATGCAGTCTTTGATTCGCAATCCCAGGACGTGGTCTTGGGATCAGAGCATTTCTTCGGGTCCGATACCGTGATTCCATCTCTCGAAGCGATACTCAAATCATGCCGGATGCACCTTGGCGCAGCACCAGAGGTGACTGACAAACATGGTCAAATTACGGATTCACAGCTGCATATCCTCACAACCAATATCCTCCCAAATTTGGCATTCCCTCCGAGCATGGGTCTTGCAAGATCCACCATCCCGTCTCCAGTCTCCCGTCTCCCGTCTTGCCTCACTCTGCTCGCCTTTTCTTCATTGCTTCCAACCCCTGGCAAATCGGACACCCTAGTGGAGATCCAAGAACCACAAAGCTGGGTTTGTTGCTTCTTCCACGCCCATTAGGTTGCTTATTGCTGCCCAGCAACATGGCTAGGCCCTGCATTCTCTCCTCCCTCCTCTTTCTATGCCATCAGAAAAGGGGCCCCCTGCTTCTTTCTGCCTTACATTCCCTTCCCTACCTTGGCTGCTTAGCTCCCGTCCGCCCTCCCATGCTCCCCTCTGAGCCAACATGTCTGACCCTGGTTGCACCGCTTGCCCCCAATACTCTTCCCCCAGCTCGCAAAGACATCTCAAGTGAGATCTTGGGAGACAGGAAGATCTCGTATAACTGCGGCAGATTGCAGTAGTATCTCGATCGGATTCCACCAACCAAGACCACGGGAGGCTCCATGTAGCACGACCCGGGTTTCTGTATAAGCAAGACACATCTCATCACGACCATCCGCAATCCCACCCGCTCTTTACGCGCCCTTCCTATACACTACCCTGGAATGTCGCAGACTTGACTGAGATCCGGCAAGTATTGGTTACACTCCCCTCCTTCATCCTTCACCGCTCTCGCTTGTTAGAGGCGAAGCAGCTTCTCTGTAATGGCGGCTCTAGAGAGAGAGCTATGTCCATGGTTTCTTTTTCTCTCTACCCTCCATGCCGCTTCTCGACACGGCATGGGCTTTGTTGAAGCTGGATAGACTGCCTCTTCGTTGCGAGATAAATATTTAAGGTCGGCCAGAGAACTCCCGTCAAGATACTTTCAGTTCCTCATCTTCAAGCCTCTTCATCCATCCTTCATAGAGAGCAGTACTCGTCCCGGCATTCACCTGTCTTCAGCCACCTCGTCCGTCTTTCATCTCACTGCCACGAGATCGAGATGCCTTCTTCAAAGCCTTTGAAGATCAAGCCCTCAGAGGTTGCGGCTGACACGAAGAAGAAGCTCATTCCAGAGGTCAACAAACACTTCCGCGACGAATGGCCTCCGTACTCAGTTCTATATGCGCAGCCTCTGGAGCAACTTTGTCTGAACCGTCCCAGCTTCATGAGCTCAGATCTTCCCAAATTCTGTGAGTCAAGCCTCTAGCCTCACCAAAGGCCCCCAACTAATGCCCTTAGACGTCGTTCACGGAGATCCGGTTGACTGCGCCATCGGATGGGCCCAGAGCGAGGGCGTTCGCATTCCGTTCATCTGTGCTGCCAATGAGAAACGCCCGGGAGGAGACTGGGAAACGGGAGTTGTTGGATATGAGGTATGACGACGGTGGAACCGTTCTGGTGTCAACAGAAGGTTAATTAGTTCTGGTACAGGAGAGACTGTGTCGTCGAAGCAATCTCTCGGCAACGCTGGCCGCCCCACATCCGGAGACCTACTTGGCGTCCAACTACCCCATACCGATCGAGGGAGCCATCTACTCCCCTGACGTTGGTAAGCAATTCCCGACCCACGATCTCGGAACAAGCACTGACTCCATGTCTTCAAGTCCGATTTCGCCAGTTCCAAGACAGAATTGAGTCGCTAGAGATGAAGGATTGGAGATCGCTGCCGGTCATCTCCATGCCACCGGCGCGCTGGCCCAAGCTCACCGACATGGGCAGGAAATACTCGTTCTCGACAGAGCGTGAGCTGGTAAGGAACAAGATGCGAGCAGCGCTTCGAATTTGCGCCTCTATTGGCTACAACCATGTGGTCATTGGCGACTTTGGTCTTGGCAACGGATATCGCAACCCGCCCAAGGAGTTGGCAGAGCTCTGGCGCGAGGTTTTCCTCTACGATCCGGAGTTGAGGGGTCAGTTTTCAGCCGTCATGTTTGCCTTCGAGGATGACCGACAATGTACGGCCAAATGCATCCTCGACGACATCGCCAAGAAGAGCAAGGGCAGCAGCAGCAGCAGCTCGAAGAGCAAGTCCAAGAGTAGCTCGTCATCATCGTCGAGCTCTAGCAGTTCATCTGGTCACAAGAGCGATTTCAAAATCTTCAGCGACGTCTTCGCTCCCGGTGAAATCGCACGAGTCCGGAGCCAGCCCGACCCGCGCTACGCCTTCTCTGCAATCATGGACGGTTCTTGACCGACACGTTCTTGGCGCATCACTGACGGGCTGCTTGTCTCAGTCGTGGGTACTCACCATGGACCGGTGAGACTGGGACGTACGTCAGGCGGGCTGAGGCAGCATACCATGGGAGAAAAGATTTGTCTTTTGGGCACGGCCTTGTCACGTCGACATGATGAATACAAACAAAGGGTGTTTGTATGTCTCGCGACCCATGCACTCGTACGCCATCAGACAGCCGCTTCCCTGTCCGGGTCTTCCTATTGGTTCGCAACCAAAGAACAGGGAGCCCAGCATCCGCGTTATTTGGTCAGCTTTTCAACCTAGCGGCCCACGCTCTTTTCTTTTTCTGCCCCTGCACACATCGGGCTGAGGCTCCTTGCGATCTCGAGGGACCCCAGATCTACAACGTCGGGCGCCAACAGCAAGTCCTGACGGGGCTGTTGGGCGGGAGCTATGATTTTCCCTGGGTTTTCTTTTGTTTTTGGAGTCTTCACAGGAGCCTGCATCACTATCGTGGTGGGCATGATTTGCGATACACTCGTGGCTGGCGGCGTTCTGGCGGGTCGCGAAGCTTGGTCAGGGTCTATGTAATTGAGTGTGTTCTGGGAGCCTTGGACGGCGTTTGGTGATTTCAAGCACGTTAAACCTATTCCCCTCGCAGCCGAGTCTCAATTTGGACATATTGTTCGATCATTCCATCACATTTTCTCTTTTCACGAACAGCATTTAGTGGGCACGCACCCCGGGTGACGAGACGCAGGGGGCAAGCATCGTTCCTCCAGCTTGCCGGGACGTCGAATCGGAGACGGTCCTGACATCCGCCTCATTTTCCGAAATGATATTTCAAATCAGTCAGTGACACAACTGTCTCTTCCACCAGGCTGTTCAGCTCTCAGTTTGCAGAGATCTTCGACTTATTGTCACGGTGAGGCTGAAGTCAACTTACGATTCTAACTTCGATCATCAGACCACCGAGTCTTTGGCAGACGCCTGGCGACAGCCCCGTCTGGCCGTCACAATGCCAACAACATCACAGCTGGCTCATTCACTTGTTCATCCACATCTCGCCGAATTTGCACTAGCGTCAACGGCAAACCTAGAATCCGTGGAGGTGGAATGGGCCAGCAGACCAGCATGTCTCTGCTTGTTCGTATTCGTCCCGTCCCATTCGGTCCTGTCGAAATCTGCCCAGCACGTGCTGCGGCGGGACAACAGACGAAAAAGAAAAAGCAAGCAACGACTCGCCTTGTCCGCAAGCAATAGGCAGCGGCTTCCTTCGAAGGGCAGTCATCCCGAGGGCCCCCCCGAAGGGAGAAGAAAGTATTTTGCATGAGTCTCCATTCTGCGTCCTCTAGCGATTATGGGCAACGGGACGTCCTCGACACGGGATGATAGGCTAGAAGAGATTAGCACCCAGGCGGGATCTTCGACAGGGTTTGCCTGCGTCGGAAGGTATTCCGTGCTTGCTTTTTCGGGAGCTGACATGATTTTAGATCCAAACAATGCTCCTCAGTGTCCTCGTCATTACTTCGCATGCACCTCGACGCAAGCCAAACAGCAGGGGCCCCCATAATCCAAATAACCAATTCTTGCTCCTCATGTCAGATCTTGGCCAGGGGTGTACGATCATCTCGATGGTTAGGTATCACTGCGTATCCCCTGCCGCATTGCCCCCCACTCTCGGCACATCAGGCAAGAGGCGCTGGAGGACTATCTAGGTGGACGCCGAGTTACCAAAGAGAATTTGCGGTATTCGGACTGCTGCTGTCATTTTTCAGTTTTCACGACCTGAAGGCTGGCATCTTTGAGGCTTCTGTGTGACGGGTCATTACGGCCGAGACTCGAAATGGCCTCACTTACGGCCTTTAGAGGGTGACTGGCTCGAGCCGTCATCGAGGGTCTCTCTCGCCTTTCGGGATTTTTTTTCCAACATGCAAGAGAAACACACGACTTTAATCCGGGCTTTTGGTTTTGGGCGCCAAGGGGAGTGAAGGGAGGGGCACATAATGTGTAGAAAAGAGGGAATATTTCTCGACCCCTGACCCGGGCTGACGCCACCCGAGCCCGACCACGCGGAACCGGAGAGGACAACGCTCCTCGGGGCACGCAGCCTCGTTCAGGCCCTTACATCAGACATCCAATCACGCGAGGCATGGGACCTCTGAACCAACTCCCTTTCCATTCCTTGGTGTGGTCGGTTACACAAACACACACGCACACCCGCAAGGAGGCGGGGTGAAGATACCCAAGACAGCTCGCGAGGAGTATCTCTGTTAGGGAGCACCGTGGGCATCATCATCCTCTTCTGTTGAAGGGGGTGCAACAGGACTGCCGTTCAGAGGTGGGCGTTGCTTTTCTCCTTGATGATGAGGTTTCCTCATCAGGATTGGCCCTCAAGAGTACACGATAGTTGCTATTGCAGCCACGCTCTTCTGGCAGCATTCTGCGCGGTTCGTCCCATGAGCGGCTCCTACCGGCGACCCGTTAGCTGACCGCCACCTTTCTCTGGATGGCCGGGAAAGGCTTGTAACAGTCAAGACGGATGTCGACATGGGATGGCACGGAAGCCTGCCTCTGGGTCAAATTACCATCCATGAGGTCAATGCTTCAAGCGGAATCGTTCCCCGGCCGCGTCCAGGCGGTTCTTCTTCCATGCACGCAAGACTCTTCTTCACCGCCCTCGGCAGGCAACCTACCACAAAGGCACCCGTCCCGTGAAAGTTTCCTACTTTGGCATGTTGGACCGCAGTGCATCCCAGGAATCAGTTCATGTCCCCAGTCCCGGACGAAGATCCCGCCCGCCCTACGACGGCGTTCCAGGCCACTGAGACACTGAGGACCGCCTCGCAGGGACTCGCTCGACAGACACCGACTCTTTGTTTCTCTGGTGAAAAGCAAATACAGCGATCTCCGTCAGGGATTCACATTCAGCATCGCCGCGCCCCACACCCCCTTTCTCTCCCATTTTCCCGGTTCATCCAGCAGGCGGGAACCCGTCGATCACCTCCCATCGACCGCCTTCCAGATCATGCACAACACACGCCCCCCTCTCTCCCCTCTCCCGTTTACATTTCCCTCCAAAGCGGCCTCGGCCTTGGAGCTCGCGGGCGGGGGGGTTGAGAAGCGGCAGCCTGCATGTTTCACTGCCCTGGGATTCAATGTCAACCACTCGTCTCTCGCCTGATTATACCACGCGCCGCCGAACAAAGGCAATCATGTACGGATACCCGATGAGCCGTTCTAATGCAAGAAAACCCCTTCCTCGCGGGAAACAAACAAAAGCACATACATACACAATTGGAAACTCTCACACCCGGCGGCAAAAAAGACTGTTTCTCATGTACGCCCACAAGTTGTCTCAGCCAGAAAGCACACACACGCACATAACTTTTGCCAGCCCGGCGCAGGGAATCAATCAAACCCATGACGGATGAGAAAGAGCCCCCGGCCCCATGCCGTGTAAAGCTTGGCAGACCGGTAGAGTCCGCGGTTCATCCATACCGAAAGGCCATGTCAAATGTCTCGTCTGCCTTTCCCAATCCGTCGTTACCGGCAGCGAAGAACGGGTTAGCCTGCACCGTACATGCCTCCCCAAAGAATAAACCCCATCTTCTATCAGAAATCAGATCTCACAATCTCATTATTCCTGAACCCCCCGGTCCCTCTCTGATCACAACGCCGATTTGACTCTTTTGGTTGTGTCCCAAGTTAACAGGAACTGGGCAGCACAGGGGGGCCGCGGCGACGGGCACAGGTAGTTAGTTTGATCAGATGACAGGCGGCACGCCCACCCCCTTGGGTCCTTTCAGCTTGCCCACCCGCTCCCTTGGGATAGACACTTGCGAAAAGACAGAGGGCCCGGACTACCCTTCATGTAGATGTCTCTCGACTAATTGCGCCGTTCTTGGGACTATCTTTGGGCGGGAGCGGTGACGACGTTCGCTGCCTGGGCAGATTTACGTTGGGGGACGCGGCGTCGACAACCTGGCTCTGTCTTGTCTTAGTGGTTAGGCCGTAGGGATCTTCATCACATTTCGATGCGCACTTTCCAAGAATCATGATGGCTGGACGAGAGTGAAGGGCATGTGAACATTGTACGCAAGACGAAAGGGGGGAGGCAAATATTGGGCCCGTTGGCAGCTGTACCAAGCTTAGATAGAAACCGGTCTCGAGAATATGAGCATCACTTGTGCTGTGTCACCTCTCATTTTCGCAGTGTCACGAAGGCCCGTTTCGTAAAGGTACAGCGCTGCTCACCGCCTCGAAGGTGAGGATTCGTATACGCAAGCCAGCAGGAAAGGCAACAATTGTATGAATCCCGTTGCGTTCCAGGCGCACCGAGACAAGAATCCTGTAACGGGAAGTCCCAAGCGGGAGACCATGAATGAGGAAAGGGCCGTGTCAGTTAACGTACTCGACCAACGGCGGATAGTTCGTTCAGCATGAGCTGGGGAGGTATTCTTTTTCTTGGACTGTTTTGCGGAGGGACGGGGGGCCCCCTTTGGACGCCGCCCACCAAAATGTATATGCATTTCTGGAAAACGCTCAAAAGCACGAGAGAAGAAGAAAAAAAAACAGCTTGCCGCATCCCCCACGCCCACGCCACAACCCGACTCCTTTTGCCCACCACTACCAAATCACTTTAGTAACCTTTTTCCTACCAGTAATTAGGCCGCAGGCCAGCGAAGCCGGCTAGCGCGTTGGCGTCCGTCAACGGGTCGTCTCTCTTCCTCTGGCCGGACAGCTACGTAGTCACGTTAGTAAGTTTTTGAAGAGCGATGATAGGGGGAAAATCATACCTCGAGCTGGACGCTCCTGTGGAGATGTACGAGCCAGTCGACGTAGCTCTGGGCCTCGTTGTTCCTGTCCTCGACCAGCATGCGCGCGAACTCGTACTCGGCGCCGTCGATGCCTTGCCTTGCAAGCTGGATGCCCAGGCCCTTTGACCCGCGCATCGTCTTGAGGAACTCAACGATGTTGCGGATCTGGGCGTTGAGGTGCGTCTGGAGCATGGGCAGCGACGACGTGTAGGCGTCGAGGCTCTGGAGGGTTGTCTTGTCCTCGCCGAAGAGGTCTGCGATGAGGTTCGGCGACGTCTGCGCGTGGAACCAGAGAAGGCATTGCTGGCCGTTATCGACAAGGTAGACGCCGCCGGGCTCGACGCGGGAGAAGGATGTCCTGATGGCGGGGGGCACCTTGAGGTGGCCTGACTCGTCGGGGAAGCCTTCCTCAGGTGCGAGGTTGTGGACGGGGATCATGCGTGGGTAGAGGTAGAGGCTGAGTTCCATAGCGCCCATGGAGCGGATCATGCGCATCTCATGTACCCTGCGGTCGGAGCTTTCGTTGCCGCCTTTGAAGGCGCGGCACTTGACGAGGCCGAGCATGTACATTGAGAACTCCTTGAGGCGCTCCGGCATGACGAGCTGGCCGTCGGGCTGGGCTGCGGTGAGGAAGTTCTTGCGGTAGCATGAGAGAATGTCGATTGTTCTCTCGGTGAGGTGGTTGCGGACGTCCTTGAGAGACGCGGAGGTGGTGGCCAGTTTTGTGCTTGCTTCCTTTGCGAGGATAGCGACCACGGCGTCCTGGTCGATGAACTTCACAGAGTCCCGCGGGTTGTCACAGACACTAGCAATGATATTGGAGCAGCGTACTCTGCGTTGACCTGATGCCGTGGTGTAAAGAAGGGCGGATTGGAAATGCGCGTCCAGCTTGGAGTCGAGCTTGCCATCGTAGGAAAATGTGACACCCATGGCCTTGTCGGCGTCGATGACTCCAATCTCGAGGTCAGCACCGAAAGTGTGGTGAATGAAGTTGCCGTGGTAACCGTTGATCTGCAGCCCGTTCGAGCAGCGGACCTTCATGAGAGCCTGGAAACCGGTCTCGCGGGTGACCGCGTGCTTGATCTCCATAGACAGCTTCGTGTTGTCACGCTGGCCGATAAAGTTGGGGTAGTAGAACGTTTCGCCGCCTGTTGAGGCCGCGATGTGGCCAACAGTTGCGATGTCAAGGTAACCGCCGGACGGTGAGGCGAGGAAGAAGTCGGCACCAATACCGGTGGCAACCATCTTCTCGGCGACCTTCTTCCAAGCCGGATGTTCCGTAGAGAAGAGCTTCTTGTCAATCTCACCACCTGGGTGCTTGCCGTCGTCCCTAAGGAACAGACGGCCGGGGCCCCAGGTGGGCAGCGCAGCCAGTGAGCAAACAATCTTTCCGCCAGTCTTCTCCAGTGCAGCAACAGCCGAGTTAAGAGTTGCCAGGAGAGCAGGTTCGGGGTTCTTAATGTTAGAGAACATAGTGGGAAGCATGGTGAGCAGGGAAGTGATGACGGCCCTGAACCTGTTAGTCATGTCACTGTGGCCGTAAGTTTGGAAGCTTACTTGGACTCATAAGGATCAACGAAGAGGCCATCGCTCAGGGGCACGAAGGGGTCCTCGAGGTCGGGCATGATCATCATCTGAGCTTGATCCAGGGAAGGCTTCGCCTGTCAGCATTGCTTTTCAGAATCACAGACGAGCAACTTACGCTGACGTTGTAGAAGTGAATATCCTTGTCGTATGTCACGAAACCGACCTTGGCACCCTCAGGAATTACACGCTTTGGCTCGCCATTTTCGTCCCGCTCAGTATCCTCGCCGCCGTAGAGCGCTGCGAGAACACCTTCACAGAAGGACTCGATGAATCCCTTGTTGAAAGACTCCTGGGTGACGTCAATCACAAACAGCCAACGGAGGCCAGTGGGCTCCTTGGTCCAGTACTCCTTAGGTACGACGAACTCGACGGTTCCTCTGGTAAGCTCGGGGCGCTGATCGCGGTCTACTCTTACACCCTGGGGAGTGAGGGCGGAGAAGTATTCGGACGGGGTATCATTGGGGTATGTGCACAGGTTGCAAACGAACTTATTGCCGCCGGACCGGAACATCATGAAGGGGTTGATGTAAGCTCTGCAGCGGCGACATCTCGGGGGGCCAGACTCGCCAAAGTCGAGAACGGGAATCTCAAGTTCACCGGGCTGCAGGGGTGCCAGTGGCTGGAGGAGGAGACCCATGGGAAGGCCGGTAAGGGCGAGTCCTTCGGCACTCGCGGGAATGCTGTTCAATGTCAGGCGAGCGAATTTCGGCGAGGCATTACCCTGATCGAAAGCAACGTAGGAAACTGTAGCTGGAGGAGGCAGGTGCTTCTCGAAGGTGGGGTAAACATTCGAGAAGTAGTGCTGTTGCAGGGAATCGCGGGACACGGGAACACTCGGTAGGTCATCGAGAGAGAGCTTCTGGTGTCCGCCGGTCTGGACGACGGCCGGGGGCCCACCGGCATCGGCGCCGTTCCGGGTCGCAAATTCGGCCTGGGTCGCGGGGATACCGGGGGTGAAGGTCTGACCAGCGGCGGCCGGGAATTGGTTCATCGCAGGGGTAATCTGGGGGTTGACATATTGGGCCTGCGAGGGATCGGCATTCAAGAAGGCCGTAGCTGGGGTACCGGGGGGAGGCATGCCGTTGAAAGCTTGCGAGGACCCTGTGGCCTCGACCTGATGGTATGCATGGCGATCCTTCTTCTTCTTCCTCAGAGTGTTGTGGCCGTCGCCGGGACCCAAAGACATGCCACCCATCTGCGCCGCCAAGTTCTCCTGGGATTGGAAACCCGGGCTCTGAGCGTAGGGCTGAGCTTGAGGAGCGCCATACGGTGAGCCTTGAGGCTGCGCCGAGCCAGGCATGGGCGGTTGGCCGCCATAGTATTGTTGTCCCGGGGCGGGAGGGGCTCCGTAGGGAGCGCCCTGCTGGTATGGCTGCCCCGCGATGGGAGGGGAGAACTGGGGAGGTGCGGGCTGTGTCGATCGGTTCGGGTTCGAGGGGTCCTGCTCGCCCTGGCCCAGGTGGTGATATGTGCTGAAGTCGGACATGATTGCAGGACGTGGGCGGTGCTCGGCTGCTCGGGGGGTTGCGTGATCCTAGGAATCGTTCTCGATGTTGGTGGTCGGAAGGGTCGAATTAGGTGTGGGCAGCTACCGATGAAGGAGTAGCTCAGCTGTAGTTGGAGCTCTGGTGCCCGGTTGTAGTTGGCAATCGAAAGGGAGCTTCGCAAGAGAGACTGTCGATATGTGCGCACGCATTCAAGAGTGCGCCATTCTCTGGTGATTGTCGAGAAATGTCGTCGTTCGAGGGCCAGCCGACTTGACCATAAAAAAAAAGGTAGAGTGACGGCTCGAATTGTGTCCCCTTTGCAGCAACACGCTTGTTGACCACGTATCGACAGGGATCCGGACCAAATTGACACGATAACTTTCCGATGCGTTTTTCCAGACCGATGAACAGCGGCGCCGAGGGGCCAGCCTGGAACTTTTCCATCCAATGCGGGAGCTTCAGCTACCTGCCACTTGCAAGAGCACCCCACTTTATGCAGCTCGACCGGGCTAGACCAAGCTGAGCACGGAAGAACTCACTGCCGCTCCGATCTTAGCAAGGCCCCGGCCCCACAGTGACGGACCTCTTGCTGGAGCTTCCATGGCCCCTGCACCTGCTCTTCGCATTGAAGACCAGACGTGCCTGGCAAGGTTCTGGGTAGGTACGTACCGCGTCGTGCAGCACCAGTTCTCATGATCCTGGAGTCTTTTACGCGACAGTCAAACCTCGACTCGCAGCTCATTAGTAGACTACGACACGCACTCGTTCGCCCTGGTAGCTGCGCCAGCAACATGGTCATCGCTTGACGACGATCACTCAAATTAATATTTTCCATCATCGGTCGCAGTTAGACACTAGACGATGCATCACGACCCTTGGCCGTAAATAGCAACCATGTTTACCTTCTGCCCCCTCCAGGGCGCTCTTTCCGAGTCGTCGGCGTCGCAGTCCATTCTCGAGCTCGATGGAGGTGTCAAGATCCTAATCGATCTCGGATGGGACGAATCTTTCGACGTCGAGAAGCTGCGGGAGCTCGAAAAGTACCATCCCCTCTGCCGATTGAATGCGCTTCAAGAGACTAACACATGCCTACAGACAGGTCCCGACGCTGTCCATTATCCTCCTAACCCACGCCACGACGTCGCATCTCGCTGCGTTCGCACACTGCTGCAAGAACTTTCCTCTATTCACGCGCATTCCCGTATACGCGACTCGCCCTGTCATCGACCTCGGTCGCACCCTTACCCAAGACCTCTACGCATCTACCCCTCTAGCCGCGACCAAGATCCCTCACGGTTCCCTCAGCGAGGCCGCCTACTCCTACTCCCAGCAACCGACCGGCGACAGCGACTTCCTCCTGCAAGCCCCGACCCCCGAAGAAATTACGCGATACTTTTCCCTTATCCAACCTCTCAAGTATTCACAACCTCACGAACCGCTGCCGTCCCCGTTCTCTCCGCCCCTCAATGGTCTCATGATCACTGCCTACAATGCGGGTCACAGTCTGGGAGGAACAATATGGCACATTCAGCATGGCTTGGAATCGATCGTTTACGCGGTAGACTGGAACCAGGCAAGAGAGAATGTCTATGCCGGTGCCGCATGGCTAGGAGGAGCGGGAGGTGGCGGTGCGGAGGTTATCGAGCAACTACGCAAGCCAACTGCACTGGTTTGTAGCAGTCGTGGCGCAGAAAAGGTCGCCCAGGCAGGTGGTCGCGCAAAACGTGACGAGCAGTTGGTCGACATGATCAAGCTTTGTGTCAGCCGAGGAGGCACTTGCCTGATTCCAGTTGACTCAAGCGCTCGTGTTTTGGAAATCGCGTATCTGCTCGAGCATACATGGCAGATCGACTCCGAGACTGATGAGAGTTCCCTGAAGGCAGCCAAGCTCTACCTCGCTGGACGAAACATGTCGAGTACGCTCCGATATGCGCGAAGTATGCTGGAGTGGATGGACGACAATATTGTCCGAGAGTTCGAATCGGTTGCCGACGGTCAACGCAAAGCAAACGGCGCAGATGGGAAGACCAAGGAGGCTGTGCCCTTTGATTTCAGGTATCTCAAGCTGGTTGAGCGTCGAGCGCAGATCGAGAAGCTACTCTCTACCAGTGGCGGCAACGTCCAATCGGAAGGCAGAGTTATTCTTGCGAGCGACGACACTTTGGAATGGGGCTTCTCCAAAGACTTGATCAAGGGCCTGGCGAAAGACTCCAGGAACCTCGTCGTCTTGACAGACAAGCCGCCAAAATCTCGAGCGGAGCAGCCATCAATAGCAAGAACCCTATGGGACTGGTGGACAGAGCGCCAAGATGGCGCCACGGTGGAGCAGACGAGCAGCGGCGACAGCATCGAGTTTGTGTACGGCGGCGGGCGAGAGCTAGAGATTCAGGATGCCAAGAGACAGGCTCTTGAAGGAGACGAATTGACCGTTTACCAGCAGTGGCTGGCAACGCAACGACAGCTTCAGGCCACTTTGCAAAGCGGTGGTGGAGCATCATTACAGGCACCGGCAGATGCAGCTGATGACGTCTCATCAGAATCCTCCTCAGACTCTGGCGAATCCGACAATGAGCAACAGGGAAAGGCTCTCAACATCTCAACAACCATGGGTCAGGCAACACGAAAGAAGGTTGTTCTGACGGATGAGGATCTAGGCATCAACATTCTGACAAAGAAGCGTGGTGCCTATGACTTTGACGTGCGAGGCAAAAAGGGCCGTGAACGTTCTTTCCCCTTGGTCATGCGCAGGAGGCGTGATGACCAGTTTGGAGATGTCATTCGCCCCGAAGACTACCTCCGAGCTGAGGAAAAGGAGGAAGATGTGCCAGACACCGAAATGCGTGGCGACAATGATGAGGACCGACTAGGAAAGAAACGCAAATGGGATGATGCAAGCACCAAGGGTGCCAATAAACGCCAAAACGCAAAGGCGACTGGAGACGACCATGACGGCACGGCAAGCGAGGATCATGTGGCTGATGAGCTGGACGACGTGGAAGACACTGTCGAAGAAGAGATCCAAGGTCCGTCAAAGCTGATACTATCTTCAGAAACGGTCTCGGTCAATCTGCGTATCGCGTTTGTCGACTTCAGCGGTCTACACGACAAGAGGAGTTTGAACATGCTTATACCACTAATCCAGCCTAGAAAGCTGATTTTGGTCGGCGGTACGACGGAGGAGACTACAGCGCTTGCGACAGACTGCAAGAAGGCTCTCGCTGCGCAAATCGGCGCATCAGAAGAAAGCGTCGTCGACGTTTTCACCCCGTCCATGGGCACCTGGGTGGACGCTAGTGTCGACACCAATGCCTGGGTGGTCAAGCTGACGGATAGCCTGGTTAAGAAGCTCAAGTGGCAAAACGTGCGGGGCCTCAGCATCGTCACAATCACAGGCCAGCTCGTCGCAGAAGCTCTGGCGAAGGAGAAGATGGCGGAGAAGGACGACGGGGCCAACAAGCGGCAAAAGACGGAGGCGGAGGAGGCCGATGCGGCCCAGGAAGACGCCGACGCCGAGGTCGAAATCGTGCCGACGCTGGACCTGCTGCCGATGAACATGGCCTCGGCTGTACGCTCGGTTGCGCAGCCGTTGCACGTCGGCGACCTCAGGCTCACGGACCTGCGGAGGGCGATGCAGTCTGCGGGGTACACGGCCGAGTTTAGGGGCGAGGGCACGCTCGTCATCAACGGGGCCGTGGCGGTGCGGAAGACGAGCACGGGCAAGGTGGAGGTAGAGAGTGTGGGCATCACAGACGCGGCGACGATGATGCAGCACCGGAGCACGTTCTACGAAGTCAAGCGGATGATTTACGACGGTCTGGCGGTGGTTGCTGGGGCCTAGAGAATGAGAAGCTGTTTCTGGGGTTGAAGATGTGATCTTTTGTAAGATGTAAAATATGGCTTTGCGGGCTTTTTGGAGGGGCTGGAATAGAGCGGCCTTTAGACTTTTGGTCTTGACCTCGGCTTTTACTCTCGTTTCTTGTGACATTCATTTTGTGATGAGGCAAGTCAGTTGTGCGGGATGAGCAGATTTGTGTTGGAAACGTAGGATTGCTTCACATGCTATGGGAATTTGATACTTTTGAGACGGGCAAGGGCTGTTCTCGACGAAGAGTAGAATACCAGCAAGGCTCTGTCACGTTGCTAGTCAAGCCAAGATCTGCTTTCACTGACTTGGAGCATTCAACCTGAAGTTGATTTTCTTTGTGAGGCCGCCTATTTTTCCTGTGCTAGAGCGACTATTTCTCCTTTAGTTATACTCTACGTTACTATCGTCGTCGTGGTCGCTTCTATGGTCGCTGTCGTTATAGTTGTTATCGTTGTCGTCGTCGTCGTCCGCGTCGTTGTTACTATCGTCTTCAATAGGAGGAATTAGGTATACAGGAAATATAGCCGCGCAGACACAGGGAATTTAGGCTGTCTCTTATTCATGTTACAATGGATGTTCTTGCTTACTCCTGTTTTCATCACCTATGTGAAAGAACTTTCCGTGGCTCATCCGGTACGAAGCTACCTTGTAACGTGTGGATTTGGGTGTCTCAGCGAAACCAAGGTGAAGTTCCCGTTCCCCAATCAAACTAAACTGGGGGCGAGTCGAGACTGAGGAGGACGGTTCCTCGTTCGCTGTTGGACCCTCCTTGCCCGGGTATCAAAGCCGGCCATAAATCATTCAGATGTTGATGTTGAAGGGAGCTTGTCATCGGAATGAATGGAAATTCATGTCATCCTTTGAAAAATTGTGCGATATGCGCGTTGAACTGAGGATACATCGTTGTCGTTTTGAAATTAGATGACGTTGATATAAGCCAAATGCATGCATGATGTATTACATCCGGAGAGGTTATGTATCTTGTCAATTTTCATTGGAAAGTAGTCGCTGAAGCGCATCGCACGATGTTCAGCCGGTATCGTAGAATTCTGAACTATTCGCAGTATCCTGATGGCCTTACATTCGTTGTTATATAGCCTGCGACAATATCGAAGACAACCCAGAGACAGCCTGGGCACAACGGGAGTCATGCTGTATCCCTCCTCTTCTTTGCATCTCATGACATCAAGTCATCTTTACACAGCCGCGGTCTTCTCTTATATCATATGGAATGTAGGTCAGAGGGCTCTTATTTTGGTGGCTAGATACGCAAGCATTGACTATCTAATTCCGCAGCATGTCTGTACAGACCCATGCGGGTGGTATGTCTTGTCTGTTCTCGCTCGGCAACATCATTCCCGACTCCTTCATGCCGACTTCCCGACGACGTTGGAAAGGGCCTGCTTTTTTTTTTTTTTTTTTTGAAATCTGTCCCCTGGACATCTCAGAGTTCATGTCCTTCTGAGGGAAAAGATACCGACATGGTGGAAGGACTCATGTTAGGCAAAGGACGAGTGAAGGACGCTCACCACGTCGTCTGCTTCACCATTAACAACCACGGAACGTACATGATTCACATGTTCCAACAGCGCCGAATCCATGGAGTTTTAGTCAACATCTACTTTGCTGATTATCTACCTCATGTTATTGTGCACCGCTTCGCTGCCTCATCCAAGTCTGCAAACGCAGATATTGCGGTCTGACGAGACAGCCCAGGCATCTGATATTGCCATCTGCGTTGGATCACTTCAAGTAAGCCGGGAAATGGCCTGGCGGATTCATGGTTAACTCCTGACGCTACGAATGGATCCTTCACGCGTTGCCTCCTTTCCAGCAACGGAAGGCTCGTGTTCCCGTCTAACGAGATGGAAAACAGCGCTGACAATTCGTCCCAAGAGAACCGACAGGATTTGTCTCTGGGCCCAGTTCGCATTCAAGGAAATCCCTGGTGGGCATGCATCTACGTTAAGAAATATGGAATAGTTCCGACCTCAAATAAAAAAAACACAAGACGCAAATTCCCGGGATGTTCAAGGAAAACGAGAACGAAATCTGAGGTCGGGTTGGTCGCATGGGCATGGAGGAAGGGTAGCGCGCCCCTTCCCGTGCCGCGCCACGAGGGGGGGCGGGTGCGGGTGCGGTCGTTCGTTCTCGGCGGCGGCGCTTGGCGGGCTGTGTTGGAAGGGGTTCATCCTTGGTGGGGGGAGGTTGAGTGAGTAGTCAGCACGGTTGAAGAAAGGGGCGTTGCATGGGGCCCTTTTCCCACGTCACGGTATTTTTGGGAGCTGGTTGATCGGCTGGTTTGATGCAGCTTGATGCCATCATCACATGGCTTTTTTTCCAATCCCTACATGGAATCATCTGGGAGGACATTGTAGAGCCTCTCCTCGTTTTGGCAAGGTACAGACTACCTACTGCGAAAGCATGGGCACGGGTGGTGGTTGATTGCTTGGGCGGCACGGTAAGCCTGATTCAAGATGATGCGCGGGTGGTGACCTCATTGCGTGTTTCCCGGGGGCTCACGTTGCAACGTGCGTTGCGTGTTGTGTGTTCTGGCGATCCGGGAATTCAGGGAAAGGCCTTTTTTTTTTTTTTTTTTTTTTTTTTTTTTTTTTTGGGGGGGGGGGGGGGGGGGGGGGCTGGCAGGTACTGGGAGCTAGAGCCAGCCCATCAGGGCCCGCGGCGGTACGACGTCACGGATCGGCTTATCATGCTGTACATCTTTATTATACCTACCACAGGTTCTCTTTCCTTTTGGAGGTCTGGAGGGAGGGGGGCGTGGGGGATGGATGTGACCGGTTTGGACGACAATCATGGGCTGTGCGTGCGCGGTTGGTGATGAGTTGTCAACAGTGAGCTGTTTTGACAGCGTTTAGGTAGTGACACGCTCGGGTTTGTTCAAGTCATCTTGTTGGATGGCAGAATGGGGCACACATTTTTTTTTCTGTTGACGGCTTTTTTCATCGATTAGAGCTGCGGATATGGAGGGCTGTTCTCCTCAGGGATGCGGCGACTGGTACCTGTTGACAGTGCCGGGTTGATGCTGTATGGTGCTCGGATGAAGATTTCATTGGGGGGTGTGCTCACCGTTCACCGTGCCGGTGTGGGAGCTGCCTCCCCCCGAGATGTATGTTGTGCGTCCCGGCAGCCAGATAGGGGATTTAGGATTTCACAAGGAGCAGATTTCACAGCCTCATACCGGGTTCAACGGGACCCAGTTCGAAGAACAAAAAAGAAGGGTGAGCTGTTGGAAAAGGGTAAAAGACGACCGAACGGCCGGGCCACGGGGTGCTCGGGTTCCCCGTGCCCCGCAGCTGCGCTAGCGATTGCGGCTTACCTGAGATATTTCGACTGTGGATTGTTGTCGTTCTTGTGCTTCTTTGAGATTGGCGACTTGTGTGTGTTGTGTGTTTCGCTGCGGGAGATTTGTGTCTTGGTGTCTCGGTGAAGGTGGTTCGTTGCTATTTTCGAGGCCCGAGTCTGACGCATGCGTTCCCGCATTTTCGAGTCCTGATGTGTTCTTTGTTTACTGACTGGTGGACTCAGGAGTAATGGCGACAGCCAAAGGGCAATCAATGGAGGTATCGGTACAGGAGGTTCGAGCTCGAAGGCACTGGGTGCGGGCGGATACCAGCAGAGAGAGTGGTAATGAGGGTCCCCGCTATGCAGGAGGGAGTTTCCAGCTGCGCAGGGGTTGAAGGGGCCCGGCTTCTGAGGGGGCGGGATGCAGGTCGTTGATATTAAGGTGCGTACGTGATGGGATTGGCGAGGGATAGGAGGTGTCACGCGTCAAGGCATTGCGGGTTGGGGGATTGCGGCTCCCTTTTTGAGGCCCCATGTGAAGGTGATTCAGGTAGAGGGCGGGATGTGTTCAGACGTTTCTTGAGATGAGGGCTGCCGGGATGTGCATGATTGAAGTGATGGTGATTTCGAGCAGCAGCAAAATGAGAGACGGCCCCCATCCACAGGCAAGACACACGCGAGGTCGCTGTGCCGCCGCCGCCGCCGCCAACTCGATAGACTGCGAGAGGGAGCAGCAAGCAAGACAGGAGACAATGTCGCAGCCGTTGGCTGAGGCTTCTTAGTGAGGTGAGCGATGGCAGTTGGGGTCGGCATGGTCTGCATGGTGTGCTATGAATAGCGACAGTGAGAGATGAAGATGGAACCGCATATGCATGCACGGAGTAGGTACGGCGCACCTCGACGCGGGGTGGGCGGCCCATCTGATGTGGACAGCGGACGTCGAGTCCATGTACAGATCTTCAACGGCGCGATGGTGCCCCCCGAAGATTTACATAATACAACGGGGACGAGAAGCGGCATTGACAGCATAGCGTAGCGTAGGCACCTTGTGTGTGTCTTTCAGAGTGAGACTCCAAGTGCATATTCGCAAGCCTTTGTGGGTTCCATTGAAAGAAGAATCCAAGGGGCTTCCGCCGCAGGGCTGCTTCGAGTCGAGGCTTGGCACCTTGGGTGTTGTATGTGCTGTATTCGTCAAGATTGGGCGCGGGCTTGTCCGAATTTGACCCAGTTGGCCGGAAACACGGCGTTGACGGCGTCTTGGGGCCTAGGCTGGGCGGGACCGGATTGGCCACGGGACCTGCAGTGCTCGTTGGCTTGACCGGCCAGAGCGAAGAGCGATACCGTAGAGAAGTAGACCGACTGCTAGTGAAGTCTGGTGTGAGCTGGCGGTGGTTGGCTTCGTTTCGGGGGGTTGAAGATGGCGAGCTAAATGACGGCTGGCTTGCGTCCCGGTTGACCCCAAATGATGACAGATGACCTTGCTGGAGCTCTCATCTCTGAATACGTGTATTCGGGAGGGAGGGGCCTCCAGCAGACGGAGAGAGGAAATGCTTCTGGAAGGTCGATGGCAGCCGGCGGTGGTAGTGGTGAGTGACGGGAGTGAGTGACATTGGATGGGCGATGGACTCATTTCCCAATTTCCAGCCCCCCGAAAAAAAAGACTCAAGGGACGCTGGATGGTGGACGGCCAAGCCTCGTTCGGCCCAGGTGCCCTTTCCGCTGTGGCCAGTCAGGCTCGTCCATTTTGCCCTTCATTTGGTTTTTTGCGGGTCGACAAGTATCGCCCTGCTAGTTTAATATGGAGAGATACCTCTCCCCCGCCCGTCACTGCCTGTTCTGTCCTGTCGAGTCCTGTGCCTGCCCTGTGCTATCTGTTTGTCCCGCCCAGTCCCGTCCAGTCTTCGTGCTGTCTCCTGCCTCCTGTGGCTGCTGCTGCTGCTGCTGCGAGGTGCGCTGTCTGTGTCTGTGTCCGTGTCTGTCTGCCTGTCCGTCCTGTCTGCTGGCAGGTGCCCGCCCACCCCTTCCTTCCTGCCTTCTCTGCATCTTGTCTGCTGCACCTTCCACCTTCTCCTGCTGTATCGGTACCTGAACATCGGCGGTACGTACCTTACCGTCTCCCTCTCTGCCGCTGCCTCCACGTCCCCTGGACTGGACCCGTCGTTCCCCGTCCAGCGCCCACGTCGGCCCTTCAGTGGCTCTCAGTGGTTCCTCCCGACCTCTCACAGTGGACGCACCGGGTCCTGTTCCTGTCTCTCAGCGTCGCTTGCCCCTGTATCCTTGGCTCAGTGTCTCTCGTAACCCACGCAACAACGCGCTCTCATCGTCAAAACCTCTGTCCCCCAGCTTTTCCTTCCCATTCACCAAACCACCACACCACACCACCACACCACACCACCACTGCAACCGCCACCGCCTGCCAACTCGCTCCTCCCATCGACCAACCTCAAAGGAGCCATGCGTACCCTCGCCGCAGAGACATGCCCGATCCATTGATTTATCCTTCTCCGTCTCGACTTTCAATCCGCCCCGTGTTCACCACCACCGCTCCAGCTGTCATCGTCGCCCACTCTGCCCCAGCCGCGAGAACGAGCACGACGGCGACGCAGTCGGAAGCACCTTTCCATCCCCATCCCTAATCTCCGATCCTCTGCCAGGAACGAGGCCTCTCGCAATCGATCCTACCAAGCACGATAACGGCATCGCCCTTTCTGCTCTACACAATACCGTCAACGATACCCAACCGACCAACGATACCAACGAACGGCCGCCTCTGCATTTTACTGTCTTCCCGTTTTTCAGGTCTCCAAAGCATGTGCTGAGGTCTCGCTCAGCATTTTTCCTTTTCTCTGCCGACTAGTAAACGAAGCCAACCACGCGAACTCCTCATTCAACCCCCCGACCACGGTTCAGGGACAGACACCAAAAGACGACATTGCTCAGAATAGTAGTAGCCGTTGACCCCCCGTCACATCCTCCACTCCTACTCTCCCTCCGTCTGCCCTCCCGAGCGTCTCGAACCCCGGCCGACCGACCATGCCCACGTATCTTACCCGCGAGAACGACCCCATCTACTCGCCAAACTCGGACGTTCTGGATCTCGACCCAAACAACACGCTCGACCTGTCTGGTCACAAGCAGCACCCAATTAATGGGTTTACCCACTCCCTGCCCCTTCGTCCCTCCCGTTCAAACAACCTCCATGATAGTTTCGACGAAAGCTCAACATCGTCAACCCACGCCTCCGACGTCTCTGATTCCATCCCCACACAGATGAATGGGACGAGGCCGACTAGCATGAGCTCGTTGCCCAACGGCTCGGCAGGGGCCGGAGGAGGCCAAGACTTTGATTATCACGACACCGACTCCCGCCACGACTATCACAACAATCACTCCGATTACAGAAACCACAAGCACCCGCTGCAAAATGGCGCGACCATCGCCATGCCCGACCGCACCGCGCCCCCGCCGCCAATCAAGGTCGTGAGGAAACCCGCCTCCGATACAGATAACTCGAGTTCGACCGATGCCTACTTGACGCCCCCGTCAATTGCATCCCCCGCCGCCGGCTCGATTGATCACACAATAAAGACGAATGGAACGAGCAGCCCCAACTACGCACCCCCGCCGATCCCCTCCCAGAGCAACGCGAACGGTTACACGACGCCGGCAACCGCCGTCAGCACCTCGTCTCTGTCCCCCAATCTGAACAGCCACAACAACCCCCAATCGCCGCAACGGTTCTCTTCCCCGCCCCTATACCAATCCGCCGGCGCGACACCTAATGCATCCACATCGACGGGGCTGCAACCGCCAAACCCCGGCCTCAAGCACCGACATACTCTTGAGGTCCCGGGCACCCAGTCCAACCGCGGATCCAAGGATGGGTCTGATGCGGCATTCTCGAGTGGCCGCTTCTCTCCCACTTCTCATACAAGCACCACGCAAAGAGTGCGTAGGGCATCGCTAAACTTGGTGCGGAGAGACACCCGATCCATGCAATCCGATGCTCCCCGCGACGAGGTTGTTCCGGATGACGATGCTTTGCGATGGGCGGAGCACTACAGGCAAAAGCGGGCGAGCAAGAGGAAGAGGAAAGAAGAGGAGGATGATGACAGGGTACTTGTGGGAACAAAGGTGGACGAGCACCACGCCAATTGGGTAACCGCCTACAACATGTTGACGGGCATTCGTGTCTCCGTCTCTCGAACAAACGCGAAGTTGGATCGCCCATTGACGGATGCTGATTTCGACGCGAAGCAAAAGTCGACTTTTGACATGTACGTGCTTCTTCACTCGGCCTCGGCCAAGTTGCTAACAGTCATAGCGCCGGCAATGAAATGGTTCCCTCGGCGAAGTACGATTTCAAATTTAAGGATTATGCGCCGTGGGTTTTCAGACATCTGCGCAATCTCTTCCATCTCGATCCGGCCGACTACCTGATGTCGTTGACGGGCAAGTATATTCTTTCGGAGCTTGGGTCCCCAGGAAAGAGTGGCAGCTTCTTTTACTTTTCCCGGGATTACAAGTACATCATCAAGACCATTCACCACGCCGAGCACAAGTTTCTGCGCAAGATCCTCAAGGATTACTATCACCACGTCACCGAGAACCCGAACACGCTGCTGTCGCAGTTCTACGGCCTGCACAGAGTCAAGATGCCATACGGAAAGAAGATTCACTTTGTCGTCATGAACAACCTCTTCCCTCCGCACCGCGACATCCACACCACGTTCGACTTGAAGGGATCTACGATCGGCCGCGACTATAAGGAAGACGACCTTGACAAGAACCCTCGAGCGACTCTGAAGGATCTGAACTGGCTGCGACGACAGCGCCACCTTGAACTCGGCATACAGAAGAAGAAGCTCTTCCTGGAGCAACTGCAGCGGGATGTGGTGCTGATGAAGAAGCTCAAAATAATGGATTACTCTCTCCTCATCGGCATCCATGACCTCAACAGGGGCAACGAGGAGAACCTCCGCGGCAAGACGCTTCAAGTATTCAACCCAGGCGGCGAGAACACAGGGGAGGATGGCGAACCTCCTTCGGTGCTCTTGCGCACGCCCTCCAAGTTGGAGAACGCGCGCAAGGCTAGGGAGCTGAGGCAGATGATTCGACACGAGCGGCCAATACCGATGGGTGAGGCGGCGACCCAGATGCCCAACGAACTTGAGGAGGGTCACGGCCGGTCAAACTACATCTTCAACCAGGACGATGGCGGTTTCCAAGCAACCCATGAGGACAACTCGCCTGCTGAAGAGATCTACTACCTGGGCGTCATCGACTGTCTGACTCACGTAAGTTGACCATCATCCTTTAATGATTATTTACTGACCATGGTAGTACGGAATGATCAAAAAGATTGAGCACTTTTGGAAGGGTCTTACCAGCGATAAGACGCAGATCTCGGCCCTCCCCCCTGAACAGTACGGTGACAGGTTCTACAACTTCGTGGAGGGCATCACGATGTCTCCTGAGGAGGCGCACAGGGAAGCGGCGCGGAAGGACCAAGAACAGGCTGAGGCTGCGGCGGCTGCTGAGCGCCAGCGTGTCGCTAGCTGGAGTTCCAGCTTGCGGCGGCGATCCACGGCGAACAACATTCCGCCAATGCCCAACTATCAACCTCCGCCAACGCCGCCGGAAGGTGCGAGATCCCCCGAAGCCCGCGAGACTGTGGAACGCGCCAACCAGGAAGCTCGTCGTACCGAGAGACACGGGGCGTCGGAGGCCAACGTGCCCGAAATGGTGTTGACGACAAAAACGGGAGACCGCCGGGAGTCAGGTGGCCAGGGGGCGCCTATCCTCCCTGTGGTTGAGGAGACGGCCGAGGCGTCATCTGTGGGTGGCCGCAGCCGTGACGGAGACGACTACCGGCCGGCAACCCCAGCCAAGACGAGCATGGAGCGAAGACTGGCTAGTCTTCGGGACTACGCGCCTCCCACGCCGCCCAAGGGGCACCACCTCAAGCCTGAGAGTCAGGATAGCGGTTACGGGGCGCTCCCCAACGGCAATGGCTCCATGAGCCGCGAAGACTCGTTGAGACTCAAGTCTCGCTTGAGCAAAGAGTCCCTCAACAAGGACCTGCCTCCTCTTCCCAAGGAGGCCGCCGGCGAGAGCCAGTTCCGCGTAGGGCTTGCGTAGGGCGCTACCCTGTTACGGAAGAAGAATCGAGGAATTCGGGTTGTGACGACAGGCGAAGTTCAAAAGCAAGAGGGCGAAGCAGCAGAAGCAGCGGAGGGATCGACAAAATCACAATTGCATCAACGGGGTCTATGACAATTCTGCAAGCTCGTTCAATGAGGTCTCACAGCGACCAGAGGCAACAGAGAGCCGAGACGAGCCACAGAGCTTTTTACTAGTGTTTTCTCACATGGATGATACCACCATTGCATTAAGCATGCTACTTCTTTTTTCTCCTTTTTTTTCTCTTTTCCCTTATTAGTTGTTTTTCTCTTGTTTCTCCATACAGAAGTCATACATACAGGTCATCACGTAAAAATCATTGTGGAGTGACGACCCTAGGCGGTGGATACGGGTGAGGGTTGAAAGGGAAAGACTCATGGGTTAAAGTGGTATTCAGAGGCGGTTTCCTCCCATACGGTTGGTCTCGTCCAGGTAGCAGAAATAGAAGAGTTGATTCTCATTGATTGTGCCATGCATGTGACGGCAACCTTTTGTTTCATGAATACATTATATTACACATGTCCCTTCGTCCCGAAGCATCGATGGTGTTGTACAGGGGAGATTTGGTATCAAGTGGGGGGTGCGTGATGCCGGAGACGGGAAGGACTCTGTATCGGCGACGAGGGAGGCTGCTGCTACTGTCTCTTGGACGCTAGCATATCTTGCAGATCGGCCTTGCTCGTGCCCTTGGAGTTGTCGGCGAAGGTGGTGGTCACGTCCATCTTGATGGCATTCTCGGCCTCGAGCTGTGCTATCCTCTCCTTCTTTGCGATGTCGGCTACGCGCCATTGCTTGAAGTACTTGACCTGTTGTCACGAAACGGCTCCAATTAGCACGCTATCTTCTTGAGAGGAAAGGAAGAGGACAATCCGGGGAAGAAGACAGCCTCCGGGGAAGAGGGGGGGGGGGAGGAGAGGAGGAGCACTCACCCACGCGGCGGCGCAGTCCCGCTCAAAGTCGGCGTTCTGGCTCGGGCATGCCTTGCGGGCCTGGCGGTCGTCCTTGAGGGCGTCGACGATGTTGTTGGCGTCGAGGCAGCCGAAGTAGGCGTCGCGGGCGTCCCAGCACTTGCGGCGCTCATTGCGTTTCGGGGCGACGGCGCCGGAGCGGACTTCCTCTGCGCGGCGGTCCTCGTCTGACTTTGTGGAGAAGAAGCCCATTGTTTCCTTGTCTCTATCGGCTGTTTGAAGTGGACGTGATTCTCGATGCCTGGGTACGGGGGTCGAGGATGGAGGGGTTCGCGGGGGTTGTGTAGTCTGATATCAGAGTGGCGACCGGCGTTTCTTTCTGGTGATGTCGGCGCGGATGGAGGGGCAGAATTCTCCCGGGCGGGCGGTGAGCGACGGACGGCAGCGTAATGCGAATTATGAGGTCTGGTAGTGGGGGCCGTTGCTTCCGCGCCTGTTCAGCCTCAGCCTTGTCCCCTTTGGGCGCTAGCGCCGGCTCCATCTGTGGCTTCGACGATCCCCTGACGTGGCAGGTACTTCCAGGTTACCTTGGAAGCTTTGCTGCTACGGTTTCCAGAAGCTCGGGCGCGCTGTGGCGCAAACTGGACACACCTTCCCATCCCGCTGACGCTGCGCATACCTCTCGGGGTCCGGCGGGCCGTTTTTCTCTTTACCTGTTTACATTCAACCAACTTCTACACTTCTTTGTTGTTATAGACTGGGGGTTTAGACTCTTCCTTTGATTGTCGTTCCAAATTAGGGAGCAAGGGCGCAAAAAAACGCAAAAAAGACAATAGGCCGCCCTTTTTTTGATATGCGACGCCGGTAGCGAGATTCGGAGCGCCGTTGGCCCATCTTAAACTACCCGTCCCCCCGGGCCTGTCCATCCCTGGGGAACGACACCTACGAAAGGCAACCGTCTTCTTTTCCCCCGAACAACGAACGAGACACGCATACAGCATATCGAAAGCTTGACATAGCTTGAGAAATAAAACGAAGCCGAATACACATACGCACACGAAACTCTACGTCCTGAGACACATCACAGAGAACGATGCCCCGCCGTCGCAAGCCGCCCCGGCCAGGCGCCCTCGGCGAGCTCCCGCCGCTCCGCATCGCGTCGCAGATCGCGGCGCTGCAAGGGCTGTACTACGCCGGCGCGCTGGTGCTCATGCTCTTCACGGCGCTGGTGGCCGGCACGCGGTTCAGCATGGAGCTGGTGTTTGGGTGGGAGGCCGTGAGGGGGGACACGACGCAGGGCTGGCTGAGCGCGTTTGTGTGGGTTCTTGACGGGGGACTCTGCATGTGAGTTTGGCTTCCCATTTCCCTATCCGTCTGTCTGTGGTTCGGGGGGAGGGGCTTCCTGGGAGGAAACAGATATGTGTGGATTTTGGCTGACTTGAACACACACAGGGCCGTCGCAATCATCGTCCTGATCGGCCGCTCCAAGCTCGTGCCGGACTTCGCGCTCACCATGCACGGGCTGCACCTCGTCGTCTCGTCGCTGTACACGGGCCGCGTGCCGCGGAACATGATGTGGTGGGGCGCGATGGCGAGCAGCTCCGCGATATGCGTTGCGCTTGCGGTCTGGGGGTCGCGGTACCGCGAGCTGAGGCCGATTTCGTTTGGCGGGCATGCTGCGGGTGCGGCGACGGGCGCAGGCGGCGCGGAGGTGCAGCAGAATGGGGCTGTTGGAGGGGACGAGGAGGAGGGTGTTGGGTTTGGGTTTGGGAGAGGGAGGGGGAGGGGACGGGATGGCGAGGGGGGGTATGAGATGGTTGGCATTGAGAGGAGAGATTCATGATGAGGAGTGTGGTTTGGAAGAGGGGCATGATGGCGTTTTTGAGGTTTTGTATGATTACTGTATGTTGTGGCGATGATGAATAGACCCTTTCTTGTGGTTCGAGTTTCTGGACGGGTGGTGTGGGAGGTTGGCTTGAGGCAGCGTAAGATGTCTGGAAGAAGATCTGGACAATGTACCTGCTTTCTAAGCCAGGGGGCGTAGACAGTTTGTGAATGTGCCAGAGGCATAAATATCTCTAGGAACCCCGCGGAACCTGCTGCCTTGGACTACTCAATGAAGGAGCCGGACCATGTTGTAAACCGCTCTTGGAAGACCGATCTGAGGTCCGCCAAAGCTCCGGCGGGGGATATCGTATACTGATCTTGCGGCTTCACTCAGTCATGAATGGGGCTCATAGACTCTACGCTGCCTCGCTACCCTGACTTGATTCAGACATACAAAAATGGGGGCGATGGTGAGAAGCGCTGCTTTAGTATATCAGGAACAGGGCTTCAACAAGTAGGAATGATTTCATCTACCGAGCTATAGAAGTCCTTTGATCTACTGCGAACTACCTAGACTGGGCGAGCTGGACCCGTCCTCCACATCGAAGTCCTTTGGACTGATCAGTAAATCATATATTTCCTTTCTTTCAGGCACAGACGCAACCTGTATCGCGTTTTTGCCGTCGAACCTTGTGGCTTCAACATCAGCCCCGCCATCAAGTAACAATTGAACGATACCTTTGTGACCAAGTCGAACTGCCATGAGCAGTGGTGTTTGACCGAACTTGTCCTCCTTCGCCTCTACATCGACCTCAACCCGGAGCAGCATTTCAACAATGGCCTCGTGGCCATGCCTGGTAGCGACCAGCAACGGTGTTTGTCCAAATTGTTCCCTTGCCTCTAAATCCTCACCAGATAATTCATAGCAAAGAAGACGCGCTATGTAATTGTGTCCTCGGTATGCAGCAATTAATAGCGGACTGTACCCTCCTCCGGTCGTAGATGTGTTATCCGCCTCATGAGACCGTAATAGTGAGATGATAGAATCATAACCCATCAATGTAGCAATCAGCAGCGGATCCCAACCATCTTCATCTTTTGCTTGGACATCAGCCCCTCGATCAAGTAACGTACTGACCGTTGAGTCGTGTTTATTGGCCGTAGCATGGAGTAACGGCGTCCAGCCTTGTTTGTCTCTCGCATCAATATCGGCACCTTTCTTAAGAAGCGTCCGAACGATGCTATCGTACCCCATCATTGCGGCAATCGAGAGTACACTGATGGATTCCTCGTCCGCATCATTGACCGAAGCGCCGTATGAAACTAGCCGTGCGACAGCAGGTCTGTGGCCACTCATTGTGGCTCGCAACAGCGGTGTCCATCCCATGTAGTCCCGGAAAAATATGCTTTCGCTGGCTCCCAAGTCAAGCAGCTTACACACAATTGAAGATTCTCCGTCTTCGGCAGCCATGTGTAACGGTGACATACGCTGGTTGTCTATCGCGTTGATGTCGGCTCCCGACTGCACAAGCAGTTCAGCCATATCATAATAGCCATGCATGGCGGCCAGATGTAGCGGCGTCCTTCCATGTATGTCTCTTGCATTGGCGTCAGATCCATGGCTGATCAATAGCCTAGAGAAAGATAGATGGCCCTGGTCCAAAGCATACATCAACGGCGTGCGAAGATGGCTATCTCTTGGATCTGGAGCGATGTTCTGCAGCAGTGATTCTGCGGCTTCTTCCAAACCAAAATAAGCTGCCAGATGTAGGCCACTTATTTTGCTAGGGACATTCTGCAAGTGATTTGTTCCCTGGCTTGGAAGTTGCGACATCATGAGAGCCTGGCCGGCTGCCTGCACTGCGGATTCCGCAGATAGAAAACTAACCACCGTAGAGGTAGAAAGCGAGGCCTCAAGAGTATGGTGGCCCCAATTTGATGCAGCGTAGCTATAAAAGGGGTGTGATTGGAGGCGCTCCTGGAAGTCGTCATCAGTTGAGCAGGGGCCGGCGCCGAAAACTTCACATGAGACGCATTCGATGCAGACAGCAGCCAGCTCCTTCTCTCCAGTAAACAAAATATCACTGGAAATTTGTTCTAGGAAATTCTTGGCGGTGCGATGAGAAAAGGAAATGGTGTTACTCCAATCATCGGTTTCGAGGAGGCCGACACAGGCCAGGAGGATATCGTTAACGTCTGACCAGTCCTCCTCCAAGGGCTTCGTGAGGCTTCCGGAGAGTGCATGCTGCAACTCAATGACCTTGAACTGCCGTCGTGAGCAAGCAACTAGGCGCATTGCCCGCACGGCTGACCGACGCCAGTAGCCATCTAGGGACTCGATACGCCGCAATACTTTTTCAAACAATCCGCGGCAGTGAGTTCGGTTACCCGAGTATGTCTCAAGAGTCTCCCGAATGCTGCCAGTCACCCCATCAACGTGATTGGTATGCGTGAGTTCTTCAAGTTCGTCTAGACATTCCTGTGCCAGTAGGAACCTGCTTCGGGTCAGCACGTCATCAAAGCACTTCTAACTTTCATTTTCTTCTTGCAGTGCGGTAGTCACTCACATGCCTCCAGCCAGGTCAATGATTTCGTTCTGTACATCCGTTTGTAGCTGGCGATTCATCATAAGAACGAACGGCAAATTCGGCAGTCTGGACTGAAAGAGTTTTCGTATATCTTCATCGGTCGCGCAGAAATCCATCTGGATGCTGCCTCTGAGTCCTTTGGGGATATTAATCTCTTTCGATGTCACAGAAAAAAAGTTCTTTGAAATATCTTCGATCGGTAGCGCTCTCATGAAGAGGAACTTCTGGGTGATGTCCACGATTGGCCGCGAAGTCAGAAAGAGGCTCAAACCACACGCCTTCTGTAGTTTCACCATTTCTGATAAGAATTCCACTCGGCCTCTGGTGCCTTCCTGAATCTCATCGACCGCATCTACTATGATAAAGATTTCTGAGTATCCCTCCGCCACACGCTCGATTGTGCGGCAAACTTCTGATATAGAGTCAGGCACGCTTGAGACGTCTTGCATATTGTAGAGAAACTCTAACGCAGGGCTTATCGAAGGTAGTTGTTCGGCCAGTTGTTTCAGTATGTTCATAAGTAGATAATAAGCGTCGTCACCGGCGCCGGTTTCCGTTTTGTCTTGGTCACAGTACGCAAAGGCGATTCCAGTTGTCGCATCGTCAGCAAAGTAGTCAACGACATATTCTACCACAGCCGAGGTCAGGATAGTCTTTCCAGACCCAGGAAATCCATAGCAGGAAAAGGTCTGGCTAGGTTCAGAGAGCCATGTCTGAAAAGCATCAGTGTATAAAAGCCACTGATACGTTCCCCGACATCGTAAACGGGAGTATTCGCGCTGGGGAATCTCGTAATCGTCAAGTCCAAGTGACTCCAATATTGTAGGTCGCTTTTCTCCGCTTTCAAAAATCAACTGCTCGGGCGACGACGTTGCGTCAGAGCCTTCTGACGGAGTCTTCGGTACTGATTGAAGCTTGGTTGTCAGAAATTTGCAGAGAACATTGTCGCGGACGCAGTAGTCCTTGGTCAGGCCTGATCTGTCGAAGCGAGGCCAATCTGGGAATAGTTCTACCCAAATATCTGCCGTATCAAGTTCGCTTATGCTTCCCGCGTCTTGCATTTCCAGATCCCAAGTCAACTCAGTAGCAGACTTATCTTGATCTTTGCAATCGCAGCTGCTTCGATCGCACAATGTCTGAAAGTCGTCCGAGTTCTCGAAAATGCTATTTTCCCCTTGCTCGTGGGAGAAGACAGAGATCTGAAGATCGCCTTCATCGTCAAAAACATCTTCGCGGTACGGTGGAAGAAAGAGAGCAATGTCTTGCATATGCTGCCTGATATGCCTTCGCAGTTCAACTTGTGCCTCGGGGGCATCGGGCACCGGAAAGCGTTTCTCGAGCACGTCTGGGTATCCGCCGCAAAAAGGGCAATTGCTGAAAAGAAATGCTCCTTTTCGATGGGCAGCCTTCTTAATTACAGCTAGGTTCTCGTTGGCGATGTGACCTTGCTGCGTAATGTACTTCTCGAACTCCTCTTCGCCAAGTTCCTGATGTTCTCCATCAGGAAGGTCTACGTGGAACCGTTCCTCGACGTGGTCTTGTAAGTGGTGCAACAAGCCGTCGAAATGACTCGGTAGATCAAATGGCTTTGCGCACTGTTCGACAGGACAGAAGTAGGGTTCAAAATCTTGCATGACATGCTGGCTATGTATACATACGATCAGCAAGAGAAATTCGTGGATTGGACCTACTTTACCCACCTCCAGCGAGCCCTTTCTCCCTCAGTTGCGCGGAATTCAAGGCGGCAATACGGGCACTGGAAGCCGTGGCCAGTGATCTTTGGAGGCGGTGGAAAGCTAGGATGGCGCAAGGCAATCGACGCCACGCTCTCGGCTCTCTCCTGTCGTCTTTCAACATGTCTCTCCAATTTCGTTCTCTCTGTGGTGGAATAGATTGTTTGCCGATCTTTTGGTTGCTGCTCTATAGTGCGGTTTGAAGCTTCGGGGGCTTCTTTTCCTTTGGTCGTAGGCACCCTCGAGAGGTTACCTCGATATGCACTGCTCGACTGCAGAGAGACAGGCATTTTCGGTTTGTCCTTTGGCAGCTCGATGGCGCGTTTCTTTTGGTGCTCTCTCAAGTAGTCAAAGCGTATCCTTCGTCTTGCAAATGATTCGGCGATCCTATGATACAAGACGTCAGATGCCGAGGGGAACTGAGCTTTAGCCTTTTGGTACGCAATGGCCTTATAGCCTTTATACGAAAACTGTGGGCCGTCTTTCTTAACGTAGACCTTGACCCTCTCCTTTCGATGTTTGGCCCCTGCCTTGTCAATCTGTAAAGCATGCCCATGCAAACGGTCGATCGTGTCCTCGACGTGCTTCCGCAACGAGAAAGCCTGTTTGTCCTCTAGCGTGACGTCTTCATGGACTTTTCGAGATCCTGTGTAGCTTGGGGAAGAAAGTGAGTCGAACGAAAGTGAGGAGCCATCAGATCCGGAATCCGAATCTTTTGCTTCAACGTCGGTCTTCTTTGAATCTTGGGTGCTGGCAGGTTGCTGAATTTCTATAGTTTTTCAATAACGGTTAGTCTGAGCGAGATGGCTCGACTTTTAATACGGACCTACTTTTCAGATCTATTTGAAGTGATTTGAGCAGGTCTTTGATGACAGCACAGGTCTCGGGCACATCTTTGAGGCGGACGTCAATCGATCTCAGCCCCTGGCCATTTACGCCAACCTTGACGCACCACATGTTGAACTCGGCATATTGTCGAGACACCCAGTGACCGTCTTTGGCGATGATCTCCTCAGCTTGTGCATTTTCCTGAAGTAAAAGAGCTTCCAAAAGTTTCGCACAATTTTTGGCCAGCCATTGAAGGCTCTCGATGTCTTTCACGTCCGCCTCGAGGTCCATGGCGGCGATTTCGAGACCTACAAATGGAGCGAGGGTGATGAAGTGAAGTCGGCGGAGAGGGGTAATCGATGAATTCTGACGGTTCATGCATGGTCGCTATTGGATCAGAACGGATATTATCACAAGGCGGTCATTGGATGCTGCTTACATGGGTCGCTCTGCGCTGCCGCCGAGGCGTCAGACGCACCCTGAGAAATATAATGTCACACGCCCACTCCACATTGCGACCCCTCGCAGCCTGATCTCTCGATTCTTCCAGTATCCCATGCCCAAATTTCTCGCGGCTGCGTTTTTATCACACAACGATCTTAAGTCTTCCCGTTGTTACACACTGCGCCTTCAGCCAGCGCGATCCTAAGGCCCCGATAGTTCTATCTCACTCGGTCGCTTGCGCGATATGAGTTTCCTCTGAACCTATTCGAGCTTCATGTGGCAGCTAGCTCTCCTCAGTCACGTCATCCCCGCCTTCGTGGCGCTAGGGAAAGACTTCATAGATCGCGATAACAAGGATGAGGATTTGCTCAGAGATGCGTCGGACTGTTACTCAGATATCATTCACATAGGAGTGGCTGTTGCTGTATCCTGTGGAGAATGGACTTCGGGTTTGAGAGAGGAAGACTTAAATGCTTTGTTGAAAGCTTTGGAAAGCCGGCTACCGAAGAAATGGAAGCCGTTTGATTTCATCAAGACTTATGCCGCAAGTCTCCTCTTTGACACATCATTATGAGATAAATATCAACACTGACTACCATCAGATTGCGGCGGAAAAACCGAAAACAAATCCTCTATTCGAGAAGCTTCATAACCTCGAACGTACCATCCAGAATCGTCGTCTTGGTGGCTTCGACGCGTGTAGCAAGTTGCTAGCCCAACCAGACGATCAGCGAAATGAGTACCTAGACATTATCCGCCAAGACCTGAAAGTATATCTGTTCCATGGGAAAGAGAAGACATCTAAATCACAACGCGACAAGTTCTTGGAGCCGGTGAAGTTGGCTGCAATGCGTATGCTGAATGTCTACTGCAGAGACCGCTCTACACAGGAGACTGCCGAGTTGAGCCTATCTCAGCATCCCAGTAGCGGGTTGAAGGAGATTTCGAACAAGATATACCGTATTTTAGAGCGCAATTGGCAGTGTAACTGTAACACTGCCAGGCAGTCTGAGCCAAGGGAGGCAAGACTCAGTTTGATCAGGCATCATATCCTGGGTCTAAAACTTACGTCCAACAGCGTTGAGGCACAGGTACAACGTCATAAGGCTAACTATGAGGTTCTTCTTCCGGTATGCAAGAATCGCATGGAATGGAAAGTGACCAATGTCGCGGTCAGCAAAGACGGCTAGTGAGTTGTCGAAGAGATTTGGGAGGGTCACACAGTTTTCTGACTTGAGCACAGTGATCGGGGCAACGCAACAAATGATCGTCAATGTGTTAGTAACGATATCTGCCAATGGCTCCAAAAGAGCAAAGGATTTCCAGTGGACTTCCTGGTTGAGAACGATGGGCTCTGGCATCTCAGACCCCGTCGGTCGCCAAACGCCGACCATTATACCACTATGGAATCTCTTCAGCAGCTCCTGGAGGATGGCATGTCCATGTCCAGAGTGAGCAACTACTCAGATAAGGAGAAGTTGACGCTCTGCTACATTCTGGCCAACTCGATGCTATTGCTATACCCAGGCTCCTGGTTAAGGACAGCATGGAATAGTAACAAGGTCTACTTCATTCGGCGGGCGGGCGTTTCGGCTTTGAAACCGGTTACGTTGACATTCCCCTACCTCTCTGTTGAGATGCAAGATATGCAAGATGCCACTAGTTCATCTAGACAACACACACACATGCAAGCTCACTCGCATCCGAATATCCTGGCTCTCGGTATCATCTTCCTCGAAATCGCCACAGGATCTGTGTTCCCCAGAAGCTCTCAAACAGCGACGGACATCAGCTGGGAACAGTGCAATGAAGACTTCCTGGAAGCCTGGAAGCAGATGGAGAAGCTGGAAACAGAGCGAAAGTACATACCCTCCGCTCTGCGCAAGGTAATCAGGGCTTGTATAGACCTGAAGCCGCCGCCCAACATTCCGAGCAGCAGCCTGACAGAAGAGGGTCCTATACGCCAGTACATCCTATCATGCATCATTCTTCCGCTGGCATCTGAACTGGTGGATGGCTACAACATCCGCTTAGAAGAGTTGCATACATCTTTGGAGAAGGAGCTGAACGCTTTCGGCAAAGTCGAGGACTCAACCACCAAAACACCGTTGAAGCAGACGCCTGAGAGTTGCCGTCACAGCCTAGCAACGGTGCCTGAGGGTTCGTATATCTTCCAACTATTTTCGAGCGTCCGAGAGTTGAACTTATTTTCCTAGTTGAGACAGCGCCCCAAATCCAGGCTTCGAGACAACATGAGTTGTGTCTCATGGCAGATGGTGACGAGAGAGAAATAACAGTCAATGAAGAAGCGTAGGTTTTCTGAGTTGTGTTGCGTGAGTTGGGCATGCGGCTAAAACCTGACATTCTTCAGGACCAGGAGAACAAGGGAGTGGTTCGGGTACCACGAAGACGCTCTTTTCCGAGCCAAACAGTTGCGCGACGTCAAGATGTCGAATGAAAGAAGAATCAAGATCGCAATATTTGACAGTGGCATCGAGCTGAGTCCAGAACACCGAGCTTTATACGACATTGAGCCCAAGATCAAATACAAGAGCTGGGTCGACGGACATACCGACTGGAGAGACGACGTCGGGCATGGAACCCATCTAACCGTCCTGCTACGGAAGGTTGCGCCAAACGCCGAAATTCACATGGCGAGAGTCTGTAAGAGCAGGCCTAAAGGCGACAAGTCTGCGCTAATCATTGCTGAGGTGAGTGACTTGTCCTGTGCGACTAGACTGTCCAATAGTTGACTGGATTAGGCCCTTCGATACGCTGTAAACGTGTGGGAAGTTGATATTGCAGTTATGTCCTTTGGTTTCTTCGTCAACAACGACGTATTGTATCAAGAGATTCAAGACGCGGCTCGGAAAGGCGTTTTGATGTTCGCAGCAGCATCAAACGGGGGGAAGAACCGGCCTGACGGCATAGCATGGCCCGCTCGGGAAGAAAACGTGATCTGTGTCCATTCGGCAGATGGATACGGCAACCGCTCCACGTTCACGCCGAGTCCGATGGACAACATGCGCATCATGGTTCTCGGGGAGTGTATCAACTCAGCATGGCCACGAAAGCTGCGGTCGCCGGGTGACCATAGACAAATGAGTGGCACATCATGTGCAGCGCCCATAGCTGCCGGAATCGCTGCCGTGGTTCTCGATTGCGCACGAGGCTTCCTCAGCGGCCAGGAGTGGAGGAGCCTTTGCCGGGTGCGTTCCATGAGACGAATGTTTGAAGCGATGAAGGACTCAGGTACTTCAGATGGATATTGGTGGATAAAGCACTGGACTTTGTTTTCTGAAGACCGGAAGGATAGCTGGATACAGGAGGAAATCAGAAGCTACATCAGGTAAGCTTCTGTAATATTGAATCGCAAATGATATCGAAACAACGGCGAAACATACCGTAAAGAACAAACTGCGCGCGTGAGATTGTAGACACTGAAAAGTAGGATCGGCTTCACAGACATTCATCTCAGCTTCTGTGGCGTGGGACGTGGTGGGGAAACGCACGATCGTGAGTAGTGAATCGCCCCACAAGAGCGCCTTCGTCGCCAACCGCCATCAGCAATCAGCTTGCGATACACGGTCTATTAGTCTAGTTGGTTAGGACGTCGGATTCTGATTAACATCAGTTCCTTCCGTAAGCCCAGGTTCGAATCCTGGATGGACCTATTTTTTGATTGCACAGCTAGATAGACCCCGTCTTTTTGTTGAACATGCTTTTGGTACTGATTAATTTGCTCGCTCAACGAACAGCTAACTAACAGACATAAACGGCGGTATTTTTGAGTTCCATATTCACACAAGCCGTGTCCGTTGCCCGGCACAATCCTGGATACATCGACCTCACTCAATTTTCGCTTAAACGAAAGCCTGGATGCCCGTGATAGCACGACCAAGAATCAGACCTATTCAATGTTAGCACCCACTCATCACTGAGCCACACGCAAGACTCACTGTGAATATCACTCTGCCCCTCGTACGTCTGCGTAACGAACAAGTTTGCAACATGACGTCCGATACCATACTCGTCACTGACCGCGTTGCCGCCAAAGATCTCCTGCAGAACGCGCGCATTCCACAGCGCGCGGTCGCAGTTCTGGCGCTTGACCATGCTAATCATCTCAGGCGTCGCCTTGCCTTCGTCCTTGAGTCTTCCGACCTGGATCGCAGCGACAGTACCGTAAGCAGCATCTGTCGCGGCGTCGGCGAGCTTCTTCTGAACCAGTTGGTACTTTGCGATCGGGTTGTTCTTGAACTGCTTGCGCTCGAGGGAGTATGTCCTGGCGCGAGCGATGCAATCCTCCAAGGCCCCCATGACACCCAGAGAGATGCCGTAGCGGGCGCTGTTGAGGCAAGAGAAGGGACCGCGGAGACCCTCAACCTCGGGAAACATATTCGCCTCCGGTACAGGGCAGTCGTCGAGCTGGATCATGCCAGTGATTGAGGCGCGCAGACCGTTCTTATTCTTGATGGCGGGGGTCTCGAGAGTTCCCGGTGGGCATTGGGAGCGCTCGACGAGGAAGCCACGGATCTTTCCGGTCTCTTGCAACTTGGCCCAGACCATGAGAACGTCTGCGATGGGGGAGTTTGTGATCCACGTCTTGGCTCCGGAGATGGAGTAGTAGCCCTTCTTGGTCGGGTGAGGCTTCGCGGTGGTCTCCATGGAGCCAGGGTCGCTGCCGTGATTGGGCTCCGTCAAGCCAAAGGCACCAAGAACCTTACCCTGGGCCATGCCGGGCAGGTATTTCTCCTTCTGCTCTTCGGAGCCAAACTCGGCGATGCCGCCCATGACGAGGGAGGACTGAACTGACATGCCGGAGCGGTAGCCGCTGTCCACCCTCTCCACAGCCTTTGTAATGAGACCGCCAGCGACGGTCGAGATGCCTGCGCAGCCATATCCCTCAATCGTCGCGCCGAGAAGTCCCAGCTCACCCATTTCCTCGAGGATCTTCTTGTCGTAGTTCTCGTCTCGGTAGGCCTCTACAGACAATTAGAATGGACAACGAGAATGGAGGCTAGGGTACGTACGAAGCACGCGCGGCAGCATGCGCTCCTGGCAATAACGCTCAGCGGTCTCTGAGATGGCTAGTTCCTCCTCAGTCAAGAGGTTCTTCGCATTAAGGGGGTCCTCCCAGTCAAAGACCGGGCCGCTGGAGGAGGCGAAGGACCTCGTGGCGGGGATGGCACGTCTGACGACGCATTGCCTTGCGCATGTCCTCAGGGCTGGTCGATACATGTTGGAGAATTGCCAATTGAGACGTCCACAAAGTGGTTTGAGGGGAATCGTGTAAACGGCATGATGGCAGTGTTGCCGTTCAACTACCGACCCCGAGGCGTTGCCCCGCCGGTGGACGTCCCGAGCACCATCCGAGGCACAAACTAGAGCTGCTCTCATTGGCCGTGGTAAGCAGTATCGTGATTACATAATGAACCGACGTCGGCGAATGACGTCGTCGGCGACATTGCTGCAGTGTCGCAGTGACAATCCGAACAAAGCTGCTGCTGGGTAGTGCCAGCCAGTTGCGGCGATAGTGCCTGCATATCTGTAATCAGTTCGGCGTGGTAACTGCGCACTGAATAAGAATTCCCCAGATCCCCAGAGTGCCGGCGCCGTGGCTCTTGGGGAAGCACCGCCACAATATGCAGCGCGGAGATCATCACAAGTGGATGAAGCCGAGCCGTCAGCAGCGGTGCTGAATGTTGACACCAGCCGGGGAGATGCTTCCTGGGAGTGGCCCATTGTTCGGCAGCAGCCGGGTCAGAGTTCAGACCCAGGATGGGATGCTAGAGTGCACTGTGGGCGAGGTACCACTGCATTTGGACGTGTGTGGTGCCTGAAGGAAGTACCGTTGTCAGTTTGAGAGAGACAAACGGACGTCATTTTCGGACTCGCGATGGGATGGCAGATGCAGAGATGGGCTTTTGGGCCTTCGTGTCGAGGATGAATAACCTCTCTTGAATGCAGCAAGAAGGACACGAGGTTTCATGCGACGCATGCTTTGGCGATGACACGATTCAAGGGATGTTAGGCGGTCAGATTGGGTCCAGGGTTGCCAGTCATGCCGGGCCGGAGGATCAAGAAAGTGTTTGGCGGACGTGAATGCCGCTGCTTCCACGGCCCTGCAGCGAGGGACAGTTCGCTGAAGATGGCGGGCTGCCGTGTCAGTCGCCTGCCAGTCGTGGTAGAAGGACGGGGAAGCACATGGTCGATTGCACGAGCCTGAGGCTGAGGAATGGGCTGAATAACCGGGACAGTCAGCAAGCATTACCAATCCTGACGCAGCAGGAAGTTGCCATCTGTTAGTGGTGCAGGTATCTCTGGAGGGCATGTGTGGCGGTGCGCATGTTCCGTCCAGGTTCCCATTGCAGCGGGGCGCATCCACCAGATGTACCTGAAGTCGAAAGCGAGCACTAAAAACAGAGCGCACGACTCTGAGGGACGAGCGTCATGAGTGAAGCCAACCAAAGTGCGGTTTGTCGGGCGGCAAGCCCACTGTTTGTTTGGGCTGCATGACGCTACCTTACTGGACGGGCAGCTTCCTGCTGGGCTCAGGTCGTTGTACCTGGACAGTGGCTCAGGTAGGTGAAGGTACTTCCACTTCCGCCTGCGGCCAACCTGACTGAGTCCATGGAAGCAGCCAGCCAACCTTGGGCTTGCTGCCCCCCTCTAGGCACTGACTGGTGACTGGGCGGCAGGAAGGAGGAAGGAGGGGAAAGGCAAGCAAAGGAACCCCCCTCCTTCCAGTCACAGTGACTGACTGGTGGGCAAGAGTGGCTCTGCCCACTACCTTCCACTGCCCAAAGCAAAGCCCACCGCACACAGCGACCCTTCCCGTCGTTTTTCGTAGGCCCGACCGTGACTTCCCCTTCTCTTTCCTCTCCTCCACCCAAATTCAATCTCGACATCAACCTGTAACGGGAACGTACGTAGCGAATCGAATTCTCCACGACTTTCCTTCGGGCACCACCACGGTAATACCTCCGACCGACGACTATTTTGAACGACTCTCACAATCCAAATAAAAAGTCCTTTCTTTTCTGCATCGAGTCTCGGCGGGATAGACACTCTCGCTCATCAGGTACGCACGCTACGCAACACATGATTTGCATTCACTGCCCCCGTCCCAATCAATCCAACATCCCGCCACGCATCGGCTGCTGCTGCCGCCTTCATTGCTACGACGACCGCGATATCTTGATTCGCTTCAACCGATATTCCTGCTGCATCGACATCGACGAATTCCTACGACGACTCTAGACCGCTGCACGAAGAGAGAATACACGCGAGGCTGCTTTGGCTTCTTTGTCCTCTTCTGCCTGCCTGCCCCCTCCTACGATCTGTGCATCGCCGGCATCGACTGCCTCGACCTACATCTGTCATTTTCCGCAGCAAGGAAAAGTAGCAATAAAGCAGTTCAGCCATAAATTCGACAGCAGCAGCCGACCCATTTGCGTCTTGCCTTGCCCACCGCCCGCCGACTCCAGAAAAAGCCCACCTCGACCGCTTTCGCTGACTTTTGCCCCTCACACCAACAGACACAGAGCATTCGCGCGGGCGACCGAACATCTTAGATACCCCAACAACCACACAACCCTGCCAAAATGGCCCTCAAGAGAATTAACAAGGAGCTCACTGACCTCGGCCGGTATGTTTGTTTCCTATCTTCCCAGCCTTGCCGTTCGCCGTCGTCACCGCAAGCTTTTGTCGCAGCCCGAGACGCAAGGTGGGGCGATCGGAGAGCGGGGTCTTCTTCAGCGACACGCCCTCCATCATCCATCATATCTCGGGCCGTCACGAAGGTCACGGCGGAATGACACCTACACAGGCAGCCAGTTTAACAGAGAGACAATATGCTAACGTCTTTGGCTTCACAGTGACCCGCCCTCTTCCTGCTCTGCCGGCCCCGTCGGCGAGGACCTGGTAAGCTACTCGGAAGAAGACCGTGTGATGATGATGCCTCGAATCATGACTCGGCCGAGTCGAGACGATGGCTTCACGACACGTCTTTGATAGATTCGGAACAATGTGCTGACTTGGGACTGCAGTTCCACTGGCAAGCCACGATTATGGGACCTGTAAGTACACCACTTTGATGTTGGAACACGGCATGCGGGAATACCACATGCTATGGCCACCATCACATCCCGTACCATCTGCGACCGAACACAAGCTAACGCGATGCAGGGCGACTCTCCCTACTCTGGCGGTGTTTTCTTCCTTGCCATCCACTTCCCTACCGACTACCCCTTCAAGCCTCCCAAGGTCAACTTCACCACCCGTATCTACCACCCCAACATCAACTCCAACGGCAGCATCTGCTTAGATATCCTGCGTGACCAATGGTCTCCGGCGTTGACCATCTCTAAGGGTATGTCATCCGTCTCCTGAACCGACAGCACTCACTAACCGTCGATAGTCCTGCTGTCCATCTGCTCGATGCTGACGGACCCCAACCCCGACGACCCGCTCGTCCCCGAAATCGCACACGTCTACAAGACGGACCGCGCCAGATACGAGGCCACTGCTCGCGAGTGGACTCGCAAGTACGCCATTTAGACGGTGCCGGAGGGTGTGGGGTTGGACGAGTATGACAAGCGATGGCTTTCCTCTCTCTCTCTCTTCGACGGCTGGCGTATGATTAGGTCAAGGTCATTGCTCTGCGTTGCGGTTTGGGATCTCTTTCGTTTGACCAGCACAAAGAAAGGATGCGGTGTTGCGGTCTCGTGGCGGCAGCAGACAGCACCCTTCGAGAGAGGTTGCGAGGAGCGGTGTGGATAGAAGACAGACCGATCAGAGTTAGCAGCACAGGTACCACGTACGGGTTATCATACGGCAAGGCTTCATGTTTTCTACTGCATTGACGCGTGCGTTTTGGTTTGACACCGAGAAGAGAGACGACCGGAAGTCACCGCTTTATCTCCAGTGTGCGAGTGACGTTCCTACGTGCCTATGATGGTGACATGTTCGCGTGCAGGTGCAGTAAATAAAACGCAGGAAGGTGGGCCAGGCGAATAGATATCCCATTGATTTCTCGGATACACCAACTCCGCAACAGTAAGACTCCAGCGCACGTCATCCACCGGAGACCTCTCGGCATCCGATGATCATAGGGAGCGAACGTTGCCGCCCTAGGTAACAGCCGACACCGTGACAGAAATCGTGAGACGGGGCCTGGCCCCGCGAAGGGTAAGGCAAGGCAAGGCACTGCAGCGGAACGTGACGTTGGCGAGGGAAGAGCAGCTGTGTTCGCTTCGAGATGGAAGTCATCCGTGCCGAAGCCGCTTTGTTTAAAGGCCGCCCGGTATCTCGGGTCGTGTCTTACGTTTTGGAACCGGGAGAACGTCATGGAGGGCCTGGATTACTTGTAGATATGTGACTGGACTGGGCCTGGTAGGGCGCAGGAATGGATGGCCTTGGGATTGGATGGGGGCGGTTTAGAAGATGAGGACGGGGACCTGGACTTGGGGCATGCGCGGATCTCGTGGGCCGGTTCCAGGCTGGGCGGTCGTTTCCGGGCTCCGGCTCCGAGGGGACGGGTTCGGAGGGTTGGCCGGCGGGTGGTTTTTTTGTGATTATGATGATGGCACGGAGGTTTCTGAGGGCAGGAGGTGGTGATGGGGGTTGTTACGGGAGATGGACGTGGAGAACAGGGAACCGGGGGGGGGGGATTCATGTTGGGAGTGGTTTACGGCTGCGGCTTGCATCATGACTGAACAGGGTCTCCTCCATCTCGGGTATCGCCATTGGGAAGAAGGGAGGATATCCTCGTTGTGGAGGCGGCGATATGCTCTGGAGAATTCACGGTGGCTTGGATCACGATTTTCGAAATGGAGAGGGAGGGCGGGTTGTGGAAGATCAGGTCAAACGAAACGTGTGAGGGGACCCGAGGTACGGTTGGAAGGGCGGGCGTCCCTAGGGAGGGGGGCGAGTTTGGTGCGGCGTCGGGATTTGAGAGGGCAAAGATGGGATGGAGGAGGAGGATGAGGATGTGATTGTCTTGTTGGCGAGTCGAGTTTCTGTGGTGAGGCTCTGCGCTGGCACGTGGGTTTTTTTTCTTTCGTTTGGAGTGGTGGAAAGGGCAATTACTCAAACGGGCCGCGGATGCGAGGCAGACGCCGTGCACGTCTGGCGGGCAATGAGACGGGAATCTGTGCTTTTTCAGATCGAGAGAAGACGGGGTTTCGATGCGTGCTGCCTTGCTTGCTTGCTGGTCCTTCCCAACTCGTTTTGAAACTGTGGTTGGGTTGTTTTGAGGCTGAGGTTCATGCTCGGAAGATGGTCGCCTGCGGGACGAGACCTACGGGGTTGAGATTGATAACGGCAACGACAACGTACTCCTGGTTACTGCATAGAACGTTTGGAAGGAGGCCGTGATCCGGATGTTTGTGCCGTGTAGGTAGACATCGTCGCGCTGGAGGTTGAGCTACGGCGTTTGGATTGTGGACCGACAACGACGGGGCCAGGCAGGGGGTTCGCGTAGCAGTTGCTTCAGTTCCGTGGAGCTGTTCGGGTGACGGCAAAGTTCGAAGAAGAACGAACGAGTGGTATCTGTATAGAGATAAGGTTGATAAGGTTAGTAGTCGTCTGGTCGTTGAAGCACGTCAAGAGCGCGGCAAATGAATAAAGGCAAAAGAGAAGTGCCGGTTTTCAACCTAGAGAGAGACGTCTGTGTCAGATAGATTGTTGAGGCTGAAGGATGGCGAGTCTGTTTAGTGGGGGATCTTCTAGAATGACCAAATGCCGACGTTGAGTTCGTGATGACCTGCAGCCATGCTTCAAGAGGGCGGGCCAGCTGGCGGTTGAGCGGATACCCGGGAATCTGGGCAGAGTTTTGCTTTGATTGGCAGATTGGAGATTGTTCTTGGTGTTTGTATGCAGATGCCGGCTTGAGTTGCATGTATGGGGATGATGCCGACCTCGACCAAGCCCTGGCAGCGCTTCGCAGGTGTCTGATGGCAGTTGGCGCGCAAGTGCAAGCGACTTTGTCAGCAGGCATAATCACGAATTGTCGTCAACCCCTTTATCAAGGAGGCGTCTCGACAGGTTTGAGCTAGGGGACACGAGAGATTGCTCTGCGTGAGAGCTCGCAGTGGTGGATGACGAACCACGACGAAATTCAGCTCAACGTGGACGATCTGCGCTGGCAGGTGAAGGAAGGGGCAGGGCGGCTTCAGATATGAACTGATTCTTGCGTCTTTTGCCGGGACCAACTGCGTGCTTGTGAATGATCTTCGCCGGGGTGCAGAGTTGGTTGACGGGATCACGTCCGTGGGAAGGGAGGCAGAGCCAGAGGTTTGGCAATCAGCCGCGCGGCGATAGGCAGAGGCGATGGGCATCTGGGCTGTCGTGACTGTGCAGTCGAGTCGAGGCGAGGGATCCCAGCCAATGAGGGTGCTAAGAATATTCCGGCGGCAGTTGGAGGGCGGACGGGGACGGGAGGGCGGCGGCAAGACGAGGAGTGAATCGCGGAAACGGGGTGGTGTGTGTGTGTGCGTGTGCGTGGAGGAAGAAGGTTGTGAGACGGGAGTTGACAGGGGGCGTATGATGGCATTCCCAGTCCAGGCCGCTGAGTAACGCTGCTACAGAGCAAAAGACAGCGCTGTTTTGGCTTAGGTGAAGCAGTTGACAGCGAAGGGTTCTGGGTGGAGTGTCAGTGAGCGCCACGATAGTCGTGCAGGCGAGTGACAGTTTCTCTGTGCTAATGCCCACCCTTTTTGTGAAATTCGAATCCTGAGTTGTGTCAGAGCACCCCTGGCGAAACAAGCTGCGACACGGGCTCAAGCGACCAATCCAAACGCACGCCCCTCTTGTGCATGGCGAAAAGGGCGGTTGAGCCAATCAAAGGGCACGAAACGGACAGCTGCCAAGGGTACGTATCGCATCTTGAATCCGAGCCCTGTCCTGTTTTGGATGCGGTGGACGAGATGACGAGGCAGGTCACTGGCCGTTTGGTGGCATCTGGGCTCTTGTGCGGGAGTCTTGGGGCGTCTCGATGTGCAACTGGGCGGTTTGGGGTCGTAGGGCAGAAGGGGATTATGGCCTCATTACCCACATGCGATGCGGGAGAGCAGCCTTGTTCCAAACGTGGCCCAAACAGCGGCGAGGCGTAGGCGGCTGTGGTGAGGTCGAGGGGGCTGGCTGTTGATGCATAACAGTGGTTGTATTGTGTGTATGTGGCGTGTGCGGTGGTGATGTGAAGAGAACAAAAGATAAGGAATCCAGCGCTGTCTGTGGTAGAACCCGTACCTAAGTACCTAGGCCATCCGTATCTGTGGTTGTCGGTCGTAGCATAGCTTGTGTATCAAATATTTAGAATCGAATGGCCAGACCGACAGGCGAGGTCTGCGAAGAGGTCGTGATGGTGGAGGAGGATTCGGGATGCGCCGTGGAATTACCAGGTATGCAGACAGCCATGGCAAAGAGGCGGGACTTGGCTTTCGTGATGGTTAATTAGACGTCGCGGCGATGGTCTTGGGTCTTGGCCTTGGCTTGGAGGCGAGATTCATGGAGGTGATTGGATGCCAGAGGGATTCAGCTGTCGGAATAGGCTTCTCTGCGATATTGGGCAGCGGGTGAAGAGTGGGTTGTGGTTGCCGTCCAGGCCGGTCCAACGGCGTTGAATCCCAGGAACGGGAGGGCAGGTCCACAAAAGGAGCGCAGCGCGTGGTGGGACGGGGATCATGACTTGACAAGCGAGAAAGCCAAGACTCGAACGACGACCGACACATCCAGTGGGCTGCCTTCCTGCCGACTGGGTTGCTCGTTTTTGGTGTTTCTGGCCGTGGGTTGGGCCCATTGCCGCGCTGAATCTCCCCACGACCTGCCCACCGCACGCACTTTGTTCAGATTCACCTGAGCTAGGCCTGCTGTAAATTTGTTTTGAGGGGGGAGCATTTGCTTCCTCGTTGGGAAGTCTATCGAACGGCGTCGCGAGGAGACATTACGTGGAAGAAGAAGAAGGACTCGATTTGGTGCATTCTCACTTCCTCAAAGAAAGCGTCAGGCACGCGTCGCCTCTCATTCGTCGGCGGCGTGTCCAGACCCACACAAGTAAGCGTAATCCGGGCTGGCCCCTGAGGCTCTTGCTGCTTGGCATCCCTGCCCTGGGGCCATGCTCAGACGTTTTTTCTTTGCCATTGGATTCTTCTTCGGTGGGAGCCATGTCTGCAGCAATTCCAATGGATGGGCTTGGTAGTACTCGCTGTCCGTCCGGCCCTTTCCCGCCGGCCGAGTGGCAGTTTCCGTCTGTGTCTGCCACTTAGCTGCCAGTTGGCCACCGCCAAACACTGAAGGGGTGAAAGGGGTGAGGGAGGGAGTCTTACTGCGTTGTGCTAAGACCCAGCCCGGCACGCCGTTGCGTCGCATTCTGCGTATTCTGCTGCGTCCACTGGTCCATCCAGTCCAGTCCAGTCAGTCCTCGTCTGCTTCGTCGTCGTTGTCGCTGTCGTCGCCCTTTTTCTTTCTCCGTGTCTGCCCACTACACGATGAACACACACCCCTCTGTTGCTCATCACCGAGTCCAGTCCCTGTCCAGTGCCGGGTTCCTGACCTTACGGCCACCTGAGTGCAGCGTGCTGCGGCTCCTTCAACCATGAGCCAGAGCCAGCCAGCCTGTACCCAGCGATACCTGGTCCTCGAGCCACCGTAGGCATAATGTCGCGGGCCTCTTGTGTCCTCGACTTGTAACTGCCTTGTTGCTGATTGCGGTTTCTCTTACATGACCTCTCCAACTGCGCTGTTAGTCTCTTCTCGCCTTGTCCCAATGAATTTCGCTGCGCAAGAGCGACGCACTGCTACCACTTGCCATCTCGCGACGGCCCTGGCTGGCGATTGCCCTGACGCTCATCCGGCCACCCCTCCCCCACTGGCCCCCCTGTCCACTCACTCCACACCCCCCCTTCCTCCCCGCCAGGCACATCCACCTCTCTCACACCTCTCACACCTCACACGCTCCTCATCTTCCTGTGATCGCCCACCTCCCGGACGCTCTTTTGACTCTCTCCTCCCCTTCTTCCTTTTCCCATCTCGCACACCCCTTCCGCTACTGCACGTAGGGAAAATAATTCCACGATTTCCTCAACGACCGCGAATTCCAAGAACCAGCCGCCGAGTGCAGGCATTGTGTGCAGGTACGTTGCGTTGCCTTCACTTCACCGTCCAGAGTCCAGTCTTGGCTGGCTTGGCGATGCCTTCGCTCCTCAGACTCGACTCTTTTTTGCCGCCCGCTCGAGTATCGTCTGCCCAATATCCAGTCACCTTATCCTTCCCGCACTCCCCTGCGCCATCCCTCGGACTCTCCTCGCTTCCTCCAAAAACTCTCTTCTACGCCATATCCTCCCCTCCTCTCCTGTCTCCCCTCCGCCACCTTCTGTCACTCACATTCCAGCTCGTTCCCCTTCTCCCGCCTCCCGCCCGCTGCTGCCCTTCTTCCACCGCCGCCTGGTGCATGAAGCCGTCTTTTCGCTAACCCAGTGACTGTCGGATTGCAGGCTCCAATTTCCGCTCTTTTCTGGGTTCGCGCACTTCTCTTCGTATACTTTCATTTAGACACATTATTTCTTTGCCCGTTCAGCAGGCTCTGAATCAACCACAACCGACCGACTATACCCGCGCATAATCGCACCACGCCAGACAACCAACCCCGACAGGCACCACCCGATCAAAGGAGGAACTTGGGCGAAGGAGTCATTGCTGGGGATCCGAGAAAGAGTCGAGAAGAAGACCACCCACTGGGATAATACGGATCGGAAGGAATTTGAACACAGGATCGGCCCACGACTCGCCTGGCTAGCGACAGCCAGACCACCCGCCCGCCATGGACTATTACTCTCAGGGCTCCGAGAAGCCCTCCGAGCGATCGAGATGGACGCCTCTCACCCGCATGTTGCTCTCCGGAGAGATGACACAGGAGAAGCAAAAAGAGTTGACAATGAGGGAACGCTTCGACCGATGGATGATTAACGAAGGATACCGTAGAGTGTATGTTTGCCCGTCGCCATTCGCTGCCGTGCGAACCACAACTAACAACCCGCAGCTTCGTCTTCGTGTTCCTGCTTCTCCACGCTCTCATCTTCGCCTTTGCCACCGTCCACTACGGTCTCAAGGACAACTTGCAAACGTCTCGCGATACGTTCGGCCCAACTTTCGTCATTGCCCGTTCTGCCGCCTTGGTTCTCCACGTCGACGTCGCACTGATTCTATTCCCCGTGTGCCGCACGCTCATCTCTCTGGCTCGTCAGACCCCTCTCAACGGCATTATCCAATTCGACAAGAACATCACGTTTCACATCACTACCGCGTGGTCCATTGTCTTCTTCTCCTGGGTTCACACGATTGCCCACTGGAACAACTTTGCCCAGATTGCCGCGAAGAACAACCTCGGAATCTACGGATGGCTGCTGGCCAACTTCGTCTCCGGCCCTGGCTGGACCGGCTATGTCATGCTCATCGCCCTCATGGGCATGGTCTTCACCTCTGTTGAGAAGCCCAGACGTGCCAACTACGAGCGATTCTGGTACACTCACCACATGTTCATCATCTTCTTCTTTTTCTGGTCCTTCCACGGAGCCTTCTGCATGATTCAGCCCGACTTTGCTCCCTTCTGCGTCAGCATCGGTACCTCTGCGATCGGTGTCTTCTGGCAGTACTGGATGTACGGCGGCTTCATTTACCTGGCTGAGCGTATCGCTCGTGAGCTTCGCGGACGTCACAAGACGTACGTTTCCAAGGTCATCCAGCACCCCAGCAACGTCTGCGAGATCCAGATCAAGAAGGAGCATACCAAGACCAAGGCCGGACAGTACATTTTCTTCTGCTGCCCTGCCGTTTCGCTGTGGCAATACCACCCTTTCACCTTGACTTCCGCTCCCGAGGAGGACTACATCTCCATCCACATGCGTGTTGTCGGTGACTTCACTCGTGGTGTCTCGCAGGCCCTCGGCTGCGAGTGGGACCGCAAGAAGGACGACTCATCCAAGGTTGTCGGTGTCAACAGCGACTCCAGCGAGGTTGACCCCGCTCTCCGCCGTGTCCTGCCCCGTGTGTACGTTGACGGACCCTTCGGCTCGGCCTCTGAGGACGTCTTCAAGTACGAGGTTTCCGTGCTCTGCGGTGCCGGTATCGGTGTTACTCCCTTCGCTTCTATCCTCAAGTCCATCTGGTACCGCATGAACTACCCTCAGAAGAAGACTCGTCTAAGCAAGGTCTACTTCTTCTGGATTTGCAGAGATTTCGGCTCCTTCGAGTGGTTCCGCTCTCTCCTTCTCGCCATCGAGGCTCAGGATGTGGACAACCGCATTGAGATTCACACCTATCTGACCGCCAAGATCAAGGCAGACGACGCGACGAACATCATGATTAACGACGCCAACGCCGACAAGGATACCATCACGGGTCTGCGTTCTCCCACCAACTTCGGCAGACCCAACTGGGACATGATCTTCAGAGGTATCCGCAAGTTGCACTCCCCGGCCGAGGCTGGTGTGTTCTTCTGCGGTCCCAAGGGTCTGGGTAGCGCGCTGCATATTTACTGCAATAAGTACAGTGAACCTGGGTAAGTGGATACAACCTTCCAGAGTATCAAACACATTATGCTAACATAGTCCAGCTTCTCTTTTGTTTGGGGCAAGGAGAACTTCTAAGCCAGGCCGTGGCACAAGGCAACAACTTCGTTTCGTTTCCCTCTTACGTCATATTATTTGTCAACAATATCAGCATCGTTGCCTACCTGTCCCTTCCTGCCTCTGTCTATCCAATATGGCAGGGTGGAACATTACGGACGTTACTTGTTTGGAATCTGATCCACTGGGATGCATATCGCGGGTGCGCCGGACGCCAGGACCAAGAAGACGGCAGGTTTGGTGATGAATGCGGCGGCGGCACCGACATGCCGAGGGGGACTTTCAGGCAGGGTGGAAGCAGTGTCAAGAGGAAGGAGGTGGTTATGAGAGCGAAATGTGGAGGAATTTTGCATCGGTGGATGATGATAATCTTCGGCGTCATCCCCGCACCCCTGTGGATATACTATTACTACTACCGACATTTACATGTACCTAGCGTGATGCCATCATCAGTATACTTAGACAGTTTTGATGTTGCAGGGCAAATGGCTCTTGCGAAATTACCTGGTGTTCTTGGTCTCAACCTATCCGTGCCTGCTCGAGCGTTTGCATATCCGAGTCCAGCTGGAAGCTGAGACGTGCCAAGAACGCGCATCCCTCGGTTGCCCTTTCCCTCTTTTCCTCTCAATGTGTCGGCTTGTTTCGCACGACTGGCGGGAGCAAGCGCTCGGACGCAGGGATTGCAGCCCGCGGCGCAAGGTTTTTTGCAACACGTTGGATGACGACGGTGCGGGCTGTTCTGTGACACTCTTTGTAAAACGTGACTGGGATGTGTGCGGCTCTACATCGGACGGGTGATTGGGCCTTGGCGATCGCTTGGCGATCGGAGGTTGGCGTGGTTTTGGGAGGCGTTTTGGGCAAGGGATATGATTAAAGAGGGTTGTGTGATTGGTTTAGATGTGGGATTCTAGACTGAGGCTCGTGGGGGATGGAGGATCAGGAAGAAGAGGATGGGGGTGTGGCTTGGTGGTCTTTGGTGAGTTAGGAGGCTTGTGAGGGGGATGTTCGGGACGGGGAAGTGGGGGTTTGTGAATGGGTATGGTTTCATATGAGGCTCTGTGGCTTGTTGAATCGGTAAATGAGGATGGATGTGTAGGTTGTTCTGCTGGGGTTGGCTCATCTTGCAGAGTGAAGTGGTGAGAGGCCGGTTGCTCAGATTGCTCATGTAATTGATGATATCGCATTTCCTCTCAGACTAAGATCAGGCCAGGCACCTTCCGGCGGGGATCGCCTTCTCTGGATCACTATCTACTTAGTTCCTTTAAAGATGACTGTGCAGGTGATGGGAAATGGGGCCCTCTGCATTTTGCTATTCATCTACAGGCGTTTCGGCTTGAGTGAGTGAGTGCCAGATACGGAGGGGGTCTGGAGGATGGACAATGTATTAGAGCAAAGGAGGCTTGTCACCCATGTTTGGTGTTGAAGATGAGAGGACGACGGCTGAGGGGGCATGTCGGCTATAGCTTGTGATCCTGCAGGATCTGGATCATGACAGTGACTTGTGATGTGACTTCTCTCTTCACGGGGGAGAAGTGAGCACACTGTTGCGGCACATTATTTGTTCAGTTGGGCTGCCAGTAACGCACGAAGACGCGTGGGGGTTGTGGATGTAGACCGAGCGATGAGAATAGGAACATGAATGAGATACATCCAAGTTTCCTACTCATGGGGACGTCTGCCAGGTGAGTGTATGATTATGGAATAAAGGCCTACGAGGGTGGGCTCACAGAACGAGGGGCAGCAGATTGAGCATTTCGTCTTGGTCGTGGACATGTAAATCGGACTAATGCAAAGACTTCAACGGCACGATTGGCATGTCTTTGATGGGCCCATTCAGAAGAAGCCCGGGGGAAACTTGAGATGCTGTGTGAGTAGTAGGCTACCAATAAGAGGTATCTATCACACACATGTAATCCGTATATCCTGCTATGTGAGACCCCCCCTGTCGTATCGTCGTCTATCATCGTCGTCTATCGTCGTCGTCTACTATCGTCGTCGCTATCCCTAGCGTCTTCTCTACTACTATCGTCCTAGTCAAAGTATTAGGTACGCTACGATTGAATTTATAGGGGACACTGCCTAAGTATCTAACTAACACTGCCTAGCTAGCAAAACTCATAAATAAAGATCGAGATCTACCTTTTCATATCGATTATAGTGATGATTAGGAAAGAAAGGGATAGTGAACAGTTGTCGAGGAGCATGAGAAGAGCGCAATGCGAAGTTTGTGGTCAGGACGACGGACAGCCCGTCCAAGTCAAGTAAAAAGAGGGTGTTTTATCTCAAAGGTTTTGACGACAGATGCGACTAGTTGGCCATACTCGTCGTTTTGAGTTGTGATACAGGGCTTCTCCTCACCATGCTAGTAAAAACGTAAGAATACAGGCTTTTTAAAGGTATGTTTGCATTTGTTCGCAATACACACGTTGGCTTTCATCCTGCTTAAGTTACTATAGCCTGACAATGCTGCTTCTAGGTTTAAGAGTGAGTTTTGCTATCCGGGCGGGTAGTGGGCATAGACGACATTAGGGATAACGACGACGACGACGACGACGACGACGATAGGAATGAAGAGTCGGTCAACAACATCAACAACATGGAAGTAGTACAGCAGCTTCTTTGGGGAGGGAGGCTTTTGGTGTGGTGCCCAAAGCTTAACATGCCTTGATGTTCAATTTCATTGATATGTTGCAAAGCTCACAGTGGTGGGTTGCCAAGTCCCATAGAGTAATCAAGCCTTTCTTGCACGATGCCAGTGAGTCTGATGAAAAGCACAGGCACAAAAATGCAATGAGATATTCCAATGCTCTTGGCAGTCGTTCGTGGGTTGGTCTGGGAAGCCACATTTGTGGCGGTTGTCTCGCTGGAACCTGCACCTGTTCCGGTGGGTCGCGGGGCACACTAGCGCTCCAGTGCTCTGCCTGGACATGAAAATGCCACTGGGCTGCTTCCCTCGGCAGGGATCGCACCGGCATGCAGCCGTAACTATACTCAATAGAAAAGGACTGACACACTTTGCTGCTCTTCACCTTGAAAACGACGTCTCATGAGGCAAAACCAACTCTTCTATCGAGCCCTGCGTTCCCGACGGAAGAAGCTGCTGAATGAGTACCGGCGCCGCTGCTTGGCCTTGAACCGTCACCGGCCGGTGGGCGCAGTGTCTCTGGGCAATCTCCGGGTGCCTCTGCGTCCGCCGACGAACCTAACCTTGAATGGAGGACAGCTTCAACGTGCACGAAAACGGATTGGAGGCAGCGGTGGCTGACGGTGGTTTTTCTCATAACGGTGAAGCGTTGATTTCCAGCGCTTCTTATGGCTGAAATTGACTTTTTCTTGGGCGGGAGCACGACAGGGGGCGGGATGTTTAGATTTCCATGGTACCTGGCTGTCAAACCATACCTCGACTTCTGTGAGGACAATTTTTGACGCGACGATAAGATGGCAGAGGACGGTTCTGCGTATCGTCTCGACGTGCCAGATGAGTTGATCTGCAAAGATTAATGCGCTCCCCCCTCTGGTCTGCGGCTTGACATCCCCCCTATCTGCGGAGATGCGCCCTCCTGATAGAGGGAGGGAGAGAGAGAGAGAGAGAAAGAGTCGGCCTGCAGCTCGTATTCGAGCCGCCCGCGTCTGCCCAGGCTGATATCATTCATGCCGGCGCGTCGATCGCATTGGAGGAACGAGGTTGGATGGATGGGTTGCGTGGTTGTGTGGTTTGCGCAGATCCAGCCGCATTGCAATACAGCGCGGACTTCCACAGCTTCTGAAACGGGGTGATTATTATTTGGCGTCTATCCGTACCTTCCTTCGCAATTGAGGTAGCCGACTTGGAGGGGCCTCGGCCTCTTGACGGCGGATGACCCGCGCCACGGCGGCGGCGTGGATGGCCAAGTTCGTCGCCCGGGTCGGGGAGGCTTTTTCGCTTCTGGAAGCTGAAGCGGCAAGGGTCAACCTTTTGGTGCTTCTGATCGTAGTGAAGCTTTACTTCGGATGAAACAGAAACATCGCTGGCAACCTCGACATCCTCCGTCGTTTGCGACTTGCTGTTTCTCAATGTCTCTCGACATGTTCAAGATGGAACAGAAGAACACTTTCGCGTTGCATGTTTTCTTCTTCGGCCTCGGGTTACTCAGCCCATCGTATGTTTGCCCGCCGCCCACACCTGTCTTCCCCGGCCGCATGACGGGCCAAGAGTTGGCTAGGAGATTCAAGGATCCCGTCACAAGACCTCGTTAGGCGTCTGCCAGAGGCTAGGATCCAGGGGGGCACCGTTTTTCTCGTGTTTTTCCTCCTCCCGCATTGCCCAATGGAATTCCGCATCATCGACCTTTCTGTTCCCAGTTATTCTGGATGATCATAGGCCCATCTTGCTTACGCTGCAGGCCCTCTCATTACGCAGTAGAGTTACGCAGAAGCTGCGCGCTGCCTTCGGGTCGCATTCAGGGGTCCAAGGGTCCATCGGTCACGTCTGCAAAGCACATGAACATGCGCAGTATCCGTACCTCCACTACTTTAAGGAAGCACCCAAGGTAAGCAGGCCTGTCAGCACTGGGCGAGGCCAGAGGCGACGGTTGGTTGCCAGCTGCTGTCCAGCACTGCCAGCGCAGCAGCCAACTCTTCCGAGGCAGAGCAGACACATCATCACCAGGGAGCCCTGTTGGCGTAGGGTGCTATTGACAGGGCATACCATCATTCACCAACCATCCAGCACCACCGTCTGGTCTCTTTTCCGTCTCTTGTGCTGCTCTGGGAGATGCCCCTTGTGCAATTGTGTCATTGTGTTTCCCAGTCAGGCATGCTCCTACCGATAAACCAGCGAAGAGGAACCCCCTGTTCCCGACGGACCCCTGCTTCACAGCCTTTTGTTCATTCCATTTCGCACCAGCACAGGTCAACCACCTGCCATTTGAGAGGTTAATTCGTTGTCACTTGTCAGCCCGGGCCCCTCCTGTCTGCAGTCCACTTCTTTTCTTTCATTTAATCTATGTCCTTTTTATACTAGCCCGTCGGCTTCCTCTCCAGACTCCGACGGTGGGGATGTAGGAACCTCCGGGACAGAAGGGAGAGGGCGGCGAGGAAAAGAGGGGATTCATTACCTGATGGGAAAAAAGCGCGAAAAGTGAGCGATGAGAGAGAAAAAAACAGTTGCCGCGCCACCATGCTGGAGACGCTATTACGAGTGGCTTTTCTGTTAGCACCCGTCGGCCGACACGCTTAGGTACCTGCTAATAAGAACTTGCCGTGGGTGCTTACCTGGGAGGTGCAGAGGAAGCAGGCGCTAGGGTCGACTAGACCGCATCTGATCTTCCCGCACCCTCCGCCTGCTCGGCTCTGCACACTGCACTGCTCTGCTCTGCGCTACTGCTTGTACCTCTCAGCACGTCTCGTAATAAACCGTTTCCTGTGTCTCTGGGCGCTGGTGACTTGTTACGAGCTTTTCATTCCACCGTGTTTCGCCGTCGTGGCACACACACACTCTCGAACCTTTCCTGGACCTCCCTCCCTCGAAGCCAGACGACGTCGCTTCACACTTTTCCACCCTCACCACCAACCTTTCCAACTATCGTCGACATCCACCCGGACCTCTCTTTTGTCCAACAAACACACACCCACGTTGCTCCCTCTCGCCATTGAGCGACCATACCGCAGCCATGCGTCTCGGATCGGCCGGCCTCTTGGCCCTGCTCTGGTCCTTTAGCAGCAGCAGCAGCATCGCGACAGCATCACCACTCGCCGACGACGCCAAAGCCATGCCCGGCCTCCGCCCCAGACAGGGGTCCGGCACAGGCTCAACACCAACATCGACGACCCCCGTGGCATCGACGCCCACGACGAGCGCAGCAGCAGAGCAGACGACGACAATCACAGACACAGTCACCGTCGGCGGCGGCAGCGGAGGCACCGTCACCGTCACCTCCAACTTCCTCCGCACAGTCATCACCACCGTCGTCGTTACCACCACCACCTTTGAGACCACCACCGTCACCAGCAACGACGTCGCGACAGCCACCCTGACCGAGTACGTCACCTCCACCATCCTCGCGAAGCGCTGGATCAACTTCCTCCCCGCCGAGACCGCCCCCGTCGCCGCCCCCGCCGCACAAATCACCCCAGCCGCCGGCGCCGACCTGCGCAAGCACGCCGTCATCGAGAAGCGCGCCATCGTCACCGTCTTCGTCACCGTCACGGGCACCGCCGGCGCCGACGCGACTGTCACCAACGTCCGCACCAGCACCGTCGTACGCACCACCACCTCCAACCTCGTCCAGACCTCCACCATCATCAGCACCCTCTTCAACAACGCCCAGACCACAATCACCGTCACCTCCACCCTTCTCGTCACCTCCACCTCGGTCGACACCACCTCCGCCGCCACCGTCGACACCGGCCCGACGACTGGCAACATCGCCACCGCGACCGACAGCGGCACCTCCGCCACGGGCTCAAGCGACAGCAGCAGCGGCGACGGCGGCCTCTCCACGGGCGCAAAGGCCGGAATTGGCGCGGGCGTCGGCGTCGTCGGCCTCGCGCTCCTCCTCGGCATCGGCTGGTGGCTCTACAAGCGCCACAAGGCCAACCGCCCCAGCGCGGCCGACCTCGCCGACATGCGCGCCTACGACCCCAACGGCCCGTCCTACGACCACGGCAACGGCATGTCGGAGACGGGAGCCGGCCTCGGCGCGGCAGCTGTTGCCACCACGCCGACTCACAGGCGCCAGCCCGTCCCGCGCAAGAGCAGCCAGCTATCGCCGCCCACGCAGAGCGTCAGCCCGATGTCGAACCAGACGGTCTCGCCCGCCAACGACTACGGCTCCGGGTACGCGAGGCCCGCGAACGGGGCCAACGAGCTGGGCGGCACGAGGATCCTCCCGCCCGAGATGGGCGGCGACGAGGTTGTCGAGATGGGCGACGGGCAGCCTAGGCCGCAGCCGCCTCAGCAGCAACGACAGCACATGACGGCGTTCCAGTCTGGGCCGGTGCCGGACGTTTACGAGATGCCTGCCCAGAGCTATAAATAATGCTTCTGTGTGTGTTTTGCGTATGTTTTTTTTTCTTTTGTGGCAGATTTGAAAGATGAGGTGGGTGGGGAGGTTGTAAATATATACATAAAGGCTATTCCTTGGATTTTTGTTTTAGGATATTGAAGCGTTGCATTGAAAGCTTTTTTGCCTTGCCTTGGGCACGGGGCAGGCAGAGGCTGGCGGCAGATGGAAGCAAGGCCGCGCGCGGGAAGCATTTTTTCATTTGAGGGGGGGCTCATACTTGGGGTTCAAAACTCTCTGTCCCAGTAGATAATCTTCGTAATGTGTACGAGGTAGCATGGCAATGCGAATTGCATGATGGGGAAGACCTGGAGTTTGTGCCTTTTTTGACGTGTGAAGTCTTGCGACAGGTTGTCTTGGATCTTGAAGAGCGCGACGTTGGCGCCATGGAATGATGTGCGTCCTTGGCTCTGCCGGTGGGATCCAGCTCGCATATGGCTTGCATATTCGCATTGTGAATGTCGACGACGGACGACGCAGCGTCAGCACCTTGGTCTCACGCCTTATCTCTTGGCGCCATACAGCTTCTTTGCGTGACAAGGGGGGTTGGTTCGAGAGCCAGACGGCAGAGCCAAGAAGTTGGTTTCTCTGTGTGTGACGTTGAAAATGCTGACGTGAGTTGAGTTTGGGAGGAACATGGCTGCCGCAGGTCCATCCCGGCGAAGCATCGTTCATCCCAAGTTTTACTGTTTGGGGTTGTCACTGGGTGTCCGAAAAACGCATCCTGGAGAAAAAAGTGACAGGTACTTGGTAATCAGTCGATATCTTCTTGTGGTTGCGTGCCGATGCGACCCTGTTCTGATATGAAGATGAGCTTCACATGAGCCACCAAGACGTCTATCTGGTCGACAGTCCGGACCCGAGTCATCGGCGGTATTTCTGCCGACTGCAATGCTTCATGTAAGCCAAGCCTTTTGATGGTCACAAACATCCACCCCGGACGCAACACACACCCACCCTTCCCTTCTCCCTCCAAGGGTCCAAACAATGCCAGAAACACTCGCCAAAGTGCCCCCTTCTCCAGAGAGCGGTGGCACCAGGTCGGGTATCTCCTACGGCGCGGGCGAATTGGAGCGCAAGTGTAACAGCGGGTGCAGAGTGGGCGGTGGGCAAAGAAAAAAAGAAAAAAAAAAACACTGCGTAAGCTCGAACCAAACAAGCACAAGCACCCCTGTTGTGGTTGTTTCTGTCTTCTCTTAGCTGCAGCTCCGAATGGGTTCCAGACCCCAGGGGACTGCAATGTCAGGATCTTATCTGCAATGTCTTGGTTTCTGAAGAAAGATACCGCGGGGGCCAAGGCATGGCGGGGAGTAGACCGAGGGAACCAGTTTGATAGTCATCGTCTTCTTCTATCCTGACTTCCAACCCTCTTTGTTACAACAATTTCGCCTTCTCTGAAGTTCTCCAATCCTGACTCATGCAAGCGTCTTTCACGAGTTGAGTTGTTTTTCCACGCACCCAGCCACTGTCTTAGGCGGGTAATTACAAACATCGTGCCATAGTTTCTGTCTAGTCAATCCAACCCCGCCGACATAGGAACCGGAGGGGTCTAGAGTCGACAGACACACTGCAGAGAGGGAAAAATCTCAATCGTCCCATGCACCGCGCCCGCGTGTAATATCTGCACGACACCCCGCCATCCTCAACGGCACCACACAACCCCGCCGGCCGCATCATCCTGCCCAGCGCGCGAACTTGTCAGTGACACACCGGGATTGACTGACGACCAGCCCGTCGGAATCCAAGGGAGCGTTGAGTCAAAGTCAACCCTTCAACGCACTCAGACTCTTGCAACCGCCGAGCTCTGACAACGACAGACTTTTGCGCAATCTGTCGCAGGGTTATTGCTGGTTTGCGATCGTGGACTTTGCAGAGTCATTCGGACCTCTGTCCACAACCTCCACGGAAACACCGCCGGCATGGACGCCGCGAAGAAGCACGCCGACGCCGGGCCCGGCGCCAGCTCGCCCGAGATCGACGCCCGGGACCTGTCACCCGTCGACGACGACCTGGAGTCCTTCGCGGCACGGGAGAAGGCGCTGGTCAGAAAACTGGACGCGCGCATCATTCCCCTGGTGATGCTCCTCTACCTCTTAAGTTTCCTAGATCGGTGAGCTGCCATTCCTTGCCCACACGCCCGCTCTCTCTAACCCCAACAGCGTCAACATCGGCAATGCACGCCTCTACAACCTCGAATCCGACCTCAACCTCCAGGGAAACCAGTTCCAGGTCGCAGTCTCCATCCTCTTCGTGACCTACATCATCTTCGAGGTCCCCTCCAACCTCGTCCTCAAGCTCTTCACGCCCTCCCGGTGGATCGCCTTCATCACCGTCGCCTGGGGCATCATCGCCACCCTCACGGGACTGGTCGACTCCTACGGCGCCCTCATCGCGTGCCGCCTGCTCCTCGGCGCCGTCGAGGCGGGCCTCTTCCCGGGACTCAACGTCTACCTCACCTTCTTCTACAGCAAGCACGAGCTCGCGCTGCGGGTGGGCTACCTCTTCGTCAGCGCGGCCATCGCGGGCGGGCTGGGCGGGCTGCTGGCATATGCCATCGGGCACATGGAGGGCGTGGCCGGGCTGAGCGGGTGGCGGTGGATCATGATTATCGAAGGGCTGCCGACGGTTGTGCTTGGTGTCGTGACCTTCTTCCTGCTGCCTAATGACGCAGCCAGTGCGAGTTTCCTGAGCGAGGAGGAGAAGAGGCTGATGGTGGAGCGGAGGGGACGGGAGTACGGCAACACGAGCAGCGCGCAGGAGTTCAGTCGTGAGGATATGTGGAAGGCCTTCAAGGACTGGAAGGTCTGGGTGTTTTGCGTGGCGCAGTTTGGCGTGGATACCATGCTCTACGGTAAGTGTGCTGCCGGAGATCGTGTGCAGCTGGTGGCTGACTGCGAAAAACAGGTTTTTCTACCTTTCTCCCAACAATCATCAACGGCCTCGGCACTTGGACCGTCGCGCAGGTGCAGCTCCTCACGGTGCCGTGCTACGCCCTCGGCGTGGTGGTGTACATGACCGCGGCCTTCCTGTCGGACCGCAAGCAGCTCCGCGGGCTGTTCTGCGTCATCTTCGGGAGCGTCAGCGTCATCGGGTACGCCATCCTCATCTCGGACACATCGTCTGGGGTGCATTACTTTGGGTGTTTCCTGGTGGCGGCCGGGTTGTACGTTGTCGTCGGGCTGCCGCTGGCTTGGGTAAGCCTTTCCCTCCCTAGAATATGTGTGTCTTGGGGCTAACGAGACGTTGCAGCTGCCGAATAACTCGCCTAGGTATGGCAAGAGGACGACTGCGAGCGGGATGCAGCTGACGATTGGGAACTGTTCTGGGGTGATGTCGTCTTTCATCTAGTGAGTTCCTCGGCCGCGCAAGAGAGAGAGAGAGAGAGGCAAGCAGCAGCTAACAGACGTGATAGCCAAGCAATCGACAAGCCGAGGTACATCAGGGGCCACGCGGTGACGTTGAGCATGGTCGGGATGGGGACGTGCTTGTACGGCTTCATGTGGTTCTGGTACTGGAGGGCGAATAAGCAGCGGGAGGCCGGTCTTGCGGAGGACAAGTATCGTGATCTGTCCGATGATGAGCTTGCGGAGCTTGGAGACGAGAGTCCGCGGTTCAGATACACCATTTAAGAGCGAGCGACGACGATGTGCACCCGTCTGGTCAAAGCACTTGAAGATGATGGGTTAGACCTGTCGACATTGCCAGCGAATAAAAGATACCCCCCTCCTTTTGGATAAAGCTTGAGATAACAGCGCATACTCTATACATGCTTCAAAGTCAACTTTTATGCCTGCAATTGTTACTGCAATTGTTAAACATTGTTATGGGGAAAAAAGAAAAAGGCCTCTCCTGTGGCTTAGATGCACGCAACAGATTTCCAAAAAGGTGAAAAATGAAAGGGACGAGACTCGAACTCGCGCGGGTTGCCCCACCAGGAAACAGATGTTAAGCTGACCTTAACCTGGCGCCATAACCAACTCGGCCACCCTTCCGTGAAAGATCTGGAGGATCTGATTGGTTGTGAGGAATGTCACATTCCAAAACTATGACCCAACACATCACACAAGTGAACCAAACACTGAGGACAAAAGCTTGTATTGCTGATGGCACAGCTGACTCTCATTCAGAACATAAAGTCTTGTTTCTGGGCCTACAGAATCCTCAACGCGATGAGCAGTAATAGCACACCACAACCGCGTCGTCCCAAACTCAACCCTGCTCTCCCAGCCAGTCACCGTTGTCCATTTCGCGCCAATTTTCACCACTGGAAGAAGCTCATAGGCACGCCCTGAGAGAGAAGCTTGAGGATTCGCCGCCCAGCAACGTCTCCACCACTACCGGCAGCAACGAGAAATGGCCAAAAGTGTTCTGCCTCGGCTTGCAGGTGAGAGACGTAGCTCGACGGAGTGTCTCGCCAGCCCCGAAGGACCTTCTCACGAGCCTCAGCGTCAGTTATTGCTGCCGCTGAATTGAGGTAGTCCTCAAACTGCTCGGCCCCAGCGGGAAGTTCGCCAGAACCCTCAAACACGGCCTTCGCAGTGTCAAAGTCATGGTACGACCCGCCGCTCCCCATGATCGCATACCCGTGGTCTCTGAAATACTCCAAGGCGCGACCAAGACGCAAGTTCTTGTCTGTAGCCTCCTCCTCGTCCCGCCCTGTAAGAACAGACACCTGGACAACCGGTATATCTGCCTCGGGTCGCATGATCTTGAGCGGGACAAAGACGCCGTGGTCGAGGCCTCGCTCGTGATTTAGGACCGGCTTGAAGCCGCAGTCCAGAAGGCGGTGGTTGATTTCCACAGCCAATGGTGCGTTTCCACGGATAGGGTATTTGGTCTCGTAGGCCTCGGGCGGAACGAGATCTTGGCCTGCGGCTACAGTTCCGTAGTCGAAATAGAGCCCAGGGTCCTCAAGGGCAGTGATTTCGGGCTCATTGCATTCCCAGTGTGCAGAAAGGAGGATGATGCCTTTGACGCCATCAAGTCTATTTCCTAACTTGGCAACTCGTTGTCGGTAATCTTCAAAGTCCGGGTGAATGAGCGGAAGGGGTCCCGCTCCATGGCTGATGAAAAGAGATGGCGCGCGGGTTTGTCCTGGAGTCGCCATTCTGATAATGAGAGGTGGTATATTTCTTTTAAAAATTTTGCTGGATTGTCAAAGGATGGTCACAGTTCTTTGGTCTTTCTCAATAACATTGTTGCAAATGAGGACTTCATCGGGCTATTTATGGTTTCTGGGTTTTCAGAAACGTCCATCGGCTTGGCTTACTGGGAAAGGTTTCAGTCACGACTGCCACCCATTCCAGGACGGTCAAATGGACTCGGGTTTACTATTGCAGCCATTCAGAGAGACGCTTTGCTGTGATCATAGCACGGGCGCATCACTTGTCCGACACTACCCCGACAGCACAGTCCCGGCTCTGCGGGTCAGCGGCGGACTAGCGGCGGACTAGCTCAATATGCTCCCCGGAACAGTTTGTCAGCCAACTCCGTGACCCATCAACTTCTACGCGGGATCAGACTCGTTTGAACGAAGTGACTATCATGACAGCTTGTTGTCAAATTACGAACAATATGTCTGCAAGTACCTTGGCTTCGAATGCCTGCCATTCGTGCTCGGCGAGAAAAAAGGGTTGCGATCGGTCACTGCCGGCTTGCAGCCAATGTGTAGGGTAAGTAGTAAGGTGTAGAGTCTAACACGCAGATCAGTTCTGATGCCGACAAGTCGCAACAGCATGTGTCACTATGACTCTTCGTCCAAAGCGCAGCAACCTCCGTCAAACGACCTGAGCACCAAGGAATACCCCACAGGTCTTGCTTCTTATCTAGGACCAAGTGTTGCGAAACGCCAGGGCCCCGACGGTTTGCTGACATCACACCTCTTCGCTACGCTGAAAAAGCTCAACCTTGAAATAGAGGGTGTCCTTGACGGTTACTTGAGGTCAATACACGAATGGATCCCGATCATTCACCCAGTCAGCTTGAAAGAACAAGTCCCATCGTTGCAGAGCAAACCATCTGCCGAGCTCGCCTGTCTTCTCTTACACATTCTGCTCATCACCCCATCATTTCCGTCTGCTTCTGGGCAGCATCACGAAACGCTCTTGCCGTCGCTATATGATGACTGCAAGTCATCATTCCTACTACTGCAGACGTATTCAAGGCGCCACATAAAGACCGTCCAGTCAGGCTTACTGCTAGCCATATACGAGCAAGGGCAAGGCCTCGTGTCTGACGCATACGCCACATTAGCAATTTGTGCTAGTCTCGGCTACATCGCGAATCTCCATCGGTCCCCATGCTCCGTGACAGCAGCTGACGAGGAGAGACTACGGGTGTGGTGGGCCATCTGTTTCCTCGACAGACTTGACTTTTACGCCAATGGGAAGTCTGAACGAGCATTCCTTGTCCACAACTCCCACATCGGTCGGGCCCTTCCGCGAGAGGACGAGGAATGGAGTAGTCGCCATGATTTCGGGGATGCACCTCTGCCGCTTCTGTCGTTTCCAGTGGATGAACCCCAGAGCTACGGACTTTTCGCCAGCGAGATGCAGGCCTTGCATGCATTGCAGAGTGTGATGCAGCTTACAAGAAACCCGTCGGTTCAGCTAGAAACGCTCCTGGACCATGAGTCCTGGAAACTCGACATGCTGCTACAAAGGAAGATCCGAGAAACGTTAACACGATCTTGGAAGAGGCTAGAGCACCAGTACACCGTGGTGACCACATACCTCTTGTAAGTAGTCGTTTTCCCACTGCATGCAGACATGGCAGCTTACCGATAGACAGGGCGCTCATAGAACTTCACGAAAAAAGACTGACCTGTGCCGGCGGGGAAGAGATCCCTTTCTTCGCCAAGGAGTCATCCATAGCAGCTCTTGAATCAGCCACCAACATTGCTCAAGACCTGGTTCGCGTGGAGAAGACTGCCGATATTCTCGAGCTGAACAGGATGCCCCTGACAGCTGTTGTTCTATACCATAGGGTTGGGTTTACTGCCATCCTGCTGGGAAAACACCACGGTCGAGATACCGGGGACCTGTTGCGAGAAGTGATACAAATGCTCTCAGACAAAGTTGCTGGAAGATGGAAGGTTGCCAGTGAGTCATAATGTTTTTTTCTAGGACAAGTAATGGACAGTAGACTGACCCTCTCAGTTCACATCGCTTCTCAGCTCCGCGAAGCACTCCCTCAGAGTCAAGACACGGGCATAGCCTAGAGGACTAACTAGGTTGGCAACTTCTATTGCAATTGAGAACCATATCTATTGACTGAGAATGCTCTTTAGAATGAAATAATTATCGAGTTGGGCGTCAACTTTGATGCCAAACGCACCCCCCAACGCCGACGCGTACGCTAGGGTCCAAGTCGGCTTCACCCTGCTGAGTGAGGTAACATACTACTCAGAGACGATCATTGGAGTCCGGGAATCACGCCATTTGAGACTCGAGAGTTCTCTGCCTTGCCCCCAAGGACCTTTGGGTAGTGGACCTGGGTACGCACCTCCTCCGCGAAGCATTCTGCCTCCAGTCCAACAGAGACACCGCCCGTTGACGCTTCGTCCTATACCTTCGTCGAAAGCAAATTATGGGAGTCTGCGGCGGTCAATTACGCCGACAGGGACAGAACGGCGGAGCCCATGACCTGCCAACTGCATGGAACTCAGACTCTGAAGTTGGCATTTACCATGGCCTGAAGCTGAACATCAACTCATGGGTTGCGGCCATGCACTTCACTTTGCGTATCCTATTCATTGAGGAAGCTGTGCGCCTTTCACCATACACTAGATGAACTTGCTGCCTGATCAATTGTATTCAGTCGAATGTGTGACTTACAGAGTTCCCTCAAATCTAGAAAACGTACTGTAATACCTCGTCACAACAGCTGCTGAGGTTTGGTCCAAGACCCAACGATCTCCTGAGAAGCTCGAGAGTATGCGTCGCCTCAAATGCGAAAAGAGCGCTGCAGAGCGCGAACAACGCACGCCGTCTGAATTCTAAAGACGTCGTTGATTCTTGCTTTCATCTTTGAGAATGCCAGCAACTCTAAGACCGCAGTTGTTCCACATTTCTTAAGCGACGGGACTTTGGTTCAAGTTGCGTGCACAACTCTGCGTCCACACTACTCCACATGAAGCGCACGAGGCCGATGTGAGTGCGATTGCAGAATGCCACGTCAAGTTGTGGCCCTCGTCCCTTGTTGAAAAACCCTTGATACCGCAGTCTGTAGTCTATCCGCTAGGCAAGGGTCGCCACCTCTCAATTGGCTTCCTCGCATCGTGCGAGTGCCGCAATCGCCATGTCTCCGCCAATCCATTGGGTGAACATCCCATGTTCCCACGGAGCGTACATAAAGTGGACTCTTAGAAAAGCACACTAGACCCCCGGAGCATTCTGCAATCATTTCTTCAACGGAGGGGGGATTACGTGGCACAAGGCAGATCAACAGCTGTGTGCATTCTCGGACATTTTTACCGCAGGAGTTTGTTTAAATAAAGAGTCCGACATGCTCGCCAAGACCGCCCGCGTTACACACGCCATGCGCCGCATCGCAACAACAACCGACCATGGCCGAATTCTTGATCGCGGATGAAGACCTCGCCGGCGTGAAGGGCAAGGTGGTCATCGTCACCGGCGGGTCATCGGGCATCGGCCTCGCCACCGTCACGACTCTCCTCGCCCACGGCGCCTCCGTCGTCAACGCCGACATCCAACCCCCGCCGCAGCAGCCCGAGGCGTCTTACACGTTCGTCAAGACGGACGTGACGCTCTGGGCGGACCAGATCGCCCTCTTCAAGAAGGCCAAAGAGGTCTACGGCCGCGTGGACCATGTGTTTGCCAACGCCGGCATGGGACCCAACGCCAACTACCTCTCCACCGAGGTCGACGAGAACGGCGATCTGAAGGAACCCTCGCACGCGCTGTTGGACGTCAGCTTGAAGGGCGTGATGCACACGGCCACGATCGCTATATTCCACATGCGACAGCAGGCCGAGGGTGGCAGCATCGTCATCAACGGCTCCACGACGGGTTTGCAACGACTCCGCGCTGTGGATTACTGTAAGCACCTCCCCTCTCTATAGAATCTTACAATCCCCAGACTGACCATATCACGAAGCCACCGCCAAACACGCCGTGCTCGGCTTCGGGCGCGGCCTTTTCTCCCTGCTCGGGGCCGCCAGCCTGCCCATCAGAGTCAACACGCTGGCGCCCACGTGGACCGACAGCAGCGTGCTCCCGGATCTGAAGGGGCTGATGAAGAAGATCGGCGTCGAGCTGCAGCCCGCGGAGGCCGTAGCGCGCGGCGCGGCCCTGCTGATGGCGGACGCGTCCCGCAACGGGCAGGTCATCCACGTCCAGCTGGGGAAGTACAAGGAGATTGACGAGAGCGTCTTGCTGCCTGCGTTTGAGTCGATCAAGGGCTCGGATTACCCCGGGGAGGATGAGGTCTTCCGGCGGTTGCAGGAGGTATTGTTTGCGGGATGAAGTCTTGGACCAATGTAATAATGTGTGGGATCATGAGATGAGAATGAAATTATGACATTGACCGGGCAGCATCATGTGGCCCCTTTCCGAGTCCTACGTGCGATCGGCGGGTTCGTTCCCCCATCAGGAGTTCAACCATCTCCTCCATTATCAAGCGTGATATCAGACCACTCGAGGATGTATTGGCGTCTTGCAACGCTTCCTTCGACTCGGCCGAGATCATCGTGTTGGTTTTCTCAGACGACACGATGATCTCCGTCATCAGGCTCCGTGAGGTAAATTAGCGGAAGGAATATCATGGTTACCACATGCGATTAACCTAGGGAAACAGCTCACGAATCAAGTCACGGCAGGAACATATATGAGAGAGAATAATGACGTTGCCATTCCAAATGCTCAGACAACTATCTAGCCCACCAGTCCCAGCACGAAGCTGAACTAGTCCAAAAGCCGCCCAGTCCGTCCAGCGATTCTCTCCCAACCTTTTTTTCCGATATTTTCTTGTCGTTGTGAGCATCAAAAACTGCTTTCTCCTCCGAAAACCTTGGCAATACCAGCCTTTCGTCCCAAGATCCACCTTTGCAGGCGTCTCCGAGACTTCAGTTGGTCGCCCGATCGAAGGAGCCAAACTTCATAATGATACTCGGGTATTTCTGCGGTCGTGCGTCGAGCCCGCTCTCGCGAAAGAAGCAGGGTATAGGCGTAGAATACGTAACGGATGGCAACCGCCCCCGCTACCAAGAAAGACATCTTGGTTGTCGACCAACGACAACGACGCTCCTCCTATCCCGGACGAGGTGTCTTCCAGCCAAAGTTTCCCCTGCCAAAGAAAATGCATGGATGATATGGGGAACCATGCCCCGACAGACGCCGTTTGGATGCCAAGTCACCCCGACCGCCCTCCGTTTCGTATCCCAACATTCAAGTCGTCTCCGCGATTGATTGATTAATACTCAAAACACACCGCGGCGCTCAACCCAGTCGATGAGCTACCGGACCGCCCCGTCTTCCCGCCCTCGTGCCACGAGGGCCAACTCCAACTTTTTCCCCAGCAAAATCAAATATGGCCGTCTTCCATGCGAACGCCATCCCGGGGCTGATGCCGCTCAGCCGCTTATTAACCCCCAAAACGCCGTCGTTAAAAGAAGACACAACATGACATGAAAAGATGGGATCGGAATGTTCCACACCATCAAAGAGCCTCGTTCAGGGCCAGACGCCACGCCCTGCGGTAGTTGTTGTTTTTCGTTCCATGTGTTACCCGTCGTCTCGTTCTGTTGTCTCCAGACACCACGCAATTCCAGCTCATGTTGAAAATGCTGCCGTCAGAAGGCCAAAGGAAAGGAAAAAGAAGTCAAACAAAAGACCAGTAAGATCCGAGGGGTATGGTACAGGCCAAAGTTTGCGAATATGTAACGAAGCTTTTGCTGCTTGGCGACGAGTGGCGGGGGTTGATTGGTGTTTTCGTTTTCGTGATCGTTGAGTAGTGTGAGAGAATGTGGAAGCTCGTGTGTGAGACGCCCGACCCAGTCTAGTCGTGCCTTGCCGCCTTCAAAACCAGGGAAAAGAAAATATGTACAATCCAACAGTAGACGCCGTCGCGTGTTCCGTGCGACGTATACTCCGTAACGCCTTTCTATAATGGAGAAGATAGGAAGCCTGCCTAGGACGCCTGTCCTTGGGGCTGCTGGGCGTGGTGACCGCCTCCACGTCCGCGACCACCATAGCCGCCGCGGCCCTGGCCACGGTAACCACCACGGCCGCGTCCGCGGCCTCTACCGCCGCCCTGGTAGCCGTTCTGTTGTTGCGGGTTCTGGGTCTGCCAGTTGCCAGGGGCGGGCTGCTGACCCTGAAGGAGCTGTTGAGGAGCCGGAAGCTGGCCCTGGGGACCGGGCTGGCCGGTCTTGAAGTTGGAGATGGGTCTGGGGATGGACTCGGGGTTCTCGTAGACGTAGAGAGACTTGTCGATGCTAGCGGGAATGGGCTGGATCTCGGTGCCGAGATCCTTCTCAATGTTATAGAGGTTGAACCTGTCATCCCAGTTGATCAGGTTGATGGCCAGACCCAAGTGGCCATAGCGACCGGAGCGACCGATGCGGTGAAGGTAGGTCTCGGCGTTCTTGGGGAAATCGAAGTTGATGACAACGTTGACGGCCTGAATATCGATACCACGAGTGAGGAGATCGGAGCAGACAAGGTTTCGGCAAACGCCGTTACGGAAGTCGTGGAAGACACGATTTCTCGCTTGCTGGGCCATCTTGGCGTGACTGTAGAAGCACGAGTAGCCCAGCTCGGTAATCTTCTTGGCGAGCAGCTCGACACGGTTGGTCGAGTTGCAGAAGATGATGGATTGGTTGATTTGCAGCTTGGAGAAGAGGGTGTTGAGACAGTGCACTTTCTGTTTCTCCTCGACGAAGGCGTAGTATTGGGTGATACCGCGGAGGGTAAGCTCGTCCATCAGGTTGATTTCGTAGGGGCTGACCATGTTCTTGTCGGAGAAGTCCTTGACGGACAGTGGGAATGTGGCGGAGAAGAGCATAACCTGGCGATCCTTGGGGTGGAACTGGAGAAGCTGCTCGATGACGGGGGTGAATTCGATGGAAAGGAGCTTGTCGGCTTCGTCCATGATGAACATGGGGCATTCGCTGAGGTCGGCAACGTTCTTGCCGGCGAGGTCGAGGATTCTTCCAGGAGTACCGACCACAATATGAACTGGATCCTGGAGACGGATGATATCGTCGCGGAGGCCAGTGCCTCCAGTGGTGACCATGACGTTGATTCCGAGGTGCTTGCCGAGGGTTTTGCAGACTTGTGATGTTTGCATGGCGAGTTCACGAGTGGGGACGAGGATGAGGGCTTGGATCTTGGAGACCTTGGGGTTGATCTTTTCGAGGGCGGGGATGACGAAAGCTGCAGTCTTGCCGGTACCGTTCTTCGCACGCGCGAGGATGTCGCGGCCGGTGAGGGCAACGGGAATGGCCTCTTCTTGGATGGGGGACGGCTTCTCGAATCCAGCCTCGAAGATGCCCATCAACAGATCTCTCTTCAATTGGAAGTTCTCAAACTCCAGACCCTTCGTGTTCGTGACATCCTGGATTTCGATATGAATACAAGGCAGTAAACATGGCAGCGCTGGGGATACATACCTCGGTTTGATGTCTGCTATCCTTGGCGGGGAGCTTCAAGTTCTTCTTCCAGTCTTCAGGTGCGGCACCATCGCTAGGCTAGTCAGTCCAAGTACTCTTTCCAGATGGTGGGCGAGGTTTACGAACCCCAAGGACGTCGCCTTAAGCTTGTCTGCGAGTGCTTCCGCCATTTGAAATTGTGAATATGGGGTATGTGCCTAATGGCGAGGAGGGTCGGATCGCGAGGGAGATGGCAGGCGTGGAGGGGAGTTGCGCAAAAGGGCTTTTGCTTTCCCCACTTTGCGGTGAATCGAGGGGCGAGTCGAACTCGACGAGTATCAGGTCAGGGTGGGATTATTCGGCGACAAAGAAACGTGTCGCTCGAAATAGGATGTTCGGATGAAGGTATCGAGGGAGCGAACAGTAGTCGCGTGGTTGATCGTCTGGATTCCGTGTCCGGAGGTTGAGGTGGTGGTGGTGGATTTCGGCCGGACTCTAGGAGTTGGGAGGTGCACGGATTGCAGGATTGAGAGTTGAGGGGTGGTGAGATGGTTGAGTGCGCGATTTCGATTGTTCTTGTGATTGTCGTTTGTTGACTCGGGATACTGAAACAGCAAAAATGTGTTTCGTCCACGAGAAGAGCGCGAGAGTGGTTGTTTGGTGGTGGATTGCGTGGAGGTGTGTGGTTATGTGGGAGGAGAGGGAAGAAGCAAGTTTGTGGTGACTGGACCGAAGCCGTGGGCCGTGGCCGTGGGCGTGGCACTCAGCACCGGGTCACTACCTTACTCACTGTGCGTCGTGTGGTGCGGTGCGGTGCGCCTCACCTTACCTTCTGGGGCAGGACCCCTTGCCTATGCGAGGTAGCGGGAAGGTGGGTCCACGTGACCTGCTTGACGTCGGGTGAATTGATACTCGAGTGATGCTAGTCAAGGGGACTGCCTGAAATTTGGAAGGGAAGTATATCAATATCAAGATATGGAGTGTAGCTGGAGATGGTGTTTGTATCTAAGAAGGACTGATTCGTGTTTGTGATTCGTGCTGCTCTGTTCTGTTCCTACCTCCAGTGGCCTCCCTACGTCAAGGTCAGCAAGAGGGGCATTGGCTTGTACCTTCACCGCGAGCTCCTGCTCTCTATCATTCGCTCCACACCGAGATCACCCTGGGCCCCTTCCCTCAGCCGATTGGCTGCCCCTTCCCCGCCCGATCGCTCCTGCAGCGGAGCTATCGGATCGATAGCAGGAAGCACTGGTCACTGAAGAGCAGGTGCGCGCCATTGCTACTCACTACCGCACTGAGCATGAATGCGCCCGATACTTGGAGAGAGTCGAACCACTCAAGTCCCCGAAATCGTCCTTTGTACCTATCCTTCTCACCAACAATCGCCGAGCAACCTCTACAAAGCTCCGAGGTCCGCTCAAACAATGACATCCCAAGATCCTCCGCAACCTCCCTGAATACCACTTATTTGCACCACAGATTCTAACCAGCATGAAGACGTCCGCCTTTGCAATCTGCTCCTCCTCCAACGCCTTGAACCTCTTCGCCGTCCCCGCATCGTCAATAACGTCACCACCCCGACGCCCGAACCGCGAACAACAGACAACCCCCCGTCTGCGACAAAGGACCTCTTCACGATGCTACGCAACAGCAGCCACCAACCCCTCCAGCGACAGCAGTAAAAGCTGCCCCGCCTGGCCAACAGCACCTAATCCGACCCCCTACGATATCTTTGCAATCCATAAATCGGCACCCTACACCAAATCCCGCTTCGCCCAGCTGGTGAAGCAGTACCACCCCGACAAGCATGCCTCAAACCCTCTCGACGCCCTGTCCGCAGCCACCCGTTTAGAACGCTACCGCCTGGTCGTTCTCGCAAACGACATACTCTCCAGCCCAGACAAACGCCGCGCCTACGACTCATGGGGTGCCGGCTGGCATCTCCCAGGCACAGGCGCGGATGACAGCCGTGATATTCACGAGATGTACCGTGAAGCGGACCGCAGATGGCGCCACAGCCCTAACAATCCGGGCATGAATGCTACCTGGGAAGACTGGGAGAAATGGCACGACCGGAACGAGGGCAAGGAAAAGCAGCAACCCTTGTACATGTCCAATGCGAGCTTCGCGGCCCTGGTGCTGGCTGCCCTGGCGGTCGGGACGGTGGCGCAGACGACTCGCATGGACAACAACTCTGCGGTCTTTCTTGAAAAAAGGGCGCTTCACGAGGCGAACATCAGCGAGGGTCTGAGGAGGCAGAACGCCGCGGTGGCGGGCAAGGGTCGGGAGGAGAGGATTGAGAGGTTCTTGCGGGAGAGGGAGAATCTTAATTATGGATTCGCACCGGAGACGATCGGGGGCAGGCATGGTCCTGATACCAAGTAGCTCTCGTATTATCGAGATGATGTCATGATGTATTGTACACTACCAGCGTTCTGAGACGCATTTACATGAGTTTGTACAGCGAATCTATCGGAATTTTAGTTTTGGGAGGAAGTGTGCTCGGAGATGACCTCGCGCATGATCTTCTCGGCGTTGGCAGGGTCGATGCGCTCCGGCTGCCCTTGCTGCATCATCTTGCCGACGAGGTACATGAGCTTGCCCTGAGGATACACCTTCTTGGTCACAAACTCCTTGAGGACCTTATCCTCGCCTACGATAGCCGTCTCAGCCAGTTGGCGGTACTCGGACTCTGTAAGCTCGCGGAACCAGAGGTCCAGCCCGTCGATGGCGTCGGTGACGGTCTCAAACTGCTCCAGGTTGTTCAGGTAGAGCGCCACGAGCAGCTCCTTGGCCACCTTGCCCGTGATGCGCTTGTTCCTGAGGTGAAAGAGGATCTCCGAAAGAGCCGTGACGGGGACAGCGGCACATTGTCCATCGGGGGTAATCTCCAGCATGCGCTCGCTGGCCTCTGGGTCTTTGCCGACGGTCAGCCGGCCCAGCTCATGGAGCACCCAGTTCCCGACGAGCGGCGCGTAAGACTGCAGTTCCGGCTTGTCGCCCGACCCCGCGAGCCTAGCTCCGAGGTCGTCCACGATTTGGTAGAAGTACTCCAGCCTGCCGCCGTCGTCGAGAGACATCAACGACACCGCATCCTTCGCAGTGAGACCATAGTCATGGATAAGCTCGTCCAGCTCCGCGTCCGGCAACTCCGTCACCGACTCTCTCAAAGCGCTCACGAGGTCCTCCCCGATGACCAACGGCCCGAGGTCCGGGTCCGGCATGTACCGGTAATCCACCTCGCCCTCCTTCCCGCGCAGCCTCCTCGTGTGCTTCGACCCGAGCGTCCACCCCCGCGTCTCGCTCTTGATCTCCTCACCCTTCTCCAGCGCCGCAATCTGCCGGTCCCGCTCTGCAATGATGGCGTCTTCTACGGCCTTGATCGTGCTCAGGTTCTTGATCTCCGTCCGCGTGCCCAGCGGGATACTCGCATCGCCCGTCCGCCGCACCGAGACATTGACATCAGCACGCAGCCCGCCCGCCTCCATCCCGCTCACGCACGCGTCCACGGCGCCCAGCAGCGTCTGCACCTTCCGTACAAACACCGCCGCCGTGCGCGGATGGTGCAACTCCGGCCGCGTAATAATCTCGATCAGCGGCACGCCCACACGGTTGAAATCAAGCCACGACACGTCGTTCGGCTGCGCGAGCGTCTTGGCCGTGTCCTGCTCCATCTGCACCTGCTGTATGCCAATCCTCACGCTCTCCCCGTCCTCGGCGGCGATGCCATCCCTCGCGGTGAGGACAACGTGCCCGTCGCGCGCGAAGGGGTGGTAGTACTGCGTGATCTGGTATCCCGCGGGCTGGTCCCACCAGAAGTAGTGTTTGCGGTCGAAGCGGCTGACGGGCTGGACGGCGCAGTTGAGGGCGAGGGCGGCGCGGAGGGCGGGGACGAGGGTTTCCTTCTGGAAGGCGGGCTGGCTGCCCGGGATGGCGAGGTCGAAGAGGGCGGCGTGGGTGTTTGGCGCGGAGGAGGAGGAGGAGGTGTGCGGGGACGACGACGGGGCGGCGGCCGGGGAGAAGAGCTTGCGGGCGGTGTTGAGCTGGGCGTGGATCTCGATGCCGACGGTGAGCTCCCAGCCGGGGACGGTCTGGTTTGAGCCCTTGGGTTTCTTGCCTTTGGATTCCTTCTTGAGGAGCTTCTTTTCCTCTTTGAGCTTCTTTCGGAGGGGTGTCGCTGGCGGGGGTGCTTCAGGGGTGGGCGTTGGTTGGGATTGGGGTGTTGTGTACAGCGCTCTTTGGGAGGCCCAGGCCGGCGCGGCGCGGGCCGGGAGGCGGCGGGCGGCTGATAGGCAGCCGTTGCGGGAGACCTGGCCGTTGAAGAGGTACCGCGCCAGTTCGCGGGTTGGTATGCGCCGCATGGTGGTGGTCCGTTGATCGGCTAGCTGATTTGTCTTGGGGTAGTGGATGGATGAGATGCGCCGGAGTGGACGCAGACGAATTGCGGCGGAGAGGATATTGTAGGTATCTTAGCCGGATGTTGTACACCCTCCTTTGTAGAGAATGGCTTTCGTGTTCGTCAGCGAGTGGCCGCAGGGATCCGAGTGTGCGTGATTGGAGGGGTCGGTTCGTTGATAGGTGGAGGGGTCACGGTTTTTCAACCATTGCAGGACGGCAATTCGGCCGTGTTCGGAGGGCTGGCCTGTTGAGCTTGTCGTCGATATTTCGAGTCAATGGCACTGGTCAGTGTCGCTGAAGCTGTAGCTGGGGATAGCTCCGCAGCTCAAAAGTGGTGAAGATCGATGAACCGGCGACGGGACGGGAGGCGGGCAGCTTAGCTTTTCGGGCCGCTCAAGGTTCCGGGCTGCATTCCGCCCTCGTGGGCGTCGGGTCGGCGGGGTGCTTATGTAAGACACTGAGGGATGATCCCGCTTGCTCAGTGAGCTGGGGTTTACGAATAGCGCATCCATGCCGGTCACTCAGTGGAGCGCTGCGCAATCCAGGGAGCGGGATGCCGCTAGAGGAAACTGCCGGGAACGTGGAATCGTCCCGCTAGACTGGGTTCACCTGGCTGCCATTTCGTCACTCTACATTCTCCATTTGCTCTTATCATCTCTGATACGCGTTGGTCGTTGGTTGCTGGTTTAAACAAAAAGCAGCCCAACCTCAGAGGAGTCGACACACATGTCCGCAACACATCACAACTCACCTCAGAAGCAGCTCCCGCCCACACCACCATCAGCTCCAAGGAATCATCGCACCGCACCCAACACCTCAGCTCGCCCGTCACACCTTGACAAGACAGCCCCTACCCCCATCCCATCCGTTGGTCCAGTCTTCCTGGTCATCTGAAACAAATCCGTCGATGGCTGACACACTCCTCTCCAGATCATATGGCGCCCTCCCTTCCGCTGCCATGTGTCTTCCTTTTTTCCCTCCCTGTTTTTAGACTCAGCCATCCTGTCTCCCCAAATAGACTCCTATCCCACCCTCCCTTATGTACCAGTAAGGCAATGATCGTTAGCATGCCCCTCGCCGCCGCTCTCTCGCCAACATACTTTGGGACGCCCTCGCCGTGATGCTACCCGCCTGAACGCCGCCCTCCAGGACTCTGATCTCCCCGGGAAGCTCCCAGCCTGATCCCGTCCCTCCATAGCTGTTGGGCATCGTTCGGACCCTTAAAACTCCTTTGCCCTTGCCTCCTGTACACTACCTTATCTGCTCTCTTCCCGACCGTTCTCTAATGTGTATTATCGCCCGATTACCTCGTCAGCTCTTGTACCACCCGCAGTAGCAAGGCCCTACAGCTAATCCGAGACATCGTCGTACACCCACCCTCGTCCTTGGACACGAGGTTCACCCGACCTCGGACGGCGATCCGTCTCCCCCAAGCGCAAGCCAGCCGTCTCCCGCAGGAAGAACTAATCGCGCTCTAATAATCCCACGCCAAATCCACGACCGCCATGTCATCCGACTACCGCCCTCCCACAGTCTCCGACGACCTCCCCGGCAGCCCAGCGCCAGCTCAAGAGTGGCTGGCCCGGGGCCCGAACGACGAACTCGCGCATAGCACCAGCGCCGCCCATGCGCCGTCTTCCTCGGCCGTCTTCGCGACAGATAACAGACATCACATGCCACTAGCCGACGACAACTCACCACCCGCCCGCTCGCGCCCTCGCAGCGCAACCGTCCGGCGCACTCCCTCCCTCCCCGTCTCTCCAGCGCAAACAAAACCGGACGAGGTCGCAATGAGCCCAGACGACGACCCCCAGCAGCCCTACCCCGAACCCGAGCCCGTCGCCGACCCAGAGTCCTCGTCCGATGAGACTGTCGTCCAGGAACCCTACGACGATGAGGACGCAAACGCACCTCACTACCCGACATCGCCAACCCTGACCAACTTCACTGCCCTCACAGGACGAACACACCACTCGAGCAACTCCAGCGGTTCCGGCTCAACCATCACGCAAGCATCTTGGCCGCGGCGCAGAGGCAGCGAAAAGTCGCGACAGCACGACAAGTCCCAGCTCAAACGCCGCCGCAGCCGCTCACCCCGCCAGCAGCAGCAGCAAACCGCCGCCGCCCTCAGCTACCTCGACTCAGACTCCCCGCACGTCACCCCCGAGGCCATCCAGCGCTCCGTCGAGCAGTCGTACTGGAGGATGCCGCCGGACGGGAGCTACCAGTCCCCCTCCACCCGGAGCACCGCCTCCACGGCCTCCAGCAGCTTCCAGAGCGACGTCTTCTCCGAGCTCGACCATGAGACCGACCGCAGCAGCTCCCCGGACCACAGCGCCTACGGCGACCCCGCCTCCCCGGGCTCCATGCCGGGCAAGTTCGACGCGCACCTCGCAGCGGCCGCGCAGCAGAGGCAGCAACGCGGGTACCGCAACTACGGCACGCCGGAGATGCCGCGCGGGAACGCCAACTTACCCCATCTCCCGCCGAACGCGCTGCAGCCGAGGCTGCCTGGCATGCACCAGGGTCACCCGAAGCACCTCCCGCGGGCGGAGAAGCTCCCGCTGTCGGGGTACGAGGTGATCGCCTCGAAGCTGTGCGCCGGGGACGCGGACAGGTCGAGCATCAAGCCCATCTACCGCCGCTTCGAGGCTCTGAACCATAGGTTGCTCCTCCATCTGCAGGACGAGCTCGCGGAGCTGGAGGAGCAGCTTCACCGGCTCGACACGGCGGATACGCAGACGCGGCGCATGCAGAACTGCATCCTCCCCGCCTCGCGCCGTCAGGAAGCCCTCACCGCGGGCGAGCTGCAGTGGCATAAGACGGATGTATTAGGCAAGATCGGGTACAAGCTCGGGCAATATAGTGTGTTTATCATACTCTTGTGCGTTGATCGAGACTAACACCCGCCAGATCACGTCCTCTCGTCGTTCAAAGACACTCAAAACCTCCCCAGCCCCGACCCGCGGGATGTGGACTACTACCGCGCCTACCTCGCAAACCACAACCCCATCGTCGAGATCGAGACGCGCTTCCTCGACCCCGCAGACGACCTCGTCTCCCTCGCGCGCCCCTCCCCCTCGACCTCGGAGTTTTCGACCTCTTTCTCAGACGACCTGCGCACCCCGATGCCGCCGCGCAAACCCAGCACCACCACCCCCGCGACGACGCCCGGCTTCCTCTTCTTCCAAGGCGCGAAGTCGGAGAAGCTGCGCCAGGTGGAGGTGTTCCTGCGCAACAGCTACCCCCTCGCCGTGGCGGTGTCTTTCGCGGCGGCGTTCCTGCTGCCGATACTGACGTTCGCCGTGATCCCGGCGTTCGTGGGGCGGATGGCCGTGGTGGCGATCGTGGCTGTCGGCGTGGGGCTGGCGGTTGTGCAGGCGGGGATATTCGGGGCGGGCAAGGAGAGGGGAGGGGCGCAGGCGGCGGCAGAGGGGGCGCTTGTTTCGGGGGTGTATGTTGGGGTGATGGCTGTTGTTGCTGGGATATTTGGGTGAGTTGGAGGATGGTTATGTTTTGTTGGAAGCGTGCTTCTTGGTTTTGTGATGATACCCTTAGAGAGGACGTTTAATGAAGTGCAAGGCTGAAGTGTAATGTCCATGTTTTTGGTACGTGGTGATGGATTCTGTGACATGAACCTAAGGTGCCTACCTGCCTAGGGGCCAATGGAAGGTGCGAGTATCATACATGAGGGTGAGTTCTGCGTCGAGCTGTCGGGGGGAGACGTCCCCCTACAGACAGAACCTCAACGAATCACGTTGTTGGTCAAATGGTACAGACTGGAAATCGATGTAAAAACCGTGGGTTTTTCGTAGGGTTGGGTTTCGAATCATACAGGTTCGCAACGCAAACCGAGCTTTTTTGTGTCTTTTTGTCTTCCTTTTGTCTTCCCTTTCGCTTCCCTATTTCTCTCCTTTTTTTTTCTTTTTATTCTCGTTCTACTATTTATATCGTGAACAGGAGCATGATTAGTGGGTAGGAACTGCCTGACCTAGGTAAGTTGGCAGCTTCCTTCTTAAGCCGGTCGGTATTTGCGTAAATGGGCAAGCGCGAGAGCATCATTTTGCGTAACCCACCAAACCGCCCCGATCCTCCGGGGGCCTTACTTACATGGCAAAAGATGGACCACAAAATCACGTCGAGGATCGGGGAGTTTCATAGCCCACCTGTCAAGAGGGTAGCAGTACGATAAGCACGATGGACGTCACCGATCAATATTACTATGAACAACTATAGCCCCATGTTTTGGCAAAGCAAAGGGGCTCTGGAGAGGCATTCCATTATTGGATATTCAGAAGCTCTTTTCCTTTCTTTGCGACGATGCAACCCAAAGTTGCTGGGTGTTACACCAACATGATTTAGCTACATGAAGCCAAAGTCGACAACAGAGATGAGGTGAGGTTGAATCCGTGGGTCGGTTCATCTGAAATCCGGTCGAAGGTTCCCACTCTGGACGGAGTCGCAGATGCGGGCGGCAATTGGCTGTACCCCGCACTCGGCGCAGATGACAGTGGCGACGGATGGGCCGCTTTGAAGTTGTCGACTCCGCCTCTGATGAAAGACCTCAAACTCACGAGGAAACAAGACATTCATTCATTTCATAAGGTATCAAACAAAACAAATCACTAAAAATGACCATTATACACGTTGTACAGTTCCAGTTCAAGGAGCTCGTCCCGCAGGAGGAAGTCAAGGCGGTACATACCCCTCAAACCCTTGCCTACCTTGAAAGACACGACTGACATGGCCACAGATATGCGACTCAATGCTGGCGCTCAAGGACAACTGCATCCACCCCACGTCCAGCAAGCCCTACATCAAGTCGGCCGTCGGTGGGGTGGATAACAGCCCCGAGGGCATGTCGGACGGCATCACGCACGTGTTCGTGGTGGAGTTTGAGAGCGCGGAAGACAGGGACTACTACGTCCATAAGGACCCGGCGCACCAGGCTTTCATCGCGGAGGTGGGCAAGGTGATTTTGAAGGCGCGGGTGGTGGACTTTACGCCTGGTGTGTTTGGAGGCTGAGGGGGGATGTGTGTTGGGGTGTTGGGATTTGTGTAATGGTAATGAGCTTGCTGTGTGATGACATTTGGCTGTTTGGTCAACCTCTTCAGCTATGGTCAATCGAAATGCTTGATCGCTTTTTGCTTATGCCTTGCTGTATGTCCAACATTGGCCATGTGTCAATATGCAATTTGTATTGTGCCTTCATTCAAACAAGGCATTCAGCTGTGGGACATCGACAACTGAAAGACAAAGTACGTCTTCAAAATAAGCGAGGCCAAGGAAACGAGGCCTCTGAATGCAACACTCGGTTCCCGGGGATATGGGCTAGGGAATCTCATCCCGGAAGGAATGCGCAATGGCATCATTGTGCGGCCTTGACGGGAAGAACGAATAGTCATCGGAGGGGACCGAGTGATGCGTGTCGAGATTGGCATTTGGTGACCCCTAATTGCAGGTTCCAAGCAGCAGACAGTGGCACAATGCAGGGACAGAGGGGACCATCAAGCACCAGCATTCAGGGTCCAGGGCCCAATCGCGGACCTGAGCCTGGGGTCTGGCTCGCTGCCTGAGGGTCCAGACGCTGGAACCCAATCACGATCGATGACTTTTGGCCAATCAAGCACCACAAAAGAAACACAGGAGGGGCGTGCAGGGGACCGGGGGGCTACGTCATAGGACGAGGCCGCGCCTTACCTGGACCGGCCGCTGCGGTTGGTTGGTGAAGCGCAGCGCAGGGGACCTCACTGTCATCGTTGGATCCAGGGCAGCCCAGCCCATTCCCATTGCGCGGGCTGCCTGTCGGGCCAGACCACCACAGTGGGCAGTTCCCGTCACAGCGGACGGGACACCACAGGACTCCAGAGTCCCGTCTGCCCGCTTCCCCTCCCCCACCAACGCTACCTTACCTTTACCTTCAGCTGCACGTCCGCGTCCGTCCTTCATCATCCACCGCATCCCACCCTCGTCGACCTCTCTCCATTGTCCTCATCGTCGTCGCTGTTGTTATACTCGTCGACATCCTCCTCTCCCTTCTCTTGATTATCCACGCCATTCCCTCATACCACGCCACACTCCCAGACCTAGCTTCTGGTTCAGTCACCTGCAAGGGGAGGTCCCGCCGCCGCACGCTTCACTTTCATGGATCAGGGGACTACCGTGACATCTCTCCGAACTTGATCCTCCCGTCACCTTACCTTGCTTTACCACACTTCCGACCTCTACCGCTTCCCACTCGCCGCCGTCGCATCCCTTTCTTCATCACCTAACCGCCATTGTCCTTCACGAGAACGAATTGCGACACCTTCCCTCCCGACTCTGTCACCGCCGCGCCCAATCTCAGCAACCATGGCGGCATCGCATCCCACCCTCATCAACCTCCCTCCCCCCACCTCCAATCCAGACACCCCGTCTGAGATGCCGTGCGCCTCCCTCTCCTCCCCATCACTTAGGCAATAGCTAACCTCTATCCTCCAGTGGCACCCCTACGAGCACGACAACGTCCCTATCCGCCCTCTCTACCACCGCTATCAAAGATGGTCACCGAGGTCACCTCCCCCAGGGTCCCACCGGTCGTGGCCATGCCCACCACCCCTCCACCACGAGCCTCGAAGCCGAGCGCGCCGACCGCATCTCCCGTCTCGCCGGCCTCGAACGAGTTTCCACCCTCCGCGCACCGCCCCAGAACCAGAACAATGCCGGCTCCTCCCTTTCTCCCCAGACGACCCCCACGTCCACCGGCTTCCCTCCCAACTATCCGCCTGCCACACACCTCACTCCAGCGTACTTTGACGCTCACGGTCAGCCAACTGCCCACACTAAGATGAGCACCGTCGGCACCGCCAGTGCCACCGAGAGCTACGTTGGCGACGACAACGAGACCCGTACCGCCCCCGGCGAGCAGGACGAGGACATGCTCAGCATGGACACCAACTACCGCGAGGCCGATTCCGTTACTAGTATGGGCGCCGAGCCTGAGCAGATGGACGAGGACATGACCAACCGCTCCACCGGCGGATACGACGACCGCATGAGCGACGACGGCTCCGCCAGTCTCGTCGGATTCGGCGAGGGCGCCAACAGCACGGTATCCGGCCCCATCTACCAGCGCCGTCCCCTTCCCGGAGCCCAATGGGGCCTCGAGAGGAGCGCATCCGGCCTTAGCGATGGCATCCCAACGCAGCGAGCGAGAGACGTGACCATGGGCGGCGATACCCCAGTAAGCGCCGCGGCCATGCAGGAGCGACGGGAGGCGAGGATGATGGACGGCATGACCAATGACGGCGCCGGCGTCCCCGATGAAGAAATGTTTGTCGACACCACCAATAAGCCCCCCGTCTCCGTCTCACACCTCCCAGGTCAAACACCGCGCGCAAATCCTAGTACGACACCGACGGCCCGCGACACCGCAGAGCGTGTCATTCGAGAACGGCTTGACGGGGGCGAGGGCAGGGTCGGCAACGTCGCGATGGGGAGCCCGCAGGGCGGAGAGAAGCTGGGCAAGTTTTACTTTGAGGAGCGGAAATGAGGGAATGGATGAATGGGTATATCTGGGCTGTGATGAAAGGAAAACCACGGGCGAGAGACACCGTGTGCTTTGTATGAATTGGACGGTTCAATTGCTTGGGATGGGAATACGGGTCGGCTGGATTGTCCGTAACAACATGGACCCCTTAGGTATGGCTACTGGAATGCGAGTTATTGATTATTGCTGCTACATGGTTATGCGGTGAGGGATGCGGTGAGCAATATCAGTGCAGCAAATTGCTGCCTGCGCCATGGTTGGCTCGCTAACTTAGGCAGCAACAGCATGAGGCAACCGCAGTTCAGCAACCCGGGCACTAGCCCACAAAGTTGAACTGTCCAATCCTGCCGTGAAGCCTCTTTCGAAATTCTCAACATCAGAAACGCCATTTCAGCCAATTTTAAAAGCGAAAAGTCCTCAGCAAGCGACAGACTTCGTTGAAGCAACGAATTTCCCGCCACATCATGTCAGGTTTCGAGATCCCAGGACTCGTGTTGGGTGTTGCTGGTCTTTTGGCTGGTGCCAAGGGCGCCATGGATGCCTTCACTATTCTTGCTGATATTTTCACCGAAGACAACGGTCTACGCTTTCTCGCTACTAGATACCATGTTGAGAAATTCAAGCTGGAGGTTTGGGGTGAGCACGTCAAGGTTCATGACGCTCATAGCTGTCTTCTTTTGAGGGAGAGCGAGTTGGTCCAAGATGCAGTCTTGAGAATCATGGCCGAGATCAATGCCACCCACGAAGCCACCGCGAAACTTCTTAGTAAATATGGGATCACTAAGCCCGTGCCTGCACCTCAACAAACAGCTGCGCATTCTCGGACGTTCGGCACAGGTTCATGGTGGATCATCAGGACTTTGGAAGAAAGGGGGAAAATCAAGCAAAAACACCGCATCAGCTGGGCGACCAAACACAAGGACGAACTCACAAAACTGGTGGAGAAATTGGACACGTTGAACAAGTACCTGAAAAGTATCATGCCTAGCGACAACATCCGAATAGTCACCGGGGTTCTCACTGGTCTCAGAAAAGAACTTGATCTCGATACTTTGGGTAAAACGCAAGACGCTGGTGACGGCGCCGCTTTGCTCGCACAATCTGCTAAGCTTAAGCATATGCAGGTCCAAGACTTCCACATATTGGCGCAAAAGGCGAAGAGAATCTCTGGAAACTTCACCAGTGCGTTAAAGTCACCTGCGAGTCTAGGGAACGACCGGGAGATCGGCTATTACGAAAGGAATGACGGCGCGCCTATCAGCGTGTGGATTGAGTGGAAAACAATCGCTGCCAGCAATCCGAGAAAAGACGACATCGTGGCCCGCATACTGGCGCTCAGTTCACTGATAGTGGCCTCAGACTCGGCAAACTTTTGCCAACCAACCTGCCTAGGTGTCCATGAAGATTTTGATCATGAGGAAAGAACTTGGGGTGGCTGTCGGATTGGTTTTGTCTACGAGTTGCCCGCCGGCAACGCAACTGGGGAGCTAATTACTCTCAAAGACATGTTGTCCAGAGCGAAAAAGGCCCCCCGTCCCCCTCTTGGACAGCGATTTGAGCTAGCGCGGAAGCTCGCATCAGCTTTGTCTCTCTTCCACGCGACGGATTGGATTCATAAGTCGCTGCGAAGCGACAACATCATCTTTACTTCAGGGCACGATCGTGACGAGAAGGCCCCAAACCTTGCCGAGCCCCGAATCGCAGGTTTTCAATACAGCAGGCCATCGGGACAAGAATCGATTGAGAGCCAAGCAGTGGGAGACCCCGAGCTAGAGGTGTATTGTCACCCGGAAGTTCCCTCCACTGGTTGGACGAAGGTCAAGGAGATATACAGTTTAGGCATTGTCCTGCTGGAAATAGGAGCGTGGCGGCCCTGCTATGACGCAAAATTAAAAGGATTGAGTATGGCGGAGACTTCGCGGGCACTCATCAAAGGGCTCGATGGAAAAGCTGGTGATGAGTTGATGGGGTTGGTAGGCAGCAGGTATGTTGATGTGGTCAAATGTTGTCTGAAGGGATCACTGGGTGTACGAGATGGAACGTCAGATCGGGAGGCCCAGGTCTTGAGTAAAGCATTCTTCCACAAAGTAGTACGACCTTTGTCTTTATGCCAAGCTTAGATGGTGTTCCAACTTCCGAATCTAGTGAGGAATAGTGTAAAGAGCATCAAGTGCTGAATTTGCATGTTTTTGTTCTTAGCATAGAAAGCCTGGTGTCGAGTTCTTAATAATTAGAAAAATACGTATACATATATACGCATGAAATCAGTTGAATGAAAAAAGCGAGTTCCTGTAATGTATGAGGGCAGCACCAACTTGAATCAAAGCTGAGTGCTCGGCACTCAGTGGTTGGTTGGTGGTCACATATGCGGCAACCGCTTTGTTAAGCTGACTCTTATCCAATCAATCTTCGCTGATAGCTCACCGCTGCTCTCTGAAAATCATGCGACCTAACCTCCCACACACATTTCCCTTGATCAGCCTCAGTATTCAAAATTGCAACATAAAGAAGCTCCTAGAAATGCCCCAGCTTTCGTCCTTTACATGGGATCCATCTCTGAGGGAGGTGAGTTCGAGGAGTAGGCAGGAGTCATCCGTCGAGGGCCGGCCTCTTGGGGAACAGTCCGATTCACACGGGGCAACCAAAGACCTCGTCATCGACACAGAACCAACCAAATTTGCTATCTTGGGGCTCACAACAGGGTTTGATATCCCAATTGTCAACCTAAGCGCTAACAAAAGTGCCCAATTTTCCAGCAACAATGGGCCACAGAGAGTGTCATCCAGTCTTGGAGCAGGTGTCTCATGCAATGTATCCTTGCACCAGACTTCCGAAGATATCAAAGGGTTGCCAAGTGGTATGGCCACAAAAAGCCACGAAACCATTAGTAAACATATTTCTGACCACTGCTGGCGAACTTAGGGATGAATGTTGCGCTCAAAAAGTACCGAGAAATTCCTGGCGACAGAGCTAGCAGCAAACGACTGCACAAGCTTCTTTGGCAGGAGCTGAAGGTGTTTTGTCACCCGTACTTGCGCCTTCATGAGAATATCTGCAAGCTTCATTTCATCGGATGGGATGAGACCTCACTCATTCCTGCATTGGGCCTTGAGTTTGCTATCTATGGTGAGTGCTGCCGACTGAAAACCGCCCGGAAAGGCTATTAGTAATACGGTTTAAATCAATAATTACGATGCTGATATTGAAGATAGGCACCCTTGACGATTGCTTGCAGGACTTGCGGTCTTATCACTCAGAACTGACCAAATCTCATCTAAGCCTCGATGTCGCCTTGGGACTTGAGGCGATTCACGCCTCTGGGCTTGTTCATGGTGACATTAAGCCGAGCAACATCATTGTCCAAGAACATTCATCACGCCCGTTTATTGCAAAAATAACAGACTTTAACGGTGTAAGTCCCGCTGAAACGTATGGGAAAGAGTACACATTTGGGACCCCAGAGTGGCTGAGTCCTGAAGTTCGACTCCAGTGCAAGGGAATTGACTGGCAACTGGCGGACGTGTACTCTTTCGCAATGGTTACGACGACTCTTTGGTCGACGTTTGGTTTCATACCACTTGGAGGCAGTTTCATTGACCCCCTGTTGGAGTACACTTTCACCGAAGAGGGAAAAAGAATGTGCATTGATTGCATGAAGTTTGAAAAAGAGCCAGGCCCAGAGTCGTTAGTTACTATGGCGATTTCAACAACACAGGCAGAGAGGATGGGCGAATACGAACATTTCAAAGTTTCGAGCGTCATCATCACGGGTTTGTGTCAAAGGCCCACGGAAAGACTCACTATGAGGGAGATGTTGGTGAATAGCTTCCAGACATTCTGTGCTGAGGTCAATCGGCCACTCCCGTAAGTCCAGCTTTACATTACAGACTGAACGCAAGCTAATTGAACTAGTGAGTCTGACAGGTCTTTGGGCATTATTTCGCCAACTGAATACTACTCGTACGATGGGTGCGAACACCTACTTGTGAGTTAACGCTTACACCTGCTCCATATAGTTCAATATGTAAAAGATTGCGTAGAACACAACTAACAGACTCGTCCTAGGTCTTTTCCAGCGCATTTTCCAGAGCAAGTAGTCGTTTCCAGGGAATGTTTTTCCAAGGCCTGCTGGAGTATGAGAAGAGCATCAGAAATCATGATCCTACGTTTTCTATGCTTTCAATACAAGAGGTAGAGGAAGGCTTCAAAGGAGACGAAATCGAATTATTAGAAGCTTTCAACCGGCACGACACGTTCTGTGAGAGCGAGTACAGTGGCAACCACAAAATTGACCACTTCGCCATCGTTGCAGCCGAGTTGGGCCTTTCATATCTGGCGGGTCAGGGCACGCCAGTCGACGAAAAGCTAGGAATTGAGTGGCTTTCAAAGGCTGCCATGGCGGGGAACGTGACCATCGCTTCAGTCTTTGGGCCCTTTGAGCAGTCAACATCGATGATGGCTCTTGGTAATAACGCTTTACCACGAAGATCGTGGGGAGTATACGCAACGATGGTATCGGGCTTCCAACCGAGCATTTCATGTTTGGAGAAGCTAGACCCTGCTCTACACAGGCTTGCCGTTGGGGCTTACCGACGAAAAGCTTTCGGTCCTCCAATACTACTCGCAGAGCAAGAGCAGCCATCGAGCACAACCGTAGGGAGCAAAGCAGGACCCGCCCCCGAAATGATCGAAGACGTAGCGTCTTTGTTATGTACCTGGGCTGAGGCTGGCACTTTGGACGCAGTGAAATATCTCCTGGAGACGCGGAACCTTGGTGCTCACATCAACACTAGGAGCATGGCTGAATTCCCGATCTTTCGGGCGACACTGGCAAATCAGTTCGAGATTGCTAAATATCTTCTAGATGCGGGAGCCGATGTGTCGATGATCAGCTCTAAAGGTTGGTCACTCGCCCACTGTTTGTCGTTCATGGATGACCAGCATGCTGCCGAGCTGGCACCGCTCTATGTGTCCGGTGGGGCAAGTCTGAGCCTCGAAGCCCTCGATGAGCCGAGGTCCATAATCGGAGATCTTGATCGAGGATACGGAGAGCCTCTGCTATGGGCCGCTATCAAGCGAAAACGTCGTCTGTTCTCTGTTCTTCTCCAGTGCCATATTCGAACGGGCTGCTCCTTAAGTCGTTCACGTTACGGAGTAATTGTTTCGATGCTCGCCGACTCGCACGAACCGAGTTTATTAGAGATGACTCTGAAGAACATGAGCGATCTCTCTCGCATGGAAGGAACGATGAATGATGCTGAAGACGTCGGAGAATTCTACTTGGAGCTTGTGTCAGGGCTTTTGACTTGTGCTTTGGATGCCTATGCCCAGAAGATTCTCAGGAGGCGTTACGTTCATATGGGAAATTTTCGAAATGCAAAGATGGAAACCCTTTCATTGCTTCTGCGTTCAGGGGCAGATCCTACCAGGCCTGGGGGAGTCCAGACTGATGAAAAGGAACAAAAAAACCAAAAGGATGCCCTCACTGTTGCGGTTTACACAAATGACTGCGATGCTCTTCGCCTGTTCATCGAACATTTTCAATCTCGAGATATGGAAGTGGAACCCCTTTTGCGGGATCTGGGGCGGTTTGAAGGCTACACAGCGCTTCACCAGAGCATTTACAAAAGCTCGAGGGAGGTTTTCATGTTCGTCATCGAAAGATTTCCATCGCTGCTTCACATCCCCGGGAAATACCAAGACATGCCCCTTCACGCAGCGGCTACACAGCAGTGGACTGGCTATGTTCAGGAACTACTGCGTCGTGGAGCAAGCCCACATGATTGGTCCACCGATAGATTCACGCCTTTTACCATGGCACTCACGAGGAGCCCATCACTAGAAACTGCCAGGGTCCTGGCGGAGAGCTGTAACGACATGTGTCGTATCTTGGGACCCGATGAAGTGTCTGGTTTCACTGCTTTCGGAAAATTGCTTGACGGTCTGTTAAAGTTTCGGATGAGTTTTGGCTTGGAAAGACTCCGATTCTTGGTTGAAAACTTTGGGCGACCATCAATCTTCGCCTGTGAGTCTTTGAAGTTAACGGTTTTTCGAACGGTGTTAGTCAAAAAAACCTGCCTGACAGACATCGCACAATTGCAGTACGAGAAACTCGTTCTTAAACTGTTGTTGGAGACTTTTCCAGACGATATCAATTTTATCGACTTTACTGGTCGATCGCCGCTTCACTATGCAGTTTCACACGGAAAGATGTCCGCTGTTAAGACACTCCTCGAGCATGGCGCCGACATACAGTTACAGATGGGGGAGAAGGATGTTGACCATATCAGAAAATACTGGAGCGGTCTTTCGCCTGGTTGGATAACCGGGTTTGTTGGGTACACCCCTTTGGCCCTTGCGGTCATGTATCAAAGGAATGGCCCCGAGGAAAGTGTTCTACAAGGGGGTCGAAGAGAGGTTGAGCAGTGGGAGAGAAACATGAAGGAGATCATTCATCTTCTATTGCGATCTGGTGCCGAGACGGGTGGTCCTTGCATGGAGAGTTGGATTTTGACGAAACAAGCGGCAGGCGAGCTTTTGCCACTGAGGATTGGATGGGTAAGAAGTAAGATCTTATATTTACCCTCTTATAATCTGCACTTCGTCAAAGCTAACAATAGGGCCTCAAAAGATGGAGGTAGAACCGAGCATGAAGACCGGACTGGCCTGTGGCCACAAAGACTGCCTCGTGATCACCAAGTTGATGATAGTATGGTCGAGATGGTCGGTGAAAATGGATTGAATGAGATTTGGAGTAGAGCAAAGCTCCTAGGCTTGCAGATCTTGGCTGGGGAGATGAAGAGCGGTTACAGGACAGGCAATCTCTGGACACAGCCACCTGCCGCACCGGAAATTAAGGTCGAAGAGCTAAGGGCTGTTCATGCTATTTTAAAGAAAGACATGGAGTTAAAACTCCCCCCAGTGGAATAGTTAGCGGTTAAAAAACCGTATGATTGAGGACAGCCAGGGGAACTTTTCACTAAAGTTTATACACTAATAAATTGGCCAATATGAGTGATCTCAGATGAGCAATCCGTAAGGTTAATGGGGGTGAACAAATGAATCACCACCTTGATGTTGGAAACTGGCGAATCATCAACTTTGCAGAAGCCATATATACACAGGAAAAACCCGATTGTCGTTCTAGATTTTCAGCCGGGTTAGTTGCCCTAGAAGTAATCATTTTACTAAGTACACATGACTTTGGAACAGGCATGACACCTCCAATATTTCTCACTAAAAGTCAATACATACTACAGCAGGAACCTCAAGCATCTGGCAATGTTACATTGCAATAAGTCTGGTCACCAGTCTTCCTTTGGGAATATCCACATGATTTCGTCTCTCAACCAAAGATGCAGAAGAAGATGATCCTGGAGAACTTCCCGTTAGTAAAAGGCACGCTTAATCAGTGCGACTAGTTGTCTGAGGCCATCATCATACTGGGTGAAAGTCTGTTGCAGTATTGAAGTTGACGATGCGGCAAGAAGACCCTGATGTGGGCGTTGAAGATCTTAGAAATCCCGGCCTTCTAATTGATCGAACTCTGCCGCATCTGGTTTGGGGTGAGATGCAGTATTCACATGCTGCAGGTGCCTTTCAACGGGACTATTGACGCCAAGCCACTTTACATTTGGGCATCTCCGAGTCCATGATTTTCTGTTGCTGTAGAGCTCGGTTCTGACTCCATGGCTCGGTTGTCAGCATGACAGGTTCCAATCTATTTCCTTGTAGGTTTGTTCTATGATTCTGCCAAAAGATATGTTATGTAAGACTACCCTGCCTATCTACCTACTACGGATGATGAATCTTGGCGGATGATCTGTGATATTTATGACCCCTCGGATCGTTAGCACTTCCTTCAAAGACTCGCGTAGCGTAAAATCAATTGTACATATCTCCGCTGGATCACCCAAGAAACCGTGCCACAAATTGTGCATTCTCCAGCAGCCGAGTTTTGGATGACTTCACACCAGGGGTAAACGCTTCCTCTCTCCTCTATCCCATGGTAACAAGTATGGGAACTGTGCATCAAGCAAAGCAACCTGATGTACGCGGCTTGATAATCTACGTTTGCTGTGGATTCGTCGTTGAAGAGCAAATTTTGCGCACGACAGAGCGAGTTCAGGACACGTCCGTTAGGCGGATGTGGGTGAGCGTGTGTCTTTCGTGTTTCGTCTTGCAATGCTTGGGTAATAGTGACATGACTTTTAGATCTATTCCATAAGAGAAGATGATTATCGGGACAATAATGAGATACGAAGCAGAAAACCAGACGACTGTTTGCTTCCCCTTACAGGATAGGTACAACCTGCCCCCACAGGCTTGACTTGAGTATCTCGGTACTATCTACTGCTGTTCGGAAGAGAAAAGCAACAAGGAGACAACGATAAATAATCACATCGTCCAGCTCTCTTCCTTCGTTGTCCAGCCTGTATTTACTGTGGCGATCCCACAATGGCCAGTTGTCTTCTTTTTCCGAGAGACATACTACAATCTCGCCCAGCCTATCTAACGCCTGATGAGAGTTCGAATAATTTTCAGGCTTGTTGTATCCTGAACCTAAGAGGGCCTCATACTGCCTGTGAAGATCCTTAATATTCTCGTGGAATTCCTGTCCCGTCATTTTGTATGCTGGGTCTTCGATTAAGACAGGATAGTGATCCGCCTCTTGCCGAAACCACCGGAGCAACTCGTCATGTTCCACAGATTTTGAAGACTGCTGGTCTAAGGTAGTATGCGACCTTTCCAAGTCGAAATGTGTCTTAATATGGCTGAACTGATCAAGAAGATGGCGAATAGATACCAAAGTGTCGCCGTAAGGTTCCAAAGTGGTTACTGTCGACCTTTCCTTCCCCGATCCAGTTTCCGTGGTTTCCCCCAGAGGTGTTTGATTGACGTGCGACGATAGGCCGGGGTCTCTCGCTTTCGCTGCATCCCCGAAGATTCCACTGCGTGTAGCTTCCACAGCCTCCAAGAGCAACATTGTTGTCGTGCAAATGCGACTGGCGTGGGCGTTGACGATCTCATATCCCTGGCGGTTCTTGTAACTGGTGTCAAGCCACTCATCCACCTCCTTCAGCTGGGCTAGAGCAAGCTTCCGAAGTTGCACGCCAAACCAAGAGACCCTCGCAAACTCAAGTCTCGTATTGAAAGGAGATCGGAGTAAGTTTAGGCAGGTGTAAAGTACAGTTCTACAGCCTTCAATCGGAAGTTCATCGGCTGACTGAGATCCGTTGGGTGGTTCACTGAATCCTTCGTGTTCGTGCTTTTTTACTAGGTCTTCATTCTGGTCGCACCATCTGAATCGTTTCCAAACTGGCCCGGGGGGTTTCGCAGCTACATCCCAAAAGTTGAACCTTTCAAGAAGTTCTTCGACGCCGTCGAGATCTACCTCTGTCCAATATTTCCCGTTGAGTGCGAGAGGAATAAGCGGCAAGTCGACGCCCAGCCTCGCGGTTGGAAATATTGCGGGTACATGTTCTGGCGCTTTGAACAAGAAATTGCAAGCCAGTGATACTTGATATTTCTCCAACATCCAGTCCTCTGGAAGGAAGAATCTCGGGGTACCGTACGTGCGACGGAATGCCTGATCCACGGAGCTCTTCAAGGTGAAAAGACTCTCCTCGGAGAAGTCTACCATCTTGATGCTTGGGGGGCCCGAAACCACAACGGGCCCGAACGACGTGAAGTCACAAACAAACCCGCTGTAATGGATTTGAATTTTTCCATGAGCTTGACTCATTGCCTGGTCCAACTCTGAAAGCTTAAGGGGGTGGGTGAAAATGCGTCTGCTGTCAAACTCGAAATTCAAGAATGCGCCCACAAGCCCCAGTAAGGGGTGTTGACGAAATTCAAACTGGAAGTTGTGGCCGAGTATGATAGGATAGCCAGTGGTCCCTTCTAGCAATAGAGAGTGTGTGTTCGGATTCAAGGCAGCAGTGGAAATGATCACCCCGATCTCTGCGTATGCAGGTGCAGCAACGAGATCGTCGGGCAAAAAGCCGACGTCCACAAACCGGGAGAATCCGACCTCTCCCTGCATGGCAACTTCATCCAGGCCTACCATTCTGAAAAAGTCTGGCCATGTCGCTGCAGTCTGCTGGATCCCATACCTCTGTGCACCCCTTTTCTCACCACTCTCTTCCCGCGCCAGGTCCCTGTCACCTTCTTCCCGCTCCATCTCCCACATTTTGTCCTGCAGGATTAGGCTGCGAAAAATGGGGACCTCAACCACGAAATCGAAAGTCCACTCGGACTTGTTCCATCGTCGCTTTCTCTTCGCTGACCAGGGGCCAATTGCGCGCCTGCTGCTCCTTCTGTTCGCTCGTCCAGCGGTAAGGAAAGCCTGGACAACAGGAATGAGAGCGAAAACGATGGCTATGACGCCGATAATAGCGGTGAAAACGAAGGTGACTGGGTCCCAGTCAATCTTCGCATCATCGGCTCTGTTTTGGTCGCCAACAAGCTGGATGAGAGTCCGAAGAAGGCAATCTGTCGAGTTGCTGTCCTCGGGACACTTTGAACTGTCATTGTCCATGATGGATCGAAAGTGGCTGTGTGAATGTCGTAAATTGATGGGAAGGAAATGGTGCAGGATTTGGAGAGAACTTGGCCGGGCGTAGGCTTAATGTGACAGAAAAGGAGAGGAGGGGCCTCACACAATATCGCATTTTCTGCAGTGCTGCCTGATATAACGTGATGAGGCAGGCTCTGTGATTCGGGATATGTTGCTTATATTCTTGGCACACCAAATCGGCCGTCTTGCATCACACCTTTTCGTGAATTTGTGTAACATTTAATACGTGCTAATTCGTCCACTGCCTCTGCCCCTGGCTCTGCCCACTTGATTCTCTTACTATGAGAACGAAGAAACTTAACTCAAGGCCCTGTCAATGGCTGGAAACACACGGAATATGGCAGTCTCCTTCGGAAGGCCCCGTCAATATACACGTGAATAAATTGCGAGCTTCATTCAGATACTAGAATAATCTGTCGGAACTATTTGTACACGCTAGGATAAATATTCGTAAATCTTCCCTGAGCCCGAAATTTCTCGCGTGGGAAGGATTTTCCCCGACCCCTACGCTGGGCGTAGCATGACATATTGCTTTCTTCCAATTACAATCCAATAACCCAGAGCATAGAACACCACTCCTACCAGCACGCAAGACACATAGTTCATTTCCTCGGTCGCCACTGGTAGGTAGTAGGGAAACGAGTAAAATACACCACTGATAAGGGTCCACGCTAACGTGATTATGTTTGCAATGAAGCCCAGCTTAGGAAACCAAAAAGATCCATGTACTATCTTAGAACGGCCCGTCCACAGTAGGCAAAGGATTCCCATCGAATAAGTGATGTACTGCAGCAAAATGCCCGCGGAGATAAAGGAGTTAAAGGCAAGGCTTGACGCCAGGTAGAGACATCCGAGAAGAGCGACCCAGAAGCAGGACCAGACGTGTGCCCAGATGGGGACATCGAATGGTTTGGGTGCTATCTTCGACATGTGCCTGTGAAACGGAAACGCTCTGTCTTTGCTGAACGCCCACGCCATGCGAGACTGCCACGTATGACAACCGATCATGGCACCCGCTGCCGAAAGCGTGACGAGGCTCTGAAGCACGATGGCTACTGTCTTGCTGCTGTAGACCTCGTAAAATAGTTCGAGAGAGGGCGTGCTAGATGCGGAGATGACCGGCAAATCCGTAGCTGAAAAGAATAACGCAAAGACTATCGGCAACCCAGTAAATGTTCCCAGTGCTACAGTGCATAGGAGAGCCATTGGGATGTTTTTTCGCGGTTCAGGGATCTCGTCCGTGAGATGGACCACGGCGTCGAGGCATGAAAAGGCCCAATTCGTCGGGCTGAGGCCTATCAGGAACGCGACCCCGTTAGGCCACCCAGAAACGTTGTAGATCTCGGCAAAGAAGTTGTGAGCCGTTTGCTTCTCTGATCTTCCCGCCAAGAGCACCGCAAAGACGGCGAAGACCATGGAGCACGTGTATAACAGCAGCGTCTTGCTGACCCATGGCAGCAATCGCTCAAAAAGGTTGAACCCGGAAGCGAGGATGTTTATAGATTGAAAGCCAATGAACCCCATCCGGGGATGGTGTACAAATCCCGGGTTTGCTGTTGCGATCATGCTGAAGATGCTGACGGTGACCACAAGGCAGACGGAAGCTGAGACGTAGACTGCGCTGGCCCAAGTGATGACTAGTGAAAACGAAGTTCTTTCCCCCCAATCTAAGATCAATGCTCTTGCTCTAAGTCACTATGCGAGTTTGAATGTGTGACGTCCTGATTCCTGAAATAGTTTCGTGAGCCGTTCCAAGGTAGTCCTTTCCCCGTTGCCTGCTCCAGCACTAATTTCACGAACGTCGCGCTGATATCTGGTAGCCCAACTTCTCATGCTAGGCTCTAAGTTTGTATGCTCCGCTGAGATTGAGAAGCCCTGAGAAAACCCGCGTTCAACGAAGCGAACGTACCCAACACGTTCATACTCAACCTCGCCAGCCATCGCTGAACCTTTCTCCCGAGTGACGAGACACGCCATTTCGGGACACTTCCCGGTTTGTAGACCAAAGTCCGTGATGCGGATGATTTGAACAGGCAGTGACCATGGTTCCGTTATGTTGATAATTGGCGTATCCAATTGAAATCCCCGAGTATGTGTGTCGCCTTGAGCAACCCACATGTCTCCAACTACTAGCCAAATTGGACTGCACCCGTATTCAACGAACACTCCAGGCCACTTCACCAGAGTTCCATGGAGAGCGTAGCTCGACAACAAGAGATGCGCGGAGCTAAGCTCTCCGGTAGGATCAATACCAGCAGGTACACACGCCGCTTCCAAGACGTTTGCAATGGGAGCATAATCTTCAGTCCCTATCTTGCCCAGAGAGAACCAACTTCCTTTCCCTGAGTTTAGGCAATCGGCATCTGAGTCGAAACGGAGAAACTCTTGGTGCTCATGTTCGAGAGAAGCCCATGACCACGTGGGAGCTCTCCACTCATCAGGCCGTCGTCCAGGCTTGTACACAAGCCAGAGAAGATCCAGATGAATGGAATCTCTCCAAAGTCCAGCGAAGTATTGGTCTTGGTATTCTGGGTTCCACATCTTGGCGATACCAGCGAGAGCAGGGAACCTGTCCTTTGAAAAGGTCAAGTTTAGTTGTGCGTATTGTTTCACCGCCTGTCTCCAAGCCTTGACACTTTGACCCCATTGAGGCGATTGAAGGAGCGAGGTCGTAAATTTGCTGTAATCCGGTTTCATGTCGCTGGTGTCGCTGGCCGCTTCTACGAGCTCCCGATCTTTCCCTTTGAAATTCCCGTTCAACTCTGCTAAACTTCCGGCAAAATGAATCTTATCGGGCAAGATGCTCCCCCCGGACGAAATTTGGCCGCACTCGCAGTTTCTCGCTGAGTTGCACTCCCAATTGACTTCTGCGCCAGCGAAATGCACGACTCGAGCGGAGAGTAGCCGTTCTTGATACACCCAAGCCCGTCGAGAAATGGGGAAGAAGTCGAAGAAACCGTCTATGTGAATGAGATCAGAGCAAACTTGTAGCGGGATGTCCGTATCATCAACATCATTGACAAGTGAAAGCTTTTGGGCCTGGTACTTAGGGTCTGAGGACGAGGTGTAGAGCCCCCGACTAGAGTCTGTTGCCTTGGAAGCCGCCAACGTGACGTAGGCATGCTGGTAGATGTTTGCCATTTGAGCTGCTTCCTTTTGCCAGTCCAGGGGGTCATCTTGGATGATGCAGAGGGAGTCGATCCATATGTATTGCAGACCGAGTCTCCGGGTGAAGTCAATGGCATCTTGGAATGTCCGCGGAAGTGTCGACCAAGGAATCCCGCACTTGAACTGGGAAAAGTTGTCTTTCAGTGTGCGCACCAGGCGCCTTTTGCCCCACGGGTGACTCAAGCATGCATAAACCCCCATGGACTGTCCTGTCTCGTGCAGACGTATGTCGTCTTCTCCTGATCCAACGTCGATGACCCGTGTCGGCAATTTGGCGTCATCGGCCTTGCTGCAAAGGGGGTGGGTGGAAGTGCACTCATTGATCCAGCCCCTGATCGTCTGTAATGTCTCTTCTGAGGCTGTATTGCGAAGAATGGGCTTCATCTCGCCCGAGGGCCCTTTGCCACGCCACAAGTTGGGGAACCTTCGCAAACGAAGAGCCAGATCACCGTCTGCTACAAGTTTAGCAACTAGCCACCGAAGGAGAAGCAGTCGTTATGCAATGCAGCGGTCGAACCTACCATCAGGAATACAAAAGTACATCGAATTCCCCCCGTCATCGCGGATGGCCTCGGGCATACGCGGATAGGGGACCGTCCATTTCAGGCACCGGCCCTCAGTCAGATAGTCGCCGTAGAGCTTCCAAACAGCTTCGAAGAGAAGAGTGCAGAAAGGGCAACCATCTCTCATCTCCCGCGCCCAGAACTCTTCGTCCTCTAGGCTCTTTTTACAGCCACGATGCCAGACCTGGCCGGCGTCATTTTCGACCCGCTCACACCATTTCAAAAGCGTACTTAGTAGAACCGGCTTGAAAGCGAGGGGACTGGGTCCTAGAAGGGGTTGTGATGGAATTTGTTGATTCTCAATAGATGATACCATCGAGCCCATGGTGGCGACTGAGAAGTCGCAGATTTCGACGCAAGTTTGCGGGCTGTGATGTTCATTGCGATGTCAGGTGTTGCTCCCCTCCCATTTCACCTAGTGCGGCTGATAGCCCGAGTCTCCCCCGACCAATCGGTTATCGGAACCATTTTCGTACTCCAGCAAATCAGCCGCTTCTCTCGGTCTTGGCTCTCATGACATGCAGGTAACGTTTGCCCAAAGAAGACAAGTCAATCAACTGGGATGGGGTGGGAATATGCGGACATGTAGCTGGGAAGACACCCGCGCAGCTACTAATTCAATGCGGAGCTCCGACATGGTGTAAATCCAGCCGTCTGGAGAAGCTGGTTCATCGCTAATTACAGGTAATTCAAGTGAACAAAAATGGGAGGGGAATCATTAAATGTCAAGGCGATAAAACAGATCGGTGCTGTGTGCCGATATTCACACGCAGCTACTCGAGTAGCCAAGAAGAAAACATTAAGAGGTTTGGGTGCGTGACTTCAGACGAACGCCAGGATTTCTCTGGTTGCAAAGCTGATCGAGAGTATGTTAACAATGCCATCACACGAAAACATGCGAGTAGCATCTAAACAGTCACCGGAAGCAATTTGAGTCTTATTTGTGAAGAGAAGAAGTTAGCAGGCTATAGGCATCAATATACTCCATGCCAGTTGCCCCTTAAGATCAATAATCAAGTTGATGTTAAAACAGGGAAACCATGAATCGTGTAACAATGTCCAACCCTGCAACCCCATATGCCGTCCCAACTTACTCAAGCATCCAGCACCCTGTCCCCCTCACCGAGACCGAGGAACCCGGCATCAGCAGTGCAGCAGCGATGTAACGCTGACATGACATCCCCTCCCCCACGGGTCTCTTACTGCATCTCTCCGTCTTTAAAGGGCGAGAACACCACTCTCAGACCGCCTGAAAGCCTGGATTACTCCAACCGATTGGGCCCGTGCCTTGCTCCCGCATGCAAGGAACACGAGGATCTCGCCCGGGGGCCGGACACGCGGAGAACCTGCAAATTAAACCAAATGACAAAAGCCACGCTCGAGGGCCATTAGGCTTGTTGACGTCGCATCCAGGGGCCGTCCGGCACGTTGCCGCTTTGTTGTTAAAAATGCGGGACTCTAGATTTGCTTCAAGGCTGCTTCCCGCGCTGCTTCTTTTGCCCTTGGCTGTTTATTTGCTTCTCGATACCGACAGGGCTGAAGTTGAGATGAAGTCTTTCGGGTTCTTTGCGCTTTCGCTGGCGTCGCTGCCTTTGTGCTCTGGCGCGCCGTCGTTTGCAAGGGGGGAAGATGCCGCCTCAAACTTCCTTTCTGGGCTGATTGTATCTACACAAGCCATCGAGAAACGGTTCCCGAACGCCTCATGTCAGCAAAATGCTCTTGCGGTGGACGTTGGGTACGCCAAGTATGAAGGCTACAGCAACGCGACGAGTGGGTTGAACATCTGGAAGGGGCAAGTTCACTCTATGTAACGAGGTTGAGCTCCAGCTCACAATTTCCAGCATCCGATACGCAGCACCGCCGACGGGCGTCCTTCGCTGGCAACCTCCTCAACCGCCGTCTCCCGAAGTTTCCAATGGGACAACACAGGCGACTGAATTCGGACCTTTCTGCCCGCAGAACTACCCCGCCGTCCCGGGGGCGCCATTCATCCCTGGCTCCGAAGACTGCCTTTTCCTGAACGTTTATGCGCCGGCTGGGGCTAAAGACTTGCCAGTGATGGTTTGGATTCATGGCGGCGGATACGGCTTTGGTGATGGACGGCAGGATATGTCGGAGATCCTCAACGCAAACGACAATGGCTTCGTGGTGGTATCTATCCAATATCGCGTAAGCTTTTCAGTCATTGGGTCTCGAGGTTACTGTGCAAGACTAACCGCCACAGCTCGGTGCTTTCGGCTTCCTGTCTTCTGCTGATATTCAATCTCGAGGCGTCGTCAACGCAGGATTGCTAGACCAGGCGCTCGCTCTTGCTTGGGTTCAAAAGTACGCCTGCAAGTTCGGTGGAGATCGCAAAAGGATCACGATTACTGGCGAGTCGGCTGGAGCAGGTTCGGTGATGTATCATGCGCTAGCAGCGGACGGTAGCCTTGGATCGTTGTTCTTCACGAACGTGAGTGATCAAGTCCGTGACATTATGAGTTTGACTGCTGACTTGTTGACCAGGGCATTGCGGCTTCACCGTACCTCCCGTTTCAGTATGGGTTCGACGCCGACTTTCCGACTCAGAGGTATCAATCTTTCGCAGAGAAAGCGGGTTGCGCTTCGGAAGCGGACGTTCTCGAATGCCTTCGAGGAAAGGATAGCATGATTCTTCAAGAAGCTAGTGCAAACACCACTGCCGAGCAGACTTATGGCCGATGGTATGTCTCTTGACTCTGGCTTAAATGATTTCATTTGCTAATCGAGATATCTAGGGCTTTCTCCCCGGTCACTGATGGAGTTTACATCAAGAGCCTGGCCAGTGAGCAGTTGACACAGAAGAAAGTCAACGGTGAACGTCTTCTGGTCGGGGTAAGTTGATCCGTTGTTGATGTATGAGCATGACTGACATTAGAGCGACAGAACAACGCCAATGAAGGCCCTCTCTTCGTACCTCCCAACATTGCCAGTACCTCCGATCTCACAGCTTGGCTCAAACTTTTGTTTCCCAACCTTTCAGGGGCACAGATCGACGACATTGTGGCCAAGAACCCGACAAAGACCGGAGCAAACGACACCCGCTTCGAAACGAACGGGCTGACGGGTCTTACGGCCCTTGACATCAGCCAAGCCGGGGCGGGACCGCTGCAGCAAGCCATCGTAAGTTCGCCTCGTATTCCATTGGAAGCAATGCGCTGACGTGAGCCTCAGAACATATACGCCGAGCAAACGTTCGTCTGCCCCAGCTACTGGCTCTCCTCTGCCTTCACAGGTTCTAAATCTGCCTGGCATTACCAATACTCCGTCCCCTTCGCCTGGCACACCTCCGACGTCCCCGCATACTTTGGACCGGCGACCCCGAACCAAGGGTCGGAGTTCGTCCTCGCCTTCCGAAAGATATGGGGTAACTTCGTTATGAAGAATGACCCGTCCGTCAGCAATGAAGAGGCGAACGGTGCATCGAGTGCTGATTCGGCTGCGAAGAATGGGGCGAGCGAGTGGCCCGTCTGGACGGAGACGGAGCCGAAGCAGTTGAATCTCAACCAGACGGGTGGCGTGCCGTATCAGTTTACCACGCAGTGGGGTGTAACCGTGACTCAGTTCCAGGCGCCTGGACAGGTGAATGCGATTGCTGTCGTGCCCGCGGATTCGTGGGAGGGCGGACGCGGGGCTAGGTGCGAGTTCTGGAAGACGTTGGCACCGAGCATCCCGGCGTAGTCGATGGCAGGTTCTTCGATTAGCAAGGCATCAGAACCCTTCGCTGGTGTGACGAAAGCTTTTTCGATTCACTGTATGTACAAATTTTATCAAATATTAAGTGACTAGAGACTTGATCACGCTCGCGATGGGCGGTATTGACGTGAATAGAACGGTGATGGTGCCGAACAGACTCATGGAAAGACTCGACAGCGCAGCCGCACGAGGATCAGTCCGGAGAAGCAGGGCCGTAGCGATCGCCGATGAGTTCGCCCCGAGCGTGACGCCTCGAGTAATATAGTCATCTGTTCAAACGTCAGTTCTTTCATTCATCCAAGAAAGCCAGACCTCTTACCTTCGGGTATCCTAAACCATCCCAGCATCCGCTGTCCAACAAGCACGCCGACAATGCCGCTCATAATGGCAATCGCAGCAACTGTATTCGAGTCACCTCCGAGATTCTCTGTTGCAGGAAGGGCGAGGGCGAGCGTCAAACTGCGAGACGCAAACGCAAGGGACCTCTCTGCGCTGATTCCGATGGCATAGCAGATCTTGGGGTACGAGAAGAGACAGCCGATGGACATGATGATGTTAGGAAGCACGATCGCGATGAAGTGCTGCTTCAGTTCACGGCGGTATTGGTACATGGGCAACGCCAGCGACACGATGCTCGCGTCGAGGACGGTGCTGAACATGTCTCCGGCGCCTGGAAGGCGGCCAGAGTGGGTGTGAAGCCATAGGTACGTGTAATTCGCGCCTGTTCGGAAAGATTGTAAGGTTGTTGGCAGGGTGTCGCCTCGGATCGCCGCCAAAGCCCAGATGCTGAGGACGGAGAAGAGCGAGGAGACAAGCACGGGATGGAGGTACTGGCGCCAGTTTGCCGGGATCGAGGCGGCGGCCATGTAGATGAGGATGATGAGGCTCAGGTGGAGAGGCATGCCGTATCCTGTCGCGTAGTAGACTGGAAAGCCTACGAAGAGGAAGATGGCGGCGTAGATGGTGACATCGAGATGAGCGCAGATCCATGCGGCCCAGAGCTGAGCACGGGGCATTGGGAGAGGGACTTGAGGAGGAAGAGATGTGTTCTGAACTGTCAGCGTCTCGTCTTCGTTGTCGGAAGCTCGGAGAGGGCTGTTCGTCGCCGGAAGGAAGTTGTGAGTCGCATTTTGGGAGGTGGGCGGCGGCGCAATGGTGTTAAGGGATAAAGAGGACGGCGCGGCGGAGATGGTGCGCGATCCTGGGGTCGAATCGGTGCGCGGAGGGGTGTCGGCGAGCGGGATCTCATCAGTCTCATTGCCCATCTCTTCTGCGCGTTCTGTGAGGGCGCGTTTGGAGGAGCCGAGGAGGAGTTGGAGGCCGCGGGTGAGGTAGGCGGCGAGGGCCATCATGATGACGAAGCCGATGACTGGAGGACGTTAGGAGCTTCTTTGGCGAGGGTTGTGGGCTTCTCACTGAAGACGGCGATGATTTTCATGACTTCTATAATTCCTATGGAGGGACTGAGAGGAAGCATGATAAACGAGGGAGTAAAGAAGACGTTGATCCATCGGAGGGACCAACCAGCCTGCCGGGGTTAGTTGCGGTGGTCACACTGAGCCAGTGAGATGCTTACCGGCACGTCAATCACTGCGACAATGGCCTTTGTTTTGTGGTTTCCAAGAACCAATTCCGACAGCAGCAAGCCGAAGAACAGCAGAATGAGACAGGCAACGGAAGCTGGGAACGAGACGCCGACGGTCTGGAAGATGACGCTAACGCCGAAGCATGCGGCGAGCATGGCCATGATGCCGAAGGGGACGTAGAGCCATGAGATGAGGAGTTTCGGGGCAGATTGAAGTATAGCCTGTCGATAGTGTTAGAAACCCGCAATTTGAAGTCTTTTGATACGATTGGGACACAAACAAGCTTCATCGCCTCGAAGGCGTCCACGGAGTTGATGAGCCATTGAGGCCCGGCGATAGGGCGGTTGCTCGCGGTCGTCATGGTCGCTTCTGGGGGCTTAAATGCATCACAGGCTGCTACTCCTCTTGAAGTTCATGGAAATGATCAGGCGCACACAATTATATGTATCAGTGGCTCAGACGCAACTTACATACAATAGTGACTCGGTGACGTCGCGAAGGATGAGCAAGGTTCGATTCGGTCACTTATCGCTTTGGCATCGGACGATGTCGCCGTCCAAATTAGTCAATCCGCTTCGGTTTTAGCGAATCACCTCCGATGCCGCGCCGAGACACCCACTGTAAATTAGTCTCTGTGTCAGCGCTGCAGCGCAGTCTGGTGAAGAAACTGGGCCCGGCTTCCATGTGATAAGGGGGCGGCGCCTGAGATATCTTTGCTCAGGTACTTGCTGGTAGGCCCGCCGATCGGCATGAGTTCCGAGGGAACGGAACGCATCCGGATCCCGGAGCTAACTTTGCGCATTTCTCGCGGTAGGGATAAGAAGTGACCACTGTCAATCCTGAAGATCCGCGTGTACTCTTGGCCGTTTAAACGACCGACTTCCCAACGTCACCGCTTGCCCTTCACTGCTGCTGATGAGGTTCCATCCGATGCAGCCAAGGTCATGAATGAGAATGATCTCGTATGATTCAAGTGAACGCGGGGCCTTGCAGCTTTTGGTAGACGCGAGAGAGGGGATTATTCATGTGAGTCTTGCTATCCGGACAATGTCCATACACACGTGTGTAATCCTTGTATCCTACTAGAACCCGTAGATTTCCTAGCATACACAGTCGCTTCCGTCGTCGCCGTCGCCGTCACCGTCGTCTATTATCGTTATTGTTATCGTTATCCCTATCATTTTCTCTACTACTATTATCCTCACAGAAGTATTAATTATACTACAATTCAAAGGTATATGGGACATTTCCCGGATATCAAGACTCATTCATAGACGCGCCGGACCGCATGAGGGCTTGCCAAAAGATCAATAGGCAGGATATACAGGCAATGAGGCGGCGTGTCTTTTCCAAAACACGATCGTTCATCTCTGGATCGAATGGGAGTCAAATGGCATGGTGAATAGAGCCGAAATGGCCCAATCATAGTCAGTTTATCAAAGGTTCACGATGTTGAGCGATTTGACCGCACATATGAGATATCGCTCACTGCGTGTCATTGGTCCCGGCAGTGGAAATTTCCAGATAGCCAAAGTACCTAACTGGGACGCCGAAGGCTTGAGTTTGGGAATGATTGATGCCTCATCACGATGCATAAACCGCGGTCACTTCATGAGCGATGTTGATGATTGACAAGGGAGAATGGCGAGAATGAGGGCCTGAGATATGCATGTCTAAAGACGGCATTTATACATATGAATTCCGACTTACTGAGGACTCAAGATCCGACTTTTCTGTCTTTCAAAGTACAGCCTTGCTCACACTCAAACAATTTCCAGATTTGTTATGAGAAGGAGATGCTGGACCATAAGCCAGCTTATCAATCGACACAGCCTGATCTCAACGTCGGCCTATCATATCAGCATGCGGTGCACCAGGGCCCATGTTCGTACGTATCATAAGAGGCGTGGAAAACCCCGCAAAACTTCCAACTTGCAGTCGCGCAGCTCACCTGGCAAACTGTTTTATCACAAACCGAATGTTAAGCTACTAGGTAGCGACATGGACTTCTCCTCAGTGCGCGAGTATGAATACTCCCCTCTTTGGGCTGAAGATGCAATCCGCGTCATCGTCCTCGAGCCGGCCGCGCAGCCTGAAACGCCTCTGCATTGCTCAATAATTCAATACAGTCGCTCGCGGCAACTCGGAGCTCTCGATCGAACTCACGACTACTCGGCCGTATCGTATACCTGGGGCCCTCCCACTTTCTCGCATCCTCTATTCATTGACCAGGGGTCGTCTCGACTCATGATTACCCCAATCGTCGACTCACTCTTGCGACACATGAGAAAGCCGGATACGCCGCGCTACCTATGGATCGACGCTATCTGCCTGAACCAGAAAGACGATGACGAAAAGGCGCAGCAGGTGCCACTGATGGGTGAGATCTACGAAGGTGCGAAGAAAGTGCACATTTGGATAGGCGACGAAGATGAAATGACTGCCGGGCTGTTTGCTTCGTTGCGTGTCGTGGCCATGATACCAAATAAGACCAGGCTTCCCGTCGACATGGCACGGCAGACGGCTGCAGCCATGGAGGAGGTCCTCGGTCCTGATTATATCTTTCACATGCGCATCTTTCTCACTCGGGCGTGGTTCACACGACGCTGGATCATCCAGGATGCGTGTCTCGCTCGCCAGGCAAAGATCCATTGCGGGAAACACTCACTCGGTCTCTCTTGGTTCGTGTCCGCGGCTCAGCGACTTCAGTATGTACAGAGCGTGGTAAGCTATGAGCTGCGCGTCACGCAAAATTTGGTGGGCGAACGAAAGCCTATCTTGGAGCTGCTCTGGAACTTTCACGCAGCCGGATGTGTGCAGCAACAAGATCGCATCGCCGCTTTGTATGGTCTCATTCCCGAGGACGAGACGTTCAAATTGGGGTATAATAAGGCTCCATGGACTAGCATGTATAAAAGACTCGCAGAGATCATGTTCCGTCGGAGCCAAGAAACTTCGCTGCAGATGCTTCTTCATCTGTTCGAATTTGGGCAGCTATCAGTGGCCTCTGATAGTGGGTTTCCGTCCTGGGTGCCGGACTGGTCCAAAGAACGTCACCGGGACCTTCCTTATCACACGACGAATGGAAACCTCGATCTCTTCGACTATCCTTCCATACCTGGGTATCCAGAAGTAGCGGTTCTTATGCAGCCACATACCACAGTTCACACTCCGCCGAGTGAATTTGGAAGGCGACTGCAGCCGGGTGCCAAACGCACTCAACAGAGAGTCCGGGCATCGTATTACCGTGAGGAAGTCCCGCACTGGACCGAGGATCGCACCACAGAAGTCTTTTTTGACCACGATCACTTGTACATCCGTTGGCACGACTCTTCGGGAGGTGATAGAGGCCGCTCATTGTCGCGTCTTCAAGCCCTTTCTCCGATATCAAATGGGACCGCATCGTCAGTTATGGCGTTGAGACGGGTAAGAGACACCCTAAGAGACTTCCTCCCATCAACGCATGACTGCAGGGCCGAGATCGACACGATGTCCATGCTTTTCTGCAATACCATCAGGTTCCGCAAGCCAGATTGGTCAGTCAATGAAAAGTCCATCGCTCGCACCATTTCTGATGTCCTGGGCTCGTCGGCATCGACCCTAGGTTTCGACCAGATGGGCTTGGTAGAGGAGATACATGCGATCCTCGAAGAATTCTGTCTCTTTAAACTGGAGCCTTTGGAGTGCATCTCCATCTGGGATACTGCAGGGTCGTTGTCTAAACTTCGCGGAGACTTCGGACTTGGGCCGCGTGGTCTTGGGCCCGGCGACATTCTGGTTCCGGTGTGGCGTTTTGGTGAGGACCGTAGCAGGCATGGGCAAATAATGAGCGGGAAGAAGACTCGCCGGTTCATGGCGACTACGTTGGCGATAAGGTTACAGCCAGATGAGTTTGCCACCAGGAATGTGCCTTTAGGAGCAGCTGGCCAGACGGCCGCCACAGCCCCTGAGTCGAGCTGGATGAACCGCCTCGCCCGTGGGGCTCGTGATACGATAGGTGGGTTGACGGGATCTGAGAACATAATTCAGTACGAATCGCAGAACTCTCACAAAAGACCAGTGCGCAAAGGGAGAATCATCGGACCAGCAGTCTGTATCATGTCTGATGGAACGCAAAGGTACGCGGAGCACGACATACAGCTGAATGGACAGATGGTGGACGACCTGGGGGTTGATCAACCTTGTTTGATTCAGCTCATGTGAGTTGAGATACAGGAACATAAGGTAATCAGGATTTCTGGAAACCTAGCTGGTTATTTGTATTGTTACTCGACAACCAGGAGGGTAGAATCGATGAGATTACCATCAAGGTCGTGGCTTGTGGAAGCTTCAAGGGAAAATGGACATTTCTTGGTGTTGTACATGTCACGTGGGTAGGTGAAGAGAAAGATTTCACCTTCTGAATTGAACAAAGAAGGCGAGAACCTGAAAGTGTGAAGTCTGACGGTTCTTGCCTTGGTGGTTGACCTTTGGCAGCTGCGGCTCCTTCGCGCCTTCCATACTTGCAGCTCCTTCTTCAAAAAGCAGGAAGCCATCCAAAAAGGAAAACCTTCTCCCCCTCTCCACCTCACTCCCCCTTCTTCTTTCACAACCTACCTAACGAGGCCTTAACCCAAACCTCCTGGGCCGCAACCTCAACAACCACCATCCCAGGGGAGGACTTCGACCTCCTCACCCAAATTTGTCACCTTTCATCTTCAAGAGTCTACAATTTCTTCCATTTTGAAACCACCCGAAATACTTGGTTCCGAGTTTGCGTCACGTAAACGGCCGACTTGCTCTTCCCTCAACGGGCATCTCGATACCCGACCGGCCTCTTCTGAGTTCTGGTTTCACCACAACACGACACCTTCCGAAAAGCATCTCAACCCGACCTAGCCCTCCAATATCCCCTCGCAATTCCATCCATCGGTAAGCCTGTTTCGCACATCTCCAGATCAAGCCCACCTCTGCCATTCAAACCGCCAGAAGTATCCACCCTGCGAATCGCTCAAGGTTCCGCTTCCGATCAAGTCACTCTCCGAATTGAGGTCTGCACCTTTCAGCCATTCTGTGAACGATCTTGTCATACCTTATGCTTCAGATCTTTTCTTTCACTCGAGTTCATCTATGGCAGCTTAACTAACCATCACCAGGCACACTTAGGCCCCATTCACCATCTGCCACCAACTGAGGAAGATGGCAACCAAAACTCAATCTGCTGGGCAGCTGTACCCAAACACATCTTCTTGCGACGAGTCGCACGAAGTCTTTACTGCTGCCGCCAATGCTGATGAAGCTGCCCCTGTCAACCGCGCACCTTCTCCGTCCACAGCAAACTCCGAAGAGTCGGCTAAACCATTTTCGATCTTTCATCTGTTTCCCCGCCTCCCTCCCGAAATCAAGAATATGATTCTCGAGTCAGCCGTCAACTATTCTCCGGCCGTGGTGCATGCCAAATGTACACTTCGCGGCGGACCTTGGCCGGTAGTCGGCGAGGTCGTGAAATTCCAAGCATGCCACTTCACCAAGACTTCGGAATTCAAAGAGCTTATCAAACTTGGCGACGCTATTCCAGACTTCAGGTCTTTCATCGAGCACAAGTTCGGCGTCAAGTTCGGGTGCCTCAGAGGAAACGTCCACCTCGCCTTGCGCGGCAGTCAAGATATTCTCGCCCTGGACCTGCGGATTCGCACGGGAACGAACTGGGCTTCTCGTGCAAGGGAGACATTCCGTCATTATAATGCCCACGGTATTCATGAGCCAAGCATTCGCAACATCGGCGTCCATTTCAACGAACAAAGGTGCAAAAGTCTGGAATGCAGGGTCATATGTTGGCCCCATCTGACCAGCAACAGCCGCGAACACTTGAAGTTGCCCTTCTGCCCCTACGAGCTTGCCATGTTCTCAAAGAACTTCTCTCACATCCAGAATGTCTTTGTACTCATCGTCCTAAAGCCAAAACATTTTGTCAGACATGGGACTACCGGAGTCACAATTGACGAGGTGAAGGAATGGGTCCAACGGAGGCAAGGTATGTTTGCATCTTCTAACAGCTCTATGATTGCCAATATTTATCTCTTCTACGAAGACTGACATCATTTTTAGGTGAGGCACGCCAGAAAGGCCTGGCGGTATTCCACGATCAACAGCGGACGTGGGTTGAGATCGAGAACGTCAAAGGTGTGAACGACCAGCTGGCCAGTTCCATCACAGAAGTCTTCAACCTACTCAAGCAGACCGAGACACAGTTTAACATTCACCATTCAAACATCAAAGACAGCGTGGTTCCGCGTCAAGACGTTGGTTTCCGTGTCCTGGCTTCCAATTTCCGGATGAACTAGACGCCGACGGTAGTTTTAATGCGAAGTACACGAACACAGCGACCACAGCGCATCGTTACTATTTACGGCAATCTGAGCACGAGGATTGAGAGGGTTGCTTTCGAGTTGGCACGCGGTTGCCACGGTGTTTTTCTTTTTTGGACTCGGTCATAATGAGACATGGACTTGCGAGAATCGGGGAAAACTTTGGCATGGAAAGCATTTTGCTAGCTGGAGGTATTTGCAGACGCAGAAAATGAGATTCTTTGTGATTTTGATACTCACATACTGTGATCAGTAGTCGTGGGAGCCATCGTTGCGATAGCACCCATGACAAGTGATCGGGTCTTCAGTTCTAGTTTGCCGAAGCGGTCATCTGTGGATGGCGACGTAATCGGACGCCGTGTGAAAACTTTCCTTTCGCTTGCCTGGGTAGCACAGCCGCATGTTTCCATCGTTCTACCTCGGCTCCTTCGTACTTCGCACGCGCTTGATCGTGTTAATGAGCCCCTGGTCGTCAAAGGACCGATTCTCACGGCCGAATTCCGGACTTGCTCCGCTCGATGTCCGTTTGCGGCGATGATAGAATCCGAATACCTCGTATCGGCATCAATAAACAGCTCACCAAGTACATCTTCGGAGCCGAGCGGAGTAGGAAGAAAGAAACTCTTGAAAACCTTCGCCCGATTGCCGAGAGCTGGTATGAATGTGGTTGAGATCGACATCAGCACTCCCGTCGTTGTTATCGGTGATATTCAGGGGCACAGCAGCGGTTTTCCCAAACCGTTCCTCCGATCTCTTGGAAACGGTACGGGGATCCTGATTGCAGGAGGTGACTGGAATGCCAACGACTCTCGCGAACCAGTCCATCCGAACCGCAAAGTCGATGACGATGAGCCCACAGACGAGATAAGCTTCGCTCTCAAGCGCCGGTGCCGGGTGAACTCCCATCAAGACGGATAAGCATACTTTCTGCCGCAAAGAACTCTTCTTTCCAGCTCAAGAAATTCTTAGTTGTAACGCCAACCTCGTGTTTCCGCTTCCAAGGCCAAGAACATGTCTCACTCCCGCCCACTCTCAAACGCCGCTTCTTCCCACGATCTACGCCTCCACATTCCATCCACGCCCCTCCAAACTATTGCGTAGTGCCTTGGCCCTGCAACAATCTCTTACACAAAGGCCGGATCCGACAACGTCTCCTGGATGCGACCCCACTGAACCGGCTCTCGCGTGCAGAATGCAAAGAACACAAGAAACTTACACGACCTTCTCGTGTCCTTCTCGTGGGTTGTACCAAAGATAGCTGCAGCTTTTCCCCATTCGTTGGCACTATGAACGCCAAAACGGCGAGCGCACGCGGATCTCACGCCATGACAGTCCGCTTTCGTCGACCTTCGACGTTCAATCTTCGCGATGTTGCTGAACCTTCCTGGTGAACTCTGTGAAGCGAGCGGATTCCACCTCGGCCGTTTCCGGGATTTCACTCTTGATGAAGCTTTCGACATGAAAAGTCTTCGTCGAAAGAAATGCCTATATCAGGACCCCATGAGCCGGTCCATCAAGCCTCCTTTCTTCTCATCATCACAACACCAATCACCAGAACAACAATCACAATCATAACAGTCTTTCGTTTGAAACACCACATTCGCTCACAATGTCCCGTCTCATCCTTGCCGCGGCCTTCTTGGCCGGCGTTCAAGCCCAATCCTCCTCGACCCAGGTCACCACCGTTGTAGTCCCCCCGACTACGACCGTTACCCCTGGCACCGTGTCGACCGTGACGCCTGCAGGTACCACCGTCACTGGCTCCGGTACTGACACGACTGTGACCGTCTCGGCATCCTCCAGCGTCAGCTCCGTTGTCAGCTCCGTTATCGGAACCGACTCCTCCGTTGGAACCGTTTCCTCGGTGGTCACTCTGCCGGGAAGCGACACCGTGACGGTCTCCGCCCCGACATCCACCACCGTGACCACGGCCACGGACGCTTCCGGTGCTACTACCATCCCGGCCACCACCTCAACTTCCTCCTTCATCGACCCCGGCTTCTCTCTCTCCACGACCTTCTCCACGACCTTCACCACAACCACTGACACAACCATCCTCACCGTCCCTCCGGCGGTGAACACCTCCCTCCCGGTGCCCCCGGTTGATCCTAATCAAAGCTTCATTTCGACCACTGTCGTCATCGGAAACTCGACGACCGTGATTCCCTTCGTCCCGGTCCCGCCTACAGTCGCCCCTGTGCCTCCTCCTAACAACGGCACCGTTCCCCCGTTCAACAACGGCACAGGCCAGCCCACCATCACCCTGCCTCCTCCCGTCGTGACCATCCCTCCCCCTACCGTCACGACGACCTGCAACTACAACGGCACTTGCAACATCGTCACCCTCCCTCCTCCCGTCGTAACCATTCCTCCCCCTACCGTCACGACGACCTGCAACTACAACGGCACTTGCAACATCGTCACCCTCCCTCCTCCCGTCGTAACCATTCCTCCCCCTACCGTCACGACGACCTGCAACTACAACGGCACTTGCAACATCGTCACCCTCCCGCCTTGCATCACCGTAACAACCTGCTACGCCAACGGAGCCTGCGTGCCCGTGACAACCATCACCTACCCCATCACAACTCCCACGCCTCCCATCGTTCTCCCTCCTCCCACGACCCAGCCGTATGTGACCACCGCCACGCGCTGCCGCTTCAACGGAACCTGTGAGACCACCACCAGAACCTACCCCGTCCCGCCTATCATCACCAGCGGTCAGACCACTAGGACCAGAACCTACACCACCTGCGATACCAGCTGCCGCGTCGTCACGACCGTCCAGACCACAGGCTACACCCGCGTCATTCCCCCTGCCAGCTTCACCACTGTGCCCGGAACTCCTCAGCAACCTTCTCAACCTGGCGTCCCTGGTACCCCTCAGCAGCCTACTCAGCCCGGCGTCTCCCGTCCTCCCACTCAGCCGACTGTCCCCGGCCAGCCTCCCGCTCAGCCCTCCGCCCCGGGAACTCCTCAACAACCTTCCCAGCCCGGTGTCCCCGGTACTCCTCAGCAGCCGTCCCAGCCTGTTGTTCCTGGAACACCTCAGCAGCCTTCTCAGCCCGGCGTGCCTGGAACTCCCCAACAACCTTCTCAACCTGGTGTCCCTGGCACCCCTCAACAGTCCACTCGGCCGGCCGGTCAGCCCCCTGTCACTCCGGGCCAACCCACGACTGCCGTTCCGCCCGTTGCCACCGGCACCAGCCGCCCTGGTTCAAGCCCCACGCCGGTTGTCACCGCCGGCCAGAAGGCTCTGCGTGTCGAGATGATGAGCTTGGTCGGAGCCATCGCTGCGGGCATGCTTCTATTCTAAAAGAACCAAATCACTTCTTGAGCACTTTGCATATGCTTGAAACAAAAGTCGACTTGTTATTTCCTTTGTCAAAGGCCCTCTAGAATGTGGCCGAAAAAAATATAGATTGCAGTAGAAGTTGAAAGAAAGGATCTCTAGATAGAGATGATCATGACCAATATTATTAATGATAATACCTTGTTGTCTCTATGAGTGACTTGTGAGCTATCATTGTGCTCCGGACTGCCATCTATGTCCCTTAGGCAACCCCTTTGACCTCACACATTAAAGTTCAAGAAGCAGGCAGCAGCGTGAAGTTTTCCTTTCTCTGTCGCTTTTATTTACGGTCTTCGGAACCTGCAAGTTCCTCAGACTTTCGAACAAGGTTCAGCAACCAAAGGGTCTCAGGCAAGCAATTTGACCTTAGGTCGAGGCTTACAAGAGGCAAGTTTCCTAGCACATAACATGAACTTGTGACATCCAACGTATTCCCACATCGCAGTCTCGCGTCGCATTCTCGCATCGCACATTTCTTACGAGCAACGAAAAAGCAATGGAGCTGTGCAACACTCGGATCGCCCATATGAGGTTAATGGAATGCGAGAGGCCAAACCTCCTTGGAGTATGCGTGATTCTGGTCAGTTTTCTCCTAGGCCTTTTCATCCATGCTCTTACTCCCCGATTCAATAATGCTGTTCAGCCTCAACACACTGCAGCAGTCGAACACGCAGGGCTTCCTACGACACCAGGAACATACACACCCGTCGAACGTACTGCCGATGACAGCAAGACCGAGACTCAGCAGCCGGATACAGCCCTCATTTCAACCTCCAAAGCCCCAAAACATAGTGCGATGGCTTCAGCTCATCCATCGCTGTTTACCACGCCTCTTGTCTTGACTGCCGAGCCTCGACCACCGTTTCAACCGAGTTACCGAAGCTTTATGAAGATACCAAAGACTGCGTTGCCGCCGTGGGAAATCGCTTTCGAAGCCAACGTCAAACACAGCCGCCTCCTTCACCTCCCGGAAGAAATCTTGCTTCTCATCCTGCAGCTGGCTGACATTCCAGACTTGTACATGTGGCGCCAAGTTTCCTTCACATTCTGGCGTATCTACCAGAGCAAGTATTTCCGGAATTTCCATCGGAACGGCAAGTGGTATTATGAGATCGTACGTGAGGGGCTGATAGGCTTCGAGCACGATGAAGAGACTAGAAAACGGGCGAGAGATCAGGCATATTGCGATAAGTGCATCGCACATAGAGAAGACAAAAACATCCTGAGCCACAGATGGAGCCTGAGTTACAGGACACTCTACTGTTCCTTCTGCCGAGAAAACCATCTACGATCTTGTTTCTCGCACAAGGAGCGGCAAAAGGAGTATGTCGGCCGTCGTTGTATTGCATGGGAGGGCCACTTCCGAGTTTGCCCTCACGAGACCATGTCCATGTCTTTGATTCATGAGTACGTCGATCGCAACGGCATGATGGGCAAGCCTCTCCGCACATACCAGAATATTGTCATCTGCCGAATTTGCGAGGCCGTCGCTGGCAAACTAGCGGGGGAGAATATCTGCATCAACAATAATATTACTGCCCCAAAGGTTTCTTTACTCAACGCACATCCGGACTACCAAGGCCGTCCTCAGGTTATGTTCTCACTTGACTGGACACTCCCTGTCTTTGAGATCCCGGAGGACGGAGGTGTGACATACCCCTTTCTACAACAGCGCCTGAGAGAGTTTGAGAAGGCTTACGGCGACATGCTTTGCCCGCATCTTCGCCTCGACAGGCTCCTCGCGCCGTTCGACCCGCACCTTTGTGTCTGTCTTGGAGGCGACAGAAGAATCGGGGGCGTATCGCCCTGTGACCGTAACATCGACTGGGTGGACAATCATCATCCGGCTCGAGGTTGCAAAAGAATGAATACTGCTCGGATCCCGGGTATTTTCCTACAGCAAGATCACGATTACAGGGTCAAACACGAAGTCATATGCAGCGCTTATTGTGGAAACTTCAGCTGGACCAGGAAGGGCCGCTTCGTGTTTCTGAGTAGACATACAGCTGGTTTTATACATGCAGACGGCGGTGGGATGGGATATGTGAACGAGAACAATCTCATGGAGCCCCACTCGTACGGGGCGAAGGACGACATCGAGGCGAAGTATGCTTTGTGGTGCGATGATAAGACTTGCAAGAATGGCAGGAAGTGGAAAGAATAGTAGAAACTAGTCTCGCTTCAATAAGTTGAGTAGGCCAGAATACGTGCCGGGGACAAGCTAGTTGAGAGGACGCAAGTTGGGTACGGAGATAATGATGAGAAAGTTTCGAGCCCGCCGAGGGAGTCTCGCAGTAGGGAAAAAAGCAGTAAAAGCACCTCGGTCAGTGCTCAGTTCATTAGCTAGATACGAAGATAACAAACGATCTTTTTCCACTGATATCGAACCGTCTGTGACGGACTTAGACTACCCGGGGACGCCAAACGCCAGCCATTCCTGCCTCCGAACATATTTTACAGCCACAATTACGCACCACGGGGCTTCGCCTTGGCCGCCGCCTTCTCCTTCTTCTCAAGCTTCTGCTTCTTCTTCTTCTCTTCGTTCTTGGCATCCAGCTTCCGCTTGGCGTCGGCCTTCTGCTCCTCCGTCTTGGGAATCACCTTGAAGAATCCGTCCAGGCGAACCTGCTGGCTGCTCTTCAGGTTCTTCTCCAGTCTGGCACCTGCGGAGCGCACGCGGTCCTCTGAGAATCCCTTCTCGGTGACGAGGAATTGCACAAGGCCATCCATATCAGGCTTCTCCCACTTGAAATCGCACAGCGGGTCGTCGGCCGGGCGGACGTCAGGCTTGAAGAAGAGCTCGCGAGCGTCCTGGTAGGGCCAGTCCTCGGGAATCTGGTATTTGCCCTTGGGGTCTTCCTTGATCGCCTCCACGAGCTTGTCTAGGGTGCCGTGCTCGCGGATGAGCTTGAGGGCGGTCGAGGGGCCGACCTTGGGGATGGGGTCAAGGTAATCGCAGCCGAGGAGAATGCAGAGATCGACGAACTATAGGGTCAAGTCAGCGAATGGCATCAGGGCGTTGGAGAGGAAGAATGCTGACCTGCTCGCGCTCCATGCCGAGGCCCTCGAGTACCTTGTCGATGTGGACCTCCTGAATAGGCTCCTTGCGCTGCTCGCTGAAAGTCAGGTGGCGCAGGAGAATGGGTGTGTCGAAGGTGAGGGTATCCATGTCCTCGCTAGCAGCGGCATAGACCTTGCCGGCACGAGCCAGCACGGCACACTGCGCCTCAGCTTCGGTCGGGGCAACGATGAAGGGGATGCCCATCAGCTTGAGCAAGCGCTGGCACTCGGCATTGTGCTCGCGAGTGACGCGGACCGTCCGTCTAGAGAACTTCTCGATATCCTCGGCCGTTCCAGTCTCCTTGGCCTCCTCGAGGTTCTCGTTGGCCTCCTGCTTTCGCTGGAATCGTTTGGCCAGCTCGCCAGACTTGAGCTTGGGCGGGGCACCGTCGAAGACGTAGAGAGGCTTGATGCCGTTGTCGACCATTCGCAGGGTGCGGTAGAAGAGACCCATCAGATGCGAAGTGGTCTCGCCGCTCTCGTTCATGAGCTGCTGGCCATCGGATCGGACGGCGATGAGGAAGGAGTAGATGCTCATGGACCTGGACGCAAAGTCAGCGAGGGGCAGTCAACGACGGCGGGGGGAGGACAGAGGATGACGTACGCATCAATGGCGACTTTGCGGCCAAAGTGGGCCTTGATCTCGCCCTCCTTGATGGCATTGGGAGCCTCCTCCTTGATGATCTGGTAGAGGTTTTTGATACCCATCTTGCTGTCGTGGTCGCGGGAGTCGTTGGATGCAGGGAAGTCGAAAAGTGCGAAAGGTTGACGCGCCTGGTGAGGTCATGACGCGCCGGGGGACGCGTTAAGTGGCTGACTAAGGCACGTGGGCAGTCTGTGCGCTCACCCCGGCCACCGAAGGAAGCAGCGACAGGGATCACGATGCAGGCAGCAGGACCTAAAGACATGGAGCTATTCGATTTTTGACGTCGTGATGATCTTGTGCCATATCGAGTGGCTCCCAACGAGTGACTTCAAAATATATTTGCGTCGTAAATATTGCCATGTCCCAAGGTCCCCCAAAGGCCTAACACCTGGTCGCACGCACTGTAGCATCACGCACTCTACCTGCTTTCCCCTGTCTCCGTTGCTGTCTTCTGTCTTCTGTCTCCGTCGCCGTCTCCGCTGCTGTCTCTTCTGCTGCCCCCGTTACCTCTCCCTGTATTCGCTGCTGTCTCTGGGCTTTGGCTTGATCCTCGCCCTTTCTTTCTGGTGTCTAAATTGTAGCTCAAGTCGTGCATGACCACCTGTTCAGCGCTCCTTCTCCAAGCCGAGGGAACGATCGTAATTTTCGAGCGCTTCGTATGGCGACTTCCAGGATTATTTGTCTTTTGTGTGGTTTTCCACGATCTGAAAGCTTCTCGAATCTGGAACTCGCGATGGGTTAGCTACGCCTCAGGGCAAGGGGGACATGTGCGCCAAGGGTGGAACAAGATGAACGAACTGGAGGAGCAACGGCCACAGGCAAAGAGCGAAGTTTTTCGTGAATGATGGACTGACGCGCAATCTCTTGCTGGTTTTCCAAATTTCCGGATATGAAACCAAGAAAGTCGAGGGCGTTTGAGGCAGATGCCTCGCGATCCCTTCGCGAGATCTGTTGTCCACCGAGACTTTTCCCCGTTGAAGCGTGTCAGAGATGGACAGATTACCGGGCTGGCAAGCATCGAGAACATCATCTGAAATATCACGCGAAACCAATTTTGCATCACAGTCAAGTCAAGTGGCACTGATACCAGCTCCAAAGTCACGATGGAAAGGAAAGAAAGATGTGTGTGTTCAGCTGTGTGGTATTGGTTGCTACGGCGCGTGCGATTCGTGCATGCCCAAGGTGAATGACCAATCTAGCTACCAATTTGAAAAGCTGCTACCAAGCTGTCCTGTTCCAATGAATCATGCCATGCCAACTCGAGTCTTGTGCCGATCCCAAGATGTTCCATCCAAACACTTAGCCCGGATGGCTCATTCTGTGAAATTAGATGACAAGAAGAAGAGCCAGGCCGGCGACAAGGCCAGCACCGTTCTTGTCAGCACCCGAAGAGGGGATGGGCGTGACAGTGCCGGTGGTAGAGGCGGTGGGGGTCATGACAGCAGAAGTGCTGCCAGAGGCGGTGCCAATGGTAGAGCTGGCAACGCTGGAGCTGGAGGTCTCCTCATTGACCACAGAAGTCTGGACCTGAGAGGTAGAGGCCTCGGAGGTGGCGACCATGGGAGTGGTCATGACCTCAGAGGAGGTCATGGTCGAGGTGATCTGCACCCACTCACAGGAAGTAGTGGTGACAGGGCGACAGACCTCGCTGTTAATGACTACAGAAAAGTTAGCAAATGATGCCAGGAAAAATAGAAACAAGTGAGAACATGAAAACACGTACCGGTGAAGCCAGATCCATTGGTGGGAATTGGCTTGTGGATCTGGTCACCAAGAAGAGTGGTGAGCATGGGCTGGGCTGGATGAAAGTGAAAGTTAGCCAAGGCGTTGCGATGAGATGGAAGAGGAAACTTACGGATATCCGTGCCGTCAGTCAGCTTGACACGCTGCTGAGCGGCGCCACGCGTGGCAAAGTGGCCGATAATGGCAACGGAGAGCTTGGCGTTCATGGAGAACTTCATCTTGTTGACTGGAGAAGGTTAAAAGGATGAGGATGAAGAGAGGGGAAAACAGACGACTGACCTGTTGACGGTGGAAAGGGATGGGGTGTGTGTGTATTGAAATGAAAGTTGCAAGGTTCTGGAGAAGCAAGTAGAGAGAGAATGGATTTGCGTGGGTTGAAAAAAGAAAAGAGGAAGAAGTTTTTCGAGAGGAGGGTAGAGGAGGGGGATATTTGTACTTGATGGGGGAGTGATTGAGGCGAGCCTGTGCCAGCCCTCTCCCAAAGGGCAGAGTCTCCGCTGTTTTGACTGCCTCAAAAGGGAGAGTGCAAGAGAGAACTGAGGGTGCCTCGAGGAAAACACTGCAGCTCTGATTTTTGTGATTGGCCGATTGGGGGTTGGTTGTCAGGCTGACCCTCAAAGTGAAGGCATCGAGAGATCAGGAAGCAGGTCCAGGTGGTGTTCCATGACCAAAAGGGCGAGAGCAGGGTGGCTTTGAGGTGGTTATGATGTCGTTGGGTTGAGCAGGGCTCTGTGACTGGTTGATCTCTGAGCTGCGGAAGGCCACAGAAGGTTGAGGTGGGTGTCTTTGGAAGAGGGTGCGCAACTCGCACTCAGCGCTGGCAACTCAACTTCAGCGGAGGAAACTCCAAGAGAGAGTTGAAAACTCTTTGAGGGCTGAAAAAGCGATTTCAGGGCTTTGAAGAATTTTGCGTGCTTGCAGACTGCTTCTTTTGAGACTATAAGTTGGTGGCTTGTCGGGCTCTGTTGGCTTTGTGGAGGCGGATGAAGGCAGGGAGCATCGCGAATAAAAGCCGGCATCAGTTTAAGAGTAGGGAGTCTACGATTTATATCAAATTCTTGGTAGTTCAATGTGGCGGACAGACTGGGCCGCAGCAGGGTGGTGGCTCCAAGGTCCTGGGGTGGGCGCGGTGGAGAGGACGTGGCGTCCCAAGGTGAACGGGGGCGGCCAGTCGAGTCCGTGTTTGACAAAATATTATTGAGTTTTTTTGATATTCACCTTCTTGTGGACCCGACGCTTGATTGCAACCTCCATGTGTCCGACCGTCGAGTCCTATCTTTCTGGCCGCTGACATCTCCGCTGTTCAACTTCGACATCGACACGCGTTCTCCCAAAGTTGATGCTCGTCACACGAAGTTAAGCAATCCAATCATCGACGCGCCGACTCTTCTTGCTTATCCTCAGTCAATCTCTCCAGCAATTCGGCCTTGTCCATACGTTTACTTTACTACCTGCGCCTGAGGACTGGCCCTCCAACATGGCACCCATCACTATCAATGATCTCCCTCAAGAGATCGTCAACCAGATCGTCAATGAGACCATCGACGAGCACAATTATGGATTAAGCGAAATCAAAGGTATCTCCAAGATTATTCCCGTCTGCCACAAGTTCATGAGCGCTGTGAAGGAGATCGTCAGACGCCAGCACCAAAAGCTGGAGAACAAGCTCGGCACCTACCTCCTCTGCTCAATCTACAACGACGCCCTCGCCGCCTCCTCGTTCCCTTCCTTCGCCAAGCTGAACTCGTTGGCCACTGATGAGGAAAAGAAGAAGGCGATTCAGGAGTATCTCACCAACTGGCAGAGTTTCGAGCTTTTCTTGAATTGCACCACCACCCAGCAATTGGCCGTCTGCCACCTCATCGACAAGACCATCATTCCCTTTGCCGAGGACTTTGCCCTCAAGACAACCGATCTCGACGCCAAGGGCTTCCAGATGCGCCTCCCCGAGTGGGCCGAGCCGAGCCTCAAAGGAGCGTACAAACCACTGGTGCTGGAGGTTCCCGCAATTACCTCCTACCATCCCGACGAGAGCCGTCGAATTCTCCGCGCGTTCTGCCGATTCGAGCTCCTTTCCCAGATCATCAGAGCCAGATCTGGTCTACAGCTCTGGGATCTCGAGGCTCAGCACAAGCTGCTCCGTGCCTACTTCGACCAGCATGAGATGGAGGAGGTACTTTGCGTCTCTCAATACGCCAATGACCTCCACGTCTACCTCTTCCGAGCATTCATGAGCGCTGATGATGGCCGCAACGTTCAAGAGGATTTCAGACAAGTCTGTCGCGCCTTCAAACCCATCAATGGAGTCTGGAAGATTCCCGACAGGTACAACATAACGAACTCAGATCCTCGAGATGATGGTGAACGTTTGTGGTATGCCACACAAGTCCACGACCAAACCGTCACTCGCATCGACAAGATCCAATTCAAAGACAAAATGACGCAGTCCACAGTCATCAAGCAGATCGCCACCTTCGGCTTGGGCTTCTTGCATTTGTTCCTCACCTCGCCCATCCAAGCGTACAAACAGTGGATGATCAAGTACGCCGACATGATCCTCAAGAACACTTGTACCCCGGCTGAGGCCGAGCACGTGGGCGCCAAGGCCGGCTGGACCTGGGCACACAGCTATGGCTCAGTTCGGTCCGCATACCCTTTCATCCCCACCCCCGGCCGCGTCGGCTGCAAGTGTAGGAGAGACTCCCCCAATACCGCCTGGAAGGTTTTTGGTTACGTCGATTGTGCCAAAACCCTTCTTGGCTTCCGCCGCTGCGGATGGGTGTTCTGGTCCGACGAGCGTCTCCGCGCGCGCCGCTTCTGGGCCATCCATGACATCAATCATTGGCAGAGCGACATCGACCTGGACGCTGCCGAGAACCAATGGATCGGTGCTCCTCTCCCGGACGTACTCCTCGAAGACTTAAGTGGTTCGGCTGCTTTCATGTTCGCTGTTGGCCAGCTGAGAAGCCTCGCGGACTGGAAGCTGTACAGATTCTCAACGGACTCTGAGGCCATGCTCCAGACTTGGCGCTGCGATTTCGTGATGGACCTTCGGGCACGCGACATTCCCTTGGTCACCTTCGACCAGATATTTGGACCTCTTGCGACGCCTGACTTGCCGTTGCCCGTGGAGGTTGCTCCTGGTGTCATTTGGGGCTAGGTGTGAGCTGCATCGGCGGGTATTTGCTTGGAGGTATGATCTTTCCACCTTGTTCAAGAGACGTGATGCTAATTCGACTTCTTCCAGATGTGCTGGGCCTGCGAGTACCTAATGGCTAGGCATGAGTCAGTGGGAATAGCTCTAGCTGATTGAACGGCATCGACCAAGATGATGGGGAAGAAGACGATGAGGGACGACGGACGGCGACGACGAAGGACGACTACGATAGAGGACGGCGACACTGGCGACAGGAACAGCGTGGCCAGCAGGAACAACAACCCTGTGTCGGTGGACTTGCTTGAGGGTATGGTCAATCATGTGTGCGAGCGTTCGGGTGTCAACCCCCTACGCGTAATGAGAGGACGATGAACTGGCTTCCGAGGTAGTATTTGCGTAGACAGAAGCAATCCGAAACGTGTAAATCATAATTACCACCTCGAATGATACGAGACAAGTGCACGAGAACTACCGACAGGTTGCGTGTCGCTTGTAGTGATGTTTGTGGTAAACTCGGAGGTTCACTTTGTTGAATTCATGATTGTCATTAAATCATGCAATAATTTCTTCAAAGCCCCCAACAACCATCAACAGCGTAACCACAGTATTAAAAAACGGTTTCAAGCATTCAAATTACGTTACGAACCACGCAGAATACCTGAAGCTTTCGATTGACGAAGATAACCTCATGTAGACAGTCTACCCGCTGCTCTCGAGCACGTCCCAGACCATCTCCCCATGCTTCACATGCGCGCCAACACTCAACTGCGCGCCCGTCTTCAGCAAAACCTCACAAGGCATGGTAACCTCAGCCCCGATCCGGACCGTCTTCTTCCATCCCTCTTCCTCCTTCCACTCCCACCGCTCAGCGCTGACATCCTCCCCAACCCTCGAGATGCCCTGGCAAAACCGGCCCAGCCACACAATCATGCCACGCGCCTTGCTCGACTCGTCCTCGTACTTGAGCACGACGCACTCCGGCTTCCCGCCGTCATCCGCCTTGACAGACGCAGGCTCCGGATCGACGTCCCGCCAGAGCTCCTCGTAGTCGCACTCCTGCCCCGTGGCGGGGTTGACCATCCGCCCCTTCTCGAGCGTGAGGTCGCCTTCCTGTGGGTACATGTCGCCCTCGTCACCCGCCGTCTCGGGCTCCGTCGTGCGCGAGTCGATCCAGTGGTCCCAGCGAGAGTGGCGCACCTCGCCGCCCTTGCCGTCGGGGATGATGGACGACGAGGACGTGCCGGCGATGCCCCATTCCAGGCGCTCAACGCCGTGTGATTCTGCGATTCGTCAGACATCTTCAAAGCGTCTCCCCTGCGAGATTTGCGCTGGAACGGAGAGAGATGGGTTGGGCGTCGCACTCACCCTGCCCCTCCGCAGTCGGCGCCTTCAGGATGCGGAGATCCACGAACCGGCGCTGCGGGGAAGTCAGCACGATCGTGGAGGTCGGCTCGCTGGCCTCGTCGGGCACCCAGCGGATGTGCTCGCGGAACGAGATGCTGCCCATTTTAGTATCGGTGTTGTTCCTTCGATGAAAAGTTACTGAGTGAATTGCTTCAGCTTCGTGAGGTGGTGGGGTTCGCGATTGAGGAGGCGCACCGCCCGGGCAAACCGGCCAATGATCCACATTAACCCGGCTAAAGCCTTCACGCCGTCATACCCCCCAAACACTAACCGGCCGATCTGCATCGCCAACTTTGCGTCTATTACTTTATCCTTTTTGCGAGGTCTATGTCTAAGTCTATATGCATGGCATTCCATCTCAATACTCGCTTCATCACCAACTGACAGACTCAAACCCCTCACGCAGATTTCTCAAGCCTCTCGACAACCTTTACCAGCCCATCGATCTTCTCCTCGCACTCCTGCTGGCTCCTCTCCTGCGCTTCGTACGTCTCGCGCAGCCTGTCGACCATGAAGGGCTTCAGCGCGGTGCGCTTGGCGGTCTTGTAATCGTACACAACGATGTCCTCGAAGCAGCGAGCCGCGGGCCGGCGGTGGCGGTCGGAGATCAGCAGTGCCTCCAGGAGGACGAAGTCCGATTCATAGGTCGGCTTGGCGGCGAGCTTGTGCAGGACGGTGACGTTGTCCGGGTAGGCCATTGGCTGCGAAGCGTGAGTGTCCGGAACCTCATTGCTTGACGGGCCTCGGCCCGGTGCGGTGAGGTTGAAACCCGGCTGAGGATAAGATGGAGGGACTTACAAACTTGTAATCCGTCTTGATGCTCCTCATGATCAGGCCAATATCCTTGGGCGACATGAGCTGGTTCCATTCACCCGCGTTCTCAGGGTCCACCGTTGTCGCGAAGTTGCGCAGCCAGTTTACTCGTGCGGACTCGGCGTATTTGTTGTAGACGACGTTGTTCACATGACCTGGTTCCCTTAGTTAGATGACTGCCGTTCCGCCTCATACACCGCACGATTTGAGCGTACCCTGCGTCGTGTTAGTCAGTGCTCATGAACAGCATCCTGCGATAAATCTCACCATTGCATCCTACGGCTCATCGTCAGCATCACAGCACAACCTAAAACTGCCAGACCAAAGACTCACCTGATCTCCCCAGGTAACAGTGTGCTTATCCAAGCCCCTCCACCCAGGCCCGGTGAGGAATCCCTCCCGGCCGGCAAGCAGCTCAAGCCACTGCCCGTCAACAACCTCCTGCAGACCCTTCAACTCCTCCTTCTGGGCGTTGTCAAGCTTGAGACTAGACACACGCTTAATGCGCGCCTGCAGCTCGGAGAGCCAGCGCGGGTTGACCGCGGCGCCGGTCCCGTTCTCAGACGCCGCGAGACGAGCTGTGGTGCCGAAGCAGCGGCGGGCAACGGGGCCGCGGAGAGCGGAGATTGAGGCGCGCATCATGTGGTAAGGTACCTATGAAACAGTTGCACAAGCAAGAAAGAACCCAATATCACAAACACAGAAAAAGCAAAAAACCTTTGCACACTAAGATTGGGAGGAAGAATTTTGATAAGAGGTGTGGATGATGGAAGGATGAGGAAATTCGGTTTCCGTCGGCAGCAATTGGGGCGCGACCCGATGGAGTGGGCGCTGGTTCCGATGGCAGGGCCGTTGGCTCGGTAGTTGCGCCCTTTCGTCTCGGCTTTCAGGGCGTCGAAAGGCGCGTGGGGGGGAAGGACGCTGCGGGGTGCCTCTGAGCGTAGCGCTACTTAGGCTGGCTTTGATCTGGATTGAGCATCTCACCAAGCGGGGCTTTAGCCCTGTTCCTCCCCTTGGTGTAGTTGGTTCATCACGTTCGACTGTAATGGTTACATTGTCATCGAAAGGTCTCTAGTTCGATTCTGGAAGGGGAGAACCATTCTTTTTAACTCTTTCTGACCCAGCTAACACTCTGTATTACTTCTGGGCTCACAATAGGTAGAAGGGAACCTGACTTTTGCATTTGTGATTCAATGGTGATGCACTTTTCCCACTAGCATTGCATGCTTAATTGAGAATTTGAATCTTGAGGTCTTTTTCTTTTCTTTTCCCCTCACTCGGTTGAAGAATTCTCGGTGTCCGGTGTACGCAGTCCCCACCCAACGGCGTCTCGGTCAGCTCGGTCAGACAAACTTCACCGGCGTGGGATGCTTGTCTTGTGGAACTTCGCAGGGCCCTGCGGCGGCGGGGGGGATGGGCGTGGGAGCGCCTGGCCCGGAGCTGCGACCGCTGCGAGCTGGTCATAGCTCCCACAGACCCACTTTCCGGATCTGGGAGGAACCAACTGGAGGGGAGGGAGGGGACCTGCGACCGCACTTGCAACTTGCAACCGCACGGCGCGCGACTTTTTTTTGGGACGGGGAACACACAGTGGTACGCACGCGTTTGACGGGTAGAGTTTGATGCTTGGGCACGCTGCGATTTTGAACTGTTGGGCTGGGGAAGGTTGTCGATTGGTTTTTGATGTAGATTACCTTCGGTTATGCCCTTCTTTTCGGAGGCTGCCTTGGTGAACTGGGAGGGGACGAGTGGAAGGGGCTGTTACGCGTTGGACGGGGTCAAAACAAGATTGCCCCTCGGCCTCACCGCTGCTCCTCGCGAATCCAGCTTGGTCTCTGCTGAGTGACTTCTTCCAATGAAGGGAAGCTGTGAACGAAGATGAAATCTCGATATCAAGAATGATCATGTTTCGAGGCCGAAGTGGAAGCACTTTCGCGGAGCTCGCGAGGGGGATGGAGAGTTTGGCTCGTCAGGGCCCGAGTTTCCCCGTGCGGCCGGCCGGCTTTTCGCGCGGGACGGATTGGTGCGCAGCTCTCTAGACGGCTACGTTGACGTTTTCTTTGGTATAGCGAAACGAAGTAGATGTCGTTTAGATTGAGGAGATTTAGTCTCGGAATAATGAAGCGTTCGCCTGCAGGTGCGCTGCCGGGGAACATGGAAAAGCGAGGCGCGGTGCCGATGCCGTGAGGCCTGTTCGGTCCCCCTTTTTCGTCTCGCTTGACGCGCGACTTCGCGGGGCTTGACAATCACGTCTCGCGACGAGGGGCAATCTCATTTAAACCGCAATTGACGATGCAGAAAATGAAAGCCCGCCGAGCCGTTTCTGGTTTGCAGGAATCCCAGGTGCCGTCTCGGCCGGTGTGGTGTTCAGAGAATGAGGGACGCAAGTGTCGGTCAGGGCGGAGAACAGACGGTGACTGGCACACGTGTTCTCCTCCACATTGGGTATGCATGCGTCAAGCTTGCGATGGCATTTGGCGGCCGCAACGAGAAGTTGAAGTTGTCAAAATTGCATTCAAGTCAATCGCGAAGGTTTTCGAATCGAACGATGATGAATTTACGGCCCTGGAGTGTTGTGGGCGGGGAGAGGTCGCTGTTCCTGTAGAAGGGTGATGGATCGCGAATAGCTTCCATTGCTCCTCATGCCTCTCACGGGCTTCTGACACCTTTATGAAGCACAACGGGAGCGTGCAAACCGCAGATATCGCCAGAGGTAGCCTGGCGACATATTGAAGCGATAGCATCCATCAGATTTGAGGCTGAGCGGTTATGTGGTCACGAGCACGCGTGCAGTCATCCATCGACAATTCATCGGTCGCGTGACGCGATCGCTGCCCCTCTTTGCCGGTCGGCGCTCGCGAAACTCGGTGTAAGTCATTTCAAGCAACAAAAATGCAACAAATTCACAAAAAATATCCCCGAGCAGATCGTCGACCTAGACGATGGGCCAGTGCATTTTTTAGATGAAAAGAAGGGTGCTGTGGGTGGTTGCGCGGTGGTGGTGCAATGTGCGGATAGCTTCAATCACGAACTTCGCGCACCGAATAACACGGAACGGAAGACCGAACGGGACGGGGTGCGGGATATCCGGGCCGGGACGCGTTGGGAATGGAGACAAAATAGCATGAGGGGATGAAGAAAAATTCGGGCAACACAGTGATGGTGCTGGCTTGGGATGAAACCGGACTGGCGAGGAGGGAGACCGGATGCGACGGGGGAGGTTGTGTTGAGGAGATCATGAACGAAGGGTGCGAAAAGTGGCAAGTCGGCGAGGGAAAGGAGTCGGGTTGTAAGGAAAGTTGGGGCCGGCCGGGCGGGATGTGGATCGGGGGTTTGCGAGGGCCAAAAATGCGATGGAAGCGAGAAATGAGTCATTTAGCGTGATGGAGGGTGAGGAAAGCGCAAAAAGAGGGAAAAGAAGAGGAGAGAGGGAAGGGAAAAAGAGAGGTGGTTGAGGTGGGCGATGAGAATGAGTTGGGTGGGAGATGCGAAGGTGCCGCATCAGACAGCTTTTTTTCCCTCCTTCGTCCTTTGCGCTGTGCTGGACTTGGGAGCCCGGGGGAGCAGTCTTTCAGCGGATGGATGGTGAAAATCTGGCCAATCAGAAAAATCGACGAGGGAAGGAGGGCATTTTTATTTTAATGCGACGGGAGGAAAATGGGAAAGGTACTTGGGGTAGGTATCTTTTTTTTTTGGGTCGTCGAACGGCGTGGCAGTCGCGATGGGGAAGGGGAGGAGCACCTGCTGCAGTGCCGCTCAGCGGGCAGCAGCCTGTCTGTCTGGGAGTCTGATGCGGTCCCTGAAAACCGACGACGGGGAAGGAAGGATGGACAGGCACACTGACACTGATCTTGGGTGTGATCTGATTCTAGTGGAGGGGGAGGGGAGCGGAGGAGCTTCGAGGTCAGGGAGCATGCCTTACCACCTTACTTAGGGCATGGCGGCATGCGCGAAGCCAAGGAGGGGATGGAGGTGTTTGCGTTTGTTTGGCGGGAACGCTGCCGCGGCAGAGGCCCCTGTGAGGTGAGATGGGCTTGGGCTGGGTCCCTTGGGAGGAGCCATGGAAAAGCACCAGAAGCACCAGAAGGCCGCCTGGGCGGGCATCCACTGTGAGGTGTTCGTTTATTTTCCCGTCCTGCACGGATTGGATTGGATTTACAGGGAGTCGAGCTGCTGAGGGGAGAAGAGGGGGCCCCCCGTCCGGTGTCGAGGTGTCCAGGGTGTGACAGCAGAGACGACAGAAGCTTCAGAAGCTTCATGCGACGCGTCCGGAGCTTGGTCTTTTGTTTCCTTGGAGCGCCTGCCATGTGGCCATGTGCCACCCGCTGCTGCGATCTTCGTCGCCACTTGTGAGTTGACGGAGGACAAGTTGACCACGCAGATCTGCAGAATTCTATCTTGGAAGTGATGGTCTAGCATAGAACAACCTGGAGGACTGGATGGAGTGGCAACATCAGGCAGGCGAGGGAAAGAGAGGAAGTGAGAGTAGAGGGTGCTGGATCTGATCTGTGTCTTGAGCCTCCCGTCTTGTCCGTCTCGACCGCGTCTAGCAAATCACGCATAGGGGTGCACCTCTTGATTCCAGCCTAACTGGCGCTAATCGCCGATTCAAGTCGAGACACATCACAAAACGAGAAAGAGCGAAAGAGGAGAGGTGAGGTTAGGGAAGGAGGATGAGGAGAGAAGGAGGAGGGACGAGGGAGGAGGGACAAGGTGGGTGCAATGCAGGTGCAGGTGCAGGTGCGTGGGAAGGTAAGGTAGGGCCGGGGAAGGAAAGGATGGAAAGCACGGAAGCTGGGGCTCTGCCACACCTGCATTCGAGTCCTACCTCACCTGCCTTACCCTCCCGTCTCTGGTCTCTGTCACCGGCGCATTAGGACATCAGGAGCATTGGAGAGCAGGAACGGTTTGACGGTTGACGGTTGAGGTACGGTAGGTACCTACCTACCTTACTTGCCTGCTGCGTTAGGTGAGCCTGGTGAGGCAAGTAGGTGAGGTAGGTCGACCCAAGAAGAGAAAGAACCCTACTGCACCTGCACCTGCACTTGCACGCCATGTAAAGCAAGAACAAGCACGGCAAGGCAGTCGAACCTGTCTTGCACCTGCCCTTACCTTCCTGCACCGCTAGCTACCCGACTCGACGACTCCCTGCTAGGCCCAACGGGAGGGGAGAGCCGTCTAAAATCTTTCTTCCACATCTCAACCTGCAGCCCGGCTCCATGTTCCATCGTTTGTGGTATGGGTGGTGCTGCCGCCTGCGCTGCCCGTGGTCTGGTCACTGGTCGCGCGGATCGAGGGCGGTCGCTAAAAAACCACGCGGGCCATTAGCTCACAGTTTTTATTTTCGGGGGGTCAAGGACGTGGTGGATGAGCATGGTGGATGGAGGGGGAGGGGGATGGGCGATGGGGGGGCACGCTGGAACCCCCCAAAGACCAGCGAGGCCAGAGGTGCCCTGGTGGTGTCCGCAGCCCAAGACCCCCAAGACCACAAAGTTACTGATTGCGCACCGCGCCTCTCTGCCCCCGCCCATTTATAAAAACAAGCCCCATCCCCTCTAAGCACGCGCTCCCTCCCCCCTCTTGCTCTCGATCTCTCTCTTCTTGTCTCCCTCAACACAACGCGTCAATCCTCTTCGCAAACCGATCTACTTCGACCTATTCATCGACTTCAATCGCCCTTTCGATTGTATCCGCTACTTCGCACCCTTTTCCAACACCAAAACCTTCAAACACCACCCCCAAACTCACAATGCCTCCCAAGAAGACCGAGGGCGCTGCCGCCGCTCCCAAGAAGGCCTCCCACCCCAGCTACCAGGTCCGTCCCCGATTCACCGGTCTTTTTGCATGGCGCATTCTTTACTAACGACTTGCAGGACATGATCACCGAGGCCATTGTTGCTGTATGTTTTCCAGCTCCTCTCCCTCCGGCGCAAAAGGGTTACGCGACCGGTTCCAGTCGGGTCTCGCTTGCGCTACTGGGTCTCAGTGCCCTTGCCAGCGCCCACCACCATCGCGAACCCTGATCGCACCACCACTTGCTTTCGCCTACGTCGTGGCAAAGCACCTCGTGTGTCGGCCTTTTACTGACGCGTCTTTTCTCCCACAGCTTAAGGAACGCAATGGATCTTCCCGCCAGGCCCTGAAGAAGTACGTCAAGGCCAACAACCAGATCAACGTCGTCAGCGACACCATGTTCGACTCTCTCTTCAACAAGGCCCTCCGCGCCGGTGTTGAGAAGGGTGTCTTTGAGCAGCCCAAGGGTATGTCGACGTGCCTCCAACCATCTGTCAACCCCATATACTAACTTGCACAGGTCCCTCCGGCGGCACCAAGCTGGCCAAGAAGGCTCCCAAGAAGGAGGAGAAGAAGGCTGCCCCCAAGAAGGCCGCCGAGAAGAAGGAGGCCAAGGAGCCCAAGGAGAAGAAGGCAGCTGCCCCTAAGAAGGCTGCTGCCAAGAAGGAGGCCAAGGAGCCTAAGGAGAAGAAGGCCGCCGCTCCCAAGAAGGCTGTTGAGAAGGAGACCAAGGAGAAGAAGGCCGCCCCCAAGAAGGCTGCCGCTCCTAAGAAGGAGGCTAAGGAGCCCAAGGAGAAGAAGGCTGCTGCCCCTAAGAAGGCTGCTGCTGAGAAGAAGGAGACTAAGAAGCCTGCTGCCAAGAAGGCCGTATGTTCTCACCTCTCACCCCTCGCGCAACGCATTCACTAACAAATTACCAGGACAAGCCCGCTGCCATCTCCAAGACCAAGACTGGTCGCGTCACCAAGACCGAGGCTAAGAAGCCCGCGGCCAAGAAGGCTGCCGCCAAGAAGGATGAGGCCAAGGCCGAGCCTGCCGCCGCATCTGCGTAGAGTGCTTCGCGTTTTCGTCGTCCTCTTCGTTGTTGACGACTGCAAGCATGCTCTGGTCACGAATCTTTCTTAGGTCCAAACTGAATGGCGTTTACGGGAGTACTGCTCGATTACTTGGCGGGAACAACAATGGGGTTTCAAATGGGATCCGGGCAAAGGTGGCGGGAACAAACCAAAGTTTTGACTCTTGACTTGTTGAAAGAAGGGATCATCGGGTTGGGACGAATGTGTTTTGTCGGTTCTGTTTTGTTCTACTGTTTTTTCTACCTCCGTCGCGTTGCGCGCGTTGTTTGAGACGGCTTCGGCGGACCCCGGACGGCGACGCCCTCTCACTATTGTAACTATAGCTCACGCGATTATACCAATGACGAGAATTTTCACTGTTCAATTTCCTGTTTGGTGGAAGGACGAGGATATGCGTCTTTCGGAGCGCGATGAGTCGACAAGGCTTGATTGACTCCGTGTTTACGACCCCCCGAAACATTGCCGCGCACCGCCTGCACCATCTCTCTCTGGACGGCAACTCCCGCCGATGGCCTACGATGGTTTACCAGTTTCATAACTCGTTCGCAAAGAAGGTGCAAATGAAAGGGAAGCAACTCTCGTTTACGGAGCTCTGTTGTGATCTCACGGTCGGCGTTGGCGATGGAGGGCTTAAGCCCGTGAGTGGCGGTCAGGCCGGTGGTCAAGTCGAGTCACGTCAGGGGTGTTGCGGAACAGACGGTGCGGCCGGAGCGGCTCTACGAATTATTGTACTACCTTTTTACAGCAGCACTGGAGGGTTATTTCGTTTGATGTTCGTCTTGGGGTCCGAGCAAGCTGAACGGAAATGAAGAGGAGACTGGGGGAAAAGGGGACAGAAGTGAGAGAGAGGCGGACGGGGTGTGACGTGCCGGAGGGCCGCGTGGGAGTTTCGGGGTGGGGCTGAGAGACAGAGAGACACAGACAAGACGCGGTCGGTTCATGGGTTTGTTTACATTTTGGGCGAGTTGAAGTGGCAGAGGTGAGCTCCGGGCGTGTCACGGTCGGTGATCAGGGATGTCACGTGCCTCTCCCCCGGCCGCCCGGATGGGAATCTGGGATCCTTCGGAGAGTTATTTCTAGAAAAGAAAAAGAGCCTGCGGTGCTTGTTCCCTGTTGCCTGGTGCTTTTTTTCGTGACGTTGTGATGCGAAAGAGATTTGTTGCATGGTGGTTGTCGGTATGGCTCGTTGGTTGTGGGTAGACTTGGCCTGGCGTCAGATGAGACTTGAACCGCCCGCTGACCCTATTGGACGCGGCGTTAATCGCAACATCGACTCAGTCAACTTGGCTGCACAGACCGCTGGGCGAACACGCTTTTGGTGAACGCAAGAACCAAGCCCTTCCCAAGAGTCTGGAAACTCGCGGTTGGAGGACGTGTCGCGGGGTATTTTGAGCATGGTTTTCACGGGTTGATTGCAGTTGTTTGGACTCTTCCCTGGACTTTCGTCAGCGTGCCTGAGTGGACTTGGCCGTTGGGTTTTGTGATGCGCGACGACGGCCACGGCGAGTTCTGGGCAGGGCGGCCGTCTGACACGTGCGGCGAGCGGACGGCGCCACACCAGTGGCCGGGACCCGTCCCATCCACACCGATCATACGGATCTTGAGCCGGGTAGAGAGGCGACTTTTGTTGGGCGAGCGTCATTTGATCATCTGACTTACTGCTGTCACTGATGAGGAGGGTCGTCCGCTTGTTTGCACGGAGAAGCAAGACCAGGACCTGGTATTGCAGATGGGCTCAGAACTGCTGCCAGAGTCGAGTCATATCGACCGGTGCCTGTCGCTCCACTGCCGAGAGTTCTCGTAAGTTGGTCATCTCTAGAGATCTCAGTCATCTTTACGACGAGAACACGCACAACACACGGCGATGCTTAGGCATCAGGTAGGTGATGCGGGGAAGGCTGGCTTGAAGAAGAGGCGAAGCGAGACAGGGCGAGCGAGCGGGTGGGCGGCTACGGGCCATGGTGCAACGGTGTCAAATGTCGAGCTCGGAGAGTAGAGGTGCAGGATTTCACCGCGGCCCAAGGGCATTGTGCGCCGTCACCGTCACACCAACGGGTGGTGGTCCTGGTGTCGGTGTCGGTGCTCTGCAGCTCATCAGTCGGTCGGGAGCAGTGCGCTGCAGGTTGCGGCAAGCCTACCACCGTAAAGTTGAGAGGTGATTGTTCCGTGGCGGAAGAGTGGTGGGCGTGCTGGAGGTGCAAGGAGTGACGTGGATAGCTAGCCCCGAGCTTGCTTCCCATTGGTGTTCCTGAAACAAACCTTCATGTTTGGAGGGGGGAGGACAGAGAGAATTCGGGCTAGGGGTCGAGGGAGGTAGCGGGTACAAGGGGTACTTTGTGCGAGTCTTCTTTGGTGAGGTGTGTCGAGACGGGAGCTGGCCTGGGCTGGGCTGATGAGTGAAGTGACGTGCAAGCGCCGACGAGGTCGATGGATGATGGGTGCGGCGGCATTGAGCTGTCTGTCAGAAGCGGCGAAAAGAATCCGATGAATCGAGCGTCACTGGGCAGTGGGATTCTGGTTCAATGCTGAATGGCAGATTCCGTTAACCATGTCCCCTACCGGCGCTGGTTCCGGGTCGGGATCCCTGTCGTCAATCCGGAACACGACGAGCGACAGGTGCAGGGTGCGACCGTACAGGCGGTTGGGGGCCTGATGATGGAGTGAGTGAGTGGTCGAGGTGTTGACGATGGAGGAGGGGTCGTGTCGAGGAGCTGAGGCTGGGATGGAGCATGAAGTCGAGGGTCGTGGTCGAGGGGATGTGCTTGTCTGCAAGTCACAGTGTGGCCGGTGTGAGGCGAGATGGGAGGAGAAGCATTGGGTGAGGAGAAGAGACGAGGAGGAGAGGATGGATGGAAGCTTTGCATCTAAAATGAGAGACGAAGAGGCTCGAGGATGAATGTTGAGAGAGGAAACAGTGTGAAGCAGCACTGGAGGAGAGACCTGATAGTGAGGCCCAGTACGCATTGATCAAACAGCAGCGTTCAGAGTCTGGCGCCAGTGGTGTTAGTGGCTGGCCTGTGCGATGCAATGCCCATGTTCCTTCCCGTCCGTTTCGGGGTATGTGGGGAGGAGGGACCTACCTACGTACCTTTCCTTCTTACCTGCTAGGGATGCAGTGCCATCGACATCGACGGAGGGCAGGAACAGAAACGAGAGGAAAGTACCGACCGAGTAGCGATACAGGGCATTCGAGTGGCAGGTACCTGACGTTGAGGGGTTCCTTCATTTTGCGCCTGTGCTACCTCACTTTGAGGCACTCCAGTGTCTCCGACGGCAAGCACGAGGCAAGAGACAGCAACCCAGGAAAGAGCGCAGTGCAGATGCAGGCAGTCGAGACTTGCCTCCGTTGCTGCTGCCGCTGCGGGTTGACCGAGCTGCACTGAATCTGGAACAAGAAACTGCAATTCTGCAACTTGCGGAAAGTGGACATCAAGGATCCAAGACTGGTGGACGTGACCAACTCATGCAATTGTGAAAGTATGTGAATCGCAGAGGAAGGGAGGAGTCGACAACGACGTGGACGCGGACGTGGATTTCATCATCCTCCCCCACCCAGGTCCCATCAAAAGTGTCGTCAATCACCACAGTCTGTCGCCCGTTGTCGCTACCACCCGCTTCCCAGCAAGGCACCACCCTACGTGCTTGCCCGCTTATTACCTCCCCTCATCCATCATCTGCATCGCCCTACCAATATCTGCGATAAGCAAATACTGATAGCTGCTGCAACTCAACGCCTGCCTTATCCGTACCTCCCTCTCTCGGACTCCCTCCCTCGCACTTCGCACTCTGCCTCTGACCCCCTGCTCCAGTATTCCCTGGCTCAAATCCCAGGCGGCCCCCCCAAAACGAGAGAAGGCCAGGCCGTCATCCAACCAGCTCCCCCTCCTCCTGTCCAATCTTGTCTTCCACCGCCCAAAAAGAAGCCGGCCGACCTGATCGCAAGCCAACCCAACGACGTCGACACGGCCACCACCAACCAGCACTGCCACTACACCACCACCAATGTCCACCGGCTATACCTTAATACCTCACTTCAGCAGATACCAGATACCCAGCTCTAGACACCAGCAGACACCAGACACCACCCCGCCAGCAGCTCTCTCTCGACTCAACGTCGACCACCGACTGATTAGTCCCGCTGCCGCCGTCGGGCACAGCACAGCTCCGTCTGCAGTCGCATATCCGTCTGCTGCCAACATTTCTAACGCTCGAATCCCCGTTGCTTAGATACATTGCAGGTAAGCAGAGAATGGCCCCCGTTTTCCCACTTGGTCTGCCCGTCATCCCGACCCCAAAATCCAAAACTCCGTCGCCTCGCGACTGCACTGTCTCCCTACCGATTCTTCCGGCCGACTCGACTGACACCGCCCGCAGTCCCCGAACCCCCTCCAGTTACCAATCCGACTCTCCAGCTCCTCCCCTCGTCCAACACTCCGCTGCATAATCGAATTCCCTCTCACCCACCGCCGAAAATCCTCCATCTCGCTGTTGCCTACGTTCACAGCGTCATCCCGGTGATTACGTCCTTCCCTCGGGACTTGACGATGGCGGCTGCCTAATACTTTCCTCGATATTTCTTGCACGACGTGAACCCACTCCGCCCTTCCCGAACCATAGCCCGCCGCAACCATGGCCTCCGAACACAACCCTTTCCGCAGGAAGACCACCTCAACCTCCTTCTCTTCTACCCCCCAGCCCGTCACCACCTCTGCCTTTCTCGAATCCATCACATCCGGAATCTCTAGGGATAACGCTGCCCCGCCTCCCGAAGTTCGACCTACGAAAGCCAAGGTTGTCAAGAGGGTGAGGGTGCTGTCTCCGCCGCCCTCCTCGCCTTCCTCCCCCGAATCGGTGCACAGTAGAGGCTTTGGACGTCAGGACGACAGTAGCGACGACGGCTCGGACGACGAGGACGACCAATTCTCAAAGAGGTTTCCCGAGCTTCCCGACGGCCTACCTGAGGCTGCGCCGCTGCGCATCGCCAACGCCATCCCCAACAATACACCTGACAACCCCTTTGGTAAGACGTTGCAGGATTTGGAAGGCCTTACCGACGGAAAGGCCTCGTCTGGCGGGGCAGCCAAATCCCTCGACGTCAATGCGTTCAAGATGCTGCTGCTTACCGGCCAAGCTGGAGCTGGAACGCCGGCTCAAAAGGCACAATCTCAAGGCGACAAGGCTGCGGAGGCCGCAAATGCGTCCGGGTCAGATACGTCTTTCGCGGAGACGCCCCGGTCATCAACGGACATCGCGGACCGCGGTATCATCCTTGCTTCACCTCCGACAAAGAGAAAGCCCCCTCCGCCGAGTTCCAGGCATGGAAGGAAGATTAGCGTTCAGACGCCAGAACGACCTCACATCTCATCTGAGACGGCATCGCCGATCTCTCCGTCCGATGTGAACAAGCCCCTCCCTCCGGCTCCCAGCTCGTATGGTGGGGAAGGGACGGAAGATGTCTTTGCCCGAGAGGCCGCGGGCAAGATCCCCGATCAGGATTCCCCCACTCCCAGTTCAACACCCACCCCGGCCACGTCGGCGTCGGCAAAAAGGCCAACGCCAGCACCACCGCCACGACGGGGCCACGCGCGGAGCCAATCGCTCACGGCGTCCGCCGGGGCCAATGCCCCGACCAAGGCGGGCAATGAGGCCGACACCCCGCCGCGGTCTTCGTTGGAATCGCAGCGCTCACGGTCGGAGAGTTTCCGGAGTATTAATGCCCCTGCCCCGCCGCCGCCACCTCGGCGACCGAATGCGTCACATCGCCAGTCGTTCCAAGCTTCACCGTCAGCGGCCTCATTCAGCCCCGTACCGTCTGACCTTGAGAACAATGCGTCGGGCAACACTCCCCCCAAGATCTCTCCGCCGCCACCACCTCCCGCGCGGAATACTTCAACACGCCGTCCCCCAAGCGTGAGAAGTTTTGACGCAACAAGCAGGAAGGTGAGCGGCGGCAAGGAGGGAGCTCCTCCGCCGCCTCCACCTCGGCAACGAGGAAGCAGTCGCGGAAGCATGGATTATGTAAGAAGGCCAAGCGTTGACAGTACGAGAGGATTCAGCACAAACGTGCCAGAAGAGCCAGGGACAGAGGACCTTGCGCAGGATTATCAGGCCAATTTTGGTAAAGGTGCAGATATTCTTGCCGATTTGGACGCCCTGCAGCGTGAGGTAGACGCATTGAGGGCGCAACAGGCGAAGTAGGACGGATGTCTGCCGGCGCGATGATAGATGGTTGGTATTGGAATAGAGAGGCTGCCGCCAAGCGGACAGCCATGCCCTCGAGGGGCAGCTGGATATCTTAAATCAGGCTTGTACATTTACGGATTACCAGGATGCGACATGAGTAATGGAATGGTTATGAGTTGCACTTATCAACACCTGACGAGGACCCAAGCAGTCAAAGTACCGACGCTCACCTGGCGACCCGAAAGTCGTCTTTATTCTTCACATCTCCAGGTGAGTTTGTTTCCCTCTCCTATCATGAGTGAATCTGTCAGTAGCATGATGTGCAGCAAAAAAAGCCATCAATAACCTGCGCGTACTATACGTGCGTGACAAGGCAGACTTGAACGAATATCAAGCTGGGCTGCTCTGATAGACGCAGGAGGGGAAAGGATCAATGGCTCTTAGTGCTATGAGTGATCAACCCTCGACCACCTTCTTACAGACGGGTGAAATGTCATTGGTCAATTGATGCCGTTCCAAACTGAAGAAAGTCTACGAGCTCGGGTCGCAGCGGGGTCCTGGGATGTTCTGAGCGGTGGTCGAGTTTGGGGATGGGTGATGGTGTTTGCAAGACCGTCTGAGCGTGATGGTCATGAGGGACAGCATGTCTTGGGGGCCAATGAGGCGTGACCTTCCTTCTCTCCAGAGGCGATGAACCAGCCAGATGTACAATTGTAGGAGGAAATAGGACGCCGAGAAGTTTCCCATGTCATTTTGCTTTGCAGGTTAGACCACATTTCGTCAGGACGCGGTGATTTGAAGAAAAAGACAGAAGGCTGCTAAGAACGAAGATCTTGATTCTGTGAGGGTTCTTGTGCCCCTTTTCTGATGTTTCTTCCCCGCGCACACGTTGGCGGGGTGCGCGGCAGCCTTTGAGGACGAGTGCCCGGGGCATTTTTGGGCTTATTTGTCTAGGTGTGGCTCTGTAGTTGGATGATACGTTTCAACATGTTGGGTCTGAGGAAAATTTGTACTGAGGCTAAAGAACAGTCTTTTAGTAGGTCTGTCAACTACATCTCCATGGCAAGTTGTGTTTGGCCTTGAGCAGCGGACTTGGTGCCAATTTTCGAAGTATCGTTTTGTCTGGGCGGGTGGTTGTAAATATATGGTCAAATCGTCCTCATCATATTCATTCCCTTGCCTGGACCTTGGTGTAGACCCTAAAGCAATGTTGAAAGTACTATTAAACTTGCAAGATAACGATCTGGTTCATGTGGCGATCTATCTCGCGATGCGCCTGCCTCGCGCGGCCCCTCGGTGAGCACTCACCGAGGAGCGGGTCACGTGACCAGCACGGGCCCTGCGAGCTCACGATTTAAGGACGCTCACGAGGACAACTTCCTCCTGAGCAATACACGCCTTTTCATAAACTCTTTAGGTCTCCTCTAACTGCTGGCTCTCAGCAGTTCAATAATAGCAACGTTTTCTAAAAGGATGAAGTAAATATGTTGCTATTCTGAATGCACGCGAGCAGTTGAGGCAAGAATATGGAATGTTTTTACTTCATATCCCTCCTACACATATGATATATCTTTGGTGAACTGCAATATCTGTATCTGATCTATGAGATCTTGCATGAATCTCTTCAACGCTATCTTTGGATTTCACATAGGCGACTTTTCCTTTGATGAAAGCAGGTGTACAGATGTCAAATCTTATTAATGGTTTCTTTCTGCATTCACAATTAAAGACTACTAAAGGCTTGTAAAAATGTGAAGTAACGGTGTCTTGTTGTATAAGTACTGAGCTCGAAGTAAAGTGAATCTCCGATGTTGAACTTTATATCTAAGTGGAATGAGGCCGTGATCAAGATCTGATGAGTTTGTCACGTCTCTCACAGAATATGTGTATGGTATTCATGTACAGAGTTACGCCTTTACTCATTTACACGACCTATTTCTTCAACGCGGTCACAATGGCGTTGTACGCCGGCTTGGGGTTCCAGTTCTCGTCAAATAGCAGAACCTTCGCGGAAGCCTGCCAAGATTGCTACAAGGACGTTAGTTGATTTTGCCGATCCAGTGAAGCGCGTTCCTCTTACCTTGTCGCTGACTCCCCACACCGTGATGCCTCGGCACTTGGGCACGTTGACACACGCGTTCACGACCTCGGCGTACTGCGCCGGCGGGGCGTTGTTGATGTCGAGCTCGGTGATGGCGATCTCGGATACCTTGGCGGTCGCCAGCAACTCCAGCGCGCCCTGGATCTTGCTCGACATGTTTTGCGCGAGATGGCACTGGGAACCTGTTCCGCGTCTTCGTCAGCCACATCCTTCTCCCGATCACCCCAGACTCAGAAACATACCGATTCCGTCAATGGGGATGCCCTGCGCGATCCACTGGTTGACCTTCTTAACTACCGCGGCGGGCTTGCCCCAGTCCTTGTTGTCGAGGTTGTAGTCGTTGATGTAGAGCTTGGCGGCGGGGTCGGCGGCGCGGGCGGCCTTGAAGGCGATGCCGACGTAAGACTCGCCCAGCACGTTGAAGAAGGTGGTGTTGCGGAACGTGCCGTCGTCGTTGAAGATCTCATTGACGACGTCCTTCATGTCTGGCTTAGTGAGCAAATACGTGCCAAAGCCTGGACTGGAGAGCCATCTTGCGAGTTACGGGCGCGCAGGTCATCAGGAATAAAGGTGTATTGAGGAAAGAACGACCCGGAAGGGTGGCTTACTACGCGGGTTAATATCTATATAGTTAGCTTATATAATACTATATATTATATGATAGGTAGTGAGGCTATAGTTTAAAGTGAGGATATTATAATATACCTCTTAGATATTAAAAATAGCTAAAAACTGCTTTTCTTACTACTATAGTAGCTAAACCTATTTAAATTTTCTATATAAAATATATAAAAATAGCTTTTTAAGTAATAAAGTAAATTAATAAATAAAAATAATATTTATAGTTATATTTACTAAATATAAAAGTGCTAAATAGGGTTAGTTAGTTATTAATATTAGTTTTAAATATATTTAGAATTAATAAAATTTCCTAATATAGTTAGTATAAGTTATTAGATATATATACTTAAAGTTAAGAAAGCTTTTTATACTCTCTTTTAATTAAATTTTTCTTTTTTAGACTATTTATAATTATAAAAATAAGTTTTTAAAAAGTTCTCTAATACTTATTATAATACTTATATATTATTATAATAGCTTTAGATTAATTAATATAATTATTAGAACTTTTATTAACTATTATTTAGATATCTCTCTTAAAGAAGAAAGCTATTATATATACTTATAAGGTTTATAAGTAAACTAAGTATATTACTAATATTATTACTACTACTATTACTAAAGAAGCTACTACTTCTACTTCTTTTATACTTACTTCTACCCCTATACTAGTTTTAGCTTCTGCTTCTTAAACTCCTCCTTACTTAACTATTAAGGATATTAAGGATAATAATTACTCCTAGGTGAACTCTTCTTATATATATAGTTTAGTATATTTTAAACTTTAGAGACTGTTTACTAACTAATCTATTAGCCTTCTATAGTAATAATATCTGTATCTGCTTTTACGAGGAGTGCTTTAGGTTTTCCCTAGCTAAGAAGACCTAGGGTTACTATTATAACGCTTTTATTACTAGTTCTACTACATCTTGCTACTAGAAGTTATATTACACTGCCTGCGCTAATCCTTTCTACGCCTGTTTTTATTAGCTTTCTTGCTATATCTTCTACGCTTAGCACCCTACTTACTATGTTTACTTTGCTTAGTAGTAGTTAGGAAGTTTCCCCTAGTTCTACTATAGCTAGAGAACTTCTTGCTGCTACTATAGCCTAATATTAGTAAGCTTAGCTGGATATATTTGCTACTTATTAGGGCTAGTTTTATTATTTTTATACGTGTTAGAGGCTTTAGCTTAGGATAAGAGTTGCTTTTAAGCTATTTAGATATTGCTTTTAAGCTTTTATAAGCTAAATTAGGTTTTTTAGCTATAGGGCTAAATATAGACTTTTTAGCTGGTATACTGCTATACTTTTTATTATTCCTATTTTATAACTTTTATAATAAGTAAGTATATATTTATAAAGTTTAATAGAGCATAAAAGTATTTAAACTTCTCTCTAGAAAGGTTTTTTATAAGTTTATTAGCTAGTATTAGGTTTATAGGTATATAAGCTATATTAAAACTACTCTTTTAGAACTTCTATCTTAACTATACGTTCTAGATATTTATATATTAAAGATAGGTTAAGATATATTCTTTATTACTAACTATAAGTTTAATTATCTATTAGTTATTATAGTAGATCTTTTAGGTATTATTACTTATATTTAATATAATATCTTAGAAGAGTTTTTTAAGCGTTATTACTTCCTTAGTAGTGTTCTTAAGACTTAGAAGCTCTGCTTCTATTATTAATATTATAACTATATTTTAATATATAGCTTTCTAATATATTACACCTCTAAAGAGGAATATAATATATTTTTAAGCTAATCTTTATATCTCTTTATTATTAGTAAATAAGGTGTTATTTATAATTTATAAAGCTTATATACCTCTTATATTTTTAAAGTAGAGAGCAAGGAAGTATATTAAATAGAGGTATTAGATTATTTAGTTAATAGCTATTATATATACTAGTAAAGGGTTTGTGAGGAACTATGAGAGATATATAGCTATAAAAGCTATATCTAGATATATTATTATTACTATATATAAAATAGAACTAACTTTCTTTTAGTACTTTTTAATATATATAAGAGAAGCTTAATTCTTATTCTTTTTAAGTTTTTTAAGGGGTAATAGAGTTATAAGGTAGATACTCTTTTAAAGATTAAAATACTTAGTAACTTTCTTAATATATAAGTTATATACTAAATAAACCTTATAAGCTATATAATTTCTAACTACTTAGATACTAAGATAATATTTAATAGCGTTTTAGTTTTTAAATTTATATTTAGTTTTTAGCTTATTAATAATCTGTTTTGTTTTAAAAGAGTGTTCTTAGTAGTATAGAATAAGAATATTATCTATATAAAATAATACTAAAACTTTATATTTAAGATCTTAGAAGAGATATACTTCTTCTAAACTTAAAGCAAGTCTTAGCCTTTTTAAAGTTGCTAAGAAATGCTTATACTAGAGGAGTAGCATATTTCTTAAGCTATATAAAGCTTTATTAAGTTTAATATATTTTCTTTTACATTTAAAGCTTTCTAGGAGTTAGCAATATATTAGAAGTTTATTTAGATCTCTCTCTATATTTAAGAAAGTGTTATTTATATTAAACTGTTAGACTTTAAGATTAAATTAAGTAGTTAGTGCTATTATAATACAAAAGGTTTTTATAGTAAGAGTTACTACATATATATTTTTTAGAGTGCTTTTTTTTAGAGGTCTCCTTATATATAGATTTTAGCTTTAAAACGTTTTATATTACTATTTATATCTACTTTATATATAAAAACTTATTTTAGGGGTAGTAGTTATAATTATACAAAATATCTATTAATTTCTTACTAAATATTTTTTTATAAAGTTTTTTAATTTTAACTTTTGCTACTTATATAAAACGCTTATATAAGTATTTTAGAAGTATTAGAAGTTCTTTTTAGTTACAGAGAGGTGTTTAGAGCTTAGATATATATATTATATGCTTTATATTCTTATTTTTCTATTTCTATTTTTAACTTCTAATATAACTTTATATATATAAATAAAGTGTAGTATACCTAAATAAACCTTTTTCTACTACCTTCTTTATATCTAGTATAAATATTATAAAGAAGGCTTGCTAAGTATGTTAGTTTTTAATAAGAATAATCTTTTTTTTATATTTAATCTTAGTAAATAGCTGGTTTAAGTTATTTCTTATAAGATATATATTAGAAAAGGCTTTTAATATATTATTAATAAATAAAATTATATTCCTAAATTGCTTTAGGAGCTATTAATTATATTAGCTTAAACAGCTTAGCTCTCTATAATCTTTTTATTTATAAGCCTGTTTTAAAGCTTTTTTTAAGCTTTTTACTATAGATACTTAGTTTATAACTTTAGATATCTTATCTAACGATTTAGAAAGGTTTTTAGGTTTTACTATTACTATCTCTTTATAGTTATTATTTAGTATTAGTATTCTAAAATAAACTTAAAGTTTATTATTTTTATTTTAACTTTTTTTAGGAGTAGTAAAAGTGTTATTATTTTTATTTAAAATATTTACAACTTCTTTAGTTTATTTGCAAGAGCTGTTGTTAGATATATTTATAATATTAGTATTTCCTCTCTAGTTTCTAATTATAACTTAGGGATCTAGAGTTTTATTAGAGGTAAGTAAACCTCTTAGAGCCTTTTTTTAGAGTACTTTATATATTTTAATATTTTATAATAATATAATTAAAGCTTCTTACTCTTTAAAAGTGTTTTCTACTATATTATTAGCCTATTCTTATATACCTAGAAGCTTAAGAACTACGTTAGGATATACTTTAAGCTTTAGTTTCTATTTAATAATATAATATATAATTTTAGTTAGTATTACTACTTATTTATTCTCTTTTAAGTAGAACTTAAACTTATTAAACTATATATTTTATATAATAACTACTCTCTTAAGTGTGAGTATTTAGATCTTATAAAGGTTATATATATTCTTAATATATCTAACTAAGTATTTAATATATCCTTATAGATATACTTTATAATATAATTTCTTATATCTCTTTTTTTATTTCTTTTTAAGCAGATATATTTAGTAACTATATATATATATTTATTCCTAGTATAGCTAAAAATCTCTCTAAGGCATAAGTATATAGGAAAGTGCTTACTAGTAGAAATACTATTTAAACTACTCTTTTTTAACTTAGTTTAAAGACTTCTAATTAGTTTTTTACTATAGGAATAAGTTAATAAAGTAGATCTCTATAAGAACTATTTCTAGCTATAGTTCTAGGGGAAGATTAGTATCTTTATATATCTTAATACTTCTTAGAATTACTTTTTAGCTAGTATATTTTAAACTACTAATAGGCTTCTTTATATTTACTAGAGATATCTTAAATATAATTTTATTATTCTTTACTTAATATTAATAATACATTTTACTATTAATTATAATTATAGCTATTTTATTATCTTACTAGATAATATAAATTACTAGTTTATATTATTATCTAACCTATTATTTAAAGTGAAAAAGTGTTATAAATACCTTATTAAGTATACGTTTAGATAGAGAGAATCTTTATAACTTTCTTATATATTTATTCTTAATAACTAGGATATAAAAGGCTTTAGAAAACGCTTTAAAAGGGTAATAGAAGATATCCTAGAAAATATAGTAATATAGGCAAATTGCTTTGCTTTCTAACTTTAAATATAAGATAACCTTTTTAGTATAAGTTTTAGTATATATCTTATATTTAATATGTATTATAATATATATTTTTACCTCTTAAACGTTTTAAACTATATATTTAAGAGTATTAAGGCTTAAATAACTAGAATAAAGATACTATATCTATATACTATCTAACTAATTTATATAGTAGTTAGTAGTGTTATATTTATAAGGGGCTTTTATAAGCTGAGTTATTATAATAATATATATAAAGCTTACTAATATACTTTTAAGAGGGTATAAAGAAAAGGAGTTATATTTAAAGAAGACTAAGTTATATTTTTTAATTAGTATAGCTATAATTACATTTTAAGCTAGGTTTCTCTAGTATAAAGTATAATTAAAACTATAAAACTAGATCTTCTATACGTTAAGTTAACTTTCTAAAATAATATTAATATAAAACCTTTTAATATAAGCTATATTCTTAAGTATGAGGTTGCTAGATATTTAGCTATTCTAGCCTTTAAAGATGCTTTTAAAGATATAGGTGCTCTAGCTTAAAATAGAGATATAAGTTATACTTACTTTTATAATATTATTCAGATTAAACTTTATATAAAAGTTATTTTTTAAAAGTAATTTATTATTAATTAAATATATTATACTGCAGTTATTATAAACTATATAGTATGAGAAGATATATAGTAGAGCAGAAGTATTAAGTAAGTATATCTCTAGTATAATTGCTTTAAGAAGGCTTTTTAAGTTAATTAGTATAACTATAATATTAAGTAGGATAGAGGAGTTTAACTCTTAGCTAAATCTACTTTTTTAACTACTTCTATTATAATTGCTGCGCTAGTAACCTTTTTTGCTACGCTTTCTATATTTAGACTAATTAAAATTACTATTCTAGCTTAAAAGCTAGCCTTTATATATAACTACTGCCTTTATATTTATCTATTTAGTATAATTAAGTTTAAAATAGATTTTTTAAGCTTTAGTCTTATTTATAGAGATATATTAGAATCTATAAAACTCCTTATAAGTATACTTAAAGTGTTTATAAGTTTTAGGCGTCTAGGAATAATCTTTTCTATAGGGATAGTTATTAAGATATATACTAGAGGGGTTATTAAACCTCTCTCTAAAAGTAGTAAAAACTATATTTAATTTCTAAGAGCTCCTAATAAGTAAGTATTTATAAGTAAAGGCTAAGAAGATAATCTTATACTATTCTAAAGTATATACTAAAAAGCTTAAAGTAGTATTTATTATAAGTTATATAAGCTTATTATAAGCTTATTCTAAAGTAAATTAGTATCTAACTGCTTCTAAGAAGGTTTATAATATAAGATTACTTTATATATCTAAAATATTAAGTCTGCTTACCTCTAAGTAATAATAATACTATTTAGTATACTAAGTAGAAAGGTTAATATTTAAATTAGTTTTTTTAAGTAAGAGCTAGTAGTTTCTTTAGATAGTATTAATAATAGTAAATATAATAAGAGTAAAAATCCTCTTAAACTTATATATAAAGGCTTATAATATTACCTCTAATATAGTAAATAGTTTTAGAATAGCTAATTAGGTATTAATAAGAAGGGTGTTAGTAACTGTTTTATTAACTTATATCTAAAAGTTGAAGTAGTATACTAAGAAGGTTTAATAGTTTAAAAAGCTTATTATATACTTCTTAATTATTATATTATATTTAAACTTAATATTTTTAAAAGTAGTGATCTTATATATCTATAGAAACTCTAAGAGAGAAGATAATTTTTATAACTTATTAGAAATAGTTTAGATTTTATTTTTATTATCTTAGATTTTTATAGTTAGATAGATTAATTTTATAGTGTTTTTATTTAAATTTATAGTGCTCTTATTTAACTCTATAATACTCTTATTAGATATTATATTTTAGGCAGCTTCTACTATATATTATGCTTATTTTAGATTAGTAATTACTTATTTATTATATTTTTCTTAGTATTTAGTATTTAGAAGAATTTAGTAGCTAGTAATAAGATTAGTAATCTTTAGAGTAGTTTTAATTATTTCTAAGAAGTTATTATAATTATCTATATCTAGGTTAATATAGTTCTAAAGGCCTCTTATATATATATAGAACTTAAACTAAGTATACTAGTTAAGCTAGTTATTTCTAGTTTTTAGAATTATATCTAACTAAAAGATCTTATTATTAGTAGATAATATAGTTAAAAAAGTTAGTAAAGGATAAAATAAAAGGGTAAGAATAGGTTTTTTATATATAATTTATAGTAGAGAGGTGTTTTAAACTATTAATAGAGCTAAGTTTATAACTCTTATAAGTTATAGGCGTATAGGTTATTAGGAATAAAGGTGTATTGAGGAAAGAACGACTTAGAAGGGTGGCCTACTATATGGGTTAATATCTATATAGTTGGCTTATGTAATACTGCACGTTATGTGACAGGTGGTGAGGCTGCGGCTTAAAGTGAGGATATCGCAACAAGCCACTTACCTAGGACCTGATCTTTCCCTTGTAGCGGCCAACAACGGTGCTGATGTGGTTTTGCAAAACACTGGTCATGGTCTTCTTGTCCCTGATCGCCGAAACCCACGTGGGGAGGGCTTGGTGCCACAGCAGCGTGTGTCCACGAATAGACTTTCCATTCTTCGTCGCCCAGTTGACGAGGAAATCCGAGTTATCCCACGAGAAATTGCCCTTCGTGGGCTCCGTCGCATCCCACTTCATCGAGTACTCGGGCGTGACCTGTCCAAAGTTGGCCTTGATGATGGCCTCGGTCTTGCCCTGCTGCATGATGCCATTGTCGCCGGAGACGCCGATGAACAGCTTGCCCTTCCCCTTGGCCTTGAACAGAGTGTCGATGCTGACGGCGGCCTGGCGCTCGGCGAGGTGGTGAGCGTGCTCGTGGGTGGTCGCGATGCGCAGGGGCGTGGCGAGGGCCAGCGGCGCGAGGAGGAGCGCCAGAGAGAACTTCATGTTTGTAAGGAGTGGCTGTCGCAACGAGGACGACGGAAAGTGAGTGTGAAAATGAGCGTGTGGAAACGAACGTGGTGAAGGAGTCGAGGATGGTCCGTCAGCCTCAACAGGCGACTTCGCAGTATTTGTTCCGTTTGGCCATGTGTGGTAAGGTTACTCTCGGTGGAGCACATTCCGGATCTTTTGGGGATCTTTTGTCCACGGGGGGGTGACCTTGGCAGACAGGGCAACTCAGATATAGTGGTCTAAATTGGTGCCTAGATTGGGTCGACAGGGAATGGGCATTGAGGCTCCGGCTTGTCGGAATTGGGGGTCGTTCGTGTTTGATGGCGTTGTGAGTGTGATATTGGCGAGGGCGTTGTGTTTGCACTGGAATGGACGCGTGCTTGTGGTACGTTGGTGGCTGTCGTACTAGATCGGTCTGTTGCTGTGGGACATGCATTCCACCGAAGTGATTGTTTCACTGCAGGCATCGCGACTTCGGCTGCCAAGGTCTTGACTCCTGCGATGGTGATTTTCTGTGATAAGAGGTTTGTTATGGATGACCCTGAGTTACTTGAGCACTGACTCCCGGTCGTCACGATGACAGGAGACTTCAAGAATCGCCGAAGTGCCGTTCCAGGATTAGGCATTGCAAGGCTGGGCTTCAGAGCCTGGGGTGATTATTTATATATGCGATCGACATCCCACTCGGTTTCGCACATTTTGGTGGCCCGAACGATGAGCTGGAAAGGGGAAAATGAGATGCGCTCATCGAGGGTCCAACGCACGGACCACTGACAGTTGTGAAGCTGGAGCCCAAACGTCGGTTCAGATCCCTCGACGGTGATGACGGACTTTAGAGGCATGCGGATTTAGTCTAATAATAAACTCCGGCATCATCAAGTATAAAACTTTGACGTCTTGGCAGCAACCATGAGACTTTTGAGATATTTTGAAGCATCTCAAAGTCTTAGTTCACAAAGGCGCGACTCAGTAACTACCCGAGCAATATCCCACAATATCCCACATTATCCCACACCATCCCACGGGCAAACTCTATTTCACCCTAAATATCCACAGCCATGGCTTCATCAAACAGCACGGCCCTTCTCGTGATGGACCTGATCCACAATATTGTCAACAGACTACCGGACGCCGGCAAAGAGGAGTACCTGGCCCGCGTGTCCCGCGGCATTGCGGCGGCCCGAGAGAAGAACATACCGGTGATCCACGTCACGATCCACTTCCGCCCCGGATACCCCGAGGTCCCCCGCACCAACCCGTTCTGGGCCCGGATCTCATCCACCGACGACTTCGTGCACGTGGAAGGCCAGAAGAATCCCGGGCTTGATTTCGTTGCGGAGGCGGAGCCACGTGACGGCGAGATCATCATCAACCGGCCGCGCATTTCGGCATTCTACAACAGCGATTTGGAGGTTGTGCTGAGGAGCATGGGGGTGAGGAACCTTGCGATTGCGGGGGTGGCGACCAGCGGAGTTGTCTTGTCGACTGTCCGGGAGGCCATGGACCGGGATTACGAGATTACGGTCTTGGAGGACATGTGCATGGATCGGGACGAGGAGGTGCATCGCGTTCTGACCACGAAAGTCTTCTCTTGGACGATGAATGTGACGAGCTCCGAGGAGTGGATCAGCAAGTTGTAGATGATGTCACATCTTACTGCAGTTAGAGTGGCTTGGAACTGAAGCAGCTGAGTAGGTGAAGTCATTCATCCTTGTGTACTGGCGATCTTAGTCTACACGGAAAAGGAAATATTCACTTTGGCTCGTGTCCTTCAACTCACGGAAGGCATTGCACGAAAGTCAGACATCGAAAAGATATCATGCTGCCTAACGACAGTCAATCGGCGGCCAAGAGATATTAGATCGTTCATATGAGACCGCCTGATTCTTTAATGTGCTTATCTACTTCGATCAAGAACAATACTAGAAGTAATGATAGTGATGATGAAGGCGAGAATGATGGCCATAATATCAACAACGACGACGACAATAACAAATAGTAATATAGAGTAAATTTGAACCTGTGCGAGAGTTAGCCACTCCGGCACTAGATTCCAACAACTTGAGCCTGTGCGTAGGATGTCACTTGAATATGTTAATCGCCCTGCCTTAAATTTCCCATCGCGCTACTCGTCACGCTCTTTGCAGTAGACCAAGTGCGATTGCACTCCGCCAATTGGTCTATCTCCGAACAAATATAGTCATGAAATACGTCTTCTGCGGTCCATGACACCTCGTTTGCCCCGTGAAGCATTGGGTGAAACTATTTTGGTTAGCAACCGGCAATGAAGTGCCGTAAAAGGCAAGTAAACCGGCCACTGCGGACCCATGTGAGTCATTCGTGACGAACCCGATAATAGCGGGCCGTTCGGAAGAAATCAAGTGTTTCTATATTATCGTTGCGCACCCCGAATTCAGACATTGAGGTGCTTTCAATGAAGTATACCAGGCGTCCGGATCACAAGGCTTTCTGAAACCCCTCCCTCAAACCAACATCAAATCAACATCAAATCGACAAGACTGCTACTCAAGAATAGTCTTCAAAATGGACAACGACATTGTCACTCGCAGTTTCAATACCAGAAAGAAGGTTGTTGTCGTAGGCGCCGGTATTTCTGGCCTTTGTGCAGCCTCAAATCTTCTTACATGTGGCGCAACTTCATTTACCCAGGCCTCCGCGTTGACTACAAGGGCAAGCCCCTGATAATTACCAAGGAGGAAGATGAGATGCCGGATGAGCCATGGTTCTACACGGAATCAGAAACATTTTCCAACACGAAGGAATACCTGGCAGACAATATGCAGTGAGCGACAGGGGGGAAGGCAATTTGGGGCTGAAGGGTTAAGGGATGTGGCCATGACCTTGTGTATGGATAAAAAAGCAACATTATGAGGCGACGGTCTTATTTAGCATTGATAGCATTGGCATCCCAAAAAGACAATTAATGCCTACAAAGATAATGAGAAGAGTTGTAATGCCAACGTCACGTGCACAGTCACATGGCGGAAGAGATTTTATATGGAACTTTTGATGCCCTCTGTTTTCTCCGCAATGCAAATTCACGTACAGATCAATTCACGAGATCCACAAACTCGAATCCCTGTTACCTCTCAAGCTCAACACCGTTTTCACACAAAGACGTGGCGATGGTGAAGGCTACCTGCTGTTCGACTTTGGATAAGTAATTGACAATTGACAGGAAGTGCACCCTTTCAATCAGGAAGCCTTTGACAAGGCTCACGAAGAGAAAAGCGAAGATGCAATCGAGGGTGTCGGTCAAACAATTCACTGGAGTAATTGCGATCGGGCATTCCAAAGGAAAGTCGGAGGCGGGGCATGGTTCGGCATGGCGAAGGAAGGAGGCTGGGTGACAGTGCCATCAGGACATTCTGTGTATTTCATCAGAGGGGCGAAAGGTGAGGTCAGGATAGAGTAGTTTGTCATTCATACTACGAATCCTCACTATGAACATCGTGGGTGTATTGAAATATGAGTGAGTCATTGGTGAAGCTGTTTGTATTATCCAAGGTTGGAGAACCCCCGAATTTTATGGGATGCGTTGGAGGCCGGGAAGCACTTGCGGCTGTAGTCTGCCGGCGGGCATTGCTCTCGGACCGGAACGGATTATGTTCATAGAGCATATGAGACGGGCGAGATTGCCGCGGACATCATATCCAGAAGTCTTGGCCGCGATTAAGCCACGAATAGTTGCTGCCCATGGCTCGCAATCTCGTACTGTTGCAGCCAAGCGGGTGATGAAAGTTGAATAGGGCTGTTTCAGCTGGTGCCCCGTATATCAGACTGAGAATACCCGAGAAGTCATTAGAAAACCCAATGGATTTGAATAGCCTGCCATCTGACTTCAACGATACATGTATTGCGCGTTCCAAGTTCAGCCGGACCGCCCAATGGCGAGCCGCGCGGTGTTTGAGCCGAGCGGGGCCGTGCCGACGCCGAAGGGTCCTCCGAGGCCCGGTTTCGTGCTCGGTCTGCGTCCGATGGGAAGGAAAAACGGGTTAACGCTCAATCAATGACTGTTTCTTTGTTCATAAGGTCCTCACCGGTTGTGGAATGTGGATTGAGCCCCAGATACGGACAAGGTCGATGAAGCTAAGTCGCCAAGCATCGGCCGGCGGCATACTCAATTAGGCATTGGAGGAGCTCAGCTTCGATGCGTGCGGGGTCTCAGCAGCTCGTCTTACAAGGGGCTCGTCACTGCCATGATCCCTGAGAAGAGCTGCAGGCAATGCGGCACAGGGACGCTTTCATTTCCTCGGTCATCGATCGGACGACGGCCTTACTCCTCACCTGAACAACAAACCACGAGGACCCCTCTCGTTGTGTGTTTCGACCCGATCCAACAGATACATCAGAGCTTCCTCCCAAGCTCTAATTTGCTTTTCTCGCAACACAACCATCCCCGAATCTGCTGAATGGAAGACCGCTTCATCAAGAACCGCCGCGGACGGTGATTGACCCCCATGAACACGACCGCGCAAGACACATTCACGCCTGGTCCGACTGCGACCGCGCCGCCGGAGACGATTCCGAGCAAAAAGGCGCCCAAGAAACGAGTGCGAAACTTTACCGCCGACGACCGAGCTGCGCATCGGATCTTCGAGAAGGGCCGTCGCGAAGCATTCAAAGAGCGATTGATTGTACGCTGTTATCACGGAGAATATCCATCCAGACCAACGTTGCTGATTCCAATTGATTACAGGAGCTTGCGGCCAACCTACCCGCTCTCGCGGATACCGATCCCCAACGCCTCTCGAAGCATGTTGTCATCGACGAAAGCATTGCTCGGCATAAGCTTTTAGAGAGTAGATGCAATGATGCGCTCCAGTGTATGAACTCTTTATTGCAAGAGCGCGAGGAGCTGCTGGACGAGGTGAATAATTGGAGGAGGAACAATGGCGCCCTGATGCGGCAGCCAAGGCCACTCAACGTCAATATGGACGCCTTTGCCGAGACAGAAAGGGAGTTGCGACGGCGCGTCGCCTTGCAATTGGGCCGACCGACTAGGAAGAGCTCTGAGCAGTCTGGCGGGCCTACCGATGAACACTCGCAGGCAGGGTCGTCGTCAAACAACCAGCCAGACGAAGCTGCCCAGGTCCCTCGAGTTCTACCTTCGGAGCCCACACAAGATGCACGCGCAGTATCTGAATTGAACAATCTATTGCTTGACACATCCTGGCCAGAAGATACCGAGTCACCGTCGGTTCGCATCTTTTCAGCATCAGTTATGGAAAGCTTAGCCATGCCGGATCAGGGGACAGCAATGTCATCAAACGTGCAGTCAGAATCCATGCCTGTTTCAAGTACGAACATCAATGATTACCAGCTTCTCAGAGAAATCGACCATGATCGGCAAGGAATGTATCAAAATGGTATGCTTATGGACTTCTCATCGAATGGGACGCCCACGTTCGACGGTATGGATCCTTCACAGGTGCCTCTTTCGCCTGCCTTTCTCGGGCCATCGGGCGCGAATCAAGACTTGCATTTTCAGCAGAAACAGCAGCAGCAACATCAGCAGCAACAACAATGGGCTTCTTGGCCAGGATGATCTATTCAAGGTCTATCAAATGCTCATGCTACTGCGCGTGACGCTATCGCAGTTTAGATCTGCTTCAAGACCTCCTCAACCTTGGCCTTGCTTCTCTCCTCACCACCGATGAAGAGCTTTAAGGCGTCTGCGAGACGGGTCGTGGAGATGGGGTCAGCTTCGATGGCCTTCTTCAGTTCAGCACCTCCGTTGGCCAGGTAGTCAATGTCGGTGCTTGCAAGCTTGCCATCCCATTCAGCAGCCGCCAAGGGGTCGATATTGGCAAGCTTCTTGAGACGCTCAGGGCAAGGCCCGGCGTTCTTGTATACGTGAACCGGCTTGGGCGTTCCCTCGCCGGGCTGCTTGGTACCATCGTACTCAAGCTTGGCCAGCTGATCGAGGACAGTGTGTGAGATGGTGGCGGAATGGCAGCCCATTTCGCCTGCTGCCATGGCTTCCTTTGCGGAGATGAAGCTGGCATTCTTCACCAGAGGCTGCTCCTTGCCGGTTTCCTTGTATAGACGCTTGTATGTCTCGATGATCTGGATGATGCGGGCGGACATGGGGTGCTGCGTCGCAGGATCCTCGACATTGGGCCAGAGAGTGTCTGGCTCGTCATGAGCTCTCACCTCTGGTTCTCAAGTCAGCGCCACTCTAATTTCATCTCACGCGCAAACTTACCATTGTAGTACGGGCTGATGTACAACATGCCGGCCTGGCTACAGGCGATGGCCTGGGGGAGACTAAAGAGGGCTGTCCCCAGCGTCGGGATTCCCTCAGAAGACAAGATCTTGGCAGCATTGAGGGCAGGGCCAGTCGAGGGGATCTTGATGCAAAATCTATCGCGTCCGATACCTGCTCGGGCGAACTCACGGTCGTAGAGGCGGGCATGGTCAAGGGTCTCCTGTGTCTTGAACGCGTTCGAGGGAAGAGTCTGCAGCAAGACACGGCCGCGAATGGAGTTGATGTTTTTCTTGCACATGAGGACGGCCTGTAGGTCTTTATCAGCTCTGTGGTCTGCGACTGAGTGCATTGCGGTCGACATACCATGCGCGTGTAGATGGCAAGCCAACCTTCATTCTTCAGCTCTTTCGCGGTCTCGAGGAACATGTCCCTGTTCGAAGCATCTCCGAGCTGGATGTCCACCCACAACTGGTTGCTAGTCTGGTCGTGAGGGACGATGGGCATGTTCTTGATGTACTCAGGGTCCATCCAGTCGACGTCGACGTTGACTATCCACGTTAGCACATGGGTGTCGGCATGGGGGACGTTGCCGTGTCACGCACTCTGCTCCTCGAGCTTGTCGAGCCAAGTCATGGCACCTTTGCTTCCCATCGTGTAAAGTTTCGCAATTGAGATTTCGTTGTATTTGGAGGTATTGTTTCGATATCGAATTGTTCGAGCTTGCCCATTTAGACTGCTAGAATACGTACAAGATAGCTCCTTTAATATCATGCCGCACCCCACTTGCCCGTCTGATTTTTGGACCTGTACAGGACGAACAACGACGCCCTGCGTGTGTCTGTTTTCTTCGTCATCGGGCGTCTCAACGAGTCCATTCCGAGAATCACTTGGCCAATGATGAGACATCCCCAGAAGCCCCTCAGGATGTCACACACAGGGCATCGGAAGCACACACGCAGGGCATTTGGGACCCCGCACCTTCTGGGGTGCACCCCGGTCATCGTCTGATCACACATTGGAGGCCGGTGGGGGTCAAAGAGGATACTCTGGGGTAAATGTCCCGGAATACCACCATGTTATTTCCTGCCCCCAAACACTGACCAGTGCTGACCAGTGGTGTGACAGCTTGCGTGGCGGCTTTTCTCTTAGGTAGATCCCAACAGCCTCACGGAGTATCACGGATGCGTCCAGGGCCGGGTGAGCAGGCGGTTTACGCAGATGCAAGTGACAAACCCGGAAAACAGCTCAGGGAGCTATGATGCTGGCCGTGCCATCTTACCCCACCTCGGTGAACGATTGCCGGCTCAGAGCCAAGGGGCAGGTCCAAGAAGTCAGACGACAAGGTTTGCAACCCGCACTCATCCATGATGCCCTGCGCAGGACAGGAAGCTAGCGCCTGTACAGGGCAATCTGCTAGTGCGTCTTAGTCTCATCTCCAAGACCTCCAACCCGTCCAGTTCATGGACACACACAGGGCAACCCCGCAGGATCCCCAGGTTTCGAACAAACATCGCTGTGGTTCCGCCCTGCGCAGGCCATTTGCGACATCAGATTTTGGTCACGGGGTAAGGGGCCAAAGGATTCGCAACAGCCGTTCAACAGCCGATTGATGCTTGTTGGTCTGACGTTGGTGACGAACACTCGGGAGCGAACTCCAGTTTACCCCATGGGGGAGGGGACGACTAGTGGGCAAGGATGCTTTCGGAAGAGTTGGAGTGGGTTATATAAGAGCCTCCGTGGACTTTTAACTTCACGACGTAGAAAACTTAGCATTATCAACAGCTCTCTTCAATGATTTCTCTGCCTTTCGTTCAACACCAAGAGTATCATCATGTCTCGTGTTTCTGACGTCGAGGGCGATGTTAAGTCCAAGCTCGATGTGAGCCACGTTGAACACAGTGGTGCCGACTATTCTCGGAATATCAACGCAAAGTGAGGGGTCTATCACTTGAGATGCTGATATGAAGCTAACCTTGAGCCCCAGGATCCGCAATCCTCTGATCGGCATCTCTAGTTCGGACCTCCGAGTTCAAGTCACTGGCTTTTGCCGTGAATTTGGCTTTCAAGAGAAGGAGAACGTCTTCTACCGTGGGGCGCTCGCTGCGCAAAATCCTGAGAATTATGAGAGCATCGACGATCTCACGGAAGATGATAAGCACGTTCTTCGCCGCGAGGTCACGCATAAGTGGCATCTTCCCAAGGATCTTTACTACAGTATCGCCCTGTGCTCTCTCGGCTCCGCCATCCAGGGATGGGATAACACAGGTGCCAACGGCGCCAATCTCTCATTCCCTCAAGAGTTCGGCATCGAGAACAACCCAGCGCTTGTTGGAGTCATCAATGCCGGTCCGACCTTATTTGGTTTGTTGAGTGCTTGGGCAGCGGACCCAATCAACAACTACCTTGGCCGCCGGGGAACCATCTTCCTCACTGGGCTCTTCTGCGTGTTCCCAGTACTCGCTCAGGCATTCACGCAGAACTGGTGGGGGTTGATGATTTGTCGGCTCTTCATGGGCCTTGGCATGGGCATCAAGATCTCGACCATCCCCATTTACTCAGCCGAAGTCGCCCCTGCTGCAATTCGTGGAGGCATCGTTACGAGCTTCCAGCTGTGGGTTGCTTTTGGTATCTTTGTGGGCTTCTGCTCCAACTTGATCTGGTACCGCATTGGAGATCTTGCATGGCGGTTTCAGCTAGCTGCTGCTTTTGCTCCGGCCATTCCTGTGCTTCTCTTCGTCTGGATGTGTCCAGGTAAGTGATCAAATATAATCAGACTCCAAGAGTCTATGGACTGACAGTCGTCTAGAATCTCCACGCTGGCTTATGAAAAAGGGTCGATATCAAGAGTCATTCAAGTCATTCTGCCGAATCCGAAATACCGAGATGATGGCTGCCCGTGAACTTTACTACGCACACCGACAAGTCATCGAGGAGAACAATGCCTTTGGTGGGCAGACACTCCTCCGCCGTATGAAGGAACTCCTGACTGTGCCCCGCCTGCGGCGAGCAACCATCGCCTCATCCTGGATTGTTATCTCCCAGCAGTTCTCAGGTATCAACATCATGGCGTTCTACAGCTCTACTATCTTTCAGCAAGCAGGTTACTCAGATAAAGACTGCCTTCTGGCTTCCATGGGCTTTGGTCTGATCATGTTCGTCTTTGCATTCCCGGCTGTATACATGATGGACACCTTTGGAAGAAGAAACCTTTTGCTTGCCACGTTCCCCTCAATGGCATTTTGCCTTTTAGCAGCTGGGCTGAGCTTCTTGCTGAATACGGGGTCAAGTGCGAGGGTGCCACTGATCGCCTTCTTCATCTACCTTTTCACAGCGATGTATGGACCTGGTAAGCGCCCGATACCTCTGACGCATAAGGTATACAACAGTTTGCTTACGATCATCAGGAATCGGCCCATTGCCATCAATCTACTTCTCCGAAGCTTTCCCGCTGTCTCATCGCGAGATTGGCTCGGCTTTCACCATCTGCGTGAACAACGCCGTCGGAAGTGCTCTCACACTGTCGTTTCCCGAACTCCTTCACAAGATCGGACCAACCGGTGCATTTTGCTTCTATGCCGGTCTTAATCTTCTTGCATTTATCGTCATCTTCTTCATCATCCCGGAAACCAAGTAAGTGACCGTTCACCTTTCTTCGCAAGCTTAATACTGACATCTATCAACAGACAACGTACCCTGGAAGAGCTCGACTACATCTTCGGGGTTCCGACCCGTCGCCATTCAGCATACCAGGTTCGCACATGGCTTCCTTGGGTGGTGAAGAGATATCTATTCTTTCAGAAGGATGCAAAGCTGGAGCCATTGTACCATCTCGAGTAGCAAGCCTGGCATCGTGAATAATGTCGAGAGGAGACTTTGTATTATTTTTGAATTGAGTTCCACCACATGATGTTTCATGACGAACCATCACCTGACAGCAGACGTACTACCAGGGCGGATATTTCTCGCTCTCCGTAATAGTTAATTAGTGATTATATCGGAGGCCGTTGACGACGACAATGGCGACAAGGACTTCAAGAAAGGCGGTGGATGATTCTGGAATTTAAATCTCTCTCCCTGAAATCAAATCTCTCTCCCTGAAAGAAATAGAGTGTAGGGATATATGAACCCTTAATTCTGACTAGCTGGATGTGCCGACCCACATAGCAAGACGGCCAGGACACCGTGATGCTGGGGCCAGTGACCCCTAGGCGACATGTCCAAAGTACTTTCCTTACAATGTGTACCTAAAAAGAGGGGATCTATCTCCCATCATTTGAAGCTCATCATCCGAATATTTGGCCCTGATTTCCTCCTCAGTAAACTTGTCTCTTTTGCGGTTGATGTTCCAGAATAGGAACTCCAACACAAAGCAAGCGATGACACCGAGCCCGGCAAATGCAAGTGACGAGCCAAACCCTGTTGGATATTTTGGGCTCTCGTCCTCGCGATAGATGAAACTGCCCACAATACCACCGATACTTCCTAAACAGATCATATAGGCGATTCCTTGAGCACGTTTCGTAGGTCCTGCTAGATTGTTGACGGTCCAAGCATTGCCACCAGGGTTGATTGGGTAGAAGCCAATACTGGCAAGGAAGATCGCAAAGTAGCAAACCGGGATGTTCTCTTGGATGTTTTCCGCTTTGGAGAACAATACAGCAAACGATATCAGAACCAAGACTTGGGCAAAGACAATGAAAGGCATTCTCCACTTGAACTTGTCGGAAAGTGACGAGGAGACGTAGGCGGAGATGGCTCCAACGATATACGGAGGGATGGTGAGGAGCTGGGCGTTGCTACTGGTGTACCCCATGTTCTTGATAATCTGGGGCATCGTGAATTTCATCTCAAAATTCGGTACTGTGTTAGACCAGTAGACCAGGGCCTGTAGGTATAGTTGCCAGTCGAGCAGGACGGAGCGGAGGATTTCCCATTTGCGCGTCTTCTCAGCTTCTCTCACACGTATGCTGTTGCCTTGGACTGCATACTGACGAAGTTCAAGGTGCTTTCTCTCGTCAGCATCCAGCCACCTTGTTGAGAGGGCAGGTGTGTCGATAAGAAGAAAGAATGTCGCAACACCAGCGACGACGGAAACGATCCCTTCAATGATGAAAATCCATCTCCAGCCTGCGACGCCAGCGACACCATCCATTCGTACAATAACATAAGCAAGAAGGCCGGAGAAAGCACCGGCTAGAGCGCTGGCACTGTAGAATATTGCGATTCGCGTTTGGGTCTCGTGTGGGAGGTACCATCTCGATATAGTGTAGACCGCACCGGGGAAAAAGCCAGACCTGAGAATTATCCATCGTCAGTGCATGCTGTCCAAAATCGACTGAATAAGTAGACTGATCTTACTCAAAAACACCAAGCAGGACTCGGACTGTGATAAGTCCCCCAAAATTCTGTACGAGGCCGGTCAGGGTGACGACAGTGCCCCATGCTGTGACCAAAATGCCCATATAGGTTGAGGGTCGCTTGAACTTCAGCAGAAGCATATTGCTTGGAACCTCTGAGAAGAGATGAAGAGTCAGCGGTAGATCGGCTGTGACGAAGGCTCGGTAGTGGCCATACCAAACACGATGTAAGTTATGAAGAAAACAGACAGTGCAATGTTGTATTGCTGTCCCGTAAGATTCAAGTCCTCGGGCAGTCCTTCGATCTTGGCGTTGCCGATGTTGGCGCGGTCAAGGAACGAAATCAGGTAAAGTACACCAAGCAGGGGAATCAGTCGCCAGTCAAGCTATCAGTAGAGCGTTAGTCAATGATTTTCCAGGTACACAAAGAGAAGCAAAACCGACCTTTCGCATCACTCTTTTCTTCCGGTCTTCAGGGAAGTTATCAAGGAATGCTTGATCTTCCGGAGTGAGCTCGCCCGCTACCTCCTGGTGGATGAAATCGCTTCCTTTGTCAACATTGGAAGCCGTATTAGAAATGGGCTCAACAGCCTCCGGTCGTCGTTCCGACATTTCCAAGAAAGAGTTATGTGGAATCAGCGGTCGCCAACTTCAAAAAGTGAACAAGTCGCAGAGTTCTGGAATGGTCCAAGACGGCGAAGAGGTAGGGCTGCTTCAGCACATAGTGCGATAATGGAGACAGAGGAAAAGGGACGAAGGGAGTTTTGTAGTTCTCATCCAGTCTCAATAAGTCCTTGTCATTACCCCAGAGCAATCCCGGTAAGGCGGTGGACAAGCGAACTGGGGCGTCGAGCACCCCGTGGGGTTGATCCGAGAGCCAGTGGTAACGGAGTAGCACCCTCTGATGATTGCTGGCATCCATTACCAATGTGTCTCGTATGATTGCGTATACCCCGATGACACGTCGGGATTGGGACGCTGTCGGAAAAAGTCTCATACCTTCATTTTGAGATGGCTATCTTTTCCGACGACTTACATCGGAGATGTCGGAAATCATCTTGTCCGGTAGAATTCTTTGGGACGAGATAATTTCATCGCGAATTGGCTCCAAGGGAACACACAGGACAGTCGGAATATATGTAATATCTTTGCGGGCCGATTGTGGTGAATAAGGCATACCATATTGTTGCCGAGAGAGACTGCCCTCCGCCGGACCAGCCTCTGCCACTGGTGTAGGATCGGCGGAATCAAGGGGGTCCAAACTGTGACTGTGTAAGCTGTTGTTTGGTTGGAGAATTCCGAGGAAAAGTCTTTCACCTTATTGACAAGCTACGAGACAAGTGGTTTGGAGGAGGCTCCCTGACGAAAATGCTCCGATGTCGGGATGTTTGGAGGGCCCCCTCGCTCATCATGGCCGGAAGAGCATATATGCGACAGATTACTGCCGCCTACGTATAAAAGGCTGTTCTAGTGATCAAAGTCTTTCATAGCCCGCTTCACACCTCATAAACATATATCAAATCGTATCGAGTCCTCTTATTGCTGTCACTATGGCACAAAACGGCCCCCACGACGATATTGTCATCGCCTCCTACCCAGATCTCAATGGGAAGGTTGTCTTTCGTAAGTTGGCATTCTTATAAGAACAAAGCAGAGACCACACTAATCTGTGATGAACAGTTACCGGTATTGGTCAGTCCGGCGATCAGGAAATGTGGGGGAATGGAGCCGCCACGGCACGCCTCCTAGCCAAGCAAGGAGCCAAGATCTTTGGCTGCGATCTCTACCTGGAGCCTGCTCAACACACGCAAAGGCGTATTGTTGGTGAGGGCGGAGACGTGACAGTCGTGGCTGCGGATGTCACAAATGACGAGAGTGTCAAGTCGGCTGTGGACGCTTGCTTAGCCAAGTACGGTCGTATCGATATCCTGATCAAGTATGGGCACCGAGCCCTTCGCATCAGGAAGATATGCGCTAACAAACTTTTAGCAACGTTGGCCGATCAGAGCCGGGTGGCCCCGCTGAGATGACAGAGAAGGTATGGGATGCTCAGACCAATGTCAACCTGAAGTCCGTCTACCTCTGCTGTCACCATATTCTTCCCCTCATGGAGACGCAAGGCTCAGGTGTTGTGGTAAATGTGGCGTCGATTGCCGGTCTGCGGTATATCGGCAAGCCCCAAGTTGCATATGCTGCCACCAAAGCCGCTGTTATTCAATTCACTAAGGCCACGGCGGTGATTTACGCATCCAAGAATATTAGGATGAACGTGGTCGTTCCTGGTCTCATGAATACACCACTGGTTGGTATGCTGGCCGACAAGTACGCCGGCGGCGATGTTGAGGGCTTTAAGGCGAAGAGAAACAAAGCTGTACCTATGGGAAGAATGGGCGACTCATTTGATGTCGCCATGACGGCTCTGTTCTTGGCCTCATCACAGTCCAGATACATCACGGGCCAGAAGATTGTTGTTGATGGCGGTATCACTTCGTCTACGGGTTGAACACCAATATAATTTAAGTGGTAAGAAGCAGATAATAACAAATAACATTTGCCTTTCCGAGGCTAACCTAAACCCTATCCCCTTCTCGTAGGATTTGGGGTGTTGTCGAAGCCTATATCCAGAATCATATCGAAATCACTGACGGATGCGAAAGAAGCCAATTGAACCCCTTGTTGGTCTCCAAAGACGCCGGTGTGTGACTGGCCAAGTGGTAAGTGATTGGATCCAATAGTTTCCGACATTCCGAACATGGGGATTCCGTTTGGCCTGGTTTGCGACTGGGCTGTAGGCGCAGAAATCTGCTGCATATTGTCATTGAGGACAATATGATCTTCCGATAGCGTCTGTGATGTCAAGAAGTTCGAGATAGAAATTTGGTCTGAGTGGTTCCACGGAGAGTTTTCACCTTGCGTGACGACCTCGGAAGTGCCGACTGGCGAAGTTGAGTTCATGTGCCTCACAATGTGGGCTCGCGAACATGATTCCTGCAAACATCAGATTGACATCTAATCCAGCCATAGAGAGAAAGATTTAAGACTTACTTCAAGCAGCTTTTGATCATTAATGTGAGCGCCATAAGCAAGCTCTCTGTGCACCCTCATTGCGTCTTCAATCGCTGCATGTACTTGGTCCATGTCATCAGATCCTGGGTAAAGAATGCAGTAAACGAGCAGAATTGATGTGGCGCAGAAGAGAAAGTGGGATGTTGTCTGTGTCTGTGTCAATATCACTCATAAAATAACCCAACCAGTAAATTATGAAGATTTTGACTCACCCAAAAAGCGGCATTGTATTTGCATTCATCCGCGCCCACATTAGTCGCAAGAGCCACCAGGGCAAGGGCGTTGTCAACACATGCTCTGATGCGATCAGAGCAGGAGCCTGAAGACGGTGTAGTCGGTGTCTGTTCGAGAAATTCTCTGAGCAGATAGCCTCGGTATATCATCATCTTGTTGAAGAGAAACGCAGCTTGCATGGTTCGTTGCTGCCTCCGCAACACCCACGGAACTTCGTAGAAATCTTGATGTCCGCTTTTTTCTTTTCTTTGCGGGGGATGAAAGAAATCAGGGGTATCTCGGAGCCAATCATCAATCTCTCGTTCCAACTCGGTCACAACTTGCTCTTGAGACCCTGGCGTGTGGACTGCCCCGAGATAAAGTCTGGAAATGGCGAGCCCGAGGATCTTGGTAAGTCTGGAAGAGTCAGAAAAGCCACATCACTCAATATTTGGGGTATACTCACCTGGCGTGAGCAACAACTCCTGTGAGTAACCGTTTCTCGGTCGTTGAGAGATAGCATTCAATGGTAGGGTCGAGGGCGTGCGGAAATGACATGTTAACATCCGAATCGTGTATTGCCATCGGCCTACCAAGAATGGCAGCGAGGTATCTGTAGCGAGGAGATCATACGTTCAGCTACTTCTGTAGCCCTGAGGGCGAGAGAGGTAACACCCACCGATCGATCATAAACATAGCCCAGAAGAGGCATCGCCTGAAGTGGCCTTCAATGGGATCACACAACGTCTGTTCGCGGTGAATATCTACCATCTGACTTAGTCTTACGGCACAACCCAGTGACATCCAGGCGCTGTTATATCGGCCAGCTCCCACTTCAAATTGACACTAAGGACTGATCAGCCAAGCCTATGATAAATGTGGAAATGCACCTACCTTCAGCATGACGGCTTGAATGTGTCTCACAGAAGGAGGGAAGTGCCCCTGAGTCTTCGCGAGTCTCGTTTCCGCAGCCTGTAGAAACTTGTATCTATCCCAAAGTTAGCGATAGTCGCACTAGAAGTGCTCAGGGGCAATGAGCGTACGACTTCTGTCTCCAAGGCGGCAATGGTTCGTTCTTCCACGATGACATACAAAAGCATCTTGTTCTGTTAGTACGTATACTGCTGCAAGTATTGAGGAAGAGACTTCACCCAGTGGCCATGACCAAAAGCAACACTGCCATCCGGGCGTGGTCCCTCATGATGGCTTGGTCGTCTGCATATACTTTTTCGAATGTGTCCACAACTTCACGACGAGGGATGTATCGATATGTGACTGAAGCGTGATCGAAGAAGCAATCGACGTATCCCTGAGTCATAGTCTTGGGCGGAAGGGAGAAAATCGAGGGATCGTTTGAATCCAAGAGATCTTGTTCCCTACTGAACAGACTTCGCGGGAGACCCTGACCGACTTTGGCAAGATGGTCCGAGACGCGACGAAGAAAGCCATGAGCACTGGCATCCCCTTCTGAGGTCAGACGGACGGGAGTTGGTGGAATCGACTGTATATCCTTAGTGTGCGGATCTTGAGTGTCGTCTTCGGTTCTTTGAGAAGCACTGCTGGCATTCGATGACTTGGCAGCGGTCCTGGAGGACGTTCTTGCTTTACCGACTGTGACACGGCCTCGGCGTTGCTATTTGCCTTGTGAGCGTCTGTAGGACCAGTGATCTCCGCCTCGCCCTTCTTACCGGATTAAGCCTCTGAACACGATTATATGACGAGACATAAGCGCACTCTGGTGGGAACAACGCAGTGATTAGCTTTGAAGCAAAGTAGGAGACTCATGCTCAAGCTGCACCTATCTCGGAACTCAGGCAACGGCGACAAGGCTCGTGACCATCGCATTTAGATTTTCTTTTCTTGCAGGCACTTTGAAGACTGTCAGAAACAGAAAAGTTAGGAGCGCAGACTCTGAAAGGGGAAACCAACTCGCAAGCCCTGCAGCATTGTTAGCATTTTGCCGGAAAGGAGAGTTGTGTGATCAAGTACTGACCGAGTGACGTATTTCTTCTTGGTGATGGAGGTTGAGACTGGAGTTGATTGACGTTCATCCTCCATTTTGCTTTTCTACTACATGGAAGACTCAGAAATGTCTCTTAATTCAGTCGATTCACGATGTGTTTGTCATTGGTGACAGTGAAGGGGTAAGATCAACGATCGAAGATGAGGAGAGACGTCTCCCCGCATTTGCGGCGCGGCGGCCGGGACACTAATTTAATCGCTGTGCTTGCCCCACTGCATGGGTTACTGCGTCAGCCGGGGCGTATTTACGATCGCCGTAGGCCCGAGACGCCGCAAGATGGAATGGTGGTTTAAGACAGTGGACAGTCCCTTTTCTGTATGTCCAGCCAACATGAAGTAGTATTGTGCACCTTGCTTAAGCCTCGATGTGAAGTGATAACATAATCTTTACGTTCTCCCGGCCTTCATTTTGAACGGCAAAGTATGCACGCCTTGAGATTTAAGCCCACTGTGCTGAATCTGGCAACAGCCCTGTCGCTCTAGCGAAGCAGCCCAGTGCAATTCTATGCCTTACCAGACGAGCCGAGCACCTCGACCATCAAGCGTTCGACACCTTTTGAATATTCCTCAACTCCCTGGACTTGAAGTGTTGTAAGTTCCACCTTTGCACAGTTTTGCTCTAAGTACTTGTGATAGCCATTGCGCACGTTGCGATTCTGGTTCACCTTGACCATTCCCTTAGCCATGCCCACCTTGACCATTTCATCTGACAGCGGGTGCGTGCCGTGCAGAACTAACGGCGTCGCCTCCCCAAGAGCCTCGTGAATTTTTTCTAACCTGCGTCACGACTATCATTAGCCAGAAACTACCGGGCACTGGAGCGTCGATTGGGAACGCACCTATCAAGCTGCCAATGTTTCTCGGCGCCTCCAGGGGGGTACGGTCCGTGGACGTTGCCAAAGCTGGGGGCAAGGAAATGAACCCCCGTCTGCTTGACAAATTCAGCGGCGCGGTCCGGATCCGTCCATATGCTCTCGAGGTCGACGGCCGGGAGCCCGTCTTCCCCGCCCTCCATCCGTCCCAGCTCCGCCTCGACGGTCATGTTCTTTTCGCGAGCTCTATCCACAACTGACTTAACGTATCGAATGTTTTCTTCCTCTTCAAACATGGAGCCGTCAACCATTATTGAATCAAAGGCACAATCCAGTGCCATATCGGCGTCGCTCGGCTTTAGGCAGTGATCGAGGTGGACCGCAATTGGTACCGAAGCAGCATGTGCTGCTTCCGCGGCGAATTTGATGAAGGCAGGTCCTTGGAAATGCATCGACCAGGGGAAGAATTGGATTAGAGCCGGAGAGCGACATCTTTCAGCGGCTTTGATCACGGCTAGAACACCTTCAGTATTGTACCTGGCACGAAATTAATGTTCGTTGAAAGCCACCTGAAAGGTGGTAGATACATACACACAGAAGCCCCCGACGCCATAACCTCCTCCTTTGGCGCTATGAATGATTTGCCAAGTTTTGTTGCCTTCTGGGTATGCCATTGGGGAGGTACGTTCGAATCTGAGCTTATTTTACAATTTCGCAGTATGCAGACTCGCGATACATATTCACATCCGTCTAGCATTGTTCAAATACCTCATCAACATTGGACGGTACCAGAATTCTCATCTCCGAAGTTAGGGGACGGCGGCTTCCTACGTACCGCTTCGGGCATCAGGAAATTTCCGACGTACGCTAACCAACTAATTCCGATGGCGGCTTCAGTGGGCCTCGTCGTTATTTTCCGACAGGTCCCGGCACACAAGACTGGTGTCGGAATCTGTCGAAGACATCAGAAGCATCCATGGATTGTGACACGGCGGGGATGCAGCGCCCTCCCGCACCCGAATGGCTTACTGGGTTTTGTCCCGCGAGACTTCGATAGCAAACGAAGTCGTACACGCCCGGATTGCAAACATGTACACCGGCAACCTTCTCAGCCTCCACTAGGCTGCACAGCAATACGGGGCTAGTTAGATAACTGCTAAAGACTAAAGCTACCCTAGTTGAAAACGACGCACCACAATGCAATCGTAAGTTGAACAGCCTGAAGATATCCCTTGCTATTAGGTATGTTGGATGTTTATCAATCTTGAGTCCGATCCAAGTACATGTCGGAGGGGATCCGCTCTCGGAGACCAAGAACACCCATTGGCTCTCCCACGGCCGGAAAGCTGTGCATATGGAGTATCTCGCTGTCGTCAGAGTTGAAAGCTTTCCTGACTTCTAGTGTCGGCCGAGGGCTTGTGATGAGCAACTTGAAGTCCGGAAACCCCTGTCCGCCACGTCCTTGCGCCATGCTAACCAGTTGCATGATGACGGTGTCCATGCCATCGAGAAATCTATCTTCATAGAGACTGATACCGTCGATCATACAAAAGATGCGCACTGTGCTAGGAAGCTTCTCAAGCAGCCACCAGAAGATGTCACACAAGGTATCAAGTCCGTGCTCTTCTATGTCTCGTAAGGAATGCTGTGGGTGAGGCGGGAAAGGGGCAAAGGCCGCTTGACATAGTAGTTGTGATATCAAAGATCGAATCATTGCTGAGCCCCCTTGATACTCGTCCCACACGAGATGTCGACCGCAAAAGAACACAAGACTAATGTACCCATTACGGGGGTTTCTGAAACTTTGCCCGAGGAGCGTGCAGATTGCTGAAAACGGCGTGATGTTATACGGAGGTCGGAAATCACCATGGACTAATAGCTTGGCGGAACCGACCCGCCCCATCCAGTTTCGGAAGAGGCGAGCTGTGAGAAGCTGATGGGCCTTCCCCCTGTCTTCGTGCAATATCAACACGGTGTTTTCAGCTATGTGCTGCATGTCATCCTCGTCTATGGTCGGCATTTGCAAACAAGCCCAGAGCATGTTCGAGGACCAAAGGTTTTGGGAGGCCATCTCTGGTGATGGTGACGGTCTTCTAGATAGAATTTCCCCCGGTAGAAGATTACATCCACCTCCTTCACTCGACCGATTAGCAATTTGCCGTTGACGAAGTGGTTCAATGCAACATACTTGACAAGTCTTGGAGAAAAGTGAGGAAGCCATTGAATAAGCCCGTCCAGTACTGGCTGCTGTTGGTACCGGGGTGCATGTGCTGAGACCTGAACTTATCTAAATGGCCGTTGTCACGCAAAGCGCCCAAAAGGTCCTGTCTAAACTGAACATTGTCTGCGACGTCTGCGGCGAAACCTTAGCCACCCGAGGTGAACATTGCCACTGCGGTATCTATCAGAGGTTGTAACCTACCATGATTGACTGAATGCATGAAAGACATGCTGCCTTGTTCTTTCAAAGCATCACAGCATATCTTTATGCTGTCCAGACTTAGATGGAGTTTTTTCTGGTACTCAGGACCGGACAGAATGGAGAGCCCAGCTCTTGCCGCTGTCTTGCCAAAGTTAGCAAATCCATCTGAAGGTCAACACAGCCTTTCCAACAGTCCTGGGTGGTTTAAAATAAAACTAGATCTAGCTCTGACCTTGGTGACTGGTGTAGAATGATATAGCCATCTCAGTAGCTCTGACTACAGAGCAAATAAGAGCGATAGATGCTTCTATGATGTTCTGATCATCAGGATACTCTTGACCGTAGTACTCGACCTTTTCAAATACTTCTGGTAGATTCTCCAAATTTGTGGCCAATTCTTCTCTGACTACCGACACCTGATGATACGCCTTGATACCGTGTTAGAACTGTTACGGTTGTGGGGATGTGGATCTGACTTACATCTAACACCAGCTTGATTGCGCCAACAACTGGTTTAGCGATGTCAATCTCAGGGATAACCCTAGTTCCCTGTTGCATGGCAGGCACACTTTTGTCCAAAACACGACGCGCCAGTTTTCTCGCACTACCAAATGATGAACAATTGTCATCGTAGCCATATTTTTCGCGCGCAAGTCTGAGCTTCTCCTGGATTTCGGACCAGGTCAAACATTGGCGTATGCTCCATTCAGACTGTTTGATATTGCAAGAAACACCTCCCTTTCTCAGCCTTTCCATAACTTTGGGAAGAATTTCGTTCCAAAATTTCATGTTGTCGACAGATCTTGGTACAGGTCGCGGCGACCGATGAGACAAGGGGGACATTCCATGCTCCTGGAGTTCCGACGGTGGTCGGCTCCAGCCAACCACTAGATCCGTATTCGGATGTGTCACTGTTCGAGAGACGTATTGCTGCCGGAACTCATCGAACTGAACGCGATCTCTGTTGAAAGCCGGATGGTATCCAGGCAGCCGGTTGTCGACGAAATCCACGGCAGGCGACTGAAGCCTGCCTGACGGCCGAGGCAGGCGAGGTTCCATGAGGCTCTGTTCCTCAAGGACTTCGAGGTCTCATCAATTTGCCAACTCTGGTAACATTCTGTATACGAAACAAAGCAGGTTCATGTGAACATCAGTGAGTGAGTTCTACGATAATACTACTGCGACAATGTTTTTTCTGATACGAACGTGATCAGGCTGGCCTCCGAACGGCAGGCCCCACGTGCTTTTCCAAGACTTCGATGGCGGGTTGAAATCAGGCTATGGTGATAAGCCTGCATATGCATTGTCAATATCAGTGTCAGCTGACGCGCAGACGTGGCCCTATCATTGCGATCCTCGGAAGTTGAGGGGGTTATGACCTACCAATCTCGCTCAGTCTATCGGCAACTCGTGCATGATATATTGAATTCATGCGTCAGTGGATGCCTGCAATGTCCTCTGATTACGTCGGGACACGGGTTCACCGAGTAGCAGGTCCCACCCACAATGGATGAGTCCAACTCAACCGTGGAGTCTTGTCTTCGTCGAAGGGCACTCTTAAGTGCAAGCATCGGAACTGCTCAAATCATAGCCATGGAGGGGGGCTCACAGAGTGCGGGTCCCTCTTTTGAGACTGGTAGACCCTCCCGTCTTCTGCTCTAGAAAATCGAGCTAACAGTTGCGAAGTACCAGATGAAAACTTGGAACAGGCGCCAAATGGTGGGACGGAATCTGAAGCAATCCAGTCCGATACTTCACGTCCTCTCTCAGCACAGTCCAAGATGGAGGATTCCACAGATTCCATCGCTGCACAGTTCCGCCATCTTCAGAATCGGTTTGGCGAGGTGGAATCCAAAATGAACCTCGTCGACACAATGTACAGCATCCATGAAGCGACGAAAACATCCATGACACAAGCTCCCGATAAATCTGTTTACTTTCAGACGGAACTTTGGGGTCGCGATCCCTGGAGAAGAAGAGCAATGGAGATGGACTTTTTCAAAGACATCATGTTCTTCCTGCACAGGGTTCGAGGGTCGTACGAGATGGTCAAACAGTATGACGAAGAACAAAGAGTGGCAAGAGAGAGAGCTTCAAAGAAACATATAAGGTGGGAAACCAAGGAGGCAAGGCAAGTCAGCACTCAGGCATTCTTGCAAGGTGATCGCGTGAAGTTGATAAGAGTCGACTGGGATGCTTTTGTGGTGCCACGTCGTACGGAGTCTAATTTGGCACCGGTCGAAGTCATATCCAGTGAGCCAGATACCCGGAACATTCTGAAGCTTGTCTCTCAGACACCTTTGGGTGAGCAACCCGAGCCATCAATCTTGTCTGAGTGGGATATTAGCTTGGAAAATGGAGGTCCAGACAGGGAGCGGCTGTTGCCAGAAAGGGTCAAGATTCGGTCATACCCTCTACTTGCGGTTTTGGCAACCGTCATGAAGGTGGAATTATGGTCGCTTCTGCTGAGACCAGAATTGGTGATGATACGGCCGTATCGCGACATGGTATATTACGAGGGACCCTTGCGAGAGTACCTCGAAGACCTTGAAAAACTATTTCACAACTTCGATGGGAAATGGCATGAAGAGCCACCTCCGATGTCTGGTAATGACGAATCCATGGAAAGGCAAGAATCGGAGCCAATGCTCTCAGACGAGCCTTTGCCGACCGATGTCTCGAACGTAATTGGCCAAGACGGAGACAACACTGCAGAGGATGAAATCTCGGAAATACTCGCTGAGGTCGATATCCAGGCCTCTGATTCTGGCGATGATGGCGATACCATTAGACGCAAGGAAGAAGAGGAAACCACGCATGACATCGACAACAAAGACAACCAGACAGAAGACTATAACACCGAGGGTGGAGATGGTGAGTCTGGAAAGAGACCACCTGAACTAACGAAGTCTATCACAGCACTAATCCACCTACGATGCCTGTTGGAGTTCATGGACAGAGGTATCAAACCCAAACAAGATTATATCAGAAGTATGGAGTGCACTCGCATACATTTCCATGATCTGTGGTATCTCTTCAAACCTGGGGACCAAGTCCTTGAGCAAGGGGAGAAACAGGCATACGTGGTTTTGCGGGTCCAGAGTCCGGTTCACATCATCGAAGAGCCCTGGGGACGGTGGGATCAACACGATTCTGATACCGACGACAACGCAGATACAGATGACGAAATGTTCACATTGCACTGCCTATATATAGACTTCGATGGAAAGGTCTTTGGTCCCGTCTTCAAACGGTTCAGCATCTCTCCATTTGGGGAACTCAAGCCTGTCAAATTACTTCCTGTTTACCCGCTTCGGTTCTCCTCAGGACATCAAACCCGACAAAAGCTCATTGAAAGAGGCAAAATGCTACTAGACGTGGCTGAATACAAGGCCATGTATTATATGGGCCCCACAATTGACCGGAGAGATGAAATTGACAGCCAAGTCGTCATTGACTTCAGCGAGGCTCTGGCCGATGAGGAGAGGAGAAGGGCCTGGGAGCCCGCTATACGTCCAGCCAATACAGCTCCTGACGATCGACAGGAGCAAATCTGCTCGGCGCCATGCTGCTGCAACCAAACTGTCCGGGAAGGTCTCAACATCGACTCAATGATGACTACGGACTACATCAAAACTTTGGTACCCGACAATTCGTTAGGATCGCCATCACTCATTCTATCTCCGAGGTCTCTGGAGGATATTCGAAGCTCCACCACCGAGTTGACGAACACGGAGCTTCTTCTTATGACATATCGTGTGTTCGGCTTTGTCCTAAGAAGCCGCAAATGGGGTAAGTTCAATTCCTTGTTCGTATTCACTGGCACTATGCTTTACATTCTGACGTATTCGCAGCTCAACTAGACATGACATTCCTTCGATATGAGAATTCAAGTGCAAGGCACCTCACTATCGATGCCTTCAGACGGCTTGAGCTGCCCACGGGGCATAGAGAGATGGTTCAATCGCTTGTAACCCAGCACTTCCGCAACAAGCAAGCCACCATGGCGAGAGACGATCAAACAGACTTGGTTCAAGGAAAAGGTTTTCAACCTCAATCATGGGTTTTGATTCCAACTAATTCTTTTGTTTGTAGGCAAAGGGTTGATAATGTTACTCCATGGAGCCCCGGGTGTTGGTAAGACTACGACGGCAGGTAAGCTTAAAGCAGCGCCGAACTTGCTTTTATAAGCTTTTGAGTTCGAATGCTTACAACAGAAACCTCAGAGGGAGTTTCAGAGCTATTTAGAAAGCCTCTATTTCAAATCACTTGTGGTACGTGAAGAACTAAATTTGACTCAATCAAAGAGGCCACCCCATATTTACCGCGTTTTGGTCCGGAAGGGCTAACAAAAAACATTTATTCTACAGGAGATTTAGGTACCACAGCCAGAGAAGTTGAGGCTGAGCTTGAAAAGAGCTTTTCCCTTGCGAGCAGATGGGGTTGTATTCTTCTGCTTGATGAAGCGGACGTTTTTTTATCTACGCGCGAGCGAAATGACTTCACCCGCAATGGTTTAGTCGCTGGTAAGTTTTGACACCGTTTGGTCTCCGTCGCTTTCGATTTAATCTGTATTCTGATTCTTGTCCCCTCGATAGTTTTCCTTCGAGTCTTGGAATACTACACCGGCATACTGTTCCTGACTACAAATCGCATTGGCGATCTTGATGAAGCGTTCGCCTCGAGAATACACATGAGTCTCCACTATCCAGAACTCGATGAGCAAAAGACTCTGAAAGTCTTTGAGCTGCATCTTGATCTGATCAAAGACCGCTTCAAAAGACAAGGACGCACCGTTACGTTTGACTCGTCGTCTATCAATAATTTCGCGAGCCAACACTTCCATGAGCAACCATACAATCGATGGAATGGCCGTCAAATACGTAACGCATGTCAGACAGCTTTGGCACTGGCCGAGTTCGACGCACAAGATGGGGCATTGGAAATCGACCTGGAAATCGACAACAGCATCCCGGTCGCACTAGACCTGAAGTACTTTTTGACTGTGCAAAGAGCATACATTGATTTCAGTAAATATCTCGCCGATATTCAAGGTACTCAGGGGGATCGCAGAGCGTACGATCTCAACCTTCGCGCGAGAACCAATACGCCTTTCGCAGCCAAGCAAAGCCGCTTTGACTCAATCTCGGAGGAGAAACGGCGCCAACCACAACACCATGAAGCCAGGTATTCGGCATCGCATATTTTCGGCTCACAGACAGAATCCTTTCACGGCGACAGTGGCTACCAACAGAACTATCGGCCGGCCGCTCAAATGCACAGTCCCAGCCATTCAGTGCCTCATGTACATGTACAAGAAACGAGCAGTGGCTTCAGGGGCTACGAGAACGTCCCTGCATATGGGACCCCAGGACCTAGCCATAGCCAGCAAGCGCAGATGGAGAGCCGTTTATCGCCCGGCAGACAGCAAGATTTGCCGTATGAAATACCACAGGGCAACATTCCAGCAACATATTCTGGAGATGGTCACACACGCCCCGTGGTAAGCTCTGAAGGTTCACCCCTTCCTTACCGGGTCGCTCAACATTCCACACCTCATTATGGATACAACAGCGGTAGTCTAGGAGTTCATCAATCGGGGATTCATGCGGGCGGGTTTGCAGGCGCCAGCCCCCGAGTGCAGGAAGGGCTAGCGGATCCCACCACAGCAGGTTATCCGACAACACCTGGGGGGCCGATGAGAATTTCTCAACAAGGGAACAACATGCCACAGGCATGAACTGGTTACGAGCATTGCTGGCAACCAGCAGCCTTGACTTCTTGAACAACTTGATTGGAAACAAGTTAAACCCCTGTTCTGCCGAGCGCATTCCTCTTTCAGTTCTCTCATTCAGGCTGCGATGCATCATGCACAGTACTCTTTTGATTTCTTCTAGTCCATAATACGCTCGCTCAACTTCCATACACAGTCATAGTCATAGATAGCAAAATGAACAACGCTCCTTACCGACTTGACACCCTTCCAGAAGATATCAATGATCGCGGGTTTCGCATACCAGACCTACCAAACCGGCCAGTCTTTGCCACGCGAGGAGACAATGAGACGAGCAATATCAAATCAAGTGGGGACGGAAGTCGCGTGACGCAGGCGTTGACCCACCTCTTTGGAAGTGAGTCCTTTCAAGTTCTTTTCCAGAAAAAGGGCTCCATACGAGTCGCAGGCATGTTATGAACTTGAGTAGAATAATCGGCTCGAAAGACACATATGTTCCAACATGCGCGTAACATCCAGAGTCCTGAAGGTGCTGCCTAAGGTGGTGAGACGCCAGATATTAGCGCCTTTAGTTTCCGCTCGTTCCTGTGAATTGAATCTATTACAACGACTGAGTATATAAAGATGGCGATGAGCGGCTGAGGCTTTAGCCGCTCGAGTTGAGGAGGCTGAAGGCTAAAAGCAGCCACTTTTTTCTTGGATTGGTATCCGCACGATATTTTCCAAAACACGTCATATTCCTGAGCTAACATATCTTCAAGTTCCAACTCTATTACAGACATAGCCTGCCGCAATATCTAGGCATGGTTAGTGCTACAGAATACCTGAATCTGCTAGAGCCGAGGGTGGAAGCAGTTCACGAACATCCAAGTTTTCGGCTGTTGCCTAAAGAGGGACCATTTCGTAATGCATTGGATGCCAGGGGGCTACACTAGAGCAAGGCGCCGTGGACAGATCACAAGGGGTATCCCTATGTCGATAATTTGATCCGTTCCCCTTCACTCTACGCCACTCTACCAGATGGAACTACTTTCGATACGCATGTTTCCTCATTGATACCTAGTCCTTTTTGTTTTCATTTCCTCTTTTTTTTTTTTTTTTTTTTTTTTTTTTTTTTTTTTTTGGGTTGTCACTGGTAGCTCCTACCTTACATATCGAAGGACTAGACATCCAGGTTCCCAGCTTCAACGTAGGAGGCCCGCCTTGACTCTGTCCAGTTCATCCAATCTCAAGGCTTTCATCCCGCCAAGACGTGTACTCAGTTTGGCACCAAGTTGGTGCCATAACATCGGAACATGAATCGGGTAATCAAATAACCTTATACTAAGAAGCATTATCATTGGTCTTTAACAACATCACAGCCCTGTGAATGGATACGCCTGACGACCACAGTCAAATGAGGCGGTGTTAGAAACTTGTAAAGTCTGTATCCAGAGGCGAAATATTACCCCATTAGGAAAGCCCGGTAGACAGACTAACACAAGTGCACCACTGCCGCGAGTCAAGATACGCGCGCGCGCGACTACACTTGTAACGAGAAAGGGGGATAGATCTATGCGCAAGATGACTAAGGCCAGTCTTCTATGGTAAAGTCTGTCGGATCCCGACCCCATCTTCGGTGGTAAGGCAAAGACCGGTATGAACGTCAGCCATCATGTTGAGTGGCGCTAGCTTTCTCTGGAAGGAAACTGGCTACACAGCGTAAACATGGACCATCATCCTGGCCTTTTTATCACGTCGCGAAAACGAGCATCGCTAAAGTCTTGGTGAAGGAAATGACTTGCACCTGGGGCAGTGTAGATGCGTCGAATATTACGCGGCTGCCAAGGATGATGATATTTTTTCTCTCGGGCCCGATTTGGATCGCCGAAGGGCTACCTAAATCATATCTTTCGAGAGACATAAATGCGCTTGAATCCAAAGATGGGACGAATCTTTCATCCACAGTCACTCTTTCAGACTAGTCCAATTATCCCTTTACTGTTCTAAGATGCGCTTTGCTTCTCCCATCATCGTCGCCTTGCTGGCCCAGAAGGTCGTCTCTTACGACACTTCTCTGGGCTTCAACACGCCACAGGTGAACGAGAACCGTACTCTCAACGAGATCTACCAAGCCGCTCTCGCAGAAGGCGGTGTAGTCACCTGCTGGCACGGCGGTGATGAGGTGAATCAACAAGACGGCCTCAAGCGTGCCTTTGAGACACGATTCCCAGGCATGACACTCAACGTCACCGTCAACCGCTCCAAATACCACAGCGTCAACATCGACAAGCAGCTCGCCTCAGGTCAACCTCTCGAAGTCGACACAATCATCCTCCAAGCGCTTCAGGACTACCCCCGCTGGGATGCTCAGGGAGCGCTTCTGCACTACGCGCCAAGCAACTACATGAAGGTCCTGGCACCTTTCAGACACATCCGCGCCGCATACTACGGCTTTGCCATGAACGCGTGGTCAACGGTCTGGAACACACAAAAGCTGGCGAACCCGCCACGCGAGTGGCCTGACTTTCTGAAGCCGGAGTACAAGGACAAGATCGTCTTGACGCACCCGAGCGATGACGATGCGATCGCATACATCTTCGACCTCGTGTACGATATTTGACTCACTCAAAGAGAAACATTGCTAACCTTTTTCAGGATGAATCAGTACGGCCCCGAATGGTTCGATGGCCTCTTGGCTAATAATCCCCGCTGGGTTCGCGGAACTGGCTCGCCTCTGGCCGTCCTCCGTCAGCCCAACAGCACGCAGTCCGTGACGTTTACCGCTAGTATCGGTCTCCGCGCCTCGGGAAGCCTCAACGCGTCGTTTCCTGCCGAGGGACTCTTCGTCAGCTGGCCCAGGTCCGTTGCCATTTTCAAAGACGCACCCCACCCGGAGGCTTCCAAGCTCTTTGCCAACTTCCTCTTGAGTGATGATTTCCAGCGCAACTCGTCGCAATGGAGCGCTCGCAAGGATATCACTGCCCCTGGAGGCTATCCGGGCATTTTGGATATGGATACGACCAACTCTGCCGAGTATCTGCGCTTCATGTCAGACCGTGGTAGAGTGGAGGCTCTTCGGATGATGTTCGAGGATAGGATCGGTATGCCGCAAGGCCCCAGTCCTCTGGTCGATGACCTTTGAGTCAAATGTCTCTGGTGGATCATGGGGTCTCGGTATGAAATACGGCAAAGATCTCTGGCCGAGTCAATAGTCCGACCTTGACTTGGCAACGTTGTCGACTATCATTCCATGATCGTCTCTTTCACTAGTATAATCATTAGCAATTGTCTCCACAATGTTCTAGCCCGGTGAAAACGTGCTTGTCGCATGATGTCGGGGTATAGATCTTTTACGCGTACGCATGCGAGCCCGTTGGTGAGACTCTCAGCCAAGGAAAAGAAATTCGCAACTTTTACACAATGAGGACTAGCTCATCGCATGCAAATCTCATGCCCCCCAGACAACCCACACTTCAAAGTGGTAAGTACCGGCCGCCGGCGTGGCACGCACGCTTCACGCATACCTGTACATGCAGCTCAACGGTCGGGCCCAGCTTGGCTGACCTTCTCATCTCACGACTCTCAGCCAGTCAGGAGTCGATGATGAGCTCTTGGGAACTTGATCAAGCCTGAAACCTCTGCGAGCCGTTCCGAAAACGACTTAGTCAGACGCCCGAGCCGAGGCATCCAACGTCGCCGAGTTGCGGGGTTCTGCGGGGCCGCATATCTCTACCGGCCGACTTGCAGGGCCAAGGGCTGCCCGTTGCGCTGGGTTTTGTTGGTTTCTGGGCGACTGGTAATTGGAGTACCATCCATCATGCCGGGTCCTTTCCGTAACCAGATGAAATTGAAGGACTTTCACGATTCCCGTTGGTTCAAACCACAAGAACTATCCTCGCCCACCAGGAATTAGCCGCCGGAAACAGCCATAAGCCGCATCAGGCCCCTCATTCCAGACTTCGAGCTATCTTCCCTGATGCTAGGTCTTGTCCCGAGGCTCGCCCCCTTTTTTTCTGGCTCGCTATTGCTACAACTAGAGGGATTGCGGAGCGTCTTCCGACCATACCCAATTTGATGGAAACTTGCGAAATGGAGGCCCTCACGTGGCATCGTGGGCCTTGGAACGCCCAGCTCACCGACTGGGGAATCTTGGTGATGGGGATGGCTTCAAGATGCGACTGGCGGAGGAATAACGGAGTCTATGACTCTGATTGAGGGAACCTTGTTGACGAGCGATTTTGAGGATCAGGGTCAGCTAGGTTAGTCGCTGCTTTCAGGCATAGATCGAAGCTCGTGAAGGACCAAAGTCGTCAGGGTTCTCGATGGGATGAACTGACATGTCACTTTGACATCTGCTCCTCATCGTGAAGTCAATGGCCTTGCACGAGCTGTGTTGCAAGATCTCGTACTTCTCATCTGTTGATCACCTTCAATAGATCTTGTACTTGGTACATCCAACGGATCTACCTCTGCCTGTCACCAAGTGTCAACTGTCAGGACGAAACGATAACAACCGTGGAAACCAAACAAGATAAATAGGCCCTCACGATCCTCTCAAACACGACTTTCTTTTGGATCATCAGACTCAAGCTCTCGCTCAGACTGACAACTCCGCCTTCTCCTTCGCTCCAAGCCGACGCAGCACATTCTCTCAGAGACCACTATCTTCAGACGACGCCTCGTCCCCAAACATCCAAAATGAAGTTCTTCAGCGTCTTGTCCCTGGCCATCACCCTCGCTGCGGCGGCTCCCGTCGAAGTTGAGACCGGCGTCGCCCTCGAGACCCGTCAGTCATCCACTCGCAACGAGCTCGAGACCGGCAGCAGCTCCGCCTGCCCCAAGGTCATCTACATCTTTGCCCGTGCCTCGACTGAGCCCGGTAACATGGTAAGACTTCCTTCATCCCATCTTCCAAGACCCATATTGACATCTCGAAAAGGGAATCAGCGCAGGCCCCATCCTCGCCGATGCCCTGGAGAGAATCTACGGCGCCAACGACGTATGGGTCCAGGGCGTGGGCGGCCCCTACCTCGCCGACCTGGCCTCCAACTTCCTGCCCTCCGGCACCTCCACGGCCGCCATCAACGAGGCCAAGCGCCTCTTCACCCTCGCCAACACAAAGTGCCCCAACGCGGCCATCGTCTCGGGCGGCTACAGCCAGGGCACCGCCGTGATGGCGGGCTCCATCTCCGGCCTCAGCACCACAATCAAGAACCAGATCAAGGGCGTCGTGCTGTTCGGGTACACCAAGAACCTGCAGAACCTGGGCCGCATCCCCAACTTCGAATCGTCCAAGACCGAGGTCTACTGCGACATTGCGGACGCCGTCTGCTACGGCACCCTGTTCATCCTGCCGGCGCACTTTTTGTACCAGACTGATGCGGCTATTGCGGCCCCGCGATTCCTCCAGGCACGCATTGGTTGAGAGGTTTGAAGGGGAATCGGAATAGGGGTTAGTGGGGAATGGGTATGGCGGGATTGAGGGGGAGGTGTGGTTGCGGCTGTTGATCGGTCAAGGGGAGGTTGGCTGAGCTTGGTGCTCAGTGTTCTTTTCTGTCACTCACTTTGTCATTCGCTTTTCGTCACTCGCTTAGTATATGTTGCTTCCGGATAGCTGTAACGAACGGAATGAAATGCAAGTTGTGTTGTATTGCTAAGGGGTATCATTGATTATCATCTCCTAAGTGGTATCATGCCAGTTTCTTATCAGAGTCTGGCAGAAGCTCCTAATCCTATCTTCGTCTCCTTCCATCATCTACTGTTTTCAAGCCTCTTCCCAACTTCATTCACATAGCTGCTTATGCCCTTGCCTTCGCCTTTTTGCGAAGATGCGCCGCATGCGTTTGAATGTGGAACTTGACATCAGGGGGATGCAGTGGGTTGTATACCATCCGGCATACCTTGCACTCCTCAAATGTGGGTTTGGACGAGATGTTGATGGTTGTCTGTATCGTCGCAACCGGCTTCGACCTTGCCTTTGGTTTGGCTGTCGCTTCTTGCGACTTTGCCGCTGGACATTCCCTCTGGGCATTCAACTTGCTTTCTTTCGCCTCCTGAAGTTGCTTTCGTTCTCGTCGACTCGATCGCGTGACCCGTGTCGCCGTCTCTTCGTCCTTGCCGTTGTCCAGCTTGTCGGCCTCCGCATCATCACCATCTGAAGAAGGCAGACTATGTCGCAGGCGCAGTCTCCTTGGCTCTCGTATCCTTTTAACAATTGGTGGTGATGAAGGGGGCGTGTCCATTAGCTTCTCCGAGTCGGACAGAGGATCTGAGGGATCCGAGGGTTCCGTTGCTGAGCTAGAGCGGCAGGGTTTGAAGTAGCTGAGGATGGAGCTCTTGGGAATATTGCTCGTGTGTGCCGGGGGCGGAGGTGGGATGCGAGGGAGCTCTGGTTGTTTTGCGAGGGCATCTTCGATGACGATCTTTTGTTTCTTGACCGGCTTCGAGGTCGGTTCGTCTTCGGTTGGCCGCGACCGCTTGCTGTATGTTCGTAAGGTGCGTCTGGACAGCGTTAGCTAGGTGTGACAGGGTGCATAGAGATTTCGTACCGTTTCTCTGCCGTCGGACGAGAGGCATCGCGTGAAATTGAGGAGACTTCAACCTCCTCAGGCTGTTCCATTGTTCGGATGAAAGCCTTGAGGGCGCTGTTGTGGCTGGTGGAAGTGGAGATTTGGTCGAATGCGACGCGACGCGCGTAGGCCGTGTTATTGTAGACGAGACACGCCCGCAGATGTTGTTGAAAGATTAGAAGAGCATGCCGATATGTCGGGGGTATGAGTGCGATCAAAAAACTGACAGTACGCCAACACGGAAGCAATAAATAGAGACGAACGGGTATCAAGGTCGAAGCTGTGGTGGTGTCTTGTCTTTGCCTCGCAGGGCGATGGCGGATCGATCGAGAGCTTTCGGGGACCCACCGAAGCGCGTCGCGGCAGGAATGACGTGCATCGACCGCGTCGAGTCGCGTTTTGCACCCACCAAGGTCACGTGTGGCGCCAGCGTTCGCGCCCAAATGCTTGCGATATTAGAAACTGACATGGATTGAGTTTAATGGGAAAATGTCAAAGTGCAGGGGTGCTAATCGGCGAGATCTTGCGCTGTTCGGCCCCGCTTGTCGGGTCACTACCGGACACGTGAAGCGGCGCCGAGTTTGTTGGCTCAGATGACCGGGCTGCTTCGTGACACAACGTGAACCTCGCCTGCCTTTCTCCTCACTTAATTCAGCAGTCAAGGCGAGTACTCAGTGCCCTTGCCTGGTATGCGTTTGCTGCTTAGTGCCATCTGGATGTTGCTACTGATCCCAAGCAGCAGGCTGCTCAGTCAGATGCTCGCAACACGTTTGGATGACCGCTACATGCACATGCGTGTGTATCTTCTCGTCGTCATGGAACTCTTGATCATTTGATGTGAATCAACGGCTATGTCAAGCCCTTCAGTCGTCTTCGTATGCCCTCGTCCGTATCTGGCGTCTTCGCGTCGAGCAATACCACGTCCCCGTCGCTCGACTTCTCGTCTTGGCCGACAACCCATGTTTGCATCACCTCTCTGATTTCTTTTGGCTGCTCCCGACTCGTCTTGGCCTCTGTCATTCTCCAGACGTAGCCAGAGTACACGGCAACCTCAGCGATCAACACCACAATGCATCCGCCCATAGTCAAGAAAATGCGAGATGTGAGGCTCCACCAGCGGGCCGCGATCCAGATTGTCGCACCAACACCAACAACACTGAGAAGGAAGTTGAGAATCACCATGACCTGCTTTTGAACATCGCCGAATGTAACTTCGTCGTCGCCATTGTCGGATTCGCGCATCGGCCGGTTGACTTCGGCGAAGACATGTGCTCTGGCAGAGGCGTTCGGGAATTGCTGTGAGAATGCTTCCATTCGCGAGGGCTGCTTCAACATGCGCTGGTAGGTTCGTTCTTCCTCTTCGTGTCGAAGGCGGGCCATGAGGGCCTTGTACTCGTCGGACTGCGGCAAAGTCATCAGTTGAAGAAGGCGAATGAACACGATGGGAATCCCTTACCGGTTCAGGTTTTGGAGGCGGGGGCGGGATGTACACCTTGGCTCCACGCAGCAAGCCTTCCAGGGAGAAGCCATTCACCCCTTCTTGCTTGAGGTTCCTCCATAGATCCAGTACCTGGCTGTGGGTGATGGGGTTTCCGACAGCAGGCTCGTCAAGACTCGGCTCTCCTGATGTTGAAGTATTGTCCTCTGTTCCTGACGTAGGTGCTGGCTCTGGCGTTTGCTCTGCATCGTCTGTCTCTGTCTCGTGGGCTTTCACATCGTCCATCTCGTGCCTGGCCTCAGCCAGCATCTGTAGACCCTCCACGATGGAAGGCGACATCGTGAGTCGTACCATCTCGTCGATGTGCTTCGATGTGCGCGTGCCGCTCCACAATAACAATCCGAAGCAAGATGGTTTGCAGCCTGCAGAAGCGGCTGTCAGATCGGGGTAATTGTGTTCTGTCTCCAAAGCCTCCAACAACACGCCGGGATGGAAAGTCCAGGTCCCTTTCCCGATGCAACACCGAGGCAGGCACACAGCACAGCTTGTCATCCAAGCAGGAGGCCCAAGCAGCCAATCACGATGCTTCCGCCCCGCCACTTTCCCCAAAAAGTACGTAGCTGACTAGCTGTGCCTGGATCGCCCAGCAGCTTGTCCCGCGGTACGTACCTTACCTAAGAACCACAGTGCAAGGGAAGGACCGGGCTTGGTGCGGCCTGAGATGGAAAGCGGGAAAAAAAAAGTCGTCAAGTCGTATCATCACCACTCGCCTCCAGCTGCCAATTGCCACAACCACGGGTCTTGAGTGCGTCAAAACGATACAGATGCCGTCGGGATCTCTGGCGACTTTCTACTCTCTCCATTGAAACACTTTGGAGCACTACCGGAGCCATGCAGCTCCGACCGGGAGCAGCGGTGCTGCGCAGCACCTACACAACAACGTCACGATCTCTCCTCCTCCCCTCCTCCCGATGCGCCCAGTGCAGGCGGATTGCGCCCCTCGATGCCCGGTTACCCATGACCGCCGCCCTCTACCACTCTACACCGAACCGAAACTCAGCATGGGGTGCTGCAGTGTCTGTCGCCTCCAACATTGCCTCCAATGCTATTAATCGGGTGGTGCCGAAGGGCGACATGCACATCGACCCGTTGCGGACGGTGGCCAAGGAGATGAAATTTCTGACGGGCAACATTCGCAAGCTGCTCGGCTCAGGTCACCCGTCTCTGGACCGTGTCGCCAAGTACTACACACAGGCCGAGGGGAAGCATATGCGACCCTTGATCGTCCTGCTGATGTCAAGAGCGACAGCGCTGTGCCCCAAGGGTCCCCGCATGCAGCCACCCTCCGGCGGTGTTGATACCGCGATATCTCCTCCCGGCATTCTCGTCGATGTCAACCCCAGCTCCCCGCTGACTTCCGCCGACCCTATTGAGTCTTCGGAATCCGATATCCTTCCCTCCCAGCGCCGTCTCGCCGAGATCACCGAGCTGATCCACACCGCCTCGCTCCTCCACGACGATGTCATCGATCACTCCGTAGCACGCCGCGGTTCTCCCTCGGCGAACCTCGAGTTTGGCAACAAGATGGCCGTTTTGGCCGGAGACTTCCTCCTTGGAAGAGCCTCCGTTGCGCTGGCTCGCTTGAGGAATGCCGAGGTAATAGAGCTGCTGGCTACCGTCATTGCGAACCTCGTCGAGGGCGAGTTCATGCAGCTCAAGAACACAGCCCAGGATGAGCGCAAGCCGGTATACTCGGAGGAGACTCTGAGCTACTACCTGCAAAAGACGTACCTCAAGACGGCCAGTCTGATCTCCAAGTCATGTCGTGCCTCCGCTATTCTCGGCGGTTCGGATGCTGCTTCGGTCGAGGCCGCCTATGCCTACGGCAAGAACCTGGGCCTCGCCTTCCAGCTGGTCGATGACATGCTGGACTACACGAGGAGCGAGAAGGAGCTTGGTAAGCCGGCGGGAGCCGACTTGGAGCTGGGTTTGGCGACAGCCCCGCTGCTGTTCGCGTGGAAGGAGAACGCGGAGCTGGGCGCGCTGGTGGGCAGGAAGTTCGAGCAGGAGGGCGATGTGACAAGGGTAAGCTCGTCGAACAGTCCGGACGAAAGCTTAGCTAACATGGTTTCAGGCACGCGAGCTGGTTCTGCAGAGCGACGGTATTGAGCAGACGAGGGCATTAGCGCAGGATTACTCGGAGCGGGCGATCGCGGCCATTAGCGAGTTCCCGGACAGCGAGGCCAAGGACGGGCTCATTGAGATGGCCGTCAAGGCATTGAAGAGGACGAAGTAAACGAGTGTTGGCGGCGCGGTCGAGATTGATCGGCAGACCACACACACCAAACTGTACAAACAAAAACCTGGAATGCATGCATTATGGTATGTTGCATTCGACGTGTACAACAGAATCTCTGGGCTCTTTGGCGAGTACATGTAACGATATCATACAACACTCTTAGACGGCGGCGCGCGGGGTGAGGGGAGGGGACGGCATTCGGGACTCAGCGAGGTAAGGTAGAGGACAAAAAGCTGCAGCTCAATACCACACAACTTTCCCATTTTGATACGAAGTTCGACACAAGCCTGCGGACGCATGGTTTCGGGTGCGGTGATGGACCTGCCTCGACGTCGACTCAGCCGTCGGGGATTGAACTCACTGCATGGCCAGACTGAGGGAGTGATTGGAGAGACGGGGAATCTTTTACTCGATGGAAATGCAGTCATCCAGAAACTCAAAAGCCGACAAGGCCTCGACAGGGCCGACGGGTTCCTGAGAGGACGGCGACCTCCGTGGAGACGGTGTTTTCATTACGTTGCTCGTTTGCTTCGAGGGCGCGAACGTGCTTGCAGCGCCCCAAAAGGGCCAGCATGATCAGACGCAGGGATCGGTCAGGGACCAGCGAAGCTTAGCCTGGCGGCCGGTCCCATGTTTCCCGCCTTCAGCCGATGAACTCTCGTTCCCAAGTCTCATCTGATCTCAGCTGCTGTGGACGAAGGAAGACTTTTATTTCTGACAGAGAAAAGAGAGAACAGGGGAGAAGGAAAAAAACTAAAAGCATGTGCCAAGCACAGATCAAACAACGCCTTCGCTGTCGGTGCTCTCGAAACGCATTCCAGGACGGGGGTCGGAGGGCTGGGTGAACGGGAGAACGGCAGAAGAAGGCCCCGGGTGTCGGGGCCGGGTCGGTCAGTCAGCGAATGCATCGTCACCGCTTCACACATTTCCTCGCGGATGGGCTAGTCGATGACTCGGGGCACGGGGACGGCGGGGTGGTAGGTGGTGCGTGATCACCGCCATCGGAGGCTCTTTCATTCGCCGCCCACCGTATCTAGGTCAGGCTTAGGTTGCCTTCATCATGAATCTATCGAGTAAGAGCAAGCCCCCAGCCAACGGCGGGCAAGCCTGGTGTTGAAGCGGTTACTCGATGCAGAATGCAAATTGTCCCATTGGCAAACACCACAGGCAGGTCTAGGCCAAGACCCCGTCGCATCACAATCAGGGAAATTCTGCAGAAAAAGGAAACCCTAAGCAGAATCCACAGTTCCATTGCTGGCGCGCATGAACAATGGGCGGGCCAGACTCCCCAAAGAAGCCATGTTGTTACTCGATCATTACTCGATCGAAACTCGCAAAGGCTGAAAGCTCGGTCCCTCTGTCGACGCCGGCGATGACCACCACAAAGCCAAAATCCCATCGGAAATAAAATGAACAAGAAGAAAAATAAAGGGAGCAAATAGAAGCCCGAAGCCTTGCCGAAAACGGCCGATGGACACCCCCGAGGTGGACTCATCTGCCCCCGTCGCTGGGACGGGCTCTCATTGGCCAGATGCTGCTTACCAAAGCCTTCTAGATCGGGAAACGGCCTCATCCGATGGCGGCCGGCCAATCACGGGCTGCTGATAACAGCAATGAAGACATTCAGGGTCCCCCGGGGTGCGCGACTTTGGGAAGTCAAAGGAACTTGGGAAAGGGTTCGACAACACACCCCACGGCAGCCAAACACGAGGGGTGTGGGAGGTCTCGGCCTGTGATTTCGTTGGCTGACGGGGGGCCGTTCGTTCCCTTTGTCGTGCGTCCTGCTTGTCAGAGCAAATGTTATCTTATCGGGACATCGGGACGGGACTGATAATGGAAGCTGGGAAGAAGGGGGCAATCAGTGCGGCCTGGGACGAAGGAAGTGATGGCTGTGGTGAGCGATGGGCGAGGCGGTGGGCTGTGGATCGACTGACGGACGACTTCTTCCTGCGAGATTGTCGTCGACGCCCTCTTCTTTCTCTTTTTTCTCTCTCTTCCTTCTCTTCCTCATTCTCTTCCTCTCTCACACATACTACCGCCCATCTGTAGACGCTGCGAGTTTTGAGTTCATAGAGTTTCGTCAGATACCCAGCACAACTCTCTCGTCTTGACTCTCACCTCTTATCACAAGCCACGCCGCAACAACCGTCGTCGAGCTCTTATCTCGATCACCCCGCCACCAACACCCCGCGAGAGATAAGCTCGCAGCACCCCCAGAAACCATCTTTTTTTGAACCTGGGGAAAGCTCACAGCTCCCTAACCACCTTCATATCTTATCACCGGCCCCCAAAGCTCTTATCGCCCCTTCACCATGACAGCCCCCGAAGAACCAGCGGCGCCCCTCGTCGTCCTCGTCTCGACCCGCGCAGTCCTCACCGTCGAGGACAACCTCGTCCTCACTCCCGCCACAATCACAGTCTCTCCCTCCACCGGCAAGATCACAAACATCATCCCCGCCGTCCTGCCCAAGACCTCGTTCCCGGCGTCGACGGTGTACATCAACCACGGCAACAAGCTCCTCCTGCCCGGCCTCGTCGACGCCCATGTTCACCTCAATGAGCCCGGCCGCACCGAATGGGAGGGTTTCTGGACCGGCACCCGCGCCGCGGCGTCGGGAGGCGTCACCACCGTCGTCGACATGCCGCTGAACGCCATCCCGCCCACCACCACCGTTGCAGGCTTCAAGGAGAAGCTCGCTGCCAGTCGAGGACAATGCTGGGTTGACGTTGGCTTCTACGGCGGCGTGATCCCCGGTAACGCGGATGAACTGCTCCCCCTTGTCGAGGCTGGTGTGCGAGGATTCAAGGGCTTCCTCATCGAGTCCGGTGTAAGCAGTAACCCTCGCCTGTGACAATCCCGTCAACTAACACAACCCAGGTCGATGAATTCCCCGCTGTCTCGTCTTCAGATGTCGCTCTCGCCATGAAGACCCTCAACGGCACTCCGACGACGCTCATGTTCCACGCCGAGATGATCCCGCCCATCGCAGACTCTGTCGGCGACGCCGTCCAGCAATCTGAGCCCCCGGCCGCGCCAACAGGCGAGCTCACCTCCTACAACACCTTCCTCGAGTCCCGGCCGCCGTCCTTCGAGACCTACGCCGTCGACGAGATCTTGTCTCTGGCGCACCTCGCCCCGGACCTGCACCTGCACATCGTCCACCTCTCCGCGACGCAGGCCATCCCGCTTCTCCGCGCCGCCCGCAAGAACGGCATCAACATCACCGCCGAGACGTGCTTCCACTACCTCGGCTTCGCGTCCGAGGACATCGAGGACGGCGACACGCGGCACAAGTGCTGCCCGCCGATCCGCGAGCGCTCGAACCGCGACGGGCTATGGGAGGAGTTGGTCGCGCCGGACTCGTGCATCCGCACCATCGTCTCGGACCACTCGCCCTGCACGCCGCAGCTCAAGCTACTCCCGGAGAGCCTCGAGCCCGCCACCACCACCAGCGGCCAGGACAGCCCGCCGCTGAACATGCACCACTCCGACTCCGGCATCGACATGACGATTCCCGGGGAGAGCGTCGACAAGATCATCGCGGAGAAGCTGGTCGAGGAGCAGGCCGTCGCGACGGCGGACGCGAGCACGCGGGGCGACTTCTTCGCTGCGTGGGGCGGCATCTCGTCCGTGGGGCTAGGGCTACCGATCGTGCACTCGGCGGCGCAGGCGCGGATCCGGGAGGGCGGAGCGGGGGCGGCGCCGGGGATCGTGGATATCGTGCGGCTGTGCGCGCGGGAGACGGCGGCGCAGGTCGGGTTGGGACACCGCAAGGGGGCGCTGAAGGTCGGGATGGACGCGGACGTGTGCGTGTTTGATGATGCGGACGTGTGGACGCTGCGGAGCGGGGACATGCGGTGGAAGAACAAGTGCTCGCCGTGGGAGGGCAAGGAGTTTACCGGACGGGTGCTGGAGACGTGGGTGAGGGGACGCAAGGTGTGGGAGTTTGGGGGTGCGAATGGAGGGTTTGTTGCGGGGAAGCCTGTGGGTGAGGCTATCGTCGAGAAGAGGACGAAATGAGCATGGGGAGACAGAGGGGCTTTTTGCACGGATGGAGTTTTGTAGCGCGCATTTTGGTCGTATTGATATCTTGAATAATGCTTGAAGAGCCTTTTTGTTGGCAGATTCGTAATCAGAACGTTGTTCCGAAGTCTGGACGGTGTGCCTGGGCCGTTTTGATTGACGATGAGGAGTTGTCTGTTATTTAAAGTTGGCGCAGTAGTATCAGCATCTTGTCGAGACGACACTCGAGATCAAACAACGTGGAAAGCAGAGGTAGTCTGGATCTGAAGCTTTGCGAGATGCCTATCACTTGATAGAATCAGGATAGGTTGAAGTCAAACATGATTCCAAACAGGCTGTAGTCCTATGTTTTTGAGGAGAGCAGCTACTGTTTGTGAATGTGACTAAAAGCGAAGTAAACTCGATGTCTAGGGAGTCAAAGTACTAAGGAAAGTAGCGATGATGATTGAGACGACAACGGCAGATCCACAGGGTGGACAAAAAGAATCTTCACAACTTAGTGAAGGCCGGAGTCTTTCGCAGACCATCGAGTCATGAAGCTCACGATGGTCCGGATATCATACGCCGCTGCAACCAGCCAATCGAGGACGTGCGTGGGGGTGGTCGCTGGAGGGCAATTAAAGTTATCCGAGATGCTCAAGGCGAGGGGGACGCGATCTCCCGGGCATGCATCCCGCCGATCAGTCAGGTCTCAGCCCAGCTCATGACAGACATTGCGGCGCTCAGTAGGCGAGTTTTCTGTTGGTGGCGCGGAGATGACCGACCGCCGGTACATTTCTCAAGAGATTCCCGCTGAAGAATCAATCGGTGAGAGGCCCGCCCGGGGCCAAAGACGAGTCGCCTCGACGAAGGGGATGATGATGGAAATGATAGAGACGTATGGAGACATGGAGTCGGCCTCGCTTGCGAACCGAGGATGCTGCCATCCGGGCTGTCAAACTGGCGGCGTCTAAGCGACGTGGGACCGGACTTGGCCTCGTGGGGCCCTTTCTTTTGGTTCTTCGAGGTTGAGATTGAATTGAGAATTTGACGAGTTTGATTCCTGATTTCCAAACGGAGACGCGCAAGCTGCGCTCTCTGAGGTGGTATTGGTAACGACGACGTGAGACATTCTGACTCCTGAGCTGTGTAGCCTGGGGAGATGTCGAAGGCATGCTTACCTTACCTAGGTAGTTCTAAGACCAGAGGTCGCCATCTCACGTGGAATTGTGGCATCCAAAATAGTGGAAACCAGGCAGTCTTTCGTCGCACAGAAAATCGAGCTAGGAATCTACATACATTGCACCAGCAGATGATACTCGATGGCAGTCGACCAGCGCCGTCAACAACACAAGTCGCGATCCACGCTTCAGTGGGTTTCGTTTGCTGAAGCTCCGGTGCAGGCTCCATTAGATTATCATGGCCCCCAAGTATCGTCGCCCGTACGCTTCTAAGCGAGCACCACCTTAACCGAATGATACGAGCTAACCGATGTCAGGGGTGCAACGGGTTTTAAGGTACGTACCCGGATCCACCGTGCAGGCAAGCGAGCAGTGGAGAGAGAGAAGGTGCACCCCGGGAGCAGTCGCTGCTGGCGGTGGTTTTCTGCCAGTGACATGCGTTTTCTTGATGAGGAAACAATTTGTCGATGGGACGGCGGTCTCCAATCTCCAGCCAGCCAGCCTCAAGCCAGGGAGGAAGAGACACGATCTGCCAGATGGCTTGGTCTCAGTCTGTCAATCTCACAATGTCCGATCCACCAACAACAGATCATCGCGGATCCGAAGCCACGGAGGAGGGCATCGACGCAGCGCAGACACACGAGCAAACGAGGTCCGAGGCCATACAGCACCAGCACCGGCTGAGCTGGGTTAGGTTGCATCTGTCGAGTCCATGGCCATCGGCGTGTCATTGACATGCGCCAACCGCCTGGGAATCTCCAAATCTCGCCATCCCTCCCAGCCCAGGAATCATTGACATTGGACACGCCTAAGCCCCATCCGTCCACCGTCGTCCGTCGCCCAGTCGTCGACATGCCTCCCTTCCCCCATTTGGCTCGCCCCGCCCCTCCGCCCACATGGCCTCTCTCACAGAACCCGTCCACCCATGTTCCTGTCGAGCAACCGAGCTGGCCGGGGTCGCAGTGCCAACGACCGCCTCCCGCACGCCGTCCGCGCTGTCATGGACGCCGTCAGTGCCAGAGGCATGGGCCTGGACCGCCAAAGGACACTACAGAGAACAGACGTCTGCGCGCCAACAGACATAATGCCTCGGGACCGACCAACAGGCGACGCACTCGCTCCAACACTTTACGTCTATCAACTTTGTCGCCATGGACCCTGGGCGGCCCGTGACTGTAACCGAAGACGAGGGGAGGGGGCCTGTGGACTGCGGGACTGAGTGTGTGGACTCGTGTGGAGGGGAAAAGCAATGTGCAGCTCTGATCCTGGCTTGGCCTCCTCGCTTCGCCCTTCGCCTGCACGAGAAACGAAGCACTCAAGCACTCTGACCGGATCTCAACGCTCGTGCCGGGGTCTTGGACGGTGAGCTGTGAGCGAGCTCGAGATCGACCACCAGCATACAGAGGGAGGGAGCTCGAGGTTGCATCCACCACCCAGCCGCATCTCGCTTTTTTACCTTCTTCGTGGCGCTTTTCTGTCTTTTTGCCAACCAGTCATTCTTCATACGGGTTTAGTACATGTCTGTCTATTGCTGCGGGCTGACTTCGACATCTTTGCGATTCCTTCGACCCTTTCCTGGGAGACCTCCATCCTCGATCAACATCGGATAGCCTGCCCGCCGTTTGTGCCTCCAGACATTTCAACTCTCGGCGAATCGAAGCCACGCCTCGTCTTGGGAACAAGTCCATTATCGGCGCCCTCATCCCCAAACGGAAATTCGTGGTCGCTTTCCTTCTCGAAGCAGCTGCTTGTGAGACATTCTCACACGCCGTCATCTTCTCACCTCGCGGGCCCGTCGACGCCTCGTCTTCATCGCCAATCCGAGCACGTTATTACTAGTCCAGCTGCCGCTCCTGCTGTCAGCTTTTCCGATCGTCTTTTAATCTGTGCCCCTCGTGTACATCGACTGTATGGTTATCGCCAAGATCTTACCGTCCATTTCTCGGCCCAACCAGCAACGTTGAAGAGGCAGCATGCCCAGGACGAGGACGAGTTAGAGTGAAAAGTCGCCGAGCCTGTTCTCGCCATGTCAGAACCAAAAGCAAATATGGCTGCTGACCCCCAGCTGTCCCAAACCACTCCGCCAGCCGACGATCAACCTGTCGTGGTCGACGTTGACAAAATCGATCGTGCAAGCTCTGTCGCCACATCGATGGACCAAAATACGCTGGCTGATCAGACGGGCCTGGCGCGCCGATTCTCCCTCTCCGGCGCCGGCCACATCTCTCTCGATGATGTTGACGCCGTCGACGTTCAGATTCGCGACCTGGCAGTGAGCGTGGACACCTCGCCTTCATGGTTCGACCCTGCAACATACCCAGAGCTTGCAAAGGCAAAGTTTAACCCCCAGTCGAGCTCCAAAACCTTGTTGCACCATGTCAGCGCTTCCCTGCCCGCCGGGACCCTGACAGCCATCATCGGCGGAAGTGGCTCCGGCAAGACAACGCTGCTCAACACCATGTCGGAGCGCATGATCAGCACTCGATTGTCGCAGGGCGGGTCTATTACTTTCAATGGAAACGAGGGCGTACGCAATGCTCGTCATGCATATGTCATGCAGCAGGACATTCTTCTGCCGAGCTTGACTGTGCGCGAGACACTGCAGTATTCTGCTGACTTGCGATTGCCGCCGCCAACGACCGCCGAGGAGCGACGGCGCATCGTCGAAGAAGTCATCCTGGAATTGGGACTGAAGGAATGCGCCAACACAAGGATAGGAAACAATCAGCATCGCGGGTGTTCTGGGGGTGAAAAGAGGAGGGTCAGCATTGGCGTGCAGCTTTTGGCAAACCCTTCGGTGGTTTTTCTCGACGAGCCTACAACCGGTCTTGATGCGACGAGCGCATTCCAGTTGGTGCGCACCTTGAAGAAGCTGGCCACGAAGGGAAGGACGGTCATTACCACGATCCACCAGCCTCGATCTGAGATTTGGGACCTCTTCGACAACCTGATTATTCTCACCAGGGGCAGCCCGGTATTCTCTGGCCTTGCCAAGGAATGCGTACCGTGGTTCGAGAGTATGAACTTCAAGCTCCCCCCATTCGTTAACCCGGCCGAGTACGTTATCGATGTCGCTGCCATTGACAACCGCACACCTGAGCTCGAGGAGGAAACGACAGCTCGAGTTGATCGTCTGAAAGCAGCGTGGAACCATGAGAGCCAGCGAAAATACGCGCCATCGGAAAAGGTCGTGGAGACGTCAGGCCGGAGACGGAGTCTCAAGTCTGCTACCACGAAGCATGCCACATATGGCCGACAGATTCGCGTGTTGACCGACCGAACTTTCAAAACCACCTACCGCGACCCCATGGGTATGGCCGCCGCCATCATGGAAGCCATTTTGATGGCAATCATTACCGGGTACATCTTCTACGATCTGCCTAAGGATCTATCTGGTATCCGGTCTCGGCAAGGTGCACTCTATACCATTTCCGGTCTGCAGGGTTACCTCATGCTTGTGTTCGAGGTGTATCGGCTCACATTGGACATCCCAACGTACGACCGCGAGCATAGCGAGCACTGTGTTGATGCAATTCCTTTTCTCCTTTCACGCCGCCTCGCCCGGCTCTTCACCGAAGATCTCCCCGTGCCGTTTCTTTTCTCGGTCATTTTCTACTTTATGGCCGGCTTCGAGAACGATGCCGCACAGTTCTTCACCTTCTTTGCCATCACCCTCATCAGCCACTACATCGCAGTCACATGCGCCATGACGTGTGTGACAGCATCTCGCAATTTTCCGGGCGCCAGTTTGATTGCAAACATAGTGTTTACGCTGCAGAGCATGGCTTGCGGATATTTTATCCAGTCGAACAGCATCCCGGTCTACGTGAGGTGGCTCAAGTGGATTACGTACCAGGTAATGTTATCACAATTCTTTCGAGATATGATCACTAACGCCTGCAGTTCTACGGGTTCGGCGCTTACTGCGGCAACGAGTTCACAAACTCGCTATATGATTGTCCTTTTGAGGGGAGCTTCTCGAATCCGGAGTGCAACCAGTATACCGGCAACTTTGTGATGAACTCCCTTGGGTTTCCGCCGAACTGGGTCTGGCGGCCAATCGTCATAATGGCTTCTTTCGTCGTCTTCTTCTGTCTGATATCTGCCTTTGGCCTTCAGTTTATCAAGCAGGAGATGACCATCGCCCGCGCCCGGGTTTCCGACACTGATCTGTCGGCAGGCAAGGAAAAGATGAAAGTACGCTCCATCTCGGAAATTCGCACTATCGATGTCGGCCTGGATGAGTTTGCCTTGGATCTGGATAAGAGGGCTCCGTCGGGGAAGAAGCTGCCAAGAAAGACCATTCTCAACCCAGTCAACACGACCTTCCAGGCTGGAAAGCTGAATATCATCATGGGCCCCTCAGGCAGCGGCAAGACTTCACTTTTGAACGCCATGGCCTTGCGACTCCGCAATAGCATCGGCACGCGGTATTTGCCGTCTGGAAAGCTCATGTTCAACGGTGCTGCCCCGTCCAACACTGTGATCCGTTCTGTATGCTCCTATGTTTGCCAGGATGATGATGCGCTGTTGCCGTCTCTGACTGTTCGCGAAACTCTTCGATTCTCAGCTGGTCTCCGCCTGCCCTCACACATGAGTAAGGAAGAAAAGTGCCGACGCGCGGAGGATGTGCTCCTCAAGATGGGTCTTAAGGACTGCGCGGATAACCTCGTCGGAAATGAGCTGGTCAAGGGTATTTCTGGCGGTGAGAAGCGACGAGTCACCATCGCCGTGCAGCTTCTCAGCGATCCCCGAGTGCTCCTTTTGGATGAGCCGACCAGTGGTCTAGACGCATTTACGGCCAATTCCATCATGGAAGTGCTGCACGGCCTCGCCAACGAAGGCCGGACGCTCATCTTGACCATCCACCAAGCTCGTTCCGACCTGTTCCAGCACTTTGGCAACGTCCTTCTCCTCGCTAGAGGGGGCTCCGCAGCGTACGCCGGGGCAGCAAAAGACATGCTGGCGTACTTTACCCGCCAGGGATTTGAGTGTCCTGCACATAGCAACCCTGCCGACTTTGCACTTGATCTCATCACCATCGACCTGCAACACGAGCAGAGAGAAGCTGAGAGCCGTGAAAAGGTGAGAAAGCTTGTCGAATCATGGCGAACACAATCTGTGAGCGACCTTCCAGAAACGTCGGAAAAGCGCCTCTCGGGCATCGAAGAAGGGGAAGAGAGCAACTCCACGAAGTCGGTAAAGACGCAGACCCTTGACGCCAAAGCAGATGAAGCTCAAGACGCCATTACAAAATCACCCTCTAATGTTCCCTCCATTGCCCGCAAATCCTTCAACAAGGCGTCCCTGGCCACTCCCGCAGAATTAGGTGCCCTGGTCCGCAAACGCGCCTCCTTCGTCACGGCGTTTCCCATCCTCTTGCATCGAGGCCTCATCAATTTCCGCCGGCAGCCACCACTCCTCGTCGCACGCATAGCGCAAGTCGTGTCCCTGGGCGTCGTCCTCGCTCTCTTCTTTGCGCCGCTCAAGAAGGATTACTTTTCGGTCCAGAACCGCATGGGCTTCATCCAAGAATTCGCCGCCTTCTACTTCGTGGGCATGCTGCAGAACGTCGCCGTGTTTCCCGCCGAACGAGACGTCTTCTATCGCGAGGACGACGACGGGGCGTACAGCGTGGAGGCCTTTCTCGCTGCCTACTCTGTCCTCGAGTTCCCGTTCGAGATCATGAGCTCCCTCATCTTTGGTGTGCTGGCAGACTTCGCCGTCGGCCTCCCGCGGACGGTGGAGATGTACTTTGTCTGCTCGTTTGCCTGCTTCGGCATCGTCTCGTGCGGCGAGTCGGTGGGCATCATGTTCAACACGCTCTTTAACCACACCGGTTTCGCCGTCAACATCATCTCCGTTCTCATGTCGGTCGCGAACACCATGACGGGTATTATGTCGATTGACATGCCGCAGCTATACAAGATCTTCAACTACCTGTCTCCGATTAGATATGCCGCGCGTGCAGTTGCGCCGTACAGTCTGCGGGGCATCGAGTTTTCCTGTAATGACGACCAGAGACTGCCTAATGGCCAGTGTCCGATCGAGACGGGCGAGCAGGTCTTGCAGCTGTACAAGTTCAACGTCAACCCCAACGTGAACATTGCGGCGTTGGCGGGGTGCGTCATCATCTACCGCATTGTGGCGTGGGCTCTCCTTCGGGCGGCGAGGACGCGCTTAGACAAGTTGAAGGGAAAATAAAGTTCCATTCAGATGTGGCTTGATATTCAAAGATTAGCATAGCGGATACCTCATGATTTGATCGCAATAGTAATACAGATACCACAACTTACCATTCCTTCTACCGGCTCAACGCGCCGATCATGTGTCTCCGCATCAGTGCGCAGCCATCCAGAATCAGACGAACAGCCGAGCAAAGCGCCCGATAGCCGAGCAGTCGCAGCAGGACTGATCCCGGTCCGTTAGGACCTCCACTCGCACCCGATACGGAAGCTCGAAGCTCTGCGAAACGGCCCCGCACAAGCTTAGCTTTGCTTTCGTGCTCGTCAGAGGTTTCGGCAACGGGGCGATAGCGGCCGATTTGTCATAGGCGAGAGCACATCATCCATTCGCCTTATCTCCTTGTCTTCTCTTGTCCGGCGGTTTGTCTTTCTTTTTCTCCTTCCTTTTCTTCCTCTCATCTGCAATTGACTCGGTTCAATTGGGACTTGGCAAACTTACTAGGTAATCCAAACGGCTGCGACCAAGACAAACCATGTCTGAGAAGCTCCCCTTGACCAACAACGGCCCGCCGGCCTCGGCCCCGCGCCGCGCATCGGCGTGGTGGTCCCTCCTCCCCGCCGCTCTCCTCCTGACATACCTCCATTCCCCCTCCGCGATCCCAATCCCCTACTTCACCCACCCCGGCGCCGGCTCGTCCGCCGCGCCGGCCTGTCGCCAGGTCGACCCCCTCTTCCCGACCCTCACCACCGCGGCCCTCTCCGACCTGGACAAGTTCCTCGACACGCCCAAGTTCCGCAATGAGACCATCGCCCGCCTCTCCGGTGCCATCCAGATCCCCACTGAGTCCTTCGACAACTACGGCAACGTCGGCGTGGATGACCGCTGGGACAAGCTCTTCGCCTTCTCGGCCTACCTCAAAAAGACCTTCCCCAAGGTCCACGAGCAGCTCTCCCTCGAGCGCGTCAACACCCACGGCCTGCTCTACACATGGACCGGCTCTGACGCCTCCCTCAAGCCGACCGTGCTGATGGCCCACCAGGACACTGTCCCCGTCGCGCCCACCACCATCGACAGCTGGACGCACCCGCCCTTCAGTGGCGCCTACGACGGCTACTTCGTCTGGGGCCGCGGCGCCATGGACTGCAAGAACTCCCTCATCGGCATCCTCGAGTCCGTCGAGCTGCTCCTCGAGGCCGGCTTCGCCCCCAAGCGCACCGTCCTGCTCTCCTTCGGCTTCGACGAGGAGATCTCCGGCGAGCGCGGCGCCGGCCACCTCGCCCCCTTCCTCATCGAGCGCTACGGCAAGGACGGCGCCGCCATCCTCATCGACGAGGGCTCCGGCTTCGACTCCCAGTGGGGCCAGACCTTCGCCCTCCCCGGCACCGCCGAGAAGGGCTACATCGACGTCGAGGTCGTCGTCCGCACCCCCGGCGGCCACTCCTCCATCCCGCCCCCGCACACCGGCATCGGCATCCTCTCCGAGCTCGTCACCAAGATCGAGGGCAGCCCCTACAAGTCCGAACTCCTCGAGGGCAACCCCTACCTCGGCAAGCTGCAGTGCGGCGCCTCGTACGCCCCGGAGTTCCCCTCCAATCTGAAGAAGCTCCTGCCCTCAGCAAGCCAGAGAACTTGCAAGCGCAGGTCGGACAAGCTCGCCGAGGAGGCGGCCAAGGCCGGCCCGCAGGTCAAGTACCTCTTCACGACCTCGGTGGCGACGGACATCATCGAGGGCGGGGTCAAGATCAACGCGCTGCCGGAGCGGGTGCGCGTCGTGGTGAACCACCGCGTCAACGTCGGCGACACCACGGAGTCGGTCAAGAAGCACATCGCCGCGCTGGTCGCGCCCGTCGCGGAGAAGTACAACCTGACGCTGCACGCGTTCGACGGCAAGGAGACGCCGTCGAGCATTTCGCTGAGCGGGAACGATAAGAAGCTTGAGCCGGCGCCGGTGACGCCCACGAGCGTGGAGGGCGTGACGCCGTATGGCGTCTTGAGCGGGACGACGAGGGCGCTGTATGGCGAGGAGGTGGTTGTCTCGCCGGGCATTATGACGGGTAACACGGACACGCGGTACTACTGGGACTTGACGGCGCATATTTTCAGGTTTTTGCCTGGGTATGACCCTGAGAGTGATGAGTGGGCGGGCATTCACACCGTCGATGAGAAGACGAGTGTTAAGGGGCATATTAACCTGGTCAAGTGGTACACTTCGTTCTTGAGGAATGTTGATGAGGCGGAGTTCGCGTAGATAAGATGGCGTCGGCGATTGGATCCCGACTTTGAGCGCAGCACTGCCATCAGATAGGTCAAATGTAGCCTGTAGGAACTATCACGTTTTTAAGTGGCAATCATCGCGAGCTGGTACAGGGCTTCCCAAGGCGGCCCGCAATCTCTACTCAGAATATCCGTAGAAGCCAAGGTTATCTTATCGCAGCTATGTTCAACCCTAACTAGGTAATCGAGCGGCATGAGATACTGACCAACTGACCTATACGGTACACCAATTCCTTGCTGGACCTATCGAATGTCTGTGTAACTGGTGATAGCTTCAGGCTGGCAATACCCGATATCATGCATATCTCACGTCAGCAGGAAGTGTTGCCAAGCCAGAACACGCGAATCAGGCTGAATACATATGCAGTAGATTCCCGCCTGATCTTCTCCCTGGAAACGCTGTCTTGATTCCTGCTCATGGGTCAGAGCCCCCCAATCGTTGTCATCATGGCTCTCGCGAATGCTTGGTGGATGAGAGACCACGACATAGTCCCCTTAGCTCATGCGGACGATCATAAACCTCACTTGGCCTGGCCATGGAACGAATCTCATCACGACACAACGTTCATCGAACTGAAGCTTTACATTCAGAACTTTTCATGGAAAGGAGAATTTGCTCTCCATCATTTTGGGTTTTCCGGAAGGGGCTGGGATCAGTTGAAACAGTACGGGCATGACGTGAGCGGTTTATCCCCATTCCTGAGCGCGGTCCAAAAGTTGCGAGATCGGCAGGAAGCGGGAATCCGGAGTAATATTTTGTGGGTTATCTCCTTTTCATTGCTGGTTAGCCACCGTCATATGGGCTGCTAATCCGGTAACCACCCATCAGCGTCGCTGCCGACATTTGTCCGGAAGTTGTACAGATATTGGGCTACTACGTTGGCATGACACCAAAGTTCTTCAATTTCTACTACGCTCCTAAGGTTGTGGGAGCGGGTAACCCGAATCGTTTGTCCTCAGGCTCCGAGAAGGCTATCTTGTCCCAGGCTGACCCACCTTGGCAGACATATATTTCAATCTCCAACTTATGGACAAGTATCCTTCTGCCGTCAAACCGGTCAAATGGGTTAAATTGGTCGAGGCGGCGAGGAACCCAAACTCTCCAACCGCAACTTTCCTTGAAGATCACACGTGGCGTGTGACACGAATCGATTTTATCTTTGTGTTCGATGCCTGCTTCTTGAGTGAAGATGAAGCTAAGTTTAGCGGCGACGGGTTGATTCTTCTAGACGCGGCTGACACGCTGATCTTTGATGGGCTTAAAAAGCTCGTGTTTCGGAAGGACAATATCTCGCTGGGAGACAACGAAGGCGGTCATGGGTTGAACCAAATCATCCCTCAAGTGTTCCGAATCATTGCGTATAACTGGTCAATCTTCATTGCTGAGGCGGAGAAGGAATTAGAACGTATTGTAAGCTGTGAGCTGACGATACCATGCAAGCGGCAGCTAATGCCAAGTGTGAAACAGAGCACGACCATTACTGAGGGACAGATAAGCCATAAGCGTCAAAGAAAACTCTCAGTTTCTCTTCACAAGCTCTCTAGGCTCTGGACAGGGGCCCGCAATCGCATTGGAAAAGCAGCCGGAGTTGCGAACTACATCCGCCACCACCGGACCGTCTTCGGGGTGACAGAGTTTGAGCCTCTCAGCAAGTCGATGGGGAAAACCGAGCATGGCTTTCGTATGCAAGAGAAGAGAATTGAGGATCTTGATGCGACCACTAAAGTCCTGATAAATTTGGTAAGAGGATGATGAGCCTGCGAAACATCGAGATACAGGGGCTGATTCGCGGCCCTGTGAAGATCTTCCAGCTTGCAGCATTCACGGACACAGCTGTGGCTATTCAGGAGAGCAAGGCGGCCAATAGCCTTGCAGCCAGCATGCGGCGTGTAGCGTTGCTGACTTTCTTCTACTTGCCTTTGCAAGTCGCTGCGGTAAATCCAATTCTTTCCCGATTCCCACGGAATCCTGCTAATCGAAGTCATCAACTAAGAGTATATACGGTATGAATATCTACGAGATAACAGGTGAAGACAGAGCCCACCGCATCTGGGAATATGTCTTGTTGTCATTGTCTCTGATGGGCCTAACCTTCTTGGCATGGTATCTGTGGTCAAGCATTTCCAATGTCATTCAGTCAAAGCAACTTCGCAATCAAAACAGCGGGGGACCCTCAAAACGCCGACATTGGAAACGGCATGGAGGCAATGACATTGAGAGGCTTCCAAGGCGGGAAAGCGAGGGTCTTGAAACAGAACACCGGTAGGGCGATGAAATCAATCGTTCCTGAACTTCAACGTCTCGGAACTGCCAGGAAGATCTAGTTGCGGGTTTGACAAGCTTTACCAAGATTCGATGCATCTAACCTGTGGCCTTCACGTCTGCATCTGTGACGGGCATTTATTCGGGCTGATTCATTCATCTTTGGAGACTGTCTTATTGGGTCAGCTACGTAGATAGCGGCGGAAAATCACAATGATTCAACATCTGGGGCTACGGAGACTTACACCTGTCCATGGTCAAGCTTGCCCAGTTTTAGCCGTCTTGGCTGGGGCATTCATCGTTGATTGCCCAGTGCATGTGTTTTAAGTTGCGAAACCGAGCACACTAGCCCATAGTGTACTGCTGCGGAAGCCACGGACAGAGGCGGTCGTCGTCGTCGTCGTCGTCGCCAGGGGGAAAGTACCAAGGTTAAGGGGAAAATGGAAAAGGTAATCGATAATACGAATAGAAGTAATGGCTCTTGCTGTGTCACGATGCATGGATCCCCGTGGGATTTACTGCGGATGTGCATGTTGTCGTCAGATAAAAAACAATAGGGGAGCGACGCACAAACCACTAGGTCTACTCTATATGAGACGGGCTGAAGACAAATACGATACATCCGTACCATGCAGTCCCTTGACATCATTTGATTTATATCTATTGCTATCTCTTACTGAAAAGTCTTTCTCGTCGATGGACGATAACAAAATAGCTGTCATTTACCACTCAAGATCGATGCCCAATCAGCAAGCAAAAAACGACGAGATGAGCCACGAGGATTGGCTCTTTCACGGCATACCCCAAGAGCTACGCAACAACATCTTCTCACACCTTTTCACTTCTACTAGGCTCAGTTATGGGAAGCGATATGTCGATAAACTGAAACGAATCAGGATCAAACCAGCTCCAGATGCCCTCGCCATTTTGCGAACTTGTCGGTCAGCTTACACCTCAATTGGAGATATCTGGATCAGCCATGTGCTCTTTCATTTCGAAGATCCTGAGACAATGCTCGACATACTGTTGTCCGCACCTCCTGGAACAATATCGAAAATCAGACACCTTCGTGTTGTGGGCGACCCTCTCCAGCTGGCAGTTGACTACCCAAGACGCAGCGACCTCTGCGTTTTCTATCAGCTGGCCTCTGTTCTTAAGCTTCTCCCGGATCTACGTCTGGAAACACTCACTGTACTTGGTACTCGATCTCCCCCAATCAGTTACAGTACTCTCACAGGTCTGATTGGCGATTGCCATGGATGGAGGGAGCTTCGATACATCAGCCATAGCTCGGCATTACTAGGTTACGGACCTTTCGGTGCGATGGCAAGGGAACCAGCGAGTCGCCTGGATTTGGTAGCCCACATGGACGAAGCTGTGACGTTCGGCCATGTTTTCCATGACGAGTCAATTATGGACAAATACCTGCGATGGCCTCAGCCGTACACATGGCAAAAGCTACTGGACGATCGCGATGTCGGCGCTACTGTCGAGATTTACCGCTCAGTCATTTCCGGCAATGCATGCACCGTCCTTGATACATCCACGCGTGTTCTAATTTACCAGGACACGCGTTTGTCGGGCAATTTTGGAGTTCGGGAAATTTTATGAATGGGGAGGAGAAGAGGAAAGAAATCATGGTGATTGTCAAGAGGGGGCGAGAAGAGAATCAAAAACACAGTAAAAGCCTACCACTGAGTGGAAGTGGCATCCGGCAGAGCGATATCCAGGAAAACTTTGGTAACAAAAGTTGGACACACATTCGCAAATGGGGGTTGGAAGAACCAGCTAAAAGCTTATTTCACATAAGAGCACGGATCTATGACCCTGATGCAGACGAGACCAGAGAGGAAGACACCGATGAGCCCGTGGAAGTTAAGGTTGACGCATACAATGATGTCGATCATTATGTTTGGCCCCCGAAACACTTCACAACGCCACCGAGATCGAAGCGTTGGCGCCCTATGTCGGATTTCATGTACTACGCTATGGGGGGCGCACACACCTTGGAGGAAGCCGAACAATGGTGAAGGGCTCGGAAGAATGGCTGTGCATGGTTTTTGGTGCACGAAACGTGAGAATCAAGGAGTTACTGTGTCCTCACGTCCTATCATCTAAAAGAGTATTCTTGTATTTCGACCCAGTGGTATTGAAAGACTACCTGCGTATCATCTGATTATGAGTTTTGCTATCCGGGCGGATATATCTGACTAACCGGGCGGATAACTACTTATATTAAGCTTTATGTTATTTCTCTTTAATGATTCTATTGTTCCTATTGCCTTTATCGTCCCTGTTGTCCCTGTCGTCCCTGTTATCCCTGTCGTCGTTGTTGTTGTTGTCGTTATTACTACCTTTATTATCGTCTAGGTAGGTCTACTACCCGCCCTGATAGCTAGGAATATCCGCACGGATAGCAAAATTCCTGATTATTGCTGTGAAACAACGATGTCATATTATATATGGAATGTACTTGAAAAGTTCTCGTTTGATAGTAGGCCTTGTAATAACCCCCAGAAACTCTGCTGAAGCTTCCGGGCTAGTGAAACGTTCCCCATGCATCATTGATACTTCTTTGATTCTTGTAAAAACTTCCTTGCAGGGACCTTCTGCTTGAAGAGCTGATTGAGAACCTCGGGCGACATGCCCTTAATCTCTGGCAGCCGGAAGAAAGCCCAGACAATCAACAGCAACGTGAATGCGACGGCAGGGAAGGCCGCCTTTCCCTTCAAGTTACCCTCTTGTGGATTCAACAAGTATGGCGATGCAATGGTGTTGATGATTGAAAGGAAGTAATACGTGTTTCTCCCAAGTGAGATCGTCTTGACCCTGATGCTGGTTGCACCAACATTTGCAGCGATGCCGTAAGGTACGGGTCCAATGCTTGCGCCTGTTCGACACATAAGCTTGGGCTCACCGGTCGATGATGCGTAAGAGACTTACCGTAAATGAAGAACCAGACCAAAAGCATGGCGCACTGGGCCCATCTCACGTTGTCTCCAGAAGGCGTGTTTGTTGCTAAGTCAAGGAAACCGACGAGAGACATAACCGGGAACATGGCAATTAGCCCACCAAGGTACATTGTCCGCCAACCAAACTTCGTCATCAAAGCCCATGACGAAACGGTTCCCACGAACGCAAGGCCAGCATTGCCTGTAAGGTATCCCTGGTCAGCGTGATTACATGTGGGCCAGAACCGCACTCACCTATTGACAGATTGAAGGAGTCCGACGAGTCGAGGCCAGCGAGGGTGAAGAAGTAGGTAATGTAGTTTTGGATGGCGAACCCGGGCAAGATTTGACAGCCCCAGCTCACCATTGCAATCTCTGTCCGGCGCAGACTATCACCTCTGAAGCAGTCCAAATATGACCCTTGGATGCTCATCAAGCGTTCTGCCTCAATAGTACGGACAATCGTGGCAAGAGAGTCCTTGGGATCGATGACTGTGGTGGGCGCAGATACTAACCTACGGAGGCTGCTTTCGGCCTCCTCAATTCGCCCCTTCCTTGCAAGCCACCAAGGGCTTTCTGGGGCTAGGTATGTGGCTACCATCAATGGCAGAGGCCATATCCACTGGAGCGCGAAAGGGATCCTGTAGGACCATTCGCCCTCTATGCTGAGAGTGCCGGATAAGACGCCAAAGGCCAGTATCTTTCCCATTACCCAACAGAGATTGACATAGACTGTGAGGTAGCCGCTGAGTTGAGGAGGGCTAACTTCAGCGGCGTAAGAAGGGGTCGCGGCGGCAAAAAAACCACAAGGTAGGGATCTGCCATCAACGGACCTCAGTCAGCCGAGCTGCTTACTCTCAACCACCAGAACAGTGGCCATGGATGTGACTTACAAGAGGAGCATTCCAACTGTCAGAACCTCAACAGATGGTGCGAAGAATGTAATGAAAATGAAGCCAATCAGGGCAGCATGCGAAGCCATCATGACCTTTCGCAAGCCCCATCGATCTGCGCAGTAGCCGTTGGCAAATACTCCGATGATCATGCCGACCAAGTTTGCCATGAATAGACCAATTTGCCAGCGGGCCGGCACTGAATAGCTCCCGTTTGGTAGTTGCACGCCATACTTCTTTTGGAATTGCGGAAAGGCGTAGAATGAGTTGATTAAAAGAAGGTCATATGACTCCATGATGGTTGCATTGGACACGCAGAGAGACCATGCGACAGCCTTCCAGTAATAGCGGAATGTCTGTCTCAAAGTCAAGGTTTCCGGCCCTTGAGAAGCTGAACCTAGTTCGTGTATGCCATCTTTTTCAGCAGAGTCTTCGATATGAGTCGTAGACAGATGGTTTTTCATGATGTTTCTCGCGGTATGCGGGCGTAAAATCAGTATGCAAAGAGAGAGGTCGGTATGCCCGTGATCATGACAGTCCAGTCCAAGATGTGGGGAGTATACAGCTCTTATAATCAACTGAATGTGTATCAGTTACACGCCGGTAGATGTTATCCTCCACACCAAGCAAAGCCCCTACTTTGTGTTCAGCTGGTCTTGCGAACAATTGCAATGATGGGTGCCCCCTTGTAAGTTCCCACCAGACCGGTAGTGCGGAGACCCCACGGGGAACGTCATGAAAACCAGCAATTCAAGGCCTAGAACCTTGCCAGATATTTTCCCCAGGTCCCACGAGACCGGTTCATCGTGTCGGCAGTCGGTCGCGTAGAGTTGGGATTGGTCAATCGAGAAAAGGAAATGTCTTTGGTGGAGTGAAAGGACACAGGGAAACTCGCGCCCCCGCTCATCTAATCACGCAAGAAAGACCGACTGTCGGATTCGTCCCATTTCTGACTCGATGAGGGGAGCTCGGTGTTCAGCTGCTCGTTCCTTCACTACTGACAAGGTCCTGGTTGCCTTCTTTGGAAGTCAGCCAGGGGTCTCCATGATCCCCCACTCACAATTGACGAATCATCGTCACACTGCTCCGACTGCCGATCGTTCGCCGACTACCGTAGTTTGCGTTAGCTTAGAAGCAACGCAGTGCCCACCTCGGGCAGTAAACGTCTCATTCAAGACCGATCCGGCTGGATTTCGCCCGAGTTTGTGGCGAGTTGATCCTACTTGAAAAGACGGGAAGTCATAATGGACATCGGGGAGTGTCTTCTCTCATGAAGTCCCCCATCCCTTCGTCTGAATCAAACAGAACGACCAGTTGTACCGCCATCATGGAGTCCCAAAACCCCCCCAATATTGTCTTTATTATGGCAGACGACCATGCTGCCAAGTCTATTTCTTGCTACGGTGCGGGTATCAACAGCACCCCCAACCTCGACAGAATTGCCCAGGAAGGCATGCTGTTCCATCATTGCTATGTCACCAACAGCATCTGTACACCATCCCGCGCGGCGATTCTCTGCGGCACATACAACCACGTCAACAATGTCACAACCCTTGACTCCAAGCTGAACAGCAGGCTTCCGAATGTGGCCAAACAGCTCCAGACCGGAGGATATCAAACTGCAATGGTGGGCAAGTGGCATCTTGGAGAGGGTGCTGACTGCGAACCGGCCGGCTTCGATTACTGGAGCATCGTCCCAGGACAGGGAGAGTACTGGGACCCTCAGTTTATCGAGCCTGGTTCCAATGGCGGCAAATCCACCATGCATCGTGTACCAGGCTACGCAACGGACGTCATCACCGACAAATGCATCGACTGGATGCAAAGTCGTGACAAACAGCGCCCTTTCTTCCTCATGTGCCACCACAAGGCTCCCCACCGCAGTTGGGAGTGCGATAATAAGCATAAGCACCTCTACAAGGACCCGGTTCGATTACCTAACACCTTTACGGACGATTACAAAAACCGCGCGAATGCCGCCAAAGTTGCCAAGATGCGTGTCGCCGAGGACCTCACCTATGGAGACCTTGGTATTGTCCAGCCCGAGGGGCCCAGCAGTGAAGTTGGCCAGAAGATGATTGACATTTGGTGGTGGAACGATCGCAAGATCCCTGCCCCTGACGACGTCACGAAGCTCAAGCTAGTCTGCAAAGATGATGGCACTGTCTTCACCTTCAAGACCAAGGAGGAGCTCGCAGAATTCAAGTTCCAGAGATACATGCAACGATATTTGCGAACGATACAAAGCATCGATGACAACGTTGGCAGAATGCTCGACTGGCTGGAGTCCGAGGGCCTTGCGGAAAACACCATCGTCATTTACACGTCTGACCAGGGCTTCTTCTTGGGTGAACATGGTTGGTTCGACAAAAGGTTCATGTACGAAGAAAGCTTTCAGATGCCGTTCATGATCCGATACCCAAAGGCCATCAAGCCACAGTCTGTGTGCAATGATATTATTTGCAACGTGGACTTCGCACCAACCTTCCTCGACTTTGCCGGGGTCCGGATCCCGAGCTACATGCAAGGGCGATCCATCCGGTCTCTCCTCCTCGGAGAAGATCGAGTCGAGCCATCTTGGCAGCAAGTGGCATACCATAGGTATTGGATGCATCGGGATGTAATCCATGAGGCCTATGCGCATTATGGTGTGCGTGATCAGCGATATAAGCTGATCTATTGGTACAACGAGGACTTGGGAATGGAGGGTGCGCGGCCGGGTGGAGAAGAAAAGGAGTGGGAACTCTTCGATTGTCAGGAGGATCCGCTCGAGCTCTTCAACTGCTACAATGACCCCAAATACTTAGACGTAGTGAAGAAGATGACGAAGCTTCTCGATGAGAAGATGACTGATATTGGGGACGAACCGATACATACCAAATTGGCTAGATCAAAGCTGCTCAACGGCGTCCACTGAGACTGCCGGGTTTTGGCGGCTGGTTGGACAGTGCAACCTTGCAGTTGCCTAAAAGAGTAGGAGCATGGGTTGTGTGCCGCTGCATCAAGGCAGTCCGGATTTACATCTCAATTAATAATACAAAATCAGAGCATCAACTATTGCAGTTACTTGATATGGTAGGAGCAGAATCTGATGGTCAAAATTGATGCTTGCGTAGTGACCAATCGACCAACATGATCCGAGTATATATTGGCGCAAAAGCCTGTAGTTCTTGAGGTCTGAGAATTAACCATCGTGCAACCTCGAACAACAACAGCTTACCTCTCAGACTTATACAATCTTACCTACCTACCCAAAGCCAACATGTCACACAAAGGGAAATCTCCCATTAATCTGGTCCTAGGCGCCGCCAACGCAAGTACTACGGACCCTCAATACTGGAAGTATGTCTGACTAAGACTATGTGCAGATCGGAGACAAGTCTATTGATGCCATGGCACGTTTTGACACACCTGACGAGGTGAAGTCCTTTCTTGACGTCTTCGCAAGGCGTGGGTATAACCAGATCGATACTTCGCGCATGTATTCACCTCATGCACCGGGAAGCTGCGAGCCCAGGCTTGCAGCTGTTTCAGCGGGCGAACAATTTGTCATCGACACCAAAGTCATGTCTTGGAAGCCAGCGACCCATGCTAAGAACGAAGTCCTGTCCGAGATCAACCTCTCCCTCGAGACATTGCGGATCCCGCAAATCAACATCGAATACCTGCATGTTCCTGACCGAGACACTCCGTTCGAGGAACCGTGCAAAGCCATGACTCAGGCATACAATGAAGGAAAAATCAAGCGTTGGGGGATTTCTAATTACACAGCAGAGGAAGTCCAACGGTTTGTCGATATCTGCGAGAAACATGGTTATGTGAAGCCGAGTGTCTACCAGGGTCAGTATAATGCTATCGTGCGAAGTGGCGAAAGGGATCTTTTCCCTATTCTTCGGAAGAATGCGATTGCGTTTTACGCGTACAGTCCCGCTGCTGGAGGCTTGTTCGCTGGCAACCATAAAGCCGTCAAGGCTGGTGGGCGATGGGACAGATCGGTGAGCATACTTCCCCAATAGCTCAAGCTGCTTGTCTCGCTCGGTGTGCTGACTATGGATACTTTCATGACAAGATCTCCTCTGGCGAGGTGTATGCAAATCTCTACTTGAGACCATCCATCATAGCCGCCACCGAAAAGGCACTTGAGACCGCTTCTCGGCACGGTATCGCCGGTCACGCCGTTGCGCTTCGCTGGACAGCACATCACAGCGTTCTCAGCAGCAAGCACGGCGACTCTATCATCATTGGTGCTTCTAGCATGAATCAGTTGGAATTCAACATTGACATGATTGAACAAGGACCATTGCCGCACGACGTGGTGGCTGCTGTCGAAGCGGTGTATGCAGAGATCGGCGACGAAATTCCGTACCATTTCTAGGGGCCACCATTCATGTTGCTTTATGCGGAGAAACTAGTCCTAATGTAGTAGGAGCAACTCTTGGCGAACTTTGGGGTGGCTTTTTTGGAGAGTTTGAGCTGACAAATGTGGATTCGTCCATTTCAATGACAATCTGACTCGGAACTGACGTTCAAGAGTGCAACGGCCTGAGCACGCTTCATCTAAGTCACTACGATCTTTCCCCATCTTCCTCGACCTGAACCTAGGCCACCCGTGAGAATGGAGTTCATCACGATGGTTCATCCGGCCCAGAAAGACTCCGCCAACTTGAGACGGCAGGCTCACTCCCATGCCGCTCGTATTGCTCACGCTCGGGCAAGAAGGCGTCGCATGGTGGAGCACACGCATCGTAAAGAAACATCGAACAGTGAAAAAGGTGACAGCCAAGTTGTCAATTCAGAGGAGCGCAAGTCAAGTAATTGGGAAAACTTGGCATCATTGGTGCGGGACGAAAGATCTCTAGTGCTTCCGCCAAACATTTCTGGGGCATTCGAGCATGAACCCTTAGCGAGCTTCCTTGGGTCACTTACGTCAAGAGAGCATTATATGTTTCAGCATTGTGAGTTACGCTTATTCCAGTGTCATGACATGTAGTCGGTCACAAATCAATTGCAATGTGCAGAAGTGGGCTAACCACACTCCCAGATGTTCAAGTCGTTGTGCCCGAAATGCTCAGCAAGTGCCCAGTATTGAATTACATGGGCAAACACAACGACCATGTACGAAATAATTGGGTGCTTCTAAGCTCTGCCGATACGGATTTCCTCAAAGGGTTCTTACTCGCGGCCTGCCGTCACCTTTCTACCGTCAGGTCGGAGAAAGAGTATGCAGAAATTGCCATTCGATACAAACTAAGATACATCCAAGACCTTCGGTGTACGATTTTGGCAGATGGTCCTTCGTCAAGACGCAAAGCCGTCACAAGAGCCTTGGTCCTGGCATTCGATGATGTAGGTTATGTGATGACCTGCAAGGCAATGGCCGTGCTGACCGCCCCCCATAGATTATGATTCAGGACATCTCAATGGCTTCAAATCATGTGCTTGGAGCTATAAATATCATCCAAGCGGCAGGAGGTAGTCAAGTTCTTGGCTTGAGTGATCTCGTTCGCTACGTTTTATACAACTGCGTGCACGCAAAGCGGCTTCTAGACTGGATGCCAGTGATTGATTGAAGTGCTCAGACTTTACCTTCCACCATGGCAGCAATTGATATATCGGGGAGACACTTTGCAAATCGACTATTGGCTAGCAAAGACAGAAGACGATGTATACAACAGGAACAGCAAGATAGAGATCCATGAGCATTATTATATAGACAATACAGACACAAGAGCCGGGGAGAGACAAAAGAAACCAGAAGAAATAACTTTCGATCGTATGGAATGGGAAGCTTGGGATAGTTTGGATCTTATCAGAAGTAATGCTCGTCTGCCTCCATCGGCCACCCATCGAGGCCCCAAGTCTCGTTCCAGTCGCCCCAAAATCTTGTATCAGAGGCTCCGACTAGGTCTTCGATCATTGGCGCGTCCTCGTTCCACTCAGCCGCACCTGACATCAGAACATCTGCGGTAGATGCTCCCACAAAATTTGAAGTTTGGCTTATTGGGGTGTTATTTGTTGGTATTTTGACGCTGTGAGGCCTTTGCACCATCGCATGCTCTGTCTGTTTCGCTGCTTCGTTTGAAGAACTTACTGCTGTCGGGCTGTCGTCAACGAATCGCGCCTGTCTCAATATGCTGTGAACGGCCAGATTCTGATGTTTCTTCGCCATCATTGCGAATTTCGGTCGATATGGGCTTGTCCTTCCACTTTCTGGCGGAATAATCTGGTCATTTCCAGGTGTTAATGGCTGGTATGCCTTAATAGCAAATCCGAGGTCGTCAAGAATGAACCGTGCTATTGTTGACTCTCTGAATAGACTATGCATGATATTGAATGTTGATTTGGCCTTGTTGAAAGCTGTATCCGGATCGAGACCCGAATGAGATAGGTTGAGAGTCGATTTACCGAGGAAAAGGAGTATACGTGTTGCATGATAGCTGCAAATGGCGATGTCGACATCGGATACTCTAAGATCGAGTCTCAATTCATTAAGGTCGTGGAGAATCTCAAGGATAGATGTGGAATGCTGAAAGCATTCTGTTGCAGCCGTTGCCATCAATTCTTGAGAGATTGCGCTGAGAACGATATCTGGCGCAGCTTCGGAGTACCCGGAGAGGAAAAGGCGATATAAATCGCAATGTCCCTGATGCCATGACAAGTGCGATACTACATACCTCAAGAGCCAACGAGACGTCGAGTACTTCTGCAGAGTCGCCTTACAGTATGGTTCGACCTTCAGCGCCTGAAGGCCCCGTGAGAATGACTGGGTGAGGGCTTCAATTTGCGGTAGCAGGGCTCCAGAGAGCCACATCTGCCGCTTCAATCTCGAAATATCTCTCCTAATCGTGGCCTCTCGGATGATGGTGGAGAGAAGCCCTTCCTCAACGTCGCTCCCCGGAGACGAAGAAGGCGAGCCATCATTAGTGTCGGGGTTATGAAGTAATGCAAGTTCCTCTTCGGAACAGGGGAGTTTGAGATAGACATTCTCAAATGGGCAAAGTTCGCATTCGGGCAGACCGTTCGAAAAGTGACCATCCAAGATGATCAAGCACCACATCAGTCGACGCCTGATCTCTTGAGCAAGCGGGTGTATGTCTGTCCGCTCGTACTGCAATCGAAGAGCGCTTGCTGCTCTGGAAACAATCGATGAAAGCATGAAGGCCTTTTGAAACCCGCCAGTCTCGATGTGGTACTGACAGACGAGAAGCAGTGCTTGGGTACGGAAGATTGCGGGGTGCTCTAAGTGAGACCATACCAGGTCCTGTGCTCTTTGAATCCACACCGAGGTTGACTCTGGGTGAAAAGCGGCGCGTTGAAGACGGGTTGCAGAAATAGCGCAAATCGAAAGAATCAGGCTCTCGTCGAGGCTACCCTCTTGACATCGCTGCCTTATTGACCGTCCATGCAAGAAAGAATACAGAGGAAGAGGATAAAGATGGTTGAAAAAATCATCTACAAGTTGGATTTGTGTGTCAGTCGGCGGCAAGGCCTGGGCCCGTGGTTCCGAATGCAAGTTTCGTTGACATTGCTCGAGATCAACCGGACTTGACGCCGCAGCACTCGGGGACACTGTGGAGTCTGGAAGATTCCAACCATCGGCCTTCTCGAAATCATCATGAAAGGTAGTTTTCTCCAATGATTGTTTTGTCTGAGTTCGTGATCTGCGTCGTTTTGCTTCTGGATATTCGCAGTCTCGACCCCGCCGCCGACAGCCGGCGCAAGTTGGACTTTCGCCTGAGCACTTGATTTTCTGCGCGCGGCATTCATTGCAAGCCTGCTCGCCGCGTCGTCGCTCCAGCTGTGGAGGTATCGGGTCCAAGCCCAAGGAGGTTGCTTCAAAGGAGCACCGGTAACCGAGGCGTTTGCAGGCTGTGCAGCCATTCGGCCAGCCCTGGCATCTGACCTAGCTGGCGATTGGGTTACTGACCAAATATGTAAGCTAGGAGGACTTACCTTTCGAGTTCGGCATTGGTAACAAGTGGTCTTCGATCTAGGTGCCGGCATAGCTTCTTATCCCCTTCTCTCGAAGAATGGTGAAGGGAAAATGGTGTGAGGCCTGACCCGAATGAAGAAATGGGTGGAGGTGCCGCCGAGATCCGGCTTCCGCCGGGAATTGCGTACGCCGGTCGGTCTCCAATTTCGGCAAGTCACATTCACACCACGTCAAACCTCAGTGGCACGGCCCGGTTAGCGGTTCAGAGCACGAAGGCAAATCCATAATCTACCTGTAAGTATCTACGTTCCACAAGAATAGCCAGTATCACTTCTTCTTCACAGTCTGTACGTACTGCGCGACAATGGAAAAACTTGTAGAGTCATTGGGCAGCGTTCTTGGCTGCAACTTAAGGCTTTTTCTTATTACCGTTGATCGAATAGATCTGGCCGAATCCAAGAATCTAAAGCGCCTTCAAAATGTGTAAATGCCTTCCATCGCAAGTTAGATCCGCACGCTCAGTTGCTCCCCTAAGAAACTCCTCCTGCTTGAACAGGCCGTTTTCCATAAATAGACCAACTAAAGAGATTTTGTTAGCTCACAGAACCACAGTCGCAAAAGCACTTTGAGGTTCGTGAACTTACATTGAGAAATACGCATGGATATTCCTGTCGGAGAACTCTTTCAGATTCTCTTCCATCAGAGCAAGTACATTCTCTCTCGTCCAACCGAGCATTCTGGTCAGCAGGGCCATACATATTCCTTCCCATCCTCTAACCAGGTTTTCGTTATGCCAAACCCCCAGTTCTTTATGTCGTATTTCTCTTGGCCATGTATTTGTAGGCCACTTGAAATGTAGGAGGGTGACGTCAGTGAATCCGGCCTCCATCATGGTTGATTTCAATTCTTTGACGTCCTGATACGGCCGTCCGTATAGTGTTGACGCCTGCTGTAGTAAACGCGCTGTTCTCGAAACCGAGTGCTCTGGTCGCAAAGTGCCATCGTCGGATAATGGAGTAATATCAACCTCGACTAGTTCCAGCCATCCGCCAGGATTAAGATTGCTAGAAACCAAAATCAGGCATGCTCGCATCGAATAATTAATCGACGTACTCGTAACATTTTCGGATATACTCGTTCCAGTCACCAACAGACGAGTTCATCATTCGGCTGTGAATGTAGTCGAAACGTCGACCGAAAGGCCATGGCTCCTCAAAATCTGCTATCTCGAACCGCACATTTGGTGGCAAGCTAGGAGATTAGCATCCATGTTTTTTCATAAAACGCGACTGGGCGAGACTATACAAATCTGGCTGCACCGGAGAAAGGTCTATCCCACGGACCTGTGACGCATAAGAATGATGTTGGGGTGGCCCAGATGGTGACAAACCTCTGCTTCCGGGTGTTCGTCTCCAAAGTCTATCGCCCAGATCCCAGTTCCAGTCCCGATATCGAGTACGTGGCCAGCATTGGCTCCCTTGTCACAGGGAGGGGCCATCCCAAGCTTGTCGCAAAAAGTGAGTAGGAACAGAGTATGTTGCAAATCTGGCTCTTACATTAGACACATAAATCTTGACGTGGAAAGGATTGCATTGGCTCTCGCCTACATGTGTTTGGCTCAGAAGGTATGATTGTTAAGAAGGTTTCACTGGAGTGGGTGAAGGCGACGATGCAGGCATTGTGTAGTCAGGGCAGGTGCATGAGGTCATAAGAGTAGAGATCTGATGACTGAATATGATGACGGGTCACTGGCGGCACAAATGAACTGATTGAACTATTGAAAGGAACTCACCAAGTCTCTCAATTTCCATCTCATCGTTGGGAATGTTGTATTCTGAAATTCTCATTCAGCCCACATATCCGGGTGAAGCATAGTTCCCATTGTATCACAATACTCACTTCCATCCTTATATCTGTGGTAAGTTCTACCATTTTCAACGCGATAGTCCCTGATAGAGCTCGCAAGACTCCCTCTTGATGAAGCAAGGGTTTGCTGAACAAGGTATCGGAGTCAGCTCCGCTGGTAGATTGGACACATGGCAAGGATCACGGCAAATGTTGGAGGCAGGCACTGACAATTCCAATGGCTGAGTCGTGATCCTATCAAAAAGTTAGACTTCTCAATTGTGAACGAGAAGATTGAAAGATCACCTGATCGTCAGCCTCGATGACGACCTCGCGATCGGGCACGTTGTTGGGCGAAGCGGCATGTTCCACGGCATGAGCGACATCGAAGTTGTCGACGTCCTCCATGCTGAGGTCGTCCATATGGAATGAGGCTGAACCAACAAGCTGGGTCAGCGCGAGATGGTTCCAACGCGAGCCAAAACGGTGTCCTGGAACGCGGGATGTATTTAAATGCAGGGTGGGCCGACCCCTCACCCGAGCTCTGGCCAATGAATAGGCATGTTCACCGACGGATGTTATGCCTGCAAGAGACACATCACCGCCGCTTCAGAGCGAATGAGGGCCGAGAAAGCAGCTGGGATTTCGTGCCACCGTAGGGCCTGTGTGCCAATTGTCACTGCCAACCAACACACTGTCTGCAGTTTGCTTAGCCAGGCGCATGAATAGCCCTGCCGAAGGTGCCATTGAGACGTCTGCCCCACGGCCGCAGTGGATGCAGCTAAGAGGTCGCAGCTGGGTGAGAGTCATTGACATGCGTCAAAATTGTAAATCTGACAGAAGCAGACTACTCTCAGAGGGCCCAAGGCACACTTCTTCTGGCGGCCAGACATCGCATTCGATGCCCTGGAGAGTGATAGTTAACCATGAAGATCGGACTAGCCCCCCCTTCTAAAACCCCCGACAAAACGCTGTGAAGACAGTGCACGCGGTCCAAACTCGATGCTTGCGAAAGGATCTCCGATTCCCGCTGTGCTGCAGCAGGGCCACATAGTATGGTCCATAGTATCCCTGCTTTTGCATTCCAATATGCTAGGGGACAAGACTCACCGGAACTTCTCTGGGCAGTCCAAGACGGTGCTAATCCCCTTTCTCACATAACCTTCGCCGGAATGGTCGGCGACTCAATTCGACGATCATTGCTTGGTCGCTACCTCGAGTGCAAAACGACGATCTTCATCTCGTTGCAAATGCCACTCTCCGAGGTTGCAATCAGCACAAAATGATGCATGGCACGAATACATACACCGACGCTCAAAGTTGCATTCAAATGCGCTGTGTGCTCGGGTGCACAGGTCGCAAGGCGTATTGCTCTAATGGATTGCAGCACATCCCTATTCCCCATCCGCTCTCACCACAACCAATCCATGAATCTAGCCTGTCAGCTGCGGTCTGAATTCTTGTGATTTAATCAAGCTTACCTCTCATAACGTGTCGCTGGGGGCTTGACAACCAAAGCAGCCTCGTGCGCTTCAACTTCAGCTAATCCAGTCCTGAAGTCCATGTCCTCTGGCTTGACGATTGACGTGCGCTTGGCTATTTTCCAACCGCCGAATATGATCACTAGTAGCATCAGTCTACGTTCCAAAAAGAAAGAAAAAAAGGTCAAGGTTGAGCCTGCGACCAGCCAGAGAGGAAAGCATACAAAAGAACACAAGCGTAAAGTATGCCGTAAAGAAACCGGAGAAACTCCAGTGGCCTTTTATGAAGACTCCTGTCGATGTGTTAGGGATGCACTGTGAGATCACCACGTCGCGACTTACCATAGCCATTCGTAAGGAGGATAATGCCGACCCAGAAGATGGCAAAATAGTTGGAGTAGGCTTGAAGAACGGTCAATCTCGCGCTACGAAGGCCCAATATATTGTACTTACGTGTTAACTTGCTTCGAAAAGGTAGACTTGCGGCGTCAATTCCCTGTGCCATCAGGCCTTTATGAAATCGAAGGTTTGCGAACTGTGCATATTAGCGATTCGTGGTCGGCATCAATTCAGTGTATACGAAACTCACCATCATGAGAATGTAGGCAATCATGATAGCTGTAGATCCCAGATTGATGAACCAATTCAGAACGACGGCAGAAGCGGTATTGCAAGTCATGAAGGCAAGAGAAGCAACGGCAGTGGAAAGGACCAAAGCCGGCACGGGGACTCCCGTCTTAGTTGTTTTGGCGAAGATCTTGGGTGCTCTCCCATGTTTGGCGAGACCAAATACAGTTCGTGAAGCTTGGAAAAGGAGACAGTTCGTGCAACTCCAAGCAGATGTGATGCTGGGAAAACGACGTTAGTCATGTTACCCCCGAACGTCAAACACTGGTCTTACACGACTGCATTGCAAAGATCAGGAAGAAAAGATATTTCAAGTCTGTTCATTGCAATGATAAAAGGCGACTTGGCAACTCCGTTGCCACTTGCGATAGCCGTGACTGAGATCAATGTCAGCGTTATGAACCCATCGTTGAGTAAGAGTGGTTAGAAATTACGCATGGTAGGGTCATTGTACGGTACCAGCAGCCCAACTGCGAAGACTGAAAGAATAAAGAAGAAGATCAGCCGGTAGATAACACGCCTGACAGCTTTTGGGATGTTGCGGCGCGGGTTGACGGCCTCCGATGCGCAGTTAGCAATGAAGTCGGGGCCGCCGATGGCAAAGGCCGCCGTGTTGAAGACCCCCCAGATGGGCAAGAATCGGCCTGTGGTTTCCGTTGTGTATGTCTCGTTGAAAGCCCCAGGGTCTTTCCAGTATCTGAAGCCAATTCGATCGTGTTTGGGGTTGCCACCGAGGACAACGACGAAGGTGAACAGCAGAAAACCAAAGATCAGGAAGATCTTGAAGATTGAGGCATAGAACTCAACCTCGCCAAAGTATTTGACTGCGAGACAGTTCAGAACGAAGACGACTCCTAATGTGCAGGCTACCCAGACGCCGGGATTGATATCTGGGAACCAGTAAGACCACAGGCCAGCCAAGGCGGTGCAATCAGCGGCGGTGAAAATCCTGTACAGAACGTTGTGAGCTCGAACACTCCCACCCGAAGTTGTTGCAATTCGGGACTTACATCCTGAGAAAAGAGAGTTGTGTTAGGGTCACGTCATCAGGGTCTGCTAGGTGTTCTAAGGCAACTCACATGCTGAATTTGGGTAGAGTTAGCATACTGACACTCGAGCTCACAACGGAATCATTACCTATACGCGTACACCCATCCCATGGCCACACCGGCACTCTCATCAACGAACCGTCCAATGTCTAGGATGTTTGAGTTATCATATCATGTCAGTGTGTATAACAGCACATCACTTACGTGTGACGAATGAGCCTGGTACAGGTAAAAATGCCGACATTTCTCCCATGGCATGAGCAACACAGAGGAGGAAGATGCACCTGTATGAAGTCAGGTCTTGGGCGACAGGCCTGTGCTATGCGATGTTCTCACCAAATGGAGTATCCGATGAGAAGGCCAGCAGGTCCAGCACTGCTGAGCACGCCCGACGTACCGACGAAAAGACCTTGTGTCGTCAGTCATTGCGTGAATTCATATTTTGACCAAGACAGTGATACCCTAGTCGTCTGAATGTCTTTGGCAACTCACCTGTTCCAATAACTCCGGAAATTGCCAACAATTGGATGTGATGCGACTGCAGCCCTCTGTGAACTCCATATTCGGAAAGTTGAATGGCAGAAATCTGGCCTCGGTCATTCAGCGACTACCGCCATCGGTCAGCTTTCTTCTGTACGGAGATCTGGATGAGAAAGCTCACAGAGCTAGAGTCACAAAGGCCTGGAGCGTTTGCCCCCTTCTTTTCGTCATCCATCGTGTTGAGAGTAGCGAAAGGGGTTGAAGTTTTGCAAATATGGTGTGATCTTGAAAGAACGAGCCTTTAATTCATTCGGATCTCAAGACACCATCGATCTGATATACTGCGATGGATGAGGCGAAGAACTCACACGTTATTAGAGCACTATTGTTCAATGTTTTCCTGCTATCAGAATCCGCAGAAGCTAAGCCCTACTACCTCGCAGAACCCGATTCAGCTTGACGCTGACACGAATCCTGAAGGCGCGCTTATCTAGAGGTGGTAACTCAAATCGTCCGTACTGGTTCGACTTTGGCTAAGGCGCGCTTATCTTCAACTTGGTGTGCGTCACCAATAATGACAATTCGCTATCACAGATCTGAACAATAAGGCGCGCTTATCTATGTCTGATGAAATGCGGGACTTGCGGGGTGCCTGTCTGCGACCCCGCGATGTGTCCGCTAGGATCCCCCGTCACCAAGATGACATGCCTACCAAATTGGGTCACTCCCACAGACAAATGAGCCAAGAGGGATTTGATTGATGCAGTATTCCCACCCAGCTGAGACTCTGCGTCTTCACTGTTAGGCGCGGATATCAGTGAGCATGCGCCGATCCAAGCTGGCTTATTCGCATGTACCCTGGGCGACTGGAAGCTCGAAAGATATGAATATGTCTTGGATAGCGATGGCCATGATTTTCATTCCATTCGATATGCTTCAGATCTGAGTTCTACCTCTAAAGCCACGATTGACTTCGACATGGCTTTGCTTTCCATCTGGTCTCTGTCGTTTTTCGCATGCGTCCTCGTGACGTTGCTGCGATGGCAGAGGCGACGCATCGGTAGGATGCAGGCTTCTGTGCCTAACGATCAGAGTGGGAGCCTTTTCTCTCTTTCTTCTTTTTGGCAATCGGTTCAAATCCGGTGCTGACCGTCTGAAAGAGTCTCTAGTGTATCCAGAACCATCCCCCGACCACGCATTTGACATCAAAACGGCAATGCCACCAAAATTCCGGGCCTTTCGTTACTCCTACTCTAGACAGTACGTTGTATCTTTTCGTGCATCCGTATATCATTTGGTGAAGCTAACGTGCCCCCCTTTTCCAGTACAGTGGATGTCCGAAAATTGGACAAAGATTCTTGGGTCCTTGTAAGTTCAGCGCCTCCGATGAAATGTGCGAGCACAGTGCTCAGTGACCTTTGCTTCTTAGCTGGACAATGAGTGGCCGCGATACTTCCAAATGAAAGTCCGTCGGCTGGCAGATCGTGGGAACAAAGTCGTCCAAACCATGCCTGTTGCACGCGATGCAGCATGGGAGCTTTGCCAAGATCTAGCTGAGTTTCTTTCTCGCCGGTATCCCTCAGTGTACCGAATCACGCGCGCTAAAGATAACACGGAAGGGTGGTACGGACTAGGTTCCGTCACCAACATTGAGATGCCAGCTATGGGGGCCGCTTACGACTTGAGCAAACAAGACCCTTTGACAGTAGGTTAACCCATTCAGGTGTCATTACACGAGCTAACTTATAACGCTAGGTTGCTGGCCTCATCCAACCAGCCGACATCAATATCCTAGTCAAGGGTACCAATGGCTATTATCAGCTTGTTGCCATGATGCTTGGGATCGGAGGTTCGTGGCCATCCTGATACAAGGCACAGGCTATGGCTAATAAATATCTGGGAAAGGGGGGCAGAGAATCAAGGATAAAAGTAAGACTACTGCAAGACGTGACTTCTGATCAGACGTAACTCACATTATGGAAGTCGGCAAAACACTAGCAGATCTTCACTTCTCAGGCCATGTTCCGCATTACAAAGAGCAGCTCCAGCGACCACTAGACCAGTATGTCCGTTCACGGCCGCTCACACATCGCAGAAGCTGACAGATTCGTTTCAGTTTCCTCTCAAAACTCAAGTTTGAGAGCCCAATCCAACGGAATAGTAAGACCACACCTTCTAATCTGTGTTGAGGTAGATAGGCACTAACTTGACCCAGCCACATCTATCTCGATGCATGGTGAGTCTGCTCCCAGCCCTCCATCTACCTCTGCTGTTTTTACAATGATCGTACTTGACTTCTCTAATTCTGAGTAGACAATTACCACTGGCCTTCCCAAACGATGGGGCCAGAGGACGACTGGGATCCAGAACTCCGCGGTCCCGGAATTGGCACTCCCAGCTATGGCAAGTGGAAACCGCCGGGTCCAGTCAAGGACATTTCTCAGTTGTGGTTCCGCCAGGAGCGTCAAACTTTGCGGCGGCTCCCACGGTCTGGTGCCGTTGTGTGGATGGTCCACACGTACATTGAGCCTCTTATCGAAGTCGTCCAAGAGCCAGGTGTTCCGGGGCGTTTGGCGTCTTTCGTCCGTAGCTGGGATGATGAACTGGCCCTGTAAGTACACCGTCCTCCATGGCACTTGCCAACCGACAGCTGACCTTTGAGCGTCATCATGTAGCCACAAGGGTCGCCATCTTTATGCCGATGTCCTCCTACCATACCTAGACGATCTCCATAAGAAGCAAGTTACAAGCGGAATGTGTGAAGACGGACTACTGCCGAGCAAGTTCCCGTTCTAGCAGGCTTTCAATTCGAAGGGTCAGCGACTATGTGATATATGTTGATGGACGAGATTTGGACATGGTGCATTCCAACTTGCGAAGTCGGGGGGGGGGGGGGGGGGGGGGTCTAAGATACCTATGTTAATGGGCAGGGGGAATAAAAATATTTGGTCTCTGAAAACCAAAGCAAACTGTCGAATGTGATAGCCTGCCAGAGATTTGCTCCAAATTCAAATGAATCTTCCCTCATCCGAACTGAGATTAGTAGCAAATCATAGACCACATGTGTGTTAAACCTCACCATCCCTCTAACAATGGACGCTGGAGATACCGGGGTTTGGCTTGCTACCAATCTCCAAGAAGCCTCTTATCTCTGTGGGTCCGGTCAATGCCAACCCCGAAGACGCTCATTCGTTATCGCCCGACGATTACCGAGGAGCTGGCGATGACCTCTGTGATATGTATCCCACATGTTCCCCAGAAACTCAACGATAACACCATCTGACGGCAGTGACCACGATCACCGACCGACTCTACAATGCTCCAACAATCGACGCCGATTTCCAAGGGCAGGCGATCAGCAACCGGCTGTATCGGATGTAGGTTACGCCGTAAGAAGTGCAGCGAAGAGAAGCCTCACTGTTCCAACTGCTTGCGCAATGCCATCCTGTGCACATGGCCCGACTCTGGCAACAAGGAGCACGCCCAGCTTTTGCGGAGAACAAATCCCACACGTGGGCGCTCGAAGTCATCCAGATCAAGTCGTACGATGGTAGATTCGCGAGTTGGAGGGTCAGAATCAGTCGCCTCCGCCGACTCCATGGAGGATGAAGGGAACCTCCAAAGGACTTTGGTTGAAATTTTGGGCAGCCTCCAGCGATCCATTGATCTTGACCTCCTCTCATCAAGGGGACCTACGAGAGCCCCGGAGTCTCGCAGTCTGTTCCATCACTATGTCCATCGCACGAACAAAGTCATGGCTGTGTGTCAAGGCAACAAGAACCCATTTCTGGCGGAGCTTATACCGATGGCCATGTCGAACGATTTGATTCTGCATGCCTTGCTGGCACTAAGTGGTGTTCATCAAGCAGATCTTGCGGGGGCTCCAGTCGACAAATTAACATGGGTACATTACGGTCAGGCGATCCAGGGTCAGAAGTTTGGGTTGACTTTGATGGCTCAAGGGGACAAAGAGCCTCTCGTGCCGCTTTTGGTGACCGCCATCATTCTCTGTGCTACCGAGGTACGTTCGAGCGTTCTGCAACCTCATCTCTCCGTGGCTATCTATGGCTGTCGTCTCTATGGCTGTCGTCTCTATGATACCCTTCATCCATACCAAAACAGTGATCAGCCTTGAACAAATCGTGGACTGACCCTCTTCCAGACATTCAGACTCAGCGCAGGAGCTCAAGCCTTATCTCATCTGAAAGCCGTCCGCGTGCTCCTTCACGAGACATCAAACCTGTCCAACTCTCAACTCGGGCCCGAGACTCGAGCTTTCCTCAAAGAGAGATACGCCTACATCATGACTCTTGCCCACATCAGCATGGAACAGGAATCAGACCAGTGGGTGCAGGACGACATTGCGCAGCTTTTCCCCACGTCACAAGCCGAGCCAGAAATTCAGCCAGAAATTCACATGATTTCTGGCTGTGTACATGAGCTTTTCGGCCTCGTTCCCATGGTTTCGGTGGTAGCTCGGAGGACACGAGACGAGCTTCGGCGAGGGATAGGGTTGGGCGAAGCCGTGATCGAGTGCTGGAGGCTGCGTTCAATCATATCGGCGTGGCGACCTCGCTCGGATGATGAGGTGTACAGGTTATGTGGACAACTGTATCAACAGACCTTGCTTGTTTACTTGGAGTCTGCCCTGGAGAGTGAGCCAGGTTGTCTATCAACTCATGGTTCTGGCCTGAGCTTGACTGAGAAGACCTTGGATGGCTTTATCCATTTCTTGGAAAAGGTCCCAGTCGACTCTCCCATCTCTACCAGTATGTGCTGGCCACTGGCCATCTTTGGATCATGTGCCAGATCTATAGAGCATCGAACCGCCATCAGCAGACGGCTCGAGGAGCTATCGTTGATGTATGCAACGCAAAGCGTTCGAGACACTCAGAGACTATTGGAGATGATCTGGGAGCAAGAAGACCCTGACATGGCAAGTCCACTTTGTTTTGCAGACGTTATGAAGAAGGAGGGCATGACAGTACTGTTCTTCTAATGAAACCAGTCTTTGCTCTAGTTACTGTATGCTCAATTTTAAACTCGATAACGTCCCAGACTCCTGAACATCTGATAACAGACTCGAGGAACCAAAGCTGATGTTCCTATCTTTCATAAACTACTAACACTTATGAACATTATTAAGATCATTATTACTCGTGATATTCGTTATGAGTTTCACTAGCCGGACAGTGTTCACACACACGACGCCTTTGCTGTCATCATCTATCATCGTCGTCTTTTATCGTCGTCGTCTTTTATCGTCGTGTCTTTTATCGTCGTCGTCTGTCATCGTCGTCGTCTGTCATCACTACCCCTATTTATTCTCTCTACTACTATCGTCCTTATCCAAGCATTAGGGCTGGGGTATTGTAATTAAAGCTACCTTATAGGGTGGGCTATGAAACTTCCTCAACATAGCGGAAGGACACTGCTCGGCTAGTAAAACTCTTCACTGTTATAAGATACCATTTGAAGTCGTATTCCAATACTGAACTTTAACTGCGTCTCAGTCACTGTGAAGCAATACCATGAAGAGACGAAAAAACGTAGGCCAGATGTCTTTTGATCAAGGAATGGACTTCAATGGGCATTGCCGCACTTCAAGGCTCCTTGATAGAACCTCACGGCTGATTGGCAGCGTCTTTGCTAATACTCTTTGGATATCAAAACACAGAACTTTCCGTCTATTCAACCCTCGAGCTCAATTATCCCCAAACCCTCAGTAAACAGCTCTTCCTCTTCACATGCCACCTCTCCAACACAAACTCCAGTTGCCACAATCCAGATCGTCCATCATCGCACAGACATCCCACACGTGTCCAACGCCAAAATCCCCCAAAGCCGTCTCTCACAACCGTGCCCTCCATCCCGTCGGCCGCCGCCAAACAGCCCAAAACCGAGCGCACTTGCCTAGCCTGCCGCCGGTCCCCTCCATCGCTGCTGACATCCCACACCCCCTCCTTTTCCACCCAAGAACCCCGACTGCTCCCCGACTCCTCCCCGAAGCCAGCGCCTTTCCCCAGGCATCACCTTGCCTCCCGTTCCTTCCCTCAATTCCAAAAAAGCAATGACGTCTGTCCGTCTCGATGACTAGCATACGCCGGCCGATAACATCAGCTGAACGCAAACCTCCCAACACAACTGGTGTCGGAAGGCAAAAAGGAAAAAAGAAGATGGTAGTGCGGAGGCATGCAGCATGCGGCTACAGCCGAAGCACATCATGACTTTCCTCACGGACTTAAACTTCCCTGGCGAGATGCTGCGGCCCTGAAGACATGGGAAGCTGCTGCAGTCCCAGAAACAAGACCCTAGCCAAAGGAAAAGAAAAAAAAGCCTGGACGGATCTCAGAAGCAAGCAACCATCACCCCAGACGGCAAACAATTTGTAAAAAGAAGGAAAAGCAAAACGGCGCCCAGCCCAGAGGGAAAGAAGCTCGGTTCAGCTCACGCCACCGTTCGTTCGTTTCGACAAGAGGATCAACCCGGCAGACTGGACGCCGCAAAACAGCCCGTTTCTGTAAGGGAAAAGAAGCTCAGACCGCAGCCTAAGCCTCCTCCTCTCTCTCCCCCTCCATCCCCATCCAGCCCACCAAAAGCCTAAACGCCGTCTGTTCCTTCCCGCTGAGACTGGGCTGGGAAATCCTCTCCATCCCTTCCGTCCATCTTCCCGGGCTGCGCGGACGGACGAACTGCCAAGGCCCAGTGACGATGGAAGACATTTGATTTCCCGCGGCCGTGGAACCAGGGATTCCCAAGGACGTCGACGAACACCTCCCAGATCAAGTCTAGAACACATCTCGAAACTAAAGACCTCAGCCCCGTCGCAAATGTCAAAGATATCACGCCAGAAAGCTGAGGTGAACTCGTTCTGCTGCTGCTTCGGCATCCCCCCCCGCCTCATGATACCATTGACCCCGCAGGACCAAACCTCACAAGAAACGACGCTATTCATCCTCTTGGGTGTGGGGTCCAGGCCGGCCGGTCTGGTCTGATCTCGCTGCGTTCTTCCAGCAAAAGAAGTCCCAGCCATAAATCCGAGACACTGCATACCAGCTCCCAGCACCTCACAGGCGCCTTCAGATGCAAGCCTCCCCCGACCTGGAAAACCGGTGAGGCAGGCACACACAGGTCAGCGCCTCGCGACGTCGCGACGAGACGGCTGGCGACATGAAGCTTCTGCATGCCGACGCCCCTACCCCGTCATCGTCTCCCCCAGGATCCCCATGAGTGCCTCCCCCGGTCGTGCTTTCGCAAAGGCAAGTAGGCCCGAGGGGCGGAAGACGTCGAAAAGAAAAAGAAGCACTTCATTTTGGTTTCCCGCGCATTATGTTGAGACCGTCCAAGCTGAACGAGAAGAAACTGGAATAAGAAATAATTAGTTGCGTCAGAGAAACAAGGACGCAGGGGGCATGCGTTTGCGCCGCCCGGCAGGGTCTGGGGTCGTACGCCACTCTGTATGTAGCCTGGGAAGGAAGAAGAGCGAAGGACTAAAGGAAACAAGGCAAAAGTTCGTCCGTCGATGCCTCATGACGGCGGTCCGGAGTATCACGGAATCGGCGTCCGATGTATGATGCCCGCCCGGGAGATGAAGTCGGCCAACTGATCTGCTCTGCGAACCTTCTAACGCCACCTCGAAAGGTGTGTGTCGAAATGACCTCGCACAGCCATCCGGGGACGACGCAGTACCAGGCGTGGTATCTGTTGTGCACGGCGTCTCAGGGCTGCAGTAACTCATTGCCTTAGGGCTGCCTCGTTGCCGGGCTTTGGATGACGGGCCTGATGACGGGCCTGATGGCGTCGAGTCTCACAGACGGAAACGAGGTGCGTGACGGACGCGGTCGCAGCCTGGATTCGCGAGGCAACGTTTGGTACAGTTTGGTACAGAGTTTGATAGCTTCACATGAAGACACCAATACGAAGAGGAAGAGAGAGACATTGCCGATTAGATGGTGTAACCCACAAATCAGGGGTAGGCAATGTCGTCAAGGCGTCGCGGCGATGGATCACCTGCCAGGTCAAGTGGACGGATGACTGAGCTGATTCAGGGCAGGAATGCGCCACCATCAGATTGGAGAGAGAAAACCGACTTTGCGTTGAAGTTGGTTGCTGCACCCTGCCGGGGGTTCTCGGCTGTCTCGGAAGTTGATGATTACTCGATACGGTCATGATAAGGGAGTCTCGTAAGCAGAGACCAGGTTTGAGATCTGACAAGTCGCACTTGATAACCTCCGAACTACAGCTTTTGTGTCACCCGAGAAGGCTGTCTTTCTCTGAACCCGCTGTCTCTGGTCGAATCAGATCCTTTGGTCATTTACTGTGCCGTTCCCATAGGAAGACATGCTGACGGGCTATCGCCGCATCGACTGCTGGGGACCCCGTCGAAAGAAGCAGTAGACAGTCGCACAGTCTCGGTGTGTTTGAATGGCAAGCTGCAGGGTCGGTGGAACGAGGAGCATTCTGGGAAAGGGGTGCATACGGGCTTGTGACACCATGCTGACCTTCTTGCATCCCAGTTGGCCCGCGAGGCGCAAGCGATGCGCCATCCGACTTTCTTGCTTGGAGCCCGGCAGATCCATCATCATGCACATATTTCAGACGGAAGGTTGCTTGCAACCGTACCTCGTTCTGGGCCAGTCCAGGGACGCGTCGCTGACGCCTGATTAACTTCGGTTCCACATGTGCGGTCAACAGATGGGCATCTGGAATTCCGGTTGTATGGAGAGGAGGGTGCGTTTGGTAGTGAGGTGCTCGTGCTAGTCAGCGGCCGTTTGGCGGCCGCTGCAAGCCCGTCGATCGTCCGTTTCAGTTGGTCAGCTCGAGTAGCTGTCTCCTAGCGACGTGACACACGCAAGCTTGCAAACGCCGCACTCAAGTACGTAAAAATAAGGTAGCCATGCATGTGAACTCCCACCGCCCTGATTGTAACTGGTGATATGGCCAGTCGTCGGGCACCAGCCAGGTGAATACCTGTTCGGGGGAGGGGGCGGAGAAGTGAGCCAGATGGCAGTGGACCCCCGAGTGTCGGTGATCGAGATTAGATCCTGTACACTGCGGGAGATCTGCCGCATGCTGCGTGATTTGGATGGGCCAGACAGAATCATGTCGAGCAGCAGCGACTGGTGGGCAGAGTCTCGGCCATTATCCGTAAAGTTTTCGTGCACATGTCCTCGAGATCATGTCGGGGCTGGATGCGATGTTGGGAGCAACGCGGTGAGGTAGCTTCCGAAGCAAGTTTGGGTGCTTTGGGAGCTAATGAGTTGCTAGTTCCTCGGACACCACCTCCATTGACGAGCTAGAGGTGACTTAGACATGGCTGGCGGCTAACAGGCACTCTTGGTGGCATTCTCTGACCCAGACGTGACAAGAACCTGGGAAGAAGCAAACTGAGGCCCCTCCAAGACCCGAACCAGCTGAGAGGAAGAGGACGAGACAAAAAAAAGTAAAAAGCCTGTTCTGGAGCCATGAGAACATGTCACCGCGGGCTGTGTCTGTCTGTTGACCGTCTCCGCCATCGACATTACGTGGAGTGTCGTTGTTGAAGATAGCGGGGCGCAGCGGTGGTTAGGCGCTGTCAAGGGTGTCCTTTCCCCCAGGAATCTGGAATTGGCTTCTTCCCTGTTGCGAAACCAACGTGTTCGGGTTCTTGGGTTCAGACAACAGACACCGACTTTTCCCGCTGGGACACTCCTGCTTCGTGAGGTCCCGACATTTCAAATGGCAAGACGAGGTGAACGCCGCTCGATGCCTGTGCCCTGCCCCTCACACGCTAGTCGTCGATCCAGCAAGGCTGTTGAACCTGAGAGATTCACAGACGAAGCTCTGGGGGCGGTGGTTGGCCAACTCGGCATGAATCACTTCTTCCAGTGACCCAGCTGATTGACAGCCCAATCCCTGCCCCCGTGAGCCTTGCGTGCCGCTCCCACAGCGGAGCTCGTGATGGCGCGGGTCTGTGCTGCAAATAGACTGTCCGAGGCGATGGAGAGGCACTGACTATCTCTGTGCTTGACGCCTTGCCAGAACTAGCATCGCCTCAGTCAACGTAGCCGATCGCCCAATCCGTCGTCATGACACTTGTGGCAAGTTAAGGTGAGTAAACGATACCAGGAAATCCATGGGTCGCCGCTGGCTGAAAGGTGGCTGGTGTCCACCTAAAGAAGCTTGCTACTCCGTGCGTTTGGAGCTGGTTCAAGGTTTGTTTCGATCTCGGTCTCAACGGCAGCTCGCGTGTTCTAACGGGGGTAGATCGGACGGTGTCGCCGCTAGAATGACATTTGTCTGCCTTGACAAAGACGCCTGTCCAGGAACATGGTACGCGCCCATTTAGCGGTGTGATGTAGCATCGGAACTGTGAGGCATGAGCTCTCCAATTAAGGGAGCGAGGATTTACCCATTGTCTCTAAACACGGAGGCGACGGTTTATTACGTAGGAGATACCGAACCCACGGGTATAATGATGGGCAATGAAGCTGACGCGGTGGTCGGCCGAGATGTACATCAGAGGTCCGAACCCTTGAGCCAAACAGGCATCAAGCCTGCACAAAAATCCTGTTGCTGAAGATCTTCACGACTCGTGTGGAGATTAACAGGTGCAGTGAGCGATCGTGAAGTGGAATGACGAGACCAAGAGCCCGTTGTTGCTCGTAACTTTGGCCCCCAAATGCAGTGGCGATGAAGACAGTCGAGGGAACGAGCAGGCCGCCGATGGATGCGAAGTTGGCAACATTTGATGAATCATCCACCTCTTCATTCCCTGCGAAAATCCCCGAGTCTGCAGCGGGCTCTGCAGCGGTATGGAGGGTCTCAGGCCCTCCAAGAGGACCCCTTTCGGTTGAGGATGGGGACGCTCTGAAGACGAGCGACGAACCACGATCAAGATGCCTGCCGGACAAGAAATAGGAACGAGACCCCACATTCTAAGTCCAGCAACCAAAGCCGCCAAGGGCAAGGAAGGTGAATCGCAGACGAGTCGAATGCGCACCAATGAGTAGAGGGTTGCGCCGAAGTGTTGGGGTGCGATCCAAAGTACCTCAAAGTACCTCCTGAGTGTCTCTTTCCCCCCGCTAACAGCTGTTTGGCTTAGCCTCTTCTTAACCCTGACAGGCGTGGTCAGGGATTGCGTTATTGGACCATGGATCCAGGGTTGAACCAAGTGAAGACGCCAAAGGTGAGAAGAGTGCGGTTCCGCTGTGAGCCCGACTGAGGTTACAATGGGGGTTCCTCCAGCTCTATTTCCCGTCTCTGCGTGGAATTGGCCAACGAAGGTTGATTGCAGGAGCCCAACTATGGCTCTCAGATTCACTATGACCGACAGAAAGCAACGCGGGCTGCAGCGCTGCAAAGCACCGCACAGTAGTAGCCCCTCGCCGCCGTCGCCGCACCGCCTGCACATTCGCGGGCCCTGCAGTTGAGCCTTGAAATTCCATGGCCTAGGGGACCACCAGGAGAGGGGAAGAGACGCAGCATCGAGATTGACCTCGAACCAGCACCAAACAAGCAGCCATGATCCATCCATCGGATTTGTTGTGGACTGACGGGAAGTCGTAGATTGGAGTCGATTGCGCACTGATGATGATCCAATGTCGGTGGAGACCAGCCGTCGACGGCACGCACCGTCTCGCAAAGTCAAAAAAGAGACGGGAAGTAGCCAGATCCGACAACGGCCCAAGCCTCGCGCTCGGGCGTCGCAGTTCGCATTCATTGGTATCCTTTGTTGCTTCTACAGTCGCACGTTGACGAGACGGTGCGTCGCAGCGTTTCCCGTTTCAACCCAGTAAATCGGTGTCATGAGCATCGCCGTCCATCATGACCGACAATTATGGTGCTTCCTCTGGCAAGAGAAAAGGCCCTTTCCTGTCGGGCTCATGGGCATCAGTGTCTAATTTTCTCTTCGTCATCCAATTATGTGGTCGTATTCGCATGTGTGTGATATGTGACCATGAGCCGGGGGGTGCTGGCAAACTTGCGCTGGGAGGACTGACCTCGTCAATCCAGCCCAGAGACCAAAGGTCACCATCGTGAGATGTGCACCACTATCCGCCCTAGACAGTTTGAATGAGCCTCAGTGTAGACAAGGGGCCCCAACGTCTGGATTTCCGTCTTAGGCAAACCGACAGGCCGCTGTCAGATTTCGACGGGCGGGGGGAAAGACAGTGCACGGCGAGGTACCTCGTCGTCCGGGGTTGGGACGAGTGGCTGAGACATGCATGCAACTCTTGTCAAAGGAGGGTGGGCGATGGCAGCCTCCTGTGGCGCTCATATAGAGCTTCGGTCATGGTTCTGGAGGTGGAGGCGCGCGTCGATTGCGTCTGGAAGCTTACGAGTAATGTCTTGACAGAACAACAACATCGATAATCAATTCGAGGAGCAAAGAGATCCTAATTTGCGGTTGGTGACGCTGGTGGGTTCTGCTATGGCCTTGTTGGATGAGCGACGAGGTGTGCAGAGTACATACGGATACGCGACAGGCCATTATGGTGAGATGTGTGTGATGCAGCTAGGCCGCCGGCAAGTCGAGCTACGGGTAGCTTCTTCTGGGATAGAGACAATCCTTCTGCGTGGGCTCTTGGGCCTCTCCTACCCTGACGATTCATGAGAACGAGTGCGACGCAAATCGTGCGTGGCAATCGGATCGGAATGCCATCATCGTATTGTTGCTTTCTGGTGCCCGTCCTGATTGACGACGACTCGTTCGTACAAGCTCGTTGCATTGTACTCCCCCAGCATCCGCAATACAACGCGTACGCCTCAGTGGCTTTTCCCTGCGACAAGACCCGGATGAGCATGGGAAAGGCCTGTTAATTGAAGCCATCGTGGACTGCGACAGGCCATGCCATGCGGTCCATGGGTTGAGACCCTTGATGAGGAGGCCCCGACTGGCTTGCAGCATTCGTAAGCAGGGTAACGCGTAGTGGACGATCAGCGGGCAGCGCCATGTGCAGTGTGGAAGGATGGCCGAGCGCGTGTGGATATCAGGAGCATCAGACTAACTCGATGTGCTTTGTTGCGATGTCCCGAAGCTCGGGAAAATTGGGAAAGACGGAACGTTCGGTAGTCGCATGCGCTCGAGGGAGATATGTTCCCTTCGTCGGGTCAATTGGCAACGTAAACGAAAGTTTGGAACCGATGCTTTTTGCGTTTTGAGCGTGGGGGCGCACACTCTCATGAGCAGCGACGAGAACAAGCGCCTGCTCCGAACATGACCGGGATGTGAAGGGGGATATGGTGAGGACGACGGCCCTGTAACCCCTCCCTGGTTGAAGCAAACGGCTCGGCGCACATGCCGCTCAACGTGAGCGCTTTGCCGAGAGCGCATGAGAAGTGATGATTGGTATGCCTAGCATCCAATCAGGCAGAGCATAGGAGAACGCAGCGCCATCCGTTCCATGGTTGTGGATTGGCTGTTCTCACTTGTCGGACGGTGAGGTTGCTCTGATGGCGTCCAAAGTCAGGTAGCTCCGGAGCTTGCAGTAGTCTGTCGGGGGGACTCGGTGATTAAGTTGCGACTATGCAAATATGCTTTGGGGGCAGAAATTGTTCAGTTGTAAAGGGCCATGCCCCGCGATATCGAACCTTAATCACGGCGGGAAAACGACACGGCGACTCGAGGTTGACCGTTGAGCAGAGGACCGACTGACCAGCGGCGGAGGCGATTTTTCCACGGCTTATTTCCGTCCTCTGGCTTGTGGGACTCTATCTGTAACATGCCTCGCAGTCGAGCAAGAGGTCCTTCTCGGTGGCTCGGAAAGCGGGTGAAGGAAGAGCTGAGGCACGGCTGTTGCCGAAGTGGGAGGTGGCCAAGGGACTCTCTGCCTCGGTGGATAGTGGAGCGTTCTCCGTACTGTAAGTGTAAGTACCTTACTCCAGACTCGGTACGGAGTATGTGATAAGACATGGTCTGTTGAATAAGGTCTCGTGGGCAGCCAGGCAGTTTGCCAGTGTCGTGACGGGCACACACGGGCAGCTTGCTTTTTGGTCATGCAGCCCCAGGATTGCGATAAATAGCCGAGTTGGAGACGGCCAGAGAAACCGTGACGGGTCCATTGCCGGCCGAGGCGTGAGACATTGACAAGGTCCAAAGAGACAAAGATCTACTCGATCGGCGATTTACGGGAGCGAGAGACCAACGACGGCCGACGGCACGAGATGGGCGCGGCTGGATGACTCGAGCGCCTTGTCTGTCGTATTGCAAAGCTGTAGGTCAAAGTAATTGGAGAGGGCCGTTGTATCATGGGACGTGATGGGCGTCATTGAGCGTCTAGCAGCAGCAGCAGCAGCAGCAGCAGCAGCAAAGCGACGGTGGGTCTTGTGTCTTGTTGTGGTTTGTGTTGCCTCAGCGGTAAGGATAGGTCCGAGATGGTCAAGGAGAGATTGAGTCTCTGTGCCAACCTTGTCCGACACCAGTCCTAAGCGCGTTCAGTGGTTTTCCGGGGTCCGAATTGCGAAAAGCAGTGTCAGATGAGGCTCCAGATGCAGATCCAGGCGCTTTGAGGACCGGAGCGGGAATTGAGGGCGGGTTGATCCAAAGCATGGGGGCCCAGAGTGCGTGTACGAATAAAGCAAGAGTCCCTCGGCTTGGCGTGCGATACCTGACAGAGTGAACAGGGCTCGTACGGTCCGATAATTGCCGGGATACTTCTGGGCAGAGTCTTGGTGGAAATATCTGTCTGTACGAATACAGACACCATGTACTCCGTACAGCTCGGTCAATGGCCGTTGGGGAGGGAAAAGAGGAGGAAACTTGTCGTCGGGATGGAGTCCGGGTCCGACGAGATTGACACGAGATTGACGGGACGGCTGCTGGTTGTGGCTTTTTGTGGTTGCTGCAAAAGGCTGCATGATGCTTGCTGGTGTCTCTGTTTAGGGTGCTGATGGGTGACACGACAGGCAGAATTGGATGCGCTGAATGGATAGGATCAACGCCAACGCCAGTCCCGCGGAATTGAGGTGAAGGGAGCACCAAGCCCAATCCTGTGGCATTGTCTCGTAATGAGGCATGCATCGTTGGTAAGCGCAAACATTCGACACGGGGCCTTTGCTTTGCAGCAGGGGATAGAGCAGAAAGGAAGTTGTCGTGAGAGGCTGCCGTGGCTTCGGAGAGTCAGGTACAGAACGGAGTTGTCTCCGGGGGGAAGGAAGCAAGGCACAGCACCGGCGAGACGCGGCGAGACGAGACGAGACGAGACGAGATGGATCATGTACCTACCTGCCCGCAGGATCTGTATCTTCTTCCCTTGCAAATGGCAAGGACGGGAAGGCACGAGGCGGACAAGTGGAAGAAGGCACGCCGCACAAGCAGTGCTTTCCAACCGTGCCAACATAACCTGGGAGGTAGGTACTAAGGTAGGTAGGTACCTTAGCCTGTAAGGTAGGTAGGCTGTCCACCCCACCTTCCCTTCATCTTCACCACACTGCATTTGTCCACTGCCAACTTCTCGAGGAAGGAAGGGTCCTGACAGCAGCTCCACAGTGCGGAGGGGCTCCTGCTTGATCACGGACAATCATTCACTTCAGCGCTTGCCATTCGTACAGGCAAGGGAGGAGGCAGGCAGGTGCAAGGTATTGGGGCTGGCTGCTGGGGAAAGAAAGGTAAGGTAGGGGCAGGCGCAGGCAGGGGACACTGGAGGGGGGCAAGGACGGCCCATACAAGGGCTCCTTCTCCAGGGTGTCTGCACCGAGTGGCCTCCACTGTCTGATTGACTGTGGAACCGCCCATCGACAGCGGCTGACAGTGGGGCAGATTGGTGTTGGAGTCGCAGCCGAGTGCGCCAGGTGCACAGTGCATCGTCGCAAGAGGCGCTGCCCTGCTGCCCTGCTGTCAGTGGCAGGGCGGGAAGGAAGACAGCGGAAGGGAACGCACGCACGCACGCACTGGACGCATGTAAATCTCTGCGATCGACTCTTGAGAGAGAGACGGGAGGTCACGGTTGCACGTTGGAGACTGGCTTCCGGCTGGTAGGTACACCACGGAAGCTGCGGGAGGGGAACGGGCAAGGACTGGGATGGGAAACACCTCAGGAGGCACTCGGGGCAATTGGAACATCCGTTCCATTACAATGGATTATACAGAGTCCAGTACCCCCGACGGACCTACGGTGGGCACTGTAACAGAGGGTAGGTAGCGAGAGAAGAGGAATGGAAGCAAACATTGGCACCGGCCCAGGCTGACAGGAAATAAGAAGACGATGGGCGCATCTGCACTTTCCCATCCGGGTTACAGGAGTACCTACCTTACCATGGAAGGAACCAATAGTACGTATCGGAACTTTATGGCACCGAGCCTGCCTAAGCCATCTCAGGAAGGCGCAACCCGACGCGACCTCACCTCGATCCAAGTGTGAGGTGAGGCTGGGCTGGGACCTGCCTCGTGAATGGAAGAATAGTAGAAGGCGCATGGAACAACTGGAGCGGCGGGAGGGCAAGAACGGAACACAGCACCGACGATGGAAAGGGGAGGAGCCGATGCGGGAAGTTGGACCTCGCCAATGTGAGCCGATGCTTTGCTTTGGCGAGAGATGAAGAAAAATTTCTTCCATGGGTTTCTCTCCCGTGGTGCAGCAGCAGCAGCAGCAGCAGCAACAACACAACGTGCATCGTCACCTCGCCATTGACAAGTCACGTCCTTCCCCTCCCCGTCTTGCCTCCGTCCCCATCTGCGAGCTCGGTCCCGTCCTCTCCATTCCAAAGGGATTCCTGTCTCCTGGCAGCTGCATCGCTACGGCGCAGCCCTTTCTTCCTGCACCATTCTGCCCCTCTATTCGTACATCTCTCTCTCTCTCCCCCGCCGTCTTAGCTTCAAATGCTTCAATAGATTGTTGGATCAGGGTCGCCCGTCGGCCGGCGCACCCAGGCAATCGGCCACAGGATACAGCATACAGCATGCTCCATACATAAGGTAGTGCAGGATACGGTACCGCATACAAATGACAAGAGCACAGTCACCAACCACGCACACTCACCTGGACCACACAGAACACAGCATCGCGTCCGAAGGGCCCGCAAACCGCTCCGCAATATGTTCAACCCAACTGGACTCACCTCAGCACGCTACGGAGTAGATCCTCGCTCTAATTAAAGTGCCTTCCCACCGACACCGAGAGACTGACTCCGGCCTGCACTCTAATCACGGGGTCAAAGCTCGCCATTGTCGTTCGATTCTTGAGGTCCATATTGAACTCTGTCCGACGGAGACTCGGCCACTGACGGCCGCTACGGCAAGCCGTCTGTCTTTAGGTCTTCTTGTCTTGCTTGCCCATGCTCCCTCCCAATTCCCAAGTCTATTCCCGACGAACCCCCAACGCAACGACCACTACCCCGACCGTTGATCCTGGCACATTTCCTTCCCTCGACATCCTGGCCTAGTTTCCGATGGCTGTCGACAGCCCCAGTTCCTCCAGCCCAGAACCAGAACCAGCCAATGCAAGCCAGCCCAGCGCGGCGCATTGCAGTGACAACTCGACACGACGCGATGACAACGCAAAAATACTCTGCGCCTACGCCTGCGTCCACCCTGGCCTGCCCTGCCAGAGAGACACAGAGACGCACACGCAGACCTTTGGAGAGGGAGAGTCAAGCCAACCGAGAGAGGTTTCAGGTTCCAATGACGCGGATCCTGCCCTTGACTCGACCAACGAAATCTCTCCCAACTTCTTGCAAGAGCAGATCAATGCATCGCCAGCAACAGCCTGCCTTGCCTCGCCTTGCCTTAACTTCCAGGTTGCTTGAAGGAGTCAATACCTACCTCACTGTCTGTCAGATCTCTCATCCTGACCGCGCTCCACCGAGCCGGCCATGTGTCTCTGCCCAAGGGCAATACCAATCATGCAGAGCTCAGGCACTTGCGACAGATTCTCCGACCTACCCAGTTGTAGCAGCCAATCCAACCTAGCGGCTGCACACCGCAGGCGTCTCCGTGGTTGGTTGTTGGTCGGACGGAATGGATCGAGAAAAGAACAGACGCATTGAACCCACCGGCCGATCCCTTCTGCCCATTCAACATCCACCGCACTCCCACGGCACGGCATTTGGGACGAGGCGACGACGAGACGACAGATCTTCCGGCACCGCCTAATCCTTCACTTATCCCTCTGACTGGTCGACTGCTGCTTGCCAGTGCCGTCCGTCACACACCGTCACCTCAAACATGGCAACCATCATCATCATCACCGCCCTTCACCGCACCGTCGACCGTGATCCATCCCACCCTCCGTGAACAAGATCAGGCACACTGGCCTTGGTACCTACGCCGCTTGCTGCTGCTCGGGCGACTCACACGCTCCCAACACGCACCACGCCCGCCGCAGTCGAGAGACTCCGGAGAAGCTGAGCTCAGAGGAGTCAATCGTCTTTCCGAATCAGGCCGCCTGCATATGCGCCAGACAGGCCTCAGAAGTGTGACCCTCTCTGCTAGAACCCACCATGATATCATGGTACAGCCAGCCTCTGCTACGCACTGCTCAGCACCACTGTTCCGACACATACGAACAAGTACCGGCCAACATTGACTCGTTTTGTGCCCGAAATGGAGCGCGCTACCACCGCGATTCCGCGAACCGAATCCTCGACGCTGGAGATTTTCAGCAAATCGAGACAAATCAAGACATGGCAACTTCAAAGTCCTTGACCCTCACCTTCGACCCTTTCTCCGAGTCCCGCTCGCTACCTCTGCCTCTGGAGTTGACATCTCCTCTTTCCCCCACACTTCCTCGACACAACGCGACACGATACGATGCAACCTCCTTGTCTTACACCGTCAACGTTGTTCGCTTCGCCGTCTTTGGTCACGTCGTCCGTCGTTCAATGGCCCAAGAGACGCCGCAGCGCCGAACCATCCCTGTGGCGATGGCGCGACAGCCTCATCGTGGTCCTTGATGCGGATACTACCTGTCTTCCCTACGCATATGACCCATGAGTCGTGATTCAGGGTCGGCCATGGCTCATCTCTCTCTCATGTCTGCATCTCATCATCATGGCTGAACAGGGCTCATCTCGCCGTGCACCCATCGCACCCATGCCCCATCGACATGCCATGTCTCTTTCTAACTTGAACCAAGCACTGCACCGCACGCTATTCGTACCCTCACCCTCCTCCTCACCTTGACCTCTCCCACTTTCGGTGGAGTCTCCGCGCTGCAACGCTCTTTCGAGCATGACTTGGATTGGGGGGTGCGCACAGTCCATCTTCTGGCTAAGATGATCCTTGTTAATAACAGAAGAAATTCTACGACGGCGAATCACAATGCCTCTAAGCATCGTGGGGATGTGTCGTGCGGGTAGCGACCTAGGGTACATGACGGTACCTCGCTGTCACTCGCAGGGGTGGTCGGCCATTCGACGCTAGCAACGACCAGGGCTGATGGATGGCAAGGGTACGGACTGGAGACGACCGGAGGCAGAGAGGGGCCTGAGGAAGAGGAGCGGGCTGGTCGCAGAGCAAACAGGACAATGACCAGAGGCATCCATCGTGTCTCCTTCGCTCACTTGCTCGCTCGCCCGACTCGACCCTCTCTCACTCGACAGATCAGAAGAGGCACCGTACCGCACCACTGCATCGCAAGTGGGGAGATGTCGCCAAGGTCCCAAAAATCCACAGTGCCCATCCACCATCGACGACAGCCAAGCTGACAGCAATTCCGCTCTGCTTTCGCTCCCTCTTTTTTTCTTGTCCCATATACAACTGCTACCGGGCTGGCACTGGACCTTTTTATTAGCATCATCTACCTCACGGCACCGACGGCACAACAGCACCTGTCTGGTCTGGGGGCGGAGGAGCAGACGGGGTGGGCTGCTCTTGGCACAGCCGGTACGACGTGAGACCTCACCTCACATCCCACACCGTTCTTATCCGCCCATGTCCATCTATCGTATGGGAAACAATACTCCCCTCCAACTCGCCGTCGTGCACACCTTGCATGTGGGGAGCTAAGGTGCTAGGGGACCTTTAGTGCGTGTGGGAGAAACATCGATTCTCTGCACGTCGTCCTCGCTCCTCCAGACAGACCCTGTCGCTGTCGAGACTGCCCACCCACTAGCAGCGCAGCTATCTGCAGATATGTATGTGCATATCCCGCCCCTCGAAAGCGGCTGGCCCATGTCCTGTCGTCCAACGACCCTCATCCTCTCTCTCCCACCTTGTCTCGACGGCAAGCTGGTTTCCAAATAAGACCCAGCGATCATCTCTCCACCCTCTTCAGCCCCTCCATTCCACGACGGCTCCTCAGTGATCAGCCTTTCCCTTCTTCTTGAGCGGTCCGCCACGGTCTTGATCTTCAACAACTTCGCCGACCTCGATATCCTGTCGTCTACTGGTCTGCCCCCTCGAATCCGAGTCTGGTCTGTTGTCGACTTGGTAGGCCACTTCTGCCACCTGCCTCCCCACCTCGTCTCCGAGGATATCCTATGGCCTTCTGGTCTTGATATCTGACTGGACTGCCCAGCTCTCGATCACCCGCCACCGCTTCGTCTGTACACATACACGGCCGACTGGCACCGCAACCTTTGTTTTGGTCCTTTCCGTGTTGGCATGGTCTCGTTATTGACGAGCCATGGATTCGAATGTTTTGCCAGTTGTGTCGGATGAGGGAGATATCTCTTGGTCGGACAACCAAAGCAATTCTTCAGACGACAACATGAACGACAACATGCTTTACCCACACTCGCCTCCCTCCCAAGCTGCGGCTTGGATGAACGCCACCACTACTCACTCGCACACCGGCCAGCTGTCTCCCATCAGCACCGGCATGGATAACGCAACGATGGACCATTCTTGCGCCCCGACAATGGTACACTCCGCATCCTCGTCTTGCACTGACTCCTGGAGCACCGCCCACGCTGATGCTTTCGACGGAGACGACGCTGACAACGATGTCGTATGGGAACAGGGCTCGGACGACATCCTTACCGTACCCAAACTCGAACCACTTGACGATGATTTCAAGTTGGATGATGTCAAAGAAGCACCGCTCAACACAGCAGAGTCCTCATTGATCTCACCCACCACTACCCAACCGAAGCAGAAGCGACCTCGGGGTCGACCTCGCAAGCACCCGTTGGCGCCCGTTGTGAACCCAAGCAAGGTTACCAAGGGAAGGTCCAAGACTGGGTGTATTACTTGTCGAAGGAGAAAGAAGAAGTGTGACGAAGCCAAACCAAGATGTGAGTAAAATCGTCGATATGTTGAATGGCCAGCTAACGTCATGGAAGGCATGAACTGCGAAAAGAACGCGGTCGTCTGCGAGGGCTACCACGAGAAGAAGCTTTGGAGAAGCGGGAAGGAGAAAGCTTGTGATGGTGAGTGTAACTGACTGCCCTGGCTTTGATCGGCACTAACAACCCCAAAGATCGCGTCGAAGACTCGGTCGTTTTCACTATGCAGCCCCTGTTCAACGGCGTCGACACCACTGAAGACAAGATCTTCTGGAGACACTACGGCGTTCACCTCAGCAATGTTCTCACTGTGGAGGGCGAGGCAAAGAACGCCTTCAAAGACATTATCTTACCGCTGGCAAACCTCCACCAAGGTGTGATGCACTCGGTTCTTGCCATGAGCAGCAAGCACATCGACTTCGACACGCCCTATGGTGCCAAGTTGCTCCAGCAAAACCCAACAACCAGCCGCGAGGCCCTCCAAGAAAGATCCGACTACCATCACAACAAGGCGATGGAGTCATTCTATGCCGACATTCGTCGTTCCGAGGAGGAGAATGTTGATGGGCAGACCATATCTACTGCTCGTTTCGCCCAGATGCTCTGTCTTCTGGTCACCACCCTGATTGAAGGCAACCCTCATGGTGAACACAGGGTTCATCTCCGGGGGTACAAGGAGCTCATCCAGCAGACGCCCCCAGAAGACACGGTCTTTCTCAGCTTCATCCAAGAGTTCTTCCAATATCATATCTACGCCGACGAGCTGTTATGGCATCCTGCTATGGACGGCCCTCGTCTTGCTTCCGAGGACTGGAGTCCTTTGGTTCCCATCGAATCCCCTCGACTCTTGGGCGTCGCCGATGGTCTTTTCCAATACCTTTGCCATATCACCACATTGAGGAACGACATTCGTGAGAGTGTCTACCGAGGATCTGAGACGGTTGTGAACTACCACATCTTGTACCGGGCACAAGAGATTCAGGAGGCCATCGAGCAGTGGATGCCTATGTGGCCACCAGGCGACAGCAGGCACCGTGTAGGACATGTCTACAAGCATATGATGTTTTTGCATCTGTTCCGCACCATCTACCCTCCCACATCAGCTGAGAGGAGACCTTCCGTGTTTTCCGTGGCAACTTCGATTGCCACGTCGACCTCGTCATCTTCTTCTCGCCGCCACTCTCAGATCTCGCGTCCATCGACCGCCACGAGCTGCGCGTCGTCCCCTGGACTCAGGCCTTCGACTGCGGCAGGATTTCCTTTGAGCATGCATCTCAAGCGTGATCCCAACTCTCGAGGTCCCTCCAGGACGAGCTCCATGCACGAATCTGACGCCGGCTCTTCGAGCTGTGCCGTCATCGATGAGCAGCGTCCTGCATCTCCGCCACCCATCCGTCGTCCCCCTCAGCACGATAACCGCATCACTTCTGCGGTTGAAGAGTCTTTGAAAATCATGGAGGGCTTCAAGCCTTCTGATCCTGCCTTGACTCTCCTGCTGATGCCTTGTCTCGTCATCGGAGCAACCTGTTTTGACCCCGCACAGCAGGAGCGAGTCCGAACTGTGGTCCGATCGATCCGTGGCTACACTGGTCTTCGCAACTGCGACAGGGTTCTCGACGTGCTCGAGGAGCTCTGGCGTCTCATGGACTTTGGCGACTGGCTTTCAGTTTGGGATTGGCAGACCGTCGCAAGAAACCAAGGCCTCGACTTCTTGTGCACTTGAGTATCCCACCAGTCAAGAGCTACTACATCCAACCGCCTCATTGCTACCCATCATCTCTCGCTCACCCTCGGGCACATGCCCTGCTCGTATTGCTTTTCCGCCGGTATACCCGTGTGCTGTATTCTCTCGCTATTTTTTCTCAGTACTTTCATACCATCTATCTGGGTCGGCATTCATTGAGGTTGGAGTTATCGGACGAGGCATGTAACGGAGACGACATCATGTACAGGGGGGTCACTGCATTCCGCGCCTCACGCAATGGATGGCAGCGGAGAGTGAAGACACTCTCGGGCTGGAGAGGCCAGATTTCAACGGTCGGAACTCGCGGAAAGCATCGGGTTCAGTACTCTTTTGCGTCTCAGCTTGGTTGGACTTGGACTTGGTTGTCTTGGGCGGCTTGTTGCTTCATTTGGCGTCATCTTGTTTTACCGCAACTTGGGAGGTTGGCTCTTTTTTTCCACAGTCGGCATATCGTTTTACACTGTTTTTTGTTTTTCATTTTGGGTAATTGGGATAACAGGCAGGGGATCAGGGGACCGATCTATGGGTGGGCGGCTCGGACAGTGTCCGAATCTGATTTTATTGCACACATTTGTTAGCACATTTGCAAGGAGGACTCCAAGGCAATTGCGTCGTGGGTTCTGCGATGAGCAGGCCCGCGATGCAGACTCAATACACAAGCCGCGCGCAGGTTTTTTTACTGCGCGCCTGTCCTCGACACAACTATTCGTCAATTGTCCTATCACAGTGCCTTGATTACACGCACGTGGCCCATGTTTGCCTGTCATTGAGGGGGGGTCCATCTGCAGATTACCGACTCATTGATGAGCATTCAGTCAAACGTCTCAGGTGGCCGTCTGCGGCGAGGAGGGAACTGAACCGGGGGGGTGAGGGCGCAGAATCTCCGCGAAGAGACAGACCCTGGGCGGCGGACGGCACGTATCGCGACGTTGAAAGACGACGAGCCTCACTCAATCGGGCCGGTAGGCCGTTCGTGCATGTCCCGCGGCTTGTGCAAGAATGGGCAGATACGGACCTTGCGGCATCTCGGATCTGTTGAGGAGGGCGGGTGCGGGCTGGCATAGCAAGACAACGGACGGTAAGGAGATGTCAAAACACCGTCGTGAGTTGAGCATGTTGAGCATCTCTCTCGTACGACGGACGCAGAAGGGTCCTCGAAGGGCGAAGATCTCCATTGTGCTAATGCGCGTCTATGAGCCGACTTTCCACCGAGCTTTCTGTGTGTCTCCCTCGGTCTCCGTCTCTGTGTCTTCCATCCCCCAGTCTCTATCACCTATCACTGTCCCTGTCTCGCTGTCTTTTACCGCTGTCGCTATCTCCGAATCTGTGTCTATCACTGTCTCCGGCTCTTTGCCTGTCTCTCACGGATCCCCTCCTCCTTTACTGTGCGTCTCGCATCTGCGGGATTGATTGCGATCGATTCTTTTTCGGGGGACGTACAGGCTGCAGACTCCGCTATGGAGCGAAACCATGCGGTACATACAGTTACTACTGCTACGGATACCTACCTAGCCTGCCTGCCTCCTCACTCCTCTATCGTACAGCTCCAGTAGAGAGACTGGAGAGTCCCAGTCCCAGTCCCAGTGTCCAGGGTCTAGCTATTATTTGCTTCTGTGGATGTAGCTCCACTCCAAGATTGGGGGGGGGCGAGGGGGGAGTTGGAGAGATTCTGCAGGTGGACGGGGCACTTTTTTTCTTCCTGAACCCCGAATTTAAAATCGCCTGCGCTGCACCGCGGTCTGTGGTTCTTTGCTGCAGCACAGGGGTGCTTGTTCGTTTTCTTGTCTAGGTTTCTCTTTCTTTTTACTGGTTTACTCGAGCTGGGGAGGGGGATACGGACGGAGTAGGGACAAGGGATGGAAGTGCGTGCTTTTTTTTCTGCTTCTCTCTTTCGCGTATGCGTGTCTTTTGGGGTGATTAGTTAGCCGATGGGCGTGGCCCCCAATCTTGCTTGGCCGTTGGCGAGCTGCTCGTAATGCACAGGCAGGCAATGGGAAGTGGGCACGAATCGCATTGCGGATCGGGAGAGATGAAGAACACTCTCGCGTCGTGTTACCTTAGACCCCGGGGTTGCGGGATGAGGGGAGACGGGGACGGAGTGCACTCCGCAGAACCAGCTCATCTGGGGCCGCCGGGAGTTAGTTGGCACTTGGTGCGACGGGTAGAGCTCTAAGCTCGGGTCTCGCTGAAGAATCAAGCGTCAGGGTGGGAAGACGCGGGATGGCGCGGGCTGGGCAGAAAGGATGGGTTCAGATCTGTCTGATTTCCGTTTGCCACTGGTGAGATGCTAGGACTTGTTCTATCGCGGTCTCGGCCTCAGCGGTGACGAGCCTTCAGTGAGCGGGTGATGGGCGGTTGAGGGGATCTTCCCTCTCGCTTTTGCCGGCCGGACAGGACAGGGATCGGGAATCTGCGCCATCTTGATCTGAGGTGTGGCATGCGAGATGGAGCTCGTGATTGGGGGGATGCGAGTGGGCAAGGTTTGAGGGTACATGAGACAGTCTGAACCACGTCTTGAGCCCATCTCTCGCTGAAATTCTTCCAAGATTTTTGTTTGACGTGGTTGGTGTGTACTTTTTTTACTAATGACCCCCGGGATTTGTCAAGGGCACGGCACGTTGAAGGAAGGATGAGAGGGTTACAGTGGCATACAATGCTGCGACATAGGAAATCTCTGATTTGTCGGTGACTATCGATCGGGATCGTACATGGGGTGTCCTCGCGGCGTGCTGGAAATGTAACATCATCGCCCAAACACCGCCCCTGCTGCCCCCGTCGTGGGGGGTGAAAATCTATCTTACAAGTTTTTGGAAGTATCGTGAGGGATGATGATGATAAGCAGGTTTGGCACGTCAATGCGGTGGCTTTGATGCCCTGCCGTCCCCGACTCATCTAATCTCATCTCATCTTTGTCTCTCTCTATCTCTCCTCCGAGCCACCTTGATCGATCATCGTCGGATCTCTGTCCGATCTCAGGGGCATGCCCTGGACGACGGCGGTGGCTCCATCAACCAAGCCCGCAATCTCAAATCCCCGGGGTGGGATGGGGGGAGAAGAGGGAGCTCAGCCTCAATGGATCCCACAAGCATGTGCCCATCCATCCCCCAAAATCTGTTTTGGAGAGAAGGAGGCTTCAAACGTACATGCCGCGGTCCTCGCCCTCGACGAGCTTGACCACGACGCCGTTCTTGCCGTCGCGCTTGATCTCGTACTTGCCGCCGAGGACGAGGTCCTTGGCCACGAGCTCCCGTGTGCGGCCGAGGGACTCGATGTCGCCGATGCGGACGATGGTCTTCTCGAGGTGGTCGCGGAAGCCCTCCTCGGCGCAGATCTCCTTGAAGGCGCGGTGCATCGGGACGGAGGAGGCGCGGACCTGGGCGTCGGCGGCGATGGAGAAGAGGTTGAGGCGGTCCATGTTACGGATGAAGTCGGCGCGGGTCATGATCTGCTGGGCCTTGTGCATGGGGAACGACGGCAGGAGGTGGCCGCGCTCCGGGTCGTAGAGGGTGTCCATCTCCTCCTCTTCGTCGACGAGGGCTTGGGCTAGGACCATGGCGCCGGACTGTGTGGGGTGTTTGTTAGTTGGTGTGCAAGAGGAAGAAGGAGACGAAACGAGAGAAGACTTACAGCCCACTTTTGCTGGTCCATGACATCGTCGTCCATCTCGGCGCCGAGGATCCAGCACTGGTTGAGGAACCACGTCTTCTCGACCGCGCAGATGGAATTGCACGTAGCAATCATATCCTTGCTCTTGGCAACGCGGTTGAGGAAGGACAGGCGGCCGCCGACGAGGTCGTACACCTCCTCGAGCTTCTTCTGCTCGAGCTGCTCGCCAAAGTACTTCATGCGGTACTTCCACAGGGCGTTGATGGCCTGCTTCTTGGGGAGGTCGCGCACGGACATGACCTCCATGCGGGTGGCCAGCTGCTTGAGGCGCTCGTAGACCCAGTAGTCGTCGGTGTTGAAGACCATGGTGACGAGGTTGGAGGCGGCCCACTGCTCGGCGCGCTGCTGGAGCAGCTCGATGAGGTCCTTGCCGTCCTCGTCGTCGCGGATGAGGTGCATCTGGTTGATGATGACGACGAGGGGCTTCTTGCGTTCTTTGCGGTTGACGAGGGCGACCTTTTCGAGCTTGTTGAGGGCGCGCTCGATGTCGAGGAGGGCGGTGGTGTCGCGGGGCCCGCGCTCGGAGAAGTAGCCGCCGATGTAGTCCTCGTGGAACTCGAAGTCGAGGGCCTTGCCGAGGCGGATGCGGACGATCTCGAGGTCGGCGTGGGCCTCGAACATGGCGACGCCGTCGCCGTCGATCTTGCGCATGGCCTCGATGAGCATGCTGCTCTTGCCGGTGCCCTTCTCGCCGAGGATGAGGAAGTAGTGGCCGACCTCGGTGGCGTCGACGATCCTGTCGATGCGGGCCTGCTCGGGGCGCTGGACCCAGCGGTCGTCGGCCTCGGCGGCGGACTGGGGCACCTCCTTGCCGATGGCGGCGAGCTCGAGGACGGGGTCGCCCGGGGTGAAGGCGCGCGTCATCTTCTTGAGGACGATGCGCTTGTAGGTCTTGTGGTAGGCGTAGCCCGCGATGGCGAAGCCGGCGGCGAGGACGAGTATGGAGGCGAAGGAGGTCGCGGCGGACTCGAGCATCTTCTTGGGGAGGGAGTCGCCGCCGCCATGTTGGGATGTGTCCTTGGGGGGTTCTTGAGAGGTGGGTTTTGTGTCTGGTGAGGTTAGTTTTGATCCGAGACTGGTGAAGTGAGGTTGATGTGAGAGCATGAATTCTTCGCTTGAAGGATTCAGCGAGAAGATGAGCTGTCTAGGACATTTATCTCATGGTGCTCATGCCTTTCATACATCCAAGGCATGAGCTCATTGAGATGTCCGGCTGAGATGTTCATCTCGCGATGGCCTCATCGTCTTGAGCATGGGTGAGAGCATCGCAGCCTGATCTGATAAGCACAAAATGCGCATGCAAAGACGGCCGGATCTGTCAGACATCTTGGCTTGCAGCTGAGAAACGCCAGCCGAGAGTGAGATCCCTGCCTCTGCATCCCCAAAGGAGAGATCAATGTCAGACGGCCGATGCCCAGCCAGCCTCGCGCATCAACAAGTCAGGGCTCCTCTCGTCATGGCATCCTCAATCACATGCACGGCACCAGATGGAGCAGAATGAACAGAAAGGCGGCGACCAATCAGACGCAGACGAGACGAGAGAATCGGAACATACGCGCACCAACGTACCGGACCTTCGTGAGGGATATGTGGAGAAGCAGCTCCGCGCCGGTGCCGTGTTTGCCGTTGCCGTCGCTGCCGATGCTTGGAAGTAATGCGGGTGGGAGGAGTGTGCTGCTTGTGCTTGTGCTTGTGCTGACGCCGACAGCAGCCCCCAAGCACCACGCGTCCCGGTCCACCGGGCCCGAGAGGGTCGCAGCAGCAGCAGCCGACGGCCACCCTTGCTCACCGAAGCCATGGTTGGGATCTGACGGGCATGCAGGGCCAGCTGCGGGCTCGTTCTGGTGGTGATGTGTGTTTTTGGAGGTGAGGATTAGAGTTGGCGATGGAGGGGGGAGGGCGCCAGGTTTGGGTGATGGGGAAGTAGATTAATGGGTAAAGAAGGGAAGGAACGGAGAGGGCGGAACAGACCAGCGTCGGGTGCGAGATTTTGATTGTTATGGATCAAACAGACAACAGACGCAAGCACTGACTGATTGAAATTTAACTGACTGGCGCAACGCAACGCTACGCTACGCAACACTGCACGAGCACAAGCACACGCACACACTGAGAGAAAACAAAACAATGGGAAAAAAGGGAAACGTCACCCAATTCGCATTCAAGCCACAGTGACACGGAGGGAGGGAGCCCTCTCCTCGGAGACGGAGTCCCTCGCAATTTGAGACTAGAGATGGCTTCTCTGTCCTGATTCCTTGGCACGACCCATGTTCTGCTGAAATCTGCTGCAAGAACCGGTTGTCGCCTGTGGCGCACCGAGCGATGCCAAGACCTGGAGCCAATTGAAAGGCGGTCAGCGCGAAAGGGAGGTGGCTGATGCCCTGATTGGAACGGTGCACTGCAGTGGGTGCCCTCAGGCTGCTCCACTCTTTTGGCAGTCACTGTTCCGGATTCAGGCTGCTGTGGGGCACTGAACCACCCACTGAACCCGACACCCGCTGCACCTGTTGCTCGGAACAACTCCGGCGGGGTGAGTGACGATAAGGTATTGACGATGGCTTCAAAGACGTCAGACATCTTGAAGCACCTGGCCATGACTTGATGTAGAAGTTCAAGTCCGGTAATAGGTTGTTTACTTTATGCGATTTGATCACTGACACTGGCCTCATGTTGTTGAATTCTTGTGACAACTGAAGATATCTCTCAAATAAAATGACGATATCAAACCCTCAAAAAATACGTGTGAGGCTAAATATTTTCTCACAGACTTGTTTTTGATTCAAAAGCAAGGTCAATTGGCACGAAAATTATCTTCAGCCGTTTTCTACCTTTAATAGTGGTCAGGGACCGTTTGGTTCTCAAGCTTGGTACGGAAGTGCTCAGCTTCTCTAGGCAGTCACCAGTGTGGCTCCTACCTTGAATAAGTACGTTCGACACCCGCGTAGATGGCTTTTGATGCTGCCTTTCGCTAGTTTTCAGTAAGATATTCTACCATCTTTTCGCATATCACACACCCGCAGTCAAAAAGACTTGTCACGTCCGTAAAGGTACCTCCTCGGGACGAGCTAAAAGGAGGCATGCCGAGACCAAGGGCTCGGGGCTTGCCGAAGGGCACACCCAAACCATTGTTCTGGAACCTCGTGGAACTCGACTCTTGAAAGAAGACCGACCTTGAACTGTCTTTGAGTCGCTGCCCTACTGGGTAGGTACCCACCAGGTAGGTAGGTAAGGTAGGTAGGTAGGCGGGCAACCTCAATCGGGTCACGTGCCTCTGTTGCCAACCTCCTCGACAACAACTGATGGGAACACCAATCAGAGGTTCGCAGCACAGCGCCATCAAGTTGCAAGAGAAGGAAGGCGCGTCTCTCGGAACAGAATGGGATGCATCAAGGTCAGCAACAGATCTCAGGCTGTGATGATGATGTGCTGCCATTGGTTGCAGTAATTGAATATCAGATGCATCATGGATTTACATCTCATATCTCCATATCCCTCGAAAACACCCAAGTTTTTGAAATGGAATGGTTTGATTTCCCACTCAGTCTAGATTGAATCAGCTCTCAGAGGGTGTTGTAGAGGTGGCTGCTTCGGCAACATGCAGCAGCAACATCAACACCACCACCCACCCGCACCGAGAACATCACCAACCCGGGTCCGTGCGCCCACCCAGCTCGAGTTCCTTCCCAACTTCTCAACTCAGCTGCCCTTCTTCTCTCAGTCGTTGTTTTTCTACTTTGTGGCCGTGTAAAATTTCTTTCCTGACGCGTTGACAACACCAACTCTTTTCTTCCAACCCCCCGACTTTGCTCCTGCTCAGCTTCACTTTCTCAACCGCTTGGCCACCCTTTCGCCCCGTTCAACTCGCGTTAAAACGACAAGCTCTTCTTCCCTGAAAACAACAACAAGAAGACGACTTTAGGTATTTACATCTCATCTCATCGATTGCTCTCCAAAGACTGACGATCCGAAAAGCGCGTTGAAACACGGCGAATCTCATCCCCCCGCTCATCCCTTCTGCCCACCTCACATCCCGCGTTCCATCCCAGTTGGACCACGACTTCATCCCCCTCCAAATCCCTAGATGACACAGCACTCTCGAGCTCTCACTTGGAGATCATGGACCCTCCTCGAATGGCTTCTGCTTCAAAGATGGATCCCGATGCCCCAATGGCTTCTTCGGATCACCTTCCGTCTTCTGAGAATCCAGGACCCCTTCGACAACAACACCCTCCCCATCTTCCTGGCGTTGGGTCCCAACCCACGCTCAGCACCGATGTGTCCGATCTCACCCCTCGACCTTCTCCTCGCTCGGGAATTCTGCGAAGAAACTGCCCTCGACCTCCGCCGATAAACATCCCTTCGGTGGAGGATGACATCGAAGACGACGAAAAGACCGAGGTCCCTCCCACCTCACCCGAGTCTCCTGGACTCCCAACTCCCCTTCTTGCCGGATGCCCTGGCCGCGAGATCTCTGGTGCCAAGTCCGATGGTCGAGAGTGGGCTTACGACTGGGACTCTCCTCCTGTCTTGCTCTACCCTGACGACCTTTCCAAGACCGAGTTCCATGAGCATCCTCTGGCGCGACACATCGAGCTTGAGAATGGCTTTGAGCAGGGTCAACTTGCCATGTACGGCCTCATTGTGCCAGCCACGATTGACAACGGCACTCCCACCTACACCTGGGAGTCCGACGATGAGGAGGAGGAAGATCGCACCAAGGCCGTCGTCCTGGCTAAGACACCACGCAGAGCGTCACGACCCCCTCCCCTTCGCACGCCCGCCCCAGCACCTGCCATCAACACCGAGCGCCAGCGCACCCCCTCCAAGGTTCTTCAAAAGGTCAAGACGTTTGCCAACTTTGTCACCAACGGGGACATGGAGAAGGAAGTCCCCGAGCTCCCTACCCTGAAGGAGCTTCTCGACCAGTTCGGCATGCCTCCCGGGACCCCGGCCGAGTCGGCGCCCAGGACCTTTCTGCGTCCTACCAAGTCTAGCAACTCGCTCCGTCCCAAGACGCCGACGAAGCTCCCAAGCGCGACTAAGCTGCGCAACAAGAGAAGTGCCACGGGCATCACCAAGATCCAGATTTCCGATCCTGTCGCCCCGGAGGAGATGAAGCGCGTCGGCAGAGAGTTCAGCGAGGCTTCAACCCGCAGCCACCGCCCGAGAACCAAGACTGCATCCGAGAGTGATCGCATTTCGAACTACGCTGCATCCCTCCGCAGCCCGTCCAACCTGATTTCCCCCTCCATCTCATCCAACATGCCGCTGTATCTTCTGCAGCCCGCGCACCCCAGCATCTTCAACGGCACCAACGAGCCTCCCCCAAAGTTCCGTCTCGCTCGTCCACGACTGGCGCCCATGGAGTACGCCCGGCAGTATCTCCTCGCCAAGGCCAAGGCTGATGAGCAGGGAGAGGAGTGCACAGTCCAGAAGCCGGACACGACTCGGTGTTGGACGGAGCACTACAAAGAATTCCTCCTGATTCCCTCCATCCCCAAAGGTGTCACCAGAAACTTCCTGCCAGATGTGGAGGAAACCGACCCTGAATGGATCAAGAAGAAGAAACCGGTTGCAGCCACCAAGGACATGGATGAGGAGGTTGCAAAGAGACGTTCGTTCCAACCACTTCCTTTGAACTTGGCCCCTTCATCGCCCCTCCTGCCAGCTCACCTTCGCACAAGCTCACTTGCTTCCACTGCTAGCTCGAACGACAAGCGCGATTCGTCCCTGGATGCATTCACCCTCGACCTTCCCAGAGCAGCTTCTTCCGACCATTGCCTTTTGCAGTCAACCAAGGCTCTCATCACCAACCCGACCGCTTCGATTCCTCGCGCAAACACTGATGTCTTTGTCGCTGTGAACACAAGCAGCGAGCGTGAGTACAGAAGCTCTTTCACCAGCTCTTTCCCACCTCAGTTTCTTTCATCCACTTCCCTGGGCAGAGACAGACCCTCCAGACAATACCAGCATCCCCCTCTGCTGGCATCTGAACGGGACTCTAGTGCTGCACCTCCCACCCATGTCTTCACAGCTACACTTGCTGACCATCAATCTGTTCATCAACCTGTTCATGAACAGCAACTCACCCCCAGATCAGCCACCTTGAACGATGTTCCCCATGACTTCCCATTCGCTCGGCCGCCCTCGGTCGCCGCCTTGCGGAGGGCAGTTAGCCCGGCGGTCTTCACACCTCTCTCGACTCAAGTTGTGCCTGCTACCTCTCCTCACCAGGACTCTTTCGACGAGGACGACACGCGCAGCGAAGTCACCGCAGTGTACCGCCCAGGATCTGCACTCTCCTCTTGTACTGTCATTGGCCCCTGCTCACCTGTTTCTAGTGCTGCTGACTTGGACAAGAACGAGATCTCGCCTAACAGTATCAACTACAATGAGTCTAACTTACCTCCAGCACCAGTGTCTCCTTTGAGTAGTTCCCCGGCTACTCCGCAGATGGGAACATTTGCACCACTGCAGGACACTCGGACTCACGATACATGGGATGACGCTCTGACCTGGCGGTCCAGTGACGAGACAGTCCAGCAAAGTATCGCAGATGAAGGAGTTGACTGCATCGACTTTGCAGACACTTCTTCAGTCTACTCACAAGACAGTGTGCTCACAGCAATCCATCGCCCTGCTGCTGGTCGTCACCTTACTCCTCTGGACTTCATGCCCCAGTCTGAGAGTGCTGTTGAGCAGGAAGAGGACCCAACCCCGCAACAGCTGCGTGAACCTTCATCTGCCGAGGCTCAAGCGCAGCCCGGAACCTTGGAGAACTCAACCACCATCCTTCGCCCGGTGTCATATGTACCCAACACCGAAGTGGCCCAGACTTACACTGCCAGTGAGGCATCGCAGGAATACCAGAACGATCGTCGCTCCCAGGCTTCTACGCTTACCATTGACAGCAGCTACACTCATCGCATGCCCAGCCAGGATGGCCGCGCCTCCAGAACCTACGAGTCTCGCATGGAAGCCGACCTCCGCCGCATGCGGGCTGAAGAGAGGCAGAACATGGTTCGCGCCTCCTTTACCAACACAGATGGCCGTCAGGATGAGGATACCCGGAGAGTCAAGCCTCGTGGTACGCGGGCCTCGCATGCTGGCAACTCGCAAGACGCCGCATCAATTGCTTCAGTAGCATCTTCATCCACGTCTCAACACGATCGCTACTCCACGTTCTCTGATGCCGCATCTGCTTCAACCTTGGAGTCGCGCCGCTCTCAGGCACTCTCCTTCACGTCAGTCGCTTCTTCAGACCGGTCGACAGCCAGCAAGCCCCGCCGCTCCCGCATCGACACGCCTCAAGATGCAGCAGCTCCTATCCGCGACCTTCGCTTCCCGGCCCTGGACCCGGTCATAGAGTCCCCTTCCCAGTCCCCTGGCCTTAGGATCTCTGCAACTTCCCCCGCCATCAACTCAGCCGGCCGCCCGCGCAAGTCTTCTCTTCCCAGCAGGCGAGACTCCGCCCAGCAAGGCACCGACTCTGAGCTTCCGTCTCTCAAAGTCCGCAGACGCAGACCTGTGGCCGACTTGGATCCCCTCCCCGCCTCCCAGGCCTACCCGCAACCTCTGCGCTTCAGCTCCCTCAAGAGTCCCCCTCCCGGCGCCGTCCCAGGCCAACCCAGCACCAACATCACCCGCTCTTCTTCGCGACTCATCACCGACATTGGCAAGGAGCTCGACCGCGAGATGAAGGACGTCCTGTCGCCGCACACCGCTGAGCTTGTCGCCCAGGAAGACTCTCTGGAGGAGAGCAACGTCGAGACGCCCACCCGTCGCCCGCCTCGTCAAGTGCGCTCGATGAGATCGCTCCCGCGCTTCGACGCGCCCAGCATGCCGGCGCCCAGCAAGCCGCTGCCGTCGATCCCGCAGCCCAAGACGCGCTCAGAGGCTCCCAGCCGCCCGCAGACTTCCGGCCCTGCCTTTGTCGACGTCGACTTTGGCCCCGGCCCTGTTGTTTCGCGCGCTCACCCTCCTCTTCCTCCCATCCCGCCTCCCCGCGTCGCTTCTGTTCCCCGGCCGCCTATTCCTACGGTAACTCCCCTCGTCTCACCAACGATCCCTCCTTCCCCGTCCACCGGCTCCGTCTACGTCACCCACAACGACTTCTCGGTCAAGAAGGACCGCACGATCCGGCCTGCTGCATCCGTTGCGGCTTTCGGTTACCGCCCTAGTGAGTACTCTATGAATAATACCCCGAGGATGATGAGGGCTAACAGCGATACAGCCCCGACGGTAGACCCCATGCCAGCCCGTCAAGTTCGCCGCTTGGAGTCGACTGCCAACCTGCAGCCGCCTCCCGTGCCCCCGGCGCCGCCTGCTCCCACGTCGGCGCGCACCCGCATCTTGGGCAAGATGGCGTCCATGGCCGAGCTCAAGCACCGGCGGGAGGTCGCCAGCTCCGCAAGCGGCGGCAGCAGCGAGGAGGCCGTCGGTATGCGGACCTTCCTTGGGGAGGACGCTGCCCCGGCTGCTGCGCCCTCCAAGACTGAGAACAGCAAGAAGAAGTTTTTTGGTGGATTGTTCCGCAGAAAGAAGTACGGAGAGAAGTGAAGGAGGAATCAGGAACCAGGATTCAGGAACCAGGAATTAGGAAAGAAACCGTCAATTGAAAGGCACTGAACCTAATCATGGCAGGGAGGTTTGGCGTTTTTGGTGTTGGACTAGGATGGGCTTGTTGGTTTTTAGATAATGATGTCACGATAGGAAAACGATGTGTGGATATATGACATGCTGCGTCTTGAGGTTTTCGTGATGTTTCTGCGTGTTTGGTTCGAGAACAGAGGATTTACTGACCAGCACATGCTTATTTGCCTACCCTTAAGTGGTGATCCATGGAAATAAACTGACAGCAGGCAAGACCATCGATGTGACCAGAATTGGGATGATGCAGGACCATATGGCCTTTGGGACCTTACCTAAGCCAACATCGGTGGCTTTGTTCATCATTTCAAGCAAGTGCTGGTCCAACCTCGCTCATTCCCGTCCCCTCGAGGAAGGAGGTGCAGATGGGAAAATGACATAATCGAGGTCGCTTATCTTAGTGCAACGCGGGTTGGAAGTCGCATCTGAGCTTCCTTCCTTCCGCATTCCACGGCACTGGAAGGTGGCCCAAGCTTCCCATCTGCCCTGCCTGCTGACCCAACCATCCAATCCCAGCCCTCCATTCCAGAAAGTGGCCCCGCCGGTGGACCCGCGTTCCCGTCGCGTGTGTTGTATCCACCTGGGAAACCGCACCAGGCAAATCACGGTCGTGCCTTCTCTCAGCGACCCGTCCATGGATGGCCTCCCTGAGAAAAAAAGTTTCCCCGCCGGCCAGACATCGTGTGCATTTTCACATCACATTGCTTGACCTTGACGTCTACGTCGACACCAATTCCCCTTCCGAGGAGCTCCCCGAGCGAGCTGCCTTGCGACCGACTACCTCTGGCTCGGAAATTTTCTCTTTTGGCCGACGCCCTGGGCAGCTGTTCGCCCCACGCACGCAATGTTTAGCTCCATCTCCCGAATCCTCGGCCGCACTCCGCAAAAGAACTCGTCTCCCGGCCCGACGAGACCCTCTCCCGACGATCACGACCGACAGCCCTTCTCCTCTACCGCTCCTCCGGGCATCGACCTTCAGTTCTCCGAAATGTCTCAAGATTGGGGTCGCGCAGATGACGCCGACAAGGATGACGAGTATGACGGCCCCGATGGCATCACCGACGATTACCCCGGCGACGCTGCCACCGATGCTGCTACCGATGACTACGTCGACCCTTTTGCAGACATGGCCGCGTTCTCAACCCAAGTGAATGACGAAGATGATGCCGCCCCAGCCTACGAGTCCGACCCAGCCGAACCCGAGCCCAAGGCAAAGAAGGCGAAGAAGGCTAAGAAGAGCAAGAAGACCGAAGACAAGGAAACGCGCAAATCGAAGCGCAAGTCCAAGAAGACCGACCCCTCAAGCTCTGCCGATAAGTCTCTACCCAGTCCGACTACGAGCGGGCGTGAGGATGCAAGCGACGACGGAGCCCAGTCTAGCCAACGACTCGAGCTCAAGGTCGAGCCTGGCACCTCGTCCATCCCGGTCCCGGAAAAGAGGAAGCGCAAGCGCAAGTCTACATCCAAGGCAGCGGACGCTGAATCAGCCGAAGCCGAGAGTGCCAAACCCAGAAAGAAGAGAAAGACCCGCAAGCCCTTGGAGGATATCGAGGACGACGAAATGGAGACCCAGCCTGAGGAAATGATCCCCGATTCACCCTCCACTTCTCACGAGGTGGTGACCAAAGCCGAGCCCCATTCCGCCGATGTCGACCAAGACCTCACTCTTGACTACACCCTCCAGGACGATCCTCAACAATCTCAGCTCGTGAGCGTTTCGAGACAGCTGTTCCAACCTGCGAAGGGAACTTCTACCGCAGCCGTGTCCATGAGCGACGACGACCGCGAAGTATCGCTGTCCTCGCCCAGTGTCATTGCCCAGAGGCGCAGAAGCATGTCTCGTGGCTCTCAAATTTCCACGTTCAGGCAGGGACTTTCTAGAGAGTCAACTGGTCTGCCCGACAGAATTTCAGAGGCTGCGGAGTCGGCAGACGAGAATGAAGCTGAAGATGAGCCGTCCGAGGAACAAGGAAGTGCAGCGGCTGTTTCGGACAACTCGGAAGATGAATCGCAGCCTGAGTCGGCCTCTGATGATGCCGGCGATGTCAGCATGGCAGATGCCTCGGCGGTTGCATCTGGAGCTGTTCTCGACGGGGAGTCTCAAGACGATTTTGCTGACCAGTTACCTCCCTCCTCTCAGCCGCCCAGGGAAGATACGCCAAGTGCCGACGAGGACGCCATGGACGTTGACGACGACGCTGCTGACGCCCAGGAGGAATCTGAAGAGCAATCGGAACCGGAGGTTGAGCAGCCTCAGCTGCCAACACCGAAGAGAGCAACTGCCCGCAAAGGTGCAACAACTACCACGACGGCCACCCCCGGAACCGCCCGCGGGCGTAAAGCCAACCTTCTCATCAACATGTCAGATGCGAGCCACCAGCCTAGCTCAGCACAAAAGTCAGCCCGATCCACTTCATCCAAGCGGCAACGTTCCAAGCCCACTTTCTTCGCCCAGGACGACGAAGACCAAGAAGAGGAAGCGGATCAGGCGCCAACCTCGCCGGCAGCCCCTACACAGAAACGAAGCAAAAAGGCAGCGTCTACCTCGGAGTCCAAGGCTTCGTCGGAAAAGAGGCCGAACCTGAAGGCCCGGTCCTTGAAAGGACAACCTTCAGCTGCTTCGACGCCCAAACCGAAGGCGATCCGGCGTCTGCAATCTAGGACTCCTTCATCCGCCCCGCCTCTGGGCGGCTTGAGGGAGGGTCAGTTCAGCATGGAGGAGATCAACCGCCTCAACGCAAGGCTCAAGCTGTACCAAGAACGACGTGGGCTTTCTCGAGAGCAATTGCTCGGCGTAATTCACATGAAGTACTCCAAGTCTGCTGAAGATAAGGACAAGGGCCCCAAATACGACGGCGAACTTTTCAAGGAGTTTTGGGATTTCGTTAGCACCGCCTTTCCAGACAGAAAGCGCCAAAGGGTCATCGACACCACTCGACAAGAGTATCGCACGAACATTCTGCGAGGCGGAGGCTGGACACCCCAAGAGGACGCCAAGATTATGGAGCTGCACGAAAAATACAACGGATCATGGGCAAAGATTGCCAGTGACATCGGTCGATTGGCGCCTGACATTCGCGCTCGCTACAAAAATTACCTTATTTGCGGCATGGTGAGCGACGAGCGAAGAGCCTGGACAAAGGACGAGGAGGGGGAACTGGTTGACGCGGTCCTCACCGTCGCCCGTCGGATGGAGAAGCCCTACCGCCGCGAAGTGACGAAACCCTTGGACTATGTCAATTGGCAAAGCGTCAGCGACGAGATGGACCGAAAGCGCAGCCGTCTTCAGTGCAGCAGGAAGTGGAAGCAGATGAAGATTGAGCTGACCGAAGCCGATCTGCGCGGGCCGATGGATGATGTGCCGTGGCCCCTGAAGAAGTGTCGACTGCAGATTCGAGAAATGGCACCGGAGGACAAGTACAGACTGGTCGAATCGATCTCCAAACAAGCCCCCGGCCCGGACAGCGCGATCAAGTGGACGACACTGGTTGACGTTCAATTCAGGAGGAAGTGGCATAAGGATACTCTCAAGCTGCTGTGGTTCCGTCTGAAGCAGCAGGTCCCGCAGTGGAGGGAAAAGACAGTTAGAGACTGCGCCCGCTTCCTCCTGGATGACGCTGCAGAGAACCATCCCGAGGGTTCCAAGTTTCTTACTGGCGGAGACGACAACTTGGATGCGGACAGAGAGCTTAAGGTCATCTCTGCCACCCGGAAGAAGGTCAACAAGGGCAAGGGCAAGCAGCCAGCGAGGGAACAGTCGGTCCCCGGAAACGAGCTCAGCACCATGCTGATAACCGCGAGTGATGCCGAAGAGGATGAGGAGGACGATGAGGCCGACGAGACTCGTGCCTCCAACGAGGAGACGATACTCACACAAGACGATACCCAGTTTTCAGAGTCGGCATCCACGTCGCCGCGGCTTGGAATGGCCCCGTCGCTACTGCCCCCAGCAACACAGCAGGCTAATTCGGCCGAGCCCAGCCCCGGGAAGAAGCGGGTCAGGCTCTCGCGGGGAAAGACGGCAAGGGGCGCTAGCGAGGTTAATGAGGACGAGGACGACTCCCCAAACGGTACACCGACACAGTCACAGTTTGGCGACCGCGCAATTCCTGACCGTCTCACGGAAAAGAAGATGGTGGCCAGGCAGCGCAAGACGTCGGGTAGAGCACAGTCGGTAGCCTCGATGCAGGTAGACTCTGTACAGAACAGCGATGTCGACGATGACATGCCTGAGATCCGGGTGCCCCCCTCGACGCAGCCGTCGAGATTCAAGGCCATCAACAGCAAGGCGGTGGCATCGGCATCGCAGGGCAACTTTGCCCGCAAGACTGGGTCAAATGTGCTTCCCGGAGAGCCAGTCGAGGTGACTGAAGAGGTCATGGCGGCGTTGGCTGAGGCGGAGAGCAGCGACTTCAGCGAGGAGGACGAGACTACGGGGGCTGCACCGGTGTCTGCTCGGCGCAGAACGTATAAGAAGCGTCCGCGCCGGGGCGAGGTGGCCGAGTCCCCAGCCTAGAAAGCTGCGTCCAAGGGCCGAACCCACCGGCGCGGTGCGCAGAAGTTCGTGAAGAGACGCAAGTCAAGCGGATAATAGCACGATGATGGTCGAGCTTGTTTACTAGGATTACACACACGGGCTTGCTAAGCCGGTGAGAGTGGATGCGTGTATGCTCGGTGTTCGGGCAGAGAGCACGGGTCCGGCGGAGGACGGGAGCGCCGGTTTTCTGGGGCACGGCGGGGCGTGACACGTTTTTGTGGTCACGAATTGTTGTTTTTTCACCACATGTACCAATACCTCACAGACCGAGTCGCCAGGACTCGAGTGACATTTTTCGTTAGTCGTCAAGTCCGTACCTGCAGTACGATAGAAACACCGTTAAGTTAACAACTTGCTCTGCGTGTTTGTTCCCTGCAACCGGGGGGTGGTCGAGTCGTGAGGTTTTACGTCACTGGCCATGACTCGTTCGTCGTCGATGACGGGCCCGTTGAGTGGTTGAGTGGCCAGTCGCGCGGCCGGGATGAACCACAACGCGATAACGAACCATACGTTAGAAAAAGTCTTCAGTACCAGTGTCGTCATAGTTCTTCTCTGCGGCTTTTGAAGAATTTTGCTATCTCCGACCTGACGTGACCAACGCCCGCCCGCAGCCCCTCTCCCACGCTCCCGTTCCGCGCCATTCGCCGCCGTAGGGCTGTAACACCGACGGTCTTGGAAGTTTGGTGTATGGATTCCCGGTGATCGTGAGGCGGGCTGTTTCCGGAGGCTTCAGGCTTCGTCTGTGTTGTCAAAAATCGGGGCCTTGGAGGTAGAGATGACGGCAGATGAGAAATGCATGCTGTGTGTTTTTGGAGGGTGGAATTACACGGTGCGGCGTCTGCTAAGCGCGAAGCCGCGACGGGTGTTACAAATCGCAACCCGACGGACTGGGTTTTGGGAAATGCGAGTATTGGTCACCCGCACGCACGCCACGCCACGCCCGGCCTGCGCCGCATCTGGTGAGACGTGAGATCACGGGATGGATGTAAGTCGTTTCCTCGTCCTTCGGCGCAGACCCGGGATGCCGGACGATATGCGCGAACGACGACGACGACAATGTCGGACCATGCCCTTCGGCGCCGAAGATTCTCGTGACGGGAGGGACCCCGGGGCTGGCCGAGGGAGCAGCACATTGAAGGCGTGGCCGTGGCGTCATTCGATTCCGCGGCGGAATTTGGGGGGTCGGGGGGTCTGGGGTCCTTTTCTAAAGACGATGCGGGTGATGCTTTGGGTCTGGTATTTTGTGATATGCAAAGACACTGTCGTGGTTGTGGGTGGTGCCATGCAAGGAACATGTCGGCATCTGGTATCTGACAATCTAGCAGCCAAAGACAGATGGCCGGATCAGTTCGCCAGCCAGCCAGCCAGCCAGCCAGCCAGCCAGCCAGCCAGCCAGCCAGCAACTTGCAAGCCAGCAAGAAAAACAAGAAGCAACGGAAAACATCCGATCAGACCACGGTGGATCGCGGCGGGAATAACAGCGGGGCGGGGGCCACCTGGCGGCGTGGCCGCATTTCGGGCTCTTTCTTGCCAGCGTCCACTCTCACCGGCGCGGCCAGCAGACCTGAGCAGCACGCAGGACCTTACGGGTTCCACTTTCAGGGCGCACGTTTGAGAAGTCGAGCCGAAGAGGGGCGAGAATTTGCGCGATGGGATTCTGCGAGTTTGCCATGCTGTGTGTTGTGTTGGTGTGTTGGTGACTCTGTGCTGGTCAGTGACATTGAGTCCATCTCGGTCGAGCTCAGGACGAGGTCGTGGAGGAAACGGTCTCGGGCAAGTGCACCGCGAGAATGCTTTGTTTTTGAGCTTATCTCTTGTGAATGCGACAGTTTGCATGTTCTCAGATAAGGATGATGATGATGCTGCTCAGCTGCTGCAGGGAGACTTCAACATAAACATGAGCATGAGCATGAGCCTCACCTCGGCCTCATCTCGCACACATCGTGGATTCAACCCCCCCTCCATTCCCACTTCCCATCCAATACTATTACCACCAAAACCAAAGAAAAATTCTACAGTCTCGCGTGTGCACCACGACTGCACGCACCGTCGCCCAAAGACTGGAGTAGGTAGGGAGTTGCGCTCTCGCTCAGTCTTCGGCCCTTTTCACGCGGCGGCCGTCTTGCTCCTCTCCGTACTCCTCTGGCGGTGCCCACACCTCATCAAGCTCAGGCCGTATCGTCGCGTCCAGCGCATTCTCTCTCGCTGCATCTCCCAGCACGAGGCGCGCTTCACCAGTTTTTGACGGGTCTGGCTGGCCGAGTCTCGGTCTTTTTCTGGACTCGACGGGCGAGGAGGTCTGGGAAGTAGGGAGTGCCTACCTATTGCGTTGAGCCTCAAGGCCCAAGGGGGAGAGAGGGTGGTGGCAGGGTGTGCCGGTGAGGCTGCCGCGGGCCCGTTTTAGGAGTGGGGGGTTCTTTTCGGTGTTATTCTGCGTATGGATTTAACTCTGTAATGCGAGGAGTGGTTCAATGAGCCTCATCTTCTTTGGTTTGAGCCTTGAGGTCCAACTGCAGAAAGCATTGAGCTGTGGTCTAATAGTGAGGTAGGATACGAATAACCGCCGCCGCTTCTGCTGTAGCTGTAGCTGCTTGGCAGGCCAGCCGATGAAGGCTTCAGGGTAGAGTGCAAAGTACGGCCACTGCGGCGGCGGAATCGCAGATCGGGAGCTAAAACATGAAGCCACAGCTCAGGGCGCGCCGTCTGCGGGCGGCATCTGATTGCCGGACGGACGACGGCCACTGGCCAGGGATCAAGCAAGCAGGGGACGAGATAACGAGACAGGGGGCCAAAAAGCCAATGCCAAAGCCAAAGCCATCTTTTTCAACCTTTTGGATCCAGCCATGTCCAATTTATGGAGGTTTACGCTACACTTTTGAGATAATTAGATTTACGCTTCGATAGATGCCAGTTGAGCATCATGATGCTGTTCATGATAACCGGAAAAGCTTCGACCCAGGTTCGCAAGAATATTGCAATAACCTCAGTAAAAGTCGAGCCTCACGCCGCCCTTCTGCAGTGCTACGTGCAGTCTGCAGAGCGCAGCGCAAAAAGAAGTGGGAAGGCAATGGAAAGATGCTCGGAACAGGGGAGGGGTTCAGGGACAGGGGGTACTCTATATTCGGACCTTGCGTGGGCTGGCCATGGATGCAGCAGTGAAATGTCACGATGTGACGGCGCTGTGTCTCTCAGTTCAGCTTTTGGCCGTTTTGATGGCTTGACGGCTGACAACAGCCCCGAGATGCCACCTAAGATAAACTCTAGTAAAGTCACGCCGAGAGATTGGAAGAGAATCTGCAAATGGTGGTTTATATCGTGCGCTGTTCATGTAGCATCATTATCAGCACATTAGGTGCCTAGTCGTAATGGGTACAAAGGTACATAGGAGCATGCCATCTGGCAGATGGCAGATGGCGCCCGTGCGGTGGATCTGCGAAGCGGAAGCGGCACGGTACTTGCAGAGTTGCGAGACCACCATGACCCTGTTTTTCTGTCGGTTCCTTTCCGCTCATGCTTTTTTTCTTCTTCTTTCTTTCGCACACCTGCCAAAGAGAAGTGGAAAAAAAAAAAAACCCCTTCCAGAGTTTTCTGTTTGGTCTTGGCCCATCACGTCGTCTGATGTCGGCGGGCGATGCTCTTTCCCTCTCCTTGGTCCAAGAAACAACGGCTGGTCCGAACAGCCCAGAGACCAGGTACCTGACTCTTTCCCATCAGTGATCTGTCTGTTTGCCCCCTCCAAAAGCTGGTTTCTGTTTGGCGGTTGCGTCAATGTCAGGAACAACGGTCGTCGGTCGTCTGCCATGCTGATGCCATGCTGCCATACACACTACCTTACTCAGGCACAAGGTAAGGTAGCTTACCCAGCTGTGTGCGCCCGTCCGGCCGTCTCCCGTCCCTCCATGTAACCCTGAGAGGCAGAGAGCTTTGACATATTGCGTACGCACCCGTACAGAGATGTGCCTGACGTCAATCGGAGGCTTCGGGATCTCCACCCAGCCGCGGGCCACGGCGGATCATCTCAAGCCAAAGCAGGGCTCGTCCGCTAAGCCAGATTGCGAAGACGCGACCTCCGTCGCCAATTCGCCAAGCTGAAAGGGTCCGATTCGCCATGTCCACCCTGGAGCCAATTGTGGTTCCCAACCGAGTCTCTCTTCGGCGAATTCCAGCCCAGACCCTGGACGCGGTCCCCTCTCGGCGGGATCATGGGTCCTGCTGGGTGCTGACTGGGTCTTGGCTATCAGAATTATTGACCTTTCCCGGAGCCTCAACTCGAAGCACTCCCAGAGCGTCTGTCTCCTCTTAGTGGCCGAGCATTCGACCGAACAGAGACTGGTGAGATTCCATCCCGACCGATGGCATGTACCGCACACGGTACCGGTACCGGTACTCTGCACCCTTTCTCCGTCTTCATCTCGTTGCCATCTCCGAAGGTACCTCCTCTCCCTCTCCCCCTTCACTGTGGGCATCGCGATGAAGACAGTGTCACGGTATTCCCACGGTCTGGCCAGAACCACCTCATTGCCTCCCCATATCCCCTCCTCCCACAGTCCACAGACGTACGTTGCTGCATTGCCCAGGTTTGGCCCGCACGCTTGGTTTGCTCGCCCACGGGCCCCCGACTTTCACTTGTGTCCGTTTGGCAGTGGGGTGGGGTGGGCGTTGGCCTGCTTTTCTTTGCTTGGTCAGGAAACGGAGAAGAGAAGGTGATCATGAGGCATGAAAACACTGAAGCACCTTTCCACCGGCGAGAGTGTGGGAACATGCGCGGAACATGCGCGGAGGCGAACGGGGGTCTACGGGGGAAGACGGGGTGAGTTTTTTCGAGAAGCTGGTCACACGTCCAGACGGCGTTTGCTGCCCCAGTGAATCTCCAGTTTGGCAGCTCAACCCAGTCCTTGGTCTTGGTTTCTCCTTACACACTAGTTGCAACCTTGGGGTGAGGTGGTGAATGGGGAGACTGGCATCGTGTACCTTACACAGGTCCCCCTTCCTTCCTCGAATACAAATACACATTTTCGCTCCTTCCCTCTACTGTCCTGCTCCTTCCTTCCCATACTCATCGCATCTAATCAGAGTTTTATCTCACCTCACCTTCCTCCCCCTTCCACCTCTTCACCTCTTCACCCCTTCCCACCCACAACAACAAACATCCAATCAACAACAACACCACAACAGCTGGATCGTGAAAACCCTTTCCAACTCTCAACCATCAGCAACAACAACAATATCAACACCCCGATCCATTACACAACATCACACAGCAATACCACCATCGCCCAAGGGCTCTACAATATGCATTTCCCAAAGTTCGGTGGTAAAGACGTCGAGCACAAGGACCGTGCCGGCGACGTCCAGTCTCCCGATGCCGCCTCCGCCGACCTCACGGCCGAGCAGAAGGTCACCTTCGCCGCTGCCTTCCTCGGTCTCGTCGCCTCCATTGGGGGTTTTATGTTCGGATATGTCAGGTATGTCTTGCTTTTCCCGTCCCGTCGGCCTCAACCCGAGACTTTTCCGAGTCTTCTGAGACCCGACTCACCTTAATCCGTTTGCTGCGACTCCCCGCTGACAGATTCCCTCCTTCAGTGGTCAGATCTCCGGTTTCTTCCTGATGGAGGACTTCATGGAGCGCTTCGGTGAGCTCCAGTCCGATGGTTCTATCGTCTTCTCCGCCGCCCGCCAGGGTACCATCGTCGGTCTCCTCTGCATCGGTTGTCTGGTCGGTGCCCTCATCGCCGGCAAGCTCGCCGACACCCTCGGCCGTCGCCTCACCATCTCCGCTTTTGCCTTCTGGTCTTGCGTCGGTATTGTCATTGAGGTCTCCTCCGAGAAGGCCTGGTACCAGTTTGCCATTGGTCGCCTTGTCAACGGTGTCGGCATCGGTGCCCTCTCCGTCGTCGTCCCCATGTACCAGTCCGAGTCCACCCCCGCCATCATCCGCGGTGTCATCGTCTCGACCTACCAGCTGTTCATCACTCTCGGTATCTGGACCGCCGAGATGGTCAACTGGGGCACCAACAAGAAGGTCGGCAGTGCTTCCTGGCGCATCCCCAACGGTCTCGGCTTCGCCTGGGCCCTGATCCTCGGTGCCGGTATCCTCCTGCTCCCTGAGTCTCCCCGTTACGCCTTCCGCAAGGGCCGTGAGGAGGAAGCCCGCAACACCATCGCCAAGCTCGCCGGTGTCGAGCCCAACTCCCCCTCCGTCAACGCCCAGATCGACGAGATTCGCGCCAAGGTCGAGGAGGAGAGCGAGGGCGTCGATTCCATCTTCGAGATCTTCACCGGTCCCCGCATGCTCTACCGTACCGTTCTCGGTGTCGTCCTCCAGGCCGGCCAGCAGCTCACCGGTGCCAACTTCTTCTTTTACTTCGGAACCACCGTCTTCTCCGCCACCGGTCTCAGCGACTCCTTCGTCACTCAGCTTATTCTCGGCTCCGTTAACGTTGCTTGCACCTTCGGTGGTCTGTGGATCGTCAAGAATGCCGGTCGCCGCATGGCTCTGATTGTCGGTGCCCTCTGGATGATGGCTTGCTTCTTCGTCTACGCCTTTGTCGGCCACTTCGCCCTTGACCACGTCAACCCCTCCAACACCCCCACCGCCGGCGCCGTTCTCGTTGCATTCTCCTGCCTGTTCATCGCCGGTTTTGCTACCACCTGGGGTCCTCTCGTCTGGGCTGTTGTCGCTGAGCTCTACCCTGCCCGCTACCGTGCCCCTGCCATGGCCTTGGCCACTGCCTCCAACTGGCTCTGGAACTTGTAAGTTTATTGTCTCAACCTCCTGATTACACGATCAACACTAACACTCTCAACAGCCTCATGTCCTTCTTCACCCGTTACATCACCGACGCCATCGACTACCTCTACGGTCTTGTCTTCGCCGGCTGCTGCGGTGCCCTCGCCATCATCGTGTTCTTCTTCGTCATCGAGTCCAAGGACCGCACCCTCGAGGAGATTGACACCATGTACGTCCAGAAGGTCAACCCCATCACCTCCTCCAAGTGGGTTCCCCACGAGAAGCGCCACGGCGCCCACGAGTCTGCCTCCGCCAGCGATGCCGAGAAGAACGAGCCCGCCACCGCCTAAGCTCTCTGCCAGCTTGGAGCACCAAAACGAGCACATCACTTCTTTTTTTCGCATGGATACCCCCCAATCCTTGGGAATGCAAAAAGTTTCCAGGATTGTAACGTGGATCACGCATTGTCAACTGCATCTGCATCTGCATGCATCATGACTCCCCTTTGGAGTCTAGCTCTTGTATCATAAGTTTTTTATTCAAGTCATTGCGACGGCGTTGGGAGGGTGGCATTCTCTGTTCATGAGGAATGAGACATTAGTAATACACTTTAAGCACATCACAAACATCTCTTGCTATACCTCGCTTGTGACCTATAGCTTTTCTCTCGGTACTCGTTCGTGATCTCTGCCCTTTCGCACACGGGGATATCGGCCTTTGCCCGCCGACAAGCTGACAGACAGCCCCATATCGCCGTGATATCCGCCACCCCGGCCCGGGTCGTCTCGCTTTCGGATGCTAGTCATTGACATGCCGCCATACCTTGGAAACAGACATTTCTCGGCGGGCTTTGTTGATGGAAATGCCAGGTCACCTCCGCCGACTCCGATACCCCATGCACGTCGGGGCATCGCGATCCATGACCCTCGGAAAGTCGCCTTTAGTTGAAGTTATCTTCCCCAGGGACTGGCGGCGGGACACGCTCTGCGTCTCCGGGGTCTAGGGGAGGCGGTTGGGATTGTAGATCTCGGGTGGCGTGGGGAGTTGATTCCGGGGTCGTATCCGGGGTCTGGTACGGAGGCACGCCGCGCGGGACCGGGATCGGGTGCGGAACAGGGACGCGGTTGAAATGGTGTAGGGCTTGGGTTCGGCGAAGGGTGATTGGAGCGCTTTTGATCTAGGCCCTTGTCGTAATGATGCTGCCAGGTGGTCTTGATTGATGGGACGCATGTGTCTTTGTACCGTTGTGTTGTGGTTCTTTGTCGGAGATGTTCTGGTACAACAATGTATTGATGGATTGATCCTCCCTCTTGTCTCTCAACTGGGTACCGTCTGTCTTGGATTATGCTGAATGAGAGTCCGTTCCAGTTCAACCAGGCTTCCGTTGTCCGTGTCATTCCCATCCCTTATCAGCCGAGAATCCCGAGGGCAAGACTCTTTGTGGCATGTCGCAAGTTCTGCTGTGGAGCGCCTCGAGATCATGAACCCCAGCCTGGCTGTCTTTAAACAGTGGAACTTGCCTTTGGTAAGGTATCTTTCCCGAGCTCATGATGGCTTCGATCAATCAATCAATGCATTGTGATAAAGTTGGTCATTCCTCCTATTTTGATCCAACTTGCTTCAGAAATAGAGCAATCCATAACTTGCAGCCGTTCGTACCTTCCATATCTTCCCAGCCCGTCTCTTCCAAGAAGACATATGAGTTTGGTAATAAGCCACTGGCTCTGGTGCCCTGGCTCTGGGTTCCCACTCAAAGCCATAAACTCCATGAAATACTCCTCAGGCTGGCTCTCGCGCCATGCTCGGTCCAACCACATGTATCCCAACGGACGTTTTGCCTCGCAGTCGTCGTGGGTGTCGTGCTCTTCGGCATCGTGGCGTACCTCCGTCTGGTTTGAGTTGGATAGCAGGCGAGCCGACACTGAGGGGACTGCCATATGGCTGCAGTGCGTCGGAAACACGGCGTAGAGTCCGTTTGACTCAGCCTGCCTTTCAGGCGTGAATGAAACGAACAGATCAGTTGTGCTCGCCAACAAGCTAAGAAACGGAATGTTGTAGAACGAAGACGAGAAGCTGGTGGGAAACCCGAACTCGGCCAGCTGGCACGGCTTCCGTACTCTGTGGCCCGGATGGTCTGCTTTGAGGCGAGGTATGCCCCCATCATAGCCTCCCCCAGCCATCTGATTTGTACGGGCTGTCTTCAGCAAGTCCCTGTCGAACGTGACGCCGCAATCCCATCCGAGCCAGGACCAGCTGGGAAAGTGAGGGTTTCGAAGTGCTGGATGATGGAGCTCGGTGCGCCAGCAGAATGCTTGATCAAACGCGCAAGTCGGGAGGCCATAGTGGAACACGGACTGTTGTCCGTCCATCATCCCTTCGTACCGCTGAAAGACTGCCTGGAATGCCGAGATCTTGTCCGAGTTGTCTGTAAAGCTGCACTTGGAATAGTGTTCCACGGCGGACACGAAGTATTCCAGCCCCTCTCCTGGGGGGATGGTGAGAAGCCCGCCGACGGTTCGTGAACTGCTGGACGCGGTTCTGGCATCTGCCATCTGTAGACGTACGCCATCAGTACTTACAACAGCCTTCTGACACTGCATGAAAATGCCGCTGGTTGTGAAGAGGACTGCTCGGTGGGATAAGGCGCGCTCTTGGTAACACCACCCGCGGCTCCCCCAAGGAGATGATTCCAACAGCGAGTCCAGGTCGTTGACAGAATGGCAGATTGTCGCTGGTGCTCCCAAAACAGGGTTCGGAAGAAGCCCTTCATCAGCGTCAGGGGCTGACACGGCAGCGATTGTGAACCTTGCTGCTGAATAAACGCGACGCATCCGTAGAATCTGGAGTCTCGTGTCCCGAGTAGAGTCCTGCAATATGCAAAGCGCGTCGACCCACAGGTATCTCTCCCCGGTCTTCTCGCAGAGAATCATGGCATCCATGATTGTGGTAGGAATTTGATCCCAAATGTCTTCAAGTCCATGTTCCTGGCAAAGACTTTGGATGTTGGCGGTGGTCAACCTGGGCTGCTCGATGCCGCCCCATACATAGGACAGGGCGGCAAATGTACAACCTTTAGGCATAGCAACTATGCATCGTTTGTAAACGTCAATGACTCGGAATTGAACACCGGAGAACTCTTGCCATTCCAACGAGCTCCCATGGCAAGTTTCATGATCGAAGTCATTTTCGCAGGCATGTAGCCATCGCTTGATGACATCCAAGTTGATGCTCGTCAATGTTGTCGGTCTTGATGGTCTTCTCCGGCGCTCTGTGCTCGTTGAAGTTGATTTGTACTGCTTTGAAATAGATTCAAGGTGCCAGCTCGTCTGAGTCCTTCCGAGGCGAGGCGCCCGCATGCTAGTATCCCACCACGGCGGACATTCGACGTTGTCTCCTTGCCACAGCGTCTGGTACAGTTCCCGAGCGCGCTTCCATAACTCATCGTCCCATCGACCGTCGGGGCTAACATTATCAGCCTGCGCTCCGGGGAAAGAAAACGCATGAGTGCGAAATACTCAACGTGAATGTTCCTGGGCGAAAGATAATGCGCTCGTAGTAGTACGCAGCAGACAACCAAATCGTAGGGCTTCCGTGCCGTTCCCACGGAGCCTGCACTATTCTGCTTGCTCAGGGAGAAAGGCTCATGTCCGTAATCGCCAACTCCATTGAGCACGATGCCTTCTTCAGCAGAAGCAGCAGGGGGAGTTATGATATCGGAATTGTGAGTTGGTCCCGTGAGGATGACATCGCATGCTTCCATGATGAGCCTGGCATCGTCGATGAGTTGAGGCCAGATCGCCTGCCATCCTGCGGCGTCCCAATCCGCCACCTTAAAGTAATGTGTATAGCTGAATGCCTTATCATTAGTGGCTTTCAAGACGAATTGAATGCCATGATGCTTACACAGTTTTCTGACTTGCTCCAGGCATTTCTGCGCTGACCCCGCAGGAGGGATTTATTAGAGTGATGCGATGATGCATCGACATCGGAGTTTGGAGCACGGGAATAGAGCTGCGAGATGGGCTCTGAGGGTCCCGTCATGTTCGGCAGTGCTGGTTGGCTGCAAGTCCCCTGTTCGTCCACGTCTTAGCGATACCTCCTTGGCATGCCAGGTATTAGCGACTCGCCAGGGTCTCGACAGTTCTCTTCAGGCGGCTACTTCTTCACGGCAAGGAACATGAAGTGGTGAGATTGTGTGGTCTTGAAGGTGTTGAGGCATTTCATTAAGTCTATCCTGCGAATTTAACAGACCCAACCGCCGTCGACATTGTAAACGGCCCCAGTCACAAAAGAAGCCTCATCGCTGAGTAGGAACGCAATAACACGAGCAATCTCAATGGGCTCTGCCCTGCGCTTCTGTGCCGTGACTTGCAACCCTCGCTTGACATCCTCTGGGTTCTCGCCTCTTGATAGCGGCGTGTTGACGGATCCTTTGCCCTTGTCAGCTGTCTCCTACCTGATGCGTTGGATATGCTGCCAGTACTTACCTGGTGAAACACAGTTTACCCGAATGTTTTGGTTCTCTTTGGCCGCTGTCCTCGACAGGTTGATAACGGCCGCTTTGCTTGCGCAGTAGGCGGCATTGCCAGGCGCGCCAAACTGTCCAAATGTGCTTGCCGCCGACACCTGAAGCCGGGGCTGTTAGCGCTTGAGCCCGGGATGTCAGCGCCTGAGCACGTCCAGTCACTTACAATGCTTGCACCGGCGGACATGGCCTTCAGCTGGGACCGAAGGCAGTTGAACACGCCCTTGGCGTTCACAGCGAAGACGAAATCCCAATCCTTGTCTGTGAGCTCTGCTACGGGGGTGGCATGGGTGATGACACCGGCCATGTTGACGGCGCCGTCCAGCTTGCCATACTTCTTGACGGTATTTTGAATCCATTTGTCAACTGCCTCACCATCCCTAACATCGACAACCTCATAAATATGGCTATCGCTGTCTGGTAAGGATGCAACCGCCTCTTTGAGAGAGGATTCATTAATGTCGGCCAGCGAGATCTTGGCGCCACGCTCAGCTAAGAGCTGGGCCGTAGCAAGACCCATGCCGGAGCCAGCGCCGGTCACAGCGACCTGCCAGCAGGCGTCAGTGAACTAACACGGAGATGGTGGAGCTGACGGACAAGTACGTACCACTTTGCCTTGAAACGAAGCCATTTTGAGATGTCAAGTTTGGAAAATCCGAAAGCGAGATGAATACTCCTTAATGTCCTTGGGAAACCCCCATGGCTACATCTGCTCCCCAGAGTCTTATAATGACGCGCATCGGAGACGAAGCCGACAGACTGGCCATGTGTACAGCCATGTGTACATGCCTGCGGCAGACGGGGTGTAGCAGGCCTACACATGACTTAAACAGAATAGGAAAGCCACTCCCGGGGCAACCAAATGCAATTCAAAACCAGGCAGAAGGACAAACAGAGACGAGTTCTTCATGCTATCGGAAAAGCTCAAGACGGCGAATCTGCACCCCGCACTTCGTATCTCAACTCTCCATGCATATGCGGGAGACATCCATGGAGGAAAGCGTTGTCAAATCGCTACGTCAAGACATAATCTACCTTTGCCGCCTCCGATCCTCGCTTCCCCTCCCAACGCCTCTCGATGTCCGCCAACGAGTCACTGAAGATCCGAAGACCGCTCCGACGCGCCCAATCCTTGAACCATTGACTAAACGACATCCGCACCTCCGGATCCTCCGCCTCGCTCGCGGCAATGAAGGCGGGCCACACGAGTCTGGCCGAGCCATACCCCATCTCCGACTCGGTCGCTTCGAACCGGAGCAAGCAGTCACGAACGCCAATGACCTTATCCTGCAGCATGTCTGCCTCCACGTCGTATACCTTCCGATAGAAATAAATAGCCAAAGCCAGTTGCATGGCTTGTGCGAGGTTGTCGAGTAGTTGCTGGCAATGCTGCAGCTCGGGATCCGTGATCAACCCGTCTGCCACCACGTGGCTGGGTTTCCGCTTGAGCTGATGAATGCATTTCTCGACAGATTTTGCGCGGCTCATGAACTCCTTCAGGCCGGTTGTATCGGAGAACTTCTCATCGTCCTTAGCTCTCCCTAAGCGGATGACGAGGGAGAGCAGAAAGACGTGAATCTCGGGGATTCCAAAGATTTCCGGGTACAGTGTGGCGGTCCATATACCGGGTATCTGTAGGTGCAAGTCGTTCTCGCCGACATCCTGGTCCTTGATTCTCTGCATTTCTTGGTCGAGATTGACCCATTCTGTCAACCGGAACGACAAGCTGTCGAGGCTGTAGGAGCTCGCGTTGCTCGCTTCAATAGCCTTGCGGACATGTTTGCGGTGCTCAGATTGGATGCTCCCGGGAAATGTGCTCTCGTGTAGCAAACGCTCAAAGGCGTAGCAGTGGTGGAGTAGCCGAACTTTGCGGGACTTCTTACGGTTGAGGCCTTTGACGCGGATAAACTTCTCTGCCTCGAGCAAGTAGCACTCCGCTTGATCTCGGTTCCCAGATACACTGGAGATCTGGACCATTGTCAAGATTGCTATTAAGATGGACTTGTACTTGGCTGTCTTGGGCACGTCGTAGGCTGTTTGGAGCATGAGCCGGACATGCTGCCGTGCTCGTTGCTTGTAGCTCTTGGCTTGCTCGCACCACTTCCGAGAGTTGGAAATACCGCCGAGACTCGATGCGCTGATGGCGAGTGTGCCGTAGAAGGCAGTCAGGCTGGCGTGGTCCATATCCTCACCGAGAGTCAGGGCAGCCAGGCAGCTTTTGACGTAGGGAATGAATAGAATATGCCACGGGGTTTTGCTGTGGCGGAAGGGTGTGAAGCCCCTGAGCACTGTGGTGGAGTAGTGTTTGAGCAAAAAGACTGCATCGTGAGGCACGTTACAGTCTATGGTTGGCGGTATGGAGGAGCTTTCTGGTGTTGCTAGTTGCTGGGCCTGTGTTTCTGGGAAGACGTTGGAAAGACATGTGTCCTGTGGCGGGATCAATGCCCTAGGTGACTGCTGAAGCCCTGAAAAAGTGACGTCGGTAATGTCTCGGACTCGATCCAAGTCTACCGGTGTGTCCCACCAATTTCCTACACTTGGTAGGTCGCTCATGTTCCACCATTCGTTCATGTTCCACCACTCTGTCATGGGACTCAGCTGTCGTTGATCCAATCTGTCCAAGCTCGGTCCTATGGGTGATGGGATCTTTGTCAATGGCGGATCTTCAGGCGGCGCCAAGAATTCTTCATCGGCTTCCTCGGGGATATCCTCGAATATCCTTCGAGTGGATTCCGCGGGGGCAACAATTGAGAAGTCTGACTCGGGGCTAGACAAGGGCAAATCTTTGGCAGGTTTTGCTGGTGACTGAGGTATCCTGAAAACACCAAAGGGACCTCGGCTGATCTCTATGTTTTGAGATATTGGCAGTCTTTCACACTCATCCTCTATCTGCGCAATATGCCAGAGAGTCAGTGCTGGCGGGACGCTTGAGGTGAGTTTCTCGCTCATAGACTCGCGCTCCTCCTCCGTGAGCAATGGACGCCGGAAACGCGACATGCCGGAGCTTGGAATATCTTCAAAATCGAAAAAGATGTTTTTTTCATAACCACTACACGTCAGGCCCGACGCCTCGCACATAGAACACGTCGGCCGCCCCTCGTCGCACTTCATCCTCCGGTTCCGACACTACAGCTGGTCAGCAGTTGATCATGCAAACTGGGCATCCCGCGCCCTGATAGACAGGGTCGCATGACGTACCGTACCACATCCTCCGAATGACCGGCTGCGGCGGGCTTCTGTGTCGATAAGCCGTGAGGCACGGGGGTTTCTAGAGGTGGCGGCCATCATCCGAAATGAGCAATTTTTCCACAGGTTTTACTTGCTCCCGAGTGCAGAAAGGGAACCAAAGAAGGCCAGGGGCACAACACTCAAGATTATCAACACAAGTTAGATATGGAAAGTTATACAGATATCAAGCGGCTGAGTCTTCGCGTTCGCTGACGCCGAACAAGGACATGTCATCGGAAGGGAGGATGGTGGAGAGTCGGCGCGAAGAGATAATGCAACGTTGGCGCATCCGCCTGAGCGGAGAGAGATAAGAGCGGGGGATGCCACACCGGACCCATAATTAATCTGGGGTACATGTCCACGCGCTGATACTGGGGAAGCTTTCCTATCTTACCCGGCCCCTGGATGGTTGCGAACAGGGCTCGTCGGACTTATCTTGTCGACAGGCGCGTTCAAGGCAACTCTGCAGCAAGTGACATGACGCTAAGGGGTAGAGAGCGAGATCTTGGCATTTGACAAGGACTCAGTCATTGCCCTCCAGCTGGGTTGAAGTTTACATGGCCCGTGACAAGTTTAAAGAGAGAATGCTTCGCAACCAAGTGGCCTGTTCACCGAATTACCATACACCATATTATTTTGCATATGAGTGTTCGTTCGTAATCGCCTCGAATGCACCTTTGATATCACACCTAACATCTTACCAACATGGCTTTGGATCACGACAAGTCCCCTTTTTCGAAGGAGGCCATCTCCTCGGACGACAATGGCAATGACGAGAAAAGTCAAGACCTCGGCCGACTCGAAAGCCATACCCAGGGAGAATCACAGTCTGTGGGCCAGGGAGGCACAAAGAGAAATGTCAAGTCACGACATGCTCAGATGATTGCCATTGGTGGCAGTATCGGAACTGGTCTTTTTGTCGGTTCTGGCCAAGTCCTTGCCGCAGGAGGCCCGTTGTTCCTCTTCCTGGCATATGCTCTGACATCTATCTTGGTGTATGGAGTTGTCACGGCGGTCATGGAAGTCGGAACATACCTCCCTGTTACCGGCAGCTCCATGTCCTACTACTGCAACCGTTACGCCTCACGATCTCTCGGTTTTGCTCTCGGCTGGCTTTACTTCTACTCCTTCGGAATCATCCTCGCATACGAAATCACGGTCGGATCAATCATTATAAACTACTGGCCAAACAACGTTCCTAACGCTGTGTGGCTCACGCTCTTGTTGATTGTTATCGTTGGACTCAACTTTTCCCCAGTGGCCGTATATGCGGAGACCGAATTCTGGTTCGCCAGTCTGAAGATCATCCTTTTCATTGGGCTGTTGATTTTATCAGTTGTTCTGATTCTCGGAGGAGGTCCCAACGGCCAGCGCTTGGGATTCTACTTCTGGGTCGACCCAGGAGCCACGAAGGAATACATCATCACGGGCTCTGGTGGCCGCTTCACCGCGTTCCTCTATGGATGGGTGTTTTCCGGCTTCTCTTTCTACTTCAGCCCAGAGCTTATCATCATTACCGGCGGAGAAATGCAGAACCCTCGGAAGAACCTTCCAATTGCGAGCCGAAGGTTCTTCTACCGACTTATCATTTTCTACCTCCTGGGATCCCTAGCTATCGGTGCTATTTGCAACGCCAACTCCGAGGGGCTTACGTCTGGCGCCGGCAATGCCGACGCATCGCCTTGGGTTATCGCTATCAGGAATGCAGGAATAAACGGACTTCCGTCCGTTGTGAATGCAGGAATTCTGACGAGCGCATGGTCTGCTGGTAACTCCTACCTCTACATGGCGAGTCGATCTTTGTACTCGCTTGCCGTTGCAGGCAACGCCCCGAAGATCTTTGCTCGCTGCAACAGCTACGGACTACCCATCTACGCTGTCATTGCTGCTAGCTGCTTCACCCTGCTGGCATACCTGAGCGTTTCTTCAGATGCCGGAGTCGTGTTCAATTGGTTTGTTAGTCTGACCAATACCGCTGGCTACACCTCCTGGATTTTCTGCGGTCTGATCTTCCTTCGCTTCCGCAAGGCTTGCAATGTCCAAGGCATCAAGGTTCCTTACCAGTCATGGTGCCAGCCGTACGGGGCCTACATATCCATGGCCTGCTTTACTTTCCTGCTCTTAGCCAATGGCTTCACCGTCTTCTACCCAGGCAGGTTCTCGGCATCCAGCTTCCTGACGGCTTACATTGGAATTCCACTCTTCATTGTCATGTATCTCGGTCACAAGCTTACCGTCGGCAAAAACGACCCATGGCTGTATGCCCCCGAGACAGTTGATCTCACATCGGATGTCAGGGAGGTCGAGGCTGAAGCTGAGTGGTGAACGAATCTGGAGAAGGAGAAAGAAGAGAAGGCGGGTCCAGCCAACAAGGCTTGGCGCATGGTGTCGGCGATTTGGGGATGATTCGAGCACTCAAAGGAAAGAAAACATCCTACTGTCACAAAAGAGTTTAGCGTTACTCCCCAGATCAATACATGTTTATCTAGTTGTTGCCCCAGAATAACCAAGCTGCGTCCCATTGTGCAGGGTCCATCTTCTAGACAGAAGGCCTCGAATTTCACCTCGCACCTCGGTGTTGTAAGGAATTGCATGCGCTGTGTCTGAACATAGGACACTGTGGTGCCTATCTCGTGACCTCTCAGTTGACTTGATAACCCCACGCGTCTGACTTCCAGGTTGTAACGCGTCCGAAGGATGATGGTCAGCTAGCTACATGCCAGCGTCTCCAATATGGATACTCACCTGATGAATCATGGGTGGTCTTCCGGGACTTAAATCCCTATCATGGGACAGGTGCGCAACTCTTGCACCCCAGTGATGTGCCGGCAAAGTTTAAAGATAGCTGATACTTGATATCTTTCTATCAGTGGCGGAATTTGATTAGACATGGATTTCAAAGGGGAAAGCCATCCCTTCACGCTAGGATGTGTTGGCGGGCAATGCGGGGGAGGGTCCAGATCGGCGACTATTCTTATCGCCGCCTGCTAATTCTAGAGATGGAAAGTTATCCCCTCGACCCAAATCGCCTCCCGCGATAGGCCCCACTCGATCAGCTGTTTGTGCGCCATGGATGCATCAGGATACTGCGATGGGAAAGTTGTGCAGAGACCTTCTCAGCGACAGAACCTCTGACACGATTTTGGTGACTACATCTCGGTGCATGTAGATGCCATTGAACAGCTATTTAGACATGTCCTGAACTTCGAAAACACAGCCAACATTCAATTACTCGGTAATCTGTCTTACAACGCCCATTGAGTCTGTCGTTTGCAGTCTCTGAACCCCGAAATCATACCTGTATCTTATACATAGTCGCAGCCATGGGTTCTATTCCGACACCAATCAAGAAGACCTTTGATGTCCTCATCATCGGCTCTGGCCTCTCCGGCCTTGCAAGTCTCCACCACATCCGCAAGCAGATGCCCGATTGCCGTGTCCAGGTTCTCGACAACGGTGCGGACGTCGGCGGCACCTGGTTCTGGAACCGGTACCCTGGATGCCGCTTTGACTGCGAGTCCGTGTCTTACGGGTACTCTTTTGATAAGGAGCTTTTGCAGGAGTGGCATTGGAAGGAGGCCTTCTCTCCCCAGCCCGAGACGCACAAGTACATTCGCCGCTTCGCAGAGAAGAACGATTTGTACAGCCACATCCAATTCAACACCACCATCAAGTCCGCACGCTGGGACGACAACGATCGTACATGGACGTTCGTCGACCAGGATGGAAATCAATATGTCACCACATTTTTCTTGAGCTGCATTGGCTTCCTCTCCACACCATCACTTCCCGCTATTCCCGGCATCGAGAACTTCAAAGGCCAATCTTTCCACACTTCTAGGTGGCCAGAGGACCTGAGCTTGAGCCGCGACTTTGCCGGCAAGCGTGTCGGTGTCATTGGTACCGGCGCAACGGGTATTCAGACCATCACCGCCCTTTCGAAAGAGCCCAGTATCAAGTCTCTCAACGTGTTCCAGCGCTCGGCGACCTGGACCGTGCCCCTTCGCAACTATGAAATCTCCGAAGAGAAGATGACGGAGTTGAAGAACACCTACGATGATATCTTCAAGATCTGCCGCTCCACTCCTTCCGGCTTCATGCACATGGCTGATGCCCGCAAGACTATGGAGGTCTCAGACGAGGAGCGTCTAGCTCTTTGGGAAAAGCTTTATAACGAGCCAGGCTTCGGCAAGTGGCAGGGTGTGTTTAGCGATGCCTATACGGACCGTCAAGCCAACGAGATGTACTCCAAGTTCATCGCCGACAAGATCCGCCAAAGAGTCAACGACCCCGAGGTTGCAGAGAGCCTGATACCCAAGACCTACGGTTTTGGTACTAAGCGAGTGCCCCTCGAGAGTGGTTACTTCGAGGCTTTCAACCAAGACAACGTTCATCTTATCGACTTGAAGAAGACACCAGTCGCCGAAGTTACCTCAAAGGGCATCGTGACTTCGGATGGCAAGGAGCACGAGCTTGACATTCTCATTTATGCGACCGGATTTGACGCCATCACCGGCTCTTTCAGTGCTATTGATTGGCAAGGCAAGGACGGTCGTCCATTGATCGCACCTAGCGGAACACCCAAGGGCGATAAGGCTGTCTGGGTTGACAACAGACCCTATACCTATCTTGGGATGACGGTCCCTTCCATGCCCAACATGTTCATGGTTCTCGGCCCGCACCAGCCGTTCGGTAACGCTACGCGAAACATCGAGCATGCCGTGCAGGTAGTTGTGGATCTCTTGAAGTACTGCAGGGAGAAGGGCTACACGTATGCCGAGGCCACGGAAGAGGCCGCAGATGGATGGACAGAGCACGTCTTTGAATGCAGCAAGGGTTCTTTGGTGAATGAGGTCGACAGTTGGATGACCGGCGTCAACACCAACATTAGGGGCAAGCAGGTTCGAAGCGTCGTGAGATACGGCGGTTCAGCACAGGAGTTCCAAAAAAGATGCAGGGAAGTTAAAGAAGCTGGATATAAGGGCCTAGTCCTGGCTTAGAATTCATATAGCGCCAATACCTTCATTATGCACTTGCCCATTCATACTGCCACTCGTACAACTTTTAAATTTTGAAGGGGGTGACATGATTTTAGCCAAGCATCGCAAGCTGGTGCTTTTCTTTTCATTTCTTCTTTTCTGTCTCGTTTTTTTTTTTTTTTTTTTTTTTTTGGAGAGACCACTTTCGTAAAAAATATGCAGAAGTTGATTCAAATGCAACCTGCGTGATCATTTGGGAAGAACAGTGTCTGACATAGTAGATGGTGCCGTCAGTCTCGTCTCGGAGTGCAGCATCGATTGCATCGTCCAGATTTGCTTCTTGATGCGCCAAGGGTACGTACATCACATGTTTTGACCTCGCACTACATGCGCCTCCTCTCCATGCGGGCTAGGATTCTTGTTGCCCGCGGAAGATATGTCGTCTCTCCGATTTCGGCCTCCATTGCGTATGCAACGGCTGTCACTTTCCGGTGTGACACGAGCTCTCCAATAGGTGACAAGGCGCACCAATTTGCTGGCTGATGCTTATCATATTCGCCTCAAGGTCTGTATCATGACCGAGCCCAGTAACGATGCAAAAAACAGCTCCGCTTCCGTATGCCATAATTGACCTGCTGATAAGCATGGTTGACGCGTGACGATGCGGGTAGGGCGGGATGGCCGTGGGCGACCCCGCGCAAGACGCAGCGGGCGGGGATCTTAACCCGAATGTGGGGGCGAGGGACTCTTGATTTCAATCAGGAAAGTCCTTCCATGGAGGGGTAGTAAGTCAATGGAAAGCTACTCCAAGTGGCTTTCTGGATGTAGAAAGAAATCCAGGGCAACTTCACGATGTCGGAATATTTAAATGTACATAGAGTATTATGCGCACCATGAACATGTTTGTATTGTCTGTATTCATCTGAATCTTTACATGTAACTGTGCCATCAACCCAAAGTGAAGCTTCCTCACCAACACCTACGTCCTCGGTACTCTGCACGTTTATCGTCTTATTCTTCTCAAAAACTCTAAAGCGAAATGGACGTTCCAGGATTCGCCTTGGTTACGGGAGCTGCCTCCGGCATTGGGAGAGCGTGCGCTAACGCGTTTGCCCAAGAAGGCTCCGCTGGCGTCGCACTTCTTGATCTCAATGCTGATGCACTGGCTACTGTCAAGGCTGAGATTGAGGAGCTAGTCAGCAAAAAGCAACCAAACGGAGCCAACGGCAGCGCAAAGCCCATTCAGATTCTCACATACCCAGTCAACATTGCCGACGAAGCGGAGATTACCCGCGTTGTCAATGATGCAGCCGCCAAATTTGGCAGACTAGACTACGTTGTCAACGCCGCTGGTATTGCCATCAAGCATGCTGGTGGTGCTGCATTCGCCAAAACAGAGGACTGGCAACGCGTTCTCGACGTTAATATCAACGGCACATTTTACGTCCTCCGAGCAGCCGCACAGATTATGCTTAAGCAGGAGCCGATCCTTTCTACTATCGATGGAAGACCGCTTCAGCGTGGCTCCATTGTCAACTTTGGATCTATTCAGGGTGTGGTTGGCATTACCTTATCAACTGCGTACACGACAACAAAGCATGCAGTCATTGGCCTTACCCGCACTGCGTCTGAAGATTACGCTAAAGATGGCCTGCGTATCAATGCCATCTGCCCTGGATACACGGAAACTCCAATGACAACCAAGAACCCTGAGGTATTGAAGGCTATGGAGGAGAGAGTGGCAAGCGCGGTGCCAATGCAGAGAATGGGCCACGCAAAGGAGATCGCGGACGGAGTCTTGTATCTCGCCGGAGGTCGGAGTTCTTTTGTTACCGGGTCTGCGTTGATGGTTGATGGAGGCTACACATCGAGGTAGTGCTGGTTTCACATTCTTGGAAGGGATGGACGCTACACTCAGGGCTTGAGGGTTCTGCATTATACACCTTCTCGAATAATAACTTCTTAGCTTCTCAATTGGGTTTCTCCCCCGCTGACATGTTGCCGATTTGCCCTTTGAACACTGACTTCGGTGTATGTCCTCAGCCGTAGTCGTGGACGCCATCGTTGAGATTCAACCATGAAGGTTTAGTGAGGAGATGTGACTCGCCATGAGTCACCACAGAGCTTGCCACCAGCCGACCAAGGCTCCATTCGAAACCGAAATCTCATGTCGCCTCCATCTTTCGGATTAGCCGGTGTCGAATCGTGCGAGCTTCAAGTCAAACCCGACCAGTCTCAAGCGTGTTCAGGTACAGGCTCACGACTTCAGAGGTCCGAGCCGTAGTTGAGTTTTCGGCATGTGGTGCCACATCCCGATGCTTGTCTTTGAGCTTAAAACTTACGTTTTTACGGGGGACATGTCGAAGCAAAGAATCTGCCTATACTCGACAATGTTGGATATGATTCGTCAGTAGGAGATGATGGCATTGATGTGCTCAGGACTGGCAGAGGCTCCACATCTTGCCGAGCTTTGTCAAGTTCGAATTTCATTGCCCATAAATTGAAGTCGTGGAGCCGAGGTTCATTTAGCATATAAGTGTTAGGCGATTCGATTCAAAACGAAGAAATAAGTCAATAACCATTGGCCTCATTCACCCAATTGAAATTCACAGCCATGGTTCGAGTTGCGATTGCCGGAGGTTCCGGAGGCTTAGGCCGTGTGATCACGAATGCCATTGCTCAAGCTAGGAAACACGACATCTTCGTACTTTCACGGAGGGTAAGTCGGTGAGGGCTTTCAACAAGGATATATGTTAACATTGACGTACAGTCTATGAGCACCTCTGAGCTGATCCCTGGTGTTGGGTACTTGATAATCGACTACAGCAACGTTTCTCAGATCACCGATCTCCTGGAAAGCAACAATATCGAAGTTGTTCTATCGGCCATTGGAATCGTGTTCGAGGACTCACATCGTGCGCAACTGAACCTTATTGAAGGAGCATCTCATTCAACAACTGTCCGACGATTCGCACCTAGCGAGTTCGCCCTCGACTATGTTGAAGGCGCAGCCCGGTATGTATTCTTCAACCCCGAACAGGAGTATCTAATCACCAGTTTTCATGCTAGAGGCTATCCCTTTCCCGTTCCCGGGTCTCAGGTGTACAAAGCTGCTGAATACAAAGTGGAGACTCTCGAAAAGTTGAAGTCAACCCAGATGGAGTACACCAGATTTATGTCCGGATTCCTGATGGACTACTATGGATATCCCGCCGCACCCTGCCCTGTACTTCCACTGGCAGTCGTACTAGACGTGGAGAATTGCCAAGCAGCAATTCCGACCGACGGCAGCTCGCCCGTGACGCTCACTCATTCCGAGACAATCGGCAGGTTCGTGGCGGCGAGTCTCGACCTGCCTAGCTGGCCCAAGAAAGCGTTGATTGTTGGAGATACGCTGACCTGGAACCAAGCCCTGGCAATTGCTGAGGAGGTTCGCGGTACGATGATCCTGTCTCACAGCAGCTGCAAAATCTGACGAAGGATCACAACAGGCAAAACGTTCGACGTCAAGATCGAGACTCTCTACGACCTCAAAAAGGGTATCATAACAGAGCTTCCCGGAAACAAGCGGCGGTACTTGGCACTTCCAAGGGGGATATTGGATGCGGTGCTATGCGTGTGGAATATCGGTTTCATTCAGGGCTTCTATGACTTGGAGGGACTTGCGAATCCTGACAGCATGCTGAACCAAGTGTTCCCGAACATCCCGGTGCTGAGCTTCAAAGAGTTCATGGAAAGATGCTGGAAATAGCGTACGCAATGAGTATATGAGAGAAAGCCTTTAGCTGTGTCGTTGCAAATTGCTCCCGCTCATACATGTACCGATGGCATGGGCTGCGCGATGTTCCGGGGAGTTAACATCAGCTAGAAGCTCTTCCCTGTTCACTCAGTGGGCAGCAAATCGATGTTTCACCACCACTAATCTTACATTAACTTTCCGAAAAATATCCCCCATTCAATTCAGGCAAAAGTCTTAGCTGTTTTCGGGGATGGTCCGCAACTTTACCCGAGTCCACGTCCGCGGGGGTGGATCTCGACCGACAGGCCGACATCGTGGCCCTCGCCAATTTCCCCCCATTTTCCCCTCATCTCGAATCATTGGTTCGGCCGCTGCGGGGCAGCGCAAACGCCGCCTGTGGGCACTGCGGCTTTCACGACATCCGAGTGGTCAATCCTGCGCAGCAAGTGTCATATGCCGCTGTTCGTGGCATCGTTGTATCCTGCGATCTCCATCCATCGAGCCATGGCAACAGGAGCAACTCCGCACACGGGACGCAGGCGCATGGTGGTACAAAAATGAGAAACCTTTGACGTACCGTCAATTACCCCTCACGGAATGTTTTGTTCGTCCGCCAACATTCTTCGTCGTCCATTGTGTGAGGACGTCTTCACCGATCACTGAACTCAAGAATTGCCTCCAGCCAAGAACGTCAACATGCCCTTCCCAAAGACAGAGGGAAAGTTGGTTTTCACTTACGATGCTGAAAAAGTCTGGGTCGAGCCATGGGGCCCCAACGCATTCCGAGTCCGAGCCACCAAAGCCCGGGAGATGCCTACAGAGGACTGGGCTCTGCTGAAACCAAAAGATGCCGATGTCAAGATTACCTTCGACGAGCAGGGTGGCACCATCACCAATGGCAAGATCAAGGCGACCATCACAACAGGTGGAAAGCTGTTGATGTGGAATGCCAACGGGGAACTGATTCTTGAGGAGTACTCGAGGCATCGCCGGGATGTCTTGGACCCCAAGTGCAGTGCCCTAGATGTCGAGGCTCGCGAGTTCATGGCGATTGTCAACAGCAATGACTATCACCTGACCGCAAGATTCGAGAGCGTCGACCCGGACGAGAAGATCTATGGAATGGGCCAGTATCAACAGAGTTTCTTCGACATCAAGGGCCACGATTTGGAACTCGCCCACCGCAACTCTCAGGCCAGTATTCCGTTTGCATTGTCATCACTCGGCTACGGATTTCTCTGGAACAACCCGTCTGTGGGGAGAGCTATTCTTGGACGGAACATCATGAGTTTCGAGGCCAAGTCCACAAGAGCTCTAGATTACTGGATAGTGGCCGAAGACTCACCTTCCAAAATCGTCGAGGCATACGCCGACGCCACCGGAAAGGTTCCAATGATGCCAGAGTATGGTCTAGGGTTTTGGCAGTGCAAGCTGCGGTATCAGACTCAAGAAGAGCTCCTCGAGGTCGCTCGAGAGTACAGAAGACGCAAGCTACCGATTGACCTCATCGTGATCGACTACTTTCATTGGCCGAAGCAGGGCGAATGGAAGTTCGACCCAACATACTGGCCCGATCCCGACGCTATGATCAAGGAGCTTCAAGACCTCAAGATTGAGCTCATGATTTCGATTTGGCCGACGGTCGACCACAAATCCGAGAATTGGGATGAGATGGTCGAGAAGGGGTATCTCATCCAGTCTGATAGGGGCATCCGAATCGCCATGAACTTCCAAGGGGACACTACACATTTCGACGCCACAAATCCAGATGCGAGAGATTATGTCTGGAAGAAGGCCAAACAAAACTACTATGACAAGGGCATCCGTGTCTTCTGGCTAGATGAAGCCGAACCAGAGTACACCGTGTACGACTTTGACACCTATCGATATCACGCGGGATCGAATGTTTCCGTCGGCAATATCTATCCCGTCGAGTATGCGCGAGCATTCTATGAAGGAATGGAGGCAGAAGGCCAGAAAGACATCGTCAACTTGATCCGCTGCGCTTGGGCGGGAAGTCAAAAGTACGGCGCCCTCGTCTGGAGTGGTGATATTGCTTCTTCATGGAGCAGTCTGCGAAACCAGGTAGCAGCCGGGCTCCACATGGGTCTTTCCGGGATCCCTTGGTGGACTACGGATATTGGAGGCTTCCACGGTGGTGACCCTCGCGATGAGAAGTTTCGCGAACTCTTCGTTCGTTGGTTCCAATGGGGTGCATTTTGCCCAGTGTTCAGACTTCATGGATGCCGCGAGCCAGAGCAACCTCAGCATGGTACAACGGGAGGTGCCGAGTGCCACAGTGGTGCGCCGAACGAAGTATGGTCATATGGACCTGAGGTCTACGAGATCTGCAAGAAGTATATGTTTCTTCGAGAGGAGTTGAGAGACTATACAAGGACCTTAATGAAGCAAGCTCATGAAAAGGGAACACCTGTCATGCGGACTCTGTTTTATGAGTTCCCCGATGATAAAGAGACTTGGAGCATTGGTCAGCAGTACATGTTCGGGGACAAGTATTTGATTTGTCCTGTGTTGCACGCCGATAAGAGGAGTATCAAGGTTTACTTGCCCAAGATTGATGGCAAGTGGAAGTCACTTCAAGAAGGCAAAGAAGATGCATACGAGGGTGGTCAGTGGATCGAGGTCGACGCACCCTTGGAGTGGATGCCGGTATTCAAGAGGGAATAGGGACTACGCGAATTCATAGCAATCCGTTGAAATTGAGGGGAATTGAAATTCGTCTTTCTGGCTTCGCTTCAAAACACATCAATTCAATATGAGATGAACCTTGAACCTGACACTATAGATTGTACTTCCTCGACGCCTTGTGATGGCCAACGCGTAGTACAGATACCCTATCCTACGATATCAAGTGAGATGTATCTCATCAATTCCAATATAGGCGATGGAGTCAAAGGCAGGATGCGTGGAGTAAAACTCAACCAACCCAAGTCGCTCGTATGAACCTTCGTTTTGTCGAGACCGTTGCACAAGAATACCACCCCAACACCCCTGGGAGTCTGTATATAGAAGAAGGCATTGCACTTCAAACCGACCTGGAGTCACACTCTCTGTAGGCCAAACACGTTTCTCCAAATATTTCTTCCCACCGTGACCTTGAGCCAGAGTCAACTGCGCATCAGGCCAGAATACCACAGTCTCGTGATTCAGGCCGCAGTGGCAACCAGGTTGAATTGGATGATGACCCCGATAGAAAACGTCATACATCGGAATTGCAATATTCGTTTCAACCTGAGGTGTGTCTCCAAAAAGGCCGAAATGAAGTCTGCAATGTGGCTGGGTCGCCGTCGAAGTTCCACGCAGGAGCAGTCGATCTGGGAGATCTAGCATGACAGTCATGAGTCTCCCCCGGAGTAGCAAACTGCAACTGGAGCCAATGATGTAGCGAGAATCATTGTACACTTTTGGATAGTCCACTGCTAAAATCTTGGCATCGAAAGTACGCTGAGAAGAATCGCGAATCAGACTGTAGATGATCGGACCTTCAACAGACGCCCAACTCCAGGATGGCGCCTGAAGTTCGGTGCCAATTTTTGACATGGGGAAGAAAATAGTTTCGTTCCCAGTTGAATCGATACCAGCCCTACCAAAACAGCGCCATAGAAGTCCTGGGAGCATATCCGCTTCCCAGATTCCGGCTAAGCATCGGTCATCGCTGCGGTCCAGAATTTGTGTGGCCATGGCTAGGATGGCCGGAAGTCGGTCCTTTTCGAAAGAGAGAGACATGGTAGTGAATTGCTCGACTATAGACGTGTACCAGTATTCAATCCGATGCGAGTGGCTGACGAAAGGATTCATGATGTTGCGTTCGTACGTTCTCCGGTCGGGACAGTTGCCATAAGTCTCGTTGCGACCACATTCGCACCATGATGCCGAACGGCACTCCCATGTGACTTCGGAGTGTCTGAAAGTCAGGAGCCGTCGAGGGACAAGCCGCTCCTGGAAACACCATGCTCGCGACCAAATGGGTTCCCAATTATTGTTGCTTTCGTGCCGAATTCTTTCACGGCACGAGATGCCCATTATGACATCACGGGATAGATGTCCTTTCGGTCTCTCCTTGAGAAAACCTTCCTCATCGGCCCATGCAGTAGCCGCGGTGATAGTGAAATAAGAATTCTCGTAGACGCTCGCCATTGCTGCTGACTCAACTCGCCAATCTTGCTCATCATCTTGAACGATGCAAAGCGAGTCAATCCATAGGTAGTATACTCCTAGTCGCTGGCATACAGTAATGGCATCTTGGAACGTCTTCGGCATGGCGTCCCATGGAATTCCATCCCTTCGCATGGCGACGTTGTCTTTTGTTGTGACACACATCTGTTGCTTGCCCCATCGATGGCTTAAAGCGACGTATCGCTCATTCTCGCCGTTTGTCTCCAAGAGACGAATGCAGTGTTTCGATTTACCAAGATAAAGAACTCTTCGCGGAAGCGGCGTGTTTTCACCAGGTCGGCAGGCTGTTCCTTTGTGTCGCTCATCGCAATATTGTATCCAAGAGGAGACAATATCAAAGCACTGATGAGAGTCAGGAGTTTTCGACACTGGGAGGAGATGTCCGATCTGCAAACCATCCATCAACTTCGGAGGACCGAATAACTCCAGGTTTGGTCGAATCAGGATGGGATTGTCACCACCAGCTGTGACGTGGTAATATGTATCTCGCTGAAAGTCTGCTGGAAACTGTCGTTCTTGTGTGATAGCTAACTGCAAAATCGTAGCAAGTGGACATTCATTCAGACCAGAGCCTCGTGTATTGAATAATTGATACTCCTCATAGTTGAAATTCTTCCCATTGACATGTCTGCAAATGCTGCATTCATTGGGAACATGACGCGAAACCTGCGTACCCATTGTTGTGCTTTTGCTGTTTTGGGCACTTGATATTTTTTGAATGCAAGATGACTGTTTTTCGATCGAGTTCGGTCACATCATTTATGTATGTGCTTCGAAGGAGTGCTTAGCCGAGCTGAAAACCAGGTATGGCTAGACCAGCCGACGTGCATCACTAGTAAAGTCCATTTCGTGGAGGTGTGCGAAAAGCTCCGAAACTATGATTCGTCACATTATTTCCATTTCAACTGTGTACAACAGAAGCAAGCCTATTGAGGGGTGCTGTTGATGATTCACGCGTCGCGTGCGACGCATTTGTTAACTAAGGTATGTAGTTATTTTCACACATTGAGGTGAGATATCAAGCTTCCAAACGGCATTCCTCATCCAAATAGCCCCCTACTTGAGCTTCCAAGCCTCCTTGATGAGGTCGGCAGCCTTTTCACCAATGCCATAGGCCGGCATCTGCGTGTGGCCGCCATTGAGGATTGGCATGATACTGCAATCGGCGACACGCAAGCCTTTGACTCCCTTCACAGTGAGAGTATGGTCTACAACAGCCTTCGGGTCTTCTGCCTTGCCCATTGCGCAAGTACCAGCAGCGTGGTAGCCTAGTCCGTCATGTTAGCAATCATTCGAGGACGTTAGGTAACGGGTGGAGATCTCACAGGTGGTTGCGTTGTCTTTCACGTAAGGAATCCACTCCTCACGAGTCGTGTACTTGTGGTGTACAAGATCGCTTGGCCATGAACCCTTGACGATATCCTTAGTACCCTTGCCTTGCATGATGATCTCATTACCAAATCGGCACGCCTCGGCGAGGACCTCCACATCAAGGGGGTCGGCAAGGTAGTTGGTATCGACGACAGGGACGGCGGTGGCATCAGCGCTGCGAAGGGTCACAGTGCCTCGAGACTTGGGGGCGAAGAGCTCGGCGATCATGCTGAAGGCATGCTTGTTGTCGACGGGAAACTTATCAAACTGCTTGGGCCCGCCGTAGCATTCCGTGGTAAAGAACTCAATGTTGGGCTGCTTCGGCGTGAGACCCATCGGGTCACGTCCCTCCTCGCGAGGGGCGTTTTTCCACAATTCCGAATCGGTGAGACGGTCGTCTAAGCGGGCGTAGGCGAAAGCACCGAAGGGAAAAGTCGACAGAAAGCCCGCCTTGTGGTCCTTCCAGAGAGCATACGTCTTCGAAAAGTTGTCGCCGTGGTAAACGTGATGGTCATTGGTCAGGCCGTCTTTCTCAGTCTCGTAGAACATGAAGACGATCTTGATCCTCCTGTCAGCTGAAGGTCTGACGCATGTGTGAATAAGGAAGACTTACAAGATGATCCATCAAGTTCTTACCGACACCGGGCAAGTCAACCAAAGTCTGAATGCCGAACTTCTCCAGCTCGGCCTTGGCACCAACGCCAGAGCGATTAAGGATGTTGGGACTGCAGTAGGCGCCGCCGCTCACAATGATCTCTTTAGTTGCTTTGATGTTGACGGGGGATCCATCGGGCTTGACTGCACGGACGCCAGTAGCTTTGAGCTCCCCGTCGACGTTCTCGATGATAACCTTGTCAACGTGTGTTTGAGTCATGAGATGCAGACTGTCCCTCGTGTTGGCGTTCGTAACGAAGTTGGCCGCAGTCGTGCGAGTCCCCTTGTATACTGTTCTCGGCGCATGGCCACACCCATGAGGGTTGTTTCCATGGGTGAACATGTCGTGATCAAGTGGGAGTCCCTTGTCAACCATGGAGTCCATGATAAGGTTCGAGATAGGAGCGAGATCGTGAGGCTCGATGTCGAGGTGCCCTTCGGTGCCATGGTCGGAAGACGCCTTGAACCAGTCCTTTCCGTGGAAGTTCTCGGCCTGCGCAAATCAAATGTCAGAAAGTTGAACTGTTGATGAGGAGAACGAATCAATCAAGGGGTCTTGGCTTCAAATACCTTGCGGATATACTTGAAGAAGTCTTCGCCACTCCAGCCCTCAACGCCCCAGTCATCGTAGTCCTGCTTGGCGCCTCGAATGCATAGAGTACCATTACATCCTGAGCATCCACCGAGAAACTTGCCCCTACTAAGCTTCACTTGTCTGTTATTAACAGCAGCCTTCGGTTCGCTGATGACGTTCCAATCGGTCTCCTTGTCGAAGAGTTGGGACCAACTAGAACGCGAAGCAGAGCTTGTGAGCATTGAACGGTGAAGTGAGTTGCATTGCAGTTCTTTGACTCACCCCCCTGTCATATGAACATTCTCCAAGTCCTTGTTGTGTTCGCCAGCCTCAATGACAAGAACGCTGGTGTTTGGGTTCTCGGCAAGTCGGCTAGCTACAACGCAACCAGAAGTGCCGCCACTAGAGAACAGAGACAACGAGGTCAGTTTCGAAGAGTCCCGAAGATTTGTGTTCAGTCCGAATGCCAAGGACCTACCCGCAAATGACGAAGTCGTAAACGAGATCTTGAGGAATGGAACCCATGTTGAAAGCTTAGGACTAAAGTCGGGATAATTCCAGGAAATTTTGCGAAAAAGCTTAGACAATGACGAGGAAAGTGACCGATGAACCCCTTCGAGTGGCTAGGTCGCGGATTCTTGTATGCACCCTCTCACGCAATGTCTTAGACCTGCGTCCGGTTCTCGCTTTCTCCTCTCGCACGTATTGACCTCAACTCCCCCTCATCTGACATGCACCAACCTGCTGTGTACCCCTTGAGTATGCTGAACTTGCCCTCATACGACTGGGGAAAGCTGCGCCGTTGCCAAGTGATGCCCATCTTCTCCAAAAGGAAACTGGACCGCTTCACTGGCCGGTGGTTTCGGTGGTAATGGTCGCAACATGCAGGGTCTGGCAGACCCATCTCCACCACGGCTGGGCCGACGTCTGGGGTCCCCGCACACGCAAAACAGCTTTAACCACTGTTGGTGCTGGGATTGCGTGTGTCTTCAGCGACCGTCGTGCATGAGAGCACCCACAGAAGTAATGCAGCAACCGGAAGCAACTCCGGGGTCGATCCTCTGAAGAACATGCACGAACTAAGCCCATTATGAATATCCCAAGACCTTTTGTACAGCGCCAACAACGCTTCGACAAGGGAACTGGCCGGCTCTATGCCGGGCTTCGCTGGGCGAGCAAACTACCGACCGACGATCATCATTAGTGAGACTTCATGAACCAATGAAAATGCTGGTTGCAAGGCATCGCAGGATGCAACTTCTAGGGCAGTCAAAATCTCTCACATTCACAGCCCAGAATGCGACAGTTACAGAAGTCGCCCCTGGCCTAGAACGAAACGAACACAACAAAGGGATCGGAGGCTCTGAATATGATCCTCTTCGGCCGTGTTTGAATGGTCCCTCATCGGAAGAAGGCTTGCCTCCTTCCTCTTTCAGTAGGGATGAGGCGTACCAAGCTTCCTCAAGACCGTTCAGGTTGCATCCTGCCATCGAATGCTCCGATACTGCAGGTCATGATCATAATTCGTAATTGGCATCGAACCATTAGGGTGAATCAATGCGACATTGTCGTTCTAGAAGACCCTCAATGTCCAGCAGTAAATTTCTTGGTGATAGTTCAGCGTTCTCACAACATGAGGGTGAAACTCGTACAGAAATGCATCCAAGAGTCGTGCTTTTTGAGTTGTGGAGAAAGGTTGACCATCGGAGCCAGAGAACTTCCATCCAGGTCTGGGGTGCTTTTCTCCCCTGTGGGAAATCTGGAACGAGCAGAATTGTGAAGCTCGGGATATGGGGCCGGACGGGAGTGGCGCCCACATCACTTCTAATTTTGACTGACTGTTCCCTTCCGCCGACCGACTGTGGGCCATCTCCATCTCTGTTTACGCGACAAATCTGATAAGGGGTTTTGAAGAGACCAGGGATTTCCCACAAGAGGAACGAAACCCGCGTCTGCATTCAGCTTTGACAGCATCGTCAACTAGCCTACCAGACAACATTGAACTGGAAGATGAAAAATGTTGACCCATGTTGCGGAAATTGTGAGCAATTGTCATGCGTGACTGTGAGACCTGCGGCTGATGGAGAATGCACACGTACCCTTCATGGCCTGTAATATTTCGTAATATGGAGCGAGACCCCTGCTGGCAAGGCCATGCCCTTGGGGGTCTATCTTGGCGATAATACCCTCGACCATTCATTTGCTTCCGTTTGGCCTGAGAAATTTTTCAAGTGGTCCTGCGGATCACCGCTCTGGCGGATGCTACGTTGCGTTGGACCAAAGACGCACGGAGATTGGGCCCTTTTCACTACCAGCATACGGATACCTAGTACTTACGGGTTGGAACTGAAGAGTCCAAATGGATAACATTGCTTGGCTAGCATTCGTTCAGCCTATCTGATTCGTTGTGAATAGTGATGATCAGTACAAGCTTAGACCTACCGGTGAGCCGCCAGGGGACTGTGAACGTTCAAGTCAACGATCGTATCCTTGAGAGGCCAGGAGAGCTATCCAGATTCGGAAATGCTCAGTGGGCGCAGGAAATGCGCTATGCCTGGGATATGTGCAGAATAAGGACTTCATTGCTGGGCGATATTCGTACAGTGACTGCCGAGACTTGACTTATCTCGCCGCAGGAGCCAACATGAACAGGTGGCCGACTCATATTCCATGCCCACACGTGGTTATCGGCTGGAAGGAATATCGCGGCGGCCCGATTCTTTGCCAAGAGAGTATATTGATGCCTTGATTCTCTGGGAGGCTGATTAGAGCGATTTCCCTGTCGATCGCTACCTGCACAAACAGGAGAGGCATTGCCAATTGCGACTTGCCGGAACTTCGGATCCAGGGATTGTCCTTTTCAGTAACACCCGCTGAAGACCTTATGTCGTTTCGGGGGCTACTCCCCTGTTAATCACACACAGGGGAAGCAGACTCGATCCTCGTCCAGATGTTGAAGAAACGTTGTACGTAAACACATTTTGATGCAAGAACTGCGGCTTTTAATCCGAGGCGCCCCGAAGCCTTCCGCCGGCCTTGTGTAGGTCAGTTTGATGGTTCTGACGGCTGTTGAGGGTGTTCTGCTTGGCTGGCCTGTTCACTCTTTTCGTGTCTCTTTCCCTTTTACAATGGCGACTCCCTTCCAGACTGAGGCCTGGACAGAGTATGGTCTTGGTGTGATTGTCATCTTGCTTCGAATATTCGCTCGCTGGAGAATCATCGGCTTCAACTGGCAAGGGGATGACTATTTTGCAGTTCTTTGCTTGATCTTCTGGACTGTAAGTCAGATCAATCACACTACAGACGTTTTTTACAGATGGCTTACCTTAACTCCATCTTCTAGTTAGAATTATGTATGCTGGAGCTCATCGGTTGGTCTTCCCCTTCCCTGCAATTCTTGACTTCAACATCTAATTCACGCTCTTTCAACAGGCCAAAATGGAACCAACATTGGTATTACCGACGAAATCGGCGCGACCCTAACCTCCCAAGAAATCGCCAAGTTTGAATTTGGTTCGAAGTGCCTGCTGGCAGGATGGAACTTCTACATTACCCTTATTTGGTGCTTGAAGGCCTGCATTCTTTTCTTCTTCAGCCGCATCACGTACGTCCTTTCTCTGCCCATATCACTCTGCGAAGAGTCGAGCTGACCATGGATTATCCCAAAGGCTGGCGACAAGACAACAAAAGATCGTGAAATGGACTGCCATCGCAACCATCTTAGCGTATTGCGGAGTAATCATTGTCGTCTGGGGGCATTGTACACCCGTGCAGAGAAACTGGCAGGTTGTGCCCTACCCAGGAGATGAATGCACTTTGGCCGTTCCGAACTACTTGAGTTTGGTTGTTCTCAATGTAACGTAAGTTCTTCCGCTTTTGCTTTCGCTCGGGATACCAGTTCATTTGGGGATTCGGCGCTAATTATTGCCCAAGGACTGATATGTGCATTGTTTCAATTCCATTGCCTCTTCTATGGACTGTGAAGCTCAGTATCAAACGCAAGCTTGCCATTGGCGTGCTACTGTGCTCGGGCGTTTTCGTCATGATTGCTGCCTTACTACGCTGCATCCTGTCGTTGAAAGATATTGACGGGATCAATGTTAGCACCATCTGGGCCATCCGAGAAACTGTAAGCATCATCCATCTTTTGGAACCCGGAAAACCACTGACTCGTTACCCTACCAGTTTGTCGGCATTATCGCCGTGAACGCAGCTTGCATCAGACCTCTCTTCTCTTCCGCCCACTGGCTCAGCTCGAGCAAGGGCAGCAGCAGCGGGGCCATGAAGTACACCGGATCAGGTGATAGATATGGTCACCAGCTGGTCACAATCGGAGGTGGCGGCCAGAGCACCGACCGCTCCATGCCTGCAAAGCGGAGGCACAACAAGTACAACATGACCGAGTTCGATAACAACTCAAGCGAAGAACATATCGTTAAGTCTTCCGAATCCGCCAACTGGCCCCAGGCTAGCGGTGAGCGCGATGGAAGCTTGACGAGTAAGTCTAGTGGTCAGCATGGTGGGATTATGGTCACAACTACGTACGAGGTCAAGCCCGCAGAAACCCAACGATGAGCACGTGACGGATTATTCCATCTCGGCCCAGGTTAGTCTGAGCTGCGGTAACGAAGAGGATCCGAAGAGAGGAACCGACAAGAGGCAATGTATGTCCTTGTAATCAAGCTAAAAGCTAGCTGTAGCTGTCACTTTTATCCATACTCACTTGCGATACCCACATCATCAACGCCAGAATCACTTATTCAACGTGCATCTTATGCTGGTGCTGACCTGAGGGTGTCTTGCAAGTGCTGCGTGATGACGTTGTAGCGTTCTGGTGACGTTCGGCAGATTGCCGAATACGATTGTAACGCGAGCTGTTGACCCTTGCCGTACCTGCATGTTGATGCCGTCGGTATTCTGGTTTTGATTCGCACGGAAATGAATGGCAGGCGAACATCACTCTTCTAGAATTGGATCTGAAGGATGACTCGCAGGTCGCATTTAGCCGGCGGGGTGTTTAAGCACCTAAGACGTGATGGACGGTTGACGATCGTATCCTGCAAGCCCAAATGAGAATCGTCGATTGTTTCTCCACGAATGTGAAGTAGGCTTTGCTGCCCAGAGTAGGGCGTCGGAGATGGGCGCAGACACAGCTACCCCACACAGCTCGTCTTCCCCGCAATGCCCTACCACTCGTTGCATCGGTTGATAGTCCAAACGAGCTCCAGATTTTGACCAGCAATTAGAATAGAGCTACGAAGTGTGGGCGAGAGGTGGAAGAGCAGTGCCATCAGAGGCAGTCTACTTACAAACGGAAATCTATAAAATGAGACTAATGCCTCCAAAAGTCTGCCGAGGGAGCTAGTTTTCTATCAAGTTTGGATTTCGCAGCTGCCATAAACACACGAGAAACAATGGCAATTGCATGTGTCTTGTTCGTTGCGGCCTTCCTTGCCACCACAACCAATGCTATTCCCTCTCTTGATGGAAGTCGTTACCTCTGGTATACAAAACCAACAACGGAATGGGAAAAGGGGGCTCTCCCAATTGGCAATGGACGACTTGGGGGAACCATTTGGGGTGGTGCGAACGAAACTCTCACCATCAACGAAAATACCATCTGGTCCGGTCCTATCCAAGACCGAACTCCTCCAAATGCCTTGGCGGCTTTACCTGTGGCTCGTGAGCTGTTCCTCTCAGGCAAAATCACCGAAGGCGGCCAGCTTGTGCTGAGGGAGATGACCCCTGCCGAGAAATCAGAACGGCAGTTTGGATATTTCGGCAACTTGGACCTTGATTTTGGGCACAGCGGTGACTTGAAAAACTACGTGAGGTGGCTCGACACAAAGCAGGGCAACTCAGGCTCCTCGTACACTTTCGGAGGAGTTAACTTCACGTGTGTATACCCATATCCTCGGATCGAATACTTTCAGTCTAACGATGTTGCATGATAGCCGTGAATTTGTCTCGAGCTACCCAGCTGGGGTACTCGCCGCTCGTTTTGTCTCCAGTGAAGAAGGTGCTCTCAATCTCAAGGCCAGCTTCAGTCGACTGGCAAACATTTTGGTCAACGTTGCATCCACTGCAGGCGGCGTCAACTCGGTGACTTTAATGGGCTCTAGTGGACAGCCTCTCGACGAAAACCCGATTTTGTTTACCGGTCAGGCTCGTTTCGTGGCACCGGGAGGTACGCAAGGCCCCTAATCTATGTCGGATTTAATGCGCTCGTTCTGACATGAAGTAGCGAAGTTCGAGAACGACGGTTCCGTTCTCAGCATCACGGGAGCTACAGCCATTGAACTGTTCTTCGACGCAGAGACTAATTACCGTTTCTCGTCCCAGGACGAATGGGAGGCTGAAATTGATCGCAAGCTTACCGCTGCATTGAGCAAAGGGTATTCCAACCTGAGAGATGAAGCTCTCGAAGACTCGACCAGTCTCCTTGGACGGGCCTCGATTGATCTTGGCAAATCGCCACGAGGCCTGTCTTCATTGCCCACCGATGAGAGAGTCGCCATAGCCCGGAACGATTCAAGTGATGTTGAGTTGTCTACTCTCACTTGGAATTTGGGCCGTCACATGCTTGTTGCAGCCTCACGAAATACCGAAGCCGCTATAGATATGCCCGCGAATCTCCAAGGCATCTGGAACAACAAAACCACGGCTGCCTGGGGTGGGAAGTACACTATCAATATCAACACCGAAATGAATTACTGGTCTGCCGGCCCGACAAATCTGATTGAGACACAAGAGCCTTTGTTCGACTTGATGAAAGTCGCCAACCCAAGAGGCAAAGCCATGGCGAAGGACATGTATGGTTGTGGCGGCACAATGTTCCACCACAATCTGGACGTTTGGGGCGACCCGGGTGCAACTGACAACTACACATCTTCTACTATGTGGCCCATGGGAGCTGCATGGCTTGTCCAGCATATGGTGGACCACTACCATTTCACTGGTGACAAGGCATTCTTGGCAGACGTTGCTTATCCCTTTCTCATCGACGTGGCTACGTTCTATGAGTGCTACACCTTTGAACACGAGGGCTACAGGATCACAGGTCCTTCACTGTCACCGGAGAACACATTTGTCGTCCCTAGCAATTTCAGCGTGGCTGGTCGCTCGGAGCCGATGGATATCGACATACCCATGGACAATCAGCTTATGCACGACGTTTTCAGTGCCATCATCGAGTCGGCGGACATCTTGGGAATTGTTAATACCGACCCGGACCTGAAGAAAGCTAAAGATTTCTTGCCTCTAATCAAGCCTGCGCAGATTGGATCCAAGGGCCAGATCCTCGAATGGCGTTATGATTACAAAGAGTCGGCGCCTGATCACCGTCATCTTTCGCCTTTGTATGCTCTGCATCCTGGGAAAGAATTCTCACCATTGGTAAATGAAACGCTTTCCAAGGCTGCTCAGGTTCTCCTTGACCGTCGCAGGGATGCGGGATCAGGAAGCACTGGGTGGAGTCGCACATGGATGATCAACATGTACGCTCGATCGTTCCGGGGAGCGGATGCATGGGAGCAGGTGAAGGGTTGGTTCGCCACGTTTCCCACCGCGAACCTATGGAACACAGATCAGGGATCGACATTCCAGATTGACGGGAACTACGGGTTCACAAGCGGTATCACGGAGATGTTGCTTCAAAGTCACACGGGTACTGTGCATATTCTTCCTGCTTTGCCGGATGAAGCCGTGTCAACCGGTAGTGCAAAGGGATTAGTCGCAAGAGGTAACTTCGTTATTGATGTCGAATGGGAGAATGGTGCCTTCAAGAGCGCAGTTATAACATCGAAAATCGGAGGTAAGTTGAAACTTCGGGTTGGAAATGCTGAAAGCGTTCTTGTCAATGGGGAGAAGTACACTGTTGAAATTAGCACGAGTGAAGGGCAGATTTTGGAGATTACGCCAGCTTGAGCTTATTTATTCATGTGTACCGCATTTCACTAACCAAGGGACATTTCGATTCTATCTATTCTGAGGTGATGTAGCGAGCCTCGGAGCTTTAGGTCGTGGACGTCGCTTCCTCAAAGGAAGGAGTAAACGGCCAACTTGCTGCTCTTCACTCTTGACCAACCAAACATTTGTTCATCAGGTAGACTGCGAGCTTGGCAAAACTTTGAAGAGTAATCCATGGTACGGGAAATAGCTGCTTTGAATAAGACGCGGATGTCGCTGCTAAGTCTGTCAAGGAAGCATCATGGTAAATCCCATATCGAACGCAAAAGTTTGCGTGTTTTCTTGCTCTATGAAAAACGCTGTACATATGCTCTTGGCCAAGCTTCTTCAGGTTAGGTGTACGTGCTTCAGCAGCGTTCCACCTACCGTCTTCGACTTTCTAGCCGCGACAGCAATGGTGACTCTTCCTTCGACAGAGAAATTCAAGGCATCCGCAAACTCAGGTTCCATGAGAGCCTTTTGGATATACTTCCGTCTGTCTATTCCCTGATGTTCCGAATGCCACATTTGAGGAGCTGCATAATGCGACCAGCCAACAAAGTCAGTTGCAGCGTGGGGAATGCGACAATAATGCCACTGTAGCTCTCGCAGCGTACCAGCTTGTGGTTGTTTCACAAAGAATAAAAAAGACTCTGTTGCGCTTTGGGATCCCTTGGAAAGCTTCAACTTGACCATCGTAGCTCCCAGTATATCCGGAGCTGTGTCGACTGTATCTACAAACCAGTTTGGCTCGGCATCCTCATATACGCTGCTGTTCAAAGCTGACTTTTGAAATGGAATATCGACTATGCTTAAGTTCCTCAAGAATCTGCCCGTAGGAAGCGTCTCAATGTCGACAAATTTGTCCCTTTCATCAAAAGACAGTAGGACCCCAGCTTCGGCTGACGTTGTTCCTTCAGAAGGCGTTGCTTCGCCCACTCGACGACCCGTTCGGTTCGTTGGCACAAACATATCTATGGAATGAGTGTTTAGTCCTCTCGTCGGACAAAGATGAATCGGGACTCCTGGATAAAGACACCTAATAAATCGACCTGTAGTTGGATCCCCTGACAATAGAACGCCTGTATCTTCGTTCTGGTGTATGGTATCAACATCTAAAATGCCGATGAATGTTGACCAACAAGAGAGAGTTCGAAGTTGAATTGAAAGCCCAGCGTTTGTCATACTGTACGGTTGTGGCCTGTTGTTTTCTCGAGGGGTAAACTGGGATGCTTCTTTGAAGGCATGTGGGCGAGACGAGAGGAGACTTCCCGTGCCGGAAATGGGAGACCAAGACCAGCAGAATAAAGATTGATCATCCGAAAATTTCAGGATCTCTTCTTGGAGTCTCATGAAAGCCCGAGACCCCTCCCCGTATACCAAAGGCATAGATATGCCGAAAATTCCAAGCATGCAGTATGCCATGTCCTCAAGTCTGGTAGTTTCGCGGCGGGCCAGCCATGAAAGTCTTTCGCCAACAGATGCTTGAAAGACTGGATGGAACTGGTCACTCTCCCATTGATCCTGCCACAGGGTAGCCTTTATTGGTTTTGAGCTGAAATATTTGATGTCGATGCCTGTGGCCAAAGAAATATGGTGCGCTAGAGATGATCTTGTGCCAATGTGCGACCAATCGGCTGCATAGAACAAAACCTCCCTAGGAGCCAAGAGCTCTTGTAAAGTCCAACCTCTAGTAAACCACCGGCTGCGGGAAATTGCTTCTACGTCGGAGTATTGCCCAAATGTTGGTATGTCGCAGAGATACGCAAAGCAAACACCCGAGCGGAGGTACCAAGAGAACATCGAGTTGATGGCTTCAGTAAGTTCTGATGAGCTGGTCTTATTGATACAATTTGTGTCAACCCACAGGAAGTTGAACTCCGCACAACGTGCTTGCGCGCATGCATCGATGATCTTTCTGTATCCTGGTTTCTGCGACGCTAGAGATCGGTCGGCCCAATCCTGAAATGTCACTTCCCCGTAGCTCCAAGTATGCGACAAAATGGCGTTGTCAGGAATATCGCTGCCGAAGAATTCCTCGAGATCCAGAGTTTGCACGTTGATAAGCCACATAATACCAGAGGCATTCCGTCTTCCACCGAAGACACGAACTTCAATCAAGCGTAGGCTGATGCAGACCAATAGCGGTAACTATCGTGATGATGGTCAACGAAGATCAAGTGAGGGCGAAAATTGATTCCTTTCCGTGGATGCATCAGAGTCAGACGCGTACTGATGACCCCTCTCTGGGGTTCCATTGATCCTTTGATGCAGGATAGCGGGGTCCAACCGGACGGAAGCTTGACGGCAACATGTCTTGCTCCGGCAAAAAAATTGATCCGCCGACATGAAGGTGTCGCAATCTAACTTGTAGTTCATCGTCAGCTGCTGGGCTCTTGCGAACCAAAGGTTGTAGACCCACCAAAACCCACGGGACTTATTCTGGTGGGTTCACGAGCTTCTGATATCCAATTGGATACTGCATTGCAGTTCATTGCATCTCATGGAACCTGAACGTGCCGCCAACATGTCCCACTGCCCATGTTGCTTTCCCATTGCGAGACCGAATGAGAGCTCTCGAATTCAGCAATACCGGCCGCCAAATATCGAGCCCAGAAGCACGCAAATTGACGATGTTCATCGTCCGAGCTCCGACGATCCGGCCCGCAGCCCTGTTCGCTCCGACGATGACTTGACAGGGCCCCCCAGTATCCGAAGACATCGCCTGTTAAAACAGCTTCTTGGGGATTGGGGCTTAACGGGATTGTCAATAAAGGTGAGACGGCTTGATGATAGGTAGAATTTCTCCTCTGTGCTTATAAGATACAATGCAGCAGAGTTAGTGTTATTCGGCCTGCCAGGCACACGTGCCTAAACTGATCTGTTACCACCTCGTTCATCCCACCGGGAACTCTGGGCCACCATGTGCGCACATAAATCCAACTGTGACGCAGCAGATTTGCAATATGAAATACCGTGCATATGGACCGCCAACACTTCAGACGCAGCAACACTTCTCAATTGAGAACAAGCCACGCACTTTGCATAAAGGGAACCTATAGCCGTTGGCTGTGTGCTGTTCCGGCAACGGTACCCCTTTTCCAGACCGCATAACATTCATCAGCCGACATCCACAATTGCTTACCTGCCTCGTATCGAAAGTCAGCCTAGCAACTAAGCTCGTGCGAGTCCCACTCTAGATCCCTGCCAATGATACCAACCCACGATTACTTTGCTATTTTCGAGGGTCAACACCGACGAAACCCACAATAACTTCTTATCGGTTCGCCCGGACAAGCAGCACCAGGGGTGAGGTGTATTTACTCGATGCAACAATGGACCATGCGTTATCCCCATGGTCCACCTTCAGCCTCCGGGTTGAAATAAGACTCCGTTTTCCCCGGAATCAACCTTTCACATCTTTTGGTCCCAACGATCTCATCGTCCACAACCAGTCACTCGTTTTTTCCGACGTCAACCAGCCAGACCGTAATAATACTCATAATATTAATCAGTCAATATGTTGTCACCAAAGGCCATCACCACCCTCTTCAACTTCATCCTCCTGGCCTCCGCGGCCCCCGGAAAGCGTCAATCCACCGGCTCCGGATCATGCACCGATCTTCATCTCTTCTTCGCTCGTGGCTGGAACGAGGGCTACCCTGGACGCCAACAGTCTCTTTATGAGGCTACCTGCACCGGCCTTTCCAGCTGCGACTACGAGGACATCCTCTTTGATGCGTCAAACCCCTCCGGTTACCCCAATGCAGTTGAGGAGGGCCGAACCTCCGGTGTGGCTCAGATCAAGGCCTACGTTGAGAAGTGCCCCGACTCCAAGATTGTTCTGAGCGGCTACAGCGAGGGTGCCAATATCGTTGGCGACATTCTCGCCGATTCTGGCCTCGATGCCACTTCCACGCCCGGTAGCAAGGGTAAGTGGTATGAAATAACACTCCAAAAAATCGGTTGCTGACCTGTCCTAGTGTGCGCTGCACTCCTTTTCGGTGACCCAACCCACATTGCCGACCAAAGCTACAACGTCGAAGCCGGATCTACCTACAGTGGCCAGATGGCTCGCTCTAGCTCCTCTCTCGCCAACCTGAACAACTTTTCCAGCGTCCTGCGCTCTTGGTGCAACGGCGAGGACACCGTCTGCGCCTATGGTGACGGCACTCGCACGATGGGTGAGGATGCTCACACCAACTACTTCCAGCTGTACACAAACGATGGCGCCGCCTACATCAAGGAGAAGTGCGTTCCCTCTGGAACCACCCCGACCGCAACCGCCACGTCCAGCATTCCCGCCCCGACTTCTACCGGTTCCTTCTGCACTTCCGGCAAGGTCAAGTCCGGCCTGTCGGACAACTACAGCGGCCTCTGTGCCTTCGCTTGCTCCAACGGATACTGCCCTGAGGGTGTCTGCGAGTGCTCCTCTTACGGCGAGCAGACTACCAGCCCGGGTGGTGATGGACGCGACGGATGCCCCGCCACCGGACTTGACGACAGCTACAAGGGACTTTGCAGCTTCAGCTGCAGCCACGGTTACTGCCCTACAGGCGCTTGCCAGTACTGTTAAACGTTCGGGATTGACTGAATGACAATGCGATGGAATGCTATGGATTACGAATTTGGGTTTGAGAACTTGAGCAAATGAAACAAATCGGAGTACTATTTGTCATGTAGACTATTTCGAAATTTGAAGGACCGTAATGACTCTCCAAGTCATTGACAGAAACACTCGTGATGTCTTACTTCGTGAAACTAGATGTATGTAGTGCTGACCAGCAAAATAGCTTCGTTGCCACTGAATTTGTACAACAATGCAAAGTGATGTCTGGAAACTAGCCCACGTTTCGGCCAGACGCTTTGCTCGTGCAGCTCCACGACGGAGTGGGCCACCTCGTTTGCCAGTTCGCGGCAGATGTTCGCAATGAGACCACCGCTCCAGCGTTGCGATGCTGCCTATCTCGATGATTTTAATGACAAAGCGGGAGGCAGGTTTCGCCTAATCCAGGAGATCAATTCAATGATCCTCATTGCCCACAAGCATGTCATGTTGATGGACCCGGCCTAGGCTTCAGACCAATTGGAGGCTCCGGTCTTTGTGATGATCGTGATCTACCCGTCTCCCCGGGACTCCCGGCAGAACCGTACGGGCTGTCTCGCTGGATTGGAGTGATGAAGGCCCGGGCGCACGCGCAGGGAAAGTCTTCCAGACCAGTCAAAGTTTTACGCCAACGAGCCAAGGAATGTAGTGGGCTCAAGCGTTCTCACGTCAAAGCTAGTATAGGTCGGGCTCATGGTGTATCTGTAGTTGATGATCACAGCTGGAACCCCGCCAGCTGGCAACCTGGAAGTGAATGAGCTTGGGCGAAGATGCGGAGCCATGGCTGAAAAGCTCTGCGCGAAGTGGAGCGCAAACAACACAACACAGAAGATGGGACCGCGGGAGTTGAGTGTGGGGGCTGTTGAAATCCTCTGGTATTCCCGGGAGCTGTGCTATGGTAGTACGTGCCCGTCGTGTTTGCTTCGATGGAGGTGGGAGTAAGTCTTGCTGAGAGCTTCGCGTCTAAATCAAAGTTGACATGGAAGCAATGTCTTTTCAGAATTGACACGCATGCGCTGGAGCTTGATAGGCAAACACTTCGTTAGCCTGGCCGTACCGAGGCCAACCAACTGTTGCTCATAATGACGGCACGCCAGCTGCAAGAAATTCTGTGCGTCCTGGTGTGTGGAGCCGAGATGCCGGCCGGATCCCATGACCAGCAAACTTCGGTCGCAAAAAGCGGGATCCCGATCTTGTCGTTCATGGCGGCTCCAAGAGGCGGGCACGTTTCGAGCTGCAAACCTAGGACAGCCCGGCGACAACAAACACTTGGTTCAGCGCGGCGCGTTCTGTTACTTCAGTTGACGTCAGCCGCGTCAAAGACATCCAACGCTCCTCATCCTTCAGTGGTTCTCTCTTGAGGCTGCGACCGGTGATCCTTATCATCCCCTATCGCTTATCCACATGTTCGCGGTCCCGGTACCTATTCCGTTGTTCGTTTTGCTTCTACGCCGAAACGTGTGGCGAGCGTCTCCTCAATTCCCATCCTTTCAAATGGGAAAATCAGCTGTACTGCCTCAGCATCCAGTGGGCCGACGTTTCTAATTTTGTGTCGATAGCTGATGATCGACGGTAATCGACAAAGCCGTTCCGCTGTTCCTGCAGGACAGAACTCTCTTTGACGATTCGGACAATTCGTGAAGGCAAGCGAGGAAGAGGTGCCAGGCGTCTGGGAGCAGCAATCACTCTATCAAACTCATGTCAGACGAAATAGCTCCCGTCCTCCCGGCCTGCTCATGTCACCTCAACTTCCGATGCAACAAATTTGCCAGGTTGTCACGTCTCTTCACCTGCAAGCGATGGGATGGAGGGAACACAGGGGCCTGCTATCCCTGCCACAATCGCTAAACGTCTTGTTGACATCACCGATGGCCATGGGATTCCCTGCCATCCACGCACGTTTTGCGGGGCGAGACAAACCGCCAACGTCTTGGCCCGCAGAACCAACAGGGAGTGCTTCCCTCCCTGATGTCATTAACCCACCAACCGTCTGTCGCAATCACGGCACAACGGCATCGCAGCGCCTAAACAGGCATGGCATTCTCACGGCGGACGGTCCAGGCTCTCCAGTTGTTCGCCATCGAGGCCTGGTGGAAGTGTGGAAATCTCCCAAAAAACCGGGTTGTCCATCTCGGCCCTTTCTCATCGCCAACGATTTCGAGCTATTGACTGCAAAGAGGAGAACACAGACACACAGAGTCACCGCCTGGCCGCGTAGTACGCGTCAGACTGGAGCTGCTGCCCAGCCTTGGTACCATCAAACGGGAGGTGAACATGGATTTCAACTCACACAGGCGCAAAAGCTCCGGCTCGGTTGGTTCGACCTGGTCCACCAGGATGATGAAATCTGTGGAGGGTGATGAAACCGCCCGTTTCGGTGACCGATCTTTATGTTCCAACGTCTTTTAAGACGACTGGCCGCCCCCGCTGCGATTCTCACGATACTTGTAGCCAAACACTACTAACAAATTATCTTAATTTTGTCCGGTTGCTTTTGAAATGGCGCCGTTGCAAAGCCGCCTTCTAGCTGGCCTCGGCCTCATCTCTGCGGCATTCGCCGCCGACTCAGTCCTGTCCTTATCGCTGTCCGAAGATGTTCCCTCCGACATTTCCGCGACCGTCGACCCGTCGTTTGCCGGCTTCGGTATCGAACTCGACCATCTGTACTATTTCATGGGAGATGAAACCCCCAACGACCTAACGATAAACCTTCTAAACAACCTTGCCAACTTCACCGGCAGACCGGCGCATATGAGATTGGGTGGAAACACGCAGGACTATCTTATTTACGACGATTCGCAAGACGACTGGCTCATTAAGCCCAACCCGAAGCCGACCGCGCCCGGTGATGTCCCAGCGGACAATTTCATTGTCGGTCCGAAGTTCATGGAGATCGCCAATCGTTTGCCAAAGGGAACTCCAGTGACATGGGGCTTGAACCTGGGATATGCCGAGTCAGACTACATCGAAAGGCTGACGACCATGGCCACGCAAATCATCGAACGATGCACCAACCTCAACCTTGTCTCATTCGAATTCGGTAACGAACCAGACCTCTACAGCTATAATGGGTTCAGGAAGGGAACTTGGTCTGGCTCGGTATATGCAGAGGAGTGGCTTGATCGCGCACGCGCCGTTTGGGAAGAAGTCTTGCAACCTAAGAACTTGCAAAGCAACTTCTTTGAGTCTTCTGCCTCAACAGCCTGGGTCACTGGTACTGGATTCGAGATCAAGGACTTGGAGAGCTACCTCGATGTTAAGGCCAACAACTCAGACAAGGGCTTCATCACCAGCTGGAACCAGCACAACTACTACTACTTTGTGGGGTCGTTCCCATACCCCCTGACCCTGGATTACATGATGCACTTCGACAACACCAAGGAGCAGTTCAGCACGATCGAAGGTCAGCTAGACCAAGCAAAGGAGACGCCTTACCCTTTCGCGTTGAGAGAAATGTCCGTCGTCGGGCCTCTCGGCGTGGAGGGTTTGAGCGACACTTTCGCCGCCGCCCTGTGGACCTTCAACTTCCTTCTTTACGCCGCAACGCTCAACATCACCTCGGTTCAATTCCATATGACCTTTGACAGCAATGCCAGCGCTTGGCAGCCCACACGCATGTTCGGCCGGGACCGTTTTGTTCGCCCTCTGTACTACGCCTTCGCGGCGTTCGGACAGACTCTCGGCCGATCATGTACCGCCCGCATCGCCGAAGAGTCGATCTCGAACGCTCCCTCTGGTTATACGGACTACCTCAAGGCTTACTCGGTCTATCAGACCGACTCCCTTTCTTCTGTCGTTTTGCTCAACGGCAAGATCGCCAACGTCTCTGACTCGTCCAAGTCCAACATTACGGTCGACTTGACTTTCCCGACCTCCCTTGCGGGCGAGACGCTGCACTTGGGCTACTTGACTGCCGATGGATCAGACGCTACCCACGGCACAACTTGGAATGGCATTAGCTTTGAGCAGGACAATGCAGGCACGCAGTCACAGGTTTCCAACGAGGACATTACTGTAAAGATTGCAAACGATGGCAAGGCAAGCATTCCTTTGAGGGATGCCGAGGCAGTCGTCGTAAACATCGGCGCTAGGGTGGGCACTTCGGAACCTGACCCCACGGCATGTGATGCTCTCACATCGGCGTCCCCAGGTGTTGGTACGGCGACAACGTCTACACCAGGCCCGGCTGGAGACCCCAGCAATTCTTCGGACGACGGCGACGACAGTGCTGCCATGAGTCTGATGCACGGAAAGGCAGTTTATGGATGCATTGCGTGGAGTTTGGCATTTACTCTGGGAGTCTTGCTTTTCTAGACTCGGTTATAGATATGATACCAGGTCCTGTTTTGGGGTTAGGCGTATGTAATGGATATAATGATCGTTTGCTTTGTCATGAATACACGATATCCCTATTGAACTACCAGCAGCGAATTCCAGGGTCGGTCAGCTGTGATTGCGTTTAAACAATCTAAAGTCTCTTTCTCATGTAGGTCAGATTCTAATTCAGTGTGGTTCATTGGAAGAGTTTGGACGTCAAGGTGATGGATGACGCGCGAAATATGGAGTTCATTGCGAGCAGCCCAGGTTGTCTTGACGCGAGCTAGTAATTGGTCGCGGAGCTTGCAACGTCTATTTCACTCAGTCTTCCATCGCACTTCTTCCCAGACACGTACTCACAGGTCCGGATTGCTATTGCTTTGTTTTTGTGCGCTTTACCTCTTTTCTGCCCTGACCACTTCAATAGCACCAGAGCATTGAGCCCAATGTCAGCTTGAAATGTTCTTCCAGCTCGATGCCCAGGCTCATAATGAGGGTGGTCAGTAGTGAAGATGTCATATGAGGGATGAATTCGCCGGTGCATTGAGACGGAACGAAATTTCTCGCGATGGGCTCTCCGAATGCTCTTAGTGAAACCAGACCCCTGGACCGGAGATACTTTTGTAAAGCTAATAAATAAGCTTATAAAATATGTTGTGAGAAGTATATACACGAAACCGCCACTTAGGCACCCAAATGGCCCATCACTCTTCCGCGGGAAGTCAACTCCCAGAACCATCAAGGTTGAGAAAGGTTTCCATCATTGGGGCCGAATCGTCACCATCGTCCGAGGAGCCTAGCACTCGCCGGACTTGGTGCCGGGGCCAGAGTAGAGCTGACAAGGGGTCTTAGCGTCGGTGCAGATGTTGACGAGCGTTGCCTCATCGCCGGTGTCCTCATTGATACCAGCAACCTCGCCACCTCCGTAGGCAGAGACACCCTCGATGCTGACGGTGCGCTTGCAGGCATCGCACTGTTATGTTGTTAGATACATCAGGCCTTCGTCACAGAGGTTTTGATTCACTTACAGTGCCGCAAGCCCTGTAGACTTTGCCGTAGTCCTCCGCGTAAAAGTTGGAGATCTTTCTGGTTGTTAGCCGATGCTTGTTGCATTTTCCTTCAGAGAATCAAACTTACGCTAACGTGACCGCATCCGTTGTGCTGGACTACCTTGTCACCGGCCTTGTAGGCACCTCCACCGATGATTCTGGTCTCAGTGCCAGCCTCATCCTCCTTGCTATACGGGGAATCCTCGTCAGCGCCACGTCTCCACACATTGAATAGCTCATGCTTGAAACTTACATGGAAATAGCATCCTCGCACACGTCCTCAAACCAGACGTTCTCGATCGTGCAACCGCCACCCAAGCAGTAAACTCCCTCCATTTGGTCCTTGCCAATGATGGCGTTCTTGAGAGTCGCGCCCTTGCGCAGGATGAAGACGGCATCCTTCTGGCCACCCTCAGTCTGGTCCTTGCAGGCGCCGGACCCTCTATCAAAGCGGGCCAACTTGCCATCGTAGCTCTCGCCAGCGGCAACTTCGATGGGAGCATCGCTGCTAATGGTCTCGGTGGCAGTAGGCAGAGCATCTTTGCCAACACAGGCGGAGACAACGGGGAAGGAAACGGCAAGAGCCGCGAGCAACTTGAAGGCGTCGGTGCGCATGATGAATGATGCAAGTCTCGAAAGAACGACGAAAGGGCCAGTGAGGTATTGTGGAATCGAAAAGAGTGAAGATATTGCAATGAAGGCTTGTGCTGATGAGATTGAACTTCAAATCAACGACAGTGGCCGACTGGCACTTTATACCCACAGCATGCCACTTCGTTTGCCATCTTCCAGGATATTATCGACTTGCGGGAACTTGTTCAGACTCCGCGTCGATTCTCGAAACATCAAGTCAAGAATGAATTAAGGAGGTCTTGGCCAGCGAGGGGAACTTCGCAGTGTCCTCCACAATCGCACTTTCAATTGTATCCACCGATTGAAGCCATGGATTTTGACGTGTCAGTGGGGAGGGGCGGCAAGTCATACATTAGGGTAAGCATCACGCTGCACAAGCAATCAATCTGGGAAACAACGTTCATCTTAATTTGAACCTCACACGTGGAATATTGAAGCGTTGAAACATGCCGAGTCTTTCTTACCGCGCACAGACAAAACAGATAAGATCACCAGCCGCTCTTGAATGGGGTCGATTGTCTATCCGTAAGTCCCACTGCCAAAAATGGGGCTGATCATTGCCCTGTCCGCGCCAAGGGGCTCGGCACTGCCACTCTTGGCACAGCGCCTAGACAAACTAGAGCTTCATATTTACGCAGGAGGCCGCTGTTCGATGTCGCCGCTGGGCAGAGAATCATGAGGTACGGTGCCGTTCCAAGGAACAAGAATCTCTTGTTGGAAACGCCAAGACTTTAGACGAAGAAAACTTCTGAGTTACGTTGTCGAGCCGGAGGCGAGACATTGCTACAGCTCGCCTCAGAAAGATCGCTTGAATTGTTTTCAGCGATGCGAGATGGAGCAGGACACGAACATCAGGTAGGCAGGAACGCATTGTCCGAGTATGGGGCACAAGAGTCAGGAATGACGGTTCTGATTTTGATCTACCTCACATGCGCGCGGGTGACTCGCAAAATAGTCCACTTAAACGCGGTTCCTCGTTGATCTCGCCTCTCGTGCGATTGGAAGTGACCTGGAGTTGCCTCGGCGGAAGGAAGTTTCTGTGGTATATCGTCTGTACTTCTCAGACTGTCTAATGTGGCTGTCAGCAGTATGAGTTACGCGGCATTGACGTACGCGGCATTGATGAGAACCAAGTACCAGATTAAGTAGCAATGTCTTGGCACAACGTGGAAAAGTAATGAAGTGCAACCCGAATATTTGATCATCCCATTGTATCGCGTCCCGTGTTTGAAGTCATGTAATTCCGTGCTGTTAGACTTAGTACTTCACGTGGACAGATCCATGTACAATGGAAATCATGGCATATTACAGATGGCTGGTATTCACATCGGCTTGATAAGTGCAAGCGAAAGAAAACGTCCGATGATTGCTATAGGCTTGGCTATTGTCACCTACAGCGTCGTCACCCAGAAAACACCCAATTTCTTGCGCGGTTCTAAATAGAATGCAAGATGACAAGCCTCTGACCAGGGACCCGTATTGTTTCGGACTGACTGAGACACCATTGACGGATGCTTACCTAGGTACCTGTGGAAGACCCGATAGATCGCGGCGAAGTAGCAAGGTGCAATCTCACATTTTCGAAATCAGTATCGATCCCGTTTTGTGAAGGGATATACAACAAGCGCGCAAGAACCCCTTGCGTCCACTGGATGGAAATCCGGGAGTAATTCCGTCTGTGCCGAGCCATCGAAAAGGCGATGCCAAGAGCTTCCCCCACTGAAGCACTCAACAATCCATGAATGCCAAGAATAATCACGGCAGCTATATTACCAAGGAGGTTGCATTTCGTGTTTTGACCATGTCCAATTCTTTCCTGGGCGGTTTGTACAAACAACTTGTGTTGATCGGTTTATCAACTGGACTCAGGTGGTAGGCCTTGATCCGGTCATGAACATGACACTAACTCTTCCAGAACCAAAACCAGCTTTCGCTTCTGACTGAGATTCCGTTTTTAGAAAATAGAAATATCTAACAAATCGCTTGAGTCTTCTGCCCATCTTTCACCGCCCATAACACCGCGCACATATGCTGGTGCAACAAATTTATATCCATCTTCACAAGAGCGTAGGACCATTGGCCAGGGGCAACCTGCGACAAGAAAGATCTCATCTGCCTCTCGTATAGAGTGAAAGGTATTCCCAACATATCCGCTGTCCATAAGGAAGAAGGCTTGGTGTTCTGAATACCGGCAGCGTAAACCGACATTCCATATTCGCTTGAGCTCGTTCCGGCGATGAGAGGATCCCATCAAGTTCACCAAAGCACCATCCAAAAAGTCCAGGAGCCTATCTGGTGCGTCGGGTGAGCTTTTGCTTTCGACAAGATCACGGTTCTTCTTAGAGCAGGTAGGATAGAGCATCAGATCGAAGTATTCCACGAAGTCCTGGAAATATTCGCTGTCTCCCTCCTCCTTAGGGCTTGTTGCATAGTTGACACAGTAGAAAAACGCAGTCAATGGATCTTCTAGTGTGGGGTATGACTCCATGCTGCTGATATGTCGACACATGCTTCGAAAGCTTTGGTAGAAAACCAGTTCCGGCTCGAGATTACCAGTGGCGCACGTAGCAAGACGCTCTGTGATTCGCCCTATTGGCATCGCTTGGACTGAGAGCTGACCTGGTCGCTGGAATAAGCTCTCGCAATGTATAAGGCTGTCCATCGATGCGCGGCAGGCATCCGTAGATGTTCGAGCATCGCTGAGCAACTCTATAAATCCCGAACAACCCGTCAGCAAAAAGTTATGCGATTTCGGGTCGCCCGCATCTGATAGTCCCCAGTCGGGAACCCACGATGGCCGACTTGGATCTTCTTGTGCCCCATGATGGGCGCCAAGAACAATGACTGACAATTTCTTTCTGCTTCGGATCCAAGATTCTGTCAGTTCTTGGTATGCATCCAGCGGTTTCTTTCCATAGTCCAGGTCATTCAAGCTGATGCCAAGAACGCTGAGAGCGGAGTAGACGCTATATACCTTGTCAATGGGCAGTGTTGCCTGGTGGTACATGATTGACGATAGAAATAGCAATTCTCGATATGATGATTGAGGCTTGATTTCTTCGCTTCCAGGGTCCTGCAGCCCCCAAGAGAAGTCATATATCAGGCGGTCCAAGCTATCCCGACCGCGAATTAAACTCAGGTCGTTACCCGAAGGCAGCCAACCATCTCCAAAGACGTCAGCCACACGAGAGAAATCGCTCCACCTCATCCGGCTTTTCCCCCGAAGAACATCGCTGTCTCTTGCGAGGGCAAACTCCTGGAGTGTCCATACTCTAGTGAACCATGGATGCTGAAGAATTTCAACGACTTCGGCATTTCTCTTGAATTTGCGAGGATGGGCTTGTTGATAGCCTGCTTCATATGCAGACATTAAACTTTCATCGACTGTGCCGAATAGCTCATCAATGGTACCTTATATTGCCAATTTTAGTTGATTCGTTTTCATTTTCGTCGTATTCTTGAAATCAACTTACTGTTCTCTTTCCGTAATGACATGTATAACGGCTGGAGTAGAACAAAAGTGGAGTGCGGTATGAACGACTTTATTTGTTTCGAGAACTTGTGGATCTTTCTAAGAGATCTCAGAATCATGAAGACCTCTGTGGTTGAAGTGCTCCCTGGCCCGAGCCAAATCAGGACTTTGGAGGCGCGATTGTAAACGTCTCCCATTTGCTGCACTTGTTGGCTTCTCTCTCTCACAGCTTCGGTATTCTCGGCTTGATCAATACAAATTGCGTCAACCCATAGCGAGCGGGTGTGGAATCGTCGGCGTAAAGCTCTTAGCCCGGTCCAACAGTTAAGGGTGACCGACAATCGTTTGCCTTCGCAAAGTATGTTCCTCGTGTCTTTTGGCGAGCCCCACACGTACGACAGGGCTTCGTAGGTGTACGTTTGGTCTGCTTGATCAAGCAATACTTCTTTCAAACTGCATCGGATCATGCTGTCAGACCGGACAGCTGGCAGCAACTCCAAAATGCGTATTGAGCCTGCCAGCTTCAACCTCTGATGGCTGAACAGCTCAACAGCGCTAAGTACTTGCGATGAATCAATTTTGGAGTTCATTGTCGTTCGTTTTGGCCCACCAGTTGTATCCGAGGGCAGGTCAGAAATGTCTTGTAGGAGGAGACCCGGAGCTTGTTGAAAATTGACCCCGAGTGGGGGCGTGAGATTCCAGCCGACCTTCCTGCAGACCAAGGAATTTCGTTGGTTCGACGAGGGGTTTATCTCAATGCAGAAGTGGGGCGCGACACGGTCAGGCTGACCGGGTCAGCGTACATAATACATGTGAACCACCAAGACCGACGTCATTCTATGTTCTGTTGACACATGTACCTTATCTGGCCTTCTCGGTCGTTTGCTTCCAGCGGCCCCAGGGCTCTTACATGGCACCCGGGTCAATTAGCACATTGAGCAGAAAGATTCCCGGCGCGGAGAAGATGGTGGTGTCTATTTATAGGTTTGGCCGAAAGTAATATTAGAGAAGGCAGTCCGTAGTTTGGATTCCACCTGTGTGGTCACAGTTTTATTAGTTCTGATGTTGGTCTTTGGTCCAGTCATGAACGGTATATAAAACATCACTCTTGGTGACACTGGATATAGCGCCGATAACCTCTATCTAGAACGATTAATAGCGTATGCAATTGGATTTTTCATAGACGTCGTGAATATGAAGAACAATGCGGAGCTCGAGCCACAATACGGTATCCCCACGGGAAAGGAACGCATTCGCTGTAGCTGTTGGACAATTACGAATGAACTGGAAAGAAATGGATTGTGTGACCAGCAGAGACCTGATGGAAGCGGGTAGAGCCACTCTGCGTACTTGGATTTCCCCCACCTGTGGGAGCTACTTACTCCGGGACACTCGTGTTTAACAGTGTCGACCATGTCTTGGATATGTACGAAATGTCCATAGCATTGTCCCAAAATGTCATAAACAACTGTGATCATACTTGAAGCCAAATCTGTCGTCCATCATCGTTGTAATCCTCAACCATGGAGCTTTCCACCATGCCTGCGTACCATTCGGATGCTTTTCAACCGCCACATTATGACCATCCATACCTCTCGCATACATCATCTCAATCCGGTAGGCATCCTCGGTCTGATTTCGAAGCTGGTCGATGTGCATACCTCTTCTGACCTCGTAAGCGCGCAAATACCCCGCGAGACCATTTTCCAGGTGTCGGATATCAGCAGGACTGAATTTCTCTTTTTGGACGCATTCGTCCAAGATCCTTCGGTGGATCAGAACAAGAGCTCTGATTTCGGTGAGTACTCCACAGGGGGAACAGGTCGGGAACAGCCAGTATCGTTCTTGGTCGGATATGGACGGGCAGCAAGCGTGTACGGTATTCCACGATCCACAAGTACCGTACATGTGTTGTAACTTGGCCAAAAAGACAATCCGCGGACAAAGCTTCTCCCCTCCCTGTGTGCATGGATTTCCTGGTATGCATGCTCGATGCTTGGGGTCACATGCTTCCCAAAGCCCGATACGCTGATAAGTCGCAAGAAGCAGCATCATCGGACATCTTTCGTCTTGGCCGATGTTGCACGGAGTTTCCAGCTTGCAGTGGGAGTGATAGTCGCTTGGACCTGATAGCATCTTCCAATCCGTGATATGATGAACCGTGTTCATTGTGTGTGGAATTCCAGTTGAGTTTGACCTATCCCCATTAGCTTGTCACAAGATAACGAAACGCGAGGTCCTACTTACTGCTTAAAAACACAGGTATTTCGGGAATTGGGCATTGTCATGTGCGACGAGAGAAAATGGATTGCAGATTGCCCGCAGCGTCACGGTCTCCAGCACGTTTTGTATCAAATGGCTACCGGGACTGCGCTTTTCTCTCCCTTGGAGTCTCATTTTGATTCCGGTTGCGCCACGTGGGTCGCCTGCCAAACTTCAATTAATATGAAGCCTCTCGTCGCTCCTTACATGCTTTTCCTAAAGCGTTTTCCTTCTAGCGAAGCCTCTGACTTTCATCTGCCATATAGCATAGTTTCTTTGCTTCCAAAGGGACTTCCCAAGTTTCCATTTGGATTTGCGACATGATCGTCGCTTTTGCTCCGGTAAGATATCGAATCAAGACTCCAGTGGTATAGCAACTTCTGTTAATCAGTCAAGAGTGAGTGATTTTGACATTGCCGACGGAGGATTGGAAAGCTGACAGTATCTATTAGTTTTGGAAGCAAGGGACCGACTGTGAGAATGTCCAGTGACTATTAGATGAAGCGTACCGCTGCAAAGCGGCTGTTCCAAAAAGACTTATTGTGGCTTGCTAGCGTCCTGGATCTGGAGGACGGCCCACAGGCGGCACCCCCTGCGGACACTTTGCGACGCAAGGGCTGCCACTTCATTCAAAAGTCAATCATGACAAGCCAAGAGGTAAAGCTCAACCACTTAGCATGGAAGAAGAAACCATGTCTCCTTCTGACAGTGCCAGCTGTGTTTGAGCGTTGCAACGAGTAGAGAAACGCGAGATAAACTATGGGGTTGCTCAGTTAGGTCGGAAGTGCTCCGGCATATCGCACCCACCCCCGTTGTTGTGTTTTCCGCTGTGGGGCCGGGGGTGATTGTCGTCTTCGGATGGCCTGAAACCCTCAAACACGGCGTGCTGACGCTGGTAGGTACCGGTACCTGTCTCAATCTCTGTGCCATTGAATCGAGAGAGCCATTTGACGTAAACACATAGTTGCACCCGGCCTTCGCGAGCTGGATTACATATATGTTTGCGCGTTTTGGTCAGTTCGGAGATCGACGGCAACAGTCGGCAATCGAGGCCAAGAGGGTTGGGGAGCACGGAATCAGCGAGCCAGGTTCCGAACGGCCGCATCAGTCAGCATCTTCCAATGAGGGATAATTAGGAAATGCACCGGCTTTAAACTAATCCATTTAATGTAATAGCCGACACTTGAACGGCCCCCGCCCGCGATCTACATTTAATGCCCGGCTTGCAGACTGCGGGTATGTCATTGCTCAAGTCTGGCCATCTCCGCGGGTTTGAACGTCAACTGCGCCCTTCGGAGGTGAAAATCAGATATAAAGTATTAGGATGTGACCAAAGCTGACACGACTCGTTATTTTTTTCTCGCCATCCTCGACGACATTGTTTTTCCACGAGACTTCGGCATGACGGATATTGCAAGCCTCGACCGGCACCTTGCTTCGTTGCAGGCAAGCCCGGCTACCATTGACCTACTACGAGACCTGCATATGCAAGCGCTCACCGAGCCCCCATACGTCAGTACAGATAGTCAACCCGCTTCTGTGGCTCTTGACAGATTTGTCGCCCTTGAGCCGGACAAATGCGCTCTTGTTTACTTGCTGTTGCGTGCAGCTGGCGCGAGATACGTTGTCGAAGCTGGGACCTCTTTCGGTGTTAGTACGATTTGGCTTGCTCTTGCCGTCGGGCAGAATGCGTCACTCCAAAACTCGGATGGTGTTGTCATCGCCTCAGAGAACGAACCCACCAAGGCTAGTAGAGCACGAGAGCATTGGAAGCGGGCCGGGAAAGAAGTTGAAAAGTGGATTCGTCTGAAAGAGGGTGATTTGCGGGAAACACTTAAGACAGACGTTCCCAAAGAGATTGACTTTCTGCTTCTGGATAGTAAGTCAGGGCGCTGAACCAACCCTTTTCCCAACTTATGTGCATCTGACATCATCAATTCGCAGTCTGGTCAGCATTGGCTCTTCCCACGTTGAAGGTTATTAAGAGTCGATTGAAGGTTGGGGCTTTGGTTGTGGCAGACAATGTTATATCTAGCAAGGCTGGATACGCGGATCTCATTGCGTACTTGGATGACCCCAGGAACGGATTTAAGACTACAACTGCACCATACTCTGGCGGACTTCTGGTGGCAGTATTTACCGGTAGTTAGGTTACAGGGTATTGAAGAATATTCCAATGATTGGGTTTGCTGGCTTGGCTTGGACCTTCATCGGCAGAAGGGCTGGAGATAAACATATTCTTTTACAAAGATTGCATTAATCCTTCATGCTTAACGATCCAGGAACCGTCTTTCGGAAACCCAGGGGCATGGCCCGCAGAGCCCTCCCAGCCGGCTGCCATATAGTTTATTGCCAGAAGGAACCCGCCGTTACCAGGAAAATACGGAGGCGGGGAAGGACCTTATGTGAACTCGTTAGGAAAGCGACGTTCACAGGCACAGGGATAGGCCCAATAGATCGATACTCACTTGGCCCAGATCGGTGGGCAAAGCCCTGGTCACCGAATGTCCAATATCCGAAGTTTGTCAAATGATAGATGGCGCGCTCGGGATTCCCGACTCGCGCAGCATTGATAGCCAAAATATTTCGGCCCCAGCCTCGGATCTGATCGTCGCCCCAAACCTCCCACACTTTGTCAGCCGTCTTGAGGCCAACGGCAGGGTCCACCTAAGGAATGGAAACAGTTAAACCTTGCACCAAGACATAAATCAGGAGGGATTTCTTACTAGCGGCGTGTCGGGTAGGATTCCCTGGAGCATGATGACACTGCGCGGATCCTTCCTTAGGGTTGGGTCATCCCACCACGATGCATTCAACCCGCCACCAACCCAAGGGGCATATAACCCTTCAAATTGAGGTGGTGCAGCCATATTGTCTGCCACGGCAGCCCATCTGGGTGGGCATCCTTCCCCGAGCCTTTGTTTCCAATCACAAGCTGACCTCAGAGCCCATTGCCAGTATGCGAGTTCATATGACAAGTTGGAGATCTTGGTTGGAGAAGAGTTCTCGGTAACCCCCTGGATTGGCGGCCCAATGTCATATCTACCAGTCTGGTTGTTAAGCCACGCAAATGAGGCCATATAGTCAGCTGTTGCTGTGATGACACGATCCCATCGCTGAAGGGTCTCGTTGGTCGGAGTGGCTTTGTAGGCCAATTCTGCCAGATACATCGGATGGGGCTGTTGCCACTGGAGAAATGCGCGTGTCTCGCCAGGTGCGATGCCTTTTGTGACAAGTTCGGTCATCTTGGGCCATCTGGCTCCATCCCAGCCCATCTTGCGAGCTCGTTCCTCTGAGCTAGGCAGAAGACTTTCATAGACAGACGGGAAAATGCGATCAAAATATCGTTGTCGTCCCCACGTGGCCCACTGAGCGCAATGCCAGACAACCATTTCGAGATGGAACTTTCCCCACCAGCCGTTGTATACAAGGCCACTTTCTTGAGGTGGTTGACCGGTGGCAGCGCTATTGACCCTCATCGCGTACTGAGACAAGATGATGCGCCGCTGCAACTCTGTTGAATTGGGGTTTGTCGACTCCGTGAGGTCTACAAAGCCTCCTTCCTGCCAATAGTTCTGCCACCCAACAACGTTTCTCTTCTGTATCTCTGATGGCAGAGATGGGATCTCCAGTTGAGGGCTGTAATGAGCAGTGAATACCAGCTTATTTGAAGACATGTAACCTTGAGAAGCAGCTCTGAAACGCAACGTATACCGATGAGCGATAGTTCCGTTCTTATCTTCGTTCTGAATCTGTGCCAGGTAGAGTGGTGATTGATGAGGCCATCGCAAATTCAAGTAGTACGCCGTGTCTTGCATTTCGTGGTAGATGTGAGCCGAGCTTTGTTGGGAGGAAGAGTTGTTGATGATTGAGGTCGTATGATTCCGCGATGACTTCGGGTCATACGTTCCCATAAAAACCTCAAAGTCCGATGATTTCTCAACTTTATGAATCGGGGGATACGGGAAGTCGAATAAGACGCTCAGGTCTCCAGTTGAAATCAGATCGGATTGAACTTCGAATGCAACAGAGTCTGTCTCGAAGTCTCCTTGCGTGGTTACCGTCGTATTGAGTCCATCAATCTGAAAATTGGAGACAACCGTTCCGTTCCAAGGATTGAGCTCTTGGTGAGGTTTTGTGATTGTGGACAAAGGTTTATCCCTATACGCGAGGCTGATCCTACCTAAATTGATTCGATTGGGGTTCGCGCTGAGCCATTTCGAAACTTCGGGTAATTCTGGATCTTCGATGTCGTAGAAAACCTCCCTCCCGTGTGTCTCAATTGGTACTCCATGATAGTCGCCAATCTTCTCACTTCAAATTCAACGGAATTACGCCGTTCGATTTAGCCTTCAATCCGCTGGCAATGGAGTAGATATCAATACTCACCCATTCTCGGGAACTCTGTCTTTGTGCCAGCCCCAACTTGACAATGTGTTGAAAGGTACCAATGACTGGGTTCCGGTGATGTCGAGGTTGAAAGCAAAGTCGCCGTTACCAACTTGGAGTGGTGTGGTGGTATTATCAATGGTTACCTGTACTTCAGTTCTTACGACTTTGAACGACTCAACAATCGCGCGCCTAGAGGTAATTCTGAGAAACGGCTTCCAGCACTTTTCATTGAACCAAGAGAATTTCTCACCTGTCAATAGCCGTCGATGCTAATGTTGGCAGCAAAAGAAGACTGATGCAGAGGTACATCTTTGCGCGGCTTCATCACACTTAGAAAAGCCCATTCGATGCCCTCGTTCCTGGATTAAAGTTGGAATTGAGCTTCTGATCTTAAGAGGAGGCATTTGGGGTCTCCGGATAAATGCTAGCGTGACATTTCCGAGAGGATTGATCGACTTAACATCCGCCTGCGTACTTCGGTGTAGCTACTGCCGAACGAGGGGTCGCACCCCGCAGCTACTCGTCGTCCGACTGGGGGACTCGCAAGTTCGAGATGAGCGCCGCAAATAGGGTTCACGGGGACGAACTCACAGTTGTATGGTTCAAGCGAACAATTCACTCGTAGGTCATGCATCCCGGAAGGCCCGGAAAATCCACGGGCACGCATCTGGGTTCAGGGCACACGCTTACAGACAGCGAAACATTGTTCAGGACGTGAAGATAGTCGGTAATCAGCAAGTGAACAATTCCCAGTCATTGATTCTCAAGCGAAGAATAGATGATGTGTACCTCGTTACAGCCTTAGCCAGTAGACGAAGTTTGTGTCTTCAGGCCGGGAGATTGGCATTCCGGTATATAAACTGTGCAATCCGCGCATTGAACTCGTGTTCTCTCTCCCAGAGAGGTATATGACCACATTCATCCCACACAAAATACTCCGGTCCGTCTCCAAAGCCTGTCTTGAACAGGTCAAAGTGAGGGAATGTGATAGTCTCATCCGCCGTGCCGTGCATGACCATGATCCGTGATCGGCCTACCAAATCGCCCATTTTAGCCAAGTCTTCTGAGCTTTTGAAATGCCATCCGGCGGCTACCGCTTGCAGGAGAACTCCTTTTCTGCGAGATACGTCCGTGTCGTCTTCCCGCTCCGCAAGCTCTTCTGCGACAAAACGGTCGTGATTATTTGGAAAACTGATGTTCGCATCGAGGGATCCGGTATCAGCGGATCTAAGAAACTTGTCGCTGAAGATTCTGCGTGCTTTGTTGTCCAATTCTGTATCCAATCCAGACGGAAGAAACATGAAGACGCGCTGCATAGTGTGATCCAGGAGAGGTGTAGTTCGTACCAGTCTCGGCGCTGATGAAATCAAGATCAATGACTGGACTCGCTGCGGTATCAAGAGTGCTAGCTCCTGCGCAATCATGCCTCCGAGACTGATGCCAGCGATGTTAATATCCTGGGGGTAGCTTGGTGAATCCGAGTCGAGCCACCCGATTTGTTTCATCAGCTCCAGCACATCCCTTGCCATCTCCGCAGTACTATATCTGCAATTAGGCTTGCCTGACTTTCCGACCCCGCGATTGTCGAATACCAAGCAGCTGTACCGGTCACCGTGGTCATGACCAAAGAAACGCGTCTGCCGTTTCCACATATTCCGCGTCGCCCCGAGACCCATAATCCACACGATTTTCAGAGGTCCATTGCCATGGACCTCATACCAGAGTGGAAATGGACCTCCGGCCCGGTCGTCTGCCACGCTGACAACCCCCGAGTCTGTGGGCTTGAGATTCCACTTTGTCGTTCCAAACGCAGGGTGCTGCAATACCTCCGCCGCTGACAGATTGACAGGGCGTTCGGTCATCTCGGAACGATCTCCCTGAGCCGCCTGACGATTAGCGGAAAAGGGGAGAAGGTTCGTAATTTGCTGTAGGCAGCTTGTCGCCATGTAGTCTGAGGATAAACTGTTCTTACTGTAAGTTGATTGAGAAAATGTTTTTGAAAAATTAGATAGATTCTTTCTTACAGAAAGATTGAAACATTTGGGTAATGCTGAAGAGATATCAATGCCGCACGGGGCGCGTTTCACGTTTCAAGCCAGCCGAGGCAGGAAACATTTCTTCCTTCTCAAAAGCTTACTTACGTTCCATTATGCGTTTGTCAATAAACAAAGTCAATTCCTCGCTTTGTGGGTCAATACAAGTAGTCTCGTCGAATAAGCCAAGGGTGGTAAATGCACTTCTCCAGTCGCATTCTCGGATGTCCTGGATGTGTCGAGCGACATCCAAATGTCCAATCCGAAGTCATGTCCAACAATGCATCCTCACAGGACTACTAGTGAGGAACTTTTGGAGTGGGAGTCTAGCAGGCGACTGGGTTCACGATCCTTTCGTCAGGCTTCAAGCGTTCTTATTCGCTCGTGTCTGGCCAGTAACGTCACATTGAGCTGACGAGAATCACGTGTATAGGTTTTCAATCAACTTCCCCGCTTCGCATGCAGGACTCCCTTTCAACTCAGGGTGGGCATTTTATCGAAACGCGCATTCCAGGAAGCCGGACGCAATCAATTATGAACCAAAAAGAAGCGATGGACAGCATCTGCGCCAGTTGTCACTGTCGCAAAACGTTCCCATGGGCCAATTGCAAGTTGCCTTTCCCCCAAGGCTATGGAGTTGAACCGCTCGAGAAATGGTTTGCAAGTAGGCTTCGAACTATCTATAGATACCTATATAAGTATATATCTACATATTCCATAGGTTATAGAGGGGTACCTAAGTGGGTATTAAGTAAGTATAAGTAATAAGTAAGATTTTAATATTTAAGTATTAGGTATATAGGTATAATAGAGACTATAATTTAAGTTCTAAGTAAAGGTCTATTTAATAAGTATAATATATTAAGATAGGTTTAGAGAGAAGTTAAAGTTTAAATTAAAATATTTAAACTATATAAGAGATAAATTAAACTATTCTACTATATTACTAATTTCTAATATAGGAAAGTTATTATAATCTATTTCTTTATTTATAATCTTTTAGCTATTTAATTACTCTTTTATTCTCTAACTTAATAATAAGGGGGAATATCTATAAGCTTATAAACTTCACTATAATATACTTAAGTTTAAAAGTAATATCTAAGAAGCTTAATTTAGCCTATCTATAAAGCTTAAAACTTAGTTACTAGCTTTAATAGATTTTATATCTAAAAACTCTAGTTATACTAAGTTTTAAATATCTTAAATATTATTATTATCACTTAAAATATTAATAATATCTTAAGTATACTTAATAATAAACCTATAAGAGATAGTATAAAAGCTCTTAATATTAAAAACCTTATATTAGAATATTTAGCAAATTAATATAGTATAATCTTTATTAAGATTTTTAAATATATTATCCTCTAAAATAAAAAGTTCTAGATTAGAGAATAAAAGCTATTCTTACTATTTATTATAAATAGTGAGAAGAAGTTAATAAAAAATTATCTTAGGTTTTATATTAAAGTATAAATAATAATAGATATATTTACTAAAGCTAAATACCTATTTAAAGGGGATAAAACTTAAGAAAATATAAAAATAGTTATAAGCTATTCTATAGAAGCTATAATACTTTAGATCTTTTTTTAAGTTTCTCTAGAAGTTTCAGATTAATTACTTAGTATAACAGCTTAATACTAATTTAGTACTATTTCTATAAAGGGGGGAATTATAATATTTATACTTCTTAAGGAAATTATAAATAATATTAAATCTATTTAAAGGAGATATTTATCTTTAGTTCTAAAGAAGTATATAAGCTATATAATTAAAATAATATTATAATAAAATTATTATAATAAAATTATTATAATAAGATTATTATAATAAAATTTTTATAAGGATTATTATAATAAAGTTATTATAAAGATATAAGAAATATTATAGTATATCTATTTCTCAGGATTTTAAAGTATTAAAGCTATTAGACTATAAATAGATTTATAAACCTTATCTAGAGTAGATTTTAAGTTCTCTAAGCTATTCTTATAGTAGTCTCTAATATAGATTCTAATAAAATCTTTCTAAGTAGTATTAGCTAATAAGCTAGAATAGGCTTTATAAATACTATAAAATCTAAGATTATTATTTACTATATCTTATATAGATAAAGGAGATAGAAATAGTAAAGATATATAAAGAAATTAATCTTTTTCTTATAGTAACTAATACTTCCTAAGTTTATTTACTACTATTTATACTACTTTCTTAAGAAATAGAACCTAATATTTATTTTTATTAGTAATAAGATTCTTAATAGCTTCTTAATACTTTATTAAATAGTTATAATAGATCTTTATAAAAGTAATTATATAAGTAATATTAACAACTTAGTTCCAGCTTAAAATATATATAATAGTAAAGAAATATATAAAAATATTAAGAATAACCTTAATTTAATACTATTTATTATCTTTTAGCTTAAAAAAGGTATTATCACTATAGTTTTTAAACTAAATATTAATTAGAACTTAAAGTTTAAAAGCATAAACTAATATTAATATAGTTAAGTTTTAGCAAATCTTTATATTAATAATTAGATATTTAAAGTAATTTATAAAGTCCTTATTTAAACTATTTTTCTAAAATACTTAAAACTTTGAGGAGTATATTAAGCTAGATTTAATCTTTAGTATAAGTTGTTAAACCTAAAAAAATATAAATAATAATAGATATAAAGAATTAAAAATAAAGTGCCCTACTTTAGTAATTACTACTCTAAGTATTAAAATATTATATTTATTAATTTAACTTTTTAATAGTGAAATCCTATTTAGATTGTAATCAGCAGAGGTTTTATTATTTAAATAAACTTCTTAATCTACATCTTCTAAAGTAGAGATAGCTTTCTATTATAGTAGTATAGCAGTATTAATAACTTCTTTATTATTTATGCTTAATATATATTATATAAGGTTACTTATTATAAGTATATAGGTAACTTTAAAGTGATTATATAGTTCTTAAACTATAAGGTTAATAATATAGGTAAGGTATTAAATATAAGTAATTATAAGTTATTCTATAGTGAATATCTTTATATAGAACTTAGCTAGAATGCTTAGTATAAAGTTAGAAATATTATCAGCAGAAATATAATTAAATTTAGGTTTAAGATCTAAAAGCTTATTAAGAGTTTTAATAATTATACTTATAATAATCTCTGTAATATAGTTTCTTATAATACTAGAGGTATTAAGAAAGATATAATAATAGTTCTAGTTCTTATCTATAAAGTAAGCTATTATACTAAATATAATATACTTCTAACCTAGTATTATCTAGATATTAATTATTAGAGACACTTTTAAATTTAGAATAATTTGCTTAAGAACTTTAGCTTAAACAGCTAAAGCTTCAACTTTAAGATTTTTAGTAATTATTACAGTAGATAGCAGTATCTACTTTAGATTTATAAAGCTAATAAAAAACTTAAAAGTTAACTTTAAAACAAAGTTAAAAGATATACTACTATTAATAAGGTAGTATAGTAGTACTTTATCTATATAGGTATATTTATCTCCTTTACTAATAAGCTAGAAAGCAGAGAGAGGTTATTATAATAATTATTATAAATAACTTAAATAGGTTTTATAGATTAAAAATAAATTATTTCTTTATTATATTATATTCTAGAAGATACTAAAGCACTATACTAAGCCTTTAGATAAGCTAGTTTAATCAAAATAATTATTTATTAAGTTAGTCCTTAAGCTAGCAATATTAGAATAGATAAAGATAGAATTATATATATTATAGATAATATAAGAGGATCCCTTATAAATATTTACCCCTTTATAAAAATTAGCCTAAGCATCTACTTATTTATAAGATTTACTAAAGATTTTAGCTACTCTCTTTAGGTATATATCAGAGAATAGAGATTCCTAGTAGCTCTTAATACTATCTTCTACTTTCTGCTTATAGTAATAAGTTTTTTACTACTATTTAATAAAAGAAGTATTTTTAGCAAAAAGAATAATAAAGCTACTGTATATTAGCTTATATTTAGAGGGAGGTAAGATTAGAGAGGAGATCTCCTTAAAAAGGTTATCTATTATATATAATTAAGTAGTATATATTACTAATATAGATATAGTAATAAATATAAAGAGAAGTTAAAGTAAAATAAATTATTATAATAAATTATTATAAATATAATAAATATAAAATATTATACTATTTAGAAATAAGCTAGGGGATAATTAGTTCACTTAATAATATAACTAAATTATAAGTATTTATTATAGTAATTATAAAGAATATATTTTTTAATTCTCTTATAATAAGTTTTTAAAATAATAATACTACTCTAATTACTTAAGAGTATCTTAATAATACTAGCTGCATCTAATTAGTATTTAAGAAATAATAAGATTTCTAAAACCTCTATATATCTATAAGTAGAGCTATAATAGTAATTACTTAGTCTTAATATAGCAGAAAATATTATTAGTAAATCTAACCTTCTACTACTTATAGTAATAAAGACTATTATAAAAACTAGAAATAGTTTACTACTATAACTGCTGAGGAGGAATATAAAGAAGAAGCCTATAAGTAGTATATTAAATCTACTAAGAAAATAGAAAGCGTAGAAGGCGCTATAAAAGGATATTATTATTAGGAAAAAACGTTTATACTACTACTAACTAGGAAGTAAATTTAAATATATTTTAAATCAGCCTTAGAGTTAACTTTTATAGTATAAGCACTTTAAGAAATAAAGAAGCAGTAGAAAATAATAGATAATATAATTTAAAAGCAGCTATTTTCCCAGCTTATAAGAGAAATATTACAGTTTATATATCTAGATCTATACTTCTAGTTAGAGGCTATAAAAGCTTTATAAATAGTTATTAAATTATATCTAATTACTATATTTAAAAGTATATAATTATTATCAGCTGAGGGCGCTTCTACTTATATACTAAATAAATATAAACCTCTATACTATCTATATAAAGCAAATCACACTTCAGAAGAAAGATATAGATCTAGTTAAGCAGCTAGCTAGATATATAAGTTTATAGGAGATATAAATATAGAGGTAGAGATAAGTGAATTCTATTTTAATTTACTATAGAAGGTTATTACAATAGGTTATTATAATAAGTTATTATAATAGGTTATTATAATAGGTTATTATAACAGCTTATTATATTATAATATTACAGTATATTATTACTGCATAGAATAAACTTACTGCTACTCTAATTATATTTAAAATTCTAAAACGCTAAGGTTTCTCATGCTATAAGCTAGATTTATACTAATATATACTACTACTTATCTAGATATCTGTATATCCTCTCAGTTTAAATACTTACTCTCTTTATTCTTATCCTCTTTATCCTCTTTATTCTCTCTAGTAAACTCTATATTTATTCTATAATTAGAAAGGAAAGCAAAAATAGTAAACTTATCTAATATACTAGTATTAAACTAGTTTTATACTGTAAGGTAAGAATCTTAAATAGGAGGCATTTTAAGCTAGATAGGAATTTAAATTAGATTCTTCCTATAGTAGCGCTAAATAATATTTAGTGCTTTAAACTTCTTTAGGTAGACTTTATTAATACTAAACTAAATTCCAGTTAGACTAGGGAAGTCTATCTAAATACTATTCTAATTATTATTAACTATACTAATAATATCTCAGATTATCTTTTAAACTAAGATACTAAAGGGATATTTATAAATATAAGTTGTATTTAAGATAGTATATCTTAGTAATATTTTAGTTATATAGTAGGTAGTATTATAGATCTTTTTCCCTATTAGCTATTATTTATAATAGAGTAGGAGGGATCTTATTAAATTGCTTTATAAATAGAATATAAACTCTTAAAGTTTTATAGCATAGCTATTTTAATATTAGCGTTTTAGTACTCCTAAAGGATATAGATAAGAAGAACTTCCTTAAATATAAGGAAGTTCTAAGCTTATAGGAATTTTATACCCTTCTTAGTAATACCTACCTAAGAGAATATTTTAAAAGTGCTCTCTAGGAATTTATAGGCTATAGAGAGCTTTAAATATAGTATCTTAAAGATATTAAGCTAGTTAAAGCAGAACACTAAGAAGCTGTATACTAAGTTACCCTATATATAATTAGTAAGAAATTAATTAAATAAAGAAAAGAAAAAATATATATACAGCTTATATATATTAAAGTCTAGCATCTCTATTAACTCAGCAATCTTCTTTACCTTAAACTCACTAAGGGAGATTATCTTAATAGTTATCCTACTTATTACTTAGCTATTAATAGTAATATTAATATTATATATTCTAATATCTAACTAACTAATACTAATATTTAAAGGGGCAGAAGTTAAAGCTAATATATTAAAGTATATAGAAGTAGTTAATAGTAAATAGGGAATAGCAGAAAGTACTAAAGATAAAAATAATCTTAGTAAAGGATAAGCAGATAGCTAGCTAAACCTACTTAAAATAACTTATATCTTAGAACCTAAGATAAAAATAATAGAGCCTTAAGCTCTCTATATTAAAGTTATAGATATAGGAGATATAGATATTAATATTAATAGATAGAGTTTATATATTTCTATATTAAACTAGAATAGGTATATATTCTTATCTATTTTAAATTCTAATTAGAAATATTTTATAGATAGATATAAGGTATTCTTACTGTTTCTTATAAACAAAAACTTTAAAAGGCTTAAAAGCTTCCTTTTATTTATCCTTAGTTATTAAACTCTATCCTAGGATTATTATTAATATCTTCTTTTGCTTATAACTTAAGGCTATCTAAAATGCTTAATTCCTTTAGTATAATATAAACTAAGCTTTAGTTATATTATTAATATAGCACTAAGCCTTAATAATATAAAGATTTTAGAAATAGCTCCCAGCAGCTTTCTGCTTCTAACTAGCACTAGAGCTAACAGAGCAACCTACAGAAATAATTATTATAATAATACTAAAGATTATTATAATAATACAAAAGGTATAAACCTAGAGTAGATAGAGTAGAAGGGGTAGTAGGTTAAAAATTTATAATAAGTAGTATCTAATAAAAAACAGAGTAATAATAATTAGTTATATTATTATTTATAAAGAGTTAGCTACTATGCTTATTATTATTATTATAAAGAGAAAAGGGTTTATATAGGTAGTATATAATTTAAATATCTTTAATAGGTGTGATATTAAAGAAGATATAGATAAAAGAGGTAGGAGTAATAAAAAGTAAGTAAATAATTAATATAAGGGAAGGAGTATAATTTAATATACTAAAGGAAGGTATAACTAAGAGATAATCTTAGTAATAAAGAATTTAAGACCAAGTAAATTATTTTTAAACCTCTCTTTTTAAATATCTTTTATATATAATCTTTATATATAGTATTCTTTATTATAATTTTATATTTATATTCCTATCTTCCTAGCAACTATAAGTAAACCTTTCTAATTATTATACTTATATCTTATTAAGAAGTATTATACTACTAACAAACTGAAAAACTGCTAGTAAGACTAGCTATAAAACTACTACTAAAACTGCTAGCAAAACTGCTAATAAAACTACTAGTAAAACTACTAGTAAGACTACTAGTAAGACTAGCTATAAGACTACTTAAAAAGCACTATTCTATAAGGCTAAACAGAAGCTATATACCTACTAGTATAAGCTAAGTAGTAAATTAGATTATTATAATTTTTAATAATTATTATAATACTTATATCTTCTAGCTAAAGCTCTAAAGGAAATCAAAATATTTCAGAAATTATATAAACTACTCCTCCTAAAGCTTTCTTTTTAGCAGCTAGTCTGTAAGATTATTAAAAGTATAAAATATAAATTTAGTATTTATTTAGTTTATTTTTAGCTTACTATAATAGAAGCACTTTAAGAATCTATAGAAAACTATCTTATTACTCTGTTTTAAAGTATATTTTTAATTCTTTTTAAAGTTCTTTCTAATATAGTTCTTAATAACCCAGCTTATAACTATCTATATAAAATATATTATAATTAAAGATATAGATATTAAATTCCTTAAAGAAATTATAAAGATATCTTTAAGTATAAATATATTATAGCTTAACTAGATCTCTTAGAAGTTAGCTTTTATTCCACTTTATATTTATTTCTTTTATTATTCTACTTCTTTTTTTTATTATAAAATTTATTATATTAGTAATACTATACTACTAATATTCCTAAAAATAACTTTAATAATAAAGAAAGAAGAATAAATAACTCTTAAGGAAACTACTTAAGATATATAAGAGATAAAGAACTATATAAATAATAAAAGGAAATTAATAGAAGTAATAAGAGGTATAAAAAAGAATAAAAAAAAAATTAAGAGAGAGAGAAAAGAGGAATAAGAAAGCTAATAGGGAAATATAAAAGAGTATAAACAGACTAAAGGAAGAAGCAAGTATCCTAATATATATTAATAAAGTAAATATATATATAAGGAATAAAAATAAAGATAATAGATTTATAGAGAATATATCTATAAAAAATATATCTATAAGAAATATAAATAAAAGAAATATAAATAAGAGAAATATAAATAAGGGAAATACAAATAAAAGAAATATAAATAAAAGAAATATAAGCAAAGGAAATATAAATAAGAGAAATATAAATAAGGGAAATATAAGTAAAGGAAATATAAATAAAAAAAATATAAATAAGAGAAATATAAGTAAGAGAAATATAAATAAGAAAAATATAAGTAAGGGAAATATAAGCAAAGGAAATATAAGCAAAGGAAATATAAATAAGAAAAATATAAGCAAAAGAAATATAAATAAGGGAAATATAAGTAAAAGAAATATAAGTAAAAGAAATATAAATAAAAGAAATATAAATAAGAGAAATATAAGTAAAGGAAATATAAATAAAAGGAATATAAGTAAAGAAAATACTAATAAAGGGAATATAAGTAAGAAAAATAGAAGTAAGAGGATTACAAGTAAAGAAAATATAAATAAAGGAAATATAAGTAAGGAAAATAATAAAAAAGAAATTATAAATATAGAAAATTTAAGTAGAGAAAATATAAGCAGGAAAGATATATATAATAATAATATAAGTAAGAGAAATACTCCTTAAGAAGTTTTAAGTAGAGAAATTTTAAGCTGAAAAATAAGAAATAAGGAAATATTAAGCTAAGAAATTTTAAGTAATTAAAATTAATATAAAGAAAATATTTAGGGTTAGGGTTAGGGTTAGGGTTAGGGTTAGGGTTAGGGTTAGGGTTAGGGTTAGGGTTAGGGTTAGGGTTAGGGTTAGGGTTAGGGTTAGGGTTAGGTT